>JAVJIX010000160.1:0-1245000 GCA_036785185.1 Paratrypauchen microcephalus
TTAATTAGTTCCAGAAGTGGTTTCGTAACGTGAAAAATTTGTAAGTTGAGAAGCTATTTCAATGGAAAAAGCCTGATTTGTTCCAAGGCCCCGATCCAAGTTTTTTTTTTTATAGTGTAACTTTTTTTTATAGTGTAACATTGTGTTCTGATTGGTTTCTCAGACTGGATTTAAACTTTTCTCACATCTGTCACTCCTTTAAACACTCAAACTTTCATAGATTTTCAACAAAATGTATTAATAATGAAGTGTGGAGGGAAGGAGGAGGGGGTGTGTGATAGCGGCATGTGTGACAGCTGAATTATTAGGAATAATTAATTGAGGAATATACAATATAATAATACTATGATACAGGGCTCTCAAGTTTTGAAGATTGCTAGGAGTGAGATTTCTGAGGAGCGGGGGGGGGTGCGAGTGACTTTTTAGACCTGTTTTAGTCCTGGCTTAGTCTTGGTTTAGACCTGGTTTAGTTTTGGTTTAGTCCCGGTTTAGTCCTGGTTTAGACCTGGTTTAGTCCTAGTTTAGACCTGGTTTAGTGCTGGTTTAGACCCGGTTTAGATCTGGTTTAGTCTTGGCTTAGTCCTGGTTTAGACCTGGTTTAGTCCTGGCTTAGTCTTGGTTTAGACCTGGTTTAGTTCTGTTTAAGTCCTGGTTTAGTCCTGGTTTAGTCCCGGTTTAGTCCTGGTTTAGACCCGGTTTAGATCTGGTTTAGTCTTGGCTTAGTCCTGGTTTAGACCTGGTTTAGTCCTAGTTTAGACCTGGTTTAGTGCTGGTTTAGACCCGGTTTAGTCTTGGCTTAGTCCTGGTTTAGACCTGGCTTAGTCTTGGCTTAGACCTGGTTTAGTTTTGGTTAAGTCCTGGTTTAGTCCTGGTTTAGTCCCGGTTTAGTCCTGGTTTAGACCCGGTTTAGATCTGGTTTAGTCTTGGCTTAGTCCTGGTTTAGACCTGGTTTAGTCCTGGTTTAGAGCTGCTTTAGTCTTGGTTTAGTGCCGGGTTAGTCCCGGTTTAGTCCTGGTTTAGACCTGGTTTAGTCTTGGTTTAGTCCTGGTTTAGTTCTGGTTTAGTCCTGGTTTAGTTCTGGTTTAGTCCTGGTTTAGACCTGGTTTAGTCCTGGTTTAGTCCTGGTTTAGTTCTGGATTAGTCCTGGTTTAGTCCTGGTTTGGTCCTGGTTTAGTTCTGGTTTAGTGCCGAAATAGATGCAGAAATAATCTGATATGACTCACCCATAAAAACGCGGTCACTCATATCCATGTATACACGTGTCACGGTCTTTAATAATCCGGAGCTCCGGAGAAAAGGACATATCCCAAACTTATCCCGTGTCCCAAGACGAGAGTTCCTTCTTACGTAGCATTAACGTAGCAAGTTAAGGATTCTTCTTCTCTTGGAAATGCCGCGTAAACATTCACGCGGATCGCGATCAGCTGTGGACCCCCCCCGGTCCACAGCTGTTCGGAACAGGCCGATCAGCTGTGAGCGATCGGCCTCACAGCTGATCGCTCAACTCGAGTACTGGTGTGCGAGTGACTTTTTTTCGCTGAAAACGCGCGGTGCCTGCATTAACTTACCGATTTTCTGGGCACAGAAGCGCTGTGAACAGTGGCTACAGTTTTGAATTGCTTAAAAAAATTTCAGCGTGAGAAATGCCATGTGTGGCGTGTGAGCGTGTGAACACGTCGAATTGTGTGTGTCACACTCTCAAAGCGTGAGACTTGAGAGCCCTGTATGATATATTTTTGACTCAGTGTTATGTATACTATAGCTTATATTCTTAAAGACCCTATTGAAACACTAAAATTCAGGTGAAAAACGATCGATAAGGTCAATCAACTATAGATTACAGGGGGTCCTCGGGTT
The DNA here is from genome assembly GCA_036785185.1 of Paratrypauchen microcephalus. Lineage (NCBI taxonomy): Eukaryota > Metazoa > Chordata > Actinopteri > Gobiiformes > Gobiidae > Paratrypauchen > Paratrypauchen microcephalus. The sequence goes on from JAVJIX010000160.1 coordinate 1,858, forward strand.
ACGACGGTCTCGGGTTACGACGTTTCGTGGTTACGAACGCGCCCCCATTAAAAAAAATATGTATATATTACGCGTCATTCCGTCTTACACGGTTTAGCGTGGTAAAAGATGTAAACAAACGCACGCGGCGCGCGGCGCACGGCGGAAGAATACGCTCTGTTGTGGTTGTAGGGAGAAGAAGACAGCCTCGTGTGCGTGTCCAATGTGGGCGGAAGTACCTGATGTGGGCTCTGATCTGCTCCTATGAAAGCGGCAGTGATAAACAAGCATCGTAGTGGTCTAATTATTGAGATGGAAAGGTTATTGGTGCTTTGGTTGGAAGATCAAAGGCAAAATCCGGTTTACGACGAAATTCGGGTTACGACGCGTCTTAAGAACGGATCAACGTCGTAACCCGAGGACTCCCTGTAATGAATTAATCGATAATTTGCATCCCTACTTCACACAAATTCTTCTTGGGCCTGAAGCTTCCAGTTGAATTTCCCCAAAGCACTACTTTTACCTAAAAAAAACATGTTATGTGCCCTATTGAGTTTCTAAAGCTAAAAAAAGGTTGTTAGCTCAGTCTAAATACACCCATTTGAATTATTTGCTTTGTTGTCCACTCTAAAGGGTACAAATACATACTAAAGTCATGCTTAAAATCTTTATGTTCTTTGATATTTTTTAGCAGTGGCACACTTTCAAGGTTCACTATGTAACTTTTCAGATGGAGGGTCAAATAACAGTTTATCATTACTCAGCATCTTAAACTTTTCTATCTCCACTGAGACAACCATGTGACACAACCAGGCCAAATTACAGGTCAAATCTGTGGTGAGGTGAGTTTACAGTAAGAAGGCATGTTTTCTGTAACCTGGTTGATATATCCTCCTGGGACCCGAAGGAAAAAAGTATCTAAATTATTATTATTATTATTTTAATTTTCTATTTGGAGGTAAATGAACACCTTAGCATTTACATTTTGTTAATTTTATTTTTATTCATATTTTTGTAACATGGCCTCTGTAATGGACTGTAATAGTGTTAAATCCATGTCAACCTTCCATGTCATGTTAACCTAACCCAGTGCTTCTCAAATAGTGGGGCGGGCCCCCCTGGGGGGGCGTGGCGTGATGCCAGGGGGGGCGCGTATGACCCTGGGAAACATGTTTTTTTGCTGTACTGTACTAGAACTAAGTGTAATTGCACATCAACAACAGTAGTTGGCAGTGGAGTTCTCACATGCGATTTACGCACAGTCTCACCATTAACAGAACATCCTCTGTCACAGAAAAAACACGTATATTCCACTGAGTCGTGTCCTTTAGTCCGACAGAAGCTGACGCATCAGTGGCACAAGGAGAGAGCGTTTTTTTTTTCAGTGCTTTTAGCTTATGCAAATGAGGTGGTTTTAAGTTTCATTTCTGTAAAACGTAAACAAATGTGCGCAAAGCTGCATTAAAAACACATTCATATTTGAGTCCTCAGTGCAGTCTTTGTTGTAAGTTTCTTTCTTTTTTTTTTGTTTATATTGTTAATAAAAGGATACAATGGTGTTCTAATAACAATTTTCTAGACAAATAATACTATTTATAGTCGCACGCAGGAAGGGGGGCGTGAAATTTTTTCTTCTTCCTGGGGGGGGCGTCACAGAAAATAATTGCGAAGCACTGACCTAACCTAAACCTAACAAAACATTTTTTCGGTCGGTTTTACAGTCGCCTCAAAAGTTTTTAGACTCCTTTTTAATTTATTATTTATTTATTTATGTATTTTTATTTATTAGTTTTTATGTATCTTTTATTTTTGATTTTTAATGCATTATTATTATTATTTTATTATTATTATTATTATTATTTATCATAGTGCAGCACAAACTAGAGTCTATCTCAGGCATGGGCAAACTAATGCGAGATGCGTTTTTTTATTTACCTGGAGAGACGTGAGAGTGTTTCCAGGCTCGGATGTCCTTTATCCGAGCCTCCGAACCTCTGAAACAACAGTGGTTTAATTTTATTTTCTGTGGAAATGTGTTTTTTTAAATGGAAAGCTTCTCATATCTTCCTCCGCTCTTAAAACACGGAAGTGGGTGGCAGCGCACCACTAAACGAGTAAACAGCAACATATTAGCCACAACCCATCCGCTGCACTGGCCTGTCTCTGTCCTCCTCATTTGCATTCAAGCAACAACGCCCAGAATAAAGCGTTTCAGAGACATATTTAGCCTCATGAAGACAGACAGTCATTTCTCATGCACTGAGTCTTGATTTTGATTCATTTACAGTATTAGGGAACCATTAAGGCGCCATATAAAAGCATCAAGAAGTACCATGTCATGGGATCTTTAAAGAATATAATATCAGCTGTCACTTTGCCACAAAATATGCTAACTATGCTAGCAAGCAGTCAATGAAAGAACGAAAGAACCTGAAGGAGAACAGAACTTTCATTGCTTTAAAATTGTAACTGTTAGTAATTTTTTAAAAAAGCTGTATTTTATTAATTACATTTTCTGTGTTTTAAGTGTCATTTCAATAAATAGCTAAATACTGTGGAACTTGAAAGATGGACATTTTGTTGTAATGCTTTTGTTAATTTTTAATTGAAATAAACCACATGTTTTCTACATATCCATTATTTTTTGCTCTTATGAGGTGGATTACCAAAAGACTAAATCCACCTGCTCCTGGTCCGGCCCTTCTGTCAAATTTTAGAACCCTTTGTGGCCCAGGAGTCAAAAAGTTTGCCCACCCCTGGTCTATCTCAAAACTTAAAAGATGTCCACTATAAAGGACACAAATGAATGGGCGGGTCTCAGGAGGATATGATTGATCATTCTGAATTGGTCTCCACATTATTCATGTCACGCTTTAGGAAAAGGAGGGACTTGCAGCAGAATGCCTAAAGCTGATAGAGCGAACCGCCCCGAAGTGCCCACCCACCACTTTCTTTTCAGTCAATCACGGCAAACCTGTCAAAATGACGTATCCATCTTGCACCAGGTAAAACCAGGTGTCATGCGGGAAAGGTGTGGGAAGATGTAGAATCCATCTTGCAATAAAAACACCTCAAATTAAATGAATGCAAGATTGGTATGTTTAATTCCACAATGTAGAACATATCGTGTTCATATGTGACTCAGGCAAAGGAATAACATTTTCATGGAGATAACAGACTCAACCCCAAAAAAGTTACACGGTGCTTCTTTAAGATACATGAAAACACATTGAAACTCCCCATTACAATATGCAGTTTATACCTTTTCCAATCTTCTCAGAATCTCTTTTACTATACATTTGAAGTCATGCAATTACTCTGATGTAAAATAAAAGACAGCCGATCTGATATGTGCAAGTACAATGGTGGCCCAAGCCACTAACAAAGGATCCAGGGTATATTAAATGAGATTGTATGGTGATACTCTTCTCTTGTATCAACTCTAATGCATTTAATTACAGGCCCTGATCACTACATCAGTTCTCATTTCCTCTTGGTGCTTGGAGAAACACACAGTATTATTTGCACTGTACAAAGATGGCTGACGGCCAAGCTGCTCAGTGTACTTTGGACTGTGGACTTTTATACATCCTTTTTTACCTTCAACAAAGCTGCATATTGGTATTCCTATATGTCAGTGGAGGAAAGTTAACAAAGTACAAAAGCAAACACTTAGTAAAAGGAGAAATTCAATGTTCAGTGTTCTACAGTGTGCCATTTAATTTAACTATCACCCTAGAGATGAGCAGACCACATCACCAGGCCAAGTTACAGGTCATATCTGTGAAGAAGTGGACCCACTGATATAAATATTGCATGTTTTTCAGGGAGTTTTGAGAAATAAAAACACCTGTAATTGAATAAATATAAGATATATTTAATTGAACATCCCAGGAAAAACAATGACATCACCAAGCATATGGTAAACACTCCAGCGAAAAAGTTACACAGTGCACCTTTAAGTCAATTTCACAGCGGACACTTTTTTACTATGTTTGAGTGCTTTTTTCACCCATCGCTGTATTAGGACATATATTTAAATAGCCATTTTGATTTGCGGTTCTACTATAATGACCCTTTTGTTTACAAGCCAAACAACGCTCGCTTAATTTAGCATTGGAATTATTTTCTGTGATGCTGCTGAATCACATTAAAGGATTGGACAATGATGCGTAGCCCATTTATCAACAACAGAGACACAATATTTAAGCACAAAGCACCTCCCAGTCAAAACAAAACTTATTGATTTAGAATGGTCTACTTTTATTTTATATTTTGTGACAAAAACAGTAATGTGTTCAAAGATTTTTTTCCCCCCTTGGATGACTTTGCATCCAACTGTTGTGCATGCAAGGAATTAAAGGTGTATTGCGTAACTTTTCTGACGGAGGGTCCGTCAATTGCTTTTCTTCATGGAGATGTTATTGCTTTGTCTGGAATGTTCCACAATATGGTATTAACCCTTTCTATCACCATGGAGACCAAACCAAACTAAGTTACAGGTCAGATTTGTGGAGAGGTGACACTACTCACAATCAGAATGCCTGTTTTTTTGTTAGGTATTATTCAACTTTGCCATTTTAAATTTATGGCTCAAACAAGTTTATTTACACTGATATTGAAGCAGGTAAAACATCTGCAATCTGACAGTATGGAAATACATTTGGTAATCACAAATTAATGGTCAGAACTATGAAGAAGCAAGCCTGCATATGGTAAGAATTCATGTTTTCAAGGTATTTTGAGCTATGAAACGTCTGTAATTGACAGGGTTGGGAGGGTTACTTTAGAAATGTATTCTGGTACAGTTACTAGTTACCCCTTAAAATATGTATTCAGTAACATAATCGAAGAACCATAATATTAAAATCATGTAACTTGATTACTTTCAATTACTTCTGGATGACTTTAACACCAAATATCCTATAACAACAATAAAACAATAACATTTTGTGCATTATAAAAGAAACTGAGGAAAGATAATTTGAACAGTATCTTATAATCCTACAGTGAAAGTGCACATGTTGACCACATAGTACAGTTTATTAAGAAAAAACTCCCTTTGTCTTCTTTAAAAACAAAAATAATGTCGAAATTTCCACCCGCTAAATGCTTCTCGGTTGAAGCCATGCCAGTTGCAAGTTTGTTCCATAGTACTGCCATAGTGTACAACAGTAAGACAGTTCTGTTTTCCCTCCATCCCCAGCTTTAAATGAAAAAATTAAATAACATAAAATGGCTTCAAATTGTAATCCTGCTAAATAATCCCCATTTTCACTAAATGTACCTGTAATCTGAGTACGTCTTCTTTCCTTGTAACTGTACAATGCAGTTACCTTTTTTTGTATCCTTTGACTTAACGCCGTTCCTTGTATTCCGTTACTCCCCAAGCCTGGTAACTGAATAAATGCAAGGCAGCTATGTTTAATAACCTACTGTGGAACACTTTATGCAAAGAAATAACATCTCTATGGAGACAAGCAAGGAGCGGATCCTCAACCTTTGAAGTTATATAATGCACATTTAGACAACAAATCCCACCGTATAATTCTGACCTTCCAGCTCAGTTCTAAACTATATATTGTCATGTGAATGTAACCAATTATCAACCTCCTACACAGTCTTACTCCCACCATTGTGTCCCTTTTGCTTTCAAATGGAGTCTCTTCTCGGGTAAGATTAGCGTTAGCCATATAGCGCTCTTGGCTTTCAGTTCTAATTGCTAACAGTGGCTGATTGGCGTGGGAATCCAGGCCATTTCATGACTAAATATTAACCATGAGTAGGAGTATGTGTGTGTGTGTGTATGGCGTGCTGTGTTCCATTAGTCCGAACCATGGCGTGGGTAATTTAGCATTTTCTTTTAGCATGGCATGAATTATATAGTAGTTGTCATCTCGTGATATCTCTAACGCACAATATACATACACGCCGTAGGGAAGAAGCAACGCAATTTGAAGTTTCGAGTGTGATTTGCATTTTCTCACCGCCATAAATGTCAGTTCCAGTGGAGATGTGTGGGGACATAAAATCGAGTACACATGTTGTTCAAAGCGGAGGAGAGATTTAGTTTCATTTTATCTGCCAGTCTTGGTTGTATCTTTTAGGATTTATTCTGGTAAATTATCGCCAATCCCCAAGTGAGGAATTTTATGAGCGATGAAGAATGATTGGTGCAGGGTTAGGGCTGAATGATTTGGGGAAAATATCTAAATGTGATTTTTCTGACAAGCCTTGCCGTTGGGAATAAATTTGCTATTATGTTTTAAAGGTGCACATTTTGTCGTTTGTGGAGGAAATTATGAGACTTCAAAAGGTGCAGCCTATGGGATTTGCTAATTGCGTTCATTCAAATTGCGATTTTAATTTGATTTTGAATAATATTGGAGCCCTAGTGCAGGCAAGTAAGTACCACCGATGTTCATGGATGGAGATAGGTTAGGTCCATGTGTAAATGATCATTGTTCAGATTATCCAGGTGAGAATTCTATGGTACAATGTGGTCATTTAGTCCTATCTAATGATTAAAGGTTCATCATGTAACTTCTCTGGTGGTGTGTTCGTCAAATGCTTTTCTTCATAGAGGTTATGCTTTGTCTGAAATGTTTCAGTACGGCATTAACCATTTCTATCTTCATGGAGACCAAACCAGACCGTTACAGGTCTGATCAGTGGAGAGGCAGACCCACTCTCAGGCCACGTTTATATGATGACGGTCTGAACAGAAGACGCAAAAGTGGCGTCGCGTCTTCACTTTTTATTCTGCGTTTAGATGAGCATTTTTGGGAGGAAATCTGCGTGCATACGGTGACGCAAAAGTGTGTGGAATTCGATTGGGCATGCATGCCAGGCGGCTAGGTGATGCTGTGATACATTATCACTATGTCCGCGCACATGCATAGAATCTTCCTTCTTCTCATCTGTGCCGCGAAAAGCAAAACAAAACAAAACATGCTTACCGGTAGAAAAAAAAAATAATCATGTGGTCAGACGAAGAAGTTCAACTATTGCTTCAGACCATGTTAGACTACAAAGCAACAAAGATACAACAAGGTGTGGACTGGGAGTCCTGCCGTGACGTTAACGGGTACGCGACATCAGCAGATTTGACCTGAGATTTTTTTTGCGTCTTGGACAGTGTAGACAAAAACATTATGGCAGAGCGTATTCAAGTTTTCCACTTTGGAGGGCAGTTTCAGTTTTTTGCGTTTTTAAGCCCTCAAAATGCCGTCACCGTCTAAACGAAAGGTACTTCCGATAAAATATTTTGTCGTTTTTACCCGTAAGCGTTCTCGTGTAAACAGGCCCTACATCAGAATGCCAGTTTTTCTAGGTATTTCTGAGCAATAAAACCACCTGTAATTGAATAAATGTAAGGTAGAGATGTTTAATGTCGCACTGTGGAACATTCTAAGCGAAACAATGACATATAAATAGAAACAAGCAGGTGATGGTCCCCAACCAAAAAGTTACACAATGCACCTTTAATATTTCTAACTTAATTTTTTGACAGGCAGTTGTTTTGACCTGAGTTGTTTTTCTTGTGCTGCGAAAAACGTGTTCCAGAGTTCCCGAGGAGCACTTGAACGCAGCATATGCCCCTGTCCTCCATCTGAAATTAAGACATGATCATAATAATGACATTGATGATGATTGAGTGCAAATAAAAAGAAATTACTGCTTTCCACTTTGGAGCCTAAAGTGTTGTTCAAAGCAGAGGGTATAATTATACTAACTACAGAATAAATGGAAGAACTAGGGTTTAAGTATAGACACAAAACGTGTTCCAACATAAAAACATATCACTTAAATCTCTGTAAATCTGTTCTGGTACATTTTAAATTCAACCTTACGAAAGTGGCTTAAAGAGTCGGGGCTGTAGCCATTAGTGATCTGTTGTCGGTAGGAATAATGTACATCTGTAAATATCAATTTGTAAAGTTCTATTTGGAGCGTTAATGAGCTGCTCCCTCTGCTGGTGATACAATGTGGGCATTTGTATCTTTTTTTTAAGCTGTTTTTTAAAGGTTAATGGGCTATTTTATGAACTACCTGCACAATGTTTACCTGTTGTTACTTTGCCTCTGCCCAGGGTCTACAGATGAAAACTTGTTTGCAGCTAAATCTGGACTGTGCAATAAAACAAATAAATACAAATAAAAGAATGCACGATGTACAATATACAGCTCTGAAAAAAAAAAAAAGAGAACACTGCAAAATGATCCGTTTTTCTGATCTTCCTACTTATAGGTATGCGTTTGGGCAAAAGGAAAAATTTTGTTTGAGTCTCTAAACTACTGACAACATTTCCCCCAAATTCCAAATAAAAATATTATTGTTTAGAGCATTTATTTGCAGAAAATGACAAATGGTCAAAATAACAAAAAAGATACAATGTTCAGACCTCAAACAATGCAAAGAAACCAGATCAAATTCATTTTAAAACAACATAATACTAATGTTTACACTTAAGAAGAGTTCAGAAATCAATATTTGGTGCATTAACCCTTATTTTTAATCACAGCTTTCATGCGTCTTGGCATGCTCTCCACAAGTCTTTCACATTGTTCTTGGGTGACTTTATTCCACTCCTGGTCCAAGAACTGAAGTAGCTCAGCTTTGTGTTTGTGTTGGAATTCAACAGATGCTGGAATGGAGTGGCTGTAATACATGTAGAGATGCTGATTTCAGAAAAAAATGAAGTGGTCTCTTTTTTTCCATAGTTGTATAATCCCTCTTTAATTGACTTGTAGTAGTAGTACAAGTCAAGTAAGCAAGTGTTTCTACTATTACTACTACTATTTCTACCACTACCACTACCACTACCACTACACCAAAGGACTTCCCAGACCAGCAGGACCAGTGACAGACAGACACAGCCCTTATGGGGACTGAATCCAGGCTGGAGTAAACTGGGTCGGCCATTGTAAAAAACTAACTCTTGAATTCCCAGAGAAGCAAACATCACACGTGTGTACTGTGGACGGAATTAATCAGGTTTAATTGCGGGTCCAATTAAAACCGTCCATTGTTCAGGGCTGTGGGGACAGGACGCAGCCGTAAACACCGATAGCTTTACTGTACTGAGAGAAGATGCTCCTATTCTGAGACAAAAGAATCTGTGGTCCCCCGAGTGGATTTGTACAAACATAATAACACTTTCTCTCTCCTCACAGCAGCAGAGGAGGAGGAGGAGGGGATGAGGGGGTGCACTGCGATGATGTCATGTGCTGCGGGTGTGTGCGAGAGGGTATCTATGACAGTGTGGGGACTAAAATCTGTATACGCAGCCACTATGGGATTTAACTTACACAGGATGAACATCAAGTCCCCATAATGTACTATATCCTTTGTTGTGTGAAGAATCCCTCAGTCATCCTTTGTGAGATGAACTAAGGTTTTACTTTCAGATATGGTTTTAAAAATAGGTTAAGATTAGGCACGTTGTAATTAACTCATTGACTGCCGGTGACGAGTTTTCTCGTCATGTTGAATCCGAACGTTGAGTGCCGTGACGAATAAACTCGTCAAGGACGTTTTTCAGCGGGGGTTGCTAGGATACGACCTGGAGCAGCTTTGAAGGTGTAATTCACACTTCCCAACATGTAGGTGGCGATCTTGTATCATTATCTGCCGATCGGAGAGGCGGGAGAGGAGAGGAGTGTAGTGTGTGTGTACTGTGGAGTGCGAGTGGAGGCGAATGGAGTAAGATGGTGAGGCGAGTGAACCCGGAAAAGCAGATAACTGTTGATCAGCGCCTACGGAGCGGTTTGATCGCTTTTGGGACCCAAGATCCCGGATCAGAGGATCACAGAGACACGCAGCGATGTCGGGGCAGAGATCTGCTCTGGCTGAGGCAGGGGGCGTGTCCTGATCGCGCTGCACGGAGCAGGGGGGCTCCCTGCTCCGTGCAGCAGAGCAGGGAGTGACAGTGCCACGACAGTGCCAAAGAAGTTTACTGACTTGGATTCTGCTCTCCAAAGAGGCACGAGATGAGAAGAATTGAGTTTATATGTGTGTGTGTGCGTGCGTGCGTGCGCGTGTACGCGCGCGTGCGGCGCGCGCGTGTGTGTATGTGCGTGTGTAGCTGTGTGTGTGTAAAGGTTTATGCATGGGCTTGTGTGTATGTACATATACGTATATATGTGTGTGTGTGTGTGTGTGTGTGTGTATGTAGGTGCGTGTGTGTGTGTGTGTATATGAGTGTGTACTCTGAGCCTCAATATTGTTGTGAAGTGACAAAGTTCTATTTTATATGAAAAGATATTATATCCTGTAAACATCTCTTGGCACAATTGAGTTGAAGGATTCACAGAGCCTTATATTCTTATATTTGTAAATAAAAAATGTACTTTGTCATCAAAAATGTCTTTCTCTGTTATTTTAGATGTTTGAGGTGTCACTAAATCGATAAATATTGATGTCAAAGTCACTGATCTGCTCGAAATCCTTCTCTGAACTCAACGCTCGTTTTCTCCATTTCTTGCTCAAAAACCAGTGTTTTTGCTGAAACTTCCCTATGTTCTACTATCAGTTATTTGAGAACCGAAAAGGTTAGAAACATAATTTTTTTTCCAGGTGAAAGAAGAGAGTCGACACTTTATTTTGATGTGTCCCATGTTTATATAGTCAAAGAACTCAGTATTCTGTGGGTCTTGGAAAATCAGTGAAATTCTACTGAAACCTGTGGCACTCTGGGGTTAGAATTCTGAAAACAGGCCGGCAGTGAATGAGTTAAAGAAAATATATTACGCTTTTGTCTGCTATATAGTTCTGAACCAGGTGCCCATGAGGTAAATCTTTTATTATTAGATCAACAGGGGTGTTCTAAATTCAGATATGGATTAAAATAGCTTAATCCATATCTGAACTTATCACTGAGGTAAAGGTTAATTAATGCAAGTCAATAGAATGGTCTCAAAAAGCGTGGAAATGAGTGGAGAGTGGAGGGTGATAACCTTATGTCCTTTCAATCATCATATCATTGCACTGCCTTTCTTGTCTTTTGTACATAGCTGTGACTTTATATATGATTACCTATTTGTACATATACATTTAAGGCAAAAGGAGAAATTCAATTTGTCAACTGGACAAAAGTTTATTTGGTCGAATATGTCTCACAGCTCATCCAAGCTGCTTCTTCAGGACCTTTATTATTGGATCAAAATGATTGACAGTTCAGACATGGGTTAAAATATGCTAAGATAAGGCAAGTAATGATTATGGTTAAAGGTGCACTGTGTAACTTTCCAGGTGGAGGGTCCTTTATCATGGAGATGTTGTTTTCCATGAAGACAAGTGCCATGTCAATTTAGTTTGTGTTGTGTTGAGGCTCACTTACAGTAGGATGCATATTTTTGTAAAGCACCTAAGAGTGTGGTACATTCCAAAAAGCATGGAAACCCAACATGTGTGTGTGTGTGTGTGTGTGTGTTTGGGGGGAGGGGGTCCATGAGGACAATAAACTGTTAGAAGCCAGAAGGCAGAGCTCTCCCCTGACCTGCCTCTGACTTACACACTGCCTTTGCCTGGTCAGGGAAATGTTGTATAATACAGAGTCCTATTAAATCCATAACAATATACAGTTTACTTCTCTTTTCAAACACTTAGGTATACAAACCCCACAGAGACAGATGATGTTTAAACTCATGACAGTACATCCTGAGCCTCCCTCATTGCTGTATTTAGGCTGAACTCCACAGTGACTGGGACTAACTGGGACAATGACTGGGCCAATCACAGGGCAGCATTATGTTTGGGCTGAAGCCAAAAGCCCAACAGACCAAAACAAACATGGAATTATGTGGACTGCAGACTCCATTTTAGCAGAAACTATTTTTAGATTATTTTGGTATTTGGAGAAAAGAACAAAGGGAGGAGCTCGGTCATAATGGTCTTAAACCTGAGTCCCCCAGACATGTTCAAATATTTTATATATATACAGTATATATATATATATATATATACACACACACACACACACACACATACATATGTAGGTACCACGTGAATTGCATTTTCAAAGTTCTCTAGTAATGGTCAGAGCCTTTCTTCAACGTTCGTTTGGAGTGAATACTGCTTTTGTCCATTTTGCAGAGTGAACCTCCACCACTTTCCACCGTTCTGAACAAAAGCGCGTAACGTGGACAAGGTTGACTCCACAATTGGGGCATAACATTGTTAATTCACCACAACAACAGAAATAAAAAAGAAAGGTTCTGACTACAGAAAGGCTCTGACTAAACACACGCTCTCACTGAATTACTGTTGACATCCTGCTTATCCCACACGTCGTTCATCACTTCCACTTTTTAGGACATTCCCTTTCCGTCAAGAACTGTCTTGTTAATTTGTTGTATAAATTTTATGTTTTTGCACATGTAAATTTGTCTCGGTGCTTATGTTTTGGTGTTTTCTAAATTTGTTTGCACATTTGTAAATGTGTTTTATGAAACTTAAACTTATGTAAATGTGTATTCTAAATGTAATTTTATTTTCAAACTTGTTAACGTGTGCTATGAAATGTGTTTTGTACTCGCCAGCCATGGTAACAAACTCTTGTGTACAACTGAGATGTATTTGAAATATTATTTTTTATTTTTACTTGTACATATACATTTATGCAATTATAACTTGACATTTACTTGACACCAGTCTTTTGCCATTTACCATTTATATATATTTTTTGCTTTTTGATATTATATTATATTGTGATGTGTGAGCTACAGTGTCCAAATAGTTTCCCTTGTGGATCAATAAAGTTTATCTAAGTCCAAGTCTAAGAATAGCTTGGGTCTTATAAAGCATAAACAACACATTTTTAAAACAGTAAACACACAGGCTGCATACAGCTCCTTTAATGTATTTATTCATTCATCTCTTTATGTGAAAAGCCCAAAAATATCCATAACTGACATTTTACTTGGCCTTGCAGTTTTCTTTGTTCAAAATGTGTTGTTTATACTTTATAAGACGACTGCTATCTGCACACCTGAAATAAACTCGCTCACAGGTTGCGTATCATTTCTAGTGGATGGAGTTATTTGCAGGTATCTCCATTGGCACACAACACAACTGATATCCTCATTTACCGAGGTCCCTGAAGTGCCCGTGTTGCCTTTAAGCACCTGCACCATAGTGGAAATGTTTACCCAGTCAAAGAAAGAAATAAACCTGTCAGAAACCCAAACAAGGTAGGATTATGCCCCAAACGTAATAAAAAAAAGAGGAGTTTCCAGAATCCTCTGAGTACAATAAAAGCAAGCGAGGAAGTAATCATCAGGTAATTATACTGCGTCTTCAGTATATGAAGGATTTACAATATGAGCGCCTATACTGTCATTTATTTTGATGGTATTTTGTTACAAGTACTTAGACAAACTTGGTTGATCCACAAGGAAAATTATTTGGACAGAGTAGCTCACACACACGACAAAATGGAATGTAACAAAGCAAAAGTAGTAAAGTACAGTACTTCAGTATAAATTTCAGGTATCTATACGTTAAGTACATAAAACGTGGATACTTTTTCATTTTACTTCACTACATTTGAAAGCAGTTATCTGTACTTTCTCCTCCACTCCATTTTTGAACAGGATTGAAAAGTAAAAGTATTTTTTGTTTATTATTATTATTGTACTTTAATCATTTTACTTAAGTAGATTTTCTAATGTGATACTTTTCCTTTTATTTTGGTAACAAAACTGAGTACTTCTTCCACCACTGATAATACAAAGAGCAAAACTATACTCATTATATTTTTCTTAATATAGTGGCATTTATGAAGAATATATGCCTTAATTTAATTTAAGTTTTTGGTGGAACTTGGAAATCCACAACACTGACAAATTTTGCCTAAATTGGTATTGTCATTTTTTATACCATTTAAAGAAATATATTCATTAGTTTAATCATGGCATAGCAATATAGTATTAGCATTGTGTATATGGTATTATATAATGACTTTAATTTTACTTCACTACATTTGAGAGCAGTTATCTGTACTTTTTTTTTTACTGTTTTTTACTATTATAACTATTAGATTTTCTCATGTGATAGTTTTCCTTTTACTTTGGTAACAAAATTGAATACTTCTTCCACCAATGATAATAACAAAGAGCAAAACTATACATAATAGGGATGCACGATATATGGCATTAACATCGGTATCGGCCAATATTGCCAAATTTTTAACATATCGGTATCAACCCGATGTGTAAAACTGGGCCGATATTAACTCATTGGCTGCCGGAGACGTCTATAGACGTTCGGGCGAACCCAACCGTTGATTGCCAGAACGTCTATAGACGTTCAACACGTTTTTCAGCGGGGGTTGCTAGGATACGGCCTGGAGCAACTTTGAAGGTGTAATTCACACCTCTCAACCTGTAGATGGCGATCTTGTATCATTATTTGCCGATCAGAGCCGGGGAAGAAAGGAGGAGTGCAGTGTGTGTATAGATGTGTGTAAGATGGCGAGGCCAGAGAACCCGGAAAAGCAGATAACTGTTGATCAGCGCCTATGGAGCGATCAGATCGCTCTTGGGACCCAGGATCCTGGATCAGAGGATCGCAGAGACAAGCCGGATCAAGCAGCGAGGTCTGAGCAGAGATCTGCTGTGCCCGAGGAGGGGGCGTGTCATGTGTGCGCTGCGCGGATCAGGGAGTCTCCTCAGAACTACGACAGCTCCAAAGAAGAAGTTTACTGACTTGGAGAAGTAATGCTGCTGTGTGGTAATTGTAATGAATGAAGTTGTGTGTGTGTGTGTGTGTGTGTGTGTGTGTGTGTGTGTGTGTGTGTGTGTGTGTGCGTGCGTGCGCGTGTGCGTGCGTGCGCGCGTGCGTGTGTAGCTGTGTGTGTGTGTAAAGGTTTATGCATGGGCTTGTGTGTATGTACATATATATATATATATGTGTGTGTGTGTGTGTGTGTGTGTGTGTGTGTGTATTAGTTTTTATTATGGGTCTGTACTCTGGGCCTCAGACAAAGCCTCAACAAAGTTCTATTTTATATGAAAAGATATTATTATATCCTGTAAACATCTCTTGGCACTATTCACAGAGCCTTATATTCTTATATTTGTAAATAAAAAATGTACTTTGTCATCAAAAATCTCTTTCTCTGTTATTTTAGATGTTTGAGGTGTCACTAAATCAATAAATATTGATGTCAAAGTCACTGATCTGCTCGAAATCCATCTCTGAACTCAACGCTCGTTTTCTCCATTTCTTGCTCAAAAACCAGTGTTTTTGCTGAAACTTCCCTATGTTCTACTATCAGTTATTTGAGAACCGAAAAGGTTAGAAACATAATTTTTTTTCCAGGTGAAAGAAGAGAGTCTAGGCTTTATTTTGATGTGTGCCATGTTTATATAGTCAAAGAACTCAGTATTCTGTGAGTCTTGTAAAATCAGTGAAAATTCTCTGAATCTCTGGCACTCTACAGGCTTAGATTTTGAAAACAGGCTGGCAGTGAAAGAGTTAATGACCGATATTTGTCGGTATTATAAATACCAGATTAAGAGTGACATGGTGTGTCATGTCTTTGTGTTAAAAGACATCAATATTTCATGAGATCAATAAGTTAGTTAAAGGTTATAAATGAGTTCATTTCATATTTGTAAATTGTTAAAAAGAGATAGGTAAAATCAGAGTGAGAAATCTTCACCTTTAAGGATCGTTCTATTTTGAGTAAAGAATGAGCGTTCCTGTGTTAGAGATGATCTTTGACATTTTTCCGCTCTGAGAAAGTCCGGTCTGTTTTATACGAATTAAGCATGAAGACGGCTCGTGTTCACGATGAATATGTTTTATACGTTTGAACCTCGGCAAACATTCGTCTTTGTGAGTATTTTATGTTAACAAGCACTTTTAACAAGCACATTTGAACAAGTAAGACCTGAACTTGTGGTTTCACGGAGCTAACTGTTTAAGCTAGTGTAGTGTACCACACTAGCTACTCGTATTTTGTTCATCACATGTACTACGAAATTAGTAATGCGCCTTCTTTGTTCTGTTTCAGTTACTACAAAAATATATGAGACCTCCATAAAACAAGAAAAATACGCCTTGTGTACGGAGTTTTTCTTTATTAGTTCGCTGGCTGTCTAGCCTCACATAGTCACGTGTCGTGAGGACAGCACATGGTGATTTATCATCCTTGTTTTTTTTTTTTTTTTTTTTTTTCTAAACTTTCTTACAGGGGTTTTGTGAATAAAATAAGTTAAGCTTTATGGAGTCAAAACACATTTTGAAAATAAAAGAAGACACTCAAAAATTCATTTTACATGATTTTCAGTCAGTATAAAATGTTATCTCAGGATAAAAAAAAATAAAATAAATAATAATAATAAAAAAACGATATTGGTTAATATCGGTTATCGGCCATAACAACAACAACAACAACAACATTAATATCGGATATCGGTATCGGCTAAAATTTTCACATTGTGCATCCTTAATACATAATAATTCATAATAAGTAGCAAAAATAGCAAGAGACTGGTGTCAAATAGGCATAATTATATGAATGTATATGTACAAGTAAAAATAAATAAATAAATAAATAAATAAATAAATAAATTAATTAATAATAATAATAATAATAATAATAATAATAATAATAATAATAATAATAATAATAATAATAATAATAATAATAAATAAATACAAATAAATCTCGACTACAAGAGGTGGTAAAGAGAAACAGTGCAAAGATGAAATAATGATTGACAGGACATTGGGTTATCTATTACATAAGGGTGCTTTGTTGTACAGCTGTATTGAGTATGGTATAAATGTAGTCGTTTGAGCGGAGCTGTAGGAGCCTGTTGGAGAATGAGTCTAATGGAAGTATACAATAGTTCAAGGTTGAAATCTTATATTATGTGTTTCAAAATATCTCAGTTTTTCATTAAAGTAAATGCAGAAATAATAATTATAGAGCTTGTTGTACGTGTGTAAAGAATAAGGATACCATCAAACTGTAGAAAAAGCCTTGTTTGGCAGATATATTGGGGCCAAATTTGCAATTGTTAGCATATGGGCTATCAGTCCTAAATCTCCAGCACATGCCAATGTTTTGTTTTGGCTGCTGTGCGTACACACAAATTTTTACATGAATATTTGAACACTTAAATGTGAAGAAATAATAGGGCAAAATGTGAATAACAAAGGTTTGTGGTGAAAAGGGGTTTGGGAAAATAGTCAAAATCTACCCTATATACCGGCCTAAAAATATCAGCAGAGATTATTGGCCATCGGTCCATCCAGTCCATGCTCTGGATTCTAAACTATCGGCATCGATATCGGTAATAAAAAACACATATCAGTCGATATCTATCAAAGTGTACCAAAAAATGAGGATTCAGCTCGTGGGCAGTAATCTGGCTACACAGACAGTACTTCCTGCTTCCTTAAATTCCTGCAGCTCCTTCAGTGTTGCTGTCGGCCTCTTGGCACTAGTTTTCTTCTCGTCTTATCAATTTTGGACGGACATCCTGTTCTTGATAATGTCACTGTTGTGCCATATTTTCTCCACTTGATGATGACGGTCTTCACTGTGTTCCATGGTATATTTAATTCCTTGGAAATTCTTTTGTAAGCTCCCCAGTTTCTGTAAATAGTTTAGCGTGGGTCTTTTTGTTGTTGTTTTTTTCCTTTTTTTCGACAATATACCAAAAATAGGAAAGATTATATTTGAACTGGAAATATGTAATATGAAAATAACAGCTCTTTCCAAATAAAAATAAAATAAAATAAGGAAATTCTTTTGTAGCCTTCACCTGACTGATATCTTTGAATAATGAGATCCCTCAGATGCTTTGGAAGCTCTCTGCGGACCATGGCTTGTACTGGAAGATGTGGCAACAAGAATGTGAGGAAAAACCTACTATTCTAGTAGTTTTTGGAGTTGATCAGAGCACTTTATTTGGTGACAGGTGTGTGCTGACCCCACTTTAACATGAGTATGAATGGAGTTGGTTAAATCTGAACACAGACACATCCCGAGTTATAAAAGGGTGTGCACACTTATGCAACCAAATTATCTCAGTTTTTTTATTTTTACTTCATCTTCCTGAAAGGTTTGTTTTTTCAGTTGCGTTGTACAAGTTACAGGTCACATGAAAGGTGGAAAAAGTTGTGAAATTATTTATCTTGATGTATATTTTGGGGATTTGAACAGGGGTGTGTAGACTTTTTATATCCACTGTAACTGGGATGTGCTGTTTTGTTCCTGTTCTATGCGGCGTGAAGTGTTGTTTTTTAGTTTTTCTATTTTTATACTTAATTTTGTTCACCTGCCAGTGCTTGTACTTCAGCCTGTACTTAATTGATCTCTGAGAAAATGCATGTTAATATCCCCAGGTCTGGTTTGAGCCCTCTCACTTTTACATCATGGAGCTGTAGAGGTCTAGGAAGGGCTCTCCAGAAGCTTTGCTCATCTTTGCTCATCTAAAATCTTTATCCTCTGATATAATATTTTTACAGGAAACCCACATTTATCCCACAGAACAAAGGCGCTTGAGGGCTCTATGGGTATCCTAAGTTTATCAATCTACTTTTTCTTCAAAGGCAAGAGGAGTGGCCATTTTAATCCGCAAAACCATTCTTTTAGTTTTCAAATCCATGGTCGCAGATCCAGGTGGGAGATATGTACTTGTAACAGGTACCATAAACTCAATTCCAAGTACCATAACAGGTACCATAAACTCAATTCCATTGGCTCTATATATCCCAAATTTGACAGTCCTGATTTCTTCTGTAAGCCATTCAGTCTTGCTGCTGATCAAAATAATCACAATCTTATTTTTGGGGGTAATTTTAATTGTTTTCTTGACCCTCAGATGGATAGGTCCTTCTGCTACTGCCCCCTCTCTTAATTCCATGATGGTTTTAAATAATCTTATAAAATCTTTAAATTTAGTTGATATTTGGAGGCATCAGCATCCACTGGATAAACACTATTCGTTCTTCCCCCAGGTCCATGGTAACTTTTCTAGGATTGGTTATTTCTTTGTTGATTCTAATCTGATTCCCAATTATATTAGTTCAGTCTACAATAATATTTTGATCTCTGATCACTCCCCTCTTTGTATTAAAATGGATTTAAACTTGCGTGCACACACTTATAATTAGAGATTATGTGAATATTGAGATGTGTATTTGTGAATACACTGTAACAAAAATTTCTGATTTTCTTCATTTCAATGGCAATGGCATGGTGTCTGACTCCACTCTGTGGGAGACATTCAAGGCTGTAATCAGAGGCAATATTATTTCATATCAGTCCTTTAACAAGAAGGCCAGGCAAAAGCATATATCTGAAATAAATGTTCAATTCCCTATAATGGAGGAACCGTACCGTACTTCTAAATGTGAAAATGTCCTGAATGAGATTCTAAAAGCCAAGCTTGAGTACAGTTGTATTCTTGGTGAACAGGTTTCTAACTACATTTGTAAATTAAAACAAAAACAATCTGAGCTCGGGGACAAAACGGAGAGTTTACTTGCCAGGCAGCTTAAAGGTGTTCAGGCTGAAAGGGCAATTTATAAAATCGTATCACTTCTTACTGACCCATTACAGATAAATGATTGGATGGTTCTATAACTACTACAACAATTTATATGCCTCTATAACTGTATCATCAAGGGAGGACATATTAAGTTTTCTTAATGCCCTGGACATGCCAACTTTAAGTGATACTGCCAGACAGCCGTTAGATGTTGACTTTACCTTAGAAGAGATTAAGCTGGCCATCAGTTCATTTCCAAATGGTAAGGCCTGCAGCCCAGATGGATTTGGCATTGAGTTTTATAAAGATCACATAAATAGGCTTGCTCCTCTGTTGCTTTGCATAATTAATTCCTCTATGAAGGAAGGTGCTTTCCCAGAGACATTATTTATGACGCTAACATTTGTCTCCTATTAAAGAAAGGGAGAGATGATACTAATCGCCCATTAAGCCTGTTAAACTGTGATCAAAAGATTGTTGCCAAGGTTTTGACAAATCGACTGAACAAACATGTAGGTACCCTGATTCATAGTGATCAAACGGGTTTATCCCATTTAAGATTTTCATTTTCAATACCCACTGACTCTTGAATATCATTTACTACAATACGCTATCATACTCTGCCATCGTTTCATTGGATGCCCAGCAGGCCTTTGACCAAACAGAGTTGGAGTGTGTTTGTCATTTTGGAAAAATGTTTGTCATTTTGGAGATATTTGGCTTCGGTGACAGATTTTTGGCCATGGATAAAATGTTATATGCTCATCCTAGATCTTGTGTGCTCACTAATAATAATAAATCCCCTCCATTCTCGTTACATCGCACTAGTAGACAAGGTTGCTGCCTCTCACAATTCTCTTCGCTATAGCACTTGAGTCACTTGCCATTGCCATCAGGGTAAGCCCTGAGATTGTTGGAATTAGATACAACACATCTGAATGTACAATTGGTTTGTACACTGATGTCATTTTGACATTGCCCAACATCAAACAGTCCATTTCACCTCTTCTTGAGCTGATTAAAGCATTTGCATTTTTGTTTACCCGAACAGATATTCCCATACATATTCCACACATATATACACACATATACACATACAGGGGGTCCTCGGGTTACGACGGTCTCGGTTTACGACGTTTCGTGGTTACGAACGCACCCCCATTAAAAAAATATATATATATATTACGCATCATTCCGTCTTACGCAGTTTAGCGTGGTAAGAGATGTAAGCAAACAGCGCACAGCGGAAGAATACGCTTTGTTGTGGTTGTAGGGCGGAGAAGACAGCCTCGTGTGCGTGCCCAATGTGGGCGGAAGTACCTGATGTGGGCTCTGATCTGCTCCTATGAAAGCGGCAGTGATAACCAAGCAGCGTAGTGGTCTAATTATTGAGATGGAAAGGTTATTGGTGCTTTGGTTGGAAGATCAAAGGCAAAATCCGACTTACGACGAAATTCGGGTTACGACGCGTCTTAAGAACGGATCAACGTCGTAACCCGAGGACCCCCTGTATATTCCAAATACATATAGAATCTTGAAACAAATTCATAATCTCAAAATTTAATTTAATCTCCCATCTGGTCATTTTTTCAGGTATCTGCAAATTAGGCATTTTGTTAGGCAATCTCTATGAGTTTTTGGGAAAACCGCCAACATCCAGACATTTGATTTCACTATTTGTCAGCCTTTTCTATAAACCAACCCCATCTATACATAGTAAAGAAGCCTGGGCAAATGACATAGGTGCAGAGATTTCTGTTGATGTTTGGAGAAAGTTTTATGTAGGATCAAATTATGTTCAATAAATGCCAGGCTCCAGCTTATACAGTTTAAAGTTATCCACCATTTGCATTATTCTAAAACTAAACTGAGCAGACTTTTCCATTCAATTTCACCATTGTGTGAAAGATGTAGAGTGAGAAATGGTCCATTAGGTCATTTTTCATGTGCCCTGTACTCAAAAACTTTTGGTCTGAGATTTTTCATTTATGCAGTACCATATACAAGAAAATTATACTGCTGAGTATTCAGATCAAACACTGACACACTCCCAGGCAATTCAGCAAACCATTATGTTTGGCATGATTATCGCAAAAAAGGACTATTCTGAGGGAATGCAAGGCCACAAGACCTCCCTGGTTTCATAAATGGTTAAATGATTTGATGTCTTGTCTGTATCTTGAAGAGATATGGATCAGATCAGCGAGAAATTCACAAAAAATTGGGCACCTTTTATAGATTATATGAAACAGAGGAATCAACCTCAAACATCGAAGGACTTTCTTATTGTAATTCTTTTGACATTGCTTTGCAGGCTGTGTTTTTTGTACATATTGTGCACTAGCAGTGTTTGTGTGTTGTTTTTTTCTCTATTGAAAAAGTGAAAACCAAATAAACAATATATGGAAAAAAGTGTACCAAAAATGCTGTTGTTCTGGATCATGTATTGTAATATTAAAAGCACAATAAATCAGTGGAAATACTGTACGTAGGTTGCGTTCATGGCATCCCAAAGTAGGATGTCATGATTTCAGATGGAGGGCATTCAAGGGACAAAATAGAATGACAATTTTAAAATTATTTGATTCATTTGTGCTGACAGAAAAGACCCTGAACTTGTGCCACTTTTGGTTTCATTTGGATTGACCGCTCTCCAGCTCAATTTTAAATTATTGGTACTTTGGGATCTCAGGTCTTTTTGAGATATACTGCAAATTAAATCTCAATCACAATCATCAAACTCTGACCTAAGTTGAACTAAGTAACACCATTAAACATCTTGGTAAGTTCCTGTGATTAAATATGCATTTTTGGGGTGTTTGAAATGTCCATTGTCTCCCCCGCTGTCTCTGGGCAGAAAACCAGACTTGCAACATGGTAGAGAGAGAGCAAATTCTCCTGACAAACGTGGCTTTTGTTTTATATTTGGCAATGTTACAGTTTTCAGACTGAAGAATGTAATGTTATATTCCCAGATGAGGGCAAGAGACAGTTTTTCCTATTGATGACATTGTAGTTTCCTGTGAAATCCAAAAGGTAAATTCACCTAATTATATCTACTGGTGAGTAGATGATAAAATTCACAATTCAACAACTAAAATCTGCATTTTAACTATTTTAATTTCAGCCGTCCCCCATCTGTGTAACCTTCTGCTTGTCTCCACAGATGTTGTTTTGTCTGGAATGTCCCGGTATGGCATTAAACGGATCCATCTTGCTTTTACTCAGTTACTGTATCATTTTTTATTGACTTCAAAACTTGCATTTTTACTGTTAGTGGTCTTGCCTCTCGGCAGATCGGATATGTAACTTGGCCATAAATTTGTTGCCTGCTGTCTCTGTAGAGATAAATAATGCCATACTGTAGAACATTCCCAGGAACATTTCCATGGAGAAGCTGGCGTTGGATCTTCTACCAGAAAAGTTACATAGTGCACCTTAAAATTTTAATATGTTTTTGTGTGTTATTGTGTTTATTGTTTGGCTCTGTTTGACAGTTTATTCTCACAAAGGAGCTGTATTACTAAAGTTATTTTGTTCATCTTTAACTTTCAACGAGCAATAATTGTGGAAATGTGTCAAAAACTGCTGCAGGATTCTAAAGACAACAGGCACGGGGGCTGTCAAAATTGAGATCGATGTCTACAAAGCACATCAAAGCTCCATTAACTCAGGATTCTGCTCTTATTAAAGAAGAGATACTCGTCTTCTGGGACATGGCTGCTCAGGTTGTGGAAATATACAAGGAGAGCTGAAGACACGCGTGAGACTTTGAAGATAATAGCCTGTATGTCTGAAGGGCTGCATTTACTCTACAATATAAAAACTAATCTAGCAAAAAGACAATGCAGTCGAATCTATGTGGCCCCCAGGATGCCATGGACCATCAGAATAAATATAGTGTGGTTAGGGCTCACTCAGACAGATACTGCAGAAGTGGGAGTACAGTGACCATCTGCTGATTTTAATGAGTCATGCTTATCATATTGTAAAAATGGGTGTGACGGGAGTAGCTAAATGAGTAGAATTCTATTGATTAGGATTAAAATAAGCAATGCGTGAAAAGCATTCTGTTAAAGGTCCCATGGCATGAAATTTTCACTTTCTGAGGTTTTTGAACGTTAATGTGAGCTCCCCTACCCTGTTTAGGGCTAAAAGTTGCGAAATGTCTAAACTGAGCATTTGCGGTCCTTTTCTGCGTTAGAAAAAAACACAGCTCAAACGGGCGATTCTCAACAAGGCACCTTATTCAGCTCGAAAGCTCGAAAAATGCAGCTCCACCCCCCGTCTGTCTGTACTCAGCGTCTCTGTAAATCACGCCCAGAGAGTTTGGGCCGCGAATGCGCTAGTCAATGCGAAATGCGTTTTTTTATTTGCCTGGAGGCACGTACAAGTGTTTCTAGGCTTGGAAGTCCTTTATCTGAGCCTCTGGACCTTTGAACAGCAGAGGTTTAATTTTATTTTCTGTGGAAATGTGTTTATTTTTCAATGGAACGCTTCTCATCTCTTCTCCGCGCAAAAACGCGGAAATGGATCAGAGAGCGCACAGCTGAGAGCTGAGAGCGGAGAGTTTGGCCACGCCCCCACCCTCTACTATAGGCCATCTCCGTCTTCCTCATTTGCATTCAAGCAACAACGCCCATAATGGCCTGTTGAGAGAGAGAAAAATTACTCTCTCATCTTATCTCTGTTTCTCATGCACTGAGTCTTGATTTTGAAGAAGGATTCATTTACAGTATTAGGGAACCATTAAGGAGCCATATAAAAGCATCATGAAGTACCATGTCATGAGACCTTTAAAAGGTGCACTGTGTAACTTTTTTAGTGGAGGGTCCGTCCGCCCGAGAGGCAAGCCCGCTCACAATCAGAGTGTCTGTTTTTCTAGGTATTTTTGAGCTATAAAACCAACTGTAACTTAATAAATATAGGTTAGAGCTGTTTAATGTCATACTAAAAGCAGGGCAATGACATATCCATAGAAACAAGCAGGTGATGGATCCTACAGTGGCATTGGGGCAACCCGTCAGGAGCAGTGGACCCACCTCCAGATCTTAAAGAGCCCATATTATGATTCTATTTTCTGATAATGTTGTTTCCTCATCTCAAACATACTTTTGTGTTTTGTTTTGTTTCATTCACACACAAACCCTGTATAATTAGTTCTTCTCTCAAATAGGAAACACCCCAATTCACCTTGTGATGTCATGTGGTAATACAGGAAGTGCTCCACTGCATTTTTAAACTTCATACACCTTCAATAGAATCATTTAGATAATTTCAACCTTGTAATTGACTGATCTCTACTGATCTAAAAGTAAAAGGTAGCTGTTAACTTGAAAACTACCGCTTCTTCTGCAGGATTACTCAAACGTGTGAATGAAACAAAACACAACTCCAGGTATGTTTCTAATGAGGTAACAACATTATAAGATGTCAAAGAAGATTTTGCGTAGTATAAGACCTGTAAGGAGGATTTTACATATTGAGTATGTTTTGGGTCGATGGGGGAAACTGTGCCTGGAGAAAAAAGAAAAGTCCAGATGACCCAGGAATGAAACCTGCAACTCAGTCACTGTACCACCAATATAACCATTTACATTGTTTTCTGGAATTTGGTTAAAGACAGTACTTGTTCTTTAAAGGATTAAGAATAAAAAGGTGCCCTTTTATACTATGTTGTGTTTTTACTTTCAGCTCTTAAGGGCACAGCCTTTGGTAGCAAAAAGGTGGAAACTAAAATGTCTCAACTAATCACTTGTCAAATCATTCACACACTCTTGTGTGAGCACAGTCATCTGTTTTTGTAGAAGCAGAAAAAATGAAAAACTAGCCAGTCCTTCGTTGGTTTGTTGGTTAATTTTAGTTTGTAGTTAATGTCTCTGTATTTTGGATTTACCCCATAGACACTGTGGTGTTCTATGACATAACATTTGCTCCCTCTCTCATTTTCTCCTCATTATTCCCAATCTCTGTCCACCCATCTCCCCCATTCTTCCTTCTCCTTCTTCTCTCTGTGGCTCCTTCACTTTTTATCTTTCAGGGCCTGTTTACACGCTTATGGGTAAAAATGACAAAATATTAGAAGTGCCTTTCATTTAGACGGTGACGGCGTTTTGGGGGCTCAAAAACAGAAAAAACTGAAACGCCCTCCAAAGTGGAAAACTTGAATACGCACCGCGGTAGCGTTTTCGTCCACACTGCCCAAGACGCAAAACTCTGGTCAAATCTGCTGATGTCGCGTACGCGTTTACGTCACATCGGTCCATATATCAGTGTACTTTGTTCGGCAGGACTCCCAGTCCAAACCTTGTTGCGCCTTTGTTGCTTTGTAGTCTAACGTAGTCTGAAGCAATAGTTGAACTTCTTCATCTGACCACACAATTTTTTTTTTTGCTACCGGTAGCCATGTTTTGTTTTGTTTTTCGCGGCGCAGATGAGAAGAAGGAAGATTCTACGCATGTACGTGGACATAGTGATAATGTATCACAGCACCACCTAGCTGCCTGGCATGCATACCAAATCAAATTCCACACACTTTTGCGTCACCATATGCACGCAGATTTCCTCCCGAAAACACGGAATAAAAAGTGAAGACGCGACGCCACTTTTGCGTCTTCTGTTCAGACCGTCATCATATAAACGTAGCCTCAGCATCTCTCCCCACACCTTCATCTCTCTTCTTTCTCTCACTCCCTCTCCTCCTCCCTCTCTTCCTTTCTCTCCATCTCCTTTCAACATCTCTTCTCTCACCTTTCTTCATTCTCTTGCTCTTTGCACTCAATCTATACATCCCCTGTCACTCTCTCTGCCTCCCTCTCTCACACTTTCCCACACTCTCCCTCCTCACTTTTCGTTTTGGACTTTCTTCCGTCGACACAAATGTCTGAGTCCTGATAGTGACAGACTGCCAGTGCACGCAGATAGCATCGGCGTTCTACACTCAATATTCTCTGGGCCAGTGGGAGGCGCTTTTAAATGGCCCATATTCTGACATATTATCAGTGATAGAGGAGCCTGGTGAGTACAGAAGTCCACTTTTACACACTTTTACAGCTCAGAGTCCAACTTCAGGTCCATCTGTTACAAAAATACTGAGTCTGATGTAAACCTAGATATGCTTCTTTTAACGGGCCCATGTTCCCCTATTTTCTGATCCATTTTAAAATGTTTCCTCTTCAAAAACAAACCTGGAGTTGTGTTTCGTTTCATTCACACATGTTTAACACCTGCATATTTGGGCCGAAATCACTCTGTTGCACCTTGTGATGTCATGTGGTAATACATGTGGTGCTACACTAAAACATCTTATTTGATATTGTATTTTATTACTTATTTTTCCTATTTTATTCTGATTTGTACATATACATTTATTATTTTTTATTTTTATAATTATGTCTCATTTGACACGGTCTCTTTCTCTTTTATTTTGCTATTCCATCTATTTTTTGTTACCCCCTGTTATATATTATATTTGATGAGTGAGTTACTGTACCCAAATCAATTTCCCCTGTGGATCAATAAAGTTTGTCTAAGTACTTTGATACTTTTACTTCAGTGGACTTCTTCATGTGATACTTTTACATATACTTTGCTCCAGTATCTGTACTTTTCCTTAACAAAATTGAGTACTTCTTCCACCATTGCCTACAACTAAGAAGCCTGAACAAGCCAAATATTCTCCCAAATATTTCAGTTTTGAGCTTAAAGGTGCACTGTGTAACTTTTCAGACTAACATTACAGGCTAGATGCTGTCGCTTTGCCTGTAATGTTCCACAGTGTGGCATTAAATTTATACAAGATGCATATATTTGATTATGGGTGTTCATTGCTCAAAAAATACATTTAAAAACATTCTTACAGTGAGTGGGGTCACGTCGTCACAGATCTCACCAGTAAATTGGCCTGGTCGCATCTCCCACTTGTTTCTATGGAGTGTTTAATGCCATACTTTGGAATATTGGACAGCTCCATGGAGACAACTAACTGGCAGGCCCTCTACCAGAAAAGTTAGTCTCTCTCTTGTCTCCATGGGGAATTCCTTGCTTTTCATTCTATAATAATGCATTCTTCCTGTGAGCAGTGTCTGTAACTCTGCTCGTGCCCCCTGCAAGTCTCCATGGGGATAGATGAGCTCAATGTCATACTGCGGAACATTCTAGGCAAATATCTCCATGGAGAGAAGCAGGTGGGCGCTCTACTCATAATTTGATGTGATAATATCAATTTAACATCTGACCTTTTGCAAATATGCGCTGAGTAAGTGAAATGTTACACAGTTTTTGTTTTGACAGAGATAAATTATAAATCAGTTCTGGCAGATATTTGGGGATGAATTATTAAAAACTTGCACAACTCCAACAACACTTTTGGACTGAGTGTGGAAACTGGTGCATCAATTTATAAACAATCGATCAATTTATAACAAGTAAAAAAACTGTCCAGTTGTAGTCTTAATAAGTTATAATAGTAGTAGTAGTAGTAGTAGTAGTAATTATTATTATTATTATTATTATAAATTGCCCATATTTGCACTAATACAATTTAGAGATCTGTAAACCCACACATTACTAATGACCAGTAATGACCAGTAATGACCTAGCTAACAAACACAAACTGTAAACAAGAAGGTGTGTTAGTTTCAAAGTAGTTTCAGTGTAGTTAGTAGGGCTTAGTATACTGGTTCATACCAAATACCAGTGTTTTTTTTTAATGATATGAATTTTTCATATACCCCAATACCGGTGAGTGTGTCCATACAAAACGTTGGGAACACAGAGCGGTGGATCATCGCGCCGGGGGACTGTTTTGCAGTGGCATGAGAGCAATGGAAGCATAAGCCGTGTCCCCATTCAAGGCCCTTGAACTAGCCTCCGTGGACCGCAAGGCCATTGCTGAAATAGGACAGGTCCAGCTCACGGAGCCGCTCCCGTCACCCAGCAACCAAGACACGCTGCTAACACTAATGCTAACAATATGCACCACGCAAATTACACACATGGATCAATAACCCTCGAATTGGGACACGGCTACAGTGTGTGTTGAGCGGTGAACATGGACGTTGTTGTTAGACATAGAGTAACTTATACTGAAAAGGAGGAGCCGTGTCAGTTGTGCGGAAGTACTTACAAAAAAAAAATCTGACACTGATCAAACAGGCTAAAGTTGTAGCCGCAGGAGGCAACACAAGCAATCTGCTTCACCACCTCCGTCACAAACATGTCCTGGAATATGAAGAATGCACGAAACTAAGATCTGCATCCTCTTCCACGTCTGCAGGGAACATTCAAGTTGGCGCTGCAACACAAAACGCGACTCAGACGTCACTCAAAGACGCGCTTGCTAACAGGATTGCCTACGACAAGAAAAGCAAACGGTGGAACGATATTACCAACGCTGTTACAGTCCACTTCATCAAAGACATGGTACCACTTGGTCCTGTTGAGAAAGGGGCTTCAAGGAGATGATTAAAGCACTGGACCCAGATATGTTTTTTTTGTTGTCGTCGAATTTACTGCTGTAATTATTCTCTAAATTATTAGGAAATGGGGTTAACACCTAGTCATGCAAGAAAAAAAAAATACTGTCAAATACTGTGACACCAATACAATTTAGAAAAATACCATGATATCAATTTTTGGTCATACCGCCCAGCTCTAGAAGTTAGCTCCCTTTAGACAGATATAAGGCAGTGTCCACCAGCAATGTGACCATAAGCTGTTTGGATGAGTTGCTGTGGATCCTACCTGGACAACTGAGGGATTACACAGATATCACACAATAATGTACGTACTATATCTTGACAATATTACATGATTGAACATTTGTTTCTTGCACTGGTCCTTCAGATTTAGCTTTTCTCTATATTTGTATCCATGCTTACAAAAGACCAGATTTTGTGCATTGTTTAATTTTTTGTAATTTTTTGCACTTATACATTTTGAATCAGATGTAACTTCCTGACAGTTACTTTTACTTGAGTAGTCCTTTGCCTATATATATTTTTACTCTTGATTGAGTTGTTTGGAGCACTACTTTGCATTTCTACTTGAGTAATATTATTTTGTCTTTTTATACAGCTGTGGAAAACAATAAGAGACCACTGCATTTTTTTCTGAAATCAGCATCTCTACATGTATTACAGCCATTCCATTCCAGCGTCTGTTGAATTCCAACACAAACACAAAGCTGAGCTACTTCAGTTCTTGCACCAGGAGTGGAATAAAGTCACCCAAGAACAATGTGAAAGACTTGTGGAGAGCATGCCAAGAAGCATAAAAGCTGTGATTAAAAATAAGTGTTATTGCACCAAATTATTGATTTCTGAACTCTTCTTAAGTGTAAACATTAGTATTATGTTGTTTTAAAATGATTTTGATCTCGTTTCTTTGCATTGTTTGAGGTCTGAAAACATGTATCTTTTTTGTTATTTTGACCATTTGTCATTTTCTGCAAATAAATGCTCTAAACGATAATATTTTATTTGGAATTTGGGGGAAATGTTGTCCGTAGTTTATAGACTCAAACAAAAATTTCCCAATTTCCTTTTGCCCAAACACATACCTATAAGTAGTAAAATCATAAAAACTGATCATTTTGCAGTGGTCTCTTATTTTTTTTTCCAGAGGTGTATAAGTAATGGTACCGAGTTACAATACATTTTTTGGCTACACTACCCACTTTTGTTCTGAGGACAACTGACAAAAAATCTCCCAAAATAAGCTTTTCAAATTCAAGTATTTTTCATGATTGTAAAGTTTAATTAACTTTCCAGCCCTTATTCCTTGTGGGAGTTTTGTCTGCATTCATGTTTTGGGTTGAAATACAAGTGCTACAGCCTTGGCTAACCGAACTGCAGTAAATGTGTTTTCAGAGAGACTGGCTCCAACACAAATACGAGCGCACAGTACAATCTGTCCTTGATGGAAGAAAGTTTTTACAGTAATTACTGCTATAACAAATGTACCTGGATTTTTATACTTCAAGGTGCATTGCATAACTTTTTTGGTGGAAGTTCTGTCAAATGCTTTTCTTCATGGAGATCATTTTATTATTTGTCTGGTATGTTTCGCAATATGGCATTAAATCAGTCTTTCTGGAGACCAAACCAGACCAAGTTACACGTCAGATGTGTGGAGAGCCAAGCCCGCTCACAGTCAAAAGGCCTGTTTTTCTAGGTATTTTTGAGCTATGAAACCACCTGTAGTTGAATAAATGTAAAGTAGAGCTGTTTAATGTCATACCGTGGAACACTCCAGACAGAGCAATGACATATCCATGGAAACAAACAGGTGACAGACCCCCCCCCCCCCAACAAAAAGTTACATCACAATAGAAAAAGCAGGACTGGCGCATCCCTATAATGCGTATTGTAAAACCGGCAACTTTAATCAAAATCAAATCAATCAAAATCAGACGCACATTGTCTAACTGTGTAACATTTTAGTTTAGTGTGAGAGCTTGGCAAGGATAGTCCAAAATGTGATAAGAAAATGCATGAATATGAATACTAGCAATATGGCAAAGGGTTTGTGAGGAAACCATGGCAACCAGGTACAAGCAAACTCTGCACAGAACAACCCTTCAAGCTCTGGGAATCTTACCTCAACTTTCTTGTCACGACTAGGTCCTATAGCTCCTCTCAAACAGTGAGAGATACAGGACTACATTCATACTATACTCCCTACAACTGTACAATTCACCCTTATGTAACAGATAAGCCTATGTCCTATCAATCATTATTTCATCTTTGCACTGTTTTCTCTTTATGACCTCTTGCACTGTATATAGATATATTTGTATTTCTTTGTACCTTTTTATAATTATGCCTTATTTGACACCAGTCTCTACTTATTTTGAATTTACTATTACCATTTATGTTGTTGCTCTCTGTTATTATACTATAGGGTGTTTTCACGTGACGCTGTAATCCGGAAGTCGGCCATGTTGGAGATATTCGAAACAAAGCAAACATTGCACTTATGCCGCCAAGTAAAAAAAAAAGAAGCAAAAAAGGCATAATGGTCAACTATTGTCGGGTCCTAGGCCATCACAATAGATCGGACAGAGAAAAGCACCTGCAGTTCTATTGTTTACCTAA
Source organism: Paratrypauchen microcephalus (assembly GCA_036785185.1). Classification (NCBI taxonomy): domain Eukaryota; kingdom Metazoa; phylum Chordata; class Actinopteri; order Gobiiformes; family Gobiidae; genus Paratrypauchen; species Paratrypauchen microcephalus. The sequence continues at coordinate 33,449 of JAVJIX010000160.1, forward strand.
AGTAGTGACCGACCAGGGTGAACGGACAGAGCGATTATCAAAGGAAAGGAGACCAGGACTAAACTAGGTCTAAACCAGGACTAAACTAGGTCTAAACCAGGTCTAAACTAGGTTTAAACCAGGTCTAAACCAGGACTAAACCAGTGTGAACAGACAGAGTGATTATCAAAGGAAAGGATGCACCAGACAAAGGCGACAGAGGCGGAAAGACATTGTTAATATTTAAATCTTTGCAAAACATGAGTATTTGTAAAAGCACTATACTAGTACTTAAACACGTTACACATTTAATACAAGTATGCCTATCTTTGCCATCACAATATGCTTGTCTCCAATTTTCCAATTTTGCGCTCTCGTACCCAGCCACAAACAAACTGGTTGTTGCCTCCAGACCTTTAGAGCTCTGAAGGTCTTGTGCTGTATCAGGGCTTGGGGAAAAGACCAGGTAGTTGACAATATCGGGATCGCTTACAGCAGCAGAATGCCACTGTCACTAAACAAACTTTTCATCTCATATGGATCTTCCTGCTCAATTAATTTGAGTTTGTTCATATAATGCTCCTTTTCTTTGGCATTCATCTTATCTCTGTACAACTTGTCAAATATGTCACAAGTTTTGGATTCCGAAGTGGAAGGTTTGTCATGAAATTTAGATTTTTTTTTTTTCTGCACGGTTGCTTTATAAGCGTGTTTACTTTGAGTGAGTAATATCTCAAACCTGGCCGTACATCAGGGTCATGGTCGGATTTTTCGAGTCCGTGAAAACACCCTGTACTGTGATGTGTGAGCTACTGTCCAAATAATTTCCCTTGTGGATCAATAAAGTTTGTCTAAGTCTATAAGATGCACAAAATGTGACTTTCTGTGTTGCTGTGGATCAATAAAGTTTGTCCAAGTCTATAAAATGTATAAAATGTGACTTTTTCTGTTGCTATGGCGCCTCTGCTTTGCGACTGGGGATGTCTGTGTATTGCAGCAGTGAGTTGATTTCAATAGATCTCCCCAGGGTGCTGCGAGTTCATCAGGACATCACCCGAGGACAGATGGGGCACCTGGTGTAAATCAGCGGCGGGCGGTGAGACGCTCTGCTCCACTATCTGTCACCACACGTGCTCAGACATCAAGGCCCAGGCCTGGCTCTCCATCTTCGCCTGTGCTCCTGCCTCTCAGCCCCCTGGAACAGCTAATGGGGCTGGAAGTCAAACCTAAAGAAGTGGCGCATATGTCACATCACTCCATAGATTATTTTGGACTTCATGGAGCTGAACAGTTACTGCTGACTCCATAGTTCTGGGAGTACATTTCCCATTAAAGGTCCTATATTATGCAAAATTTACTCTTTAAAGCTTTAAAGGTGCATTGTGTAACATTTCTGGAAGTGGTTCTGCCACTTACTTGTCTCCTTGTTATTGCTTTATCTCTAGTATTCCAAAGTATGGTATTACACTTTTCAATCTCCATAGAAACAAGCAGAGGATGCCAACAGGGAAATGTATAGGTGAGGTCTGTGAAGAGGTGACCCCACCCACAGTAAGAATGCATGTTTTTAAAGGTATTTTTGAGCAATAAAAACACCCATAATACTGGTCTACAAGCAAAATGCTTCCGGAACAAAAGCAGTGAAATTTTTCTTGGTTTAGGTCACTAATAAAGAAAAAATAAGTCAGAAGTGCTGATTGGCTATAGTTTCCAAAATATAGTGTTGGGTCAAAACAGGAAATTTATGCAAAATAAGGCAAAAAGGGTACTTTATCAGAAGGTTCAGTGTGTCTACGAGCAACCAGTTCTATCTGACACTATCTGCACATTCCAATAGATTAATTTTAATATGTCTAGAGTTTTAACATATATCAATATTAGGGATGCAAATTATCAGTTAATTGATTAACTGATAGTTGATTGACCTTATCGATCGATTAACGATTAACTGATAAGCGGCGTTTTTCACCTGAATTTTAGTGTTTCAATAGGGTCTTTAAGAATATAAGCTATAGTAACATAACACTGAGTCAAAAATATATCATAGTATTATTATATTGTATATTCCTCAATTAATTATTCCTTAGTAAAAAGCAGACAAATGTATTGATGCTGAATAACAAAATACAGTAATCCCTCGCTCTATCGAATTTTTTTTTTTTTTATAGTGTAACATTGTGTTCTGTCCTGATTGGCTAAGAGACTAGACCAGGACTGAACGTGGACTGGACCAGGTCTGAACCAGGTCTGGACCTGGACTGGACCTGGACTGGACCGGGACTCGACCGGGTCTAGACCTGGACTAGACCAGGATTAAACCACCACGTGCCGCTGCTGGTTTCGCCGCGGCCCGCGCTCCGAGCCGCAGGCCAGCCGCGCGGGGCTCGGGGCACGGCGAAACCGGGTTCGATCTCGCCTCGCGCGTACACCCGGGGCTGCTGAGCAGTGCCGTTGGCGCCTGCGGTCGGCTGTGAGTCGAGCTTGGCGCAGCGCGGTTGCCTTGTTTCATGACCGCGCGGGTCCACGTGTCCGCGGTTAGCGGTTAATTACAATTAATGCATTTTGATCGACCAACGTCTTAATCGACAATTAACCGTTAATCGATTAATTGTTGACATCCCTAATCAATATATATAATATATTATTATTATATAGGGCTGGGTATTGATCCTGATTTCCTGGATCGATTCAATTTCAATTCACAAGGCCACAATGCGATTCGATCCACGATCCGATCCGATTCGATATCGATCTACTTACATACTGTCCTCGTAATGTTTGAATCCAAAGTAATGCCACACATCAGCCTTCAAACCAGGAGGTGATTTTAGCTGTGCAGTTCCAGCCATCTCGCAAAGCGCGCTAAGTTTCAGTTTGGTTCACCGGCACCCGCCTTTTATAGCTCTCATCGAGAAAATAGTGCCTATAACCATTTGGAAAAGATCGATCCGCAAATTTTTGAATCGATATTGTATTTTTTGATAGTGAATCGATATCGTATCATGGATCGATCTTTTGAACCCAGCCCTATTATTATATCATTAAATATCTTGGATACATTAGCTAACCAGCACAGTTATCAATTAGGGCTGAATGATCTTTTAGATTGAAAATCGCGATCTCAGACAACACGATTTTGGGATCGTTAAAGTTGCTTAAAATGGTTAAAGATCATTTAAGTTTTTTGCAGTGCTCCTAACTAACCCAGATTTTGTTTCATCAATTATTACACACATGTATTCCGCCTGGCTTGCCTCCCTGCCACGCTGCTAAACCCACCAATCAGAAGCAGCGTGCTGCATGTGGACAGGTTGGTGAGGCCGGTGTTAGCCGCTCCACTCCGAGCGAGCCCTCAACCCAAATACGCCATGTAGCCCCATGCGGTCTGGAGAGTCGTGAGTTGGTGAAGCCGGTGTTAGCCCCCGTTTAATCAATGTCCGTAATCCATCACTCGAGTGCATGGCGAGAAAGTCCGGAGAAGCGTCTAGTAAAAGTGATACTCGGGCCAAACACACTACAGTTACAACTTCTTTTGCCAGTGTAACTCCGTATGACAGAAGCAGCCGACGACATCAGGAGATAACGACTGCCGTAACACACGACATCGCCAAGGAAATGGTGCCTGTAAACATGGTGACCAAAGAGTGGTTTAAAAGTCTCCTCAGCACGATGGATAAGAGGTATATGCTTCCCCTCTGTTGTTAGCTGACAAACTGTTAGCATAAGGCTAGTTTACATAACAAATGCTATAGAAAGGCTACCATGATTAGCATTGCTATATTTAGCATGGCTATATTTAAGTTAAGTTTAAGTTGCTTTATTTCATACGTTTGTTATAAAATACAACAATCAAGCTCCCTTGAGCCATAAAAGACTGACCTTGCAGCACTTTAAAAGACTTTTTTTTGCTCTACTTAAGACACAGATGCTCTTTTAGTTCTTCAGGTGTAATAACTGCGGTTGCTCAAGCACTCAATGTAGACTATGTACAGCATGTTTCTTTTTAATAAATAGGACTACATTTGAAATAAATTATTGATTTTAGTTTTCATTCTTGCATTACAGTTTAGTGGAATTTAGTGTTTGAATGGTATGATGCAAGTTTCTGTGATGTTTGCAAATGTTCATGTGCACTGAAACTTAATTTGAAAGAAATCGTGAATGAAATCGAAATCGCAATATCTGCCAGAAAAATCGCAATTCATTTTTTTTCTTAAAATCGTTCAGGCCTATTATCAATTGATTTTCAGTTAATCTTATCAATATAAATGAGATTTAGCTACTTTTATCTTGGAAGCAGATCGAGTCCAAAAATTTGTAGACCAGTGTAATCAAATAAATTAATCTTATAAGTTTAATACCGTATTGTGGAACATAATAGGGAAATTACCATGGTAGCAACCTGAAAAGTTGTGTGAACATGTGTGAATAAAACAAAACAACTCCAGGTATGTTTTTGAGGAGGTAACTGAATTCTAACATGGCTTAAAGCTCACAATAGTCAGTTTTGTGAAATAAAGGACCTTTAAGCAGTAGCTGTATCGCAGTACTTTACTACTTTTACTTTGTTTCGTTCCACCGCTGTTGACGAGTACAAACCTCCTGATGTGATGTCTGTTGACTAAGATGGCTTCTGCTTAGAACACACTATTTTTAGCTGCTTTTGCCCCACAGTGGAAATGCTAATCGTCCGCCCGCATCTCTTTGAAGTATAAGAGGATACTTGCGGTGGATTATTTATGGCCACAGAGCTGGATTTATAAATCCAGTTAAGAAGACCGCCAAAAACCCCTGACCATGAGCTTCTGACTGGTCTGTAAATAAATAAAAGAAAATGGCACTTTATGGACATAAGGTACAAATGCTACTAAAAATGTCTCTTATCTTTGTTTTTGTTTTTTTGTTTTTTTCCAGTTAACTAAAACATGGTTGGATTTAAGGCTGCAACTAATGATTTTTTAGTAGTCAACTAGTCACCTTTTTTCCAATTTGTTGACTAGACTAGTTTATTTATTGTTTCATTTATTATTTTTGACCTATTTTAACCAGATAAACATAAAAATTGGCCTACCCAAGGCTTCTAGAAAGAGAATTGTACCATGTACTATTGGTTAAAATCTCAAGCTGGTTATAATTTTTTTCTGACAATTAAAGCCATGTTTTATTGCTGTGACCTTCTGTTTTGTTTCATTCATTCATTCATTCATTTTGCTTGAGTAACCCTTTTTGTTCAGTAGAGCTTGGCAATTCTAGGGCTGAAATAAATCAGATAATTCTAGGTTTATAGTTTAAAAACACATAGAACACTTCCTGTATTACTACATGACATCACAAGGTGGAAGAGTGCTTTTGTTTTAAAATAAGTCTAAAATGCATGGTTTGTTTGTTAAACAGGTGTGAATGAAACAAAACACAAATCCAGGTATGTTTTTGATGAGGAAATAACAGAAAATAGGGATGCACCAATGTGAAAATTTTAGCTGATACCGACATCCGATATTAATGTTGTTGTTGTTGTTAACGGTTGATATCGATATTAGCCGATACCGATATTTTTATTTTTATTTTTTTTCTGAGATAACATTTTATACAGACTGAAAATCATGCAAAATTTATTTTTGAATGTCTTCTTTTATTTTCAAAACGTCTTTTCACTCCTGATTTTTTTTTTTCTTTTTTTCAATTTCAATTTTTTTTTATAGTGTAACTTTTTTTTTCTTATATAGTGTAACATTGTGTTCTGCTTCCTGATTGGCTAAGGGACCTTTGCCGATTGATGTTACAGATGGGGGAGGCGGGGGGGGGCCAGACTAGAACTAGACCAGGACCAGACCAGGACCAGGCCAGGACCAGACCGGGACTAGACCAGGACTAAACGCGGACTAAACCAGTCCTAGACGACCAGGTCTAAACCAGGTCTAAACCTGGACTGGACCAGGACTAAACCTGGACTAAACCTGGACTGGACCAGGACTAAACCTGGACTAAACCAGGACTGGACCTAACCTGGGAAATTCCAGACTGCTTTCGTTCGTTCCGATCTGAAACACAGCCTGGCAACTATGGCAAGCGAGCTCTCCCGATTCTGGTAGCAATCAGAGCGCGGGGAGGGATGGCAAGACGGTGACGCGTACTATGTGACAAACGGAAGCTTGTAGTTTGAACTGACAACTGACATGATTGGCTATGGGCTACGTATACGCCAAATGATAGACATTCGTAATGCCCAATAAACGCCCGTTGGCGATCGTAAACCACTCCTCCGCTACGAGATATTTCGAAGGTGGCTCCCAGACCATATATCACTTGTGATACGGTCAGGTGTAAACCAGGCAAGACTGGACCAGGTCTAGACCTGGACTAAACCAGGACTAGACCAGGTCTAAACCAGGATTAAACCACCGCGTGTGGCTCTGTGCCTGGTTTCGTGCGGCTCTTGCGTGCGTTCGTTCACACCCCCCCCCCCCACGCTTCACTATTAATACATTTTGTTGAAAATCTACAAAAGTTTCAGTGTTTAAACAAGAGAGAAATGTCAGAAAACGTTAATTCGAGGGATACTGTACTGACAAATATCGGCCGTTAATATCGGCCCACTTTTACACATCGGGCCAATACCGATATGTTAAAAATTTGGCAATATCGGCCGATACCGATGTTAATGCCGATATATTGTGTATCCCTAACAGAAAATAGTGTAATATAGACCCTTTAATGCCTATCTTTATTATTAAACATTGTCTGGCCTGTGTTTTACAGACTGTATAGTCTAGATAACAACTAACAATTAATAAAAATATCAAAGATTACTTTAATAGTGGATGTGAATTTTTGCAGTCCCTCTCAGACTTGCAGTCGTGACACAGCATTAGCCACAGTCCCATTGAAATGCAGATAGTTCTATGTTTACGCACACATGCAGATTTTCAGTTCAAAAGGGAGAGGGGGGACACAGTGCAGAGGATGCAGAGGAGAGGAGCTCAAGATTGGGAAAATGGGTCACTGCTGTCTGTGTGTTGATAGTGCTACTTTGCCCCCCAGTGGCAAGAAGGCACAGTGCAGGGCAAGTATGTATTCTGTTAAAATAACCTTCAGCATTCTTTGATTTTAATTACAGAATTAAGTGTGCAGATACTGTGTCTCCTTGTACAGAGAAAGCATCAAGCATTCATATTTGTACCCTTGTAAAAATGTGATTTAGAACAAGATGTGCTAAGAGTAAAGAACTTTTTTTATGATGTATTATTATCGGTAGCAAGGCACTGCAGGATGGGTCAATACAGGAGATAAAGTGTACCTGAACTTTATTTTCAAAATATCATTTTGCAGATAAACTCCTGTTTTCACCTCCACTAGCAGCCCACTGTTCTATACTTGCTTAGTTCTCCATATTTTCTTTTCTTAATCAGTGATACATGTAAGATTTGGCAGCGTTCTATTCTGCTAAATCTACTATTCGCTAACATGATGTGTAGCTATAGAAATATACACAAATATAAATGCATAAATGGCAATCCGCTGTTTACACTATGACAGATTTGTGTAGAATCCCTCAGTCATACGGGTAGAATCCATGGGAAAAGGAGAAATTCAATTTGTCAACTGGACAAAAGTTTATTTTGTAGAATACGTTTCACAGCTCATCCAAGCTGCTTCTTCAGTTCTGGTCAGACACTGGTAGACACTGCTTATATGTGCCTGCAGGGAGGAGCCCTTACAGGCCTTACAGGGCTAGCCAGGTCAGGTCCAGAGGTGTGAAAACACCCATTATGGCCCTGAATGGTTCTGCTAACAAGACCCCACACTCCACTCCCACTGCATATTGAATAGACTTACCTAAGTAACAGAAACTGTAAACATAGGTGTGAAATAGGTGTGATAGTTTCATAGTAATTTCATTGTACTCAACACAACACAGGTAGTGAAAAAGGCTCAACAGCGGCTGTACTTCCTGAGGAGGCTGAGGAAATTTGGCATGTCGCCCAAAATCCTCAGCAACTTCTACAGCTGCATTATTGAGTCCATCCTGACCAGCTGCATCACTGTGTGGTACGGCAGTACTACTGTGAAGGACCGCAAACGCCTGCAGAGAGTGGTAAAGACGGCCACAAAGATCACCAGGACTCCCCAACCCTCTCTGCAGAGCATCTACCATCACAGAGTCCGCAAGAGAGCTGCCTCCATCATCAAAGACCCCACCCACCCCCAACATGGACACTCCTACCTTCAGGCCGGAGGTACAGGAGTGTGAAAAGCAGGACTACCAGACTTAAGAACTCTTTCTTCCCAACTGCTATCAGACTCTTGAACTGCTGAGCAATAGCCCTGTTTCCTGGATATTGATTGACCTATACTTTGCACATTTGCACTATTATTGACCAATTGTTAAATTAATCTGGCAGATTACAGCTGCACATGTAACTGCTCGAATATTTACACTTCCTGTTTGCACTATATCAACCATGTTTGCACTTCCTGTTTGCACTATATCGGCCATGTTTGCGCATCGTTTTGCTACGGACAGTTACACATAAAACTAATGTTGCACATTATCTGTATGTACATAGCACCTAGCCTATATTTCTCATAGTGTATATTTTGTAAAGATCGTTGTATTTGATTATATTTTTTTTACATGCTTCTCTTTATCTTATTTATCTATTTAAAAATTTTTGCATGCTCTTGGCATCCAGGGTGGGCAGCAAAGTAAGTATTTCATTGTACAGGGAAACGTGTTTATTGTGCATATGACAATAAAAGCTTTGAATTTTGAATTGTAGTTAGCTCCTCCCTTACTTAAGAGTTATTTCAAAGTAATATTCTTCAAGTAAAAGTACAAAGTAGTGGTTTCATAAGTTATAATGGTTTTCTTTAAAAATGAGCAAACTTAAATCACCTATGTAAGTTATCATCTCTAAATCACAAAAAAAGTCTGTCTTCTTTAAAGGGACAGTGTGTAAGATTTTTACCCGTTAATTACCGAAATTGAAGATACCCATTCAAAAATACAGTGTTTTCCAAGCCTTTTCACTTCCATCATGAAATCAAAGTATTCTGTTGGACTTAGATATACCTGCATAAAAGGGGGATCTTCCCCATGTAGAGGCAGCCATTTTGATTACGAGAGCCGCAGAAGGACATAGTGTATTTTGAGCTCCGCGTTTTCTTTATAGCTGTCGGCACTGGCTCGTGCTTTTCACACAACGAGATAGTACGCATTTGGATAAACAACAACAAGCATGTTGCCGGATCACACTTACTCCGCACATACATCGCAGGAGCAAGCACCTTCATCTAAGAGGAAAAGAAGAAGGACATAGTACCTACCGCGGCTGGGGCTTTGTTGCAGCGTTGCTGCCGGTGAATCCACCTCCGGGTAGGCTAAGCTGTCCGCATTACGGCGCGCCCGGGTGACCCTCGAGGTCTGCCGTAGCTAAAACCGGAATTGCAATACCCACCATCCACCAATGCGCCACCAATCCTACACACTGTCCCTTTAAATATAGTTAAATATAGTTAACCTGAGTCGTATAGACCCCTTTACTGTTAGTAAACAAACGTGACATCACTGGCATGCGCGCGCATGCCCGACTCAGAAGCAACCATGGCGGACCATAGCGGAGTATCTGAACGAATAGGGAAAGCTACATTCAAGAGCTCACGTTGACCAACGGGGTTCGACTACCAGATCCTTATGCGATCACGGAGTGGCAGTACGACCGCAGAAAGTGACCAGATTTACAGTGGCCAGATATCCACTGTTATTTAGTCGAGAAGCCCAGCGTGTATACAAGAGAAAGTGCGCAGCATACAAATCCATGGATGCCTACCAGTTTGCCGTGTGTGGCCATGTACAGGAGGTAAAATACCACGATATCGATGGGGAGTTTTGCGTGTTGGCATCTGATGTTCTCCCCAGTCAGAGACAAGGCCACAAGACTTGTCCTTGGTCAGCATGCGGCAGGCAAGTACAGTCCCACACATTTCCTGTGTGGTCTTCATCAGGCCATAGGGGACAGGCCCACTCCACCCTCCAGCTCCAAAAAGACCGTCAGCTCTTTTTGGTATTCTACATTCTTATTTCTCCTCGCGTCGCCATCATTAGTCTCCGTAGTATCTTCCTTCCTACTACCGGCTTTCCCAGTCGGCTTCTCCGCCGCGGCCTGGGGCCCCGTGGGGGCTGACATCGCGCCGCTAGTTAATCACCATGATTAAACACCATTGAACACCTGGGCAAATTACCCTAAACAAGCAGCAGGTGTTCACTTGTGTGTATATCACTTGAATGGTATGAACTATCATTTATTCCATCTGTTTCTCTTTATTTGAGTTCTTCTCTTCTATATCTTCACTGGGGGTTTTATGGCAGCTGTGAGTGCGGCGAACCGCCTCGCTAGCCTCGGCCTCGGTGTTTCTTGAAGTTTCTTTCTGACGCGTCACGTAATGTAAATAAAGAGTCTTGAATCAAAATGTTTGTCTTTTCTATCTTTACTAAAGTGAAGGTCATACAGAGTGGATACAAATAAGGTGAGGGAGATGGAAAGATGAATTTCTGAGGCTTGTGGTTTTCCTATGCGTGTTGTGTTAGGCTCTGTATGTGTTGTGATGTCCTTCTTGACGTCCGTATGTGCCTTGTAGCGGTGCGTATCCCGTCTGTCACCCGGGAGACGTCCGATGTTACACTCTTACGTGACTATTGCGCGGCGTTACATGACGACCACATGACGTCCTCATGTGCTACTTAAACGTTGTTCTTGACTTCCCTACGTGACGTTTCATGTGACCTCCTTGTTACATGACGTCCCACGTTGTTACGTGACGGTCAAAAGACTGTGTAGCTTCTGTGGTCCAGGACGTCCTAATACCCCGTCATCTCGGCTCATCCGATACTCTATGGTCTCGGGGTATCCTCCTGGCCACCAGACCGCGGCTTCTTATCCACACTACCTACGTAGCGTAGTCGTTTCCCCTTGTGTGTGTATATGTATGTGTCTTGGTGTGGTGCCTTCCGTGTCCTCTGTCTTCTGTATGTGGATATGTGTGCTGTGAGTGGTTATATACCAGATAGCATCAACGATAAAAGATCAATGAACAAAGGATCAAAGTGGACCAATCAGGATGGATTTCCTGAACATCAAGGCGGGACAGGAAGCCATTTTGAAAACAATATTTAGAACACATACCAAAATGGCTCCCACACACAGAATGTACGAAATGGCTCTTACAGCAGCAGTGGCTTTTTTTGAGTCGGAACTGCGCGCGCATTCAGTGATGACGTACGTAGCTTTGAAACTGGTCTATAGATTGTCACAAGTTGCTTAAATGTTTAAATGAAAATCTGTGACATAATATAGTTTTAATGATTTTATATTTATTTGTTTTTATGAATATGCCTTTGCTTTGCCTGGAATGTTCCACAGTATGACATTAAAGGGATATGCCACCCCCAGGTCAAACTTGGGCATCTCCCCACAGTCCAGAGACTAAAATAAGTGATGGAAAGCGTTTTCCTGGTCACCCAGCCATTGTCCGAGTCTGCCAGCACTGACCGCCGCGCGCAGCTGCAGCTACTCCGCGTTAGACTGGAGGCTAACGTCACCAGAGAAAGATTTCGGCCAAAAGGAATTAATTTGCTCGATGCTTTTCCCAATTACTTTCTGTGTAGTGCGCATTCATATCGAGTGCAAATAAATGTGCAAATCAACACGGAGAGCTTGCCTTGGTCATTTTGGGTGGGAACTATTTTTCAGTGCGGAAAAACAGAGCCGAAGCACAACTCCCAACGTGGTGCGTAACAGGGATTCCCGTGTGCTTCGGCTATGTTTTTCCGCACTGTAAAATAGTTCCCACCCCAAAATGACCAAGGCAAGCTCTCCGTGTTGATTTGCACATTTATTTGCACTCGATATGAATGTGCACTACACAGAAAGTAATTGGGAAAAGCATCGAGCAAATTAATTCCTTTTGGCCGAAATCTTTCTCTGGCGACGTTAGCCTCCAGTCTAACGCGGAGTAGCTGCAGCTGCACGCGGCGGTCAGTGCTGACAGACTCGGACAATGGCTGGGTGACCAGGAAAACGCTTTCCATCACTTATTTTAGTCTCTGGACTGTGGGGAGATGCCGAAGTTTGACCTGGGGGTGGCATATCCCTTTAAACAGCTCTACTTTACATTTATTCAATTACAGGTCGTTTACTGCTCAAAAATACAGAGAAAAACAGGCATTCTGACAATTAGCGGGTTTGCCTCTCCAGATTTGACCTGTAACTTGATCTAGTTTGATCTCCATGAAGATAGAAAGCTTCAATACCATACCGCAAAACATTCCAGACAAAGCAATAACATCTCCACAGAGAAAAGCATTTGACTGACCCTCCACCAGAAAAGTTACACAATGCAACTCTTAAGTATCTAAACAGAAACAGCTTGCATAATATGATTTTATTTTGAGAGTACAGCTGCCTCAGATTTGATGGTGGCATTTGCGAGCGAATCGTGAAACGTTTAGCATGAGCGAGTCTGATTTTCTGGGCAGTGTTTCATTTCCAAATCTCTGTGAAGGATGACTCACATGTTCAATTCACTTCAGCACAGAGACGTGGTGGTAAAAGCAGATATTCTTGTTTAATGTAGATCTATAAAAACATTCATTTAGACATCGCTCACATTACAAAATGGAGTTAGGTTTAAGGCAACAGAGTGACTGACAAAGCTGTAGGTTATGAATCCACTACTGTTTTGATACTTAGCTACATATAAGGTTAAAAATATACAATCAAAAGCAGGAATTTAAAGAGGCTGTATTAGTTTTTTCATGTAATAAAGTAAAATGTGTTTCTACCCCTAACAGAAATACTGTAAAAGCAAAAAAAAAAAGAAAAAAGCCAAAAAAAGCAGTTTGCATTTAAATATCAATGTATGCATTTTATTGTCTGCAAACCAGGAAGTAACGCTGGTGCGCTGTTAGTACGCTCGTTGTTGTGCCACACATAAGTTGAATGCCATACTGTGGAACATTGCCAAACAGTGGCAGACCCTCCACCAGAAAAGTTACATAAACACTCAACAAAAGGTGCACTAACACACAAATCGTACATATTTAGGCTGCATCCTCCTTCTTCAAACAGAAAACACTGTTCCACCTTGTGATGTCATGTGGTAATGCAGGATGCTCCACTGTGTTTTTAAACTCCATATACCTTTCAGTAAAATCATTTGTATCATTTCAGCCCTGGATTTGCCAGGCTAATAGGCTAGCTGTTACTACCACTACATGACATCAGAAAGTGGAACAGAGCATTTTGAACTTTGACCATGTAGAAAAACTAATAATAATGGATTATTCAAACATATGTGACAAAACAAAACATAACTCAGGTATGTTTTTGATGAGGTAACAACATTATAACATGGCTCAATGCTCACACGAGTAAATGTTATGTAATTTAGGACCTTTAAGCTTTTAAATGTTTCAGATATAATGATTCAAAATATTAAACAGCAGCAGACCTCTGCAGTGACAAAACGGAGAGACTGCTTGTTCCTGATCATAGCGTTTGTGTTATCCATATGAAACAGTGTCTGGAACATGACTGGCCTGTCTATCTGTGACTCTCATAATTATAGCCTCGAGGCAAGATTTGGACATGGCCCAAACGACAGAAACATTTTGCACATTGTAGAATTTAATTTGTCAATAATAACCAAATTAAAACACTGTTGATGTCTCCGAGGTGAAAGCAAGAACACGTCTTCAGGTAGTGTGGTCTTTTTAACCAAGAGAAATTGACAAAATGTAGTAGTATTAGTAGTGGTGGGAGTAGTAAAGTTAAAGGATAAGTAACGTTTTTTACAATCTGAACCTTATTTTGGTAATAAAACAAGTTGTTTTACTCACCCATAGCACTTTGGTGTCATATGGAGCACTTCCAGAGATGTTTTAGATTTGTGATCTCCATAAAGTGAGTTCTCGGGGCATATGTTTGCAGTCTCCAAATAACACAAACTTTAGCACTTTTCAAATCATAGAAGCTCGATGTCTTAGTCTACGATTTCGTTTGGTCAAAAGTGGCCTGTAATCGGAGATTTAGCCATAGTTTCGAGTAGATAAGGACGCCAGTGCGCATGTGCCGAGTGTGTTCTCAGCTCCCGGGACCCAAACATGAAACGCAAAGCTGTAAACTATGGCTAAATCTCGGATTACAGGCCACTTTTGACTCAAACGAAATCGTAGACTAAGACATCGAGCTTCTATGATTTGAAAAGTGCTAAAGTTTGTGTTATTTGGAGACCGCACGGGGCATATTACATGCTCTGGGAATATATTATATGCCCCGAGCTATGGCTAGAAGTCGCGCTAGGCTAACGCATATCTAAAACATCTCTGGAAGTGCTCCATATGACACCAAAGTGCTATGGGTGAGTAAAACAACTTGTTTTATTACCGAAATAAGACTCAAATTGTAAAAACGTTACTTCTCCTTTAATAGTAAATTCGCAGTACTGCACTAGTATCAGTAGCATGTCAAATCTATAATACAAATTAGAAGTAGTACGGTACAAGGAGAGTAGATAATGAATACGAAGTTTGTTTGGGACTTTTACTTATCCACAACAGTCACTAGTGAAGCTACTTCTAGACAACCCAAGTTAACCCTACACCAGACTAGTACATGAACATAACTGCACTTTAAAAGGTGCACCATCTGCCTGTCACCAGATGTTATTGGCTGAATGTTCCATAGTAGGGCATACATTTATCTTCACAGAGACAAGCAGTTTATGCCACCAGGCCAATTTACAGGTCAGAGGTGACCCTGCTCACAGTTGGCTATAAAAACATTTATAATTAAATAACAGCTAGATAAAGAGGTGTAATGCCACAATGGGAAACATTCCCAGCTAGGCCTGTCACAATAACAAATTTCGAAGCGAGATAAGTTGCTATGGAGAAATAAATGATAGTATTGAAACTACTACTTTATGGTAGTGATGGGCCAAATGTGTTGACGCCTTGACACGTGTTGAGCTCAGCAAGTGACGCCTGTGTCGAGCTGTATCGCTGTGTGTATCACTTTAAGAAAAGTCACGTGACCAATACAGGTGTCTATTGTGTCATTTGGTGTGGCTGGTGTCGGAAGCGCTGAGGCAGCTCGTACACAGCGAAGTGCGCGGGGCTCAAATCTGTTGCGGTGTCTCGATTCATCACCACAGAACCATAGAGAAACAGAATATAGGCCAGGTCTGTGTGGGCTCATTTTAATCATTCCCAAGTGGAGCTCACTACAGATTTACTGAAAGAACTATATTATTTCATTTTATTATCATTTTCACAACCATTCACCTCATCATGTATCACGTGTTTGCCTACTTTGCACAATAGGCTGTGATTTGCTTTAATGAGACTGCATGACCTTCTTGGTCAGTTCTTTCATTTGTTGGATATCAGAGCATCTATGACAAATACTGTACGTGTTCATGTGTCTGAATGAAAAAGCCCTGTGCAGTGTCAATGCTTCTGCATAAGAAAGAGTTCATTTTTTAAACCACCAGATGGTCTTATAGAACGCACCAACACAGGGTCAAAACAGTGTCAACAGTGTTGGAAATGTGTTAGACAGACCTTGAGGCATTATCTACCCATCACTACTTTATTCCACTGACACAAAGCAGCAGAATCCCAGTAAATGCATTTTAAACAAACAGTATCATTAAAAGGCCTGAGCTGCAACAAATAAACAGCGGAATGAACTGAAAATTATCCATAAAAGTTATTTATTCAAACATCTACAGCACAAATCATATTGTACTACAACTAAAATAACAAAAATCTCCCCATTATTGCCAAGAAAATGTACACACAACTATTATTATTTTAAATATACTAGTATTGTTCTTGCTACCATGTGTTGAGATAAGTCACTATAGTAATTCTCTGTGGAGACAAAAGTGGTGAACCCTTCAGCTAGAAAGCACATTACCACTAACAGAAATGCTTTCTGGTACTTATTTGATTACCATAGACTACCATTGCTATCGTATATTGAAGAATTAAATAATAATCTTTGAAAGCGTCGCAGTTTCATTCAGTTCATTATGTTTCAAATGACTGGCCACATTCACTGAGAGTGACTTGTCACTTCCTCTTTCTACTGAGCCCCAGTGTCTGTATCTGCCTCTCATTGTACTGACTGAACAATAATGCTTTTACTGAAATATAAGGGGATGGGTAAACAGGAAGAAGGCACATACATTAAACAGTGTCCATGTCATTACTGTCTCACCACATCTGCGAGCTCACACAAACACAGATTACAAAACTCACACAGATCACAAAACGCACACAGATCTAGGCTAGGACACTGCCCATACAAATGTGTGGACAAACACGCACTATTTTCCCTGATCCCAAATGATGCAAGATACAAGCAAGTTACGTGATGTTTTCTCCAGCAAAAATAAATTAAAATGGCATTAGATGTGTTTCTTAGGACTTAGGACTTTTTTTAGGTACTCCTGAATACAAACACTTACTACTATTAACTGGGAGGCACAGTAGTAGTGGGGAAGAGGTTACGTTAGTACCAAATCAATAAATTACTGGATTGGGACTGGGTAAACACATTGCAACTACATTTCAAAGATTTAAAAGAAAACACAAAACTGAACAAAAAATCCAAACCAAAACCAAAGATGACAGGAGTTTATCCCTTACAATTCTGTAAAAAGTATACATCATGTCAGTATACATCACCACACTCCACTCCCACTGCATAGTGAATAGGCTTACCCAACTAACAGAAACTGAAAACAAGTAGGTGTAGTAGTTTCAAAGTAATTTCGTTGTAGTTAACTCCACCTTTAAAGCACAGCAAGGAACCACTCACCCATTCACACACACATTCACACACAAGTGTTCGCAGACACGTGGGGCAGGGAGGGTTAAGTGTCTTGCCCAAGGACACAATGACAGTATTTAAACCACCAAACTTCGGATCAGTGGACAAACACTCTACCAACTGAGCTGTCACCCTGGCAATGTAGCTTATCTTGAAACCCAAATAATTTGCTTTGGATCAACATGAAATTATTCTATACAAAATTATAAAATCTTTTGAAGTCACAATTTCACATTTAATTTACTTGAGTGTAGGAACCTAGACTAAGACTAGACTAGACTAAGAGAAAACAACAGATCAAAAATACAGAGAGTTTATTTCCCCCTTTCTAACAAATACATTATTCAAGCATGCTCTACATGTTCCAATAACGGTCATGGCTCTCCAAAGGCACTTCCCTTTACCTAAACCCTTTGTTCTGTCTCCTCTCATTGTGGAGCATGTTTGGTTTGTTTGGTGGAGCATCTGTCATGGCCACAAACACACAACTTCACACACACAACCTCGGACTCACATCTGGTCCAAAGGGTCTGGAGAACCAAAAAGAGGAAGTCTCACCAAGCACTGTCCATCTGTATCACCACAACTCTGGGCTGTGAAATTAGTCCTGCTCCAACCAAGACTACTTTAAATTAAATAATAAATCATAGAGTATGTTTGGGTTTCAATTAAAATTTTTAACAGGGAAAACTGCACTATCAGAAGTCCTTATGATAAGAAACACAGCAAGGCCACACTTACATCGCCCGGATTGGCGTCACCAGGCCCCCACCCTGGAGCTAGGCCTGGGGTGGGTGCTTGACGGCAAGCAACCACCACCCACAGGAGGATCCACAGGGGCTGGTGCAGGGAGATCTGAGAGGCAGATGTGTTTAGGCTGCTGCCCCTGCGACCTGAACCCGGATAAGCGGAAGAAAATGGATGGATGGATGGACACCTGCCCTGTGTATTTTTTCTGATGGACGGTCTGCCACTTGAAGATGCTGTTAGGTTTCAGACATAGCAACATTCTTTACATCAATAGTATTTAATATAGATGGCAGGGAGCTAAAATGACATCGTTAATATGATTTTTGTTGTAATATAGCGAGTCCTTGAGTCAGGAAACATTTGTGAATTAACCTTCTGAATATTTCATAAGGAAGTGTGTTGTAATCAATAGGAAAAACTGTCTTGGGAGTATAACATCATCACATTCAAGAATCTGATCGCTCTCTTTTTTTTTGCCTAAAATGTTCCCGGGTATGGCATTAAACTGATGCATCTCCATGGAGACGAGCATGTGGCAACACCATGCAAGTTACACATCAGATCCATGGAGAAGAGACCATTGTCACAGTAAGAAGGCATGTTTATGTTTATCAAGGTACTTTTTAGCAATAAAAGCACAGACAATTTAGTAGATGCAAGACAAGTTTAATGCAAGACTATGGAACATTCCAGAAAACGTCAATTTATAAACTAGACCTACGTATGTTTTAATAGCAGTCAGGTTTAGCTTTTCGTCACTGATCTCTTTGGGGTCTGTGAAAACTTCGACCAGTGAAGTATTGCAGTATCCTCCCCTGAACTGAGCTTAAGGAGCCCTGTTGTTTCCAATGATGAGAAACTAGACGAGAGTTAAAAGACTCGGTCCCAGACAGACGAAGTTTGTGTCCTAACTCTGAGGTCAGTCTCCGTGCGGGTAAAAGTTTGGGATTGGGAAAGTACTGTAGCAATCTGGAGTTTGGGGAGTTTTCAAATCAAATTCTAAATCAAATAAAGGCGCAAGAAAAAAGCTAAATTCAAGGGCTCATATTAGGCTATTTTCTGATCTATGTTATAATGTTGTTTACTCATCACAAACGTGCCTGGAGTTGTGTTTTGTCTGTCATTCACACATTCACTCAAACAAAAAACAAAACTCACCTTGTGACGTCATGCGGTAATACAGGAAGTTCTCTACTGTTTTTAAACTCCGTACAGCTTCACTAGAATTATTTGGATGATTTCCATCCATACATCCATACGTTTTCTTCCTCTTATCTGGGGCCGGGTCGCGGGGGCAACAGTCTAAGCAGGGACTCCCAGACTTCCTTCATCACGGACACTTCCTCCAGCTCCTCCAGGGGGACCCCATGGCGTTCCCAGGCAAACCGGGACACATAGTCCCTCCAGCATGTCCTGGGTCTTCCCCGGGGGCCTCCTCCCGGTGGGACATGCCCGGAACACCTCCTGAGGGAGGCGACCAGGAGGCATCCAGAACAGATGCCCGAGCCACCTCAGCTGGCTCCTCTCAACGTTGGATGGTTTCAGCCCCGGAATTTCCCATCTCTACTAAAGGTACTAAAGGTAAAAGGTTGCTGTTAACTTGAAAACTACCACTACATGGCATCACATTTATGTTATACTGTAAAATAAAAGCTTTAATAGTGATCGTTTAGTGTGGACCTGCGTTTCTCATTGTCATTCCTCATCCTTCCCACCAGGGCTGGAAGAATAATCGGAATCGAATCCGCAATTTGAATGGACACAATTAGCAATTTTCAAATGCTGCAAGTTTTTAAGTATCATAATTTCCTAGACAAACAACAAAATATTCTGCATAAAAACTGCTACCCCTGTAGTTTAAATCTGTCCAAACACGTTCTGAGATGTGATTCTTGTATTAGCGGATTGTATTTCTGTGAATTCTCCAGGCAAAATATGAACTTTGAACAGAATCCTATTATTAAAACAGAAATCGCACATCTGCTCACAACGCTTGTCAGAAAAATGTTAATGCTCAACAAAAATATAAACACTTTTGTTTTTGCTCCCATTTTTCCTGAGATGGACCCAAAGATCCAAAATTCACTCCAGATACACAACACTACCATTTCTCTCAAACATTGTTCACAAATCTGTCCAAATGTGTGACAGTGAGCACCTCTGCCCCACCGAGACAATCCACCCCACCTCACAGGTGCACCACATCAAGATGCCGATCCGAAATCATGACCAGTGCACGGGTGCGCCCCAGACTGGCCACAATAAAAGGCCACCCCGAAATGCGCTTTTTTTTTTGTTGCTTTATTGGGGTCTGGGGACTCAGAACCAGTCAGTATCTGGTGTGACCACCATTTGCCTCATGCAGTGCAACACATCTTCTTCGCATAGAGTTTATCAGATTGTCAGTTGTGGCCTGTGGAATGTTGGTCCACTCCTCTTCAAAGGCTGTTATGGATGAAGAACACAGGTGCATTTTATTGATGGCATTTTGAATGCACAGAGATACCGTGATGAGATCCTGAGGCCCATTGTTGTGCCATACATCCATGAACATCACCTCATGTTTCAGCAAGATAATGCACGGCCCCATGTTGCAAGGATCTGTACACAATTCTTGGAAGCTGAAAATGTCCCAGTTCTTCCATGGCCAGCATACTCACCTGACATGTCACCCATTGAGCATGTTTGGGATGTGCTTGACCGGCGTATACGACAGCGTGTACCAGCTCCCACTAATATCCAGCAACTTCGCACAGCCATTGAAGAGGAGTGGACCAACATTCCACAGGCCACAATTGACAGTCTGATAAACTCTATGCGAAGAAGATGTGTTGCACTGCATGAGGCAAATGGTGGTCACACCAGATACTGACTGGTTCTGAGTCCCCAGACCCCCAATAAAGCAAAAAAATGCACATTTTAGGGTGGCCTTTTATTGTGGGCAGTCTAAGGCACACCTGTGCACTGGTCATGATGTCGGATCGGCATCTTGATGTGGCACACCTGTGAGGTGGGGTGGATTGTCTCGGCGGGGCAGAGGTGCTCGCTGTCACACATTTGGACAGATTTGTGAACAATGTTTGAGAGAAATGGTAGTGTTGTGTATCTGGAGTGAATTTTGGATCTTTGGGTCCATCTCATGAAAAATGGGAGCAAAAACAAAAGTGTAGCATTTATATTTTTGTTGAGTATAGATATTTTCCCCAAACTGTTCCGCCCTACTTCCTCAGATCCATAACCAAGCAAAATGTATTTATTTTATCAAACCACAACAACAGCGCCACAAAGCAGAGGATTAGCTGGAGCCCTCCCTCTGCTCCGACAGAAGATGGATGCCCCTGACACTGGGGCAGGGTTTGATTTCAGAACAGTAAACAGTGATGTTTTTCCTCTGCTGGAAAAGTCCGGACAGTATTTTATATTGATAATAGCGTTCCAGGGCGCGTGAGTAAATGTGGCCGGATAGAGCAGGTGACAGCATGAGATGACCTTATCAAACAGTGATAAACTGGAAATGGGAAAGTGAAATCAAAATACCATCGAGCAAGCGGCAGGATTCATCTGCTGGTCTGTTATGGGGCGCAGGAAAAAATTGTTTTGTTCGAAAAGAGATGGGGTGACATGGTGTTTGCTGGTGACAGTGCAGGCACATGGATTCTGTGGTGCACAGTTCTCTGCATAAATCAAATACTGCACATCATTTTGGTTTGGTATGGTTTGAAATGATAGTATTAAAGCTGGGATTAAAGCTAGCATGCATAATTTAAGTACATTTTACTTAAGTTATGTTAATAATTCATTTGTTAATACACTTTTTGGAGGGTCTTTTTCTTTAGTAAATGTTTTGGTTCCTGTTCCCACTGTGACTAAGTTTATAAAAAACAAAACAATGTTGAAACAATATTAACTAGTTTCAATATGAGTCTTTCTTTCAGATATGAGTTTTTGTTTTTTTCATTTTAAAACATTTTTCACCATATTTTGTGCATTATTACATGTTTTGTCTATGCTTCTCTCCCTTTGTCACTCTTACTCGCTTTCTCTGTCTCTCTCCCATTTGTCTTGATTTTTCTTTCTCTCTCTCTCCCTCTATCTCTCTGTCTTTGTCTAGGCTTCTCGCCCTCTCTCTTTCTCTTACACTCTTTATTTATTTCTCTCTCTATTTCTCTCTCCCTCCCTCCCTCCCTCCCTGTATTTCTGTGGATAGGCTCATTTGCATTATTGGTACAAGGGAGTGCTGCACCTCCAAGCCTCCGTAACATGTTTTCTTCTTCAGAAGAAGGATGAGAATTTTAAAAAAGTGAGAAAACAGTAAGAAAACGAGGAGTATTCTTACATACCAAAATAGCACAACACAATAATAATGCTAATTGGTTAACAGCTCATCACAAAAAAGCTAAGAAAAATGCACTGTGAAAATGAAAAACGGCTCTCAAATTTGAATAAGAAATTATGAAATGTGTGAAGAAATGCCACTTAGCAGAGGTCAATACTAATTCGTTTTTGTACTTTACTAGTCAAATAGTGAAGTACAAAAAAAATCATGGATATTGATAGTGCTAATTGTTATGTACGTCACCTTCGGAATTAAGTAAGTCCAGCATTATCTTGTTTTATTAGACTTTTTTATGTTTATACAAATCTTATACAAAAGAGTATACAAAACTGTCAATGCCTTTGATTGAAAATAAATGAAAAAAAAGCAGTTAGAATGCACCGGACTGATTCCCGCTCAGACAAGTGCACACTGTCATTGTGTCCTTAAGCAAGACACATCACCCACCTGGCTTCCATTGTCCATGTACGCTGGTATATGAATGACAGTGTGTTCGGGAGAGTGAACGTGAGACAATAAATGGAAGTTAGCCAATCACTACAAT
This sequence comes from Paratrypauchen microcephalus, assembly GCA_036785185.1. NCBI lineage: Eukaryota > Metazoa > Chordata > Actinopteri > Gobiiformes > Gobiidae > Paratrypauchen > Paratrypauchen microcephalus. The sequence goes on from JAVJIX010000160.1 coordinate 55,956, forward strand.
CCAGCATGGTTAGAAAAATAGCACAGATAGCAAAATCTAAACATAAATAGCATAACCATACCATAGACAGCACAGATAGCAAAATATAGCGTAAGATAGATAGATAGGTAGATAGAATGAAGAAAGAAGAAGAAAGAAACGTTCCAACTATTCTTTGTTTGGATCCTTTTAAATTCCACATCCACATTTTTTCAAATCACAAAAATCATTTAGGCTACGTTCAGACTGCAGCCTGAAGTGACCCAAATCCGATTTTTTTCGCCCCTATATGACCTGTATCTTCTAATAATAGACTGAACGACACAGATCAAGTTTTTTCAAATGCAACCCAGGCCACTTGGATATGTGGTCCTAAAACTGATACATATCCGACCTTTTGACATGCGACTTCAGTCTGAATGGCCAGGTCGCGTTCATCCGACCCACACGTCATCAACGAGCGAGAGTGGTACAAGTAGGCGCTCACAAATGTACGTCATATGAAAATTATGTATGAAGTCCTTGTCAGTGAAGTGGTGAAGCACATAGCAATCCCACCACTCTTAGCACCAATAAGTTTCTTTCCACGGACGTTGCAGCCACTGCCCCACAAAACGCCAAGGCCAAAAACCCTGTCCTTCTCAATCTCATCCTTAAAACAAATAAGCTGTACATGTTCTGGCTCTGGTACAACAACTTTAAAATCTCCAGGTGCTCAATGCTAGTGTCCATGTTTAGGCTACTTCCGTAAACACTGAGCACGCTCGCTGCATGTGACCTCGTCGTGTCCTCCAATGGCCATGTAGGACACTTTTGGGGTGTTTAAAGTTCACACTGGAGATCACATACAAGTCGCATTTAATTGGAAATGTGAACGACCTCGCAAAAAAATCGGATTTCCCCAAAAAATCCGAATTGAGCTTTAAGTCCTGCAGTCTGAACATAGCCTTAGAGATGCACCAATCCAGCTTTTTCAGTTCAGATAAATACAAATAAAAGTAAGATAAAACAGGTCTAAATCTGTTAAGGAACAACTCTGAAATGAATTAATGAAAATAAAAACTTTCTGGGCCGACTTGACCAGTAAATATCACATCAGTTTAAATGTCAAACCAGAATATCGTCAGAACCGATATTTGGCTGCCAATATCTGATTCTGCTAATTTTTCAGGTTTGACGTCGATATCGGTTACAGTATTGAATTCAGTGCATCCCTACAATCATCATGTCTTTATCTTACTGTAAAGCTTCGTCCACCAAAGAAGAAAACACTGCATGTCTTACCTGCAAAAAAAACAAACAAAAACAAATATTAGTAAAACATAACATATAACATAATACAAAAGAACACCCGTCAGGCCCGTCAAAAGTACTTCTGAAAATGTCTTCTGTGATTGATGCCATTCACTCCTGCATCACATCACACGGGAAGTACCATCTGGCACCAACTCGAGATATTTCATTGTACCACCTGTAGCATCTGTCTCTTTTGGCTATAGATTTGCATACCCGGTCAAAAGAACTTCTCAAAGTTTTTTCTTTACTACTTTTTACATTGTAATTAAACACCAACATTAAATATAAGAAGCAAGATGTACGTACTTATGTAAGAAAGAAATAAAATGTAAAATAACTGTAATACTGACATTTTGTACTGACATCTTGCTGGGGGTTTTCTACATGTTGAACAGTTACCATGGGGACACAATGCACGCATCAGCAAATACAAATATACAGTTCTGGGAAAAAAAATAAGAGACCACTGCAAAATTAACAGTATTTCTGATTTGACTACTTATAGGTATGTGTTTGGGCAAAAGGAACATTTTTGTTTGAGTCTATAAACTACTGACAACATTTCCCCCAAATTCCAAATAAAAATATTATCGTTTAGAGCATTTATTTGCAGAAAATGACAAATGGTCAAAATAACATGTTTTCAGACCTCAAACAATGCAAAGAAACAAGATCAAATTCATTTTAAAACAACATAATACTAATGTTTACACTTAAGAAGAGTTCAGAAATCAACATTTGGTGCAATAACCCTTATTTTTGATCACAGCTTTCATGCGTCTTTCACGTTGTTCTTGGGTGACTATTCCACTCCTGGTGCAAGAACTGAAGTAGCTCAGCTTTGTGTTTTTGTTGAAATTCAACAGATGCTGGAATGGAATGGCTGTAATACATGTAGAGATGCTGATTTCAGGAAAAAAATGCAGTAGTCTCTTTTTTTTTTTCCCAGAGCTGTATTGTGTTGAACGTGCATTGTGCTACTTTTCTGGTGGAGGGTCCGTCTTTATGATAAAAACGCTGTGTCTGAATGTTTTGCAGTCACTTTTCCATCTCCATGGAGACAAGCACATAATCTGAAGATAGGCCAAGATATGGGTTAGATCCGTAGAGAGGCAAGCCCACCCTGAAACAAGAATGTGTGTTTTAATGAAAGCACATGTAATTTAATAAATATTTGATAGGTAAGTTTAATTCCATACTGTGGAACATTCCTGGCAACCCTAACCCAGCCATGCAGTAGTGGTACCACAACCAGAAAAGTTGCGCAGTGCACCTTTAAAGGGACAGTGTGTAAGATTTTTACCTGTTAATTACCGAAATTGAAGATACCCATTCAAAAATACATTGTTTTCCTAGCCTTTTCACTTCCATCATGAAATCAAAGTATTCTTTTGGACTTAGATATAGTCACATAAAAGGGGGATCTTCCCCATATAGAGGCAGCCATTTTGAATACGAGAGCCACAGAAGGACATTTGGGCTCATCCTTCGCCTCGGCTCCTGCTAACAGCTGCTTAGCCGCGCTGCGTTTGGGAGTGAAGGACAGAAGGAGAGAAGGGGAAGGGGAGGGGGAAGGGGGGAGCCTGTGTAAAGAAGCATGCTGCCGGATCACACATCGTAATGGATACAACACGTATTTTGGACTAAATTGTTTTACTGGATTTTATTCGCTGGATCCTTATGGACAGATTGAGACCAAGTTTATGATGAAATACAGAGTTTGACCTGTGCAAAGCCTTCAAAGGTAAGCTAAGTAAGCTAAGTTTTGTGCTTTTCTGTATAAAAGCCCCATGTGCTCGGGGAGTGATTGTTTTGCAGGGAAATGAATTGCATAGTCAAAAAGAGGAGACTGTAAGGTTTCATTTGATGTGTAGATTGTCATGAATCATGATCGGGATTGTGTGTTTTCATGCGAAAAGAAAAAAAAAAAGTGAACGGGGGACCGCGCTTTATGTATACAGCGGTGCGCGGTGCGCGGGCACGCGCGATCTCGGCGCTACGTCGCGTCCGGGTGACCCTCGAGGTCTGCCATAGCCAAAAGAGGAAGTGGAATAGCTAGTAACCACCTATGCGCCACGAATCCTACACACTGTCCCTTTAAGTTATTTCACACTTTTTTATTTACTACATTCATTATGTGTTCATTCATAGTTGTGATGCTTTCAGTGAGAATCTACAAGGTAAACAGTCATGAAAATAATAATAAATAATAATGTATAAAACAATAAAAAACAGTGTGCCCAAACTTGTGACCGGTAGTGTAGATTTACAAAAGAGAAATCCTGCCTCAACTGTCTCCCGATGTGCCAAGTGCTATGAGGCTTCCCAGCAGATGTCACTGTTACTCCAGCGATATGATTCAGAGCTTTTTCCAGTTCCACACAGAGAATGGACAACAATTCCTCTTGGATTTAGTTGGCAAAATAATTCTGGTGGAGGACATGAGCGAAAGGAAATGTGATAGAGTGTTTATGCAAATTGTTGATGAGTAAACGATGGGAAAATATTGAAAATGCTTTGCTCATATGCCACTTCATTTCAAACAGAATGAGACAATCTTCTGTTTGGTTTGTCAAGAATTGAAAAGTGATTGGGAAGAGTGAAAAGCAATTGTCCTCTTGTTCAGTATAAAAAAAAGTAAAAGCCAGTTTAGAATGAAGAATTGTTGTTCTGAGAGAGAGTTGAGATTTTAAAGCTGCACTGTGTAACTTCTCTTGTGGAGAGTCTGCCACCTGCTTTACCTAGAATGTTCCATGGTATTTCTAGAAATTTAATCTCTAATTTAAATCTCCATGGAGACATCTGGCAAAGGGACGAGTGCTAGAAATTTGCTCAAATCAGCCAGATTTAACATATTTACAAAGTTTCATGTTGACTGCTATGCAATCTGCATTTTCAAATAAATAAATTCATACATACATAAAGCCAAGTTACAGGTCAGGCCTGTGGAGAGGCAACTCTCAGTAAGAATAGTTGATTTTGAATATTTGCTGGATCAGATATCGGCTTCCAAGTTCAGCCGATATCCCATTTTGGTCTACAAATGATGTAAGAAGATGATTTACTAGCCCAAAACCTCTAAAATATTAAAGTTGTATTTTTAAAAAGCTGTTTTGTAGATGCAAAACACATTTGGATCATTTTTTACCTTATGCAGTTTATGTTTAAAGAAAAAGTCTGCCCTAGTATCAGTTGATAACGGGTATCAACATCTGTATCAGATCAGAAAAACCTGGATCGGTACATCTCTAGTACAAATGCATAAAATGGTGTTCTCAAAATGTATCATTCCAAACTAAATTATCGGTGCGTAAGTGTCAAGTGACTCAGATGAGAAAACATGAAGCCTGCTACGTTAGCATCTGAAAACAACACATCGAGTCTGAATGTCACCAAGGCCCCATCATCAGTGACTCACCAGCACAGATCCTTCAGAGACTGAACACTACTTAAAGGGCCCATATAATGCCATTTTCTGATTTCTGTTATAATGTTGTTTCCTCATCATAAATGTACCAGGGGTATCCCATGAAGCGAGCTAAAGCAAAAAAATCTGATTTATTTGGCCAATCCAGGCTTGTTAAATCATCAGTTCCATTCCACCAAAATGACTAACCAGAGGTGGCGCTAAGTTGCCACAGTAACAAGAACAAACCTGGTTCATTCCCCGGACGTATTAACCAGGCTCCACACTCTGTCCACGGAGCGACCGGGAGAGGAGGGGAGTGAACAGGAGAGGAGGGGGGAGTCATGTGTTCCCTCTTGCTCCTCAGATCAGAATGAATGGAAAAGTTTCGTGACCCAAATCAAACTCTGTGGGTGCACACTGTTACTCCTTTCTCGTTTTGTCAGATCATGAAAAACATAAACATTTTGCCCCATTTTCCATGATGTCGTTGCTCCATTGGTCTGGCCTTCCCAGAGTCACCGGGAGTGACTTAAACTTCAGGCCTGAGTTAGCTTTGGTCAGACTCAGGCTCAGACTTATTTCTGTCATGGAACGAGTTGAGGCTTAAGCTGGAGATGGAGACAGCTTGTTTTTCGGAAAGAAAGGGGGCAGGCATAAATCAGTATAATTTCCCACGCTCGCGCTCCCACCAGTCATGTTGCGAGTAGTGCCGACAGTGATCAGCTGTGAGGAGCTCATGAATATGTATGCGGCATTTCAAGACAATAAGGACATGAAAATTTACTTTTAACTTCTACTTGGACACATGACACGTTCGGGATAGGTTCAAGATACATCCGTTTCTCCGGAGCTCGTGTACAGAGTGCGGTTGGCGAATTTAAAGGAATAGTAAAAAATTTTTTACAATCTGAACCTTATTTCAGTAGTAAAACAACATGAGTAACTCACCCATAGTACTTTGGTGTCATCTGGAGCAATTCCGGAGATTCTGTAGTTTAGCGATATCCGTAACGTGAGTGCTCGGGGCACAGTGTTGCAGTCACCAAATGACACAAACTTTAGCACTTTTCAGATGAAGCAAGCTCAGTGTTAGTCTACAGTATCACTGGAGTCCAAAGTGGCCTGTAATACGATATCCATCCGTGGTTTCATGTTTGGGTCCATTCTCAAAGCAACTAGCCACAGCAATAACTCCGGATAGTGACGAGGAAGCCTGTGAAAACTCAACTTCGTCCAAGCTGTCATTTCGTTTTGACAACCGGGATAAATTCATGTTCGCACCATTTCGGGTTTTCTCAAGCGGAGATGTTTATGACTGTAAGCGAGAGCTGAGTGCGTCGTGTTATCTGCAAATCAGCTGTGAATGCGCGCATTTTTATTTTATTTTACTTAACCTTTATTTATCCAGTAAACCAATTGAGAACCAGTTCTCATTTACAATGGCGACCTGGCCATGCATGCGCACTGTCCTCCAATGAAACCATGGATGGATATCGTATTACAGGCCACTTTGGACTCCAATGAAACTGTAGGCTAACATTGAGCTTGTGTCATCTGAAAAGTGCTAAAGTTTGTGTCATTTGGTGACTGCAACACCGTGTCCTGAGCACTCACGTTACGGATATTGCTAAACTACAAAATCTCCGGAATTGCTCCAAATGACACCAAAGTACTATGGGTGAGTTACTCACGTTGTTTTACTACCAAAATAAGGTTCAGATTGTAAAAAAAACTTTACTATTCCTTTAACTCTGAAAGTCCATGGATATACAAGATACGCGCATACACGTAGAGATTCGCGAATTATCGGACAAAATGGCAACACGGGTGAGTCATATTATTATCATATTATTTCTGCAACAAATGGAGATATTTGCTGAAAGCAGCCCTGGTTTAGTCAGTGTGTGTGTGTGTGTGTGTACACATGTGTGTACGTGTGTGTACGTATGTGTACAGGACTAAACCAGGGCTAAACCAGGGCTAAACCATGACTAAACCAGGGCTAAAAACAGGACTAAACCAGGACTAAACCAGGGCTAAAAACAGGACTAAAACAGGACTAAAACAGGACTAAGGTGTGTGTGTCCAGAGTGTGTGTGTCTGTGTGTGCGCGCGCGTGCGTGTGTGTGATTATATGGACTATTTTTATATGGACTTTTTTGTTATAAAAGCATTTCCATTTTAACAAAGTACCTTCTAATTCTGACCTGCCCTGAAACACCACACCACAGTGATGTCAGTGATGGGGGAGGGCTTAGCTTAATGTCATGCAAACGCGTTTTTTCTCAGCTCATCGATTTCAGAATGTACTGCTTTCAAATTTTCTCAGATTTCCATGGGTAAGGCATCAAATCTTGAAGTACCTTAAAGTACCTTTTAATTCTGACCTGCCTGAACATTAACACCACACCACAGTAATGTCAGTGATGATCTCCAGGGGGACGGCTTAGCGTAATGTCATACAAATGAGGCAAGAAGGGCTAGAGTGAGGAAACTATGAACTGTTTTCACCCCTTATTAAAATCCCATGTGCATGCTTTCAAATGGCCACAACTTATTCAAATGTTGTCAGATTTCCATGTGTAAGGCATCATAGGAAAGCTTAGAATCTACACTTTCAGAATCTGTGAATAACTCAAAATGCCCTCAGGACAGCTTGTGTCCTGTTTTGCTGCGGTCGGTCACATATGTGAGTAACATTTTATTACGCTGGTCTACAAGCAAAATGCTTCCGGAACAAAAGTAGTGAAATTTTTCTTGGTTTAAGTCACTAATAAAGAAAAAATAAGTCAAAAGTGCTCATTGGCTATAGTTTCCAAGATATAGTATTGGGTCAAAATAGGAAATGTATGCAAAATAAGGCAAAAACGGTAGTTTATCAGAAGGTACAGTGTGTCTACAAGCAACCATCTGAAAGCCTGTGTGCACATTCCAATACATTCATTTTAATATGTCTAGAGTTTTAACATATATAGACCAGTGATATTAGACCAGTGATATTAATCTGATATTAAGCTCAAAATGCCTTGTACCACCTTATGATAGTTTTCGCGTTAACAGCTACATTTTACCTTTAGTTCAGTAGAGGTTGACAATTCCAGAGCTGAAACCATCCCAATAATTCTAATGAAGGTGAATGAGTTTAAAAACACTTTGGAGCATTTCCTGTATTACCATATGACATCACAAGGTGGAACGTGGAAGTGCAAAGCGTTTTGTGTTTGAGAGAAGAACTCAATGAATATGCAGGGTTTGTGTTAAACATGTGTGAATGAAACAAAACACAACTCCGGGTATGTTTCTGAGAAGGTAGTAGCATCATAACATCGCTTAAGGCTCACAAGAATCCATTTTGCACAATATAGGACCTTTCAAACTTTGGACAATTTAAAATGATACAGTTCTTTTCCGGGCCTTTGTTGTGCCTGATGTCTGAGATATGATTGGGTGAAAGCATTCCAAAGAGCTGTTAAGAATAAAAGCATCAACACTGCCTTTGTGGTGACTCAGACAACCATAAAATGCAACGCTTCACTTGGATAAATACGCTTTTCTTAAACACATGCACATCAAGAACTAAGCTTGCAATTATATTTCAGCCAGGAGAAGCATAAACACAAGGATGTGATGAAAAAGAAAGAAGAAAGTGGCATTTTTTCTGGCAAACACTGCACTTTTTGTTTAAAGGTCCTATATTACTCAAAATTTACATGTCATAATGCTGTTACCTCATCAAAACTCAAAATGTTCTGTTCCACCTTGTGATGTCATGAACCAGTAATTTTCAAGTTAACAGCTACCTTTTACCTTTATTTCAGTAGAGATTGGCAATTCCAGGGCAGAAATCATCCAAATGATTCTAGTGTTGGTGTATGGAGTTTAAAAACAGTGGAGCACTTCCTGTATTACCAAATGATCACAAGATGGATTGGAGAGACTGCTTGAGAGAAGATAACCAGAATGAAACAAAACACAACTCCAGGTATGTTTCTGATGAGGAAACATTATAAAATGGATCAGAAAATAGAGTAGTATGACCCCTTGAAATAATTAAGATTCTGTTCTCTGTTCACATTTTAGTTACCTGGCCAGCCAAATGATATCTCTCTGTTTGCTATACAGCGGGATACCATTTGGACACCCTCACGCAACGTCACTCTTAGGCAGCGGAAGTTCCTCCTCAGTTTTGAATCAAGATGGCGCATCGGAGAACTGAACGTCCCTTCCATTCAGCTGTAAAATTGGTCTTAAATGACCTAAAACACATCGATTCCTTAAAACCACAGCAGCTGACAGCTCTAGAGGCCTTTCTTTTCTTTCTTTTCTTTTGTTTGATTGGTTCACGTCGCTGTCCGTTAACTGTTCTCTGATTGGTTCACTTAGCTGTCTGTCTACGCGCAACGGCAGCGCATTCTGGACCAAGCATTACCAGACTCGCCGCTGGTACAGCGATGAGTCATGGATTCTTCCAGGCAAACATTTTAGAAGAACTGACAACAAGACAAACTAATATAAGAATCACATTTCAAAACATGTTTGTACTGATCTAAAACACTAACACTTAATGCAAAATAAGATGGGATATTTTCTTTTTTGTGGAGGAAATTATGGAACTGAAATTAAAGCCTTTGCGGTTTGCCAACTGCATCCATTCAAACTGAGATTTCGGTGTGATGGCGATTAACCTTGGAACCCAAGTTCTCAATTTCAATAACTTTGAATACATTCTAGTTCTTGGAGTAGTTTCAGACACCATACTTTTTGTCCAATTTGAGTAATTTATTTTACAATGTAACAGTACTCTTGAGTAAAAGTTTTGATTACTGCTTCCAAGTCTACAAAAGAGAGTATTAAAGCAACACCGTGTACCGTAATTTCCAGACTATTGAGCGCATCATTGTTTAAGTCGCAGGGTTTAAAGTCTGAAAAAAATTGACACCATTGAAACCATATGTTGGATCATTCTCCATGGAGAAATGCGAGTTTTATGTCATAATACTGTGGAATATTATAGCCAAAGTAACAGCATTTCCACTGATTAAGGTTTGTGGAGATGCAAGCCCACTCACAGTAAGAACGCTTGTTTTGCTTATTTCATATGGCTGAAAAGTTACACAGTTTGGCTTTAAATGATATGAACATTTGTGTTTCTTGCACAGTTCTTTTGAATATATATATATTTTTTCCTCTCATTTTGGGGTATTTTTCTGGTATATCTTCTCAAAATATCAAATGATGTGCAATACTTCAGTTTTTGTTGTTGTTTTTGTTGTTAATTTCTCCTTTTGCCATGGATTCTACCTGGACGACTGAGGGATTCTACACATATTATTGTTATCTTGACACTTAATCTTACAATTACAGTTACTTGAGCAGTAGTTTTTCCTAATGCTTTTTAATCTTGAGTTGAGACTACTTTGTAATTCTGTTTTAGTAATATTATTTTAAAATAACATTACTGTACTAAAGTAATTTTGGCCACTCTACCCACCTCTGCCTACTGCAATATTAATAACAGCAAAAACATATCTAGTTTTATTCCATATTTTGATGTATTTGCTAATGTTTACATAATCATAACTGATCTAAAGACAAAATTTGATTCGTAACTTCTCCACTTGAGTGACTATGGATTAGCTCTGGCTGCAGAAGAGGATATTGACCAAAAACTTTCAAAACAAGTTCCAAACTTTTTAAACGCCAAAGAAGGTCTCAATTTAGACCTTATTTGATTTGGAATTATCGTACAAATGGCACGCTCTCTGCCACCATAACACTACACTTCAATCAGCACTATTCAAGGCTAAATTTTGCATTTCAGGAACAAGGCCAGACGAGCTTAGAATAAAGTCTTACGTAAAGGGTTCTCTGATTAGAATTTCTGTGGCGGACAATACTTCTAGGAAAGGATTTGCTTTTTAAAGGTGCATCGTGTAACTTTTCTGGAGGAGGGTCCGTCAAATGCTTTTCTGCACGTTATTGCTTTGTCTGGAATGTTTCACATTGTGGTATTAAACTTTTCTATCTTTATAGAGACTAAACCAGACCAAGTTACAAGTCAGATCTGTGGACAGGCTCACAGTTGCTCAGTCGCTCACAGTCAGAATGCCTGTTTTTCTAGGTATTTTTGAGCTATAAAACCCCCTGTAATTGAATAAATGTAAGGTAGAGCTGTTTGAAGTGGGGCTGTCAGTTTAACACGTTAATTAGATTAATTAATTACACTGCAAATTAATGCGTTATAAAAATTAACGCAATTAATTATGAGTGGCAATTCAATGCACGCGCATTTTAAATTTGGCGTGCAGCGAGCAAATCGCTGCCAGGGCCTTTGAACGGCAAGTTTATTTAAAAAAATAACAAAGACGGGACTATCAACAAGAACGTGGTGACTTGTAGCTTTTGTCAGAAAGAATTTTCCGATCACTGAAGCTGCTCCAGCCTGACGGATCATTTGAACGCTAAAAACGTCTGGACAAGTTTCATCGTTACCGGTGATAGTGCGCACTTCACCAAACCACCAAACCACGCTCGCAGAATTTGAGAAATGAATGAGCAAAGCGACCACTTGAAAACTGACAAACGCAATCAAAAAATTGGTTCGTTCGTTCGCTTGCTCACTCACTCACAATCTCGCTCTCTCAATCTCTTTCTCTCGCTCTCTCACACACTCTTAAAATGCAAATAATTAGATTAATTAATTACAAATTAATTAATTAAGTAATTAATTAAGATTTGTAATTAATTACAAATTAATTACAAATCTTGTAATTAATTAGACTAATTTTTTTAATTGCCAGACAGCACTAGTTTGAAGTCATACTGTAGAACATTCCAAGCAGAGCAATGACATATCCATGGAAACCAGCAGGTGACAGACCTTAAACCAAAAAGTTACATAGTGCACCTTTAATATTCCCAATGTAAGTGACTGATGTAAAGATGGTTGGAGCATGTTGTGGCCATACCTGCTTGCCAAAGCCTGATCCCTTCAGATCTCAGAAGCTAAGCAAGGCAGGGCCTGGTTAGTACTTGGATGGGAGACCACTGGGAATTCCAGGTGCCACAGTGGGGCGCCAGTTGCAAAAACTGTCGTTGTGTTCTTAGGCAAGACACTTCACCCACATTGCCTAGTATGAAAGTGGAGTGTGCATGAGTGTAGGAGGTGGTCGGAGGGGCCGATGGCGCAGATTGGCAGCCTCGCTTCCATCAGTCTGCCCCAGGGCAGCTGTGGCTACAGAAAGTAGCTTACCACCACCAAGTGTGGAGTAAATGAACAATTAACTGTAAAGCGCTTTGGGTGTCATGAAAGGCGCTATATAAATGCTATGAATTATTATTATTATTATTATTATTATTATTATTAAGTGAGTGAAGAGGCTCTCCACAGATTTTCAGGCCACTTCACAAACTTAATTTAAACTTTCTTGGCACAGAGTCGCTGGACATTTGGTCGCTGAAGGCTTTGGCTGAGAATTGCCCAAACTGAAGTGATCAACATTTGTATCAATATATACTAGGTTTCTATTATAACTATGTAGGATGAACAATAGGATACAGCTGATGCACATTCCCTGGGCTTTTGATGGTAACTGTAAGCACTGCTCTTATCTGTAAATATGTACATAGCACCTAGCCTATATTTTTCATAGTGTATACAGTGAACCCTCGCTGTATCGCGGTTCACTCTTCGCGGCCTCGCTGTTTCGCGGATTTTTTTTTCCAATTTTTTTTTTTTTTTTTTCAATTTTTTTTATAGTGTAACTTTTTTTTTACAGTGTAACATTCTGTCCTGCGCCCTGATTAGCTAAGAGACTAGACCAGGACTAAACCAGGTCTAAAGCAGGTCTAAACCAGGACTAAACCAGGTCTAAACCAGGACTAAACCAGGTCTAGACCAGGGATGGTAGGGACAGAGTCTCAGATTTCCTTCACGAGAGCGCCTGGGTGACAGGAGGTGTGGCCTTTGTTTACTTGCACGAGCCATGGAAGAGAGTGCGAGCCGGACCATGGAAGAGCCAAGAATCAACATGGACTCTTCCAAGAATCAACATGGACGGGCCCGCTGCGGCGTCCGGGGGAGCCGCAGCGGGGAGAGGACACTCGCGCGCACTGTGGAGACAGTGGCTCTTCCCCGTGAGAGGACGAGAGGACGACCCCGACCCCGTCCTAGAGAGCTGTGGAGTATTGGCGACGCATTGATAGCGGACTGATTTTGGAGCCGGGGTGAAATGCAACCAACTCTTGTGAGCGCAGGTTGGTCTTACCTGGTCTTGTGGTGCTCAGAGGCGTCTGTTAGCGGTTCGGCACTGTTAGCAGTGGCTTGAGTCTTGCCCAAAATGATATCCAGGTCGCTTTCCACTCGACTTTCGCACATGGCATGGATATGTGGTACCAAAACAAACGCACGTGTCCGCGCGCACGTGCCCGCGCGCACGTGCCCGCGTGTCACGTGCCCCCGCCCCACTATTAATATATTTTAATGAAAATCTACAAAAGTTTGAGTGTTTAAACAAGAGAAAAATGTGAGAAAATGTTAATACCAGTCTCAGAAAGGTGTATAATGTGTCTGGTGAAGCATTTTCAGCCTTAAAACATGTAGAATAATTGTAAAATATAAAATTGTCCTACTTCGCGGATTTCACTTATTGCGGGCTATTTCTGGAACCTAACCCCCGCGATAAACGAGGGTTCACTGTATTCGGTAAAGATTGTTTCTATTTTATTATACTTTTTTACATGCTTCTCTTTATCTTATTTATCTATTTTAACTTTTTGCATGCTCTTGGCTTCCAGAGTGGGCAGCAAAGTAAGAATTTAATTGTACAGGGAAACATGTTTCTTTACTGTGCATATGGCAAAAGCTTTGAATCTTGAACTGTTGCTTAAATTAGAATTTCATCTGAGCTTTGTTTTAACAGTCAGATCAGAAATGGTGACTTGGTTGGAACTACAAAAGGTGAGATAATTTGTGGTGGTTTAAATCCATTTTGTGTTTTTTCTTGTTTTCAGACATTACATACAGCCATTCCATTCCAGCATCTGTTGAATTCCAACACAAACACAAAGCTGAGCTTCTTTAGTTTTTGCACCAGGAGTGGAAAAAAAGTCACCCAAGAACAATGTGAAAGACTTGTGGAGAGCATGCCAAGACGCATGAAAGCTGTGCTGAAAACCAAATATTGATTTCTGAACTCTTAAAGATCCCATGACATGGTAGTTCTTGATGCTTTTATATGGTGCCTTAATGGTTCCCTAATACTGTAAATGAATCCTTCTTCAAAATCAACACTTAGTGCATGAGAAGACACATGTACAGAGTCAGAGTCATAATCTCTCTGTCTGAACAACTCATTCTGGGCCTTGTTGCTTGAATGCAAATGAGAAGGACACAGATTGGTAAGAGGAAGGGGGGGGGGGGCAAATGAGCCGCTGGTTCCTTGTTTTAGCGGTGCGCTGTGCCTGGCCCCACTTCCGCGTGTGTAAGCGCGAAGGAGGAAAGGACAGCCTTTTCAATGAAAAAAAACACATTTTTACAGAAAATAAAATTAAACCACTGCTGTTTCAGAGGTCCAGAGGGTTGGGTAAAGGACTTCCGAGCCTAGAAACACTCGCATGTGCCTCCAGGCAAATAAAAAAACGCATTTCGCATTGCGTAGCTCCTCCGCAGTCCAAACTCTCTGGGCGTGATTTCCAGAGAGAGGAGGTGGAGATCCAGACGGTGGTGGAACTGAATTTGCATTTCTTTTTTCGATCTGACGTCAATAAGGTGCCTTGTCCAGAATCGCCCATTTGAGCTGTGTTTTTTTCAAACGCAGAAAAGGATCGCAAATGCTCAGTTTAGACATTACGCAACTTTTAGCCATTGGGGGGCCCTAAACAGGGTAGGGGAGCTCACATTAACGTTCAAAAACCTCAGAAAGTGAAAATTTCATGCCATGGGACCTTTAAGTGTAAACATTAGTATTATGTTGTTTCTTTGTATTGTTTGAGGTCTGAAAACATGTATCTTTTTTGTTATTTTGACCATTTGTCATTTTCTGCAAATAAATGATAATATTTTTATTTGGAATTTGGGGGAAATGTTGTCAGTAGTTTATAGACTCAAACAAAAACGTTCCTTTTGCCCAAACACATACCTATAAGTAGTAAAATTAGAAAAACTGATAATTTTGCAGTGGTCTCTTTTTTTTTCCAGAGCTGTATATTAAAACATTTTTGGCATTCTTTGTTAATGTGTGCATTGTGACACCATGGTAACTGCTCAACATTCACTCTGAGAGACTGCTTTGATACCACAGTGTGGACAGAGCTCTGTGACCCCCATGGAGAGGACATCAATGCAATGACAGAATGCATCACGGACTACATCAATTTTTGTTTTGCAAACATCGTCCCCTCCCAGACCGTGCAGTGTTTTTCAAACAATAAGCCATGGATTAACCCTGACATAAAAGCTCTGCTGAAGGAGAAGAAGAGAGCTTTTAGGTCAGGGACCAAGGAGGAGCTGAAGGCTGCACAGAAGAAGCTGAGAAGGAAAATCAGGATGAGCCAAGCCAGCCATAAGAAAAGGATGGGGCAACAGCTACAGGAGAGGAACATCCAGGGGGTGTGGAGAAGTCTCAAGACTATCTCAGGCTTCAAAACACCTTCTGCCCAGACGGAGGGGGACCTGCAGTGGGTGAATGACCTCAACTCTCATTTCCGGAGATCAATCACCCACCCCTCCCCCCACCCAGCTGCCAGCTCTCACCTCCCCAGCTGGACAATGGGGAACTCCTGCATCTCTTCACACCTCTGCCTCTGCTCTTCAGCCCACCACCACACATGGACTCACCCATCCCCCCAGCCTGCCACTGTCATTCTCTACAGCCCAGGTGAGACAGGAGCTCAAGAAGATTAGACCTAGGAAGGCAGCAGGACCAGACGGCATCAACTCCAGGCTGCTTAAGTCCTGTGCAGCCAAACTGTGCGGAGTGATGGAGCATGTCTTCAACATGAGCCTTAAGCTGAGGGTGGTACCACAACTCCGGAAGACCTCCTGCGTGGTACCAGTGCCTAAGACACCGCACGATAAAGACCTCAGCAGCTTCAGGCCGGTGGCTCTAACATCCCACCTGATGAAGACACTGGAGAGACTGGTCCTTGACCACCTCCGCTCCACCATGAGCTCAGCGATGGACCCGCTGCAGTTTGCGTACCGGCCTGGCATCGGAGTGGAGGGCGCTGTCATCTACCTGCTGCACCGCTCACTGTCTCACCTGGAGAACCCCAGCAGCACTGTGAGGATTCTCTTCTTTGACTTCTCCAGTGCTTTCAACACCATCCAGCCACTGCTCATGAGGGACAAACTGGAGACCGCCGGTGTGGACTGTGACCTGGCAGACTGGATCCTGGACTACCTTACAAACCGGCCCCAGTTTGTGAAAGCCAAGAACTGTGTGTCGGACCTCCTGACCTGCAGTGTGGGGGGGGTCCTGGCTAAGGTCATCTCTATGCTGGGCCATGAGTCTCACCCCCTGCAGGACGCTCTGTCGGCTCTGGAGAGCAGCTTCAGTGACAGACTGATTCACCCTCGCTGTGTGAAGGAGAGGTTTCGCAGGTCTTTCCTTCCTGCTGCTGTCAGACTGTACAACGAACACTGTTGTCATTCAACATTATCTACTCTACATTATTCAACTATATTCTACAGTCTATTTTTCAATTATTTTAAGCCATTATTTATTATCTTGTTTTATTGCATGCTACATTTTCCTGCTGTTCTTGATCTGTGCATTGCAACACTGGAATTTCCCCACTGTGGGACTAATAAAGGCATATCTTATCTTATCTTCACCAATAGAGATGCATGTACAACACCCTCAACATAGGACAAGATAGTAAAAGGAGAAATTCAATTTGTCAACTGGACAAAGTTTATTTGGTCGAAAACGTTTCGCAGCTCATCCGAGTTGCTTCGTCAGTTCTCACTGGCTTGTCAACTTTGTCCAGTTGACAAACTGAATTTCTCCTTTTACCATGAATTCTACCTGGACAACTGAGGGATTCTTCACACATAGGACAGGATAATTTTACTGTTCCAAACTGACCTGCGTTGGACCACTTGCATGAGCTAGTGCAGAACGCAGCAGCCTGATTTTTAACTGGACCATGAATATTTTACCACACATCTCTTTTGGCTCCCTATGCGTCTTCGTATTGACTTTAAATGTCTTAAATATCAGACCTCGCTGTACCTCACACCCCTCTCGTGCTCTCGGGTCATCAGATCAGGCTCTTCTCCACGTTCCAAAGACCAGAAGAAAACAAAGAGGTGGTCATGCATTTGACCCTTGATTTTGATACCAGATTCACAATGTAAACATTATTTTTCATGTAATAGAACCTATTTTTCTTCAATATCTGATCTTACATTATTTCTTTCATATAGAGTCCATGTGATTGACTGAGTCTGGACATCATTTCCTCCTCACACTTGCAGGTGGTTAGCTAAAATCAGCAGTCCCTTTGGCGCAGACTGACGCCATTTGTATTTATATCACTAATTAGAATAGTAATTAGAGAAGTAAACATGCACAGAGGATTTTCTCATTTTATCTCTAATTCATGTGTTAGAAAGCCTGATCAAGTCCTACAGTACCTATCCAGCCAGAACTATACGCTTTAAGACGAGTGGGAGCTGTGGAGCTGTTTCATGTCTCTACAATTTCAGATTGACAGGCGGATTAGTCAGTCTGAGACACATGTTCTGTTTGTTACAGGGATTTTTACAGAATTAACAACTGAAGAGCCAAACTGTTACTTAGTTCAGTTAAAAGAAGTTAAATATTTTACATTAGATTAGAGTCAAATTTATTGTCATTACACATGTATAAATACAGGTAACAAAATGAGGTTTGGCATCTAATCAGAAGTGCGAGAAGCAGCAAGTGCGATATATACAGTATAAACAATATAGATAGTATGGTTGAAGTGAATTATGTACAAATAAATGGGGCAATATGAACATGTGGGAGTACTTTGTTGTTTATCTGTATAGGGGATATGAACAGATGTATTATAAACAAGTATACAGTGGAGTTATTAATATATATGACGAGCTATAAACAAGTATACAGGTGTGCTATAAATATATAAGTGAATAAATATAATATGTATGAACAATATGCATAAGATATGTTCTGAATGTTACGAGGAGGTGTTTTCCGCATTTGAGATACGCATGATACAAATTAGCGGCAATGACTGGACAGTCCCAGACATTGACAGTTTTTTCACGCTCTGTGGTCCGATTCCGGAACCTTCTGGAATCAAACAGAAAGTAGAAGGGACTAGCTGGTCAGGCAACCACAATGTATTGTGATTGTTTTTAGAAAAGTATAAACCTGAAGAAGCAGCTTGGATGAGCTGCGAAAAGTATTTGACTAAATAAACTTTTGTCCAGTTGACAAATTGAATTTCTCCTTTTGCCATGGATTCTACCTGTCTACCAATTTTTTAAAAATACATTTTAATATTTAACAAAACTAAAACAAAAATAGACCAAATATAAAAAAATAAAATAAAACTCTCCCACACCCTACCCCTCTCTCTACAATCATCATATAAAAAAACACACACACACTAAAATTAGTAGGCACGTGATACATCAATAGAAAATGATAACATTTTTACTCAGTTTTCAGTCCAATCCCTCTTAAACTAATTTTTTTAAATCTGTAGGATTGACTCTAGTTTTCTAAAGTGTGATTCTACCTGGATGACTGAGGGATTCTGCACATATAAAAAAACAAAAATATAACTAGATGAAAGAGTAACTGTACTGAAATACAGTTAGTCAAACATTTGTGTTCTGAATATCTATTACTTGTATGTAGTTACTTCCCAACACTGACAATGGTAAATGGCCATATTTTGTATAGCGCTTTAAATCAAGGAACCACTCACACACGTATTCATCACACTCGGAGCGAGATCAGGTAAATGTCTTGCCAAAGGACACAACAACAGTATTCATCATCTATCAGAGCTGAAATCGCACCACCAACCTGTGGATCTGACCACTCAACCAATGATATTTATGTCAAGAGCGGGATTTGAACCCCCAACCTTCGGCTCAGTGGGCAAACACCAACTGAACTACTGTCGCCCAATACAATATGATCAATTTTTTAAAAATACATTTTAATATTTAACAGAACTAAAACAAAAATAGACCAAATATAAAAAAAATAAAAATAAAACTCTCCCACACCCTACCCCTCTCTCTACAATCATCATATAAAAAAAACACACACACACACACACTAAAATTAGTAGGCACATGATACATCAAGAGAAAATGATAACATTTTTACTCAGTTTTCAGTCCAATCCCTCTTAAAGTAATTTTTTTTTAAATCTGTAGGATTGACTCTAGTTTCTAAAGTGTGAGGCGATCTTGGATGCTGCTTTTTAATGACATCCTCTTACGCCCAGCTGAGCCGTGATCTACAGCAGCTCCGTGGGGGTCCTCATCACTCCCACCTCTCTGCACCACGCTGCACTTTGGGCCTGTCTACAAACTGGAAAGTGCCAGCGCCTTCACAGGATCCAGGGAGGGCTGTCTGCTGGTATCAAACACAACTCAACTGATGCATGTTTACCGTTTGCTACTAGAAAGATTTTGGGAGTGATGTGTGGGGCTGCAGGATTTGTGGGGGGAAAAAAATCAAATTCTGATCGTTCTCAAAATCCAAATCCACTTTATTTATACAGAACATTTCAAAAACAAAACAGTTTCCAAAGTGCTCTACAGAGAGCGTAAAAAGACAACAACAAAAGGTATTGATACTTTGCAGTGACATCATGCTGGGGGTGTTCTACATGTATCTCTTATTGATGTAATGTTCAGCAGTTACCATGGTGATGTAATGTTCATATGAGCTGACACAAACAAAAATGTTTTAAGAGTGTGAAAACTCAGACACATTTTCAGGAGCCTGCGATCAAGTGTTAATTGTTTAGGTGTTTGATTTTCAGCAGAAAAGGTGAGAGTGACTCACTGAATAAACTGTTGTTGCAAGATAATGCTAGCTAAAAGCGCAGTGGAGCACTTCCTGTATTACCACATGATAGCAGTGTTTTCATTTTCACAGAAGAACTCCTAAGTGTTTGTGTGTTAAATATGTGTGAATATTCCAAAGTTCAAGACTCCATGCACAGCTTCCAGGTGCTGGTAACAGCAAGAACATTCAACAATTCCAAAAAAAAAGAAGGTTTACCATACACTTGCCTGACTTTATTCTTTATTAGGCTAGAGCGAACAACACGTTTCACATTACAGCCTCATCAGGTTCCGATGATGCTGTAGAGGTGAAACGTGTATGGTTTATTTATTTGCACAGGGACAGTGCACAACATTTCACTGACTCATGGTGCCAGGTTATAGCAAAAATGCTAATTTCCATCTGTAGTCCCGGGACAGGTTGATGTTAGTTAAATATACTGTAACAGAGATTGTAGATGGGTAATGGAGCAGTGCATAAGAATAATCACATGTGCATACATATCAGATAAAATTCCGACCGTCACTATGCCATTTGTAAAAAACATTCAAAAAATAAATAAAAATTCATCTTTATATCCATACACACACTCACCAGTCCTAGCCTCACTCACACACAATAATCACTAATGAGTGCAAATTTGCTTTGATAGTAGCCAATTCTTTAAGCAAGTGTGCGGTAAACCTTCCTTTTTTTGGAACAACTCTGGGTATATTTGTGATGAGAAAACAACATTACAACATAGATCAGAAAATACTGTAATAAGGGCCCTTTGAAGAGATTTGGTATAATTTGTCAGATCAGTTCATGAAAACTGACTCATGGTGCCAGGTTATAGCATGACAGAACAGAAGCACTTGAAAACCTAAAAGGATTGATTTTTCTTCATCTCAACTCTGTGAACATTGCTGTACAGGTTGTTTTTGTTGTACATGTTGTGCACTGGCAGTGTTTTCTGTTTTTGTTGAAAAAATTGGAAAATAATATATATAAAAAACAGTGCCCTGTGTAAACAACTCCATAGCATTAACAGTTAAAGGTGCACTATGTCACTTTTCTGATTGGAGTCTGCTTTGCCTGGAATGTTCCACAGTTTGGCATTCATCCTATCTAGCTTGCATTTATTTCATTATAGGTATTTTATTGCCAAAAAAAAAAAATTGAATTGCCTCTCCACAGGTCTGACAAACCTACGACAGCGCTGGTGTGGCACCTGCATGTCTCTCCCTATACATGTTTTTTGTTTGTTTCAAAATTCAAGAGCCCAGAGTTTCATGAGTTGTGTTTTGATTCATTCACACGTTTAACACGCAAACCCTGCATATTTAGGCTCATCTGGTCATACAGGAAATGCTCCATTGTGTTAAAACAAAAACAAAACATAAAAACAAACCTCAATACATCTTCACTAAAATGATTTGAATAATTTCAACCCTGGATTATCACTCTACTTAAAAGGTAAAAACTACCTTTTCATGACATCACAAGGTGGAAGAGAACATTTTGGGAGATGTAGACAGTCTAATAATAAAGGGTTACGCAAATGTATGTGAATGTAACAAAGCACAACAACTGTTTCTGAGGCAGTAACAACATTCTGACATGACTTAAAGCTCACAAGAGTCCATTTTGTGTAATATAGGACCTTTAATTTAATCCACCCTGATAGAAGTGTCACTGTATTTCAGAGATCAGCCACAGAAGCTGTCTCTAAATTTGAGCCATCTGCAACACAAAATATGCCCACAATTTGGACTTGTTTCTCACACTTTATATTATAGATGTGTCGTCTTGCTCGGACTCAAACTGTGACACCTGTTTTGCAAGATGCCACAGTTTATTTACAAAGTTTGTGTGGTTTAAAGGTGCACTATGTAACTTTTCCACACCTGTCTTGTCATGGGGATAATACTGCTTTACCTGGAATTCTGATCTATGTTATAATGTCGTTTCCTCATCAAAAACATACCTGGAGTTGTGTTTTGTTTCATTCACACACGTTTAACAAAGAAATGCATGTTTTGGCTGAGTTCTTCTCTCAACAGAAAACACTGTTTCACCTTGTGATGTCATGTGGTAATACAGGAAGTGCTCCACTGTGTTTTTAAACTGAAGACACCTTCATTAGAATCATTTAGATAATATTAACCTTAGAATTGCTCTCACTTACTTCACAGAAAACGTAATGTTGCATGATATAGGACCTTGAAATATTCAGTCTGGTGGGTTCGCCTGCCTGTCTCCATGGAGATAGAGAATTTGAGTTTAGTTTATTTGTTGTCGTCTTTGTGTAAACACTATACACACAAAAAATGCTTACCTTAGCTAAAACTAGTTTCCATCTGCACTTCCTGTTCATGTTAACAAACAAAATAAAAAACACCAAAGACTATTCATCCATCCATTTACACTCAAAGCATGTATTCTCCCTGTTTAATGCCACACTCTGGAACATTAACGCATTAGCAGACCCTCCACCAGAAAGCTTGTACTTGTATATAAAGCTCTGGGGGAAAAAAAAGAGAGACCACTGCATTTTTTCTGAAATCAGCATCTCTACATGTATTACAGCCATTCTATTCCAGTGTCTGTTGAATTCCAACACAAACACAAAGCTGAACTACTTCAGTTCTTGCACCAGGAGTGGAATAAAGTCACCCAAGAACAATGTGAAAGACTTGTGGAGAGCATGCCAAGACGCATGAAAGCTGTGATTTAAAATAAGGGTTATTGCACCAAATATTGATTTCTGAACTCTTCTTAAAGGTCCCATGGCATGAAGTTTTCACTTTCTGAGGTTTTTGAACGTTAATGTGAGCTCCCCTACCCTGTTTAGGGCCCCCCTCCCCATGGTTAAAAGTTGCGAAATGTCTAAACTGAGCATTTGCGATCCTTTTCTGCGTTACAAAAACTCGGAGCTCAAACGGGCGATTTTGAACAAGGCACCTGATTGACATCAGATCGAAAAAAAGAAATGCAAATGCAGTTCCACCCCCGTCTGTCTGAACTCAGCGTCTCTGTAAATCACGCCCAGAGAGTTTGGACTGCGAATGTGCTAGGCAATGCGAAATGCGTTTTTTTATTTGCCTGGAGGCACGTCCGAGTGTTTCTAGGCTTGGAAGTCCTTTATCTGAGCCTCTGGGCCTTTGAACAGCAGTGGTTTAATTTTATTTTCTGTGGAAATGTGTTTATTTTTCAATGGAACGCTTCAAATCTCTCCCCCCGTGCAAAAACACGGAAATGGATCAACTGAGAGCTCTGAGCGGAGGAGCGGAGAGTTTGGCCACGCCCCCACCCTCTACTATTGGCCAGCTCTTTTCTCCTCATTTGCATTCAAGCAACAACGCCCATTATGACCTGTTCTGAGGGAGAAAAAATACTCTTTCTCATCTTATCTGTTTCTCATGCAGTGAGTGTTGATTTTGAAGAAGTATTCATTTACAGTATTAGGAAACCATTAAGGAGCCATATAAAAGCATCAAGAAGTACCATGTCATGGGATCTTTAAGTGTAAACATTAGTATTATGTTGTTTTACAATGAATTTGATCTTGTTTCTTTGCATTTTTATTATTTTGATCATTTGTCATTTTCTGCAAATAAATGCTCTAAACAATAATATTTTAATTTGGAATTTGGGGGAAACGTTGTCAGTAGTTTATAGTTTATTGTAATGTAACTGTGCTGCTGTCTTGGCCAGGACTCCCTTGAAAAAGAGATTAGTAATCTCAGTGGGACTTTCCTGGTTAAATAAAGGTTAAATAAAAAATTAAAAAATAGACTCAAACAAAAATGTTCCTTTAGCCCAAACACATACCTATAAGTAGTAAAATCAGAAAAACTGATAATTTTGCAGTGCTCTCTTATTTTTTTCCAGAGCTGTATATTGTAGTATTCAATCCAGATAGACAAAAACAAAGAATCATTATTATAGTAGTCCTATTATCACAACTTTTGAACAGTCAACCTTTTAAATCCTTATTATTTTTCATCATTTAAAACATGTGAACTGTGCTCCTTCTGTTTGACACCTGTCCACTGCCCATGAGCCAAACAAAGGAAAGGTCCAATGGGAAGACTTGTTCCGAGCTATTTATCATTTGAACTGTGAAGAAAAGCAATACCGCTGTGAGGTGGTCTGCATTATAAAGTCTGAATGAGCCTGACCTCTGGCATCTGGAAGTTAAGCAGAAAATGAAATCTGCAAGAAGTGTTGTGTAAAAGGGCTGCAACATAAATCACAATAGACTCAAAATCGCAACGAGAATGTATAAAAACAGCTAACCTTGAATTAACAAATATAAAACGTATCATAGCATTTACAAAAATAAAAGTACCATGGTGATCTAAATCTATTATGTGTTAGCATTTAATAAAACCCCATAAATGTAAAATACCAGTAGATGCAAAAAAATAAAATAAAATACTGCCCTCTTTAAACGAGTCCAGAAGAGCTGAGAAAAAAGATGGAATTATGAACTGGCAAACTAATACAAAAGTCTCATTTCAGAACATGTTTGTATAGATCTTAAGTATGTTCTTCATCCAACTCAAATATAAATAAATAAATGAAAACAACCATGCATATTACTTGTGTTCTTTTTGTTTATGTGTGTTTGTACTACATACCTAAATAAATAAATAAATACATACAATAAATAATACAATAAATATATCTAAAAAAGTGAATAAAAAATACAATACAAATAAAAAATAAAATTTAAAATATAAAGTTAAAAATAAATAAAATAAATAAACTCCTCAGGGGAAAAAAAAAAAAAAAACAAATAAAAAAAAAACACACAATTAGACATTTTCGTCAAAATATTCAGCCCTATTGAAGGTTGAACTGAACCGGTGTAATCTGAAATCTATTTAGAAAATCTATTACTACAGTAATGAAAAGTCAATAAGTCACCCTAGAGCGCCAATCATGCAAACGTGGCATTTGGAGGTTAGACTCATTATATTATTCATCAACAAAAAACACATTTGAGATTCTGTCAGATGAGCCAAATTACACCTCATTAAAAAGTCAATGAGACAAGTTTACTTGAGTAACATAAAGGTCTTATTTTGCATCATCCAGGCCTATTTAAAGTACATTTACTAAACACTCTCTTCCACCTTGTGATGTCATGTGGTGATACAGGAAGTGCTCCACTGTGTTTTTAAAACTTGATAGAATAATTATAAATGTGTTATCATTGCTTCATGTGTTTTGATCAACTTAAATTGCAATATTATGTCTCAAGGTAAAGGGAGTCAGAAAAAAGTTGCATTGTAATCTTAAAGATCGCATGACATGGTACTTCTTGATGCGTTTATATGGCGCCTTAATGGTTCTCTAATACTGTAAATGAATCCTTCTTCAAAATCAAGCCTCAATGCATGAGATAGCCTCATGAAGACAGTTGGAGTCATAAATATGTCTCTGAAATGCTTTATTCTGGGCGTTGTTGCTTGAATGCAAATGAGGAGGACAGATACAGGCCAGTGCAGCGGGTGGGTTGTGGCCAAATATGCCACTGTAAGAGCCGATTTATGTGTGTTTTATGCTAGGCTGCCATTTTATGAGTTCCATGTGTGTTGGCGGCCATCTTATGAGTTTTCCAAGAACATGTTTTCTCATTGGACGAGAGTCCCATTTTGATGTTCAGGAAACACGCCCTTATTTGGTTCCCTCTGATATTTATTCTTTGTTCTTTTATCTTTGATGCGATCTGCTATATGCACCACACATAGACAGAGGTGTCAGTCAAGAAGAGAGAAGACAGAAGAAGCACACGGAAGACACCACACCAAGACACATATACACACACAAGGGGAAACGACTACGCTACGTAGGTAGTGTGGATAAGAAGCCGCTGTCTGGTGGCCAGGAGGATACCCCGAGACCATAGAGTATCAGATGAGCCGAGATGACGGGGTATTAGGATGTCCTGGACCACAGAAGCTACACAGTATTTTGACCGTCACGTAACAACGTGGGACGTCACGTAACAACGTGGGACGTCACGTAACAAGGAGGTCACGTGAAACGTCACGTAAGGACGTCAAGAACGATGTTAAGTAGCGCATGAGGACGTCATGAGGTCGTCATGTAACGCCGCGTAATTGTCACGTAAGAGTGTAACATCGGACATCTCCCGGGTGACAGACGGGATACGCACCGCTACAAGGCACATACGGACAGCAAGGAAGGACGTCGAATAGCATCGTCAACAACGCAACGTAGGGTGAGTCCTGTCGGGAGCCAAGAAGTACAAGGAAGCCCGGTCTCCCAGTGACAGGCAGGAGCTCACCACTATACGACACGCAAAGACGTCAAGAAGGACATCACAACACATACAGAGCCTAACACAACACGCATAGGAAAACCACAAGCCTCAGAAATTCATCTTTCCATCTCCCTCTTTATTCCCTTTATTTGTATCCACTCTGTATGACCTTCACTTTAGTAAAGATAGAAAAGACAAACCTTTTGATTTAAGACACTTTATTTACATTACGTTACACGTCGGAAAGAAACTTCAACAAACAAAGAGGCCGAGGCTAGTGAGGCGGTTCGCCGCACTCACACGCCACCATTTCCTGGATTAGCGGTGCAGTGTGCGCTGTCACCCACTTCCGTGTTTTAAGTGTGGAGGAAGATATGAGACGCTTTCCATTAAAAAAAACACATTTCCACAGAAAATAAAATTAAACCACTGCTGTTTCAGAGATTCGGATGCTCGGATAAAGGACATCCGAGCCTGGAAACACCCTCACATGCCTCCAAGCAAATAAAAAAATGCATCTCGCATTTCGTAGATCGTTCGCGGTCCAAATTCTCTGGGCGTGATTTCTTGAGATGGTGGGTAGACATCCAGACGGGGGGTGGAAACCTTCCCGTGAGTGTGACGTCAGAAAGTTCCCATGTTCAGAATCGCCCGTTTGGGCTATCTTTTTATCAAACGCGGAAAAGGATCGCAAATGCTCAGTTTACACATTTCGCAACTTTAAAGGAAAAGTAACGTTATTTTACAATCTGAGCCTTCTTTCGGTAATAAAACAAGTCGTTTGACTCACCCATATCACGTTCGTGTCATTTGGAGCTGTTTGAAGAAAGTTATGTTGTAGCGTATCCGTTAGCATGAGTATTCGGGGCATTACTTTGCGGTCTCCAAATAACACAAACTTTAGCACTTTTCAAATCATAGAAGCCCGATGTCTTAAGGTAAGATTTCGTTTGAAGCAAAAGTGGCCTGTAATCCGAGATTTATCCATAGTTTTCAGCTTTGCGTTTCATGTTTGGGTCCCGGGAGCTGATAGCACAATCCGCGCATGCGCACTGGCGTCCTCATCTACTCGAAACTATGGCTAAATCTCGGATTACAGGCCACTTTTGCTTCAAACGAAATCTTACATTAAGACATCGGGCTTCTATGATTTGAAAAGTGCTAAAGTTTGTGTTATTTGGACACCGCAAAGTAATGCCCCGAGCATATGATACGAGCCCCATGTTAACGGATACGGGATCATTAGTAGAACAGAACGGCTCAACATAAGTTCTTCGATACTGCTCCAATTGACAGAAAAATGCTATGGGTGAGTAAAACTACTTGTTTTATTGCCGAAAGAAGGCTCAGATTGTAAAAAAACGTTAATTTGCCTTTAAGCCATGGGGGGAGGGCCCTAAACAGGGTAGGGGGGCTCACATTAACGTTCAAAAACCTCAGAAAGTGAAAATTTCATGCCATGGGACATTTAAATATTAAATGCCAAGGCTTTGAGTTTCTGGTAAAGAAGTCACGTTGTTTTATCATGTGAAATTTACATATTTGTGTACACCCATCTGTGAATCAATAAAAGAGGCACGAAGGAACAGCTCAGCGGAGAAAGGCGTTTGCTCGGTGTCTGTCTCCCCTTGCAAGTAAAATTTAAATACGTGTTTTGCTGTGGTTCTTCACTGAGGTCGTTTGTGTTTTCAGAGAAGGTGATTTTTCTGACAACTCCATCTTCACTACAATCATTTGGATAATTTCAGATCTGGAATTTCCAATCTCTACTGAACTAAAGGTAAAAGGTAGCTTTTAACTTGAAAACTACTGCTTCATGACATCACAAGGTGGAACAGAGCATTTTGAGCTTTGGAGATGTAGATAGGTTAATCATAAATGGTTTCTGAGGAGGTAACAGTATTATAACATGTCTTAAAGCTCATAAGCGGCAATTTTGCGTAATATAGGACTTTGGATGCGGAACAGCATCAATATTCTCCATGAAATTAAACTTAAACTATTTTCCAAAACTTACAAACAGACTTATTAGTTTCCTGACAAAATACACAAAAGTCACCCAAAATATTAAGCAACAAATCACAAACTGTCTAAAACACAAGAAAATGTCACGAAGAGGAAAAGATTATCTATTAATATTCCCTGTTTCACCTCCATGTGCAAGAGGGAAACACGCCTCCTGTTATCCCACCTGAGACCACCCGTCGTGGAGCAGGATACTGGCACCCAAGGGCCCCTCTGACCTTCCGGGAGCACTCCTTTGGCAGACTCCACCCCCGCCATCCATCTTCCTCCCGGGTTCATATAATATTGTGTGTAAGCATTGCATCGTTGCTAAACTGCCAATCTGCGGAGATGTGATTAATATTTGGGCTGAGAGGGAGGTAATTACCATCCAGGCATGAGCGTGTGTGGGAGGGGCGGCTATGGAACTTTCAAAGAGACAGAGGGTACAGTGGAAGGACAGTGAAGAAGAGGAGAGGAATATAACGACTTTTGGAGCATCAAAGAGACCTTGATCAATATCAGATATATATTTATATATAATATTAAATAAACAGAGATCTCTTGTTGTCTGTAATTAATCTAACTTAAATGGGGATTGAGATTCACTGACAATTAGAAAAAAGTGATAGTTTTTTGGTTTTTTTTAATTAACTTTTTAATTTTAAGTCAAAGTCAACTTTATTGTGAATTCTGCCATATGTGAATCGAAATTCACAGTGAATCGAAATTCTGTTTCTCCCTGGCCAAGCAGTGCAAAAAAGACAGTGTCCAAAATACAATATAAAAACAACACAAAAAACTATCTAAGACAAAATCTAAAAGCAATGCAAAGAATAAATTCCTATTTACAGATGTCCAAAAATGTGCAGTGTGCATCAAAACGGGCAATGGAAGATGCAGCAGTGAAATTTACTCTATGGTGTCACTTGACAAGTTCAAGAAAATGTAAAGTGTGGTGACCAAGGCACATATATGCTTTTCTTGAGAGATATAAATGGTTATAATGTGATGGCAAAAAGAGAAATTCAATTTGTCAACTGCACAAAGTTTATTTGGTCGAAAACGTTTCGCAGCTCATCCGTGCTGCTTCTTCAGTTCTGTTATAATGTGATATTTTGCGATTTTTTGTATTAATTGTGTTGGCTGCTCAATTGGCCTGATCTCTCTGAATCTCAGTGGGACTCCCTGGTTAAATAAAGGTAAAATAAGAAAAATAAATATGGAATATTTCAAACTCCTGTTCAAGGAATAGACTCAGTACTTGTTACCGATTCTGATACCACACTCATAATAATAAAAAAAACCTCTTTCTTTAGAATGAATGGCATTTTCAACGTTAAATGGTAGTGACTACAACACTAGTCTGATACAGCTCAAGATTTGACTAAAATATATCATGAACACAGTTTCACGGTATGGTATTGAACCTTTCTATCTTCATGGAGACCAAACCAGACCAAGTTGCATGTCAGATCTGTGGAGAGGATGCAATAAAAATATAGATCCTCGCCTTTCTAGAATGGGGGCAACTGGAGACAACATTAAGACAACATTACATAATATCTGTATTGACACTAAGGATTTTAAGTCTTTATTAATAATTTCCCAGGGTAGAAACATCAGTTGGCTTTTCTATTTCAAAAAGATCTGAAAATCTGCTCACCATGAGTTAGTACTGTATGGAAACTTCTTCAGCAAAAATCAACAATACATTTTTATGGAACTACTTCAGCCCCACCTCTCCACACAGGTTGCTCCAGTGACTCTGAAAAATGAGAGTTAATATCCCAACCAGGATATTGGCTGACCCGATGCCTGATCCAGCAAATTGTCCTGGAGTAATGCCGATATTCAATACCAGTATCGGTATAGGTGCATCCCCAAAAATAACTAATCTTCAGCTGTTGTCCCATATAAATCCTTACAATCTACTACCAGATCAGAAAATAGTGTAATATGGGCCTTTTAATAAAGCACATGAACATATAAGAGAAACACCAAATGATGCTTAAATCATGTTTATTGGTCACTGAGGTGAGAAGCCTAACAGGTGGGGCCCTCCTCAGAGCAGAGAAGAAGCATTGCAAGGCTGATTGCAAGGCCAGTTTTTTTTTTAAATGCCTTGGACCCACGATAAGCTGGTCCTTGATCTTGTTGTCCAGTCTGTTTGCAATGTCATGGCACGCATCTCTGCTGTAGACTTTGTCCTTTTTGCAGTATCTTCTTTACCAAAGTGTGAGTCAGACAGCAGGTTACGGTGGGCCCAATCTGAAGTACAGGGAAACTGGTGCTTTCAGCTGGAGAAATTGTCTCTGTTTGTCTTGGTGTCTGTCCTTCATTGATTGTGTTTGGTTCAATAGGAGAGGAGACAGGGTCAGCTCTAACCAATCCATTGACCACAGTTAATATTTTTGTTTTGTTTTTTATCCAAGCTTCTGGTGGAATCGCCTGTAACTCACTTTGAACTTCTGTTGACCTCTCCACTGCTGTATGATCTGGTGCCACTGGTGTCTCTTTTTTTATCTTTTATTATTTAAGTTACACATTTTAAAACCACAATAACATTAGCAAAGTACTCAGATGACACATTGGGGGATGTGGGCATGGGAATAAACACTACTGGGTACAAGGGCTAAGGGACTTGAAGGCACTTGGGGGAAATACAAGGGGGATCGAGAAAGAGAAACAGGGGGAGTGGAGATGCCCAAAGGGATTGTTCCAGGTGAGGAAAGGGGAGAGCAAGGGCGAGGCAGTGCAGCAGAGGAGGGTAAGGGTCAGAAGTCTAACTGAGGGGAACCGGTTCGGGAGATGGAGAAAAGTGTATTGTCTGGGGTGAAGGTGTTGCAAAACTCCCTTTCTCTTGCGGAGTGGAGACGGTGAACGTGGGCGCTAAGGAGCGCTGTGAAGAGGGGCCAGTGCTCTGCTACACGGCCGTCGTGGAGGTGGTGGTTCCATGCCACAAATATAGAATACCTGGCCATGGACAGGACGAGGCGGGCGGCATCCCAGTTGACCATGGCGGCGTCCGGCCCCCGAGGTCGCTGCAGGACAGGTCCGAAGAGGCAGAACCAGAGCTCGGGGTCATCGATCCCATGGGGTGCCGGCGGTGGGAGCCTCAACGCCAGCCTCCGAGCGAGAAGGTCCAGCAGCTGGGTCCAGAACCGCCGCGGCCACCGGGCCGGCCAGATGGAGGAGGTCTTCAGGCGCCTCACCACATACCGGACAGTCACAGCCGTACCTGTCAGGGTGTATTGCGTGCAATCTGGTGCAGGTGTAAATGATCCTGTGTCTAAATCTAAAGTCAAAATTACTGACTTGGGGTGGGGTGTACCAATTATATATGCAAGCCCAGATGGAGGCAGTGTCATGTGTGGGAAATGTCTGTGACCATCTGTGTTCTGCAGAAGGGCGCCGAGCGACCCAGGCCACCAACAGTCGGTAGAAGGGCCAGACGTGCAATATCCTCCTTTTTCATGTTGATGCTTGTTGTTACTATTATCATTAGTACTATTTTCCATTATTATTATTATTACGTATCACTATTTGTATTATTTATTACTTACTTTATCCCCTCTCTGCCTGCATGCACTTTTTCCCTCTTGTCCAAATGTCCTGGAGCTACTGTGGTGAGTAAATTTCTCCTGTGTGAGATCAATAAAGGCTTATCTTATCTTATCTTATCTTATCTTAGAAGGTCTCCACCGTGCTAGCATCAAGGACCTCTGCCGTTTCCACCTCAGTAACATCGGTTACCTGTGCATCAGTCTCAGGAAGTTCAGGCCTGTCCTGCATTTCAGGTGCAGGTTCCTGCATAAATCTACAGGATCTTCTTGTGGAAATGTGGTGCTGACTTTGATGGGGTCAGACTCTCCAAAACTCCCATCACAGCCAACAACATAGGAGTTCTTGTGGTACATGGTCAATAATGTGTTCCACCTTAGTTACACCTGGTACCAACGGTTTCATCACCTCTGTAACATCGGGTATCAGCAGTGTCTCCATGTCGTTAACATCAGCTCCCTCTGGTGTCTCCACCACAGGACCATCTGGTACCTCTGGTGTCGCAGTCTCAGAAACTTCAGGCATTAAGGAAACAAAGAGGTTTCTATCCTCTTTGAAAACATAATGGCATTGCATCAGAGATGTCATTGCAGCTGTTGCTATGGCAAGTGCAGTAGCCTATTTCAGTAGGATAGGTTATATTATATTATGGTAGATGCCTTTGCAACACATAAGTGGTAATTACAGAGCAATATTTTTTGGTTTAAATTTTTGTTTTGATTTAAATGATTTACTTTCAGCAATAGTAGGTGCCAACTTTTAGTTCAAATTCGTTATTGTCTGTTTGAGTTACTTACATTTAGTTCTATAGTTTGTGTTCTATTTAGATTCTGATTCATTGTTGTGTTCCTGTGCTCCTCTAAAAATTGTTGTTCCAAGTTGAAAAATAAAAAATTACTGCTCGACTTCCACACTTGATGCTACTGCTGTGTGGAGATGAACCCAAATCATTTTGTCAATTTATCCTGCACATTTGAGCTCTTTGACTAATCATTACTACATTTAGAGTTTAACAGTCAGTTATCTATATCATAAGAGCAACATATCTCCACAAGAAAGATTCAACACTTTTTAATTACTGATGTAAATGCAGAATATCATGAAAAAACCTTTGGATCAGTGGACAAAAGTGGACTCCAGCCTCAGTCCACTCTTTTCTTGAATGGAAGTTGCTTGACAATCCTCTCAAGGTTTGGCTGATTCTTACCACGTTCTTCCACTCAAGTTTTTATAAATACATTTGAATACAGCAGCCTGAACATCCAGCTTCTTGAGCAATGACCTTTTGTGGCTTTCTCCTTGTGGAGGGTGTCAGTGCCCAGTCAGCAGCCTTCCCCATGATTGTGTAGCCCACTGACCCAGACTGAGAGACCATTTAAATTGATTAAGGCACCATCGATTAATCAAGTAAACAGCCATATTAAACCATTTTCTGATCAATTTTATAATAATTTTTTCATTCACACTCATTTAACACACAAACCCTGCATATTTAGGCCTTCTCTCAAACAGAAAACACTCTGTTACATATTGTGATGTCAGACTAATAATAAAAGATTACTCAAATATGTGTGAATAAAACAAAACACAACTGGGTATGTTTTTTTTGAGGATATAACAGCATTGTAAAATGGCTTAAAGCTCACAAGAGTCAACTTTACATAATACAGGTCCTTTAAATGCATGCTGTGAAATAAAATATGTGAAGCTTTGGTATAATTAATTTTACGAGCAAAAGGGTGATTTATACTATGCATTAGGAGGCTATACTGTCTGTCTGTGTTCCCAAGTCTAAGCAGTGCGAATGAGCTGGCCACCTGTACAAGCACAGCTGTTCTCCTGAGCCTCAGATTAGTGGATTTCCTCCATAAACACAATAAACCATGTGCACACGCCTCATATCTACCAGACGAGACCTGGCGAAAAACTACACAGCCAAGGTAAGAAGCACTAACTGTCTATGGGCTCTTCAATTGTCTCCTGATTAGGAAGGCTGAGGGCATTTTTAGCTTCTGTCATGATGCACTACCTTAACATAACTGGTCTGGAGTTGTGTTGTGATGTTTCATTTGCACATGTTTGAGTAACCATTTGTTGTTAGTCTATTTACATGTCCAAAGCTTAAAATGCTCTGTTCCACCGTGTGATGTCATGACGCTGTAGTTCTTAAGTAAACAGTTACCTTTTACCTTTTGTTCAGTTGAGACTGTCAACTTGCAATTCAGGATGAAATCATCCACATGATATTAGTGAAGGTGTATGGAGTTTAAGAACACAGTGGAGCACTTCTTGTATTACCACATGACATCACAGAGTGGAAAAGTGTTTTTGTTTAAGAGAAGAACTCAGCCTGAATATGCAGGGTGAATGAAACAAAACACAAATCCAGCGATGTTTGTGGTGAGGAAACAACATTATAACAAAGATCAGAAAATAGTGCAATATGGGCCCTTTAAACAGAAATGCAGGCAAACCTCGAAACAGTTTAGGAGTGGTAAGAAAGAATCACAAAAATATTAGACAACAAACATGTGTTTGAACGTCTACTCATTTGTTTTAGATCAGCAGTGGTGACAAATTACAGTCCCTCTACTGTGATTGCTGTTGCCATATGCTGTTTCACAGTTTTGATAGCCATTGTTAAAGAAAAACTACAAAATTTTTTACATAGTGCTTTTCCACCTTGAAGGCACTCAACGCGCTGTACATTAAGGAACCACTCCGCCATTCACACGCACATTCATACACCAGTGTACGCAGACACACAGACCCAATGACAGTATTCATCTGTGTGAGCTGGAATCGCACTGCCAACCTGTGGGTCATAACTTGTACCGTAATTCCTAACGTGTCTGAAAGTTTAATGCTCAAGGTAAATGAGATGTTGTCTATGGTATTTATCTATTTATAGTAGTTGTTTCTATTAGCACTTATAGCTGGGTAAGTTATGACTGTCAATGTATACCAAAACTCACCCTATTTGTTGAATTTGTCACTTTCTAATATTTTAAATATTTCATTTTATTCATGCATTTTTAAATTGATTAAGTTTTGATTGGAGCCGACAGAAAATGTGCTATAGAGTCTGGACATGGTGAAGGTCGTCACATGCAATGAATAATTTAATCTTTTTTAATCCATTCAGTGAGAGCCAATGGAAAAGGCCTTGGCATTGAAAAAAACATCAGACCCTGAATGAATGTTATTTTATACTTTTACATGTTTATATCATTCATTTTAATGAACTTATTTATTTTAGGCATTTTATTAGCTTGAACTAATATTTATCTATCATTTTCAGGATTTCCAGTGCTTCCTCTGCAGGAGCCCTCTGCACCGGAAGCAGTGGTCGGCTGTGGCTGCCGGGATCTGTCCCGTGGGCTCCTGGTGGGGGTGGTGGTGGGGGTGCTTGGGCCTTATCTCTCTCCTGAGCCCTGTGTCCTGGTGGGGGGATGGTGCTTGGGCCTCATCTCTCCCCTGGGCCCTGTGGCGGTCCCTGGTGGTGGTGGACGGCTCTCTGCTCCTGGTGTAGATGGCTCCTCTGATGGTGCTCTCTCAACTGGTTCACCTGTATTCAGCCTCACTTTTTACTACGTGTAGTTTTATGTATTTTAGCATGTTAGTGTGTGTGTGTATGTGTGTGTGTGTGTGTGTGTGTGTGTGTGTGTGTGTGCGTGTGCGTGTGTGTTACTGTTTGGGTTGTTAGGTTGTGTGGTATCAGGCACCTGTGGGGGCTGGTTGGGTGGGTGAAAGGAAATGTGGAATTGTTTTTAATCACTGTAAAGCACTTCGTGTTCGTGAAGATAGAAAGGCTTAATACCATACTGTGAAACATTACAGACAAAACACTAACATCTCCAGTGAGAAAAGCATTTGATGGATCTGCCCTTTTAAGCATTAACAGAGAGAGATCAGATAACTGGCATCAGATGTAACTGTTCTGATCACAAGAAAAGGTTACAAAAGTGGCTTAAAAATCACTAATAATGAAAGGTCTGCATCGAGACAGGTTTACATATTAAAGGAAAAGTAAAGTTTTTTTTTACAATCTGAGCCTTCTTTTGACAATAAAACAAGTAGATTTACTCACCCATAGCAGTTTGGTGTCAATTGGAGTGGTATCGCAGAAGTTATGTTGGAGCCGTTCTGTTCTACTAATGATCCCGTATCCGTTAACATGGTGCTCGTATCATATGCTCGGGGCATTACTTTGCGCTCTCCAAATAACACAAACTTTAGCACTTTTCAAATCACAGAAGATCGCTGTGTCAGGGTAGACTTTTAGTGGATTCCAAAACGGTCTAAAACCCGATATCCAGCTATAGTTTCATTTGATGACGTCATCAGAGAGGACAGTGCGCATGCGTGAACTCAGCTGTTTTGTAAACACAGCTAGTCCGAAAGAAGCTAACACCGCTCTGAACTTTACTTTTCTGTTGCGATATCGGGTTTCTGGCCGTTTTGGAATCTACTAAAAGTCTACCCTGACACAGCGATCTTCTGTGATTTGAAAAGTGCTAAAGTTTGTGTTATTTGGAGAGCGCAAAGCAGTGCCCCGAGCACTCACGCTAACGGATACGGGATCATAAGTAGAACAGAACAGCTCCAACATAACTTCTGCGATACCACTCCAATTGACACCAAACTGCTATGGGTGAGTAAAATTACTTGTTTTATTGCCGAAAGAAGGCTCAGATTGTAAAAAAAACATTACTTTTCCTTTAAGTAATTACCATAATGGGTTAATACTTCTGAAGTGTAAATGCTATGTGTGCTTTTCGTCAATGTTTAAGGCTAAAAAATACCACCATTCTTCTGTTAAAATCAGAATCCAAAAATCAGATCTGGTTCTAGTGTTGTCACGATATAATCACATTTTCAAATTGATCTCAATACAGATATAACAATGATAATTATAAACACTTTCTTTAGATAATTGAATGTCCTTTTTAACATTAAATCGTAAAACGTACTTTTCTATTATACCATGTGGCTTTAAATATTTGTGTAATCTCAATCATCCAAGGATAGTGGTCCATGGGCTATATAAGGTATAAATGGCAAACTAAGGTGAAAAAGACAAAAATTTAAGACAAAATGATAAAAATGTAAAGAGTTGAAAAGCAATTTTAAATCATCAATACAGCAGTTGCTCTAAAAGTCAACAGATTTTTAGAGCAACTGAATTGCAAAAAAAAACAAAACAAAAAACATAACTTTTCATCATAACTTTTGAATTCTTTAAATCTTTTTGCCTTTCATTTTTGTTTTTGTCACAGTTTACAGTACAGTAAGCATGATTCCACAGTTTACTAGAAGAAAAGTTTACGAAGGTGGTTTCAAAATCACTGCACTGGTCTACAAATTTTTGGACTTGATCTGCTTCCGAGATAAAAGTGGCTAAATCTCATTTATATTGATCAAATAAACTGAATATTACTTGATAACTGTGCTGGTTAGCTAATGTATTCAAGATATGATCAAAGGAGAAGTTCAATTTGTCAACTGGACAAAGTTTGTTTGGTTGAAAACGTTTCGCCGCTCATCCGAGAGGCTTCGTCAGCTCTGGTTATTGTACTGGTTAGACCCTGCTTATATCTAGCTGCCGGGAGGCGCGTCCTACAATGACAAAAGCTCTGAAAACGATCCCCCCTAATCTGTCTCTTTGTTTTTCAAATTACTCTGACGGCTGGTTTCGACCCCCTATTCAACGTCTAACGACCCTCTCCACCCCTCTGCCCTGGCTCTGTTTGACTGGTCTAAGAATCGCATTATAAATGGGAGACAAGTTATGTCTCACTCCCCCATTTCTGTTTAATGACGGATTCTCTTTTTTGACAAAAACAGCCTCCCCAACTCCCCTCTCAAACCAGTTCCCCTCCCCGGCTAAGATCTGAACCTCACTGTCCTCAAAAGAATGGCCCGTGGCTTCCAGGTGAAGATGTACCGCAGAAGCCGGTCCACTCTGGCACGCCCGCCTGTGTTGGCACATCCCCTTGTGAAGTGGCTGTTCTGTTTCCCCAATGTAGCGCTCACTGCAATCCTCACTACACCGAATGGAGTAGACCACACTGCTCCGCTTGTGGCTCGGTGTTCTGTCCTTTGGGTGGACCAGTCTTTGTCTTAAAGTGTTTGTGGGTTTGAAATAAACTGGAATTTCATATTGTCTGAAAATCCTCTGTAGTTTTTCCCATATTCAAGATATGTAATGATATTGTTTTACATCAAAATCACATCTGTTTATACAACAGATTTA
This sequence comes from Paratrypauchen microcephalus, assembly GCA_036785185.1. Classification (NCBI taxonomy): domain Eukaryota; kingdom Metazoa; phylum Chordata; class Actinopteri; order Gobiiformes; family Gobiidae; genus Paratrypauchen; species Paratrypauchen microcephalus. The sequence continues at coordinate 93,791 of JAVJIX010000160.1, forward strand.
GGCATTTTTGCTGAAAAATAATGTTTATATTTTGAAAACATTTAACTTGCACTTCTTTATCCTTCAAGAAATAAACAAGAAATATCTTAAGACATCAGGTGCACACAATTTCGCTTACGTGAAATCAAAAAATATTTTAGGTTTAAATTCTAGACATTAAAATGAATGTACTGGAATGTGCAGACAGGCTTTCAGATAGAACTGGTTGCTTGTAGACACACTGTGCCTTCTGATAAACGACTGTTTTTGCCTTATTTTGCATAAATTTCCTATTTTGACCCAATACTATATCTTGGAAACTATAGCCAATCAGCACTTCTGACTTACTTTTTGTTTATTACTGACCTAAACCAAGAAAAATTTCACTACTTTTGTTCCGGAAGCATTTTGCTTGTAGACCAGTGTAATAAAAGTCCGAGTCTAGAGACATGCATGTTGTTTACATATTAAGTAATTACCATAATGGCTTAATAATTCTAAACTGTAAATACTATGTGTGTTTTTCCTCAACGTTTAATATAGACTGTAATTACCGCCATTCTTCAGTGCAAATAAACAAGGCCCATTTAATTAGAATTATTCTAGTTTAGTCTTTAAGTGATTACATTTTCATATAGCTTAGTAAAACTGCCACAGCACGCTTAATGTGCTACAGTACCATTAATGTTAAAAGGATCAAAACAGAGATATAAAAAATTCAACTAGAAAATTTAAATATAGAAAATTACACTACAATGTAAGCGCTATAATTACCCATTTAAGGTTTAGCTAATTATCCGTGGTATGGCATTCGTGCCTCAAGATTATGAAGCTTAATGAGAGTTTAGATGCTTTTATGTAACTGTAGGATACAAGCTGTGTGAAATTGCGCATTAATTGCTGTAAATAATGTGTATGTTTTTTGCTACTTTCAGCCAATTAAATAAGCATTACCTTATATTTAAAGGAGACTTATTTATTTACATCTGGAGTTGTGTTTTTTATGAAATTGTATCTCATCTTAACACTTTCAAAGCTCAAAATGCTCTGTTCGACCTTGTGATGTCATGAAGCAGTAGTTTTCCAGTTAGTAGCTACCTTTTACCTCTTGTTCAGTAGATTTGAATAATTTCACCCCCGGAATTGCCAATGGTTGTAGTGAAGGACTATGGATTTTAAAAACACAAGGGAACGCTTCCTGTATTACCACATGACATCACAAGGTGGAACAGAGTGTTTTCCGTTTGAAAGAAGAACTCAGCCTAAATATATAGGCTTTTGTGTGTTAAACATATGTGAATGAAACAAAACATAACTCCAGGTATGTTTTTGAGGAGTAAACAACATTATACAGCTCTGGAAAAAAAATAAGACCACTGTATTTTTTTCCTGAAATCAGCATCTCTACATGTATTACAGCCATTTCATTCCAGTGTCTGTTGAATTCCAACACAAACACAAAGCTGAGCTACATCAGTTCTTGCACCAGGAGTGGAATAAAGTCACCCAAGAACAATGTGAAAGACTTGGAGAGCATGCCAAGACACATGAAAGCTGTGATTAAAAATAAGGGTTATTGCACCAAATATTGATTTCTGAACTTCCTCTTCTTAAGTGTAAACATTAGTATTATGTTGTTTTAAAATGAATTTGATCTTGTTTCTTTGCATTGTTTGAGGTCTGAAAACATGTATATTTTTTGTTATTTTAACCATTTGTCATTTTCTGCAAATAAATGCTCTAAATTATAATTTATTTGGAATACAGAGGAAATGTTGTCAGTAGTTAGTACTATAGACTCAAACAAAAATGTTCCTTTTGCCCAAACACATACCTATAAGTAGAAAAATCAGAAAAACTGATTTTGCAGTGGTCTCTTATTTGTTTCCAGAGCTGTAACATAGATCAGAAAACACACTGCAATTGTCAGAAGCAGTGGGCACAGCACAATCTCATCTCCAGCAGCACTGGCAGACCCCCAAACCACAGTCAATCCTAACGCTGCTCAGCTCTTCCAATAAATGAAAGATGGAGACAGAACACTGTGGTTTAGCAATACGAGAAAAACATACTCATTTACAAGAAAGGCCAAGAGAATAAGATGCTGAGTGCTCACCTAAATCACCACAAATTTGGCAGCTTAAAAAAGGTGCTCATCAACGCACAGATGGGTTCATGGAGAGGACAGTCTCCTTTGAGAGCTGATAAAGCCTTGGTATAAATAAAGTAAAGCAGCACAGATCGCCCCAGCACAGCCAGCACACTCTCAGCCCAAAATGTTGCGCTGTATCAAACTTGTCCAGGTTTGCAATCGATAAAATGCATTATGAACTAATGGACTTTTTAGCACATCAGCACAATCAGCCTTAAAGGTGCATTGTGTAACTTTTCTGGTGTAGGGTCCATCAAATGCTTTTCTCCATAAAGTTGATATTGCTCTGACTGGAATGTTTCACAGTATGACATTAAACCTTCTATATAAAAAAAACCCAAACCAGATCAAGTTTTGAGCAGTATTACCAACTGTGAAATACTCTACTTACACCTTATTTAATCCTACCTGTACCTTTGTATTTTATTATATTTTACTACATATTTTTTTATTATAATGCTTACTTTTTCCCTTGTATTTTTATTGCATGCTACTAGTACTTTGCGACTATCTTAGCGAGGCAACAGGTTCTTCTGATCCTAAGCATTTCATTGCATTGACCTTGTGTTGATCCTGCATATGACAAATAAACAATCTTGAATCTTGAAGTTACAGGTCAGATCTTTTGAGAGGTAAACCCCGCTCACTGTCAGAATGCCTGTTTTTCAAGGTGTTTTTGAGCTATAAAACCACCTGTAATTTAATAAATGTAAGGTAGACTTGTTTAATGTCATATTGTGGAACATTCCAGGCAGAGCAATGACATATCCATAGAAACAAGCAGGTGACGGACCCCCAACCAAAAAGTTACATAGTGCGTTGTTAAATCTCCAACAGAGGCTGATATTTTGTTTTGGATGATCTGCTAAAAAATACACACAAAATTGTATTTTAAAACTTTAGTGCGAAGAGATAACTGCATAAAACATGAGTACACAGCTCTCTTAAAGGTGTCATTTTAAAAAGGAGGCTAATCAAAGAAATAAAAACTGCCCCTGCATATCAGCCTCAAAATAGAAATTATAGAAAACAATTTCTCCTGTGTGAGATCAATAAAAGTCAATCTTCTAATCCTTAATCACTGTAAGGCACTTTCTTTGTGTTACATTTTGTATGAAAAGCGCTTTATAAATATTGTTTGATTGACTGATTGATTGAAAATATCGGCCATTGGTTTCGGTATTGGCCATGAAAAAAACTATATCAGTCAATCATGTATGTAGTGATCCAATTTTGTCATAACATGCAGTTTTTCCAACAAAACCAAAATTAAATTAAACTCTTGGGTACCATGCCTTATCAACAGTAAAATTGCTGCAAGATGATATCGCAACATTCTATAGGCCAGTACTATTTACTACAGGTGAGGCAGCTAAAATGAATATTGTTCAGATTTTTGTTACATACAGCATGGTCCTGGGTCTAGTCAATAATAAAAAATGATCAGATTCCATATTTGGGAATTTACCTTTTACACAATGTAATCTATAGGAAAAACTGTTGCTCTCCATCTGGAAGTACATCATCACAATCTATAATCTGAAAACCACCAATTTAATATAATCCATACAACTCATCTCAACAAAATATATTCATAACAATTATTGATTTTTTTCCTCAGTTAATGTATTCAATGGGCTCACTTCCTTTGGGCATTACACAGATGAGTTAAAGGAGAGTTGTGGTCTGAGTATTGCATATCAGAACCTACACTGTTGCACTCCCACTCACTCGGAGCACTGGCTGTTCTCACGCTGGGTTTTGGTGAAGTTGAATGGTGTTACCTCAGAAGAAGAGACCTTCAAGACCTCCACCTACATACACTCCTCCTACATATTACATTATTTTCTTGTCTATGTTATAATGTTGTTTCCTCATCAGAACATACCGAGAGTTGTTTCGTTTCATTTACACATTTCTAGCACACAAGCCTGCACATTTAGGCTGAGGTCTTCTCTCAAACAGGAAACACTAAGGGTGATGTCACACTCATTTAGTCCACGTTTTATACAGTCTATGGTTCCACCTTGTGATGTCATGTGGTAATACAGGAAGTGCTCCAATGCATTTTTAAAGTCTATACATCTTTATTAGAATCATTTCAGCTCTGGAATTGTCAGTCCCTCAATGAACTAAATGTAAAAGATATCTTTTAACTTGAAAACTACCACTACATGACATCACAAGGTGGAATAGTGCATTTTGTAAACAGATTAATAAACCAGAGGGGTATTCCACGAACGTCGCTAAACATAGCGCCAACTAAGTGCTAAGTCCTCGCCTGACCTAGCCCTAACTTAGACGAAAGCCTGAAGCCGTTCCACTAACGCGTTTCAGCTGCACCTCAGCAGCGCTAAGTTCAGTCTGGCCTAATCAGCCTGGGCCTCCGCGCGTGCACGGGGTAAATAAGAAGCCCTGAACAAGCAACTGTCGAAAACGCAATCATGTCGAAGATTCGGGCCGATTATTTCAGCGCATCAGAACAGAAGTTGCTTTTGGAACTTTACAACGCACTTGCAATAACCAAGGCCAGAGACATGGCGTGGCAGAAGATCGCTGAGCGCTTAAATACGTAAGTTAAGTCCTATAACAGTGCTGGAGGTTGAGTTTTTTAAGTATGTTTTTCACCATTGATGTCAACGCTGATCTGTGGTGCAGGGGAAAAGTTACGGTCTGGGGTGCGGGAGATGTGAGTTCGATTCTCATGGTGGGCAGTTGATGTCATAAATATATATTTGTAGAGCAGTCTTGTCAGTTGTAATTTATTTTTACTGTGTAAAAGTATTTGCTCCAACTAATATATTAAATTGTGTTATCTTGTCTTTGAGCAGGAATAATGTGAAGAGGAGTCTTTTGCTGGTAAAGACAAAGCATATATACATTTTGCAGAGTGGTAAGTAGGCTAATATTAATATTATTATTCAGTGAAATTAGTAATACTGTTGAAATGGTACCTTAATTTAATTTAAAATGAACAGTAGCTACCAAGCCACAGGAGGTGGGAGCCCCCCTCAAAACCTTTCACCTGCAGAGGAGCTGGCACTGGCCCTAAACCGGGGTCGCCCACTGGTGGAGGTACTTGAAGGAGGGACCCCATCAAAGATCCTTCCTGCGAGTTCTTGTGAAGAGTATAAGGTATTCTTTAGGCTAATGCTTGCCTCAGCTGTGATCCAAGCATTTGTATATTTTAATAGTATGCTTGTGTTCTAGTTACTGAAGATGGCGTACACTTGGACCCTCCTCAGCAGTCCTCCAGCAGTGCCTTGCCTGACCCCCAGCAGTCCTCCAGCAGTGGCCTCACACCAGAATGTCATACCTAATGTATTTTATTGTTTTATGCCTATTGATGGAAATTGATGAATAGGATTTCATTAAAAAGGCTTGCACAGCATCTCTGAAGCAAATTTGTTGAATCATTGAAATGCTGCATCACGGTGTGCCTGTTATTTGGCTACATTTTGTTTTAAAAGTAAAGGTTTACCTGTAACTGTATTCTTTGATAGAGATGTCACATAAAATATAAAGTGTCAATGTCGTCAAGTGATGTTAGGCCCAACTGATATAAGTTATGTGATGATAACAATAATTGTAGGTTAAATTCATTTCCATTTCTGTAATATGTTGCAAATATAAATGCGTGAAAATTTAACTCAAATTTGACGTGGGCATCAATAGGTCAATAGCGGGAATCAAACCCGGGTCGCCCATATGAGAGACACAGTACATAACCACTCAACCAAAGTCTTTCTCTGAGACACCTCTGGAATTCTTCTATATGTTAATGTCGTAAAGACAGTAGTTCAAAAGCATATTTTTAAATTACCGGAGATTTGTCAAGAACCAAGAACGTAAGGTAATTTGTGTTTTTGCTGATATTGTTTTCGGACAACACAGATAGTCATGCGGGAGGTGTGCGGAACTGTTTGTTTGACACTCTGTTTACATCAGGTACGTATTCTCTGCGACACGGCCTGATTAAGCCACATCTTTAGCCTGCTCGGTACCAGACTTTCAGCTAAAACCATGTTGCCCCAGTAACTCAGCGGGGACAAAGTTTAGCGAGCGTCGTGAAACCGAACTCTAACTAAACTTTATTCGCCAACTGTCGAATAAAGCCGGGCTTTGCGCTTAGTAGCTTTCGTGGAATACCCCACAGGATTACTCAAACGTGTAAATGAACCAAAACATAGCTCCAGGTATGTTTTTGCGGAGGTTGTAATCTCAGCAAAAACATGGCTTAGAGAAACTGTTTCTAATACAAGACCTTTAAGATTTTGCTTCATTGAACAAATTATTTACTTGATTTGTTACTTAAAAGTAACAGTATATGGTTTTAAATGGAAAATCAGCCAATTGGTTCAAGTTATTTCCAGCTTTTAAGCCTCGTATTCTGTATCCATGGAAACAAGCAGATAAAAAATAAATATCTGTCTTGCTTAACTTAAAAATGTACAAATTAATATAAACAGGGATGAAAGTGACCAGTAATGAAAAAAGCTGAAAGTCACCGAAAAGCTAGGGGGGTCCGGGGAAAATTTTTGAACTCTGATGCTCTGAGATGCAATCTGGAATCATTCCAGCCAATAAAAACTAAGACGTCAACCACCCATTTTGGGGGGAAAAATTTTGCACTACCTTCTCACAAAATGTGACTTGCACTGGATGGAATCAGCTCAGGATGTGTAGTCTGGACAGTAGTTGCTGACAGCCAGACTCAAGCTCACTTCTAAATGATCATTAGTCATGGTGGAACAGTACTTGGGCTTAATGATCTTCATGTGGGAAAAGGCTGACTCACATAAATAAGTTTTCATAAATCTATGTCCATTTTATCTAATAAATGTTCATTTTAATCTTAAAATAAGCCAAGCAAACTGTACTGCATTTAACACTCTGTGCCCTGTTTTTGGACCCTCACCCACTGTTTGAGGACCCCGTCTTTGATTTTTTTTTTTTTTTTTTTTACCCGTTTTTTCAACGTCCTACCTGGAGTCACATTCTCTACATATCTACCGCTGCACATTTACCAAACGCATGTCGTGACAAACATGCATTTGTGCACTTTTATTAGGCAAAGGTCAATTTAGTTTAGTTTTTGCTTTGCACCTGCACTTCTAATCAGAGGTGTGCACTATGAGCGGGGAGGAGAGAGCGTGAAAAGGAGAGGCGCGCTGCGGTGAGGCGGACGGACAGGTAGGATGTGTTATAAAGTTTAACCTGCTCTGTGGTACACGCTGGGACGCAAAGGTACACGCTGTGGCGAACAAGCTGCGCGTGGTGACGTGCGGTGTCCAGTCAAGCGCACAGGCGAAGCCCTGCATGGTCCGCACACCGGTAAAAAAATATTGCTAATGGCAGCGGCCGTAATGAAATGATCGCAATCATCTCGAGACCAAGACTGTACTTTTGTTTCCGAAAACGGGACGATTCTGTTTTTCAAGGGACTACAACTACTAACTACTACTACCACCTCCTTTTTTAAACCCACAAATATAGTAGTTTAGAAACAAATAATCCAAACCCTTCTTTCTTCTGGACATAACCAGGTTCACACTGTCTGAATACATAAAGACTCCACAATGACACCATATTGAAATTTGCTACAAGCCGTTTTTGCTCCACAGAATGTTTAGCGCTCCCAACTATTCAGATGGAGAAATCAAAGCCCTGTCATTACACTGCGAGAGGATAGAGATAGATTTGTTAACATTTGGGAGATCTCTGAGCTACAAGCCAAATATGAATAGAGACTGCACATTTTAGCTGATGACCATAAGGCTTCGAGTTGGCTGCTGATTCTTTCTACGAGAGAAAACGAAAAACACAATTACAGCAGAAAATAGAGCTGAGCTATATGGGAAAAATATCAAATTGAGATTTTTCTGGATGTTACGATAAGATTTTGTTTTAATAATAGATTTCTGTTTAAAGTTCACAAACGAGAGGTATCCAGAAGAATTGATAAAACAACTGAAAAATAGCAGTTTTTACACAGAATAAAGAGTTGTGTGTGTGTCTGCGCGCGTGTGTGTGTGTGCGCGCGTGCGTGAGCGCGTGTGTGTAGAAAATTATGTACTTCATTAAATGCAGCCTTTGTGGATCGCTAATTGTGTCCATTCATTATGGCTGTAAACTCAATGAGAACACTAGGGTCACATTACAGGACAGATCTGTGGAGAGGTGACTCAATACATATTTCAGGAGCCTGTGATGAATGCAAGTGTTTGATTTTCAACAAAAAGGTGAAAGTAATTGAAAAACTAGGCTAATGCTAGTTACAAAGTCACCTCTTTCTAGTCAGATTGTGTCAGGCTAAAGTCTAACTTGAGTAACAAAGCTTTAGGCTGCGTCCCATTACTCTGCCTTCCCCCTTCCCCTACCCCTTTATCTACGTCTTTGTCTTGCCCTTCGATACTGAGCTGAGAGGCCTCGGGGTACGAATGTTCCCCTAAGAAACGGGACACCACTCGATTACCATTTGCATCATCATCCATCATCTACCTGGCTGCTACATCTACAGAGGCGACAACAATTGACGCAAACAAACGTAAACAAATGTCAAGGATTATCGGGTACCTCAGCTCGACAAAAAAAACTACCTTGTTTAATGCATCAAAGTTCGATGAAAATAAGATAAGATAATCCTTTATTTGTCCCACAATGGGGAAATTGCAGTGTCACAATGCAAGTTTCAAAAACAGTTGGAAAAAGAGCATGCATCAAAAATTAAGATAAATAATAATAAGTGATAATAATAAATGATAACGTCGGCTAAACAGACAAACAGTGTCTTGTGGCTAAACAGACATCACTACAATTAAAACTGCAACAACAGTTCACTGGTGCCACGGTGGCTGAGTGGCTAGCGCTCATGCTTCACAGCAAGAAGGTTGCCCAGGCCTTTCTGTGTGTGTTCTGTGTGGAGTTTGCACGCATGGTCTGGGTTTGATCCCCAGGTCGCCCGAGCTGTTCTGTGTGGACTTTGCATGTTCTCCCCGTGTCTGGGTGGGTTTCCTCCGGGCACTCCGGTTTCCCCCACCAACCCAAAACATGCACCATAGGTAAATCCTCCAGCTTAGGTCCTGACCAAACCGAAGCAAGAAGGTCATGGAGATGGTCCCCGGGCACAGTAATGTGCTGCCCACCCATCCTAATAACAGGATGGGTTGAATGCAGAGAAGAATTTCTCCTGTGTGAGATCAATAAAGTCACTTCTTCTAAAAGTAACGTAGAACATAAGCGTCATAATTGTAAACCATGCTAAACTGTTAATCTGTAATTACAACTGCTGAAAATACATTTATGAGACCCTTGGCTGGTCGATCCCAAAACCTGCCTGAGCTTGTAGGCGTACCCCTTCGTTCCAAGTCTGGTCGAGAGCTTACTTCATTTCAAGGGGTATGTAGCACCCCTTGCCCTCACATGAACGGCAAAACCAAGGGGTAGGGGTAAGACGAAGGGGTAAGACAGAGAAATGGGACGCAGCCTTAAACAGAGCCTTCAGTTAGCTTCACACCAAGCTTCAAGTATTTAAAAGAAATGTAAAATATGATATGCTAAAAAGTATGAGATGGCAGAGTAACTGTCCTTTTGTGTTACTTAAAGGGATATGCCACCCCCAGGTCAAATTTGGGCATCTCCCCACAGTCCAGAGACTAAAATAAGTGGTGGAAAGCGTTTTCCTGCTCACCCAGCCATTGTCCGAGTCTGTCGCCACTGACCGCCACGGTATCTGCAGCTCCTCCGCCTTAGACTGGAGTCTAACGTCGCCAGAGAAAGATTTCGGCCAAAAGGAATAAATTTGCTCGATGCGTTTCCCAATTACTTTCTGTGTAGTGCGCATTCATATCGAGTGCAAATAAATGTGCAAATCAACACGGAGAGCTTGCCTTGGTCATTTTGGGTGGGAACTATTTTCCAGTGCGGAAGAATAAAGCCGAATCACGCAGCACGCTGCGCAACAGGGGAACTCCCTTCCTGGTGCGTAACAGGGATTCCCCTGGCAGCGTGCTGCGTGATTTGCACTCGATATGAATGCGCACTACACAGAAAGTAATTGGGAAACGCATCGAGCAAATTAATTCCTTTTGGCCGAAATCTTTCTCTGGCGACGTTAGACTCCAGTCTAAGGCGGAGGAGCTGCAGATACCGCGGCGGTCAGTGGCGACAGACTCGGACAATGGCTGGGTGAGCAGGAAAACGCTTTCCACCACATATTTTAGTCTCTGGACTGTGGGGAGATGCCCAAATTTGACCTGGGGGTGGCATATCCCTTTAACTCATTCAGTGCCGGAGACGTCTATTGACGTCCCCTCGAATCCAACCGTTGAGTGCCGTGACGTCTATAGACGTCAATTGCTTTTTTCAGCGGGGGTTGCTAGGTTACGGCCTGGAGCAACTTTTGAGGTGTAATTCACCTCTCTCAACCTGTAGATGGCGATGTTGTATCATTATTAGCCAATCAGAGCCGGGGAAGAAAGGAGGAGTGCAGCGTGTGTATGGTGTATTGGCCAGAGTAGTAAGATGGCGAGGCCAGAGAACCCGGAAAAGCAGATAACTGTTGATCAGCGCCTATGGAGCGATCAGATCGCTCTTGGGACCCAGGATCCTGGATCAGAGGATCGCAGAGACAAGCCGGATCAAGCAGCGAGGTCTGAGCAGAGATCTGCTGTGCCCGAGGAGGGGGCGTGTCATGTGTGCGCTGCGCGGATCAGGGAGTCTCTTCAGAACTACGACAGCTCCAAAGAAGAAGTTTACTGACTTGGAGCAGTGATACTGCTGTATGGTAATTGTAATGAATGAAGTTGTGTGTGTGTGTGTGTGTGTGTGTGTGTGTGTGTGTGTGTGTGTGTGTGTGTGTGTGTGTGTGTGTGTGTGTGTGTGTGTGTGTGTGTGTGCGTGCGTGCGTGCGTGCGTGCGTGCGTGCGCGTGCGCGTGTGCGTGTGTAGCTGTGTGTGTGTAAAGGTTTATGCATGGGCTTGTGTGTATGTACATATATATATATGTGTGTGTGTGTGTGTGTGTGTACGTGTGTGTGTGTGTGTGTGTGTGTGTCTATTCGTTTTTATTATGGGTCTGTACTCTGGGCCTCAGACAAATCCTCAACAAAGTTCTATTTTATAGGAAAAGATATTATATCCTGTAAACATCTCTTGGCACTATTGATTTGAACGAATTTTCAATTCACAGAGCCTTATATTCTTATATTTGTAAATAAAAAATGTACTTTGTCATCAAAAATCTCTTTCTCTGTTATTTTAGATGTTTGAGGTGTCACTAAATCGATAAATATTGATGTCAAAGTCACTGATCTGCTCGAAATCCTTCTCTGAACTAAACGCTCGTTTTCTCCATTTCTTGCTCAAAAACCAGTGTTTTTGCTGAAACTTCCCTATGTTCTACTATCAGTTATTTGAGAACCAAAAAGGTTAGAAACATAATTTTTTTCCAGGTGAAAGAAGAGAGTCGACACTTTATTTTGATGTGTCCCATATTTATATAGTCAAAGAACTCAGTATTCTGTGAGTCTTGTAAAATCAGTGAAAATGTTCTAAATCTCTGGCACTCTGGGGTTAGAATTCTGAAAACAGGCCGGCAGTGAATGAGTTAATAAGTACTTAATATTGTGCATGTCACTTCGGTAAACTGCTAATAAATGTAGCTGTTACAGATTATACATCAAGTTGGACCCTTTAATGTTTTTTTGCATGAAAAGAGGGCAGATATTACAAATATATACTTATTTCTGCTTCTTTCCATTCACATTGATGTATGAAATATAATTATTTTATATTAATCTTCCAAAAAAACAAAAACAAATAAAAAACAAATAAAAATAAAATGAACACCCCCAGGGAAACTCGCAAAAACAGACAATTTCACCACTGCGTTTAGTAGCCTGTATAGTCACCCTTTACGACATCATCGAAGGTGTAACAATACTTCATATTAATTAACAGAGCAGCAAAACCACCACACGAACAGATCAGATTCTATTAAACTTCAATTATACAACACGAAGTTCATGTTACGGACAATTTCACGCAACAAGGACAGTCTTAATAAGTGTAGCGGGCTCCTCCCTTAGTGCAGAGCCGGGACCAAATGTGTGTCTTGTTTTAATTGCATGAGGAGGTGGAATCTGAGCAGGCTTGTTATCACATTCCGTCATACTGGTTTCATCTGAAAGACCTGGATGAAGCCAAGTAGTAAAAACAAGAACTGTAATTATGGACTACAACATCTTTAGCTCCAGTCTAAGTGCGAATTAAGGGAGATGGGCTGAGAATACATATGCATAATGTAAATAAAAGTTTAGAGTTTTAAGAGTTAGAGTTTTTTAACAGTTTTAAGCAAATTTAATCTGGATCTAACCGGATATAGTGGAAGGCTGTAGTTTCACTCGAAGGCTCACCTGGAAAGTGCAAATATACAGACAAACTAGAGATAAGATAAGATAAATCCTTTATTTGCCCCACAATGGGGAAATTGCAGTGTCACAACGCAAGTTTCAGAAACAGTAGGAAAATATGAGCATGCATCAAAATTAAGATAAATAATAAGTATGTACAATCAACTAAAAAACACAACACTGTAAGGCAGTGTTGGCCCCCGGGCATTTCAAGGCCCGGGGGCCAAATACGGCCTGCGTGCCGACTCTGACCGGCCCGCAATTTCTTAATTGCTTGGAATTAAGAAAATAAAACCTACTTTCAAAATTGTACATAATGCATTTGTACATAATGCATTTGTACTGATGATCATCTGTCTGTGCTTCACATCTCCACCTCAAACATGAACCTGACTTTGATGCACTTGTTAAAGCTCAACAGAGGCGAGATTTCTCTCACTGATCAAGAAAAAAAACACTAAAACATGCTAACTTTGACTTTTTTTCTACACAGTTTGGCAGTTGGACAAAAAATGTTGTGACATATCTTATATTATTTGGCAAACAAAGACACTGTGGCGTCTTAGTTAAGAAAGTTAAACTCAGAAAGCATTGTGGTGTTAGTGTGACTGAAAAAGAGTTACAAATGTTTCACGTTTACCATTGTTTTGAATTATTTTACAATATAAAGACGAAACAAAACAAAAATCTAAACTAAAAATCTAAAATCTAAAATCTAGAATCTAAAATCTGAAAGCAGTGCAACAGAATAAATAAATAAATACCTATTTACAGATGTCCAGCTTCTGTAAACAATGCCATTTATTGATTCCAACGTAGAAATCAAATTAATAACCAAAGTAGACGTCAAACTTTTGGCCCGGCCCTCCACAATATTTTCTGCTTCTCATTTGGCCCCTGGGGAAAAATAATTGCCCACCCCTGCTGTAAGGTTAAAAGGCACAGGAACGCTGCACAATAAATGTCTTTGATTCTGAGCAGTGAACAAACAGCAGTTAAAGTGACTCCAGTATAGTAATATATAATATCACTACAATAAAGTGACTCAGATGATCAGATCACTAGGGATGTAACGATATCTAAATCTCTAAATACAATATTTTCAGGACATGCATCTATCATGATATTTATTACTATATCAAAATTGTGAATATACTACTTTTGTTATAAAGCAAATAACTAAGATGTTATTTCATGTAGATTTGACTGAGACAGAGCAAAGCATCATGGTATATGTAGTTCTATTTTTGCACCATAACAATGAATTTAAGCAGAGAAACTTGTAATTCGATATACTGTGACATGATATCATTGTGAGACTTTTCACAATACGATATCACAATATTTTGGTTATTGTTACATCCCTACCTGTCTCGATAACAACTTTGAAGTACGATATATTGCTGATGAAAATAGATGATAAACAATAATATTGAAAATTATGCCACTGACACGATACTCTTAAAGCAGGATTTCTGACCCCCCAAAAAATATTCTATACAATATTGGTAAGATAAATGTGCTGCAAAAATAAATGAATTACTTAATGATTATAGAAGTTAAAAAATGTTATAGTACAGAAAAATAACTAAAAGTTTCCCACTAGTACAAAGATACACACCTGCAAAAGTTATTGTTTCATAGGCTATGTATTGGAAGTTTATCAGACCCCCAGGATTTCGCGGGCATTTTTTGTGATTGTTGCGGGCTAAAATGCCTGAATTTGCGGGAGCTTTTCCAAAAAGTTGTGATGAAAGTTGCGGTGCTTTTAAGGTTTTTGTTGCGATTTTGTTGCGGGAGGAAGTGAAAGTTGCAATAAATAGTTTCGATTTTCCCTTTTTGTAATTAAAATTGAGTAATATTTTGAATACTGAGTTATTACTGACAAAGAATAATACAAGGACAGAGATCACAGATATGGTCCTAAAACAACCTTACCAACATCGAAAATAAATTACTACTAGGAGGGGAACTGTTTTGCCTGTTTTGCTGTTATTTTAGTGGGCAAATGGTTGGTCGCAGACATGTTTCTTTACCATTAGAAGCCGTGTCTCAATTCCCAGAGCGCGCGGCTCAGAGCGTGGCCCGAAGGTCATGTGCGTCACACATTTCACCAGAACACCGGCGCGACGACTGCCGTCCCACTTCTTTTTTGTCCCATGCGCAGTTAACACGCGGTCTGAAGACCGCAGTCGTTAAGCGGTCCGCGGACTGCAGTCGGAGCTGAGCAAGTGTGCACCTCCTTGACTGCAGTCTGAGCCCCCTTTGGGCCGCGCTCCGAGCTGTGCGCTCTGGGAACTGGGACACGGCCGCAGTTTCATTTTGTAACACGGAAGTAAGGCAGAAGGAAGTTGGTCGGCGTTCAATACGTCACCAATGATTGGTCAGAATTGTAAAAAAAAGTTGCGGTGATTGGTCAAAATTGCAACACCGCCCTGAATTCACGGGGATTGGCTGAAGTTGCGTTGAAGTTGCAAATCGCAACATCGCGAATTCCTGGAGGGTCTGGTTTATATAGTAATTATCATGACAGTCCTAAATGTACAATTGTCTTAATATGGTAAGTCCAATGGAGAAAAACAGAAGACAGCACCTGATCACCGCCTACAACAATGTTCCTGGACTCCCTTCCTTGAGCTCACCCCCCTGGGACCTCATGTTCTTAGGTGAGCACCTGCTAAGACACTGCCACCCACATGCTTTGCTGAGATTTTAGGGACCTTGAGGTTGTAAGTAGGCTGTCAAATCTTCAATTCAAATCAAAGTCGATTTATTAATTATCATGACCTGGGTTCTTCTCTGGCAAAAAGGTGCATCTTCAAAAACACAGAGTTTGGTTATTCCAAGTTGATGTTTGGACCCTTTAAGTGGGATACACGACTTTTGATACCAAGAGAGGTGATAAGAGCCCTCATGTTCTTTTTGTAACCCAGGATAACCCAGTAACTAGTTCAGTGTTTATACTCGATCAGGAAAGGGAGTCTTTTCTGAAGGACCAAAATGAGTTTCCAAAGAGGTAAAGAAACTTGGGGGATTTATACAGCTCTGGAAAAAAATAAGAGACCACTGTATTTTTTTCTGAAATCAGCATCTCTACATGTATTACAGCCATTCCATTCCAGCGTCTGTTGAATTCCAACACAAACACAAAGCTGAGCTACTTCAGTTCTTGCACCAGGAGTGGAATAAAGTCACCCAAGAACAATGTGAAAGACTTGTGGAGAGCATGCCAAGACGCATGAAAGCTGTGATTAAAAATAAGGGTTATTGCACTAAATATTGATTTCTGAACTCTTCTTAAGTGTAAACATTAGTATTATGTTGTTTTAAAATGAATTTGATCTTGTTTCTTTGCATTGTTTGAGGTCTGAAAACATGCATCTTTTTTGTTACTACTACTACTACTACCACTACTACTATCATGAACTATAGTAGTCATACAAGTCGTCTGCTCAACGTGTATGGACATCAAAAGTACATAATAGTATTTCAATTGGTAATACCTAAACATATTTCATGAACAACACAATAGATTAAAAGCTTGTTAAAATGCTCCATCCTTTGAGATGGAGCCAGTCCTTAAAGGTCCCATGGCATGAAATTTTCACTTTCTGAGGTTTTTGAACGTTAATGTGAGCTCCCCTACCCTGTTTAGGGCCCCCCAATTGCTAAAAGTTGCGTAATGTCTAAACTGAGCATTTGCGATCCTTTTCTGCGTTTGAAAAAAACACAGCTCAAATGGGCGATTCTGGACAAGGCACCTTATTGACGTCAGATCGACAAAAGAAATGCAAATTCAGTTCCACCACCGTCTGGATCTCCACCCCCTGTCTCTGGAAATCACGTCCAGAGAGTTTGGACTGCGGAGGAGCTACGCAATGCGAAATGCGTTTTTTTATTTGCCTGGAGGCACATGCAAGTGTTTCTAGGCTCGGAAGTCCTTTACCCAACCCTCTGGACCTCTGAAACCGCAGTGGTTTAATTTTATTTTCTGTAAAAAGGTGTTTTTTTTCATTGAAAAGGCTCTCCTTTCCTCCTTCGCGCTTACACACGCGGAAGTGGGGCCAGGCACAGCGCACTGCTAAAACAAGGAACCAGCAGTGCATTTGGCCCCCCCACCCACTCCTCTAACCAATCTCTGTCCTTCTCATTTGCATTCAAGCAACAAGGCCCAGAATGAGTTGTTCAGACAGAGAGATTATGACTCTGACTCTGTACATGTGTCTTTCTCATGCACTAAGTGTTGATTTTGAAGAAAGATTCATTTACAGTATTAGGGAACCATTAAGGCACCATATAAAAGCATCAAGAAGTACCATGTCATGGGATCTTTAATACTAAACATATCTTGAAATATTTGATAAAGAAAAATCCTTTTAGACACTCTTATCAGTTACTTGCTTATTAGTCCGTTTTCGTCTTCTCTTTTTATCAGAAGAAAAGAATTGTCGTAGGTACACATTGTGTATTTGTATAAAGAAATTCAACTCTATTTAGAACACTCTAAAAGATTCAATGCCAAAACGTCATACTGTAATCATAACACTAACACTAATATAACACTTTCATATGAGCCAAAATAAGTTGTCATGGTCAATATGGCATTTGGATATAAAATGGTTATTGCTTGCATTTTTTTGTTCCTTTAATATAAGATAACGTTTTTTTGGAGAAGACCCATTGTATAAACTAGGGCCATTGTATAAGATGTACTGCAAGTCTCAAACTAATGATACTGCACAAAAGAAGCCCTCTATTTTTGCTTGCTCATGTAAACTTCAACCAACCTGAGGGCTGTACTCACAACTTATAAATAACAACTTACAAATAACAAAAAAGTACTATTCAGCTGTATAAATAAGTACACGTGAACCCAGGATACGTGTTGTGTGCCGTTATCTTACAATAAAGTGTTTTTGGCTGGGCCCTTTTCACCATAATACGAGTCTAACCCAGATCCTCACGCGTCTCCCCTTAACAGATGTCCCCGTGACTGCCTCTTGACATTTACCAAAGTGAATATGCAAAATTGGGAAAGTTTTAGGGGAGTTTTTTCGTCATGATTAAAGTTGCTCATAGATTCTTGAAAAGGCCGACAGCTTTCATCTTTTACTAAATCAACTCGTTTCTAAATTTAAGCCATGTTTTATAATGCGTTTATTAAAAGGTGCACTGTATAAAGAACCGTGCCACACCATTTCAGGGGCCAGTATGGTCGGCTCCATGGGGACTTACTTGACCAAACAGTTGATCGGACAAGAGAGAACACAGACTCGGGTGAAAACAAGATGGCAAAAAGCAGACAAACATACCGTAAAAAATAAAAAGACTAAAATAAGAATAAGAGACTACTGCATTTTTTTCTGAAATCAGCACCTCTACATTTATTACAGCCATTCCATTCCAGCGTCGGTTGAATTCCAACTAGGGATGCAAATTATCGATTAATTCATTAATTGATAGTTGATTGACCTTATCGATCGATTAACGATTAACTGATAAGCGGCGTTTTTCACCTGAATTTTAGTGTTTCAATAGGGTCTTTAAGAATATAAGCTATATATATAGCTATATATATATATATATACAAGCAAACAGGGAAACAATAGGGCTAGCCAGGTCAGGGCCAGAGGTGTGAAAAACAGGCGTGTAGGGATGAATAGGGATCGTTAGCTAGACGCCAGAGAAACAAAAGACGGAAACCAATGAGATAGTTCCGGAAAGTAGTTAGCTAGGTAGCTCCTCCCTACAGCAAGATATAAGCAAGTGTCTTACCAGTATTCTTATTAGAGCTGACGAAGCCTCTCGGATGAGCGGCGAAACGTTTTCAACCAAACAAACTTTGTCCAGTTGACAAATTGAACTTCTCCTGTTATCATAATATAAGCTATAGTATACATAACACTGAGTCAAAAATATATCATAGTATTATTATATTGTATATTCCTCAATTAATTATTCCTTAGTAAAAAGCACGCAAATGTATTGATGCTGAATAACAAAATACATTCTTTATTGAAAATAAATTGAGGACGTTTTTTGTAAAACCTCCGTGATATGAAATGATAAAAAAATGAATTGATCAGGGAAAACATTTCACTCACACACACGCACAGTCGCACACACACGCACACACACGCACACACACCGGCACACAGGCCGGACAGCGGGCTGCTTCCACTGCGCTTTCACGTGGAGCCTGCTACGCAGCCCGGAGCGGAGGAGCACATGCAGCGCGCCACGCACGTGTTCACGCAGACAGCGGGACGCGGAGCGAACCAAGACGCAAAAATTGGGTTCGCAGGAGAACATTTTGCACTGCTTCTAGATCCGGCCGCGGATGTAACACTATGGTCCTTCTCGCGAGTGGGTTTGCATCTCGTGTTCACATTCCAGAGTAGCGCCCTCTCCTCTAGCGATTAGTTACAATTAATGCATTTTAATCGACCAACGTCTTGATCAACAATTAATCGTAAGTCGATTAATTGTTGACATCCCTAATTCCAACACAAACACAAAGCTGAGCTACTTCAGTTCTTGCACCAGGAGTGGAACAAAGTCACCTAAGAACAATGTGAAAGACTTGGAGAGCATGCCAAGACGCATGGAAGCTGTGATTAAAAATAAGGTTTATTATTTCTGAACGGAAATAATAATGGATTTCTGAACTCTTAAGTGTAAACATTATTATTATGTTGTTTTAAAATGAATTTGATCTTGTCTGAAAACATGTATCTTTTTTGTTATTTTGACCATTTGTCATTTTCTGCAAATAAATGCTCTAAACGATCATATTTTTATTTAGAATATGGGGGAAATGTTGCCAGTAGTTTATAGACTCAAATAAAAAATGTTCCTTTTGCCCAAACACATACCTATAAGAAGTAAAAGCAGAAAACTGATTAAAAGTCTTTTTGTGAATTGCTGATAGTGATCTTATAATTACGAGTATACATAAATTGGACAAATTTTCATACCACAAGATCTCGTGAGACAAACCTGCCACAAGATGATGCTGAAAATTATCTTGTAAAAATATGACGGAATAAAAATCCCACATATGCCTTGGCTAAAAAGGGGGCTAACTTAACTCCTCTTGAGAAGCTCTAATACCAAAAAGCAGTGCTACAATGACAGCAAAACAGCACAAAATTCAGATAAATAAATCAGAAATGGTGAAGCCATAATTGTGAACTGAATGGCACAATTTATTTATGAACAATTATATCAAAAGCTCGTTAAAAGTCTTGTTCTTGTGGGCTGAATCTCGTGATACATCTCGTAGAAATTGTGTCTCGTTCCATCTCTGTCAAATACGATATAGATTTAATTTATTAAGAAAACATGAGCTATGTTTGGGTGACATCATTGTCTCATGTAGCAGAATCCTGAACCTGGAGCCGTCCCCAGAGCATCGAAACAAACTGGGCTGAGGAAGCTGTACCAAACAGACCCAAGGCTACCTCAAGTGAACTATGCCAATATATATATATATATATAAAAAAAAAGGCTATAGAAATATAAATGTTTTTAAAGGGGGCTCTGTCATCTGTCTTTCTCCATGGAGGTCTTATTTGTTTGCTTGGAATGTTCCACAGTATGGTATTAAATGTATCAATGGAGATAAAACCCAACAGGTCAATTTGCAAGTTAGCTGAATACCAATAGTCTTTTGTTTGACATTTTGGAATCTTGGTTTCAGAGTGAACCCTCCTCTCACTAAGTCTTTGATGGATCTCAGTCAAGCATGAGACCCACAGTAAACAGAAGAGCCCGACTGTAAAAAAGACCATCTCTCCCCTTTTCCATTTCATGAAGACTACCAACTTTAAAGGTCCTATACTAAGCAAAACTGACTTGTGAGTTTTAAGTCATCTTATAATGTAATTAATGGGTTATTAGTCTACATCTGGTCCACCTTGTGATGTCATGAAGCATTTTACCTTTTGTTCAGGAGCGATTGTCAATTCCAGGGCTGAAATCATCAAGATGACTCTAGTGAAGCTGTATGGAGTTTAAATAGACAGTGGAGCACTCCCTGTATTTACCACATGATATTAGAAGGTGTGTTTTCTGTTTAAGAAAAGAAGTCTAAATAAGCAGGATATGGGATGTGGTGTTAAATATGTGTGAATGAAACAAAACACAACTTCAGGTATGTTTGTGATGAGGAAATTACATTATAACATAGATCAGAAAATAGTGTAATATGGGCCCTTTAACAGACACTGGTACCGACTGCTACAGCCATGGAGTTCAGAACCTGATATGTGCTCAGAAAAAGCCTGGCTGCAGCCAAATCTTGTTGATTGCACAGTATGTACAGTGGTGTTCAAAATAATAGCAGTCCAATGTGACTAACCAGATTAATCCAGGTTTTTAGTACATTCGTATTGCTACATGGCAAACAAGTTACCAGTAGGTGCAGTAGATTCTCTGAAAACAAACAAGCCGCATAGCCTGTTCACTTTTAGCTAGGGATGCAAATTATCGATTAATTCATTAATTGATAGTTGATTGACCTTATCGATCGATTAACGATTAACTGATAAGCGGCGTTTTTCACCTGAATTTTAGTGTTTCAATAGGGTCTTTAAGAATATAAGCTATAGTATACATAACACTGAGTCAAAAATATATCATAGTATTATTATATTGTATATTCCTCAATTAATTATTCCTTAGTAAAAAGCACGCAAATGTATTGATGCTGAATAACAAAATACATTCTTTATTGAAAATAAATTGAGAATGTTTTTTGTAAAACCTCCGTGATATGAAATGATAAAAAAATGAATTGATCGGGGAAAACATTTCACTCACACACACACACGCACAGTCGCACACACACGCACACATACACCGAGAACCGGAGCACACGGGCCGGACAGCGGGCTGCTTCCACTGCGCTTTCACGTGGAGCCTGCTACACGGCCGGGAACGGAGGAGCACGTGCAGCAGGCCGCGCACGTGTTCAGAGGTAAGCCGGTGTTAACATACGTAACTTTTAGAAGGAAACCCATACAGATTAACATAAAAAAAATAAAAATAAAAAAATAATAATAAAAACGCACTATCTCTTTAAGGCTGTGCAATTGGGCAATTAGTTGAAATAGGTGTGTTAAAAAAAACAGCAGTGTCTGCCATTGACTTTACAAACTCTACACTGTTTTGTACAAACTTAATGTTCCTAGGATTTAGCAATCCTGTGAATCACTAAACTAATATTCAGTTGTATGACCAGAGTTTTTTATAACTGCTTCACATCTGTGTGGCATGGAGTCAACTAACTTGTGGCACCTTTCAGCTGTTATTCCACTCCAAGATTCTTTAACAACATTCCACAATTAATTTACTTTTCTTGGTTTTGCTTCATAATCAGCATTTTTGATGTCACCCCACAAGTTCTCGATTGGATTAAGGTCCGAGGATTGGGCTGGCCTTTCCATAACATTAATTTAGTTGGTTTGGAACCAAGATTTTGCTTGGTTACTGGTGTGTTTGGGGGTCATTGTCTTGTTGAAACACCCATTTCAAGGGCATGTCCTCTTCAGCATAAGGCAACATGACCTCTTCAAGTATTATGACATATGCAAACCGATCCATGATCCCTGGTGCGCAATAAATTGGCCCAACACCACAGTAGGAGAAACACGCCCATATCATGATGCTTGCACCACCATGCTTCACTGTCTTCACTGTGTACTTTTAATGTTTTAATGTTGGTGTTATTGTCAGTTTTGCTGTGGTGTCACCTGCCTAGGGACTGCAGATGGAAATTAGCATTCTTGCTATAATCTGGCATATTTACACTGCAATGCTGCAGATGTTCATTAATATGCACTGTCCCTATTAAATAAAGAATAAATAAAATAAAATACAATACTGTGGCTTGAATTCAGAGTTTGGTGGTCATTTCACAAACTTTCTTTGGCAAACTGTAACCTCTTCTGCACATGCTTTTTTTAACAGAGGGACTTTGCGGGGGATTCTTGTAAATAGATTAGCTTCACACAGACGTCTTCAAACTGTCACAGTACTTATAGGTAAATCCAGACTGTCCTTGATCATCCTGGAGCTGATCATTGGCTGAGCCTTTGCGATTCTGATTATTCTTCGATCCATTTTGATGGTTGTCTTCCATTTTCTGCCACGTCTCTCTAGTTTTGCTCTCCATTTTAAGGCATTGAAGATCATTTTAGCTGAACAGCCTATCATTTTTTGCACCTCTTTATAAGTTTTCCCCTCTCTAATCAACTTTTTAATCAAAGCACGCTGTTCTTCTGAACAATGTCTTGAACGACCCATTTTCCTCAGGCTTTGAAAGAGAAATGCATGCTCAAAAAGTGCTGGCTTAAAGGGATAGTGTGTTTTTTTTATGTTAATCTGTATGGGTTCCTTCTAAAAGTTCC
This sequence comes from Paratrypauchen microcephalus, assembly GCA_036785185.1. Lineage (NCBI taxonomy): Eukaryota > Metazoa > Chordata > Actinopteri > Gobiiformes > Gobiidae > Paratrypauchen > Paratrypauchen microcephalus. Next base: position 116,745 of record JAVJIX010000160.1, read on the forward strand.
GTGTGTTGACCCCGGCTTACCTCTGACAGTCTCAGCTAATCCTGGTTCGGCTCGCTTTCTGGAGCCCACGTAGGGAGGTCCAGTAGCTTCTCTGGAACATTAAATAAAGCTTGTTCTTCTTCTCAAAACAAAACATTTGTCCGAAAGGTGATATATTTGCGTCCCAAACAGTTGTCAACGAAACATCCAGCAGCGAATTTAGCGATCGCATATTGTGTCTGCCGACTCATATCACTGCGCTCACGTTAGCGTATCAGCCTGTTCACTTGTAAACTCCCCCTTGCGGTGGACCGCATCTGCCGTGCACTTCCGCTAAAGGTGAACAGGCTAATACGCTAACGTAAGCGCAGTGATATGAGTCAGCAGACAGAATACGCGATCGCTAAGTTCGCTGCTGGATGTTTCGTTGACAACTGTTTGGGACGCAAATATATCACCTTTCGGACAAATGATTTGTTTTGAGAAGAAAAACAAGCTTTATTTAATGTTCCAGAGAAGCTACCGGACCACCCTACGTGGGCTTGAGAAAGTGAGCCGAACCGGGATTAGCTGAGACTGTCAGAGGTAAGCCGGTGTCAACACACGGAACTTTTAGAAGGAAACCCATACAGATTAACATTAAAAAAAACTGCACTATCCCTTTAAATTGGTCCCACCTGATTCACACCCATTTTGTCACAAAACTAATGACCATACTGATTGAATGCCACACTGCTATTTTTTTTTTAACACACCCATTTCAAATAATTGCCCAAGAGCTGTATATCATGAATGCTGGGTCTTGTTTGTTTTCAGCCAATCTACTGCACCTACTGGTAACTTGTTTGCATGTAGCAATAAAAATATACTAAAAACATGGATCTGGTTGAGCACATTGGACTGCTATTATTTTGAACACCACTGTATTTGTGCTATCTTATGACTTTGAATCCTTCACATCTTATAGTGTGACATCCATACATCTTAAGAGATAAATTAAATTCATCTAGTGAACATAAGGCTCAGGCAACCTCATGCTGAATATCACCCCACATTTAAATGCAGCCTGCACACACATATCTGAAAGCCTGTATTTGGGCACAACTCTAGTACGTGCTCATATCACTCCCACCTTTAGCTCCATGCACTCCATTACCCCACACTATTCCTTCTAGCTGTTTTTCTCCAGTCCAGCCCAATTCTAATGACACAAGTCTCGCTACCAAATCACCTCTAGCTGCTGTTAAGAACCGGCCAACTCCTGGTCAAGGCCTGCCACCTGCAAATTCCCACACAATTGACATCCCATTTCTAGCGGCTAGATGTAAAAAAGAGCTACTTTAACTCAACCTCCTGGACAGAAGAGGAATTTAAATCAAAGTCTATATGCTCAGACTGTAGCCCGGCTCTGCCACTGTCCACTTCAATTGGGAAAGTGCCCAATATTAACATTCAGAAAAGTCCTCCATTTTCAATTACAGAGGAGAGGAGTTTTTTTCTTACAGGCTGGCGAAATTTAATAAAATGTACTGCCCCAAGTCTACAATGATGCTGGCTGAATATTTGAGTTACAGAGCTACAAATGGGGTTTCTCAGACTACTAAAGGATTTCAAATATCCCAAAAGGGAAAGTTATTTCTTTCTTCTCTCAATTTAGAGTAAACAAATGTGGCATATGGTTGCAATATTTACTTTAAATAATAATGCGCTCAGAGCAGGCCCCCAGTCAAACATGTCTCTGGTGATATTAGCAGATAAAGCGTTTGAGATGGGAACTGCGACTGAAGTGACTGTGCAAATTGGCAAGGCTTACGAGTCAACTTGACTCTTCTAGATTAGATTTTCAGTTGATTCTCACCATTTATTTCATTCATTCAACAAGAGAATAGTCAAGAAAAGGAGCAGAAAGAAAAATGTACAATTCCTGCATAGACTTGTCTATGCAATGTGTCTTGAAGATCCTGTATTTCAAAGCATTTAAAAGGTGGAACACAGAATTTTTCTGGAGGATTTCTGCCACGTGCTTGTCTCTGTGATGTAACTGCTTTGCCTGAGTGGTCAAATTGAATGTTAAAAGGCCTATACACTCTAAGAACCTCAGGGAACGGTTTCCCGCTGGTTCCCAGAGTCAGGACTAAACACGGGGGGTCAGCATTTCAGATTTATGCAGCTAAAACCTGGAAACCTGGAAGAGTCCATCTGAACTTTACTTTACTTGGACACAGTAACTCACATACAACATTATATTACAATAACAAAGAGTTAAAGAAATAGAAAAAAAAAACATGTGAGACAAGCCTTTACTTTTGCTCTGTTTAAATCCAGGCTCAAAACGGTTGGGTTTAGCTGTGCATATGACTGAAAGAAGAGTGCAGAATGAAAACCTCTCTCGTTTAATCTCTCCCTCTCTTTTTTAATTTTATGATGTTGGTTGTTTTGAGTTGTTCGTATTGTGATTTTATTTTATTATGATTTTATGTATTTCTTATTCTGTAAAGCACTTTGAATTACTTTGTGTATGAAATGTGCTATATACAAATAAACTTGCCTTGCCTATTTTCTGGTCTATGTTATAATGCTGTTTCTTCTGAGTTCCTTTTTGAGTTTTCATTCACACATTTAACATAAACGCTGCATATTTAGGCTGAGTTCTTCTCTCAAACAAAAAACACCACCTTGTGATGTCATGTGGTAATACAGGAAGTGCTCCACTGTGTTTTTAAACTCGAAACCTTCACGAGAATCATTTGGATGATTTCAGACCATTGCCATTCTTTACTGAACTAAAGGTATAAGGGAGCTGTGAAGTTTAAAACTACAACTGCATGACATCACAAGGTGCAACAGAGCACTTTGAGCTCTGTTGCAGACAGACTAATGATAAAATGATTACTCAAACAAGTGTGAATGAAACAAAACTTTTGTTTCATTCACAGCTTTTGTGTAATATAGGACCTTTAAACTTGCAGGGAAAGCCTCTTATACATAGTTACAGGTCAGATCTGTGGAGAGGTAAGCCCGGTCATAGTAGGAATGCATGTTTTTCAAGCTTATTTTTATTTTTTTTAATTTACTTATTTCATTTTTTTTAATTTATTGATGCCATCCAAGAAATGCACTAACATCTCCAGGGAAACAAGCAGGTAGAACTGCCACAAAAACTACACACAGTACTTTTTACATTTATTTTTAACAATGTTTATTCTGCCCAAAAATGGAGTTATAACTTCAGCTTCTGAGAAATTTGACCCAACAATTCACAGAATCAAATAAAAACATATATTGTAAAAATAAATAAATAAATGAAAACAGCCTCTCTATATTTTTGTTGAGTGCATTCAGCATTTACATCACATCACAGTTTCTGAACGCCGCATTCTGACAGTCTAAGTACGTCGGCCATTTTATAAAGCCATAAACCGTGTTAGCAGAGTCGTCTGCATCTCAAAAGCTCTCCATGAAACTCCTCTCTCCTCTGGCCCCATTCTGTTCGACCTGTCCACTGCATTTCACAGCCTCTCTTCTCTACGCACCACCACAGCACTTAAGCAAATGCAAAAAGAACATGGATTTGCCAAAAATACAGAGATTTTCCATCACATTTTGCGATTGCTTTTGGTGAATTTTAGGCTGGCAAGATTAATCGTAACTGAGTTAAAATCAAAATTTGAATTGATGGAATTAGTAAATCAATTTCTTAAATATAAACTTAGACAAACTTTATTGATCCACAAGGGAAATCATTTGGACACAGTAGCTCACATGTCACATTATGTTATAACAACAAGCATATACATATATATATATATATATATACATACATACACACATATATAGCGGATGCAAATCATCGATTAATTCATTAATTGATAGTTGATTGACCTTATCAATCGATTAACGATTAACTGATAAGCGGCGTTTTTCACCTGAATTTTAGTGTGTCAATAGGATCTTTAAGAATATAAGCTATAGTATACATAACACTGAGTCATAAATATATCATAGTATTATTATATTGTAAATTCCTCCATTAATTATTCCTTAGTAAAAAGCAGACAAATGTATTGATGCTGAATAACAAAATACAGTAATCCCTCGCTCTATCGCGGTTCGCAGATTTCTTTTTTTCAATTTTTTTTAATAGTGTAACATTGTGTTCTGTCCTGATTGGCTAAGATACTAGACCAGGAATAACCGTGGACTAAACCAGGTCTAGACCAGAACTAAACCAGGTCTAGACCAGGTCTAAACCTGGACTGGACCTGGACTAAACCAGGACTCGACCAGGTCTAGACCTGGACTAAACCTGGACTAAACCAGGATTAAACCACCACGTGCCGCTGCTGGTTTCGTGCGGCTGGTTTGTGACTCGGGGCCCGAGCCACAAACCCGCCACACGAAACCAGCAGCGGCAGACTACGCATTCCGGGCACCGCGTTTCAATCTCGCCTCGCGCATACACCCGGGGCTGCTGAGCAGTGCCGTTGGCGCCTGCGGGCGGCTGTGAGTCGAGCTTGGCACAGTGCGGTGCGCGGTTGCCTTGTTTCGTGACCACGCGGGTGTGCGTGTCCGCGATTAATTACAATTAATGCATTTAGTTCGACCAACGTCTTAAATCGACAATTAATCGTTAATCGATTAATTGTTGACATCTCTAATTTATATATATATTTATATATTTATAGATAGATAGATAGATATGGTAATAATAAATCAAAAATAAGTAGCAAGAGACTGGTGTTAAAGATCCCATGACATGGTACTTCTTGATGCTTTTATATGGCGCCTTAGTGGTTCCCTAATACTGTAAATGAATCCTTCTCCAAAATCAAGCCTCAGTGCATGAGGTAGCCTCTTGGAGACAGTCCTATTCAGAAATGTGTCTCTGAAACACTTTATTCTGGGCATTGTTGCTTGAATGCAAATGAGAAGGACAGAGACAGGCCAGTGCAGCGGGTGGGGGTGTGGCCAAATACGCCACTGTTTCCTGGATTAGCCGTGCGATGTGCGCTGTCCCCACTTCCGCGTTTTAAGCGAAGGAAGATAGGAGACGCATCCCATGAAAAAAAGCACTCTTATACAAATTTCCACAGAAAATAAAATTAAACCACTGCTGTTTCAGAGGCTCAGAGGCTCGGATAAAGGACATCCAAGCCTGGAGAGAAGAGAAAAAAAACAAAACAAAAACGCATCTCGTATCTCGTTTGCGGTCCAAATACTCTGGGCATGATTTCCAGAGACGGGGTGGACATCCAGACGGGGGTGGAAACCTTTCCCGAGTGTGACGTCAGAAAACTCCCTTGTCCAAAATCGCCCGTTTGGGCTGTCTTTTTTACAAACGCGGAAAAGGATCGCAATTGTTCAGTTTACACATTTCGCAACTTTTAGCCATGGGGGGGGGCCTAAACAGGGTAGGGGAGCTCACATTAACGTTCAAAAACCTCAGAAAGTGAAAATTTCATGTCAGGGGATCTTTAAATAAGGCATAATTATATAACTGTATATGTCCAAGTACAAATAAAATATAGAAATATAGTAATAAAAGCATGTCTCAGTTGTATAAAAGAGAAAACAATACACAAGGATGAGTTGTTGTACAGTTGTATTGAGTATGGTATGAATGTAGTCTTGTATACTGTATTCTGTCTTATTCTGAATAAAGACTGCTATACCTGTAGTTCAGATCTGTTCAAACATGTTCTGAAAGTTGATTCTTGTATTAGTTTGTCAGTTCATATTTCAGTCTTTTTCTCTCCTGGATGTGTTTACAATGTCAACGTTCAATTTTTTTTAATTTATTTTTTCAAATCATCAAGAGTTTTTTGGTGACTCAACTGCCACAAAGATCCGCCAATTATAGTCATCACAAAGTCTAGTCACTAATTATTACAAAGGGCCTTGCAAGCACACTTATTTTTTTAAATAAGGCATTGATGCATCATTTCTTCCAGTATTGTTTACACAGAATAAATGACAGATAAAATAACTAACTAAAATCTTTTTTCATGTCTAGTCCATTTCTTTCAAGCTTGTGCGACAAATATAATAATAAACCCACTTGTCTTGCAAAACTTGCAAAAAGGCATTGCACTAAATGGAAACCTGAATTGTTTACAGGTGTCTGCTATTTGTTTGTCTCCATGGAGATATTTTTGCTATGTCTATGCTTTGTTATTGTTATAGGCTATTAATGTTCCACAGTATGGCATTAAAGGGATATGCCACCCCCAGGTCAAATTTGGGCATCTCCCCACAGTCCAGAGACGAAAATAAGTGGTGGAAAGCGTTTTCCTGCTCACCCAGCCATTGTCCGAGCCTGTCGCCACTGACCGCCGCGGTATCTGCAGCTACTCCGCCTTAGACTGGAGTCTAACGTCGCCAGAGAAAGATTTCGGCCAAAAGGAATTAATTTGCTCGATGCGTTTCCCAATTACTTTATGTGTAGTGCGCATTCATATCGAGTGCAAATAAATGTGCAAATCAACACGGAGAGCTTGCCTTGGTCATTTTGGGTGGGAACTATTTTCCAGTGCGGAAGAATACAGTCGAATCACGCACCACGTTGTGCAACAGGGGAACTCCCTTCCCGGTGCGTAACTGGGATTCCCCTGGCAGCGTACTGCGTGATTCGACTGTATTCTTCCGCACTGGAAAATAGTTCCCACCCAAAATGACCAAGGCAAGCTCTCCGTGTTGATTTGCACATTTATTTGCACTCGATATGAATGCGCACTACACAAAGTAATTGGGAAACGCATCGAGCAAATTAATTCCTTTTGGCCGAAATCTTTCTCTGGCGACGTTAGACTCCAGTCTAAGGCAGAGGAGCTGCAGATACCGCGATGGTCAGTGGCGACAGACTCGGACAATGGCTGGGTGAGCAGGAAAACGCTTTCCACCACTTATTTTAGTCTCTGGACTGTGGGGAGATGCCCAAATTTGCCCTGGGGGTGGCATATCCCTTTAAGCATAGCAATCAAGCATATTTCAAGGTGTTTTTATTGTTCAAAAATACCATCAAAAACATGTATTCTTACTGTGAGCAGGCTTGTCTTTCCACAGATCTAACCAGTGACTTGTCCTGCAGGCATCACCTGCTTGTCTGCTTGAGATATGTGTTTAAATGCTATGGTATGTTATACACATCAGCCATGTCATCTTCATGACAAAAGCAGGTGATGTACCCTCCATCTGAGGAGTGACAGAGAGGGCACCTTCAGCAACAGATGAGATTTGATTCTGTATAATAAAAGGACCCTATACTATAAGGTTTGGTTCAGGTCAGCTTGATGTGCGTCACTCTGAACTCAGTTCTACACATTATCAATCTGGAATGGCTCTCACTGAAAGAGATCGTAAAAAGCAAAATGTCATAACGACTATTTGAATCTGATTATCCAGTGTCAAAACAGAATAAGCTGAAATCTAAAGTCCTGTTACATCCAGTTGTGAGAAAAGCACAGACACCTTCCATGTCCAGAAATGCACAAAACTCTTACCTTCTGCTGATTTTTAAAAAATTGTTATCCTTTATTTATCCCTGAAGGGAAATTATTCTCTGCATTTGACCCATCCTTTCAGGAGTAGTGGGCAGCACTTTCAGGCGCCCGGGGACCCATCTCCATGATCTTATTGTTAGGCTTTGTTCAGCTGGAGGATTTTACCTGTGGAGCATGTTTTTGTGTTGATGGGGGAAACCGGAGTGCCCGGAGGAAACCCACCCGGACATGGGAAGAACTCCTCACAGAAACCTGGGGATCGAACCCAGAACCTTCTTCTTGTGAGGCGTGAGTGCTAGCCACTCAGCCACTATGCTGCCATTTTTCAAAAACAAAATATTGATATTGACACTATCAATGTCCATGTATTGTTTTGGTTCATTTTGGCACTTGGTTTCCGCACAAACCTCAATAGTCGCTTTCAGACTGTCGGGTCAGGCCGGGCCAGGCCACTAGGGGGCCAGCTTGGTGCTAGTAGCCCTGGCCCACTAGCCCCATGCCCTGAGATCAGTTGTGTTCACACTGTTGGGCTACTAGTCTCTCAGTGTTACACCCCCATTTGCGGAAATGTTACTGATACAGCCCATTTTGAAACAGGATAGGCGGGCAATTCAGTAGCACGATGACAGAAGACGATTTGTAAATGAAGTATCAGACCAACAGCTACTGCCGATACCGCTGACTACGAACAGTCCAACACTCATAATGAACGCTATGGAACCTCTGCACGCGCTCATGATTATGTTCCGACGGAGACAGGATGAGGAGTTCGACGAAGAAAGAAAGTAGCCGTTACGAAGGCTACGTGCGAGCATGGACCTCTTCAGCTAATCAGAACTGGCGATCCATCTTTTTACTCTTTTTGCGACAGTAAAGGTACAGGTAATTCTCTGCCATCTTTGCTTTATTTTGCTTCCAAATGTTGGCCCCGCCCCAACCTCCACCATGACCTTGACACCGCCTCTGGGCCCTCTTAGCCCATCGTTTTGCTCGGGCCAGAAATTGCGGGCCATTAGCCCCAAGATGCTGGCCCCTAGCCCCTGTTAGCACCTGGCCCTGGACGTGTGAAAATTAGCCCCGATACGTCCCTGTTGGCTCGGCTTTGGCCCGACAATCTGAAAGCGGCTAATGCTGCTCTGGGATTGGTCCATCTGCCTGATTAACTTTACTTGAGTCTCTCTAGATGGATTCTCTGGAGTTTGAGAACTCACAATTATCATGAGATTCCATCTTGCTGTTGTAGCATTTGCCCCTTAAGATGCTAATTAGTCTGTGTAAGGTTTAAGCAATGAAGTGGCAAATAGTATCTAATAATATAAAAATGAAGTTGTAATAGTAATTACTATATTGTGAGAGTATAATGGACTAGTATCAGAAGTTCACCAAGTTCGCTCTAGGAGGCTGTGGATCAGTAATAAATAAGCAAGGAAACAGTTTAGTGTCTAGGTACTTTGTATTTTTCTTTAAGGTGCAAAGTGGAAAATTATTTACATATGTACAGTGATAAAGGTAGATATTTACAGTGATGAAGGTAAATAACAGTTCATTTTCAGCGCTGATCCAATAGTGGTCTGGACAATCAAACAATCAATGAATAACCAGCAGCAATTGCAATTAAAACAGTTCAGTGTTCATATATCAAAATATAGTTAGTCCATGAGATATTCAGAAGTTGCTTTGTAAAGTTCATTGGCTAAAGTGCAACATTGGAGCAGGCAGATATAAAGTTGTGCAGAGAACAATGGGGGGCAGAGGCTAGAGTTTTTATCTCCCACCGCACAGGTGGAGAATTTGATTGGTTTGATTCAATTGGTTGAACCATGAATCGGGAAAAGAAAAAAAAAACGGCCAGTTCGTTGTCACTAATTTTAGCACGCCACTCGTGTCGAACGGCCCGGATTGGTCCCATAAACATCTGCTGCAGCCCTTCTGAACGCTACCCCCATTGTCTGCCGGACTGCTGGCCGCGCCATGATTAAAACTATTAGTTAGTTAGTTAGACTCACGTGCATCACGTGACTGCGAGTACCGCGAAAGGGCCCGAAATAACGCAAGAACTCATGCAGCTCAGACAGCGGTGCAGAGTACAATATAGTAATATAATAATATAATATACATAATATAATAAAAATAATAACACAATATATAATATATAATTTATTTTTGTTGCTATTTGCAGGGGTTACACTGTGCAAAGTTAAACTAGTGATGCAATTTAAAATGCAAAATTAGTAATCTAGGCTATGCCCCTGTAATTATTTTTAGGAAGGCTTTAATTATCCCAGTATGTATTACACTGACTGTAGAGCAGGCTGTAGCAGTGTGTGAGGGCGTGCACTTGAGGCGGTGGAGTTCACGTGCACTCTCACCTGAGCACTCATTAGTATCAGTGATGCAGCAGCTCGGGGGGCTTCAATCCAAAGAGCATGTGGTGAGACCCCCGTGAATGTGCCCTCCTGCCCGGCCATCTGTGCTCCCAAAAACAGATGGGAATTTCTCACACACTTTGTTACAGGGCAAAAATAATACTTAAAAATTAACACTTAAACATATGAAGCAGTCACAAATGGTAAAAACTGCCCTGTGGTATTTAGTGTCAGCCTTTGTACTAAATATACTTTTATTTAAAGGTACACTGTGTAATGTTTTGGTGAGGGGTCAGCAAGTAGATTATATTGCTTTGCCTGGAATGTTCCATAGTGTATAATATCTATGCATTTAAAGGTATTGTACCTGAGTTTGTACCAGTTTTGCAGTAACAGTAAGGCCGAACCATTAGCATGCTAATGACGCACTTCCTGCTTCTCAGAGATTTAAAAAAAAAAAAAGATAATTATCCAGACAACACATAATGTAAGGCAAAAGCAATTTTGCTCAGCTATGAAAAATCAGGTATGGCTGCATTAATGCCTAGATACCATGAAAAACATGCATTCTTTTTGGAAACTTCTAATGCTATACTGTGTATTATTTTAAACAATAACATCTCCATGGAGACAAGCAGATGGCATACATTCCCCTTCATTTCCCATTTGTTCAAAAGCATAATATGTGCCCTGAAAACAAACTGAAAGTGTCTACAAAAGCAGAGTTTGTTGGCAGACAGTGCAGCCCTGACTGGAGTGGGGCTCCTGTGTCTCTGAGCACTTTATCACATCTGAGCCGTGAGAATACTAAATAAGCACTTCTGTCTCTGATGTGACTGAGAATGCTCCTCTTGAGTCCTGCAATTAGTCCTATTATGTGTCTGAGCTAAAGGAGCTGGCTGCTTCCTTGTCACCGCATCTTTGTTTTTTTCAGTATTCATATTTAATAACATTTTTAACAATATTGACGGCAAATCCTGGAAATGGAACAGAGAATTAAAAGTGTGCCATATAACTTTTCTGACCATCTGTCTTGCATTTATTCAATTACAGGCAATCTAAAAATACACTTAAAACATGCATTCTAACTCTGTGGGTTGCCTCACCACAGACTGCCACCACAGATTGCGTCACCTGTTTGTCTCCATTGAGATGGATACATTTAATGCCATACTTTTTTCCAGGCAACATAATAAAATATCCATGGAGAGAAGCAGAGGCTTTAACTGAGTCTCCATCAACGAGAAGGTCAATGGTTCAAGCCCTTGTCTTCCTTGGCAAGACAGTTCACCCACAGTGTTAAATCTAACTACAATATATTCTGTAGTAGGTTGTGACAGGAAGGGCATCTGACATAAAAGCGATTCTATATTAAACAAAATTGACTCTTGTGAGCTTTAAGCCATGTTAGAATGTCGTTACCTCCTCAGAAACATACCTGAGGTTGTGTTTTGTTTCATTCACACATGTTTGAGTTTATTATTAGTGTGTCTACATCTCGGCTCAAAATGCTCTGTTCCACCTTGTGATGTCATGTAGTTGTGGTTTTCAAGTTAACAGCTCCTTTTACCTTTTGTACTGTAAAGATGCGTCAGTTCATGTATTACCACATGACATCACAAGGTGGAGTGTTTTCAGAGTTTTGAGAGAAGAAATCAGCCTAAATATGCAGGGCTTGTGTGTTAAACATGTGTGAATGAAACTTCTGATGAGGAAACTACATTATAACATAGATCAGAACATAGCGTAATGCAGGCCCATTAATGAATGGACATTTGCAACAATTTGAACATTTTTACTTTTATATTGCCCTATATCGAACCTGTTTTTTGCACCACAGTAACAAAAGCCAACTGGACAAAAAGCTGAAAAAAGCATAGTTAAAGTTCATATTACTTGTACATCAGCTTCTTTGTCTTGTCCTTTAAGTCCATGTTGTTAAATGTTAATAAAATGCAGGTGCCACTTGTCCTGTCTCTTCTCCCTCTTCCCCTCTCACTGATGAAGGTTAAGTATCACTACATCTCAAGTCTTTGGGCGCATGCAGTATCTATCGTGGGAGTTATCTCAGGAATCTTAAACAAGATGTCTGCAGACCAAGTTTAAGTGTGATGTGACGGACATATAGTTCAGATTTAACATTTTCTACAGTCTTGAAAATGCTAAAAAGTATTACTGAAGTGTTTTATATGTGCAGAACTGATGGTAGAGCTGTGCGATTGAATTTTAATAGAGACTCAGATTGGAATTACTGATAGTCAGTGAACTGCGTGGGACTTTTTAATGAAGAATGTAGGATCAAAGTTCCTATTTTGGGAGTGGAACGATTTTTTTGGTTTAAAAAGCCCATATTACACTGTTTTCTGATTTGTGTTATAATGTTGTTTCCTCATCACAAAAATACCTGGAGTTGTTGCTTCATGCACACGTTTAACTCAAAAAACCTGCATATTTAGGCTGAGTTCTCCTTCCTTCAAACTAAAAAAACTCCACCTTGTGATGTCATGTGGTAATATAGGAAGGCTCCACAGTGTTTTTAAACTCCACACACCATCATTAGTGAATACTTTTAGCCCTGAAATTGCCAATCTCTACTGAAAAGAAGGAGCTGGTAACTTGAAAACTACCACTTCATGACATCACAAGGTGGAACAGCATTTTGAGTTTTGGAGATGTAGACAAATAATAAAGGATAACTCAAACATGTGTGAATGAAACAAAACACAACTCCAGGTGTGTGTTTTGACGAGGTAACAACATTATAACATGGCTTAAAGGGACAGTGTGTAAGATTTTTACCCATTAATTACATAAATTGAAGATACCCATTCAAAAATACAGTGTTTTCCAAGCCTTTTCACTTCCATCATGAAATCAAAGTATTCTTTTGGACTTAGATATAGTCACATAAAAGGGGGATCTTCCCCATATAGAGGCAGCCATTTTGAATACGAGAGCCGCAGAAGGACATTTGGGCTCATCCTTTGCCTAGGCTCCTGCTAGCCTAGCCTGGGAATTCCCAGGCCGCTTCCGTTCGTTTCGAACTGGAAGGCGGCCTGGAAACTCGTCCAAGCGAGAGTCCCAGATTTAGGGCCCCAATCAGAGAGCGGGGGAGGGGTGTCAAGACGGTGACGCGTACTACATGACAAACGGAAGCTTGTAGTTTGAACTGACAACTGACATGATTGGCTATGGACTTACGTATACGCTCAATGATAGACATTCATAACGCCCAATAAACGGCCGTTGGCAATCGCTAACCACACCTCCGCTACGGGATTTTTCGAAGCGAGTTTCCAGACCCATATCTCACTTGTGATATGGTCAGGTGTTAACCAGACTAGCTAGCGCCTGCTCAGCCGCGCTGCCTGAGGGAGCGAAGGAGCGAAGGAGGGAAAGGGAAGGGGAGGGGGGAGGGGGGAGCCTCGTGGTGTTGGGTAAACAGAGAAAGGGAAGGGGAGGGGGGAGCAGACAGGCTGCTGTATCACACGTCGTAATAACACGTGTTTTGGACTAAATTGTTTTACTGGATTTTATTCGCTGGATCCTTACGGACAGATTGAGAGCAAGTTTATGGTGAAATACAGAGTTTGACCTGTCCAGAGCCTTCAAAGGTAAGCTAAGTAACAAACTTGTGCTTTTCTGTTTAAAAGCCCCATGTGCTCGGGGAGTGATTGTTGTGCAGGGAAATGAATTGCATAATCAAAAAGAGGAGACTGTAAGGTTTCATTTGATGTGTAGAGTGTCATGCTACACGATCAGGAATGTGTGTTTTCATGCGTTTATCATGCGTTTTATTTATACCGTAGTTGTCGGCGAGAGCTCGCACAGCGCCGGGTGCGCGCGGCTACGCGAGCTGTCTGCCTTACGGCGCGCCCGGGTGACCCTCGAGGTCTGCCGTAGCCAAAAGAGGAAGTGGAATAGCTAGTATCCACCTATGCGCCACGAATCCTACACACTGTACCTTTTAAAGCTCACAATTTTGTCAATTTTGCGTAATACAGGACTTTTAATTTAGACTTTTTTTTTCTTTTTAAGTAAATCTTGTTCATGTTCTTTTTGGTAATAAGAAAAAAAGTGAAATCAAAAATGTAAAAAAATTAAATTCACGTTTCTTTTTTTCATCATATCACCTAGCCCTAACCCGTGGTAGTGTTCACCCTCTAATAATGTGGACGATACGTGAGGGGACATGGTGGACTGTCAACACTGGTTTGTCATGGAGCCAACCTTCAGAAACAGGCTTTGCCACGGCTCTTCACTGTCACATTCATTCTGTATGGGCCTTTAGAGTGTCACATATGTGCTTATGTATATGCAAGGCTGCTGTTGGTGGATCAAGCCCAGTTATATAAATATAACTTATTGATATTACATAGCAAAATAAAAAATTCTAATCTGTCAACTAAGGATGGGGCCGATCCGATCCAGTATCGGGTTCTGATATCAACGTAATTCACGGATCAGAAATTTCCGATCCAACCTGCGAAAATGTCCGATCCATGAGCCATGTCTGTATATACAGATTATCTGCTGAAATGACTCCACAAGTGATTCCCTGTCGGCTGCTCTGCTCCTGCTGCTAAATGTGGAATGGATTTCTTGAACGGAGGCGTATCTCAATGAGACACAGGGTAATGATGAGGCACGCCTCCATTCTGGAGATCCATTCCACAGTTTGTAGCCAGCTGCAGGCAAACTAGCAGGGTGAGCTAGCAGGCGAACCAACTTTTCATCACCATATGTCCGCTGTGTGGAAATACTTTTTACTAGAAACACCTCAAAGCAAGACAGCAACGTGCAATGTTTGAAAAGCCGTTGTACCAAGAGGCGAAAGCTCCATTGCGACCTACAATACAAGCCTGATGGATTATGTTGCGCCAAGATATAGTTTACCATCCAGGAGATATTATCAGAGACGAGTGTCAACCAAGTTAGCTGAGAAACTAAAAAGCTTTGCTACAGATATTTGGACATCGGATGTCTGCCCAATGTCAGTGATAAGCCTCACTATACACTGGATTGACCGCGATTCACACGGGCTCTGTTGTGTGGCACTCCAGGTAAAGTGCAGAGTCTCACACAAGCTACAATCGCAGTATCCATTACAGAAATGTTAAACCACTGGGAGATCCCGCTAGAAAAAGTGCATGTAATTCTACGGGACAATGCAAGTAACATGAAGGTGCGATGGAAGACATGGCAGTTTCTAGTCTGGGCTGGTTTGCTCACACGCTGCAGCTCGTTGTGCACGAGGGGCTAATATCACAGGATTTCCCGTTCTTCTGACGTCCTTTTATGACCTATACTTACCTCAAGTGGCCTTTTGGGACACACATGCAAACACTTGTTCATATCATAGGCCTACTTGCCTGTAGAGATGAGTATGATGATAATACTGAAAACAAACAGTTTTGGTATAGGAATAGTATCAGTATCGGCCGATATACAAATTCAGGTATCGGGATCGGATCGGAAGTGAAAAAATGTGGATCGGTGCATCCCTAATGTCAACTGGGCTTACAGTTTCTGCTTGTAAACAAATCTGTGTTTTAGTTTCAGTGTAGTTTGCTTCTCCATTCAGACAGATATAAGGCAGTGTCCACCAGGAATGTGATCCAAACTGAAGAAGCTGCTTGGCTGATTTGAATCTTTCTTTTGCCATGAATCATACCCGACTGAGGGATTACACAGACATTGATGGATTTTTATTGTACTGCTCTTGTCAAATCATTCACAAGGGTAAAAAAAAAAAAAAGGATTTAAATTAAAAAAGGGATCAATCAATATTATGAAATAAACCATGACACTTTTTTGGCATTTCATCCAGCTCTGGGTTCAAGCTCACAATGAGAAACGCCTCACTGGGATGGACATGGGCAGTTTTTTTGTTTGTTTTGTTTTTTCCCATATGGTTCTCATCTAACTACATTTGATTAAATTGTCTAGCAGTTGCTTCTTTACAGTTCCTATTCAACAAAACAATGATATATGAACTGACAAACTAATGTAGTTAGCAGTTTATATGCAGAATAAAACAGGAAAGATTTGTGGAGAAAATTAGATATGTAAGAAAAAAATATTTAGCCTTTGCAATTTGCTAATTGCATTCAAATAGCGATTTAGAGTCAACTCATCTTGCAGCCCTATTTGACAATATCGACACATAGGTAACACATTTATTATTACAGAGTCAATCGCTGTAGAGCTCCAAATGTCATATGGTCTTCAGGTTATCTCAAGAACAGTGCGTAGAGAGCTTCATGGAATGGGTTTCCATGGCCGAGCAGCTGCGTCCAAGCCTTACATCACGAAGTGCAATGCAAAGCCTCAGCTGCAGTGGCGTAAAGCACACCACCACTGGACTCTAGAGCAGTGGAGACGAGTTCTCTGGAGTGACGAATCGCACTTCTCCATCTGGCAATCTGATGGACGAGTCTGGGTTTGGCGGTTGCCAGGAGAATGGTACTTGTCTGACTGCATTGTGCCAAGTGTTGTGCCAAATGTTTCGTGGAGGGGGGATTACGGTGTGGGGTTGTTTTTCAGGAACTGGGCTTTGGACAATTCCATGCTCCCAACTTTGTGGGAACAGTTTGGAGATGGCCCCTTCATCATCAACTGTGCACCAGTGCACAAAGCAAAGTTAAAGACATGGGTGAGATGAACTTGACTGACTTGCACTGAGTCCTGAGCGGAGACTGAGAGTCAGGCCTTCTCGTCCAACATCAGTGTGTGACCTCACCTCACCTGTGCTTCTGGAAGAGTGGTCAAAAATTCCCATAAACACACTCCTAAACATTGTGGACAGCCTTCCCAGAAGATTTGAAGCTGTTATAGCTGCAAAGGGTGGACCGATGTCATATTAAACTCTATGGCTTAAGAATGGGATTTTACTTAATTTGATATAGAAACAACTTCTCCTGGGCGAGATCAATAAAGGTCAATCTTCTAATCCTTGACCACTGTAAGGCGCTTTGTGCTACAATTTTGTATGAAAAGCGCCTTATAAATATTTGATTGATTGATTGATATGCGAGTCAAGGCAGGTGAGCGAATACTTTTGGCAATATAGTGTACTTTTGTATACTGCAGTTCTCTATATTGATACTTTGCAGTGACATCATGCTGGGGGTGTTCTACATCCATCTCTAAATGTGGACTGTGTAGGAGTTACCATGGTGACACAATGCACAAATTAGCACACACTGTCAGAAAAGGTTTAAGATCGAAGTCTGAAAAATTAAGAAAAAACACAAAACAAAACCTCAGACACAGCAGAGCGTCCAGTTAGCATCACCACCAGAGAATGCTGATCACATCGGCTGCAAAGTATATACAATACAACAGTGCACAATCTCAAACTGAGTCGACTGTGAGGCAGACATCTCATTGATTCTTGTTTTCATGTACTCTCCACAGACATGTTTACTTGTGCCAGTGCTTACAAACTGCCATGTAGCTCTTCTCTTTTGCAAATGTATCTCCCTTGATAGGTCTCCCACACAGGCTTATGACAGCCCTGATTTCCCCAGGGCTGTATTAGAAAAGGGGAGATTGGTTCCAGTCCCCAGAGTAATCCAGAACCAGACCAGGTCCTAAAAGGCGGACAGACAGGTGGTATGACGCCTTATGTCTCGACAAAGTTCAGCCTGCCATCACTCTGCAGATGTTGTTGGGGCTGGAAACTAAAAAACAAATGCATCAATCAAACTGTTGACACTGGGTAATCTTTGGGAAACAGAGCGTTGATAAGGCGCGCTTGTGATGAAATGCACAAATGGGGTAACCTAAGCTTGGTGAAAACAATACTAAATATTTATCAACAAACAGTCATAAATACTTTTGCAGAGGAGATTTGTGTGCAGAGAAACAGAATCTCCTACTAAAGACACTGCAGGTGAATAGGAAAAAATATTAAATTTCAGGTATCAGTTTGAAACTTCTGTTGTACTTTACTCACAGAAATATAAGGGGGAAAACTATTACAAGTTTTAAATCATCTAATATATTGACAGCATTTGGATATCTTATTTAGTAAACTAAATCTGACTGGAAATTTGCCTAAACATTCTAATGTCATTAAGTTAAAACGTTAACAAATCAGAAATGGAATTTGACATAAAAAAAAAATCCTTCTGTACATTATGGGGGAAACATTTTGAGAATATGGCCTTTGAAGTTAAAATGTCCCATATAACTATGATTAAAAGTTCTTTAAATTAAATATTAAAACATATTTTGGTGCAAATTGGACAATTGTGTTGTTTCTCAATGAAAGCTTGTATAGTGTCTCCCCAGAAACTGAAAAAAACAAGTTAATAATCATCTGTATGTGCAATACTGTTGCAAATCTCAAGTTCCCTACTAGTACAAAGAAAAAATCCCCTCAATAACCCACAAAAATGATTGTTCCATCTGTCATGTACTGAACAAGTCAATATAATAATTAGGACTATGACTATCTGTAGATATTGATACCTTAGGAGTATAGATGAACTCTGACTGGCAAGTATCAAATATCAAAACAAATGTTCCTGCTTCATAAGAAAAAAATATTAAATCAGTGCTACACTTGCAACACTTACTTAGAAGTGAACACTGTCTTAAGAGTACTTTTATTTATAGAGAGCCTTTCACAGAGATCAGCTCACAAGGTGCTTCACAGATGAAAAATATTCATATTAATAAGAAAGATAAAATGCAGAAAGCTTATAAAATACCACAGTCTGAAAAAGCACCAATATACTTGTGATTGTGGCACCTTTATTAAACCAGTAAAAGCGCAGGCTACATACCTATAAAAACTTCACTTTTCTCCATTCCAATTAAGCCTCTCGTCTGTCATATGTGCTCTCATCTAACTTGTTTTTCACAGCTCTCAAATGGAACACACCCAAACCTTCGCGTCTGTGCTTTTTGACCCTGGATTTCTAAGCTCTCACATCTCCAGTTCGGGCTTCTCTGGGGAGCGCTGCGTTGCCATTGTTTGACAAGGCCACGAGACTTCATACATAGTTATAGAGAATACGGCTGTCCTATTTTGGGGAATCTCACTTGGCAGACCCAGATTCAAACCAGGTTGCCAGATCCAGTACCAAAAACCAAAGTTTGTGCCAAATTTAGTCTTAAAAGGATCAAATTTGCAGAGGAACAAATTCACTAACAGCTATCTTTAATGGAATCTCGTAGTTATAATTGGCCAGAGTTCATGAAACCAGTCTTTGTGTTTCCAGATGACAGGCAGTGGCAGGTATGACAAAAACATTGGTTAAAAAAAAACAGACATGAGCTGCTCACGACATGGGTTCAGACAAGGCCAGACACCACTGCACTTCAATCTTCAATATCAAGAGACTCCTTCGATGTCTTGAGAGAAACAAGGTGAGATTAGTTTTACTTTTGTTACTTAAAAGGTGCATTGTGTAACTTTTCTTTCTTTCTGCCAACGGATGGTCTCCATGGAGCTGTTATTGCTATGATTGGAATGTTAAGAATAGATTAAGATTAAGATTAAGCCTTTATTTGGTCTCACACGGGAGAAATTTGACTTCTGTATTTGACCCATCCTTTTTCAGGAGCAGCGAGTGTTCCACAGTGAAGCATTAAACTGATCTATCTCCATGAAGATAAGCAGAAATGAAACTAGGCCTAGATACTAGGGATGCAACATATTTGATATAAGATCGAATCGTTCGATAGCGGTGTCACGATTTGATACACGTGTTCCCTCGATATGCACGTGTCCCTTCATGCGCTCCGTGTTGTCATTTATTTTGGTCCGAAAGGGAAACAGTTATCAGAGCGTCCTCCTCAGATGCAGCAGATAAACAGCTCCATAGGGACTTACAATTGAAATATTCTAACAGAGGTTGATTTAACTTTCACTCTTTTGTCACTTTTCACTCTTTTGTCACTTTTTATTTTATGTTAAATGAACCAAGCTACAACTTTACAGTAGTTGTACTGTAATGTATGTAATGCCATTAATATCATGTTTTTATACTATATAAAAAATTACGTGAGAATTTTTTTTGCATCTTAAAACTTTTTGAAATTGAATCGATTTCATGACCCATGTATCGAGATATGTATCGAATGGTTGGAAAAATATCCCTACTAGATACAGGTCAGATCTATGGAGAGGCATGGTATTTTAAAAGCAATAAAAACACCTGTAATGGAATAAATGCATACCATATACCAGGGGTGCCCAAAAAGTCAATCGTGGTCTACCAGTCGATCGCAGGCTACGTTCAGACGGCAGGGCTTAATGCTCAATTTTGATTTTTTTGTGAAATCCAATTTTTTTGCAAGGTCGTTCACATTTCCAATTACAGTAAATGCAACTTGAATGTGATCTCCAATCTGAACTTTAAACACCCCAAAAGTGTCCCGCATGCGTCTTGGAGGACACGACGAGGTCACGTACAGTGAGCGTGCTCAATGTTTACGGAAGTAGCCTAAAGTTGCTGTCGTACTGGAGCCAAAACATGTACAGCTTATTTGTTTTAAGGAGGAGATGGAGAAGGAGAAAATTTTTGGCCACTGCGTTTTGTGGGGCAGTGGCAGCAACGTCCGTAGAAATGAACGTGTTGGTGCAGAGTCGCAGCCAAGAGTAGTGGGATTGCTATGTGCTTCGCCGCTTCACTGACACAGAGTTCATATGCTATTTTCGCATGACGAGAAGAACGTTTGTGTACATTTGAGAGCGCCTACTTGTACCACTCTCGCTGGAGGAAACACACCCAGGTTGGATGAATGCGACCTGGCCGTTCAGACTGAATTCGCATGCCAAAAGATCGGATATGTATCGGTTTTAGGACCACATATCAGCTACGTTCACACTGCAGCCTGAAGTGACCCAAATCCGATTTTTTCGCCCCTATGCGACTTTAAAAATAATCTCACTCCAAAAGCCCATTTTGCCATGTCTAACAGACCCCCCCCTCTTGGTAGATCTCGGCACACCATCAACCTCAAAAGTAGATCTCGGTTAAAAAAAAAAAAAAAGGTTGAGCACCCCTGTCATATACCATCGCATACTGTGGAACATTCCAGGGAAAATAATCACATCCCCATGGAGACATGAAGCACTGTGTAATTTTTCTACCAGAAAAGTTACACAGTGCACCTTAAAAGTTATTTCAAGTTGTTTGGCCATCAGCTGATCACTAAACTTATCCCCATGACAGCAGAGCCCTTACAATAACCATAAGACTGAAACATGATATTGTGACATCCCAACATGTGGCTAATACACGTGGGCTGTTTCAGCCTGTTTCAAGCATTCTCAGATTGTCATCTACTGCTGATCATGTGATTTAACATGTGTCTGTCGGGTTCTAACAGTGCACAAGCATTACTTCCTGGTTCGCAGCCCATAAAAACACTTCATAATACAGACAGCACAGGACGTCCTAAAAAGCGTTTCATCCAGGGGCAGGACTTAACATTCTATTACAGCCATGGCTTTTAAACAATGTTTTCTTATACGCTTGAGCTGTCAGGTCTTTAAAACAGACTTCTGACAAGACAAAATTAATTTAGACATAAAATGATACCACAAACACATTGTTTTTTTGAGTGGTACCATTTTTCTCCAGTTATGTTTTTGATGAGGAAACAACATTAAAGCATAGATCAGAAAATAGTGTAATATGGGCCCTTTAAGCACTACACAACTGTAAACCTGGCCAATGCTATACTATCAGCATAATTGTCCATTTTCCATAAGCACACTACCACTTCTTTTATCTCTATATTGTTTTATTCATATTATCTTCCAGCACTAAAGCACTATCTCCATCTTGCTCCCCTTGTGTAGTCTGACATTGCTGCACTTGGAGGACTTGTGTGTAGTCATGACGCCGTTGGCGCTCCTGAACGTCCTTCACTTGGCAGCCTCACATCTCAGCGCTTTTCTCCAAACACATAAAAGCTTCCCCATCCCAGGAGATACATTTGCTGTCAAACTCCTACTCCATCAAAAAGCCAGGAAGGAGATGGGCGTCACACAGCCATGTTGTCTTCTTCTCAAAACAATTCTCTTGACCTGAACTTTCAGATATGCCTGTCCTGCTTTGTGTTTTTACCTCAGCAGTTCTTGTGTGCTTCAAGGTCCTATATAATTCAAATTTGTTTGTGTGCTTTAAGGCATTTTTAAATGTTGTTACGTCATCAAAAACATTTCTCGAGTTGTGTTTTGTTTCATTCACACATGTCTGAGTAATCATTTATTATTAGTTTGTCTACATCTCCAAACCTCAAAATGCTCTGTTCAACCTTGTGATGTCATGAAGCAATAGTTTTCAAGTTAACAGCTCCTTTTACCTTTACTACAGTAGAGATGATGTATGGAGTTTAAAAACACAGTCATACATTTCCTGTATGACCACATGACATCACAAGGTGAAATAGAGTGTTTTCAGTTTGTGAGAAGAACGCAGCCTAAATATGGAGGATTTGTGTCTTAACATGTGTTAATAAAACAAAACACAGCTCCAGGTTGAGTTTTGATGAGGAAACAACATTATAACAGATCGGAAAATAGAGTAATATGATAAAATAAGTTTAAGGCAGGTCTCATCTGCCATCTACTAGTGAAAACGAAAAATAAAACAAACTTGCAGAAAGGCGACCAATTCAAATTTCAATGCATTTTTGTCAAGGTCAGAATCGATGAAATGGTCATTGGTCAATAACAAACAAGCAGATTAACCAACAATGGCTGAGTGGCTAGCGCTCACGCTTCACAGCAAGAAGGTTCTGGGTTCCCATGTGGCACGTTGGTATGGCCCAGGCCTTTCTGTGTGGAGTTTGCATGTTCTCCCCGTGTCTGGGTGGGTTTTCTCCAGGCACTCCGGTTTCCCCCATCAACCCAAAACATGCACCATAGGTAAAATCCTCCAGCTTAGGTCCTGACCAAACCAAAGCAAGACAATCATGGAGATGGTCCCCGGGCGCAGTAATGTGCTGCCCACCCATCCTAATAACAGGATGGTTTAAATGCAGAGAAGAATTTCTCCTGTGTGAGATCAATAAAATCACTTCTTCAATTATAGGACACAAGGAAATGGATAACCGTCCCAGAGCGCCCCCTGTACTTAGACACTCCTTTTCTATTTGGCTATTCTTGAGCCTGGTTGTGTCATCCATTTTAACTCAACTAAAACTAAAACAGGTCTAAACTAGGTCTAAACGTGCAATACTTATACTATACTATATTATGTGCAATCTGTGAAATACTCTACTTACACCTTATTTAATCCTACCAGTGCCTTTGTATTTTATAATATTTTATTACATATTTTTTACCTTTTCTCCTGCACTTTTTGCAACACATTTTTACCATGTACTATTATTGCATGCTATTAGTACTTCTTGACTATCTTAGAGAGTCAATGGTTCTTCTGATCCTAAGCATTTCATTGCATTGCTGACCTTGTGTTGATCCTGCATGTGACAAATAATCTTGAATCTAAACCAGCACTGAATCCTTGAACCAAACTAAGCCAGGACTAAACTTACGTCAGACTTTCCCAAACTAAACCAGGAATAAAGCAGTAACAAACCAAACAGACCAAATAATATCCAAGTCTAAAATTCCACCATGATGCTCGGGGGTATTAGAAATATTCAGACATGATTTATGAATGGGAGCAGTGACAGGTGAGACTGGGGTTGGCTGACAGCTGACAGGTGCCTCCTGATGCACCCGTCAGTCAAAAGCTTTCTCCTCAACAGGCAGACTCCCCCATGAGGATACCTGCGCTATCACAGTCCAATACAGACACGCAGTCGCCATCTTCTCCTAATCAGGGTGAAGTCTAGGGCAACGCTCATTCTTATTTTAATCCAGGCTAAATATTTATTGCCACGGTGGGTTATGGAGTGACTAACAGATCCATACTTAGAAGAGTTCTTGTTTAAACACTTGAGATAAATCACTAGAACAGTGGGAACGGCACCTACGTATAAGAATAGCTGGCATGAACAATAGTGAAGCTCTGGCTTTGTTGGGGTCCTATAAAATATACTTTAAAAAATAATAATAAAAGACCACTGCATTTTTTTTCTGAAATCAGCATCTCTACATGTATTACAGCCATTCCATTCCAGCATCTGTTGAATTCCAAAACAAACAGAAAGCTGAGCTACTTCAGTTCTTGCACCAGGAGTGGAATAAAGTCACCCAAGAACAATGTGAAAGACTTGTGGAGAGCATGCCAAGACGCATGAAAGCTGTGATTAAAAATAAGGGTTATTGCACCAAATATTGATTTCTGAACTTTCTGAAAACTTGTATCTTTTTGTTATTTTGACCATTTGCCATTTTCTGCAAATAAATGCTCTAAACGATAATAGGGGAAATGTTGTCAGTTTATAGACTCAAACAAAAATGTGACGCACCACAGACTTTGAGGGCACAACTCGGGATTAGGTAATCTTGGATACACGCGTTTTTACTAAATTTTTTCAAAATTTGTGATTTTAGTTTTTTTGCAGAATGTGTTAGTTTAAATCATGAAGAACCCAGTCCATGTTTCAGATAACAGCATTGGCTGCTTAAAAGGCATACATTTTGTCTGTGAAACAGGCTTATTTTTTGGTAAAAATCAAGGTGTGTCTAAATTACCATCCTACCGCTGCAGACCAATCACGTGACATTTGCGCTTTTTTGTTTACTTTTTCCACCTATCAGCTGAATATGTAGCTGCATTTCATAGGCTGCATTTGCGTCCGTAACTTAAAAATCCTTAACTTTGACTATAAATGCTACATAAGGAAATGTTGTAAATGCTCTCTTCGGGATATGGGACACGGAGCTCATGTACAGAATGCGATCGGATACTTTACTGGGGAAAGAGCGCGGATATGCGATCCATGGACAACTAGGCAAACAACAGGTAAGTAAATGTCAGAACACGTGTACTTTATAGACTTTAGGACATGTTTAAATTCAGCTGAAAGCAGTTTAATTCAGCAGTGAAATTCAGCTTTCGTGTGGTGATCATATTGCGCTAAGGTCTGTGCGGGACCGCGCTGTGCGGATCTCCATTCACAATGCGGCTAAGCTAATGCTAATGCTAGCATTGAAACAATGCAGTGAGCGCAATCAAAAACAGTCTCTTTAGGTTAATTTCCACTCTATTTTTGTTTATATAAAAGCCGAACGTTTTGCCATAGGCTATAGCTGTAGAGAGATTTGTATGTGTTTTGTATGTGTATTCCGTAATCAGATTTTATGAGGATGTCATTTTAAAATAGTGTAAACATTTTTGAAAGGGAGGAGGAAGAACTCAAACTTATTTCACCACATAGTTACTGTAAAGCAGGAGGTAGGATCAAATATTAAAGGGCCCATATTACTCTATTTACCGATTTAGTGTATGTTATATTGTTTTCTCATCACAAACACACCCGGAGTTGTATTTTGTTTCATTCAAACATGTTTAAGTTCTTCTCTCAAACAAAAACACTTGTGATGCACCTTCACAAGAATCATTTGGACAATTTCAGGCCAGGAATTTTCCGATATATACTAAACAAAAAGGTAAAAGGTAGCCGTTAACTTGAAAACTACTACTTCATGACAGACAATAATAATGAATTCTGTGTAAGATTGATTGCAGTCACACGTTAGCAAGCATTAGCCAACAGTTTTCCCAATTAGTCACTCTCATCTTTGTGTTGAAAATTATATTGAACACAGGCTCCAGGAAAGGTGTTGTTTAAATCCATTTTTGAGTTTTTTTCTTGAGTTTGAGTCACCATGGCAACTCCTACACATTCCACCATTAGAGACGGATGTAGATCATCCCCAGCATGATGCCACTGCAAATTATCAATAGAACCTTTAATTTGCAAGACCAAATTTTCAAAAACATCTATGTACAACAATTTAATGTTATTACTAGGCCAAAATGTGGTAAAATGTATTAATCACAGTTTTAATTCTTCATAATCGATTTTTTCTGAAATTGAACACTTGGTGATTTTGAGTGCTTTGTCCTTCTCTCGCTTTATAAAACCCACACAACTCTGCGGATCCTCTACATCTTCTCAAGTGACAAGTGTGAAATTGAGGATTCTATAAAAGTGTCCGAACTATCAGAAGAAAGAGAGAGAGGATTTGTCAGCATCCACACCTGAGCCGATCGAGGCCCCAATGTACAGAGCTCAGGTAAGTCAATATGCTTAAATCAATCCCGAATCAAACACTTTTTATATCTACTGGTCAGGACCAATTCAAAAGAAACTTGTTAAATTCTGAATTGAATACAGAATATAAAATGGTATGGAGTAGGGCTAAACTATTTTTGCTTTCTTTCAGGAATATTTTGGTTATAATTCGATTTTTTTGTGACTATTTAGTTTGTGAAAAACATACAGAAGGTAAGCGCTTTGTGTATTTGTGGACAGGGAAGATGTCTGTGCTTTTCTTTTCTCTCAACAAGTTTGACTTTTCGTCTACCGCTGTTGATGCATCGGCCAATCAGATTCAAATAGTCATCATGGCATTCCGCGTTTTCTGATCATTATCATCCTAGATTGATAATGTGTACATTTTCAAATCATAAAACATTTTACATTTTAGAGCAGACTTAGACAAACTGTTCCACAAAGGGCCGGTGTGGCTGCAGGTTTTTGTTCCAATCAACCAAGAGCACACCTTCAACTATCTTAAGACTGAGATCAGTTGATTAAATGAGTCAAGTCTGGTGTGTTGCTGCTTGGTTGGAAAGAAAACCTGCATCCACACCGGCCCTTTGTGGAAGAGTTTGCCCAGGTTTGTTTTAGAGTGTCATGTATGCCCCTTGTATCCCCCTGTTAATAATCAAATTTCCATCCTGTCAGGTATAATCTTAAGTTTTCAAGGCTTAAAATGTTTACAAAAGTACTGAATTTGGATTTGTACAGTTTTCTAGTATGGCATGTTTATAGAAGCAACATAATTATTCCACCGTCGCCGCCAGAAGCACTTTGTAGCTTCATATTTCATACTTCTCCAGTTAAATCTTCACAGCAGAGAAAATGCATGCAGACACCTCTCATCTTTGCACATCTATGGAGGCTTGGACATAATGTTATTTAAAATGTGTTCAAATGCTCAGGGACAGCTCCATCCAGGCGTGTCGGTGTTGCCTTATGGGAGCAGACAGCACAGGAGGAACTAACTGCATCTCCCAAAACATGGGTGCTCTGCTGGATGAGATTGTGAACGGTATTCCTATGTGCTGGAGTTATATGAAATTTCACTGTGAGAAATTAGTGCTTCTAAATTCATTTAAATGAAATTATTTTTTTCCCAAAACATAGGGCTGCAATTTTACTTAAAAATAAAATTGTAGATTTTTATTTTCCCCCTCTCCACTAAAAATGCAAACTACAGAAAATTGTTTCAGTTGTCGCAGTTGTAGTGCAGTAAATAGTACACTTATTTGGGTTAAAATGTTCATTTTTATTGTCAGCTGTAAATAGAAAAAGCTTAAATTGCCTATGACAGGTGGGATGACTCATTTTCCAACAAGGTTAAGATTATATTTAAAATGTAAAAAAAAAAAAAAAAGTTTCCAAGTTTGGCTCCACAACTGTTTTATTGAAATTATGTTTTGCCTGATGAAGGCCTAGGGCCGAAACGTTGCATGTCTTAATAAACTCATTTTGCAAGGAAGAGAATGCAGGATTGTTTTCTCCTTGTGTGTTCTCGCCTCCAACGCACCCGTCTGAAGAGATTGAAGTGCGAAGTTCTCATTTTTGGATATTGAAATTATGTTTAAATTATCAGAAAAATGTGTAAATTGTGTCACACTTTTGAATACAATTCTCCTGAGTGTGGCCCTTGAAAATAGAATATTCCACTTTCTGTAATCTTCAAAAATGTTTTTCAACTTTTCTGCAAATTGCTTCTTGACTGTTGTAAAACTATCATTTATAACAGGTGAGCAAATCAGGTCAAAACAGAAGAATCATCAAAACTCAAACACAGTATAAAAGCTAAAAGCAGGAAAAGCACATCACTTCTACAACAGTGGTCCCTGTGACTGCAGTGAGCAACCTTTCTTGTATTCCCATGCAATTTTTATGCATATTCCAATGCAAAAAAGTGAAGGAAATGGAGATGTTTTTCAAATAAATTGATTTGAACATGAAATTCGATTCAGGGATTTTTTGTGGTGCCTAGCCCTACCAAATGGTTCAGCTCTACAGGAGGAACTCAATATCTTTGCCTGACCTTTCCTTGGTGTGTCCTTTTGGACCTTTGCTTATTTCATCAATACCTGGGTGCATTGTCCTGTTGACATTTTATTGTATTATTACAACCTTTATCACAAAGAACCAAACACACACAGAAGAGCCGGGAGCCCTATAGACTGAAGATGATACAAGGAATCTGTTCATCATGTGCTGTGTTTTGGTATCCATGGGTTTTGTCAATTATTAAAGGTCCTATATTACACAAAATTCACTCTTGTGATGTTGTTACCTGCTCAAAAACAAACCTGGAGTTGTGTTTTGTTTCATTTACACATGTTTAGCTACCTTTTACCTTTAGTTCAGTAGCGATTGGCAATTCCAGGGCTTTAATTATCCAAATGATTCTAGTGAAGGTGTGTGGCGTTTATAAACACATTGAAGCTCTTCCTATATTAAAACATGACATCATATGGTGTAACAGAGTGTTTTCTGTTTAGGCTGAAGAACTCAATATGCAGGTTTGTGAATGAATGTGTGAATGAAACCAAACGCAGTTACAGGTATGTATGAAGAAACATCATTATAACAGATCAGAAAATCGTGCAATATGAGCCTTTTAATTACATTTTTGGATGATTTTGCTATGACGTCAGTGCTATTTTCACCAGTCTGAAACCAATAGATAAGAGTAAACTGTTTGGCATTACAAGTGAACGAAAAAGTGAGAAAGAACAGCTGAAAGAGAGGACACGATCTGTGCTTAGCAGCTGTGAGGGTGTTAGTATGAGTACAGTATTTTAGCAAAATTCATATATTAAGGAAAAGTTTGGTAATGAGCTTTTGACATTCTGCTTCCACAATGTGAGATTTAACAAAAATGCTAATGAAATGTAAAAATAAAATCTAAAATGTCCTAAAACCAAAATATGTAGCCCTTAGAAATCTTTTCAGCAAAACATGGGGAGTATGTGGGTTGGGTTGACATGACAAGGTGAAAAACATGTATTCCTGCTCTGAGTGGGCTTGCCTCTGACCTGCAACTTGGCTCGACGGTGTTACCTACTTGTCTCCTGTAGATCAAGTTAATGGCATACTATGGAACATTCTAGGCAAAGCAAAAACATATTCATGGAGACGAGCAGGCGTCAATTTTCTTCCTTCAAATTCCGAACTCAATGTCTGAAGACAGTAAAAGCATGAAAACAAAACAGATTATGGATGGACAATTTATTAGTAGTATCCGAGTGATTTTGCGATTTGAGATTTGAAAAGGATTCTGTTCAAAGTAGGGATGCAAATTATCGGTTAATTCATTAACTGATAGTTGATTGACCTTATCGATCGATTAATGATTAACTGATAAGCGGCGTTTTTCACCTGAATTTTAGTGTTTCAATAGGGTCTTTAAGAATATAAGCTATAGTAACATAACACTGAGTCAAAAATATATCATAGTATTATGTATATTCCGTACTTCCCTGACATTAATTATTCCTTAGTAAAAAGCAGACAAATGTATTGATGCTGAATAACAAAATACAGTAATCCCTCGCTCTATCCAATGTGTTCTACAGCTGTTATTTATCTTTCAACTATAGAATAACATTGTGTTCTGTCCTGATTGGCTAAGAGACTAGACCAGGACTGAACGTGGACTGGACTAGGTCTGAACCAGGTCTGGACCTGGACTGGACCAGGACTCGACCGGGTCTAGACCTGGACTAGACCAGGATTAAACCACCACGTGCCGCTGCTGGTTTCGCCGCGGCCCGCGCCCCGAGCCGCAGGCCAGCCGCGCGGGGCTCGGGGCTCGGGGCGCGGCGAAACCAGCAGCAGCTGCACGCATTCCGGGTTCGATCTCGCCTCGCGCGTACACCCGGGGCTGCTGAGCAGTGCCGTTGGCGCCTGCGGTCGGCTGTGAGTCGAGCTTGGCGCAGCGCAGTTGCCTTGTTTCATGACCACGCGTGTCCGCGGTTAGCGGTTAATTACAATTAATGCATTTTGATCGACCAACGTCTTAATCGACAATTAACCGTTAATCGATTAATTGTTGACATCCCTAGTTCAAAGTTCACATTTCACAACAAAAGCACTGAAATCTGAACTGACAAACTAATTGGGGATGTATCGATCCAGCTTTTTCAGTTCTGATTCCGATTTCCATACCATTTAATACTATAGTTTTATGTATATTCCGACACCTGACATCAACCGATAACAGTGCGGAGTCTGAAACAAAAAGAAAATAAGTCAAAACTGCACCAATTGTGTTCTACAGCTGTTCTTTATCTTTCAACTATAGAACAACTTTGTATAAATAAAAATTCAAACATTATCAGGCTTTCTGGGACACTAAATTGTCTTATTACATCAAATTACATTTCCAACCAGGATATCGGCTGAACCAATATTTGGAAGCCGATGTCCGATCCAGCTAATTTTTCCGTATCTGCGGCAATACAGTGGTACCTCACCTTACGAAAGACCCTACATACGAAAAATCCAAGTTATGAAATGCCTTTGCGTTAAATTTTGGTCTCTAGATGCGAAAGAAAATTCAAGTTACGAAACGCGAAATCTCAAAAATTCGAATAATGCGCGCTCAGATGCACGCCCCGCTGTTATCCCCGCTCAAAAAGCACCTTTCTCGGCCTCTTAGCTCTAGCGCCAAACACGCAAGATTTTCAACAAAATGTATTAAATAGTGAAGCGTGGGGGGAGACACGACTCTGGAAGCAGCGCAGAGACATGAACGCACCGCGCGAGGAGCACGCACCAGCACGCACCGCGCGAGGAGCACGCCTAGTCCTGGTCTGCACGACCGGCACCGGGGCTGCGAGCACGAGATAGAACCGCGGCGCCCGGGCCGCGTCCTCTGGAGCCCGAGCCACAAACCAGCCGCACGAAACCAGCAAAGAGCGGCACATGGTAGTTTAATCCTGGTTTAGTCCAGGTCTAGACCTGGTCCAGTCCTGGTTTAGTCCAGGTCCAGTCCAGGTTTAGACCTGGTCTAGACCTGATTTAGTTCTGGTCTAGACCTGGTTTAGTCCACGTTTAGTCCTGGTCTAGTCTCTTAGCCAATCAGGATGCAGAACCAATGTTACACTATAAAAAAAAATGTTACACTATAAAACAACAACCTTGGAACGAATCAGGCCTTTTCCATTGAAATAGCTACTCAACTTACGAAAAATTCACGTTACTAAACCACTTCTGGAACAAATTAATTTCGTAAGGTGAGGTACCACTGTATTTGATAACAGTATTGGATCAGTGCATCCTTAAAACTAATGTAAGAGTCACGTTTCACAACATGTAAGTACAAATCTACAAGGTAAGAAGTTTTTATGCAGAATAAGAGGATATTTTGTTTGTAGAGGAAATTATGATTTGCAATGTGCCAATTAGGGATAGGACAATAAACAATAATATTGTTTATCGTGAGGGTTGACAATAATTGCTCATGGCTCATTTTATGTAATCGTGACGATCGCCAACAAAAATAATCGCCATTTTATCATTAGAATGTGTAGAAAAAAAGATACTTCTCCATTATGGTCAAGGTCTCTTCTCGAACATTGTTTTCACTTATAAACAAAATACACTATGACAGTTGTTTAACTTATTCATAATATTAAAATTATACATATTCATAGCCCTAACATTTTAAACTGTCAGCACCTTTAATTAATTCATTAATCATTGCATTTACACAGCGCCTTTCAAGACACCCAAAGTGTTTTACAGTACCCTGGGAAATCCCAGTCTGCTTTCGTTCGTTCCGATTCGAAAGACAGCCTGGCAACTAGGCTAAGCGAGCCTGGCAACTAGGCTAAGCGAGGGCTTCTGATTTTGGGAGCCAATCAGAGAGCGGGGAGAGGTGGAAATACGCGCACTACGAGACAAACGTAAACTTGTAGTTTGAACTGACAACTGACATGATTGGCTGTGGGCTACGTATACGCCAAATGATAGACATTCGTAACGCCCAATAAACGGCCGTCGGCAATCATAAACCACACCTCTGCTACGAGATATTCAGTAGGTGGCCCCCAGACCATATATCTCTTGTGATATGGTCTGGTGTAAACCAGGCAAGTTTTACAGAGCATTATTCATTCACTTCACAATCAGTGGTGGTATGGTCCTAATGTAGCCAAAGTTGCCCTCGGGCAGACTGACAGAAGCAAGGCCAATCTGCTCCATCGGTCCCTCTGACCACCACCATCACTGAAGTGTCTTGCCTAAGGACACAACTACAGTTTTTAGTACTGGTGATCCACCCTTTATAAGTTTGGCATTAAAAATTATCGTGATATACTCGTTAATCGCAATTATTTTGGCCATGATAATCATGACACCAAATTTCATTATCGTTCCATGCCTAGTGCCAATTGTGTCCATTCAAATTGTCATTTCAGTTTGATCACAATTAATCTTGCCGCCCTAAAATATTACTGACCTAGAAATGACTGAATCTTGATCATAATTAAAGTGTATTAATTGCACAGCACCCTATAACATCCCTGGAGTGACCCACCACCACAGCCTCTCCCAGTGGCTCAGTGACTATGACTTTGCCTAGTGGAAAACTCTCTGCTCAAACAAATGAGCTCATCTTTGGTGCAGTTGGGGTTAGGGGCAGGCCGTCACCAGTCCGGGGCCTGTGTGTATTAGCCTGCGTGCTAGCCTGTCATCGCTAACGGCAACAACGAGACAAATGAGAAGTGACAGCTCCGAGGGGAAAACAAGGCCAACGCCAACAGAAGGACTTTTGTGATATCACAGAGGGAACCAAGAGACTACTAAAATGTCCTGAAAGCATTTTGAATTGTTTATATAAACTATTTATTTATTTACTGTGCAGTGTTCAGTCTTTTGTAATTGGATTCAGCACTTGTACTTCCTATTAATACTTTATAGCTGATGTCTTCAACATTACCTTGGGGTGATGCTAACTGTAGGTACTGCTCTGCCTGAAGGTCTGATACTGAAGTTAGACTTAATTTAAGCTTTGCGTTAACACAATCTAACCGTAAACAACCGATTTAGCATGAACTACAATACATGAGATGATTTTTGCTGGTAAACAAATCCCAAATAACGTTACAGTCAAGCTAGCTCCCATTAGCCAACCATTTTTCATAGGGTCCTGAAAATGTGATGTTTACAGTAAATTTGTATTTTCTCTAGAATTTGCAGACAATCA
The DNA here is from genome assembly GCA_036785185.1 of Paratrypauchen microcephalus. Taxonomy (NCBI): domain Eukaryota; kingdom Metazoa; phylum Chordata; class Actinopteri; order Gobiiformes; family Gobiidae; genus Paratrypauchen; species Paratrypauchen microcephalus. Next base: position 149,996 of record JAVJIX010000160.1, read on the forward strand.
AAACAAAACCGTTTTTGGCTCCGTTTGCTAATGTGTGCATTGTGCCATCATGGTAACTGCTCAAACGTATGTCATATACATAAATAATATAATACACCCATAACACGGGCTACGTTCACACTGCAGGGCTTAAAGCTCAAATTCCGATTTTTTTGTGAAATCCGACTCATTCACAATCATTCACATTTCCAATTAAATGCGGCTTGAATGTGATCTCCAGTGTGAACTTTCACTGTATGTTGTTTCGATTCACTGTATGTTGAACACATATGGCAGAATTGACAATAAAGCTGACTTTGAACTTTTGAACTTTGAACTTTAAAGGCCCCCAAAGTGTCCCGCATGCGCACTGGAGGACACGATGACATCACACGCAGCAAGCATGCTCAGTGTTTATGGACATGGATGCTATGAGTGAGCATCTGGCTTTATTAAAGTTGCTGTCCTACCGGAGCCAGCACATGTAAAATACATTTGTTTTAAAGAGGAAATTAAAGGGATAGCATGTTTTTTTTTTATGTTAATCTGTATGAGTTTCCTTCTAAACGTTACGTGCGGTAAGACTGCCTTACCTCCGACAGTTTCTGCTCGCGTTCTGGAGCTCACGTAAGTGGGTCCGGCAAGTTCACGGGGGCTGTTAATAAAGCTTGTTTTTCTTCTCAAAACAAAACATTTGGCCGAAAGGTGATATATTTGCGTCCCAAACAGTTGTCCACGAAACATCCAGCAGCGTAGTTAGCATTCACATATTGTCTCTCTCGATTTGTATCACTGCGCCCACGTTAGCTCTATCAGCCTGTTCACTTGTAAACTTCGGCTTGCAGTGGACCACATTCACCGTACACATCCGCTAAAGGTGAACACTTTTAGAAGGAAACCCATACAGATTAACATTAAAAAAAAAAAACGCACCATCCCTTTAAGAAGGAGAAGCGCAAGGTTGTTGGCCATGGCATTTTGTGGGGCAGTGGGAACCTCCATACAGAGTAACGTGTGGGTGCGGAGTTGTAGAGTCGTGGGATTACTATGTGCTTCGCCGCTTCACTGTCAGGGAGTTCATACACAATTTTCATATGAGAAGAACATTTATGTACATTTGTTAATGCCTACTTGTACGACTCTCATGGGAGGAAACACGGGTAGGTCAGACTGAAGTCACATGTCAAAAGATCAGATATGTATCGGTTTTAGGACCACATATCCAAGTGGCCTGGGTTGCATTTCAAAAAATCGGATCTGTGTCGTTCAGACTGTCAATAGAAGATCAGATACAGGTCACATAGGGGTGAAAAAAATCGGATTTGGGTCACTTCAGGCTGCAGTGTGAACGTAGCCATGATGTCACTGGAAAGTATCAATACGGTTAACAAAAAAAAAAGTAATAGCCTACCAGTAACAATACAGTCACTCACACAACACTTTCATACCAGGAAATGTGGGTAAAGTGCCTTGCCTATGGACACAACAGCATCTGAGACCTAACCAGGCCCAACACTGCTTAGCTTCTGAAATCAGAGGTCAAACAGGTTTGGAAATACCTCAAAGCCTTCGCAAGCATGAAATTTGATAATTAGAATCACCAGTAGAGGGTGCTAAGACTGGTAGTTTATATGAAGTTAAAACATAGCAAGCGATCCTCAAAAATGTTTAAGTGTAAGACAATTTGAGCCCTTAGACTAGATGAGAACAAGTCTAATGAAGGTGTATAGACTTTAAAAACATGCCAGATAACTGAAATATCTGAATAAATCACAACTCCAGGTATGTTTTTGCTACACTTTAAAATGGTACAAAGCTAAAATGTAAAGTCTAGTATAATATAGACCATTTAAGAAGATGTCATGCCCCTGACTGACCTCGCTGTAAGAAAATATGAAGTTATCTCAGGGACGTATATGCTTGTCTGGGAAATGTTGTGACGGTGAGCTGCAGAAAATACGCTTCATCAATAAACCATGACAGTGCAAAGCCTCTGATTTGCATTAAACAAAGACGTCACATACAAGCTAAACAAGGCCAAATAGAGATTTTGAACTAGAAAAGTACTGAATTGATGTTTAAGGAGTTGCTCAGTTGGCATCCAACAAGACTACTGATTTAACATTGAACAAAATAATGATCTATGCATTTTTTAATTTAAAAGGGCCCGTACTAGATTATTTTCTGATCTGTTAGAATTGTAATGTCCTCATTACAAAACATACCTGGAGTTGTGTTTTGTTTCATTCACCTACCGTATGTTTAACAAACTCTGCATATTTAGGCTTATTGACACATGTGGTAATAAAGGAAATACTCCACTGCGTTTTTAAAATCCATAGACCTTCACGAGAATAATTTGGATCAATCAATCAAACTTTATTGATAAAGCGCTTTTCATACAAAAAAAATGTAACACAAAGCTTTACAGTGATTAAAAGAAACAACCCACATTTCCTTCCACCCACCCAACCAGCCTCCAATTTTGTAATAATTGCAAACATGAAATACTCTTTTTGGGAAGACCAGAGAGCAGGGCATTACAGTAGTCTATTCAAGTGGTGATAAAAGCATCAGTGTCTCCGTGTTGGCCCAAGAGAGGGCGGACTCTGGCTATATTTTTAGGTGATAAAAAACAATTTTTGTGATGTTCTTAATATGTGGGATAAAAGTCAGCTCAGAGTCCAAAATGACGCCCAGGTTTTTCACTTGATCACAAGGCGCAGGTAAAACTATTTTTATCTAAAACATAAATACAATTTTCAGACACTTCAGGGGTCAGACGGCACTTCCTCACAGTTCTCACAAAGGTCTCCCGCTGTATAAAACCAGTAATATTAAAAAACACACAGTAGTGGTCAGACGCGCACAATCATTTCAGCTCTGGAATTGCCTCATCTCTACTAAACAAAAAAGGTAAAAGAATGCAGTACTGCAAAACACAACACAACAAACAAAAAATTTGGGCACCATTGACAATTGCCATTATTTTCATTTATAAATCATTGGGTGTTTGAGGCCACAACGTCATTTTGACCTATCAAATAACTAATGGACACAGTAATATTTCAGCAGTGAAATTTAACCAGAAATTAAAAAAAAAAAAGTGCAATATGCATTAAAACAAAATGTCCGCGCTCACTATAAATTTTCTGTCTGTGAGATAAGACAGGAACCATTTGTGAACAGCACTGGAGAGGCCGAGGTGTTTTAGGCGAGTGAAAGTGTGGCGAGTGTAGTCTACTGTGTCAAACGCAGCGCTCAGATCCAGTAGAACCAACACAGTCACCTTTTGTGAATCACAATTTATTCTAAAATCATTTACAATCTTTGCTAAAGGCAGTCTCGGTGCCATGGTTCACCCTAAAACCAGATTGAAATTTTTCCAAAATGTTGTGATCATCTAAAAAAAAATAATTTAGTTGGATAAAAACAAGTTTTTCTAAAATTTTGATAGTGTTTATCTTTCCCATGAAGTGGACTGCAAACTGCTCACAGAGAGTCAGTGGCTGACAAGTAAAACGTGCTAAAATCAGGGTTTAAAATGTTGTCAGTGGTTGAGAAGAGAACTTTTGGATTATTTTTGTGGTTGGTGATTATTGTGGAGAAGTAATGATTTCTTGCGTTTCTTATTGCATTGTTGTGTGATTGTTGTTAATTAATGAATAATTGGTGGTTTATTGTTGTTTTGTTTTTTCTCCATCTGTGTTCTGCCCTCCGGCACCCTCTTGGATTTTCTCAAATCTTCATTTCCCCATGGAGGTTTTAATTTGGTTTTGATGTTTTTGGTTTTGTGGAGTCAAAGAGAAGAAGAACTTGCATTTAGCCACCTTAAATACCTTTTGTTATGATTGGATGCATGTAAATGAATGACATGCCACTGTGATCATTTAGTATTTAGTATAATTTGCAACCTCAGAAGAGTGCCCAAACTTTTTCATACAACTGTATAGTACTGAAATTGGCATCAAGCATTAAACATTTTCCTTAGTATCAAAACTGAGTTTGGATTTTTAGTACTGTGACAACACTAGATGGGGTCTTAACCGTCAGCATCATCATCAACCATCATTTTTTAGTTTTAATATCCGCAAAGCCATTTCATACCAATGCATCAAAATGTGTGAGTGAGGAGTTTTAAATTCAATAAAATACTTGCAGCCTTGCCTATAGTTGCAACATTCCGGCTGTAAATTGGAAGTAATCGCGATGTGCTTCCCTGCAGCAGACCCGGTGGTGTGTGTAAACAAAACAACAATCCAGTGACCTCGATGAGCACGGTTTAAAAAAAAAAAAAAAATTTCGTTTGGAGGCCAGACGGGTCCTTTTGTCAGAGATGAGTTGCTAGTGGCGGAGTCTGCGCCCCACGGCTGGAGACACAATGAGAAGATTATGTACTGCAGATTTTTACAGAGACTTTCTAGTAATCACTAAAGACCCTTAGTGAGATCAGTTAATAGTTATGACAATTTGCTGAATGTCTCTCCCTGCTCTTCATCCACACTCGGCTTGTCATGATGACTACTATACTGACTTTAGCGTTCAATATATGAAAACTGGGACAATATAATTTTAGACTCAGTATTTATTTATTTATTTATATACAGCCCCATCTAGTGGATAGTACACTATATTGTCCTTTACTTTCTCATTTTGCATAATTTAGTTACACCTTAACCCTGCCAGGAATGTCAATAATTACTACATTGACCTATCATTCAGTAAGGAGCAATTATTTCAGGTGGGTCAAGATTAGAGAGAGATCAGTTAATCAATGTATTGGGCCAATATTTTTAGGGTATTGAATATCGGCCTCCATTAGCTGCCTAAATATGCCTACAGAATATATTCATATAGCTTATATTTGAATACTTCCAAATCGTCCAAAGAGGGAACTGGAAAAATGTGATTACACAGCTCTTTTATCCAGTTTGCAGTAAAACAAGGTCATGGATGAGTTTGTACTAAATTTAAATTGGATAATTGGGGGACCAGTTTTCTAATTAACAAAATCTGCTCGACAGATCGGCCCAAAAATATCAGCAAAGCAAAACAATCTGCATCGGCCATGGAAAAAACCCTCTCTAGCCAATATTCATTGTGGGTACTTTTTCTTTGCACTAATGGGAGACTTTTTGTTATACTTTCTGTATTATGGCAAGATTTGAGCTGTATAGGGTTGAATAAATAACTCTTACGTGGAAGTTAAGTGTGTTAAAGGGATATGCCACCCCCAGGTCAAACTTGGGCATCTCCCCACAGTCCAGAGACTAAAATAAGTGGTGGAAAGCGTTTTTCTGGTGACGCAGCCATTGTCCAGGTCTGTCAGCACTGACCGCCGCGGTATCTGCAGCTACTCCACGTTAGACTGGAGTCTAACGTCGCCAGAGAAAGATTTCGGCCAAAAGGAATTAATTTGCTCGATGCGTTTCCCAATTACTTTCTGTGTAGTGTGCATTCATATCGAGTGCAAATAAATGTGCAAATCAACATGGAGAGCTTGACTTGGTCATTTTGGGTGGGAACTATTTTTCAGTGCAGAAAAAGACAGCCGAAGCACACACCACGCTGACAGGGGAATCCCAGTTACGCACCAGGAAGGGAGTTCCCCTGTTACGCAGCGTGGTGTGTGCTTTGTCTGTCGCATCGAGCAAATTCAATCAAACAAACAAAAATTAATTCCTTTTGGCCGAAATCTTTCTCTGGCGACGTTAGACTCCAGTCTAACGAGGAGTAGCTGCAGACACCGCGGCGGTAAGTGCTGACAGACCTGGACAATGGCTGCGTCACCAGAAAAACGCTTTCCACCTCTTATTTTAGTCTCTGGACTGTGGGGAGATGCCGAAGTTTGACCTGGGGGTGGCATATCCCTTTAAGTGTTTCATTTATTGCAGCTCATGTTCATTAACAATACTCTACATCACCTATAGAATTGTTTTTGTTTTTTTTCCATGACATCACAGGGTGGAACAGAGCATTTCAAGCTTTGGAGATGAAGAGACTAATAATAAAGGGTTATTCACATATGTATGCTTTAGAGAAAGTAAAAGCTGACAAGAATTGATTCTGTGTAATATAGGACCTTTAATTTAGAAAAGTTATGTGTCACTTCCAACCTGTCCCAAGTATATTAGTGTGTATATTATTGCTGTGCCCTTTCCAACCCCAGGCCAGTCTTTACACTGTGTGACGAGTGAACACAAACAGCTCATCAGAGACAACAGTGGCACACATCCATCTCCATAATGAAGAGCTTTTACAGCCTGTGAGCACATGCACCGCTCAATAGGCTTCATCTGCACTGCATCACCCAACGCCGCCAACGCTGTCACTGGGTCTGAAGGCACGCACTCGTAGTATTTTGAGCAGATAAATAAAACAATATTCTTCATATTGAACAATCTGGATTTCATTTGATTCTATCTTTAATATTTGTCATTTATTATTATTATTCAATTATTTTTACAGACTTTTTTAATGAAACATTTATACATAGACATTACACAAAAACAACAGGACAGCAGGCAAAAAAAGAAAATTAAATTAAATTAAATATAGAAAGGGGAATTTAAAGGGGTTTTAGAATGTGGGGTAAAGTGAGCTATTTATTTACTGGTTCAGATTCAAAATGGAGTAGGAATGGCTGCCAGGTTTAATAACAGTTTTGAATTGATCCATTTACATGTCTCAAGTGCAAGCTTCAAATGGGACAAGAATATTTGTCATTTCGTCCACACTCTGAACTAGTGTTGTCACAATACTAAAATTTCAAACTCAATTTCAATACTAAGGAATAGGTTTGATACTCAACACAGAATCCAATATCCCAATCATAATTAAAAACAGTTAGTTTTTCTTTCCTTTTTAGACAATATGCTGTGATTTTCAACATTAAATCAAAGCACTTTTTTTATAATTCCATGTGAGCTTATATTAGGGGTGCCTTGGTAAACGCTTGGATGTGGACATCTCCATCGTCCCCACAATTATAAGTGCATGCTACACACTCCAAAATGTGTGTGAAATGCATGGTGAGGCCTATGAAGAAACTGCTGGAGCTGTTCCTCATGTTGAGAGAGAAGCTGAAGGAGTGGCCTTGGCAGATGTGCAGCCAACAAGAGTCAGAAGCACTGACTCAACTTTTTAATAGCCAAAGATGAACCATAAATCAACATTTTTATTGTTTAGTTGTTACCACAGTTGCTTTAAACATTTATAAAATAAAAGGTCAGTCCTATTCTTTTTGTGTTGCTTATTTAAAACAGTAGTGTAGCAAAAGTAACAGTACAAAACAACTTCCCCATAAAAAGAAAACTTTTTCCAAAAGTACAAAATGCTTCACAGGGTATTAGAAAATGAAATACAACAACAAAAAAATACAACTATACAGTAACAAATATAACTTTGCATAGCAATCACTTTCAAGTAAACATTGTGCAAAAGTGCATAATTCAGTGAACACTTTAGAACTATTCAGAACTTAAATCTGGTCTACATTTTATCTTTATCTTTAGGCTGAAAGGGTGGAGGATTATCCTGGAGGAAAGCATCCTGATCTGTGTTTGCCGGTGTTTGGAAAAAAGGCTGAGTGAGCGACTGATGTGGATGGGCATTGTTGAAGGGCAGTGGCTGACTTAAATCTTGGAGAAAGGACAGAGGCTGGGTGGGAGATGGAGCTGAAGCCATAGGAAACAGTGAGGAATGATGAGAAGGAGGGTGTCTTGGGTTGTACAGCTGAGCGGACTGCATTGGTGCCTGGTAGTGGGGTGGTTGTGGAGGATGGCTTTGTCTCTCCATGAACTGTGAGAACATCATGAACATTTTGCGATCATGCTCATGCTGAGCTGCTTGCATTTTCAACAGGAGGTCGCCGTCTTCGTTTCTGAAGGCACTGGTGATCTTGTCAGCAAAGACCTCCAGAGTTGCCTCCATTTTACATTTTCTTTTCCTGGTCTTTGCAGATGTAGCTGAAAAAGAATAGGTTAGTTGGATAACATTAAATTGAATGCCTTTTTGTTGTTCATTTCATTTCATTTCATTCATTTATTGCATTCGTTAAAACAAAACAAAAAATAACTGATGCAAAACAATTGCATCTATACAATTATAACTTAAATATGATATACATGTTGTTATGTTTGTAGTAGATATGGCATAACAAAAAACAGCTAACATACAGTTATAAATACCAGAAAGATAAGTTTTGACCATTTTAAATATAGTAATATTAATTAATATTTTTAAGAGAAGACAAGTTCAACTTTCATCGCCAAGTGCTGCAAAGTATTTCTATATAGACATATTTCAGGTACAGTGTTGCCCAATCATTTATCTTAAGTTAATTTGGCAACACAGTTGCAACACAGTGGCAACACAGAGCACAGTTAATTCCTTACAGCCAGTGGGTGCAGAGGATGCACTGCTGTTTATAGATGTATCTTCAGTAGAACTTCCTTCTGTGAAAGAGGCAGGAAAGGGTGAGGCAAGGGTCCCATCACCTGTGCATGCATTGAACAAAATAATACGGTCATTTTTCGAAATGCAATATAATCCAGTACCTTGACCAGTATGTAAATAGCCCACCTGTATCACCGTTTGCACTGCTAGCTGGGCTAGCTGCAGGAACTGGGCTCTTCTCCTCAGAGCAGGGCTCCTCTTCAATAACGCAGCTATCCAGCAATTCTATCGGGTCAACGCTGGGCTTGTCTCCCAAAATACGGTCCAGCTCTTCGTAAAATGGACAGGTAGCACGTCCACGGCCGCTTCGCTTGTTCAAGTCTTTCAATACTTACGAGGGCCATTCAAAAAGTTCTAAGACAAATGCCATAAATTCAAAATGAGTCGAACTAGTTCAACAAAATGACCTTGAAACGTACCACTGATGACTTAAAAACACATTTGACAAGTTTCGGCATTCTAGCTTTGTTATTCAAAGAGTTACGTTACCTATTGCACAACCCACTTTTTTGACCCTCCAAAATGAGCCAATTTGAAGTCCGAGCAACATTAAATTTCTAACAAAACTTCAGTGGAAACTTAAAGAAATTATTGAAGCTTTGCACAATGTTTATGGATGTTTTTTTTTTCCTATTTCCAAAGTTGAAGGAACATTTATAAGGAACAAGATTTCAGTCCATACTTGAAGCGAAGAGGGAGGTTGTGACCTGGTTGACAATATAAGCTCCAGAATTCTATCAAGAAGGAATTTTTCGGTGGAAACATCGCTTGCAGAAGTGTATTGACTTAGGTGGATGTTATGTAGAAAAATAATTTTGTTACTTTCAAAAATAAAGTTGTTTTTTAATTTGTCTTAGAACTTTTTGTATGACCCTCGTTTAAAGGGACAGTGTGTAAGATTTTTACCCGTTAATTACCGAAATTGAAGATACCCATTCAAAAATACATTGTTTTCCAAGCCTTTTCACTTCCATCATGAAATCAAAGTACAGTGGTACCTCACCTTACGAAGTTAATTCGTTCCAGAAGTGGTTTCGTAATGTGAAAAATTCGTAAGTTGAGTAGCTATTTCAATGGAAAAAGCCTGACTCGTTCCAAGGCCCCGATCCAAGTTTTTTTTTTTTATAGTCTAACTTTTTTTATAGTGTAACATTGTGTTCTGCGTCCTGATTGGTTTCTCAGACTGGATTTAAACTTTTCTCACATTTGTCTCTCGTTTAAACACTCAAACTTTCATAGATTTTCAACAAAATTTATTAATAGTGAATTGTGGGGGGAAGGGGGAGGGGGGAGAAAACTGCGCTCTAACACGTGAGATAGCGCATGCAAGGTTTGGAAATCACACACGCGAACGCACGTGAACACACACACACGCGAACACACACACACGAGAATACACACACACACGCACGAACACACACGCGCAGTACTCGAGTTGAGGGGGGATGGGGGGGGTGGCATCCCCCCTGTGGGAAAAAATAGTCAAAAGGCCTAAAAAAATAAATGTTGGTTTCCGATTTGTTGACAGTTCTAGACATGGGTAGGTAGGGAATTTATTTTATTTTTATTTTTTTATTTTTTTTCCTGTGGGAATATGGACATTTTGAAAATGTATTTTATTTTATTTCCTTCCGCAGCAGTACTATTTCAATAAAGACTATAATTGACATTGGCATAATTTCCCAAAGCTATCTCAATGCTAAGAGCATATGCTATACTTAAGTATAGTCGAACGAAGCTCCAACATGCCATGCGAAACCAGGTCATTGACTGTACCAGAGTACATGTAGAATATATCTTACAATGTTACAAAAATACATGCTGATTTTGTATTGTTTTTTCTGTTCTTCTTTCAAATGGCAGTCATTAAATTTAGAAGCAGTAAACAATTTTGAATACTACATTTATTTAACACGGTGTTGACATTGGTCAACTTAAAACTGGCACTGCATAATCTTAACAATTCACCGTGACCACGCATATGTCCAGCGATGCCGTCGCCATTGTTTTTATGGGTACAGACAGAGAATTTTACAGATCACAGAAAAACAGAAGCACATTACATGTTGATTAGGGTGACCATATTGTATTTCACTGACAAGAGGACACACTTCCAGCTCGCGCGCAAAATATTTTTTTTTTGAGTTTTTTCCCCCATTTTTAGGGGTTTTATGTGGGTCGGGGGCTTACTGTGCTTCTGAATTCCCCAGAAAAGAACACTTTACCTGGATATACTGAAAAATAGCCCAAAACACTCACAAACAGTTGCTTTATAAATAATATATTTATTAATATAAGCAATCTTAAGGCTGACACTTACACATTAGTTAAGAAAAAAGAAAAAACAAAAATAAAAGGAGAGTTAGCCTATCCTTCAATGTTCAGTAAGCCCATTCTTCAAAATAATGTGTCTAATGGCTAATGAAAAACAATATACAAATAATAGAGCGCCCTCGCTTGCATTCACCATATCTTCATTTTTTCCTGGTCGCACAAAGTATGTCGTGAGTTTTGAACTCGAGCTCTCACCCTGCACAGCTATTTTGTGTTTTGTTGTGGCGATATGAGCTTTCAGATCGTTGGACCCCTTATTCGCCACAGAGACGTAAGTCCCAGCTTTGCACACTGTGCATTCTGCCTCCCACTTGTCACGCCCCGGGCGAAAACAGGGGGACTTTTTTTGCAATTCATCCGTGAAACTGCATTTGCGTTTCGCCGTTTTTAAGTCAAAATGGCCAGTGCGCTCTACCTGCCTGTGTGTGTGTGTGTGTGTGTGTGTGTGTGTGTGTGTGTGTGTGTGTGTGTGTGTGTGTGTGTGTGTGTGTGTGTGTGTGTGTGTGTGTGTGTGTGTGTGTGTGTGTGTGTGTGTGTGTGGAGCGTGGCGCGCTTGTTTGTGAATGAATGAATACACGTTCCGGGGTTCGACTCGAACTCCACCTCAGAGCGCGTTTTCAACGGAATCAAAAACCCGGACATTTGAAGGATTTTATAACTCCGGCCGGACAGCCTCTGAAAAGAGGACATGTCCGGGCAAAAGAGGACATATGGTCACCCTAAGTTGATCCGTTCTTAAGACTTCGCCCTACAACCACAACAAAGCGTATTCTTCCGCCGTGCGCCGTTCGCGTTTGTTTACGTCGCTTACCACGCTAAACCGCGTAAGACGGAATGACGCGGGTTTTTTTTTGTTTTTTTTTTACCGTCGTAACCCGAGGACCCCCGTACACATCGCAGCGCAGGCGTGGTGAATGACGTCGATTGTAGCCTCGCGGAAATCGAAAAATACAGTAGGCTATTAGTTTTCTTTCTTTTTTTTTTAACCGAAGCTTGTAAAATTAATTTGAGTATCAAATTTATTTTATTTTATTAAGTCCAATAAAATAATTTGGGTCGCATGCAAATCAACAGGGTCGGTCGGCAACCGGAAACTTAGATTTATTTTTTTTAGGCCAAATCATCCCTCTTCTAAAACGGGCATCCCTTCTTCCATCCCTTTTTATTTATTTACGTGGCATTTCCAAGAGAAGAAAAATCCTTAACTTGCTACGTTAATGCTACGTAAGAAGGAACTCTTGCCTCGGGACACGGGATACGTTCGGGATTATGTCCTTTTCTCCGGAGCTCCGGATTATTAAAGACAACACGGCAAACTGTTAGAATGGATCTGACCGCATTCTTATGGGTGAGTCATATTATCAGATTATTTCTGCATCTATTTCGGCACTAAACCAGGACTAAACCAAGACTAAACCAGGTTTAAACCAGGACTAAACCAAGACTAAACCAGGTCTAAACCAGGACTAAACCAGGTCCAAACCAGGACTAAGCCAAGACTAAACCAGATCTAAACCGGGTCTAAACCAGGACTAAACCAGGACTAAACCGGGACTAAACCAAAACTAAGCCAGGACCAAACCAAGACTAAGCCAGGACTAAACCAGGTCTAAACCAGGTCTAAACCAGGACTAAGCCAAAACTAAACCGGGACTAAACCAAGACTAAACCAGGACTAAGGTGTGTGTGTGTGTGTGTGTGCGCGTGCGTGCGTGTGTGTGTGATAACATATATCCTGTGTATTATTGAATGATTATATGGACTTTTTGTTATAAAAGCATTTCCATTTTAACAAAGTACCTTCTAATTCTGCCCTGCCCTGAAACACCACAGTGATGTCAGTGATGGGGGAGGGCTTAGCTTAAGCTTTTTTAAATTTTTGATAACTAACCTTATTGTTTTGTGTTGCTTGAAGGAAGGAATTTATTGTATTTTAAGTATGAGCAGAGTTTTGCAAACCGGATTGCCAGTTGTTCAGTAGGCCTGGTGTATTGTCTGTTGGACACTAAATAAACAAAATGATACTATTTTGTTAATTTCATTTGTTTCTCTCTTTTTCTTCTCAATAACTTTAAAGCACTTGGGAGTAAAGTAAAATTTGTATTGAATGGAAATTAACAGAACCGGATCGGATCGAATCGAACCGGATCGTTTACTAATTTTATGAATCATCCCTGAATCGAATCGTAGCCTGTGAATCGAGATTCGAATCAAACCGTTTTGTGAGTGAAAGATTCAAGTTTAGATCTGTGGAGAGTCATGGCATTTCACAAGGAATTATTGTATTTTTGAGCAATAGACACACCTGCTAAATGGATGTCATACTGTGGAACATTACAGGCAGGGCAATGACATATCCATAGAAACAAGCAGGTGACAGATCCTCCACCAGAAAAGTTACACAATGCACCTTTAAAATATGACAGTACAGCCCTACGTAATGGGAAAAGTTTGTGATGAAACTTTGTGTTCAAGAGTTCAAATATTGCAATTGGACTGCTTCAGGGTAATGTGAAAATTATCTCTTCATTAGTAATGGCAGGTCAATACCAAAACATCAATATTTCTCAAAAACACTCACTCCACTGATTGGGACTTGTGTCTGAGGGCATGTACTGCTGCAATGAGCAAGTACTGCTGCAATGAGCGGGAGTTGTCACCCTCCAGGGATTTTCGACAGCTAACTTTTAAAGCAGAGTCTTGTCTTAAAGCAACAAGATCAAGACTTCATGTGTAGGAGTTTGTATGTTCCTTTTGTGTCTGGGTGGGGTTCTCGCCAGTCTGCCCTCTCTCCAGGTCAGTATCTCCAAACGAACCAAAATCAAAAGATCCAATGATGGGCCAAACACAGAGGAGGAATTTTTGTGAAAAAATCCTATATTATGCAAAACTGACTCCTCAAAAACATGCCTGGATTTGTGTGTTGTTTCATTCACAAGTTTGAGTAATCCTTTATTATTAGTCTGTCTACATCTCCAAAGCACAAAATGCCCTGTTCCACTTTGTGATGTCACAAAGTGGTAGTTTTACAGTTAGCAGCTACCGTTTACCTTTAGTTCAGTAGAGTTTGGCAATTCCAGTGCTGAAATTATCCACATGATTGCATTGAAGGTGTATGGAGTTTAAAAAGACAGTGGAGCACTTTCTGTATTACATCATGACATCATGAGGTGGAACAAGGCGTTTTCTGTTTGAGAGAAGAACTCAGCCTAAATATGCAGGGTTTGTGTGTTAAACATGTGAATAAAACAAAACACAACTCCAGCTATGTTTCTGACAAGGAAACAACATTATGACATAGATCAAAAATAGAGTAATATGGGCCCTTTAAATGTTTGTGTAAATTTAATATTATTGAATTATATAATTGAATTGAAGCTGAAGTTACTTTTTTTTTGTGTCATAAATTAGTTCATTCTGTTTTTCCTCCCAAAGCGTATTACAAAAGTAGAACTTGAGTGAGTTAGACAGATTGCTAATTAAATTCCCTTACTTTTTCAGTTTGAAATTCAGGTACATCAGTTTTAAACAAATAATTAAAATTAGAAATAACAAACAGACTTCACAATGAATCACAAACTAGAAAATTAACTGCTTTCTTATATCTTCACTCTGTGTACAACAGTATTTTGTTCAGTCATTGATAAACAGTTTCTATGAACACAGTGCCAGGACACTGACTTATTCTATAGAAAATACAGCTGTTCCTCTGTTTCCACATCCCATATCCACACACTGTACAAACTGTGCATTGTTCACTGGGCTTGTTCCTGCAGGGGCCATTTGTTGACTATTGACATTTCTCGTTCAATACTAAATCTTGCTTTGAGTTTTTTAATTTTATTTTTATTTTTTTACATTTCAATTACATATAAACACTTTGTATTGAAAAAACATTGCCCATCTCTCCATAATTGCTGCAGTCAGCCTCATTTTTGTCTTAAAATGTCTGTATTATTCCCCCTCTACAAAATACTGGTGTTTTTATTTCGCCATTTTCTCCCTACACCAATTCCTATTTCTAATATGTAACTTTGAATTCACTCCTATAACTGCTAGTAGGGCTGTGCCAAAAAAATCTGAACTTTGGTCGATCTCGATTAGAGCTGGGCGGTATGACCAAAAATTGATATCACGGTATTTTTCAAAATTTTTGTTAGTTTTTTTTTTTTTTCATGCATGACTAGGTGTTTCCCCATTTCCTAATAATTTTGAGAATTACTGCAGTAAATTTGACTTGGTAAAACATATCTGGGTCCAGTGCTTCTCCTTGAAGCACCTTTCTCAACAGGACCAAGTGGTACCATGTATAAATGGATGGTAACAGCGTTGGTAATATTGTGCCACCGTTTGCTTTTCTTGTCCTAGGCAGACCCCTTAGCAAACGCGTCTTTGAGTGACGTCTGAGTCACTACAAGTTTAGCCCGACAACATTACAGAATGTGTTTGTTCACCGCTCAACACACACTGTAGCGGTGTCCCAATTCGAGGGTTATTGATCCGTGTGCGTAATTTGCGTGGTCATGTTGTTAGCATTAGCGTTAGCAGCGTGTCTGGGCGCTGTGAGTGGCTCTATGGACCTGTTCCATGTCCCTTGCGGTCTGCGGAGGCTAGTTTGAGGGCTGCAGCTTTCACAGCCTTCGGAGCCACCGAAAAAGCAGGGGAGGCTGCAACCCTTCAATTGGGACACAGCTTAGGCTTCCACTAGGGGTGGCACAGTATATGTATTCGTATTGAACCGTCACGGTACGGGGGTCACGGTTCGGTGCGCGCATTTTGACGGAGAATATACGGTATACAAGTTTAATATTGAACTGACCTTGAGGACTCTTTAACCATTGCCATTTGCGAGCCCTGATGAGCACATAAAGTCATCACTCATGAAAAGTCACGGACCCCATCCTGCACTTAGCCCAGAGAGTTTGGACCGCAAACAAGCTACGAAATGCAAGATGCGTTTTTTAATTTGCCTGGAGACACATGAGGGTGTTTCCAGGCTCGGTTGTCCTTTATCCGACCCTCCTAACCTCTGAAACAGTAGTGGTTTAATTTTATTTTCTGTGGAAATGTGTTTATTTTTCAATGAAAAGCGTCTCATATCTTTCTACTGTGCTCAAACACGGAAGTGGAGCCAGCGCACAGAGCAAAGAGGAAAGAGCGGAGAGTTTGCTCCCACCCCCCGCCTCTCTCTATCCTTCTCATTTGCATTAAAGGGATATGCCACCCCCAGGTCAAATTTGGGCATCTCCCCACAGTCCAGAGACTAAAATAAGTGGTGGAAAGCGTTTTCCTGGTCACCCAGCCATTGTCCGAGTCTGTCAGCACTGACCGCCGCGGTATCTGCAGCTCCTCCGCCTTAGACTGGAGTCTAACGGCGCCAGAGAAAGATTTCGGCCAAAAGTAATTTGCTCGATGCGTTTCCCAATTACTTTCTGTGTAGTGCGCATTCATATCGAGTGCAAATAAATGTACAAATCAACACGGAGAGCTTGCCTTGGTCATTTTGGGTGGGAACTATTTTTCAGTGCGGAAAAAGAAAGCCGAAGCACGCAGCACGCTGCCAGGGGAATCCCTGTTACGCACCAGGAAGGGAGTTCCCCTGTTGCGCAGCGTGCTGCGTGCTTCGGCTTTCTTTTTCCGCACTGAAAAATAGTTCCCACCCAAAATGACCAAGGCAAGCTCTCCGTGTTGATTTGTACATTTATTTGCACTCGATATGAATGCGCACTACACAGAAAGTAATTGGGAAACGCATCGAGCAAATTAATTCCTTTTGGCCGAAATCTTTCTCTGGCGCCGTTAGACTCCAGTCTAACGCGGAGTAGCTGCAGATACCGCGGCGGTCAGTGCTGACAGACTCGGACAATGGCTGGGTGACCAGGTAAACGCTTTCCACCACTTATTTTAGTCTCTGGACTGTGGGGAGATGCCCAAGTTTGACTTGGGGGTGGCATATCCCTTTAAAGCAACAACGCACATAATAAAAGTGTTTCAGAGTTCAAAGCTGCCTTTGAGGACAGCCTTTCTGGTTATGTTTTTTTTTCCTGCACCGTACCGAAAATGTACCGAACCGTGGGGTCTGAACCGAGGTACGTACCGTACCGTGAGTTTTGTGTACCGTGCCACCCCTAGCTTCCACTGCTCTCATGCCACTGCAAAACAGTTCCTCAACGCAACGTTCCGGCGCGACGTTCCGGCGCGACGTTCCGGCGCGACGTTCCGGCGCGACGTTCCGGCGCGACGTTCTGGCGTGACGTTCCGTTGCTCTGTGTTCCTGACATATTGTACACACTCACCGGTATTGCGGTAAATGAAAAATTCATATCATTAAAAAAAAAAAACAAAAAAAAAACCACACACACACACACAGGTATTCGGTATGAACCGGTATACCGCCCAGCCCTAATCTCGATGATAAGATATGCGCATTTTAATCGACAGGTCTACAGCCAATTGTGTGGCAGTAAGAACACATGGTGCTGATGAGGATCAACACCCTCTTGTGTAGGAAAAAGTAGCCTGAGCACACTTCTCAGCACTTCTCTTTATGTCTCCTCACGTGTCCTCAACTTTCACAAGTTTTGACTTAAATCTGTGCAATTTGACTACGAGTCTGGCGTCTCCTTCCCTCTCCATCTGTGTGTGCTTTTGCCTCTCCATGTGCGCTGTGCTGTCCGACTGCTCCCCCTCCCTATCTCTGATCCAGCTCCTCACCTTTTGTGTTTCTTATCAGTATCATACATTATGGAAAGTAAGTCTATGGTGACAGCACAAGCTTAAATGTAGATAAGGTAAGTAATAATAACACTGGAAAACGTAATATGATTTGTTAAAATGGGGGGGTGCGAGTGAGATTGTTTGTCCGGGGAGCGAACTCTTCTGAGCCACACAGACCGATTTTCTGGGCACAGAAGCGCTGTGACCAGTGGCTAGAGTTTTGAACTGCTTAACAAAATTTCAGCATGAGAAATACCATGTGTGGCGGGTGAACTCGTTAAAATGCGTGTGCCACACTCTCAAAGGGTGAGACTTGAGAGCGCTGGCGTATGAGTGAGGGGGTACTCGAGGTATGACAGAAGGGCTCAGGGCAGAGACCTGCACAGGTTCGGGAACCATTAATTTTTCTAAAACGGGTGAACAATGTTGCGCTGTGTCGGATGCCGGCTCGGGTCGGGTCGGAAGAACCAGAGCGCGGGTCTATCTGCGGTTTACAAAATGCGCCTGCAAAAAAATAAATATTATACAAATATAAAGGCCTATGTTGTAGTGAAATGCAAACACCATTTCCAAGATAAAAAGTAAAATCAGATTTTTTTAAAAAAAATTTTTTGACTGTACGCGCGCACTGTATTCAAGTCACGCGATGTCCTGCAGTGCATTTGAAAATGACTACGGAAGAGCTGAAAAAAAAGTTTTGGCTCTCCTATTTATTTTCATGTGGGTACAGTTTGGGTCGCAGGTCTATTTATAGCGGTTCGCCTCGGGTGCGGAACCAAAATTAAAATTCTGTCGGGAAACAGTTTGGAATGAAGTATGACGGGTTCGGGTGGGTGCGGTTTGCGAAAATTTGACCCGTGCAGGACTCTGGCTCAGGGGTACACAAGACAAAAAAGGTTGGGAAACACTGACATAAACCATAGTTACTCGCGAATATCCTACAGTTCCGTTAACATACATAGGTAAACTTGCAACAACCTAGCTAGCTCCTACCTTAACAAACAAAGCAGATCAACGGAATTTGGGGAACAAACTTACCCGATGAAATATCAGACACAGCGCTGTGCTCAGTACTTTCCGAGTCTGGTTGTAAAACATCCTGTAGAGAGGTGGTGGGTAGCGAATGCACGCAGTATTAGAGTCGGTCTTACGAAAGTATAACCACTAGGGATGCAAATTATCGATTAATTCATTAATTGATAGTTGATTGACCTTATCGATCGATTAACGATTAACTGATAAGCGGCGTTTTTCACCTTAATTTTCGTGTTTCAATAGGGTCTTTAAGAATATAAGCTATAGTATACATAACACTGAGTCATAAATATATCATAGTATTATTATGGCTACGTTCACACTGCAGGGCTTAATGCTCAATTCCGATTTTTTTTGTGAAATCCGTTTTTTTTTGCGAGGCCGTTCACATTTCCAGTTAAATGCGAATTGTATGTGATCTCCAGTGTGAACGCTAAACTCCCCAAAAGTGTCCCGCATGCGCCTTGGAGGACACGATGACGTCACACGCAGCGAACGCGCTCAATGTTTCTGGAAGTAGCCTAAAGTTGCTTTCGTACCGGAGCCAAAACATGTACAGCTTATTTGTTTTAAGGAGGGGGAGAAGGATGAGGTTTTTGGCCACAGCGTTTTGCGGGGCAGTGGCAGCAACGTGTGCAGAAAGGAACATGTGGGTGCGGAGTCACAGGCAGGAGGGGTGGGATTGCTCCGTGCTTCGCCGCTTCACTGATACGAGTTTATATACTATTTTCGCATGACGAGAAGAACGTTTGTGCACATTTGTGAACGCCTACTTGTACCACTCTCATTGGAGGAAACACACTCAGGTCGGATGAATGCGACCTGGCCGTTCAGACTGAAGTCGCATGTCAAAAGATCGGATATGTATCGGATTTAGGACCACATATCCAAGTGGCCTGGATCGCATTTGAAAAAATCGGATCTGTGTCGTTCACATTGGCTACGTTCACACTGCAGGGCTTAATGCTCAATTCAGATTTTTTTGTGAAATCCGATTTTTTTGCGAGGCCGTTCACATTTCCAGTTAAATGCGAATTGTATGTGATCTCCAGTGTGAACGCTAAACTCCCCAAAAGTGTCCCGCATGCGCCTTGGAGGACACGATGACGTCACACGCAGCGAACGCGCTCAATGTTTACGGAAGTAGCATAAAGTTGCTTTCGTACCGGAGCCAAAACATGTGCAGCTTATTTGTTTTAAGGAGGAGACGGAGAAGGACGAGGTTTTTGGCCACAGCGTTTTGCGGGGCAGCGGCAGCAACTTCTGCAGAAAGGAACATGTGGGTGCGGAGTCACAGCCAGGAGGGGTGGGATTGCTACGCGCTTCGCCGCTTCACTGATACGAGTTTATATACTATTTTCGCATGACGAGAAGAACGTTTGTGCACATTTGTGAACGCCTACTTGTACCACTCTCATTGGAGGAAACACACTCAGGTCGGATGAATGCGACCTGGCCGTTCAGACTGCAGTCGCATGTCAAAAGATCGGATATGTATCGGATTTAGGACCACATATCCAAGTGGCCTGGATCGCATTTGAAAAAATCGGATCTGTGTCGTTCACACTGTCATTAGAAGATCAGATACAGGTCGCATAGAGGCAAAAAAATCGGATTTGGGTCGTTTCAGGCTGCAGTGTGAACGTAGCCATTGTCATTAGAAGATCAGATACAGGTCGCATAGAGGCAAAAAAATCGGATTTGGGTCGTTTCAGGCTGCAGTGTGAACGTAGCCTATATTGTATAATCCTCAATTAATTATTCCTTAGTAAAAAGCAGACAAATGTATTGATGCTGAATAACAAAATACAGTGATCCCTCGCTCTATTGCGGTTCACCGATTTTTATTTTTTTTTTCAATTTTTTTTAAAATAGTGTAACATTTTTTTATAGTGTAACACTGTGTTCTGTCCTGATTGGCTAAGAGACTAGACCAGGACTAAACGTGGACTGGACCAGGTCTAAACCAGAACTAAACCAGGTCTGGACCGGGACTCGACAGGGTCTGGACCTGGACTGAACCAGGATTGGGCCGCTGCGTGCTGCTGCTGGTTTCGTGCGGCTGGTTTGCTGCTCGGGGCCCGAGCCGCGGGTCAGCCGCGCGAAGCTCGGGTCCCGGGCCGTGGCCGGCCGCGCGGGACCAGGAGCGGCATGTTGCGGCGCATTCCGGGGCGCCGCGGTTCGATCTCGCCTCGTGCGTACACCTGGGGCTGCTGAGCAGTGCCGTTGGCGCCTGCGGCCGGCTGTGAATCGAGCTTGGCACAGCGCGGTGCGCGGTTGCCTTATTTCGTTACCACGCGGGTGCGCGTGTCCGCGATTAGCGATTAATTACAATTAATGCATTTTGTTCGACTAACGTCTTAAATCGACAATTAATCGTTAATCGATTAACTGTTGACATCCCTAATAACCACGCTTTCGACTTCGGCATCTTTGTATGGTTTGACGACTCCGCAGCCAAGCTAATTGATTAGCTAACTTATTAGCACCCTACAAGTTAGGTGAATCTCACCTTGCCTGTGAACGAG
Organism: Paratrypauchen microcephalus; assembly: GCA_036785185.1. NCBI lineage: Eukaryota > Metazoa > Chordata > Actinopteri > Gobiiformes > Gobiidae > Paratrypauchen > Paratrypauchen microcephalus. The sequence goes on from JAVJIX010000160.1 coordinate 171,046, forward strand.
GGGCGTGACCACGCTGTGTTTTTCATACACGCGGACGTTTCAGCCAATCTCAGGTGGCATTATCAGGCCATAAGCACGGAGGCACATATCTGAGCCACACGTGATTAACCTCTGGGTATCGAAACGTGGAACCGAAAGACGAGGCATATTTCGATACCCAGAAGAACCTAAGCATTTTGGTCGGTGTCATGGAGGAACCAAATTTCGATGCCCAGCCCTACTTGTGGAGAGCACGCATGAAAGCCGTGATTAAAAATGAGGGTTATTGTGCCAAATATTGATTTCTGAACTCTTAAGTGTAAACATTAGTATTATGTTGTTTTAAAATGAATTTGATCTTGTTTCTTTGCATTGTTTGAGGTCTGAAAACATGTATTTTTTTTGTTATTTGGACCATTTGTCATTTTCTGCAAATAAATGCTCTAAACGATAATTTTTTATTTGGAATTTGGGGGAAGTGTTGTCAGTAGTTTATAGACTCAAACTAAAATGTCCCTTTTGTCCAAACATATACTGTACATAGTAACACATAACAGTAAAATCAGAAAAACTGATAATTTTGCAGTTGTCTATTATTTTTTTCAAGAGCTGTATGTACGTATGCGCCACCAACATTTATTACTGTCACATTTGGTATTGAATATAGCATTTACTTGAAAAGCCATCCATCCATCTTCTTCCGCTTCTCCAAAATATACAGTATTTTCTTTCCTATACAAGTTTAAAAAGTTCAAAACCGAATCAAACGCAGGGTGCATTTTGCTGTCATCATATTCCTTTGCGCATCTGTGCATTTTCTGGTCTGACACCTCCCATCTTCACAGTTGGTATATTTTTAGAGTTTAGAGCTCGGCTTGACCCGGTCTGACACAGAACAGAGTGTCAAAGAAGAAGGTGAGTGATGTGGTTTGCAGGAGGCTGACAGATGATGGAGACAGGGGCACACGCCACACCTGCCACATCAGGTTCTGTCAGAAACTTAATGATAAAGGTCTGTAATATGATAAAGCAGGGTCATATGAAAATTATTTCTTCATTAGTGATGGGTGGACTGATACCAAAAATGTTGAGATTTTGAAGTTACCAAAAAGTATGAAATGATTGATTGAAAAATGTAACTGAAATACATATTCGTCCTTTGATTTATACTTGGTTAGCCTTGCTAGCAATCCTTCCATAAACTCTCGCAATCTTAAATTAAGGCACTTTTGACGACAAGAGTGCAGTATGTTTTATGTGCTACTAAATTTGGAAGTAATTTTGAAGTAATTATTTCCATTCTCTAAAGAGAAAGAACACATCACATTTCTCTGATTGCTGTTTTTTTCCTGTTAGTCTCACCTTATAATTACAGTCAGTTTTCTTGTCAGGCTAAGACATTGTTTGAACAAGGAGTGTCTAGTAGGGATGCTCGGATACAGATACTGGTATTGAATATCATTGCCGATCTAGGACAATTTGCTAGATGAGGTATCAGTTTCATAATATCATTTCATTTGATATCCCTGTTGGACTCTTTACAGACTGATATGGGCCTAGGACTTAGAATTCAGACTAGAACTCATGTTTGAAAGCTGTTCAGTAGTTACTTGTAGGATACATAGCAGTTACATAATATACTCAGATCAATTTTTTAATAAGGTATCTGTGTTTTGTGAGAAAAAAAATGCAATTTGCAATCTTTACACTGGTATCGGTTAGTATCAGATATCAGCAGATACTTAAACCCATAGGATCAATATCAAAAAGTATGCAAAACCTGAATTAATCCTTTAACCTTTATTTCTACAGAACATTTCCTAAACAAAGCCATTTCCAAAGCTGCACATAGAGAAATAAAAAAATCTACAATTTAATACAATAAAAACAATAGAGTAAAAACAAATAAATAAAACTGTGAAACAGACCCATAAGAATAAATAAAATCAATAAAACAAAACTATAAAAGACAAGAAAATTAATTAGATTAAATGGACAATAACACTATAAATAAAGACGTACAATTCCTTATCATGACCTGAGAGCACCACTTCTCATCTTGTGTACCAATTATCGCCAAACGCTCTGCCTGATTGAGTTGACTGCTATTGAACACGGGCCATAGCTTCATGGCTAATCTGCATCAATGATATTCACAATACATCATTGTAAGTCGTATGGATGACTTCTGAGAGCTGACACCAACACTGTCTGGCTGTGGGCGCGTTGTCATTATGATAAATGGGTCAATCAGACCAAGCTTGTGAGGTTACACTATATGAGTCACACATGGATCTGGAAGTAAAGAGTCTTATGGCTGAAACTTTATCTCCAAACACACTGATAAATACACAGGGTTCTTGTAAGAGCTGATTGTGTGGACCAGAGCCGGTGGAAACTCTATACAATCAGATATGGGGCCATACTTTGCAGTGCACTTTTCATTGGGATTAATAACAATAACAATTACTGGTGAGGTTCTGTGAAACCTCAAGGATCGGAGTGACAAAAGGAAGGAGGACAGACCTAGCCAATCAGGGCACAAAGAACGCTGGGTGAAAAATCTTTCCAACCGGGTACTCACTCAGACAGAGAAAGAAGTACTGTACAAAGGACTGAATTTCTCTGTGACGCCTAACCACATCCCCACGGTGGACTACATCACAGCAGCGGAAACCGCCATCGTAGGACCCTCCCTTCAACTCATTATAAACTCTTGTCTGTCATCTGGTACTGTCCCTGCTTGCCTCAAACATGCAGTTGTCCAACCTCTACTCAAGAAACCCAACCTGGACTCAAATTGCTTGAACAACTATAGGCCCATTTCTAAACTCCTGTTTATTTCTAAAGTGCTCGAAAAAGTAGTGTTGTCCCAGCTCTCCCCCTTTCTCTCGCAGCACGCCATCTTGGAGCCCTTTCAATCCGGTTTCAGGGCCTGGCACAGCACCGAAACTGCATTGCTTAAAATAACAAATGACTTGCTTCTCACACTCGACGTGGGTCAAAATGCAGTCCTGGTCCTATTGGACCTCAGTGCGGCCTTTGACACAGTGGACCATACCATCCTCCTCAACCGCCTTGAAGAGTGGGAGGGCATTAAAGGGACAGCACTGCTATGGTTCAAGTCCTATCTCCAACATAGAACTTTTTCAGTTTCCATTGGCCATTCCTCATCTGCTTCTGCTCCGGTCTCCTATGGTGTCCCCCAAGGCTCAATTTTAGGGCCAATACTTTTCTGCATATACATGCTCCCCCTAGGGGACATTATCCGTAAACATTTTGTTTCCTTTCATTTCTACGCCGATGACACACAATTATACTTACCATTAACATCACAGGACTCCGCCCAATCTCTCCTAGACTGTATAGAGGCCATTAAGCTTTGGATGTCCAACAATTTTCTATAGCTCAACGACAGCAAGACCGAGGTCATAGTTTTTGGATCCCCTAAATCAATACCCACAGTTACTGGCAATCTATCTCACCTCTCCTCTTTTGTTAAGCCTTCTGCCAAAAGCCTTGGGGTTATCTTTGACTCTGACTTGTGTTTCAAAAAACAAATAAATACGGTCATAAAAAATAGTTACTACCAGCTGAGAGTGATCACCCAGCTCAAGCCATCACTCTCTTTTCAAGATCTGGAAACAGTTATCCATGCCTTTATAACATCTCGGCTGGATTACTGCAACGCCCTCTACTTTGGCCTCCCCCAGACCCAGCTAGCTCGCCTGCAGCTGGTGCAAAATGCTGCTGCTAGACTTTTAACAGGCACCAAGAGGCAGGAACACATCACTCCTGTCCTCTCCTCTCTGCACTGGCTTCCCATTTGTTTTAGAATTCAATTTAAAATACTTTTGGTTTTTAAGTCCTTTCATGGCCAGACCCCCAAGTACATCTCCGACATGCTGCAACATTACTCTGCACCCAGGTCCCTCAGATCTGCCGACAAAGGTCTCCTTTGTGTTGCCCGTTCCTGCCTCAAGCACAAAGGGGACCGTGCTTTTGCTGTGGCAGCTCCACGTCTCTGGAACAGTTTACCTGCTGACATCAGATCTGCTCCAACAATCACCACTTTTAAATCCAAGCTAAAAACTTATTTGTACACTGTGGCCTTTGCCTCTTAGCTCTTTTATCCCTTTTATCCTGTCTTTTATTTCATCTTATGTTTACTTGTGCTATGGCAAATGTTCTTATGTATTTTATGCTGCCGATTTATTTATTATTATTTTTAGCTTTTTGACATTGTATAGCACTTTGGCCAGTTCTCACCGTTTTTAAATGTGCTATATAAATAAAATTTACTTACTTACTTACATTAGAAACAACAAGCTCACAGAGACAGAAGCTGGAGACCTTAGGCTGAAAGTAACAGCTGCACTGAGCAATGCTAAACTTCCACGCTCAAACGTAACACCAGAGGAAAGGAAGGCCATCATTGCTCTAGAGAGGGACCAGAGCATCAACATCCTGCCTGCGGACAAAGGGAGATGCACGGTGATCTTGGACTCAGCTGATTATGAGGCGAAGGTGAACAGCTTACTCAGGGACACGACAACATACGAAGTACTGAAACGGGACCCCACCAATGGGTACAAAAAGAAGATCATTGATTGCTTGCAGAAGTTGAGGAAAGAAGAAGTCATTGATCTACAACTGTATTACAGACTGTACCCTGGTGACGCGTTCCCGTGCATCTATGGCCTCCCCGATTCACAAACAAGGAGTACCACTCAGACCCATTGTGTGTAGTGTTGACTCCATTACATATAATGTGGCCAAACACCTAAAAACCATCTTGGCTCCATTGGTGGGTAACACGGAGCACCACATTGAGAACACAGCCGAATTTGTAAACAAAGTTAAGTTTCTCCAGTTTGGTCAGGATGAGACAATGGTTTCCCTTGATGTAACCTCTCTTTTCACTTGTATCCCCACAGCTGTAGCGGTCGAAGCAGCAAGAAGGAGATTACTACAGAATTCCAAGCTAGAAGAGAGAACCAAACTTTCACCTGACCAAATCTGCCAACTGCTGGAAATTTGTCTGAATACCACCTATTTCCAGTTCAGAGGGAACTTCTACAGGCAAATCCATGGCTGTGCAATGGGCTCACCGGTCTCCCCTATCATGGCTAATTTATACATGGAACAATTTGAACAGAGTGCCTTAGCTTCATATCCAGGCACTCCGCCCACACACTGGTTTCGTTATGTGGATGATAATTTTTCAAAAATCAAAATTCAAGATTTGGAAGCTTTTACTGCACATATCAATTCTGTAGATCCTAATATCAAATTCACCTGTGAAGATGCCAAGGATAACACATTGGCGTTCTTAGATTGTGCAGTAACGATAGGAGGAGACCGGCGACTCCAAGTAGAAGTCTTCAGGAAGCCCACACACACAGACCAATACCTGCTTTTTGATTCACACCACCCACTGCAGCACAAACTGGGTGTTATTCGGACATAACAACACAGGGCCCAAGTGGTTCCCACAAGCACAGAGGGTAAGGAGAAAGAAGAACAACATGTGCAGGAAGCCCTCTCTGTTTGTGGATATCCTAAATGGGCTGTTAACAAAACCAAGAGAGACAAGGGCAAGAAACAAGATAATAGAGAATCCGAACCCAGGAGGAAAGGGGTAGCGATTCCTTACCTGGCCGGCGTGTCGGGAAAAACTACAGAGGATTTTCAGACAATATGAAATCCCAGTTTATTTCAAACCCACAAACACTTTAAGACAAAAACTCGTCCACCCAAAGGACAAAACACCGAGCCACAAACAAAGCAATGTGGTCTACTCCTTTCAGTGTAGTGAAGACTGCAGTGAGTGCTATATTAGAGAAACCAAGCAGCCACTTCACAAGAGGATGTACCAACACAGGCGGGCGTGCCAGAGTGGACCGGCTTCTGCGGTACATCTTCACCTAGAAGCCACGGGACATTCTTTTGAGGACAGTGAGGTTCAGATCTTAGCCAGGGAAAAGAATTGGTTTGAGAGGGGAGTTAAAGAGGCTATTTTTGTCAAAAAAGAGAATCCTTCTCTGAACAGAAATGGTGGAGTCAGACATAATTTGTCTCCCATCTATAATTCCATTCTTAAGCCTAGATCAAGCAAACAGGGGAACAATAGGGCTAGCCAGGTCAGGGCCAGAGGTGTGAAAAACAGTCGTTGTAGGGATGAATAGGTATGGTAATCTAGACGCCAGAGAAACAAAAGACTGAAACCAATGAGATAGTTTCGGAAAGTAGTTAGCTAGTTAGCTCCTCCCTGCAGCAAGATATAAGCAAGCGTCTTACCAGCATTCTAATTAGAGCTGACGAAGCCTCTCGGATGAGCGGCGAAACGTTTTCGACCAAACAAACTTTGTCCAGTTGACAAATTGAATTTCAAATTGACTGAAGACAAGTGCTATGGGTGACGCCACACTCAGTTCAGTTCTCTATACAGACCCCCCAGGATTTCGCGGACATTTTTTGTGATTGTTGCGGGCTAAAATGCCTGAATTTGCGGGAGCTTTTCCAAAAAGTTGCGATGAAAGTTGCGGTGCTTTTAAGGTTTTTGTTGCGATTTTGTTGCGGGAGGAAGTGAAAGTTGCGATAAATAGTTGCGATTTTCGCTTTTTGTAACTAAAATTTAGTAATATTTTGAAAACTGAGTTATTACTGACAAAGAATAATACAAGGACACACAGATCACAGATATGGTCCTAAAACAACCTTACCAACATCAAAAATAAATTAAAGCCGCAAGCGGCGTTGGTCGGGACCTCGCACCTGCGTTTGTTCGTCTTACTGAGACGCACAGCCATACCAAATTTCGTGTGCCTGGCACAATTATCTCACTTCCTGTTGGGCGTGGCCATGACATTGTAGATACCCTGTCAGAACAGACCCTGTCAGACCCTGTCAGACCCTGTCAGACCCTGTCAGACTCTGTTAGACCCTGTCAGACCCTGCATGTGGCCTCCATGCTGAGGCCTACATGAACCTTCGATGCTTGTCCCCACATTGCTGCTTGCAGCTATATCAGATCAAAGGTACAAAGATCAAAGACCTTTGATCAGGGCGTTGCCTAGCAACAAATACCTCCCATTCATAACTCATCACTCCCATTCAATAAATACCTAACTTTATCGATCCGCCGTGTCGTCATATTACCGCCTATTTGAAAATCCTTCGCAATTTAACATCTCCAACGTCTTAAGATTATGTTCACCAAAATTTAAGCCTATCTGAGGTACGGTGTAGGAGAAGTGTTTCAAATTCCATACCTAACTTTATCGATCCGCCGTATCGTCATATTATCGCCTATTTGAAAATCCTTCGCAATTTAACATCTCCAACGTCTTAAGATTATGCTTACCAAAATGTATGCCCATCTGAGGTACGGTCTAGGAGACCCCCACTGGGGGTCCCCCAGTGGGGGTCTCCCAGGGACCCCCAGGTCCCCCAGGGACGAGACTTTGTGTGGTCGTACTGGCAGCACTTTGTGATGCCCGTGCAAAGTTTCGTTTGTTTTGAAGCATGGGAACATGCTCAAAATTGCCCCAGCGTGTATGAACAAGAATAATAATAATACGGAAACAAAGCAACAACAATAGGGACCTTCGTGTCCCTTCGGGCTCGGTCCCTAATTAAAGCCGCAAGCGGCGTTGGTCGGGACCTCGCACCTGCGTTTGTTCGTCTTACTGAGACGCACAGCCATACCAAATTTCGTGTGCCTGGCACAATTATCTCACTTCCTGTTGGGCGTGGCCATGACATTGTAGATACCCTGTCAGAACAGATCCTGTCAGACCCTGTCAGACCCTGTCAGACCCTGTCAGACCCTGTCAGACTCTGTTAGACCCTGTCAGACCCTGTCAGACCCTGTCAGACCCTGTCAGACCCTGCATGTGGCCTACATGCTGAGGCCTACATGAACCTTCGATGCTTGTCCCCACATTGCTGCTTGCAGCTATATCAGATCAAAGGTACAAAGATCAAAGACCTTTGATCAGGGCGTTGCCTAGCAACAAATACCTCCCATTCATAACTCATCACTCCCATTCAATAAATACCTAACTTTATCGATCCGCCGTATCGTCATATTACCGCCTATTTGAAAATCCTTCGCAATTTAACATCTCCAACGTCTTAAGATTATGTTCACCAAAATTTAAGCCCATCTGAGGTACGGTGTAGGAGAAGTGTTTCAAATTCCATTCTATGTCCAATACCCAAAAATCACACAAAAGCCCAATTATCTCACTTCCTGTTGGGCATGGCCATGACATTGCAGTGAGGCGTTTGTTCGTCTTATTGAGATACACGTCCCTACCGAATTTCGTGCGCCTATCTTAAACGGTATGCCAGCCCCGAAAGACAACGCGCTAGGGGGCGCTATCGAGCTCCTGGGGGTCACTGGGGGACGGGACTTTGTGTGGTCGTACTGGCAGCACTTTGTGATGCCCGTGCAAAGTTTCGTTTCGTTTTGAAGCATGGGAACATGCTCAAAATTGCCCCAGTGAGTGTGAACAAGAACAAGAATAATAATAATTAAAGCCGCAAGCGGCGTTGGTCGGGACCTCGCACCTGCGTTTGTTCGTCTTACTGAGACGCACAGCCATACCAAATTTCGTGTGCCTGGCACAATTATCTCACTTCCTGTTGGGCGTGGCCATGACATTGTAGATACCCTGTCAGAACAGACCCTGTCAGACCCTGTCAGACCCTGTCAGACTCTGTTAGACCCTGTCAGACTCTGTCAGACCCTGTCAGACCCTGCATGTGGCCTACATGCTGAGGCCTACATGAACCTTCGATGCTTGTCCCCACATTGCTGCTTGCAGCTATATCAGATCAAAGGTACAAAGATCAAAGACCTTTGATCAGGGCGTTGCCTAGCAACAAATACCTCCCATTCATAACTCATCACTCCCATTCAATAAATACCTAATTTTATCGATCCGCCGTATCGTCATATTACCGCCTATTTGAAAATCCTTCGCAATTTAACATCTCCAACGTCTTAAGATTATGTTCACCAAAATTTAAGCCTATCTGAGGTACGGTGTAGGAGAAGTGTTTCAAATTCCATACCTAACTTTATCGATCCGCCGTATCGTCATATTACCGCCTATTTGAAAATCCTTCGCAATTTAACATCTCCAACGTCTTAAGATTATGTTCACCAAAATTTAAGCCCATCTGAGGTACGGTGTAGGAGAAGTGTTTCAAATTCCATTCTATGTCCAATACCCAAAAAATCACACAAAAGCCCAATTATCTCACTTCCTGTTGGGCGTGGCCATGACATTGCAGTGAGGCGTTTGTTCGTCTTATTGAGATACACGTCCCTACCGAATTTCGTGCGCCTATCTTAAACGGTATGCCAGCCCCGAAAGACCACGCGCTAGGGGGCGCTATCGAGCTCCTGGGGGTCACTGGGGGACGGGACTTTGTGTGGTCGTACTGGCAGCACTTTGTGATGCCCGTGCAAAGTTTTGTTCGTTTTGAAGCATGGGAACATGCTCAAAATTGCCCCAGCGAGTGTGAACAAGAACAAGAATAATAATAATAATAATAGGGAAACAAAGCAACAACAATAGGGACCTTCGTCCCCTTCGGGGCTCGGTCCCTAATAATACGGAAACGAAGCAACAACAATAGGGACCTTCGTCCCCCTTCGGGCTCGGTCCCTAATTAAAGCCGCAAGCGGCGTTGGTCGGGACCTCGCACCTGCGTTTGTTCGTCTTACTGAGACGCACACCCATACCGAATTTCGTGTGCCTGGCAAAAATGGTAAGCCATATCGGATAATTTTTCCTGTTAGGGGCTCAGCTAGCGGTAGATTTGACAGTTCACTGACCTGTCATATGGGGGCGCTATGTCAGACTGCCAGTTATTTGGCATGAAAATCTTGGTAGTCCTCATCTACATTACCCTGTGAAGTTTTAGTCTGAGGAAGAACTCCAAATTCAATAAATATCTCCCATTCATAACTCCCATTCAATAAATACCTAAGTTTATCGATCCGCCGTATCGTCATATTACCGTCTATTTGAAAATCCTTCGCAATTTAACATCTCCAACGTCTTAAGATTATGTTCACTAAAATTTAAGCCCATCTGAGGTACGTTGTAGGAGAAGTGTCTGCTAAATGAAGTGGTGACACACCTCCTATTGCATTTGGCACTTTCAAATGGTAGCAAAATTCATCAGGCTGCCATTTTGTCATCTTACAAGATATCAAAAATCCCTTCGCAATTTAACATCTCCAATGTCTTGAGCTCATGTACAAAAAATTTTACGCCCATCTGATGTACGGTGTAGGAGGAGTGTTTTAAAATCTATTCTATGTCATATCACAGAAAATCGCAATACAAGTCTTCTTATCTCACTTCCTGTTGGGCGTGGCCATGACATTGTAATTACAATTTTGTTCATCTTAGTGAGATACACACCCATACCAACTTTCGTGTGTCTGGCTGAAATCGTATGCCACCCACGATCCTTTTTGTGTTAAAATGCTCATTTGCTGTACATTTTCTGACAGTTCACTGGCCTGTCATATGGGGGCGCTATGTCAGACTGCCAGTTATTTGGCATGAAAATCTTGGTAGTCCTCATGTACATTACCCTGTGAAGTTTTAGTCTGAGGAAGAACTCCAAATTTAATAAAAATCTCCCATTCATAACTCATAATTCACATTCAATAAATACCTAAGTTTATCGATCCGCCGTATTGTCATATTAGCGCCTATTTGAAAATCCTTCGCAATTTAACATCTCCAACGTCTTAAGATTATGTTCACCAAAATTTAAGCCCATCTGAGGTACATTGTAGGAGAAGTGTTTCAAATTCCATTGAATGTCAAATATTACAAAAATCACACAAAAGGCCAATTATCTCACTTCCTGTTGGGCGTGGCCATGACATTGCAGTGAGGCGTTTGTCCGTCTTATTGAGATACACGTCCCTACCAAATTTCGTGCGCCTATCTTAAACGATATGCCAGCCCCGAAAGACAACGCGCCAGCCCCGAAAAACAACGCGCTAGGGGGCGCTATCAAGCTCCTGGGGGTCACCGGGGGACGGGTCTTTTTGGAGGCGTAGCTGCCGCCCTATGTGATGCCCGTGCAAAGTTTCGTTCGTTTTGAAGCATGGGAACATGTTCAAAATTGCCCAAAAGCGTGTTAAAAAAAAGTGTCCCAAGAATAATAATAATAATAATAATAATAGAGAAACAGAGCGAGAACAATAGGGACCTTCGTCCCCCTTCGGGGCTCGGTCCCTAATTAAAGCCGCAAGCGGCGTTGGTCGGGACCTCGCACCTGCGTTTCTTCGTCTTACTGAGACGCACAGCCATACGAAATTTCGTGTGCCTGGCACAATTATCTCACTTCCTGTTGGGCGTGGCCATGACATTGTAGATACCCTGTCAGAACAGACCCTGTCAGACCCTGTCAGACCCTGTCAGACCCTGCATGTGGCCTCCATGCTGAGGCCTACATGAACCTTCGATGCTTGTCCCCACATTGCTGCTTGCAGCTATATCAGATCAAAGGTACAAAGATCAAAGACCTTTGATCAGGGCGTTGCCTAGCAACAAATACCTCCCATTCATAACTCATCACTCCCATTCAATAAATACCTAATTTTATCGATCCGCCGTATCGTCATATTACCGCCTATTTGAAAATCCTTCGCAATTTAACATCTCCAACGTCTTAAGATTATGTTCACCAAAATTTAAGCCTATCTGAGGTACGGTGTAGGAGAAGTGTTTCAAATTCCATTCTATGTTCAATACCCAAAAATCACACAAAAGCCCAATTATCTCACTTCCTGTTGGGTGTGGCCATGACATTGCAGTGAGGCGTTTGTTCGTCTTATTGAGATACACATCCCTACCGAATTTCGTGCGCCTATCTTAAACGGTATGCCAGCCCCGAAAGACAACGCGCTAGGGGGCGCTATCGAGCTCCTGGGGGTCACTGGGGGACGGGACTTTGTGTGGTTGTACTGGCAGCACTTTGTGATGCCCGTGCAAAGTTTCGTTCGTTTTGAAGCATGGGAACATGCTCAAAATTGCCCCAGCGAGTGTGAACAAGAACAAGAATAATAATAATTAAAGCCGCAAGCGGCGTTGGTCGGGACCTCGCACCTGCGTTTGTTCGTCTTACTGAGACGCACAGCCATACGAAATTTCGTGTGCCTGGCACAATTATCTCACTTCCTGTTGGGCGTGGCCATGACATTGTAGATACCCTGTCAGAACAGACCCTGTCAGACCCTGTCAGACCCTGTCAGACTCTGTTAGACCCTGTCAGACCCTGCATGTGGCCTACATGCTGAGGCCTACATGAACCTTCGATGCTTGTCCCCACATTGCTGCTTGCAGCTATATCAGATCAAAGGTACAAAGATCAAAGACCTTTGATCAGGGCGTTGCCTAGCAACAAATACCTCCCATTCATAACTCATCACTCCCATTCAATAAATACCTAATTTTATCGATCCGCCGTATCGTCATATTACCGCCTATTTGAAAATCCTTCGCAATTTAACATCTCCAACGTCTTAAGATTATGTTCACCAAAATTTAAGCCTATCTGAGGTACGGTGTAGGAGAAGTGTTTCAAATTCCATACCTAACTTTATCGATCCGCCGTATCGTCATATTACCGCCTATTTGAAAATCCTTCGCAATTTAACATCTCCAACGTCTTAAGATTATGTTCACCAAAATTTAAGCCCATCTGAGGTACGGTGTAGGAGAAGTGTTTCAAATTCCATTCTATGTCCAATACCCAAAAATCACACAAAAGCCCAATTATCTCACTTCCTGTTGGGCGTGGCCATGACATTGCAGTGAGGCATTTGTTCGTCTTATTGAGATACACGTCCCTACCGAATTTCGTGCGCCTATCTTAAACGGTATGCCAGCCCCGAAAGACAACGCGCTAGGGGGCGCTATCGAGCTCCTGGGGGTCACTGGGGGACGGGACTTTGTGTGGTCGTACTGGCAGCACTTTGTGATGCCCGTGCAAAGTTTCGTTCGTTTTGAAGCATGGGAACATGCTCAAAATTGCCCCAGCGTGTATGAACAAGAATAATAATAATAATAATAATAATAATTAAAGCCGCAAGCGGCGTTGGTCGGGACCTCGCACCTGCGTTTGTTCGTCTTACTGAGACGCACAGCCATACCAAATTTCGTGTGCCTGGCACAATTATCTCACTTCCTGTTGGGCGTGGCCATGACATTGTAGATACCCTGTCAGAACAGACCCTGTCAGACCCTGTCAGACCCTGTCAGACCCTGTCAGACTCTGTTAGACCCTGTCAGACCCTGCATGTGGCCTACATGCTGAGGCCTACATGAACCTTCGATGCTTGTCCCCACATTGCTGCTTGCAGCTATATCAGATCAAAGGTACAAAGATCAAAGACCTTTGATCAGGGCGTTGCCTAGCAACAAATACCTCCCATTCATAACTCATCACTCCCATTCAATAAATACCTAACTTTATCGATCCGCCGTATCGTCATATTACCGTCTATTTGAAAATCCTTCGCAATTTTACATGTCCAACGTCTTAAGATTATGTTCACCAAAATTTAAGCCTATCTGAGGTACGGTGTAGGAGAAGTGTTTCAAATTCCATACCTAACTTTATCGATCCGCCGTATCGTCATATTACCGCCTATTTGAAAATCCTTCGCAATTTAACATCTCCAACGTCTTAAGATTATGTTCACCAAAATTTAAGCCCATCTGAGGTACGGTGTAGGAGAAGTGTTTCAAATTCCATTCTATGTCCAATACCCAAAAATCACACAAAAGCCCAATTATCTCACTTCCTGTTGGGCGTGGACATGACATTGCAGTGAGGCATTTGTTCGTCTTATTGAGATACACGTCCCTACCGAATTTCGTGCGCCTATCTTAAACGGTATGCCAGCCCCGAAAGACAACGCGCTAGGGGGCGCTATCGAGCTCCTGGGGGTCACTGGGGGACGGGACTTTGTGTGGTCGTACTGGCAGCACTTTGTGATGCCCGTGCAAAGTTTCGTTCGTTTTGAAGCATGGGAACATGCTCAAAATTGCCCCAGCGTGTATGAACAAGAATAATAATAATACGGAAACAAAGCAACAACAATAGGGACCTTCGTCCCCCTTCGGGCTCGGTCCCTAATAATACGGAAACAAAGCAACAACAATAGGGACCTTCGTCCCCCTTCGGGCTCGGTCCCTAATTAAAGCCGCAAGCGGCGTTGGTCGGGACCTCGCACCTGCGTTTGTTCGTCTTACTGAGACGCACAGCCATACGAAATTTCGTGTGCCTGGCACAATTATCTCACTTCCTGTTGGGCGTGGCCATGACATTGTAGATACCCTGTCAGAACAGACCCTGTCAGACCCTGTCAGACCCTGTCAGACTCTGTTAGACCCTGTCAGACCCTGCATGTGGCCTACATGCTGAGGCCTACATGAACCTTCGATGCTTGTCCCCACATTGCTGCTTGCAGCTATATCAGATCAAAGGTACAAAGATCAAAGACCTTTGATCAGGGCGTTGCCTAGCAACAAATACCTCCCATTCATAACTCATCACTCCCATTCAATAAATACCTAATTTTATTGATCCGCCGTATCGTCATATTACCGCCTATTTGAAAATCCTTCGCAATTTAACATCTCCAACGTCTTAAGATTATGTTCACCAAAATTTAAGCCTATCTGAGGTACGGTGTAGGAGAAGTGTTTCAAATTCCATACCTAAATTTATCGATCCGCCGTATCGTCATATTACCGCCTATTTGAAAATCCTTCGCAATTTAACATCTCCAACGTCTTAAGATTATGTTCACCAAAATTTAAGCCCATCTGAGGTACGGTGTAGGAGAAGTGTTTCAAATTCCATTCTATGTCCAATACCCAAAAATCACACAAAAGCCCAATTATCTCACTTCCTGTTGGGCGTGGCCATGACATTGCAGTGAGGCGTTTGTTCGTCTTATTGAGATACACGTCCCTACCGAATTTCGTGCGCCTATCTTAAACGGTATGCCA
Source organism: Paratrypauchen microcephalus (assembly GCA_036785185.1). NCBI lineage: Eukaryota > Metazoa > Chordata > Actinopteri > Gobiiformes > Gobiidae > Paratrypauchen > Paratrypauchen microcephalus. Next base: position 186,090 of record JAVJIX010000160.1, read on the forward strand.
GCCCCGAAAGACAACGCGCTAGGGGCGCTATCGAGCTCCTGGGGGTCACTGGGGGACGGGACTTTGTGTGGTCGTACTGGCAGCACTTTGTGATGCCCGTGCAAAGTTTCGTTCGTTTTGAAGCATGGGAACATGCTCAAAATTGCCCCAGCGAGTGTGAACAAGAACAAGAATAATAATAATTAAAGCCGCAAGCGGCGTTGGTCGGGACCTCGCACCTGCGTTTGTTCGTCTTACTGAGACGCACAGCCATACCAAATTTCGTGTGCCTGGCACAATTATCTCACTTCCTGTTGGGCGTGGCCATGACATTGTAGATACCCTGTCAGAACAGACCCTGTCAGACCCTGTCAGACCCTGTCAGACCCTGTCAGACTCTGTTAGACCCTGTCAGACTCTGCATGTGGCCTACATGCTGAGGCCTACATGAACCTTCGATGCTTGTCCCCACATTGCTGCTTGCAGCTATATCAGATCAAAGGTACAAAGATCAAAGACCTTTGATCAGGGCGTTGCCTAGCAACAAATACCTCCCATTCATAACTCATCACTCCCATTCAATAAATACCTAAATTTATCGATCCGCCGTATTGTCATATTACCGCCTATTTGAAAATCCTTCGCAATTTAACATCTCCAACGTCTTAAGATTATGTTCACCAAAATTTAAGCCTATCTGAGGTACGGTGTAGGAGAAGTGTTTCAAATTCCATACCTAACTTTATCGATCCGCCGTATCGTCATATTACCACCTATTTGAAAATCCTTCGCAATTTAACATCTCCAACATCTTAAGATTATGTTCACCAAAATTTAAGCCCATCTGAGGTACGGTGTAGGAGAAGTGTTTCAAATTCCATTCTATGTCCAATACCCCAAAATCACACAAAAGGCCAATTATCTCACTTCCTGTTGGGCGTGGCCATGACATTGCAGTGAGGCATTTGTTCGTCTTATTGAGATACACGTCCCTACCGAATTTCGTGCGCCTATCTTAAACGGTATGCCAGCCCCGAAAGACAACGCGCTAGGGGGCGCTATCGAGCTCCTGGGGGTCACTGGGGGACGAGACTTTGTGTGGTCGTACTGGCAGGACTTTGTGATGCCCGTGCAAAGTTTCGTTCGTTTTGAAGCATGGGAACATGCTCAAAATTGCCCCAGCGTGTATGAACAAGAATAATAATAATAATAATAATAATAATAATACGGAAACGAAGCAACAACAATAGGGACCTTCGTCCCCCTTCGGGCTCGGTCCCTAATTAAAGCCGCAAGCGGCGTTGGTCGGGACCTCGCACCTGCGTTTGTTCGTCTTACTGAGACGCACAGCCATACGAAATTTCGTGTGCCTGGCACAATTATCTCACTTCCTGTTGGGCGTGGCCATGACATTGTAGATACCCTGTCAGAACAGACCCTGTCAGACCCTGTCAGACCCTGTCAGACTCTGTTAGACCCTGTCAGACTCTGTCAGACCCTGTCAGACCCTGCATGTGCCCTACATGCTGAGGCCTACATGAACCTTCGATGCTTGTCCCCACATTGCTGCTTGCAGCTATATCAGATCAAAGGTACAAAGATCAAAGACCTTTGATCAGGGCGTTGCCTAGCAACAAATACCTCCCATTCATAACTCATCACTCCCATTCAATAAATACCTAATTTTATCGATCCGCCGTATCGTCATATTACCGCCTATTTGAAAATCCTTCGCAATTTAACATCTCCAACGTCTTAAGATTATGTTCACCAAAATTTAAGCCTATCTGAGGTACGGTGTAGGAGAAATGTTTCAAATTCCATACCTAACTTTATCGATCCGCCGTATCGTCATATTACCGCCTATTTGAAAATCCTTCGCAATTTAACATCTCCAACGTCTTAAGATTATGTTCACCAAAATTTAAGCCCATCTGAGGTACGGTGTAGGAGAAGTGTTTCAAATTCCATTCTATGTCCAATACCCAAAAATCACACAAAAGCCCAATTATCTCACTTCCTGTTGGGCGTGGCCATGACATTGCAGTGAGGCGTTTGTTCGTCTTATTGAGATACACGTCCCTACCGAATTTCGTGCGCCTATCTTAAACGGTATGCCAGCCCCGAAAGACAACGCGCTAGGGGGCGCTATCGAGCTCCTGGGGGTCACTGGGGGACGGGACTTTGTGTGGTCGTACTGGCAGCACTTTGTGATGCCCGTGCAAAGTTTCGTTCGTTTTGGAGCATGGGAACATGCTCAAAATTGCCCCAGCGAGTGTGAACAAGAACAAGAATAATAATAATTAAAGCCGCAAGCGGCGTTGGTCGGGACCTCGCACCTGCGTTTGTTCGTCTTACTGAGACGCACAGCCATACGAAATTTCGTGTGCCTGGCACAATTATCTCACTTCCTGTTGGGCGTGGCCATGACATTGTAGATACCCTGTCAGAACAGACCCTGTCAGACCCTGTCAGACCCTGTCAGACCCTGTCAGACTCTGTTAGACCCTGTCAGACCCTGCATGTGGCCTACATGCTGAGGCCTACATGAACCTTCGATGCTTGTCCCCACATTGCTGCTTGCAGCTATATCAGATCAAAGGTACAAAGATCAAAGACCTTTGATCAGGGCGTTGCCTAGCAACAAATACCTCCCATTCATAACTCATCACTCCCATTCAATAAATACCTAATTTTATCGATCCGCCGTATCGTCATATTACCGCCTATTTGAAAATCCTTCGCAATTTAACATCTCCAACGTCTTAAGATTATGTTCACCAAAATTTAAGCCTATCTGAGGTACGGTGTAGGAGACGTGTTTCAAATTCCATACCTAACTTTATCGATCCGCCGTATCGTCATATTACCGCCTATTTGAAAATCCTTCGCAATTTAACATCTCCAACGTCTTAAGATTATGTTCACCAAAATTTAAGCCCATCTGAGGTACGGTGTAGGAGAAGTGTTTCAAATTTCATTCTATGTCCAATACCCAAAAATCACACAAAAGCCCAATTATCTCACTTCCTGTTGGGCGTGGCCATGACATTGCAGTGAGGCGTTTGTTCGTCTTATTGAGATACACGTCCCTACCGAATTTCGTGCGCCTATCTTAAACGGTATGCCAGCCCCGAAAGACAACGCGCTAGGGGGCGCTATCGAGCTCCTGGGGGTCACTGGGGGACGGGACTTTGTGTGGTCGTACTGGCAGGACTTTGTGATGCCCGTGCAAAGTTTCGTTCGTTTTGAAGCATGGGAACATGCTCAAAATTGCCCCAGCGTGTATGAACAAGAATAATAATAATAATAATTAAAGCCGCAAGCGGCGTTGGTCGGGACCTCGCACCTGCGTTTGTTCGTCTTACTGAGACGCACAGCCATACCAAATTTCGTGTGCCTGGCACAATTATCTCACTTCCTGTTGGGCGTGGCCATGACATTGTAGATACCCTGTCAGAACAGACCCTGTCAGACCCTGTCAGACTCTGTTAGACCCTGTCAGACCCTGTCAGACCCTGTCAGACCCTGTCAGACTCTGTTAGACCCTGTCAGACCCTGCATGTGGCCTACATGCTGAGGCCTACATGAACCTTCGATGCTTGTCCCCACATTGCTGCTTGCAGCTATATCAGATCAAAGGTACAAAGATCAAAGACCTTTGATCAGGGCGTTGCCTAGCAACAAATACCTCCCATTCATAACTCATCACTCCCATTCAATAAATACCTAAATTTATCGATCCGCCGTATTGTCATATTACCGCCTATTTGAAAATCCTTCGCAATTTAACATCTCCAACGTCTTAAGATTATGTTCACCAAAATTTAAGCCTATCTGAGGTACGGTGTAGGAGAAGTGTTTCAAATTCCATACCTAACTTTATCGATCCGCCGTATCGTCATATTACCGCCTATTTGAAAATCCTTCGCAATTTAACATCTCCAACGTCTTAAGATTATGTTCACCAAAATTGAAGCCCATCTGAGGTACGGTGTAGGAGAAGTGTTTCAAATTCCATTCTAAGTCAAATACCCCAAAATCACACAAAAGGCCAATTATCTCACTTCCTGTTGGGCGTGGCCATGACATTGCAGTGAGGCGTTTGTTCGTCTTATTGAGATACACGTCCCTACCGAATTTCGTGCGCCTATCTTAAACGGTATGCCAGCCCCGAAAGACAACGCGCTAGGGGGCGCTATCGAGCTCCTGGGGGTCACTGGGGGACGAGACTTTGTGTGGTCGTACTGGCAGGACTTTGTGATGCCCGTGCAAAGTTTCGTTCGTTTTGAAGCATGGGAACATGCTCAAAATTGCCCCAGCGTGTATGAACAAGAATAATAATAATAATAATAATAATAATACGGAAACAAAGCAACAACAATAGGGACCTTCGTCCCCCTTCGGGCTCGGTCCCTAATTAAAGCCGCAAGCGGCGTTGGTCGGGACCTCGCACCTGCGTTTGTTCGTCTTACTGAGATGCACAGCCATACCAAATTTCGTGTGCCTGGCACAATTATCTCACTTCCTGTTGGGCGTGGCCATGACATTGTAGATACCCTGTCAGAACAGACCCTGTCAGACCCTGTCAGACCCTGTCAGAGACCCTGTCAGAGACCCTGTCAGAGACCCTGTCAGAGACCCTGTCAGACCCTGTCAGACTCTGTTAGACCCTGTCAGACCCTGCATGTGGCCTACATGCTGAGGCCTACATGAACCTTCGATGCTTGTCCCCACATTGCTGCTTGCAGCTATATCAGATCAAACAAAAGTACAAAGATCAAAGACCTTTGATCAGGGCGTTGCCTAGCAACAAATACCTCCCATTCATAACTCATCACTCCCATTCAATAAATACCTAAATTTATCGATCCGCCGTATCGTCATATTACCGCCTATTTGAAAATCCTTCGCAATTTAACATCTCCAACGTCTTAAGATTATGTTCACCAAAATTTAAGCCTATCTGAGGTACGGTGTAGGAGAAGTGTTTCAAATTCCATACCTAACTTTATCGATCCGCCGTATCGTCATATTACCGCCTATTTGAAAATCCTTTGCAATTTAACATCTCCAACGTCTTAAGATTATGCTTACCAAAATTTATGCCCATCTGAGGTACGGTCTAGGAGACCCCCCACTGGGGGTCCCCCAGTGGGGGGTCTCCCAGGGACCCCCAGGTCCCCCAGGGACGAGACTTTGTGTGGTCGTACTGGCAGCACTTTGTGATGCCCGTGCAAAGTTTCGTTCGTTTTGAAGCATGGGAACATGCTCAAAATTGCCCCAGCGTGTATGAACAAGAATAATAATAATACGGAAACAAAGCAACAACAATAGGGACCTTCGTCCCCCTTCGGGCTCGGTCCCTAATAATAATAATAATAATAGGGAAACAAAGCAACAACAATAGGGACCTTCGTCCCCCTTCGGGGCTCGGTCCCTAATAATAATAATAATAATAATAGGGAAACAAAGCAACAACAATAGGGACCTTCGTCCCCCTTCGGGGCTCGGTCCCTAATTAAAGCCGCAAGCGGCGTTGGTCGGGACCTCGCACCTGCGTTTGTTCGTCTTACTGAGACGCACAGCCATACCAAATTTCGTGTGCCTGGGACAATTGGCGTGGCCATGACATTGTAGATACCCTGTCAGAACAGACCCTGTCAGACCCTGTCAGACTCTGTTAGACCCTGTCAGACCCTGTCAGACCTTGTCAGACCCTGTCAGACTCTGTTAGACCCTGTCAGACCCTGCATGTGGCCTCCATGCTGAGGCCTACATGAACCTTCGATGCTTGTCCCCACATTGCTGCTTGCAGCTATATCAGATCAAAGGTACAAAGATCAGAGACCTTTGATCAGGGCGTTGCCTAGCAACAAATACCTCCCATTCATAACTCATCACTCCCATTCAATAAATACCTAACTTTATCGATCCGCCGTGTCGTCATATTACCGCCTATTTGAAAATCCTTCGCAATTTAACATCTCCAACGTCTTAAGATTATGTTCACCAAAATTTAAGCCTATCTGAGGTACGGTGTAGGAGAAGTGTTTCAAATTCCATACCTAACTTTATCGATCCGCCGTATCGTCATATTACCGCCTATTTGAAAATCCTTCGCAATTTAACATCTCCAACGTCTTAAGATTATGCTTACCAAAATTTATGCCCATCTGAGGTACGGTCTAGGAGACCCCCCACTGGGGGTCCCCCAGTGACCCCCACTGGGGGTCACTGGGGGACGAGACTTTGTGTGGTCGTACTGGCAGCACTTTGTGATGCCCGTGCAAAGTTTCGTTTGTTTTGAAGCATGGGAACATGCTCAAAATTGCCCCAGCGTGTATGAACAAGAATAATAATAATAATAATTAAAGCCGCAAGCGGCGTTGGTCGGGACCTCGCACCTGCGTTTGTTCGTCTTACTGAGACGCACAGCCATACCAAATTTCGTGTGCCTGGCACAATTATCTCACTTCCTGTTGGGCGTGGCCATGACATTGTAGATACCCTGTCAGAACAGACCCTGTCAGACCCTGTCAGACCCTGTCAGAGACCCTGTCAGACCCTGTCAGACTCTGTCAGAGACCCTGTCAGACCCTGTCAGACCCTGTCAGAGACCCTGTCAGACCCTGTCAGACCCTGTCAGACCCTGTCAGAGACCCTGTCAGACCCTGTCAGACTCTGTTAGACCCTGTCAGACCCTGCATGTGGCCTACATGCTGAGGCCTACATGAACCTTCGATGCTTGTCCCCACATTGCTGCTTGCAGCTATATCAGATCAAAGGTACAAAGATCAAAGACCTTTGATCAGGGCGTTGCCTAGCAACAAATACCTCCCATTCATAACTCATCACTCCCATTCAATAAATACCTAATTTTATCGATCCGCCGTATCGTCATATTACCGCCTATTTGAAAATCCTTCGCAATTTAACATCTCCAACGTCTTAAGATTATGTTCACCAAAATTTAAGCCTATCTGAGGTACGGTGTAGGAGAAGTGTTTCAAATTCCATACCTAACTTTATCGATCCGCCGTATCGTCATATTACCGCCTATTTGAAAATCCTTCGCAATTTAACATCTCCAACGTCTTAAGATTATGCTTACCAAAATTTATGCCCATCTGAGGTACGGTCTAGGAGACCCCCCACTGGGGGTCCCCCAGTGGGGGGTCTCCCAGGGACCCCCAGGTCCCCCAGGGACGAGACTTTGTGTGGTCGTACTGGCAGCACTTTGTGATGCCCGTGCAAAGTTTCGTTTGTTTTGAAGCATGGGAACATGCTCAAAATTGCCCCAGCGTGTATGAACAAGAATAATAATAATAATACGGAAACAAAGCAACAACAATAGGGACCTTCGTCCCCCTTCGGGCTCGGTCCCTAATAATAATAATAATACGGAAACAAAGCAACAACAATAGGGACCTTCGTCCCCCTTCGGGCTCGGTCCCTAATTAAAGCCGCAAGCGGCGTTGGTCGGGACCTCGCACCTGCGTTTGTTCGTCTTACTGAGACGCAAACCCTTACCGAATTTCGTGTGCCTGGCAAAAATGGTAAGCCATATTGGACAATTTTTCCTGTTAGGGGCTCAGCTAGCGGTAGATTTCTGACAGTTCACTGGCCTGTCATATGGGGGGCGCTATGTCAGACTGCCAGTTATTTGGCATGAAAATCTTGGTAGTCCTCATCTACATTACCCTGTGAAGTTTTAGTCTGAGGAAGAACTCCAAATTCAATAAAAAGCTCCCATTCATAACTCATAACAATAAATACCTAAGTTTATCGATCCGCCGTATCGTCATATTCCCGCCTATTTGAAAATCCTTCGCAATTTAACATCTCCAACGTCTTAAGATTATGTTCACCAAAATTTAAGCCCATCTGAGGTACGTTGTAGGAGAAATGTTTCAAAATGAAGTGGTGACACACTTCCTATTGAATTTGGCACTTTCAAATGGTAGCAAAATTCATCAGGCCGCCATTTTGTCATCTTACAAGATATCAAAAATCCCTTCGCAATTTAACATCTCCATTGTCTTGAGCTCATGTACACCAAAATTTACGGCCATCTGATGTACGGTGTAGGAGGAGTGTTTTAAAATCCATTGTATGTCTTATCACACAAAATCGCAATACAAGTCTTTTTATCTCACTTCCTGTTGGGCGTGGCCATGACATTGTAATTACAATTTTGTTCATCTTAGTGAGATACACACTGTAGAAAATAAAAATGACTACGATGGAGGAGTGAGAAGATGTATTGTGTTTTCTGTTTGTGCAACCACTCTGCCTTGAGTTATAGGGGGGTCTGGAGAGAAAAGGTCATGAGAGGGCATGAGAAGAGACTGATAAGGAATCTACATCTACATTCCTCTTCAGCTTGCCTCCAGAAGGGGGAAGACCAGTCAAGCCACACCTCTCCTCTTTGTTCTAAAACACATATTATAAATGTTAGAATTGTAGGGAAATGCACTATTCTTTGTCTGTACCACCTAGGGACAGATAGGAATCGGGCGCTTCTAATTAGACTCCTCTGTCAGGGCTAATAAAAGTATCATCTTTATATTCTAAGCTTTCGGTCGTCTGTTCATCACCATAACGAATCTGGGAAGGCATAGGATACTGGTTTTAGGACAACTAAGGTAAACACTGGTATCAAACGAGTAACGAATGGAATTAAAGTATCCTCTATGCCAACAATTTGGGGGCTCGTCCGGGATGGTGATTTGACGACCTCGCGTTGTTATATCGTTTAGGACAAAAGAGGAGTCCAACTTCACGGAAAATGAGAGTCTGAGACAGTCCTACGAGGGCCCTCTAACTACTAAAAAAAGGTAAGGAGAAACCTTTTTTAATATAAATTCTCCTATTGGATAATCAAATTTGGGCTGTCTGTTACTCTTATTGTACGGCTGTTGTTATTAGTGTGCACGAGCGTTAGAGCATAATATTAGATAGGATCGGTCTGGGACCGGAACAAAAAAAAAAAAAATCCAGTGTGAAGAGAGAAGAGAGAATTTTTCCGGGAGGTCAGAATTCCCCGAAGAGACCGGTACGTCTATAAAAGTCGAAAAAGAGAATTCTCACAAGAGACCGGTACGTCTATAAAAGTCGAAAAAGAGAATTCTCACAAGAGACCGGTACGTCTATAAAAGTCGAAAAAGAGAGACCGGTACGTCTATAAAAGTCGAAAAAGAGAGACCGGTACGTCTATAAAAGTCGAAAAAGAGAGACCGGTACGTCTATAAAAGTCGAAAAAGAATTCTGAAGAGACCGGTACGTCTATAAAAGTCGAAAAAATAACGGCCGAGAAATAGAAGGGTTGGAGTCCCTGGGTTAAAAGTCCCTAGAGTCCCCATTCGACCTTATACGTCATCAAAAATGACAGACAAATGTAAGGGAATCATCCCAAAATTTAATGTGGCAAAGGATGATTTTCCTAAAATGAGCTCAGAGAATCTATTGATCCAATTGGAAGAAGATTTGTTGAAAATAATTGACAAAAAAGATCATAATAAATTCAAAAGTCGACTAAACAAAGCTGTGATAAACATTCAACAGTATACCAAATGGTTAGCCCCTATGCAGGGTAAACAATTATCGTGGTCGCAATGCGCATCCATTTGTGAGGCTATGGGAGAATGTGAAGAGAGGTGTGTGAGACTGTTAGAGTCTAACACCTCTCAATCCAGCTTCCTAACTTGCCGTTCATTCAGAAAAGAATTAAAGAAAAGGCAGAAATATCTGGCAATGTATCATATGATGATTATGGCCTCACGCGCCCGGGCGGAGAAGGAGGAGGAGGTACTTTCAAGTGGAATCTACCCCTCATTGACTCCCTCAGCCCCTGTGTCCCCCACCATATGTGACTTCACCGAGTGTAATAATGGCCCCTATCCTGGACTTTAGTGGACACCTGGAGTACACTAAGACACATGAGGATAGTAAAGAACAGAAGTCGTCCCCACCGTCACATAACGACAGTGACGTAGAGGAAAAGTCTAACGAAACTCCTTGGGACGACATTGATCAGGGCTTAGCGTCGAGCGCGGTCACCCACACCCCCCTTGGATTAGTAAGAAAGACCCCCGTCGTGTCGTCTCATACCCCGGTGCTCACCCCACCTCTATCCAGTGTGTGGAGCAAGCAGAAGGAGGAGTTAGCGGAGCGGTCAAATTGTCTGGACAGGCTGAGACAATCAGATAGGAGAGACAGACAGAAAGAATGGTTGAAGGCAAAACTTGAGGAGTACGAGAAAGATCCTGATAAAATGAGAGATTCAGATGAGGAACAAAAGGAGGAAAGAGAGAAGGAGGCGGCAGCTCACGCTAGAATGAAAAAGTTATTGAAGGAAAATAAAGACAAACCCACACACATGTATGACTCGGAGTTCCAAGGGTGCGTAGGCAATTTTCCGTTAATTCAACCGGGTCCTGGACAAGTGCAGGTGTATAAACCTTATCAATTTACAGACATCACTATTCTGGCAGAACAATTACCACCATTGGCTCAAGGAGGTAGAACATGGCTCCGAAAAATTCTGTCTCTGTCCGCGGGAACCCCACTCTGTCTCGGTGATTTCCGTGCTATATGCACTAAGGCGTGTACCCCCGCCACATGTGAACAGATCGAGCGCGCATCTGGCGCATTTGGTTTTCCACATGAAACACCACTGGCCCACTGTTACGGGCTCATCTTTGATGTTGTGAGACGCCTCTTTCCGGAGACGTGTCTTACTTTTCCTACTTTTCCTACATACACAGTAGACCAGGATCCATCACAGTTTTTAGAGAAATGTGTGCAATTATGGGTGGATCGCACAGGCGCCCACCCCACTAGAGAGATACAGTCGCAGGCAATGTTCCGAACCAATTTGAAGGAGGCCTTACCTGGCCCCGTTAAAGACCTGCTAAATGATGATCCTGAGTACATGACACGCACAGAACAGGCTTTTTCACCACACATAGTGTTCAGGCTGTCTCGCTACCGCGATGCCCAAGTCTCAGAAAAGTCTAAAGCGGAAATAGCAGCTGCAGCTCTCGCAAAATTACAATTGGCAGATTTACAGGATAAACGTAAAGCTTCTAAACCGTTGGGTCAACATTTTCAGGCTGCATTTGCCCCAAGAGAACCCCCACAAGCTCAATCTGTGTTTAGAGGTGCCAGCGCGTCCCTTCGTGGACGAGGGAGAGGCCGCGCCTCCATGGCACAGGCCCAGAGTGGCCGCTATCTGAACCCGTCTTACAGCGGGTGCTATATCTGTGGCTCTACTGAACACTGGGCCAAAGCTTGCCCACATGCTGAGCACACTCAACAGGGTTCTGGACACCCACAGGGGAGAGGCACTCCGTTTAATGCCCGAGGTCGTGGGCGCGGCCGGGCTCCCTGGAGATTTGCTCCTCAGTCCCAGGGCAACTATCCCTCCCTGTCGTGTGACGAAGGTCACCGCTGGGATGGATGGGGTGAACAATGTGAATAGGGGTGCCCAGCAGGCATGGCCGCCGCTCTACATTCAGGGGCTGATCCGCGGCTGTTGGTGACGGTGAGTGACAGACAGCTGGCTATGTTGGTGGACACGGGAGCTTCGCGTTCTTCTGTCACTGACCATTTTCCACTGTCTACACAAACTGTTTCCTTGGTTGGCTTGGCTGGGAAGATATTGTCCCTGCCCCTTACTGATTTATTACCTGTTTCTATTGCTGGTCAACGCCTGTATCACTCATTTGTGTATTCTCCGCAGACACCCGTGTCGCTCCTGGGACGGGATCTGCTTATGAAAACAGGCGCTTCCATTTTGTGTTCACCAGAAGGGGTCACTGTTACATTTCCATCGGGTGCCTCCCACGTGTGTCTCCAGGTTCCTTCTCCTACGTGCAAATGGCTCCTCCCACAGATTGACCTGACTGATAGGCCACAGACTGCTATCATTTATTGGTGTGAGCTCCTGGATCAGGAGCCCACAGGAGGGGGTATAAATATAGCATCAATTTATGCTAATTGGACACCATTTTTACAATCTAAATTTGCATTTGCAGCTCTATCTGACCCACTTCATAGCACCCTATTTTATGATAGGGACCATGATGAAATGTATAGAGAAAATTTTGAAACATTTGAGGGCACAGAAGCACAGTTGAGTTCTCGATTTTTGTATTTTTCTAAAATAGGGGTGGCAGCAGATTGCATACTGCCTCAAAATTTACTCTTATTATTCAAAGGAGACGACTCTGTTCCCCACATTTCACTGGGCTTAAATGTCGCACACGAGGCCAGACAGCTTGGACCAATGGTGCGGAAGGCACAACAAATGACTGACTGGACACACACAGACACACCAGACGTTGACTGGTCATCCTCTTCTGACATTTGGCGTATTAAAATATACGCGACTGACTCAAGCACTTTGGCGCGGGAAGAAATCCAGCGCCACCACGGACGTGAACATTCTGATCATGAAGATGCGGAGACTATGTTAGACTCTCTTCCGGAGGAGCTTTGGTCTGCTCATCCTCATGATGTAGGACTCTGCAACATCCCACCCATTTCCATTGACATGAAACCAGGCTCACACGTTTTTAAACGTCAATATCCACTCACTCGAGAACAGAATGAGGGACTGCTGGAGACACTGAATGGTCTCTGGGAGGCCGGTGTAATTGAAAGATGTAGGAGTGATTGGAACACTCCTCTCCTACCTGTCAAAAAGGCCGACGGAGTAAATTACCGTATGGCACACGATTTGAGAGAGGTGAATGACGTCACCGACACACCATTGCAATCTGTTCCGGACCCACATCGCATGCTGTCTACACTCTCTCCAAATTTAAAATGGTTCACAGTGATTGATTTGGCTAATGCTTTCTATTGCGTGCCTCTGGCAAAAGAGTGTAGACACTATTTCGCGTTCACGTACCGAGGACACAGGATGCAGTACACAAGAATGCCACAAGGGCATCAAAATTCACCAGGCATTTTCAATCAGATTTTGAAAACTATTCTGTCTTCTTTAGAGCTGCCGCCAGAGGTCGTGCTTTCTCAATACGTTGATGATATTCTTCTAGGAGCGCCATCTGCTGACACGTGTTTGAGAGGGACAGAACAAGTGTTAAGAAAACTGCATGAGGCAGGTTTGAAAGTGTCTAGAAAGAAACTGCAGTGTTGTAGACCAGTGGTCACGTTTTTAGGACGCCTCATTGACGGAGGCAACATTCAGGTGTCTGGGGAACACCGACAATCCATTTTGAAGGCCCCACGCCCAGTAACGGTAAAGGACATGTTGTCCTTCCTAGGGCTGTGTGGGTACAGCCGAGCATACGTGCCCGGCTACACAGATTTGACGCTCCCTCTGAGAGCATTGGTGAAGGCTCAAGGAGTGAGGAATTCCTCCGCTCGTTTGGAATGGACGGAGGAGGCAGAAGCCGCCTTTGCATCCTGCAAAAGCTCCCTGGCCTCCGCGGCTGCTTTGGCCACACCTGACTATGACCAACCTTTTTACTTGGATGTTTCTAATTCACAACTGACCATGAATGCTGTTTTATTTCAGAAAGGAGCACGCGGCCGGAAAGTCCTGACATATCTCAGCGCTACCATCCCTCTTGCGGATGCAAAGCACCCTCAATGTGTGGTTCATGCGACTGCTGTGGCCCAGGCAATCCAAAAGACAGCTCATATAGTACTAGGACACCCACTCACTGTTAATACATCTCATTCAGTTCTCGCACTGGTCAAATCCCAGGAGTTTACCATGTCCTCACTCCGCCAAACACGTCTTTTGAACATTTTACAGCAACCTAACGTATCTATTGTTTCAGGAGAAGTCAACATGGCAGACAGTGTTCCCACATCTGGCTCTCCACACTGCTGTATCCCTGTTGTGGCCGCAGCCAATCAGGCTCGTCCTGGCTTGCTGGAGACGCCACTGAGCTGGGGTATGGTTCTTTTTACAGACGGTTGTTGTTGGCGTACGCCTGAAGGCTCACTGAAGGGGGGATGGGCGGTAGTCCAGTGTGATACGGTCGACCCCCTCACCTTCGTCACGGTGGCCTCAGGTACTGTCACAGACCATCCCTCCGCTCAACGCTGCGAGTTACTGGCTCTTTGCGCAGCACTAGAATATTCTCTGAATCGATCAGTGACTATTTATTCTGACTCCGCCTACGCCGTCAACGCATGTCATACTGACATGGCGATGTGGCGCAGAGGCAATTTTCTCACTGCCAAAGGAACTCCAATTGCCCACAAAGATGTGATAGAGAGGCTGTCAGATGCCCTATCACTCCCACACAGTGCACTGGCCATTGTAAAGTGCCCTGGACACATGAAAGGTAACACTTTGGTTCCAGGAGGTAATCGAGCGGCTGATCAAGCAGCTAAGGTGGCTGCAGATTATCCCATTTTTGCCACCTCTGCTATGTTGGTGACCTCCAATACTTTAGTAGACTTGTTGCCCCCACTCACTGACAAGTTCATTTTGGAATCTCAAAAGATGGCCTCTCCTGAGGAGCGGCAGGCGTGGTTAGATAACGGCGCTGACCGCTACTCAGATGGTCTCTACAGGGGTCCTAATGGTCTCTGCTGTCTACCTACCCCACTTTTTCCATCAGTTTTAGGCGAGGCCCATGGCCTCACCCACGTGAGTAAAGATAAAATGCTCAAATCTATTTCTTCCCTGTGGTGGCACCCATTTCTGAAATCGCTCGTTACTCAGCATGTTTCATCCTGTGACACATGCACTAAATTCAATGTGCGCCCTGCTCTGAATGCACCACACGCACCACAACTTAAAGGCACATACCCAGGTGAAGTGCTCCAAATAGACTACACAGACATGATTACCCCTGTTCGCGGTAAACGTTATCTATTGGTTCTAGTGGACACATTTTCTGGCTGGCCTGAAGCTTTCCCGTGTGCTAGTGAAACTGCGGACATGGTCATTAAAGCATTGACATTCACGTGGATACCAAATCATGGTTTTCCTAGGATTCTTCACACGGACCAGGGTACTCATTTCACTGCGAAACATTTAAAACAAGTAGAATCCATGATGGGTCTTAAACATTCCTATGGATGTGTTTATCATCCTTCATCTCAGGGCCAAGTGGAACGCATGAACCGAACACTGAAGTCTATTTTGGCTAAAATGTGTGCCTCATCCAATCTCTCTTGGTTGGATGCTCTTCCTGCTGCTCTGCTACAAGCACGTGCATCTATTTCCCGCTCTACAGGTTTCTCTCCGTTTGAGCTGGTATACGGACGACGGATGCCGGGTCCTGGATCACCATCTGGCCCCGTCGTCTCCGGTGGCCCTCTCCAGTATAAACCCTACTGGTCCTCACTCTCACACCTTGTTTCCAGTTTGTCTGCGCAGGTTAAATCCAACAGAGAGGTGATTCCTGACAAAGCCACTGCTGAATTTCCTGACCTCCCCGATAGAGTTCTTCTCAAAGTTCATTCCAGGAAGTGGTCTGATCCCCGTTGGACGGGACCGTTCAACGTGGTTGCTCGCACGGATCGTGCTGTTCAACTCCAAGGTCGCGGAAACCAGTGGTATCACCTACGTCACCTAGCACCTGCGCCATGACTCCTCCAGAGCGTGACGTCCGTCCCGGGATCGGGCCGGACGGAAGGGGGAGGAGAGTAACTATGATACATACACGCACAATTACATCGGTGCATAACGCCTGGCTTATCTGGGCAATACATGCATGTTTGTTTATATTTTTAATTATTTTACTTTTTAAGGCATGGTATTTAGTCCTCTCACTCACTCAAGTTCCTGCCACGCCAGTTCCTCCGGTGGACCCCATTGTATACGCGATTCCCACCGACTGTAATCACCGAGCAAAGCGCAGCACCTACACTAGCCAGTTGCCTACGGATAATATGTGGTGGAGATTGATGAATTTCACTAAAACTCAAATGAATATTACCACTAGGTGTTATATATGTTCTCTCATACCACATGCGCACGATCATACACCACTATGGGGGGTTAGACCCGCCTCTATAAATAGAACGGTGTGTGCACTAATGAGTTATCAAGGGCACGAGGATTCTTGGTGTCCAGATCCATATTTTAGGAATAGATCAAATTGGCGGGACCCGTCCACTTTCCACTTGAAAACTAACAGAACTAATCTGGAAGGAATTGCAGTAGGACGACAGTCACAGGAAGGAGAATTGGGTTTTTTCAGGAATGTTCGAATAGGACTACATTCCTGGGACATTCGAGAGTGAAAATAAAAATGGTTATATCTGAATTAGAAAATCCAACCAAACCAAATCAGACATATTCAGCTTATCCATGGGGCAGTAACACTCATAAATATATGGGATCTAATTGGTATCACATGAACGTCACAGCCTTTTTAAAATACATGAACTATACAGGAACTCTGCCTAGCCGGACTACCACACTCTGGTCTCTGCCAGGGAAAAGAGGATGTCCGGCTCCCTTAAGATATGTGTGGGTTTGTGGTAAGAAAGTCTACCTGTATTTACCTGAAGGTTGGTGTGGAACGTGTTATTTGGCTAATTTGGCCCCAGCTGCCTACATAGTTAATTTCACTTATCCCCATCCCCGAGGTTACCGACACATTCGGTCCTGGGAACCCCCCACTCGGTCGCAGGTTTTTGGGCAGACACGCACCCCACTCATAAGTGACTTACGAGGAATTACTATGACTTTATTTCCGTGGTACGGGTCGGCATATTTGGGACATAGAATGAATGAGGTATGGTGGACACTAGAAAATATAACCTCTGTGTTAGATCAGATTACCACGCAATTAAAAGAAGACCCTGAAAGAAAAGCAATGAGGGCTATGCTGACTACGCATCAACTGGCGCTTGATTATTTGTTTGCTGCAGACGGGGGCTCTGCGCCAAGATGGGAATAGATCACTGTTGTACGTATATACCTGACAGTTCTCACAATTGGACTGATATCCATGACCAAGTCGCAATACTAACAGGGATGCTTAAAGAAGCTCACGACCCGGACTGGGGCAATTTCAATATTGGCACTTGGTTCACCTCTGGCGCCTGGTGGCAGGTTCTTCTCAAAATAGTCACACCCCTTCTGACCATTGCACTGGTATGCTGCCTGCTCTGTGTCTGTGTTTTGCCTTGTTTGCAGGGTATGGTGGGAAAAATGATAAATGGAATGATCTCTCCACCCGGGGGTGCATACATGGCCCTTAAGACCATTACCATGGAAGAGTCTGAAAGGGTGACCTGGGTGTCTCCCCGGGGGGAGAGGGAAATCCTAAATGTCACAGACTTTGAAGAGCATGTGGTTTTGAGTGAGTAGAGCGTCAGAAGGGGGAGACCAAGGGTGAAAGGTTACTCTTTTATGATTTTAGTTTTGTATCTGTAACTAATGAGAGGACATGCCTATTTAGCAATATTATGTTTGGATTTTTATATTTACATATATATGGTTTACTTTTTAAGGTTTTATATTTTTTCTGACTTATATTTTTACATTTAGTTTAGAGATTTTATGTCGGCCACTTTAGGTGACCGACAGAAGGGGGAATTGTAGAAAATAAAAATGACTACGATGGAGGAGTGAGAAGATGTATTGTGTTTTCTGTTTGTGCAACCACTCTGCCTTGAGTTATAGGGGGGTCTGGAGAGAAAAGGTCATGAGAGGGCATGAGAAGAGACTGATAAGGAATCTACATCTACATTCCTCTTCAGCTTGCCTCCAGAAGGGGGAAGACCAGTCAAGCCACACCTCTCCTCTTTGTTCTAAAACACATATTATAAATGTTAGAATTGTAGGGAAATGCACTATTCTTTGTCTGTACCACCTAGGGACAGATAGGAATCGGGCGCTTCTAATTAGACTCCTCTGTCAGGGCTAATAAAAGTATCATCTTTATATTCTAAGCTTTCGGTCGTCTGTTCATCACCATAACGAATCTGGGAAGGCATAGGATACTGGTTTTAGGACAACTAAGGTAAACACTGGTATCAAACGAGTAACGAATGGAATTAAAGTATCCTCTATGCCAACAACACCCATACCAACTTTCGTGTGTCTGGCTGAAATCGTATGCCACCCACGATCCTCTTTGTGTTAAAACGCTCATTTGCTGTACATTTTCTGACAGTTCACTGGCCTGTCATATGGGGGCGCTATGTCAGACTGCCAGTTATTTGGCATGAAAATCTTGGTAGTCCTCATCTACATTACCCTGTGAAGTTTTAGTCTGAGGAAGAACTCCAAATTCAATAAAAACCTCCTATTCATAATTCATAACTCCCATTCAATAAATACCTAAGTTTATCGATTCGCCGTATCGTCATATTACCTCCTATTTGAAAATCCTTCGCAATTTATCATCTCCAATGTCTTAAGATTATGTTCACCAAAATTTAAGCCCATCTGAGGTTCGGTGTAGGAGAAGTGTTTCAAATTCCATTGTCTGTCCAATATCCACAAAATCACACAAAAGGCCAATTATCTCACTTCCTGTTGGGCGTGGACATAACATTGCAGTGAGGCGTTTGTTTGTCTTATTGAGATATACGTCCCTACCAAATTTCGTGCGCCTATCTTAAACGGTATGCCAGCCCCGAAAGACAATGCGCCAGCCCCAAAAAACAACGCACTAGGGGGCGCTATCAAGCTCCTGGGGGTCACCGGGGGACAGGTCTTTTTGGAGGCGTAGCTGCCGCCCTACGTGATGCCCGTGCAAAATTTCGTTCGTTTTGAAGCATGGGAACATGCTCAAAATTGCCCAAAAGCGTGTTAAAAAATGTGTCCCAAGAATAATAATAATAATTAAAGCCGCAAGCGGCGTTGGTCGGGACCTCGCACCTGCGTTTGTTCGTCTTACTGAGACGCACACCCATACCGAATTTCGTGTGCCTGGCAAAAATGGTAAGCCATATCGGACAATTTTTCCTGTTAGGGGCTCAGCTAGCGGTAGATTTCTGACAGTTCACTGGCCTGTCATATGGGGGCGCTATGTCAAACTGCCAGTTATTTGGCATGAAAATCTTGGTAGTCCTCATCTACATTACCCTGTGAAGTTTTAGTCTGAGGAAGAACTCCAAATTCAATAAAAACCTCCTATTCATAACTCATAACTCCCATTCAATAAATACCTAAGTTTATCGATCCGCCGTATCATCATATTACCGCCTATTTGAAAATCCTTCGCAATTTAACATCTCCAACGTCTTAAGATTATGTTCACCAAAATTTAAGCCCATCTGAGGTACGGTGTAGGAGAAGTGTTTCAAAATGAAGTGGTGACACACCTCCTATTGAATTTGGCACTTTCAAATGGTAGCAAAATTCATCAGGCCGCCATTTTGTCATCTTACAAGATATCAAAAATCCCTTCGCAATTTAACATCTACAATATCTTGAGCTCATGTACACCAAAATATACACCCATCCGATGTACGGTGTAGGAGGAGTGTTTTAAAATCCAATGTATGTCATATCACACAAAATCGCAATACAAGTCTTCTTATCTCACTTCCTGTTGGGCGTGGCCATGACATTGTAATTACAATTTTGTTCATCTTAGTGAGATACACACCCATACCAACTTTCGTGTGTCTGGCTGAAATCGTATGCCACCCACGATCCTCTTTGTGTTAAAACGCTCATTTGCTGTACATTTTCTGACAGTTCACTGGCCTGTCATATGGGGGCGCTATGTCAGACTGCCAGTTATTTGGCATGAAAATCTTGGTAGTCCTCATCTACATTACCCTGTGAAGTTTTAGTCTGAGGAAGAACTCCAAATTCAATAAAAACCTCCTATTCATAATTCATAACTCCCATCCAATAAATACCTAAGTTTATCGATCCGCCGTATCGTCATATTACCGCCTATTTGAAAATCCTTCGCAATTTATCATCTCCAATGTCTTAAGATTATGTTCACCAAAATTTAAGCCCATCTGAGGTTCGGTGTAGGAGAAGTGTTTCAAATTCCATTGTCTGTCCAATATTACAAAATCACACAAAATGCCAATTATCTCACTTCCTGTTGGGCGTGGCCATGACATTGCAGTGAAGCGTTTGTTCGTCTTATTGAGATACACGTCCCTACCGAATTTCGTGCGCCTATCTTAAACGGAACTCCAAATTCAATAAATAACTCCCATCCATAACTCATAACTCATACCTAAATGTATTGATCCGCTGTATCGTCATATTACTGCCTATTTGAAAATCCTTCGCAATTTAACATCTCCAACATCTTAAGATTATGTTCACCAAAATTTAAGCCCATCTGAGGTACGGTGTAGGAGAAGTGTTTCAAATTCCATTGTATGTCAAATTTCATAAAAGGCCAATTATCTCACTTCCTGTTGGGCGTGGACATGACATTGCAGTGAGGCGTTTGTTTGTCTTATTGAGATACACGTCCCTACCGAATTTCGTGCGCCTATCTTAAACGGTATGCCAGCCCCGAAAGACAACGCGCTAGGGGCGCTATCGAGCTCCTGGGGGTCACCAGGGGACGGGTCTTTTTGGAGGCGTAGCTGCCGCCCTACGTGATGCCCCTGCAAAGTCACGTTCGTTTTGAAGCATGGGAACATGCTCAAAATTGCCCAAAAGCGCGTGAACAAGAACAAGAATAATAATTAAAGCCGCAAGCGGCGTTGGTCGGGACCTCGCACCTGCGTTTGTTCGTCTTACTGAGACGCAAACCCTTACCGAATTTCGTGAGCCTGGCAAAAATAGTAAGCCATATCGGACAATTTTTCCTGTTAGGGGCTCAGCTAGCGGTAGATTTCTGACAGTTCACTGGCCTGTCATATGGGGGCGCTATGTCAGACTGCCAGTTATTTGGCATGAAAATCTTGGTAGTCCTCATCTACATTACCCTGTGAAGTTTTAGTCTGAGAAAGAACTCCAAATTCAATAAAAACCTCCCATTCATAACTCCCATTCAATAAATACCTAAGTTTATCGATCCGCCGTATCGTCATATTACCGCCTATTTGAAAATCCTTCACAATTTAACATCTGCAACGTCTTAAGATTATGTTCACCAAAATTTAAGCCCATCTGAGGTACGTTGTAGAAGAAATGTTTCAAAATGAAGTGGTGACACACTTCCTATTGAATTTGGCACTTTCAAATGGTAGCAAAATTCATCAGGCCGCCATTTTGTCATCTTACAAGATATCAAAAATCCCTTCGCAATTTAACATCTCCATTGTCTTGAGCTCATGTACACCAAAATTTACGCCCATCTGATGTACGGTGTAGGAGGAGTGTTTTAAAATCCATTGTATGTCTTATCACACAAAATCGCAATACAAGTCTTTTTATCTCACTTCCTGTTGGGCGTGGCCATGACATTGTAATTACAATTTTGTTCATCTTAGTGAGATACACACCCATACCAACTTTCGTGTGTCTGGCTGAAATCGTATGCCACCCACGATCCTCTTTGTGTTAAAACGCTCATTTGCTGTACATTTTCTGACAGTTCACTGGCCTATCATATGGGGGCGCTATGTCAGACTGCCAGTTATTTGGCATGAAAATCTTGGTAGTCCTCATCTACATTACCCTGTGAAGTTTTAGTCTGAGGAAGAACTCCAAATTCAATAAAAACCTCCTATTCATAATTCATAACTCCCATTCAATAAATACCTAAGTTTATCGATCCGCCGTATCGTCATATTACCGCCTATTTGAAAATCCTTCGCAATTTTTCATCTCCAATGTCTTAAGATTATGTTCACCAAAATTTAAGCCCATCTGAGGTTCGGTGTAGGAGAAGTGTTTCAAATTCCATTGTCTGTCCAATATTACAAAATCACACAAAATGCCAATTATCTCACTTCCTGTTGGGCGTGGCCATGACATTGCAGTGAAGCGTTTGTTCGTCTTATTGAGATACACGTCCCTACCGAATTTCGTGCGCCTATCTTAAACGGAACTCCAAATTCAATAAATAACTCCCATCCATAACTCATAACTCATACCTAACTTTATCGATCCGCTGTATCGTCATATTACCGCCTATTTGAAAATCCTTCGCAATTTAACATCTCCAACGTCTTAAGATTATGTTCACCAAAATTTAAGCCCATCTGAGGTACGGTGTAGGAGAAGTGTTTCAAATTCCATTGTATGTCAAATTTCACAAAAAGCCAATTATCTCACTTCCTGTTGGGCGTGGACATGACATTGCAGTGAGGCGTTTGTTCGTCTTATTGAGATACACGTCCTTACCGAATTTCGTGCGCCTATCTTAAACGGTATGCCAGCCCCGAAAGACAACGCATTAGGGGGCGCTATCGAGCTCCTGGGGGTCACTGGGGGACGGGACTTTTTGGAGGCGTAGCTGCCGCCCTACGTGATGCCCGTGCAAAGTTTTGTTCGTTTTGAAGCATGGGAACATGCTCCAAATTGCCCAAAAGCGTGTGAACAAGAACAAAAAAAATTAAAGCCGCAAGCGGCGTTGGTCGGGACCTCGCACCTGCGTTTGTTCGTCTTACTGAGACGCACACCCATACCGAATTTCGTGTGCCTGGCAAAAATGGTAAGCCATATCGGACAATTTTTCCTGTTAGGGGCTCAGCTAGCGGTAGATTTCTGACAGTTCACTGGCCTGTCATATGGGGGCGCTATGTCAGACTGCCAGTTATTTGGCATGAAAATCTTGATAGTCCTCATCTACATTACCCTGTGAAGTTGTAGTCTGAGGAAGAACTCCAAATTCAATAAAAACCTCCCATTCATAATTCATAGCTCCCATTCAATAAATACCTAAGTTTATCGATCCGCCGTATCGTCATATTACCGCCTATTTGAAAATCCTTCGCAATTTAACATCTCCAATGTCTTAAGATTATGTTCACCAAAATTTAAGCCCATCTGAGGTACGTTGTAGGAGAAGTGTCTGCTAAATGAAGTGGTGACACACCTCCTATTGCATTTGGCACTTTCAAATGGTAGCAAAATTCATCAGGCCGCCATTTTGTCATCTTACAAGATATCAAAGATCCCTTCGCAATTTAACATCTCCAATGTCTTGAGCTCATGTACACCAAAATTTACGCCCATCTGATGTAAGGTGTAGGAGGAGTGTTTTAAAATCCATTTTATGTCATATCACACAAAATCGCAATACAAGTCTTCTTATCTCACTTCCTGTTGGGCGTGGCCATGACATTGTAATTACAATTTTGTTCATCTTAGTGAGATACACACCCATACCAACTTTCGTGTGTCTGGCTGAAATCGTATGCCACCCACGATCCTCTTTGTGTTAAAACGCTCATTTGCTGTACATTTTCTGACAGTTCACTGGCCTGTCATATGGGGGCGCTATGTCAGACTGCCAGTTATTTGGCATGAAAATCTTGGTAGTCCTCATGTACATTACCCTGTGAAGTTTTAGTCTGAGGAAGAACTCCAAATTCAATAAATATCTCCCATTCATAATTCATAACTCGCATTCAATAAATACCTAAGTTTATCGATCCGCCGTATCGTCATATTACCGCCTATTTGAAAATCCTTCGCAATTTAACATCTCCAATGTCTTAAGATTATGTTCACCAAAATTTAAGCCCATCTGAGGTACGGTGTAGGAGAAGTGTTTCAAATTCCATTGTATGTCCAATATCCACAAATCACACAAAAGGCCAATTATCTCACTTCCTGTTGGGCGTGGCCATGACATTGCAGTGAGACGTTTGTTCGTCTTATTGAGATACACGTCCCTACCGAATTTCGTGCGCATATCTTAAACGAAACTCCAAATTCAATAAATAACTCCATCCATAACTTATAACTCCCATTCAATAAATACCTAACTTTATCGATCCGCCGTATCGTCATATTACCGCCTATTTGAAAATCCTTCGCAATTTAACATCTACCACATCTTAAGATTATGTTCACCAAAATTTAAGCCCATCTGAGGTACGGTGTAGGAGAAGTGTTTCAAATTCCATTGTATGTCAAATTTCACAAAAGGCCAATTATCTCACTTCCTGTTGGGCGTGGACATGACATTGCAGTGAGGCGTTTGTTCGTCTTATTAAGATACACGTCCCTACCGAATTTCGTGCGCCTATCTTAAACGGTATGCCAGCCCCGAAAGACAACGCCCTAGGGGGCGCTATCGAGCTCCTGGGGGTCACCAGGGGACGGGACTTTTTGGAGGCGTAGCTGCCGCCCTACGTGATGCCCCTGCAAAGTCATGTTCGTTTTGAAGCATGGGAACATGCTCAAAATTGCCCAAAAGCGTGTGAACAAGAACAAGAATAATAATAAAGCCGCAAGCGGCGTTGGTCGGGACCTCGCACCTGCGTTTGTTCGTCTTACTGAGACGCACACCCATACCGAATTTCGTGTGCCTGGCAAAAATGGTAAGCCGTATCGGACAATTTTTCCTGTTAGGGGCTCAGCTAGCGGTAGATTTCTGACAGTTCACTGGCCTGACATATGGGGGCGCTATGTCAGACTGCCAGTTATTTGGCATGAAAATCTTGGTAGTCCTCATCTACATTACCCTGTGAAGTTTTAGTCTGAGGAAGAACTCCAAATTCAATAAAAACCTCCCATTCATAACTCCCATTCAATAAATACCTAAGTTTATCGATCCGCCGTATCGTCATATTACCGCCTATTTGAAAATCCTTCGCAATTTAACATCTCCAACGTCTTAAGATTATGTTCACCAAAATTTAAGCCCATCTGAGGTACGGTGTAGGAGAAGTGTTTCAAAATGAAGTGGTGACACACTTCCTATTGAATTTGGCACTTTCAAATGGTAGCAAAATTCATCAGGCCGCCATTTTGTCATCTTATAAGATATCAAAAATCCCTTCGCAATTTAACATCTCCATTGTCTTGAGCTCATGTACACCAAAATGTACGCCCATCTGATGTACGGTGTAGGAGGAGTGTTTTAAAATCCATTGTATGTCTTATCACACAAAATCGCAATACAAGTCTTTTTATCTCACTTCCTGTTGGGCGTGGCCATGACATTGTAATTACAATTTTGTTCATCTTAGTGAGATACACACCCATACCAACTTTCGTGTGTCTGGCTGAAATCGTATGCCACCCACGATCCTCTTTGTGTTAAAACGCTCATTTGCTGTACATTTTCTGACAGTTCACTGGCCTGTCATATGGGGGCGCTATGTCAGACTGCCAGTTATTTGGCATGAAAATCTTGGTAGTCCTCATCTACATTACCCTGTGAAGTTTTAGTCTGAGGAAGAACTCCAAATTCAATAAAAACCTCCTATTCATAATTCATAACTCCCATTCAATAAATACCTAAGTTTATCGATCCGCCGTATCGTCATATTACCGCCTATTTGAAAATCCTTCGCAATTTATCATCTCCAATGTCTTAAGATTATGTTCACCAAAATTTAAGCCCATCTGAGGTTCGGTGTAGGAGAAGTGTTTCAAATTCCATTGTCTGTCCAATATTACAAAATCACACAAAATGCCAATTATCTCACTTCCTGTTGGGCGTGGCCATGACATTGCAGTGAAGCGTTTGTTCGTCTTATTGAGATACACGTCCCTACCGAATTTAGTGCGCCTATCTTAAACGGATCTCCAAATTCAATAAATAACTCCCATCCATAACTCATAACTCATACCTAACTTTATCGATCCGCTGTATCGTCATATTACCGCCTATTTGAAAATCCTTCGCAATTTAACATCTCCAACCTCTTAAGATTATGTTCATCAAAATTTAAGCCCATCTGAGGTACGGTGTAGGAGAAGTGTTTCAAATTCCATACCTAACTTTATCGATCCGCCGTATCGTCATATTATCGCCTATTTGAAAATCCTTCGCAATTTAACATCTCCAACGTCTTAAGATTATGCTTACCAAAATGTATGCCCATCTGAGGTACGGTCTAGGAGACCCCCCACTGGGGGTCCCCCAGTGGGGGGTCTCCCAGGGACCCCCAGGTCCCCCAGGGACGAGACTTTGTGTGGTCGTACTGGCAGCACTTTGTGATGCCCGTGCAAAGTTTCGTTTGTTTTGAAGCATGGGAACATGCTCAAAATTGCCCCAGCGTGTATGAACAAGAATAATAATAATACGGAAACAAAGCAACAACAATAGGGACCTTCGTCCCCCTTCGGGCTCGGTCCCTAATTAAAGCCGCAAGCGGCGTTGGTCGGGACCTCGCACCTGCGTTTGTTCGTCTTACTGAGACGCACAGCCATACCAAATTTCGTGTGCCTGGCACAATTATCTCACTTCCTGTTGGGCGTGGCCATGACATTGTAGATACCCTGTCAGAACAGATCCTGTCAGACCCTGTCAGACCCTGTCAGACCCTGTCAGACCCTGTCAGACTCTGTTAGACCCTGTCAGACCCTGTCAGACCCTGTCAGACCCTGTCAGACCCTGCATGTGGCCTACATGCTGAGGCCTACATGAACCTTCGATGCTTGTCCCCACATTGCTGCTTGCAGCTATATCAGATCAAAGGTACAAAGATCAAAGACCTTTGATCAGGGCGTTGCCTAGCAACAAATACCTCCCATTCATAACTCATCACTCCCATTCAATAAATACCTAACTTTATCGATCCGCCGTATCGTCATATTACCGCCTATTTGAAAATCCTTCGCAATTTAACATCTCCAACGTCTTAAGATTATGTTCACCAAAATTTAAGCCCATCTGAGGTACGGTGTAGGAGAAGTGTTTCAAATTCCATTCTATGTCCAATACCCAAAAATCACACAAAAGCCCAATTATCTCACTTCCTGTTGGGCATGGCCATGACATTGCAGTGAGGCGTTTGTTCGTCTTATTGAGATACACGTCCCTACCGAATTTCGTGCGCCTATCTTAAACGGTATGCCAGCCCCGAAAGACAACGCGCTAGGGGGCGCTATCGAGCTCCTGGGGGTCACTGGGGGACGGGACTTTGTGTGGTCGTACTGGCAGCACTTTGTGATGCCCGTGCAAAGTTTCGTTCGTTTTGAAGCATGGGAACATGCTCAAAATTGCCCCAGTGAGTGTGAACAAGAACAAGAATAATAATAATTAAAGCCGCAAGCGGCGTTGGTCGGGACCTCGCACCTGCGTTTGTTCGTCTTACTGAGACGCACAGCCATACCAAATTTCGTGTGCCTGGCACAATTATCTCACTTCCTGTTGGGCGTGGCCATGACATTGTAGATACCCTGTCAGAACAGACCCTGTCAGACCCTGTCAGACCCTGTCAGACTCTGTTAGACCCTGTCAGACTCTGTCAGACCCTGTCAGACCCTGCATGTGGCCTACATGCTGAGGCCTACATGAACCTTCGATGCTTGTCCCCACATTGCTGCTTGCAGCTATATCAGATCAAAGGTACAAAGATCAAAGACCTTTGATCAGGGCGTTGCCTAGCAACAAATACCTCCCATTCATAACTCATCACTCCCATTCAATAAATACCTAATTTTATCGATCCGCCGTATCGTCATATTACCGCCTATTTGAAAATCCTTCGCAATTTAACATCTCCAACGTCTTAAGATTATGTTCACCAAAATTTAAGCCTATCTGAGGTACGGTGTAGGAGAAGTGTTTCAAATTCCATACCTAACTTTATCGATCCGCCGTATCGTCATATTACCGCCTATTTGAAAATCCTTCGCAATTTAACATCTCCAACGTCTTAAGATTATGTTCACCAAAATTTAAGCCCATCTGAGGTACGGTGTAGGAGAAGTGTTTCAAATTCCATTCTATGTCCAATACCCAAAAATCACACAAAAGCCCAATTATCTCACTTCCTGTTGGGCGTGGCCATGACATTGCAGTGAGGCGTTTGTTCGTCTTATTGAGATACACGTCCCTACCGAATTTCGTGCGCCTATCTTAAACGGTATGCCAGCCCCGAAAGACCACGCGCTAGGGGGCGCTATCGAGCTCCTGGGGGTCACTGGGGGACGGGACTTTGTGTGGTCGTACTGGCAGCACTTTGTGATGCCCGTGCAAAGTTTTGTTCGTTTTGAAGCATGGGAACATGCTCAAAATTGCCCCAGCGAGTGTGAACAAGAACAAGAATAATAATAATAATAATAGGGAAACAAAGCAACAACAATAGGGACCTTCGTCCCCCTTCGGGGCTCGGTCCCTAATAATACGGAAACGAAGCAACAACAATAGGGACCTTCGTCCCCCTTCGGGCTCGGTCCCTAATTAAAGCCGCAAGCGGCGTTGGTCGGGACCTCGCACCTGCGTTTGTTCGTCTTACTGAGACGCACACCCATACCGAATTTCGTGTGCCTGGCAAAAATGGTAAGCCATATCGGATAATTTTTCCTGTTAGGGGCTCAGCTAGCGGTAGATTTGACAGTTCACTGACCTGTCATATGGGGGCGCTATGTCAGACTGCCAGTTATTTGGCATGAAAATCTTGGTAGTCCTCATCTACATTACCCTGTGAAGTTTTAGTCTGAGGAAGAACTCCAAATTCAATAAATATCTCCCATTCATAACTCCCATTCAATAAATACCTAAGTTTATCGATCCGCCGTATCGTCATATTACCGTCTATTTGAAAATCCTTCGCAATTTAACATCTCCAACGTCTTAAGATTATGTTCACTAAAATTTAAGCCCATCTGAGGTACGTTGTAGGAGAAGTGTCTGCTAAATGAAGTGGTGACACACCTCCTATTGCATTTGGCACTTTCAAATGGTAGCAAAATTCATCAGGCTGCCATTTTGTCATCTTACAAGATATCAAAAATCCCTTCGCAATTTAACATCTCCAATGTCTTGAGCTCATGTACAAAAAATTTTACGCCCATCTGATGTACGGTGTAGGAGGAGTGTTTTAAAATCTATTCTATGTCATATCACAGAAAATCGCAATACAAGTCTTCTTATCTCACTTCCTGTTGGGCGTGGCCATGACATTGTAATTACAATTTTGTTCATCTTAGTGAGATACACACCCATACCAACTTTCGTGTGTCTGGCTGAAATCGTATGCCACCCACGATCCTTTTTGTGTTAAAATGCTCATTTGCTGTACATTTTCTGACAGTTCACTGGCCTGTCATATGGGGGCGCTATGTCAGACTGCCAGTTATTTGGCATGAAAATCTTGGTAGTCCTCATGTACATTACCCTGTGAAGTTTTAGTCTGAGGAAGAACTCCAAATTTAATAAAAATCTCCCATTCATAACTCATAATTCACATTCAATAAATACCTAAGTTTATCGATCCGCCGTATTGTCATATTAGCGCCTATTTGAAAATCCTTCGCAATTTAACATCTCCAACGTCTTAAGATTATGTTCACCAAAATTTAAGCCCATCTGAGGTACATTGTAGGAGAAGTGTTTCAAATTCCATTGAATGTCAAATATTACAAAAATCACACAAAAGGCCAATTATCTCACTTCCTGTTGGGCGTGGCCATGACATTGCAGTGAGGCGTTTGTCCGTCTTATTGAGATACACGTCCCTACCAAATTTCGTGCGCCTATCTTAAACGATATGCCAGCCCCGAAAGACAACGCGCCAGCCCCGAAAAACAACGCGCTAGGGGGCGCTATCAAGCTCCTGGGGGTCACCGGGGGACGGGTCTTTTTGGAGGCGTAGCTGCCGCCCTATGTGATGCCCGTGCAAAGTTTCGTTCGTTTTGAAGCATGGGAACATGTTCAAAATTGCCCAAAAGCGTGTTAAAAAAAAGTGTCCCAAGAATAATAATAATAATAATAATAATAGAGAAACAGAGCGAGAACAATAGGGACCTTCGTCCCCCTTCGGGGCTCGGTCCCTAATAATAATAATAGAGAAACAGAGCGAGAACAATAGGGACCTTCGTCCCCCTTCGGGCTCGGTCCCTAATTAAAGCCGCAAGCGGCGTTGGTCGGGACCTCGCACCTGCGTTTGTTCGTCTTACTGAGACGCACACCCATACCAAATTTCGTGTGCCTGGCAAAAATGGTAAGGCATATAGGACAATTTTTCCTGTTAGGGGCTCAGCTAGCGGTAGATTTCTGACAGTTCACTGGCCTGTCATATGGGGGCGCTATGTCAGACTGCCAGTTACTTGGCATGAAAATCTTGGTAGTCCTCATCTACATTACCCTGTGAAGTTTTAGTCTGAGGAAGAACTCCAAATTCAATAAAAACCTCCCATTCATAACTCATAACTCCCATTCAATAAATACCTAAGTTTATCGATCCGCCGTATCATCATATTACCGCCAATTTGAAAATCCTTCGCAATTTAACATCTCCAATGTCTTAAGATTATGTTCACCAAAATTTAAGCCCATCTGAGGTACGGTGTAGGAGAAGTGTCTGCTAAATGAAGTGGTGACACACCTCCTATTGCATTTGGCACTTTCAAATGGTAGCAAAATTCATCAGGCCGCCATTTTGTCATCTTACAAGATATCAAAAATCCCTTCACAATTTAACATCTCCAATGTCTTGAGCTCATGTACACCAAATTTTACGCCCATCTGATGTACGGTGTAGGAGGAGTGTTTTAAAATCTATTCTATGTCATATCACAGAAAATCGCAATACAAGTCTTCTTATCTCACTTCCTGTTGGGCGTGGCCATGACATTGTAATTACAATTTTGTTCATCTTAGTTAGATACACACCCATACCAACTTTCGTGTGTCTGGCTGAAATCGTATGCCACCCACGATCCTCTTTGTGTTAAAACGCTCATTTGCTGTACATTTTCTGACAGTTCACTGGCCTGTCATATGGGGGCGCTATGTCAGACTGCCAGTTATTTGGCATGAAAATCTTGGTAGTCCTCATCTACATTACCCTGTGAAGTTTTAGTCTGAGGAAGAACTCCAAATTCAATAAATATCTCCCATTCATAACTCCCATTCAATAAATACCTAAGTTTATCGATCCGCCGTATCGTCATATTACCGCCTATTTGAAAATCCTTCGCAATTTAACATCTCCAACGTCTTAAGATTATGTTCACCAAAATTTAAGCCCATCTGAGGTACGGTGTAGGAGAAGTGTCTGCTAAATGAAGTGGTGACACACCTCCTATTGAATTTGGCACTTTCAAATGGTAGCAAAATTCATCAGGCCGCCATTTTGTCATCTTATAAGATATCAAAAATCCCTTCGCAATTTAACATCTCCATTGTCTTGAGCTCATGTACACCAAAATTTACGCCCATCTGATGTACGGTGTAGGAGGAGTGTTTTAAAATCCATTGTATGTCTTATCACACAAAATCGCAATACAAGTCTTTTTATCTCACTTCCTGTTGGGCGTGGCCATGACATTGTAATTACAATTTTGTTCATCTTAGTGAGATACACACCCATACCAACTTTCGTGTGTCTGGCTGAAATCGTATGCCACCCACGATCCTCTTTGTGTTAAAACGCTCATTTGCTGTACATTTTCTGACAGTTCACTGGCCTGTCATATGGGGGCGCTATGTCAGACTGCCAGTTATTTGGCATGAAAATCTTGGTAGTCCTCATGTACATTACCCTGTGAAGTTTTAGTCTGAGGAAGAACTCCAAATTCAATAAAAACCTCCTATTCATAATTCATAACTCCCATTCAATAAATACCTAAGTTTATCGATCCGCCGTATCGTCATATTACCGCCTATTTTAAAATCCTTCGCAATTTATCATCTCCAATGTCTTAAGATTATGTTCACCAAAATTTAAGCCCATCTGAGGTTCGGTGTATTAGAAGTGTTTCAAATTCCATTGTCTGTCCAATATTACAAAATCACACAAAATGCCAATTATCTCACTTCCTGTTGGGCGTGGCCATGACATTGCAGTGAAGCGTTTGTTCGTCTTATTGAGATACACGTCCCTACCGAATTTCGTGCGCCTATCTTAAACGGATCTCCAAATTCAATAAATAACTCCCATCCATAACTCATAACTCATACCTAATTTTATCGATCCGCTGTATCGTCATATTACCGCCTATTTGAAAATCCTTCGCAATTTAACATCTCCAACCTCTTAAGATTATGTTCACCAAAATTTAAGCCCATCTGAGGTACGGTGTAGGAGAAGTGTTTCAAATTCCATTGTATGTCAAATTTCACAAAAAGCCAATTATCTCACTTCCTGTTGGGCGTGGACATGACATTGCAGTGAGGCGTTTGTTCGTCTTATTGAGATACACGTCCCTACCGAATTTCGTGTGCCTATCTTAAACGGTATGCCAGCCCCGAAAGACAACGCGCTAGGGGGCGCTATCGAGCTCCTGGGGGTCACCGGGGGACGGGACTTTTTGGAGGCGTAGCTGCCGCCCTACGTGATGCCCGTGCAAAGTTTTGTTCGTTTTGAAGCATGGGAACATGCTCCAAATTGCCCAAAAGCGTGTGAACAAGAACAAAAAAAATAATAATAATAGAGAAACAGAGCGAGAACAATAGGGACCTTCGTCCCCCTTCGGGCTCGGTCCCTAATAATAGAGAAACAGAGCAACTTCAATAGGGACCTTCGTCCCCCTTCGGGCTCGGTCCCTAATAATAATAATAGAGAAACAGAGCGAGAACAATAGGGACCTTCGTCCCCCTTCGGGCTCGGTCCCTAATAATAGAGAAACAGAGCAACTTCAATAGGGACCTTCGTGCCCCTTCGGGCTCGGTCCCTAATAATAGAGAAACAGAGCGAGAACAATAGGGACCTTCGTCCCCCTTCGGGCTCGGTCCCTAATAATAATAATAATAGGGAAACAAAGCAACAACAATAGGGACCTTCGTCCCCCTTCGGGGCTCGGTCCCTAATTAAAGCCGCAAGCGGCGTTGGTCGGGACCTCGCCCCTGCGTTTGTTCGTCTTACTGAGACGCACACCCATACTGAATTTCGTGTGCCTGGCAAAAATGGTAAGCCATATCGGGACTTTGTGTGGTCGTACTGAATGTACGCATTTGTTCGTCTTATTGAGATACACGTCCCTACCGAATTTCGTGCGCCTATCTTAAACGGTATGCCAGCCCCGAAAGACAACGCGCTAGGGGGCGCTATCGAGCTCCTGGGGGTCACTGGGGGACGGGACTTTGTGTGGTCGTACTGGCAGCACTTTGTGATGCCCGTGCAAAGTTTTGTTTTGAAGCATGGGAACATGCTCAAAATTGCCCCAATTATCTCACTTCCTGTTGGGCGTGGCCATGACATTGTAGATACCCTGTCAGAACAGACCCTGTCAGACCCTGTCAGACTCTGTTAGACCCTGTCAGACCCTGTCAGACCCTGTCAGACCCTGTCAGACTCTGTTAGACCCTGTCAGACCCTGTCAGACCCTGCATGTGGCCTCCATGCTGAGGCCTACATGAACCTTCGATGCTTGTCCCCACATTGCTGCTTGCAGCTATATCAGATCAAAGGTACAAAGATCAAAGATCTTTGATCAGGGCGTTGCCTAGCAACAAATACCTCCCATTCATAACTCATCACTCCCATTCAATAAATACCTAATTTTATCGATCCGCCGTGTCGTCATATTACCGCCTATTTGAAAATCCTTCGCAATTTAACATCTCCAACGTCTTAAGATTATGTTCACCAAAATTTAAGCCTATCTGAGGTACGGTGTAGGAGAAGTGTTTCAAATTCCATACCTAAATTTATCGATCCGCCGTATCGTCATATTACCGCCTATTTGAAAATCCTTCGCAATTTAACATCTCCAACGTCTTAAGATTATGTTCACCAAAATTTAAGCCTATCTGAGGTACGGTCTAGGAGACCCCCCACTGGGGGTCCCCCAGTGGGGGGTCTCCCAGGGACCCCCAGGTCCCCCAGGGACGAGACTTTGTGTGGTCGTACTGGCAGCACTTTGTGATGCCCGTGCAAAGTTTCGTTTGTTTTGAAGCATGGGAACATGCTCAAAATTGCCCCAGCGTGTATGAACAAGAATAATAATAATACGGAAACAAAGCAACAACAATAGGGACCTTCGTCCCCCTTCGGGCTCGGTCCCTAATTACTACTAGGAGGGGAACTGTTTCGCGCGGTCTTTTGCTGTTATTTTAGTGGGCAAATGGCTGGCCGCAGACATGTTTCTTTGCCATTAGAAGCCATGTCCCAATTCCCAGAGCGCGCGGCTCGGAGCCCGAAGGGCATGTGCGTCACACATTTCGACAGTACACCGGCGCGACGACTGCTGTCCCATTTCTTTTTTGTCCCATGCGCAGTTAACACACGGTCGGAAGACCGCAGTCGTTAAGTGGTCCGCGGACTGCAGTCGGGGGCTGAGCAAGTGTGCACCTCCTTGACTGCAGTCTGACCCCCCTTCCGAGCTGTGCGCTCTGGGAACTGGGGACACGGCCGCAGTTTTGTTTTGTCACACGGAAGTAAAGCAGAATGTTGCGGCTTCCAAACTCAAACCTTTTTGCCGCTGAGAATATGAGGTTGGGTCCTATGGCTCGCAGATTTGTGACTCGCAAAGAGGAGGTTATGGCGACAGAAACGCTGAGATCCAGATATGCGTTTTGTGCATTTATTACAAAAAGAGCGCACACAGTTATGACAGCGCAGCAGGATGAAATGGAACTCATAAAAACCAGCAGGATGAACAGATTAACGTGAAAGATGAATGAATGGTTTGCGTTCAACAAAAAATACGGCTACACCCCAACCCTGACTCTCTCCTCTGTGTGATCGGTGAGCGCGCGCTTTTACACGCACACACTTCCGTACGTGCACACACCCACACTCATGTGAACCAACGCCTCTGCCGCATACACACACACAAACGCACCGTGCACCTCATCTCAGTTATGTCTCCTACACAGAAGGAAGTTGGTCGTCGCCGATGATTGGTCAAAATTAGTAAAAATTGCGGAAAAGTTGCGGTGATTGGTCAAAATTGCAACACCGCCCTGAATTCGCGGGGATTGGCTGAAGTTGCGTTGAAGTTGCAAATCGCAACATTGCGAATTCCTGGAGGGTCTGTCTATACAATCTATGGATAGTGATGGGAAGAATAAATTGAAAATGCATTTAGTTACAGAATATTGAATACCTACATTAAAATGTATTTTGTAACATATTCTGATACATGGTTTACTCAGAGCACTGTTGTCAGAATACTTGGAATGCTTTCAAATTACTTGAAAATTTGCAAATTTTAGTATTTTTTATGTTTTTCATGGACTTGCTTATTTAATTATTTGGTTTATTTTATTCATTGTGTTAAGAGGTCCTTATATTGTCTAAAAATATTCTCTTCTGAGTTTTAAGTCATGTTATGTTATCTCATCAAAACACCTGGAGTTGTGTTTTGTTTCATTCACACGTTTGAGTAACTCTTTATTATTAGTCCGTCTACATCTCCAAAGCTTAAAATGCTCTGTTCCACCTTGTGATGTCACGAAGTGGTAGTTTTCCTTATCGAAAACCATACCGGGTTTTGGCCATACTGGCTTGTCAAAGCCTGATCTCGTCAGATCTCAGAAGCTCAGCAGGCCGGGCCTGTGTAGTAATTGGATGGGAGAACAGTGGGAATTCCAGGTGCCACAGTCCTTAGGCAAGACACTTCACCCACATTGCTTAGTATGAAAGTGGTGTGTATGTGAGTGTTGGTGGTGGTCGGATGGGCCGAGGGCGCAGATTGGCAGCTTCGCTTCCGTCAGTCTGCCCCAGGGCAGCTGTGGCTACAACAGTAGTTTACACCACCAAGTGTGGAGTGAATGAACAATGAACTGTAAAAGCGCTTTGGGTGTCATGAAAGGTACTATATAAATGCAATGAATTATTACTTTCAAGTTAACAGCTAACTTTTACCTTTTACTCAGTAGAGATTGGCAATTCCAGAGTTGAAATCATCGAAATTATTCTAGTGAGGGTGCATGGAGTTTAAAAACACATTGGAGCACTTCCTGTATTACCACATGACATTACAAGGTGTTTTCACAAGGAGTGTTTTCTATTTAACAGAAGATATGGAGGATTTGTGTATTGAACACATGTGAATGAAACAACACCAGGTATGTATTTGATGAGCAAACATTATAACAGATCAGAAAATAGCATAATATGGGCCCTTTAAGGTGAGGTTTCATTTATATTTTGGCTTCTCTGTGCAGCATTTTGGAGACCTTGCGTTGGTAAAATGTGCTATAAAAAATAAAATTGGGCTGGACTGGAAGGGGGTCTCAAGTTCTTTGCTGGAGACTAGAAAGCAGATTGTCTGAAAGAGATCTCCCCTGTCATTTCTGTTGTTATAAATCCCAATCAAAAGAACACTGCAAAGTATGGGCCCATATCTGATTGTATAGAGTTTCCAGTTGTTATGGTCCATACGGCCAAGACAGTGACAAATGGTGGTTTTCGCTCCTATAGCACTTCAGGTTCTTAGACTGAACACAGTAAATATAGAGCTGACTCGGCCGAATTTCATAGTTTTATAACATAACTGAACTGTCCAGAAAAGTTTGCTCCATGTTTTGTACATAGTATAGTTCATATCCTTTTATACAGTAACAGTGCGGTAATATTGTGAATATAACTGGGGTTGTGACGCTAACTGTAGGCTCTGCTCTGTCTGAGGCTTTATTAGACTTTGAATTGTGCTTTATTCTAACACGGATTGATCATAAAGAACCAACTACACCTGGGGAGCTGATTCGTGCTGTTAAAGGGATAGTGCGTTTTTTTTTTAATGTTAATCTGTATGGCTTCCCCTTCAACAGTGTCCTGAGATTAACACTGACTTACCCATGACAGCGCGATGTGATCCCGGTTATCCTCCGGTAACGTAGCTCGTAAACGTAGCTCCGGTAAGTTCATGGGGACATTTAATAAAGCTTGCTTTTCTTCTCAAAACAACATTTGTCCAAAAAGTGATATATTTGCATCCCAAACAGTTGTCCACTAAAAATTCAGCAGCGTATTTCGCATTTGCATATTTTCTCTCGATTCGTATCAATGCACCCGCGTTAGCTCTAGTAGCCTGTTCACTTGTAAACTTCCGCTGCGGATGCGGTCCGCCGTACACATCCGCTAAAAGTTAAAGGGATATGCCACCCCCAGGTCAAACTTGGGCATCTCCCCACAGTCCAGAGACTAAAATAAGTGGTGGAAAGCGTTTTCCTGGTGACCCAGCCATTGTCCGAGTCTGTCAGCACTGACCGCAGCGGTAGCTGCAGCTACTCCGCGTTAGACTGGAGTCTAACGTCACCAACGAAAGATTTCGGCCAAAAGGAATTAATTTGCTCGATGATTTTCCCAATTACTTTCTGTGTAGTGCGCATTCATATCGAGTGCAAATAAATGTGCAAATCAACACGGAGAGCTTGACTTGGTCACTGTGCGGAAAAAGACAGCCGAAGCACACACCATGCTGCGTAACAGGGGAACTGCCAACCTGGTGCGTAACAGGGATTCCCCTGTCAGCATGGTGTGTCCTACTTCGCGGATTTCTCTTATTGCGGGTTATTTCTGGAACCTAACCCCCGCGATAAACGAGGGATTACTGTACAGTGCCCAGACCCAGACTAAGCTTTACGTATTAAAGGGCCCATAGTACACTATTTTCTGACTTGTTATAATGTTGTTTCCTCATTAAAAACATACCCGGAGTTGTTTTCTTTCATTCACCCATGTTTAGCATTCTTTTCTAGGCTGAGTTCCTGTCTCAGACAGCGAATGTTCTGCTCCACCTTGTGATGTCATGTGGTAATACACAAAGTGCTCCACGTGTTTTTAAACTCCATACACCTTCACTTGAATCATTTGGATGATTTCAGCACTGCGACTGCCCATCTCTACTGAACTAAAAGTAACTTGAAAACTGCAGCATTTTTAGCTCTGAAGATACAGACAGACTAATAATAAAGGGTTACTCAGACATGTGTGAATCAAACAAAACACAACTCTGGGCATGTTTTTAATAAGGTAACAAGATTCTAACATGACTAAAAGCTCACAAGTAGGGATGCACGATATATCAGCATTAACATCGGTATCGGCCGATATTGCCAAATTGGTAACATATCGGTATCGGCCCGATGTGTAAAAGTGGGCTGATATTAATGACCGGTATTTGTCAGTACAGTAATCCCTCGAATTAACGTTTTCTCACATTTCTCTCTCGTTTAAACACTCAAACTTTCGTATATTTTCAACAAAATGTATTAATAGTGAAGCGTGTGTGTGTGTGTGTGTGTGTGTGTGGGGGGGGGGGGGTGCGCAAGGACACGTGCGCTCATCGTGTTCAAATCTGTGATACCGTCCGTCCCACCCGGGGCTGCGAGCACGAGACCCGTGCCCAAACCGTGCCTCCACTAGACCAGGTCTAAACCAGGATTAAACCACCGCGCCCTTTGCCTTTGCTCTTTTCAGACTGCGTGTCCCGAGGGGGAGGCACGCAGTCCGAAAAGAGCAAAGGCAAAGAGCCACACGCAGTGGTTTAATCCTGGTTTAAACCTGGTCTAGTCCTGGTTTAGTCCAGATCTAAACCTAGTCCAGTCCTCGTTTAGTCCAGGTTTAGACCTTGTTTAGACCTTGTCTAGACCTGGTTTAGTCCGCGTTTAGTCCTGATCTAGTCCCGGTCTGGTCCTGGTTTAGTCCCCCCCCCCCGCGTCCCCCATCTATAACATCAATCGGCAAAGGTCCCTTAGCCAATCAGGAAGCAAAACACGTTTTGAAAATAAGACATTCAAAAATTAATTTTGCATTATTTTCAGTCTGCCAATATTGGTATCGGCCGATATCAGCAACAATAATATCGGATATCGGTATCGGCTAAAATGTTCACATCGGTGCATCCCTACTCACAAGAATACATTTTGAGTAATACAACACATAAACACCTCACCAGCCCTTTGCACGGGTACCCTTAATTACTGGTTTTCATTGGATACAACTCCACCAGCACTCCTTAATCTAACCAGTATTCATCACTGACCGCCGAGAGCTGTGGAAAAGAGGAAAACAATAGCTTCTTGATGAGACTAAATTAAAATATCCCAGATGCGTTTTGTGGGAGGGATTCATCCAAAATCTATGGAGATTCTTTGAATATTTTGCCCAAAATCAACAAAAGCACATTGTCTAAGCTGTACTGGAATCACTACCGCACAGCCATCATCTCACATCCCCTTAATAACACTTATAATGGGAAATAAATTATCAGTTCTATTTTTTGTTTAAGGACAGAATTATGAAACACAGTGCCTTAAAAGCACATTACGCAACTTTTCTGGTGGAGAGTCTGCCACAAAGGATTGTCACACAGTATGACATTAAAACTGTAGTTGTGTGGAAACAAGCAGGAGACCAAGTTACACAACAGATCTGTGGAAAGGCAAAAAACTGGCAAAATTGACTCTTGTGAGCTTTAGGGCCTGTTTACACGAGAACACTTACGGGTAAAAACGACAAAATATTTTATCGGAAGTGCCTTTCGTTTAGATGGTGACGGCATTTTGGGGGCTTAAAGGTACACCGTGTAAGATTTTTACCCATTATTTACCGAAATTGAAGATACCCATTCAAAAATACAGTGTTTTCCAAGCCTTTTCACTTCCATCATGAAATCAAAGTATTCTGTTGGACTTAGATATAGTCGCATAAAAGGGGGATCTTCCCCATGTAGAGGCAGCCATTTTGATTACGAGAGCCGCAGAAGGACATACTATATTTTGGGCTCCGCGTTCGCCGTTTTATTTATAGCTGTCTGCACTGGCCCGTGGATTTCACACAATGAGATAGTACGCATTTGGATAAACAACGACAAGCATGTTGCCGGATCACATATACTCCCCACATACATCGCAGGAGCAAGCAGCTTCATCTAAGAGGAAAAGAAGAAGGACATAGTACCTACCGCGGTTGGGGCTTTGTCGCAGCGCGGGCCCGCACCGCGGGTTCCGCCTTCGTCCCCCCAAGTGCAGACAGACCTCCGCGGTCCTGTTCCCGATTCCCTCCACCCGCGCACAGCGCTAGGTGCGCTTCACGCGTGCACGTGGTTCGGGCGCGGCTGCCGGTGAACCCACCTCCGGGTACACTGAGCTGTCCGCGTTACGTCGCGCCTGGGTGATCCTCGAAGTCTGCCGTAGCTAGAACCGAACCGGAATTGCAATACCCACCATCCACCAATGCGCCACCATCCTACACAGTGTACCATTAAAAACGCAAAAAACTGAAACCGCCCTCCAAAGTGGAAAAAGTTTAATACGCTCCGCCGTAGCGTTTTCGTCTACACTGCCCAAGACGCAAAACTCTGGTCAAATCTGCAGACGATGTGCCGATGTGACGCATTTACGTCACATCGGCCCATATATCAGAACTCCCAGTCCACACCTTGTTGCGCCTTCGTTGCTTTGTTGTCTAACGTGGTCTGAAGCAATAGTTGAACTTCTTCGTCTGACCACACAAATTTTTTTACTACCAGTAGCCATGTTTTGTTTTGTTTTTCGCAGCGGAGATGAGAAGAAGGAAGATTCTACGTATGTGCGCGGACATAGTGATAATGTATCACAGCACCACCTAGCCGCCTGGCATGTATACCCAATCGAATTCCACACACTTTTGCGTCACTGTACGCACGCAGATTTCCTCCCGAAAACGCTCGTCTAAAGACAGAAGAAAAAGTGAAGACGTGACACCACTTTTGCTTCTTCTGTTCAGACCGTCATCATATAAACGCAGCCTTAGCTTTCATTCACAAATGTTTGACTGATCCTGCATTATTGGTCTGTCTACATCTCCAAAGCTCAAATGTTCGACCTTGTGATGTCATGTGGTGGTAGTTAACCGCTACCTTTTACCTTTAGTTCGGGAAAGATTGTCAATTTCAGGGACGAAATTGTCCAAATAATTCTAGTCAAGGTATACGGAGTTTGAAAACACAGTGGAGCACTTCCTGTATTGCCACATGACATCACAAGGTGGAATAGAGCGTCTTCGTATGAGAGAAGAACACACTATCTATATAGCCAGGGTTTGTGTTAAACTTATGTGTGACACAAAACTCATGGTATGTTTTAATGAGGAAACATAACATAGATCAGAAAATGGTGGAATATAGACCATTTAAGATGCTTTTTTTTCCTTTTGTGCTGGTTTAGTAATCCTCCATTTTAACCTCTCTTTAGGTCTCAAAACACAACATTGTCTAAACTGTATTGGAGTCTCGAGCACCAGCCATCATCTCACATTCCCCTAATAACACTTCTAATGGGAAATAAATGATGTGAGGGTCAGTTCTATTTCCAGTTGATAGACAGCCTTGGAGATTAGGCGCTTTGCGGAGTTAGGCACTGCGCAGGGACGAGGCATGTATTTCAATAGAATCACTCCCACAACTAAATTTAGTATTTGGTTAAAACATCTCCCCACGCGCCGCGGACAGCTTCATTTTCTTATGCAAATGAGAAGAAGCCCCAAGACTTACGAAGCCGCACACTAGCCCATAGAGTCACAGTCTGGGTTAGCTATATCTTAGATCGGGCAGCAGTGCATTTCACAGAGACCGGCCAATTAATTCCAACCAAAAAAGGAACAAAATCAACAAAAGATGTACAAGATTGCGAATACAAGCCGTTTCAATGGATTTCCGGAGTGTGACAGTAGAGAAGATGTAGTGAAGAAGTTTGTTAAAAGGAAAGTGTAAATATGTACAGAAATGGATAAAGAAAATTGATACATAAATAATGGCCTCGAGCAGAACGCAGGAAAACCCAAACTGTTATGTTTTTGAAAACATTAAAAACGTGTACTGTGTGGAGGGTCAGCTGCCTGGAGTCCTGACAACAGATTTTGAAGTATAAAATTTTCCTGAAGAAAAAAATTTATGCCACCCAAACCACAACTCTAAAGGAGATTAATCCACAAAAAAACTTTTCAAAATGTTTAAATGCGTAACTTTTTCTGCTTGTCTCCATGGAGATGTTATAGAGTTGTCTGAATGTTACAGTATAGATTAAACCTATCTATGACGAGGAAGACCAGCATGTAATAGCACTTCATCACATTACAATTCAGATCTGCGGAGCGTCGGGCCTATTCACAGAAGGAATCATGGTATTTTTGAGCAACAGAAACACCTATTATGAATAAATGCTAGATGGATATGTTTAATGTCATATTCTGGAATATTCCAGAGAAAGCAATAGCATCTCCATGGAGATGAGCAGGTAGCAGATCCTCTTCCAGAAAAGTTCCGCAATGCCCTTTAATATAATAAAAAAAAAACACACACACACACACACAAACTGCAATACATAAATAGCCAAATTAAACACTTAATTTAATTTTAATTTAGATTATTTATTCAACCCTCTACAGCTCAAACAGAAAAACAACAAAAAGTTCCCCACTAGTATTAAAGGGTCACTGTGTAACTTGTCTGCCTGAGGATCCATCACCTGCTTGTCTCCATGGAGATGTATGTAGAATGTTCCACAGTATCACCATGAATTTAAGAATCTCCGTGGAGACTTGCAAGGTAACAGGTTAGATTTGTGGAGAGGCAACCGCACTCACAGTAAGACAGTTTTTAAGAGATTGTTGAGCAATAAATAACACTTGTAGTTGAATAATACTCTTCCACCTAGAAGAACCAGGTGCTGGTTCTGGGCTGGTGCTGGTTCTGAGCTGGTTCTGCCGTACCGATTATCCAAGAACCGGCTTGTTTTTTCACCAGCTGAGAGCCAGCTGAGTGCTATGTCGCTATGCGCGTACGCGCTTCGCTACGCGCGCGCTACGTACGTAGTGCGCGCGTAGCGAAGCTTCAAGGCCGTGCTTCAAGGCGGCAGAGGGAGAGGAGGGGGCTACGGGGCGACTGCTCCACCAGTCACGGCGCGAGCCCTGACCCGGTTCGCACCTTAGCCCGACCGACCCAGCCTTTACATCCGTGTCATAGGCTAAGTTGACAGCAACCAAAATTAGACCTAGCCCGCTTTGGTTAGTTATTTAAAGATGGCGGCCAAAATTTCTAAATTTCAAAGCTCGGAACGTCAGTATAACCCCGTCCCTAGTGCTATACGTCACCGGTTCTTGTTTCTGGACCAGCTTTACATCGGTTCTGAGATGGAACCAGTTTTCCAGGGCCAGAGCCAGGATTATTCGGGTGTGGAGAAACAAAGAACAGGTTCGAGATTTGGCACTGGCTCCGAACCAGCATTGGAACCGCCTTGGTGGAAAAGGGGTATAAATGCAAGACAGATTAGTATAATGCTAACCTGGGAAATCCCAGGCTGCTTTCATTCGTTCCGATCTGAAAGACAGCCTGGTAACTATGGCAAGCGAGCTCTCCCGATTCTGGGAGCCAATCAGAGAGCGGGGAGGGGTGGAAAGACGGTGACGCATACTACGTCACTACAGAAGCTTGTAGTTTGAACTGACAACTGACATGATTGGCTATGGGCTACGTGTACGCCAATCATAATGCCCAATAAACGGCATTCATAATGCCCAATAAACGGCCGTTGGCGATTGTAAACCACACCTCCGGTACGAGATATTTCGAAGGTGGCTCCCAGACCATACATCACTTGTGATATGGTCAGGTGTAATGTATAATGCCATACTGTGGACAATTTAAGACAAACAGTGTAACTTTAAGAAAAAGTACCCATGATAAATAGGTTACGTTAGTTTCTTTGCCATTTGTAGTCTGTAGAACTTCTTTGCTGTCAACATCGGCAGCCCCATGCAAAATAATAACTCAAATGGCGCCCGCAGCTACTTCCGGAATGAGGTGAATAAATAATAAATGGTTAATTGAGCCCAAAAGCACATTTACTGTGTTGAATAAATTCACCCCACTGATGTGAATAGATCCTCCCATGACTTAAAAGTAGTGTTATAGCTGTTGCTCCTTCAGGTGAACTGTTACAAGTAAAGATCAACCAATAGGGGCATTTTGGAAACCGATGGCTGATCATCATATTTTTGAGCCGATATGTAGTGCGGGTTTTAATATTTTTCCCAAACTATACAATGTTAATTACAAACTCATGGACCACGCTGTTTTACTACACAATGGATAAGCAAGCTCGGCAGTGATAATTTGTGCAGTGTCCTCTTCGCACTAAAATGTACAAATGAAGCTTCATACGCTTTTTTAGGCAGCAGATTGACCCAAACAAAATATCATCCTCTGCTGGAGATTTAAGGCCGTTACACTAACGTCCAAATACCAGCCAACCACCTACAGTATATATCACTCCATCTCTAGTTACAAGGTCAGGCAAGTAGTAATTATGATTGAGGGTCCAATATTACACAAAATGTACAGTTGTCTAGTTTCATTCACACGTGTTTGAGTAATCCTGGTT
This sequence comes from Paratrypauchen microcephalus, assembly GCA_036785185.1. Classification (NCBI taxonomy): domain Eukaryota; kingdom Metazoa; phylum Chordata; class Actinopteri; order Gobiiformes; family Gobiidae; genus Paratrypauchen; species Paratrypauchen microcephalus. Next base: position 230,339 of record JAVJIX010000160.1, read on the forward strand.
TATTAGTTTTCTATTCCAAAACTCAAAATTAGATTAGATTATCTTAGATTCAACTTTATTGTCATTACACATGTATAAATACAGGTAACAAAATGAGGTTTGGCTAATCAGAAGTGCACAAAGCAGCAAGTGCGATATATACAGTATACAATATAGACAGTATGGTTGTAGTGAATTATGTACAAATAAATAGGGCAATATGAACTCATGAAATATGATATGAAATATAATATGAAATGGTCAAGTTACCCTTTACCTTTAATTCAGTAGAGATTAGGAATTCCAGGGCTGAAATCATCCAATTGATTCTAGTGAGAAGGTGCATTCAGTTTAAAAACACAGTGGAGCATTTCCTGTATTGTTTTCTGTTTGAGAGAGGACCCCAAACTAAGCATGCAGGGTTTGTGTTTTAACAAAATACAACTCCAGGTATGTTCGTGGTGAGGACATAGGTGATAAAATATTGTAATATGGGCCCTTTAAGGTTACAGTCTGAGTCTCCACCAAATAAATGTACGTCAACGTAATGTCCCCGCAAAGTATGGTCCTCCATCTGTGTGTGGTGGTGGGGCAGTGCCTGAATAGAACATGCCGGCTCAGCACTCGCTCCTCTGAGGAGACAGAGCAAAGAGGATCATGGGAAATAATGCTGATATGTTTAGTTGCATTATTCTACACTAACGAGCCATGTACTGTGTTCCACTTCCTCATTTACAACACAAACAAGTGCGTTAGTCACAGAAGGTTAAAGCCATTTACTCCGACTTCAGAGTGTTGAAAATAATACAGTACAATTTAGGTAGAATAGGGCTGGGTGGTATACTGGTTCATACTGAATACTGGTGTTTTTTTATTTAATAATATGAATTTTTCATATACCTCAATACCGGTGAGTGTGCGCGTACAAAACGTCGGAAACACAGTGCGACGGAACGTTGCGCCGCTTTTTTCAGCCCTTCTCCAAAGGCTGCAAAAGCTGCAGCCCTCAAACTACCCTCCGCGTGGACATGGACGGAGAAAATGTTACAAACACAGAGAAACTTATACAAAAAAGAGGAGCCGTGTCAGTTGTGTGGAAGTACTTCGGCTTAAAAAAATCTGACGCTGATCAAACAACTGTATTCTGTAAATGTTGGCGGCACAGTGGCTGAGCGGCTAGCGCTCATGCTTCACAGCAAGAAGGTTCCGGGTTCGATCCCGGAACCTTCCCAGGCCTTTCTGTGTGTGTTCTGTGTGGAGTTTGCATGCATGGTCTGGGTTCGGTCACCCGAGCCTTTCTGTGTGGGGTTTGCATGTTCTCCCCGTGTCTGGGTGGGTTTTCTCCGGGCACTCCGGTTTCCCCCATCAACCCAAAACATGCACCATTGGTAAAAATCCTCCAGCTCAGGTCCTGACCAAACCGAAGCAAGAAGATCATGGAGATGGTCCCCGGGCACAGTAATGTGCTGCCCACTGCTCCTAATAACAGGATGGGTTAAATGCAGAGAAGAATTTCTCCAGTGTGAGATCAATAAAGTTGCTTCTTCTTCTTCTTAAAGCTGCAGGAGGCGACACGAGCAACCTGCTTCACCGCCTCCATCACAAACATGTCCTGGAATATGAAGAATGCACGAAACTAAGATCTGCATCCTCTTCCACGTCTGCAGGGAACGTTCAAGTTGGCGCTGCAACACAAAACGCCACTCAGTCACTCAAAGACGCGTTTGCTAAGGGGACTGCCTACGACAAGAAAAGAAAACGGTGGAACGATATTACCGACGCTGTTACTGTCCACTTAGCCAAAGACATGGTACCACTTAGTCTTGTTGAGAAAGGTGCTTCAAGGAGATGAGTCAAGCACTGGATCCCAGATATGTTTTACCAAGTCAAATTTACTGCAATAATTATTCTCTAAATTATTAGGAAATGGGGTTAACACATACAGTAGTCCTGCATGAAAATACTGTCAAATACCATGGCACCGATAATTTTGAAAAATACCATGATATCAATTTTTGATCATACCGCCCAGCTCTAAGGTAGAACTATACCTTTTGAAAGAGTGAAATTATTAACACTGACTTAAAGGGATATGCCACCCCCAGGTCAAATTTGGGCATCTCCCCACAGTCCAGAGACTAAAATAAGTGGTGGAAAGCGTTTTCCTGCTCACCCAGCCATTGTCCGAGTCTGTCGCCACTGACCGCCGCGGTATCTGCAGCTCCTCCGCCTTAGACTGGAGTCTAACGTCGCCAGAGAAAGATTTCGGCCAAAAGGAATTAATTTGCTCGATGCGTTTCCCAATTAATTTCTGTGTAGTGCGCATTCATATCGAGTGCAAATAAATGTGCAAATCAACACGGAGAGCTTGCCTTGGTCATTTTGGGTGGGAACTATTTTCCAGTGCGGAAGAATACAGCCGTATCACGCACCACGTTGTGCAACAGGGGAACTCCCTTCCCGGTGCGTAACTGGGATTCCCCTGGCAGCGTGCTGCGTGATACGGCTGTATTCTACTGTATTCTGTATTCTCTGGCGACGTTAGACTCCAGTCTAAGGCAGAGGAGCACCAGATACCGCGGCGGTCAGTGGCGACAAACTCGGACAATGGCTGGGTGAGCAGGAAAACGCTTTCCACCACTTATTTTAGTCTCTGGACTGTGGGGAGATGCCCAAATTTGACCTGGGGGTGGCATATCCCTTTAAAAGGTGCAGTGTAACTTTTCAGATGGGGAGTCTGCCACCTATTTGTCTCCATGGACATGTCACACAGTATGGCATTAAAGCAGACCTATTATGCAAAATCAACTTTTAAGAGCTTTTGACCATGTTATAGTCGTTTCTCCTGCTCATTGACGCTCCTGAAGTTGTATTTGAGCAATCTTTAATCCCTTATTTTCAAGACCCCCGTTTTCATCATCACTGGCAGACAAGTTTGTACTAACTTTTAATCTCCAATTTTATTTTCTTAATTGGTGATACGTGTAGGATTCCGCAGCCTCGCGTAGTCATTTTGGTTAAAAAAAAAAAAACCTGCGGCTCAAGGCCAAGTTAGGTCAGAACTGTGGGAATGAGAGCTCACTCAGAGTTTTCCCACGTACTTTTTGTTTTACCAATAAGAACATCTGATAATAGATAGATAAATACATGTAGAGAGGATTTAAATGGTGGCCCTGTTTTTGCAATTCAGACATTTCAGCTAAGCCAGTTTCACCTGGATCAACTTGTTTGTGTCCAGATGAGCACTGTTGAAACCTTCTCAATATATGTTAAATGTAATACCCTAGAACATTAAAACACACATAAAAGCATAAAAAACATAACATAAAAAAGGTACATGAAGCACATTTAAGATAATAAATAAAGGACAAAACTGAATGCAGATGTTTTGATTTCATATTTTCAATGTTGTGTTTTCTTTTCTTTTCAGTACATGATCGACAGTCCCGTCCATCACATTAAAATGAATCAGAGACATTTGAATATATTATTACCCATATGTTCTTAGCCACCTTGACCAGCTCTGGGCCCTGTTCCCATTACACAGGCTGGAGGGCACACTGCACTAGATTGATAGGCCAAATAGGCAAGGTGAAGAAAGCTATTGATCTTAGCCTGATTTAATGGATATGTGCAGAGCCAGATTTATCAGTGTTGAGATAACCATCAGCCACCACAGGCAATCTATCCTCCCGCTGACACTCACTCACTCACTGACTCCTGTGCACAACTACTCCCATCAAACTCTAATGTAGTGTATTTAAGACGCCTTAATTATAGCACAATGTCATTTCCCTATAGTGTTTTATCTTTCAGCCACTCTAATTAACAACAATAACAATGAAGTAGGCCTGTCATGAGAAATACTACACTGACTTATTGTTGAATATGTGAAAAGTGGAACAATATAAAGCTCTGGAATAAAATAAATGTCACTGCAAAATTAACAGTTTTTTTCTGATTTTACTACTTATAGGTATGTGTTTTGGCAAAAGGAACATTTTTGTTTGAGTCTATAAACTACTGACAACATTTCCCCCATATTCCAAATAAAAATATTATCGTTTAGAGCATTTATTTGCAGAAAATGACAAATGGTCAAAAGAACAAAAAAAATACATGTTTTCAGACCTCAAACAATGCAAAGAAACAAGATCAAATTCATTTTAAAACAACATAATACTAATGTTTACACTTAAAGATCCCATGACATGGTACTTGTTGATGCTTTTATATGGCGCCTTAATGGTTCCCTAATACTATAAATGAATCCTTCTTCAAAATCAAGACTCAGTGCATGAGATAGCCTCATGAACACAGTCAGAGTCATGAATATGTCTCTGAAACTATTTATTCTGGGTGTTGTTGCTTGAATGCAAATGAGGAGGACTGTGACAGGCCAGTGCAGCAGGTGGGGGTGTGGCCAAATACGCCACTGTTTCCTGGATTAGCGGTGCGCTGTCCCTACTTCCGTGTTTTAAGCGCGAAGGAAGATAGGAGATGCGTTCCAATGAAAAAACTAATTTTCACAGAAAATAAAATTAAACCACTGTTGTTTCAGAGGTTCGGAGGCTCAGATAAAGGACATCCGAGCCTGGAAACACTCTCACGTGTCTCCAGGCAAATAAAATAAAAAACGCATCTCGCATTGCGTAGCTCGTTTGTGGTCCAAACTCTCTGGGCGTGATTTCCAGAGACAGTGGGTAGACATCCAGATGAGGGGGGGTGGAAACCTTTCCGCAAGTATGACGTCAGAAAGTTCCCTTGTTCAAAATCGCCCGTTTGGGCTGTCTTTTTTTCAAACACGGAAAAGGATCGCCAATGCTCAGTTTACACATTTCGCAACTTTTAGCCATGGGGGGGCCTAAACAGGGTAGGGGAGCTCACATTAACGTTCAAAAACCAAAAACCTCAGAAAGTGAACATTTCATGCCATGGGACCTTTAAGAAGAGTTCAGAAATCAATATTTGGTGCAATAACCCTTATTTTTAATCACAGTTTTCATGCGTCTTGGCATGCTCTCCACAAGTCTTTCACATTGTTCTTGGGTGACTTTATTCCACTCCTGGTGCAAGAACTGAAGTAGCTCAGCTTTGTGTTTGTGTTGGAATTCAACAGACGCTGGAATGGAATGGCTGTAATACATGTAGAGATGCTGATTTCAGAAAAAAAATGCAGTGGTCTCTTATTTTTTCCAGAGCTGCATGTCCAACCATAATATCGAGTGAACCGATATTTGAAAATATCCAAACCAGCAATTTTTTCAGTATTGGCATCGATACCCAATACCATTATCGAGTCGGTAGTAGTAGTAGTAGTAGTAGTAGCAGTAGTAGTAGTTTTGATTGCATTGAAAAACATGCTTCCTTCCTCATATTGAATCAGCCACTGTTGTAGGTATTGCTTTTAAATTAAATGTTATAAACCACAAAAACTGTCTCCATCTATAAAACTGTTTAGAAACATACCTATTCCCCTGATTTAGTTTACAATAGAACACAAGTTTCCAAGCTCCCATATATCACAGTTTATGTACTCGCACTTCTATAAACAGATGTGTCTGCATATTGCACCAAATATAACAATACAACTTGAGCCCATCTGTCTGTGTTCTAATATATTTTCTTACCTTAAACTTTTAAACCACGAAACCAGAGTTTGCACAAATATACGGGTAAAAGCACTGGGCCATGCATCACATTATTTGGCTGTCAGACTGTCTCATGTAATCTCCTTCACGTAATCCCGTTGAGGTGGAGAAACATATTGCTGGCGCCTTGGTTTGACTAGGGGCTCCTTTGCATTGCCAGGCGTCAGGAATGTTTAATGTAATTTCCACAGAAGTCCCATAGGATACAAGTGCAGCATTTTGGCAAGTTACAGAGAAGAGGTAGAAGTGATGAAATTGCAAGTATGTGGGCTGTAGTCGACTGAAGAGATACTTGGTCGATTCTTGCAGATCGATTAGTGATTAAAACGTGGGCGTGGTAAAACTACTATGATCTACTATGATGTACCTGTACTACCCAAACTGCACGGACTACATATACAGCTCTGGAAAAAAATAAGAGACCACTGTATTTTTTTCTGAAATCAGCATCTCTACATGTATTACAGCCATTCAATTCCAGCGTCTGTTGAATTCCAACACAAACACAAAGATGAACTACTTCAGTTCTTGCACCAGGAGTGGAACAATGTGAAAGACTTGTGGAGAGCATGCCAAGACACATGAAAGCTGTGATTAAAAATAAGGGTTATTGCAACAAATATTGATTTCTGAACTCTTCTTAAGTGTAAACGTTAGTGTTAAGTTATTTTAAAATGAATTTGATCTTGTTTCTTTGCATTGTTTGAGGTCTGAAAACATGTATCTTTTTGGTTATTTTGACCATTTGTCATTTTCTGCAAATAAATGCTCTAAACGATAATATTTTATTTAGAATTTGGGGGAAATTTTGTCAGTAGTTTATAGACTCAAACAAAAATGTTCCTTTTGCCCAAACACATGTAAGTAGTATAACCCTATAAGTAGTAAAATAATAATAATAATAATTTTGCAGTGGTCAGCTGTAGGAAGTAGTGTTGTCACGATACTAAAATTTCAAACTTGATTTTGATATTAATGAATAAACTTGACACTTAATATAGTTTCTGATACTATGATGATTATGAAAAACACTATTTATAATGATTTACAACACTATTTATTGTGATTTTCAATGTTAAATTGTAGTACTTTCTTTTATTTACCCTGTACTACTCTACTGTATGTGGGCTTATACTAGTTCTGATACAGCTCAAGATCATTCTAAAGTAAAGTATTGATACGTGCTCAAATGAGTATCTAGTTTCAACACTAGTTTTTATAGATTAGTATCTGATTTTCTGTTCTTTTGACAATACTGATATATTCTCCTTTCTGTTCCATTGTCAGGCGTCAGGAATGTTTAATGTTGCCATTTTGAGAAATTTAGCCTCTAGGACCAGCTCTACAGACCTCTATTGGTGATATTTTTGAAAAGGAGAAACAGGGAACATCATGAGCTGGGCCTTCAGACACAGTATAGGGATTTAAATTCATAGTGCTACTCACTGAAGAAAAATGTTTATGTGTGCGTGTGTGACAAATTTGTCTTTAGGTCAGTTATATTTGGTTTGAACATTTTCCTCATGTCTTTCCAGCCCACAGTACACAAGGATGGAGAATAAAGACGAGTAAGATCAGATTTTATTTTACCCTGTACTAGTCTACTGTATTTGATGCTAGTTCTGATACAGCTCAAGATCATTCTAAAGTAAAGTATCAATACATGCTGAAATGAGTATCTAGTTTCAACTAGTGCTGTCAGGCGATTAAAAAAAAAAAAAATCTAATTACAGGATTTATAATTAATTAATCGAATTAATCGCATTTTAAGTGTGTGAGAGAGATAGAGAGGGAGAGAGATTGTGAGTGAGTGAGTAAGTGAGTGAGTGAGCGAACGAACCCACTTTGCGATTGCGTTTGTCAGTTTTCAAGTGGTGGCTTTGCTCGTTCGTTTCCCAAATTCTGCGAGCGTAGTTTGGTGGTTTGGTGAAGTGCGGACTATCACCGGTAACAATGGAATATGTCCGGACGTGTTTATCGCTCAAATGATCCATCAGGCTGGAGCAGCTTCGGTGATCGGAAAATTCTTTTTGACAAAAGCTACAAATGACTGCGTTCTTGTTGATCGCCCCGTCTTCGTTCTTTTTATAAATAAACTTGCCATTCAAAGGCATGAACAGTGATTTTCTCGCCGCACGCCAAATTTAAAATGTGCGCATTGAATTGCCGCTCATAATTAATTGCGTTAATTTTTATAACGCGTTAATTTGCAGTGTAATTAATTAATTTAATTAACGCATTAAACTGACAGTCCTAGTTTCAACACAAATTTTTATAAATTAGTATCTGATTTTCTGTTCTTTTGACAATACTGATACATTCTCCATTCTGTTCCATTATCAGGCGTCAGGAATGTTTAATGTAATTTCTACAAAAGTCCCATATGATACAAGAGCAGTATTTTCGAAAGTTACAGAGAAGAGGTAGAAGTGGTGAAATGTGTATGTATTTGGTCTGTAGTCGACTAAAGAAATTCTTGATCGATGAAAGACATGATGCTGATTGATTAGTGACTAAAAAGGGGACGTGGCAAAGACAAGACAAGACTATATACAGGGAGTAGTGTTATTGATATTAAAATTTCAAACTTAATTTCGATACTAAAGAATAGACTTGATTCCTAGATCTGTCATGATAACTATATCGACTTTTCGTTCAATATATGAAAGCTGGAAGAATTAATTTTGGGGCTCAGTATTTATTTATTCAGTGGTTGCTTTATCCTTTGCAATAGTAGGGAGATTTTATTCTTTTTTTTTAATCAAATACGATAAGATTTGAGCTGTAGAGGGTTGAATAAATAACTGCCATGGCTAGTTATTGGTTCATTCTACCATTTATTTGTTGCAGCTCAGGCTTTTTAATGATACTGTCTCTTTTAAAAATTGCTCACTGGGATTATCCTGCTTTGTGTCAGTGGAATAAAGTAGTTTCAATATTATCATTTATCACAGCATATCTCTGTAGCAATATATCACGCTTCAAATCTTGTTATCGTGACATTCCTAGATAGAAGCGGTCAAAGAGTAAGTACTAGAGCTGTAGCTGACTAAAGAAATGTCCTGCCAATCAATTAGTTGATGAAAAATCGTTGTGACAAAACTATTATAATAACAGCATATATCTGACCCAAGCTGCACTCAAAAGACTATACACCTGCACAGGAGTTCATGCAAAAAAACAATTTGAACAGAAATGTAACAGAAAGCCACGTATTTATATGTGTAATGATTAAATCCATCATTCACTCCCAAATCTTCAGCTAACGCTCACCATACATCTCCTTTCTCTTGTCATCCCATATACAGTACATCCTTATAACGTAGACACAGGGTATTATGCAAAATAACATTGTTCCCTCCTCAACCACATGCCTAAAGAGATTTGAAATATATCATCCATGCATGTTTGAGTAATTTTGCAAACTCTCCCAGGCACTATTCGAACCCTCTTCACAGTTAGCATTAGGGTCTTATTGAAAGCTCCGTAAATACACATACATTAGAACTTCATAAACCTGGTGTGATGTGCAGTAGTTTCATTAGCAGGATGCACGCTGATTGTGTTGTGATAGCGCTCTGAAGGGGGAGTGACTTAGTGTGGAGAGCAAATGGAGGGGGGGGGGGCTCAGAATGTCAAAAAACTTAACTCAACTTGTTAATACGTTGTTTTCAGCGAATAAAGCATTGAAAACACTGGTCTACAAGCAAAATGCTTCGGAAACAAAAGTAGTGATTTTTCTTGGTTTACGTCACTAATAAAGAAAAAGTAAGTCAGAAGTGCTGATTGGCTATAGTTTCCAAGATATAGTATTGGGTCAAAATAGGAAATTTATGCAAAAACTGTAGTTTATCAGAAGGTACAGTGTGTCTACAAGCAACCAGTTCTATCTGAAAGCCTGTCTGCACATTCCAGTACATTCATTTTAATATGTCTAGAGTTTTAACATCAAATATTTTTTGATTTCACATAAGAGAGATGCCGCGAAATTGTGTGCACCTGATGTCTTAAGACAGAGGTCTTCAACAGGGGGGTCGCGACCCCCCTAGGGGTCGGGTACTGCAGGGGGGTCACGAAATATTTTTTTTTTTCACTTTAAAATAATATAATTTTTATATTTTATAGTGTAAAATACAGTATTAACCTGTGTATTATTTCCTTGTATTGGATGTACCATAACAGAGTAGGGCCTAAAAAAAATAAATGTTGGTTTCCGATTTGTTGACAGTTCTAGACATGGGTAGGTAGGGAATTTATTTTATTTTTATTTTTTATTTTTTTTCCTGTGGGAATATGGACATTTTGAAATTTTATTTTATTTTATTTCCTTCCGCAGCAGTACTATTTCAATAAAAACTATAATTGAAATTGGCATAATTTCCCAAAGCTATCTCAATGCTAAGGGCATATTCTATACTTAAGTATAGTCGAACGAAGCTCCAACATGCCATGCGAAACCAGGTCGTTGACTGTACCAGAATACATGTAGAATATATCTTACAATGTTACAAAAATACATGCTGATTTTGTATTGTTTTTTCTGTTCTTCTTTCAAATGGCAGTCATTAAATTTAGAAGCAGTAAACAATTTTGAATACTACATTTATTTAACACGGTGTTGACGTTGGTCAACTTAAAACTGGCACTGCATAATCTTAACAATTCACCGTGACCACGCATATGTCCAGCGATGCCGTCGCCATTGTTTTTATGGGTACAGACAGAGAATTTTACAGATCACAGAAAAACAGAAGCACATTACAGGGGGGTCCTCGGGTTACAATGTTGATTAGGGTGACCATATTGTATTTCACTGAAAAGAGGACACACTTCAGCTCGCGCGCAAAATATATATTTTTTTAGAGTTTTTTCCCCCATTTTTAGGGGTTTTATGTGGGTCGGGGGCTTACTGTGCTTCTGAATTCCCCAGAAAAGAACACTTTACCTGGATATACTGAAAAATAGTCCAAAACACTCACAAACAGTTGCTTTATAAATAATATATTTATTAATATAAGCAATCTTAAGGCTGACACTTACACCTTAGTTAAGAAAAAACAAAAAGAAAAAGAGTTAGCCTATCCTTCATTGTTCAGTAAGCCCATTCTTCAAAATAATGTGTCTAATGGCTAATGAAAAAAAATATACAAATAATAGAGCCCCCTCGCTTGCATTCACCATATCTTCATTTTTTCCAGGTCGCACAAAGTATGTCGTGAGTTTTGAACTCGAGCTCTCACCCTGCACAGCTATTTTGTGTTTTGTTGTGGCGATATGAGCCACAGAGACGCAAGTCCCAGCTTTGCACACTGTGCATTCTGCCTCCCACTTGTCACGCCCCGGGCGAAAACGGGTACTTTTTTTGCAATTCATCCGTGAAACTGCATTTGCGTTTCGGCATTTTCTGTGTCTTCGCAGTGCGCCTACCTGCCTGTCAGCCTGCGTGTGTGTGTGAGTGAGCGAGCGAGCGAGCGTGCGTGTGCGTGCGTGTGTGTGTGTGTGGAGCGTGGCGTGGCGCGCTTGTTTGTGAATGAATGAATACACGTTCCGGGGTTCGACTCGAACTGGAGCGCGTTTCCAACGGAATCAAAAACCCGGACATTTGAAGGATTTTATAAACTCCGGCCGGACAGCCCGGACAGCCTCTGAAAAGAGGACATGTCCGGGCAAAAGAGGACGTATGGTCACCCTAAGTTGATCCGTTCTTAAGACTTCGCCCTACAACCACAACAAAGCGTATTCTTCCGCCGTGCGCCGTTCGCGTTTGTTTACGTTGCTTACCACGCTAAACCGCGTAAGACGGAATGACGCGTAATTTTTTTTTTTTTTTTTTTTTTTTACCGTCGTAACCCGAGGACCCCCGTACACATTGCCCCGCGGAAATTGAAAAATACAGTAGGCTATTAGTTTTCTTTCTTTTTTAACCGAAGCTTGTAAAATTAATTTGAGTATCAAATTTATTTTATTTTATTAAGTCCAATAAAATAATTTGGGTCGCATGCAAATCAACAGGGTCGGTCGGCAACCGGAAACTTAGATTTATTTTTTTTAGGCCTAGCAATGTTTATACATGACACTAAGCTCAATTTAATATAAAACACAATTCTATGCCGTATATATAGTAGGGGGTCCCTGGCCCAGTTCGCCATCTGTTTGGGGGTCCCTGGCCTGAAAAACGTTGAAGACCCCTGTCTTAAGATATTTCTTGTTTATGTCTTGACAGATAAAGAAGTGCAAGTTAAATATTTTCAAAATATAAATATTTTTAAGCAAAAATGCCTAAATCTATTGTATAAACAGATCAGATTTTGATGTTAGAATAACATTAAATATCTTGAATACATTAGCTAACCAGCACAGTTATCAATAGATTTTCAGTTCATCTTATCAATATAAATGAGATTTAGCCACTTTTATCTCAGAAGCAGATCGAGACCAAAAATTTGTAGACAATGTAGTTTCAATATGTTATATGTTTTTACCCCATAGAAGTGTCTTTAAAGTCTTTAAAGGTGCACTGTGTAACTTTTCTGGTTGAGGATCTGTCAACCGATTTTCTCCATGGATATGTTATTGCTTTGCCTGGAATATTTCACAGTAGGATATTAAACCTTTCCATTTTCATGGAAACCAAACCAGACCAAGTTACAGGTCAGATCTATGGAGAAATAATCCCCGCTCACAGTAAGAATCCCTGTTTTTCTAGGTATTTTTGAGCTATTAAACCATCTGTAATTGAATAAATGTTGGTAGAGCTGCTTAATGTCATACAGTGGAACATTCCAGACAAAGCCATGACATCTCGATATAAACAAACAGGTGACAGACACTCCATCAGAAAAGTTATGCACCTTTAAATCACATAATTTGACCAGAGACTTACAATGTGTACATGGAGGAAAGTGACCAGACTTCTGATGTATATTTTGGCACAATTTGGGCTTCCTAGGCCATTTAACACTAGTTTTCCGTAACATATCATTCAGTGGTATTGACGCTGATGTACATTCTCTGTACTAAAACATCGATGCGTTTTCAAACAGCTGGTGAAATCGATTTGCATCTCAACGCTCCACAAATTATGCTATCGATGAACCTATAGACTGAAGCATACACTGAGCAGAGATGATCCATTTTAAAAGCATTAGTAACCGTTGGCAACAACTCACTTTAACATTAAACATCGCATAAGACTTTAGGTGCTAATAATTCAAAATAAGAGGAAAGTGTCTATGTTTTAAGATGCGTGTTCTTTTTTGGTGTGGGAGTCAGACATGTGCTTCGTGCGTCACCTTAGATCTGACTTGTAAACTGTCACTGCTCGTCTCCCTGGTGATACGTCCAATCCCTCACTGTGGAGACAAGCAGGCGGCAAAACCTCAGCCCGAAAAGTGACATAAGGCATCTTTAATTCAGTGTATTTTGGAAAGCAAAAGAAGCTACCCATGACTGTCTGATTTTACTGCATCTTTAATACAACTATTCAATTCAAGAAGATAGCACAAACTAGTAACACGAATACTGTACCTGATCTGTAAAGTGGTATGTTCGGAAGAGCATCCAGCTTAAAATGGATGCCAAATGAAAAAAACGAATGCCTTAATAGTCGTAAAGGCACAACACATCTGCATCAAGCACCCACAGAAAAAGTAAACAATAATTCTACTTAAATGTCTCCTCAAACAAAATTGGATATTTGATTATTTTGTAATAACTTCAAATAGCGGCAGAGAAAAGAAGACGTGCAAAACCTTCATTTTAATACCTTATTCTGTTACAAGATTTGCTATTCAACTTTCTGGTGAAGGATACCCACCCTGCTTGTTTCCATGGAGAGGTCATTGCTTTGAAATGTTCCGCAGTGTGACAATAAACCATTTATTCAGCTACAAGTGCTGAAAAAAATCTCTTGAAAAATCATACAATCTTACTGAGAACGACATCGCCTCTCCACAGATCTGATCTATAATTTTTTAATTTTTTAAATTATTATTATTGTCACCTATCTTTATGCCTTTTTTTGCCTGCATGCACTTGTCTTCTTGTTCAAACTGTCCCTACCTGGAGCTACTGTGACAAGTAAATTTCTCCTGTGTGAGATCAATAAAGTCTTATCTTATCTTATCTTATCTTATCTTATAACATAACTTGGTCGTATCACCTGTTTGTTTCCATGCAGATAGACAAGTTAAAGCCATACTGTGAAACATTTTAGACAAAGCAATAACGTCTCCATGGAAAAAAAAAAGTAGGTGACGGTTATCCAAGGACCATCAGTTAACTTTAAAATATAGCAACTCTGCAGCAAACAACCAAAAACATATTTCTAATTTTGAAGCAGCAATCATAATATAACTCGATGCTTTCGCTGGTGCAATAAAAGTTGAAATAATTTAAATTCAATTAAAAGTCTTACCTGGAAACACGAGAGTGCCAAAGACCCACGCCAGGACGATCAAACACACGGAGTTGTACATGTTTGTGCCCGACCTCTGCAGTTTCTGATCGGCGTGTCTGGCTCCGGAGATCCCCCTCTTTTGGACAGCTTTCCCGCGGTAGGAAATTCACAGCCCGTTGGACAATTTTTCTTTTCTTTCTTTCCTCTTCTTTGCGCCAGATGTCAGCTCGGGCAGCTGCTCAGTCCCACTCAGGTCCGATTTTGACGGAGTCGGTCCGAGCTCTCACTCATCAGGCGATCTCTCTTCTCCTCTCCGGAGCGCGTGGAGGGAGCGCGCGGTGCAGACTGGGGGGGCGAGAGGCGGGGTCAGCGCGGGGAGCTGGTCTCTGATTGGCCAAGGGAAGTGTCAGTCACGCAGAAGCCGTGTCAGTGTGTCCTGTCTCCTTCTGCTGGCGTGACATTTGGTGACACTGGTGAGATATTAAAGGATGCAGTATAGGCCTAACTGTTGAATTTGGAAGACAAAGTGCACTGAACTTTAAAGGGTCCATGTCGCACTATTTTCTGTTATAATGTCTCCTCATCAAAAACATACCTGGAGTTGTGTTTTGTTTCATTTGCACATCTTTAGCACAGCTCAGAGAGCTCTGTGCTCCTCACCCTATCTCTAAGGGTGTCTGCGGCTGGGCGCTCCCTTAGAGAGAGAGGGTGAGGAGCTCAGTCACACGGGAGGGGCTCGGAGTAGAGCCGCTGCTTCTCCACGTCGAGAGGAGCCAGATGAGGTGGCTGGGGCATCTGTTACGGATTCCTCCTGGACGCCACCCTCGGGAGGTGCTCCGGGCATGTCCCACCGGGAGGAGGCCCCGGGGAAGATCCAAGACGCGCTGGAGGGACTATGTGTCCCGGCTGGCCTGGGAACGCCTTGGGGTCCCCCCGGAGGAGCTGGAGGAAGTGTCCGTGGTGAAGGAGGTCTGGGCATCCCTGCTTAGACTGTTGCCCCCGCGACCCGGCCCCGGATAAGCGGAAGAAAATGGATGGATGGATGGATGGATGTTTAGCACACAAATCCTGTATATTTAGGCTGAGTTCTTCTCTCAAACAGAAAACACGCTAGCCGTTTCTTAATTCCCAGAGTGCACGGTTCAGAGCGTGGTTTGAAGGGGGCTCAGACTGCAGTCAAGACTGTGCATACTTGCTCAGCCCTGAGTGCAATCCGCACACCGCATGGCCATCTGAGAAATGGGACAGGTCTCGCAACTACGGGAAGCAGCCGCTGAGCTTGTGCAGGAGGTTTAGCGTTACCGACCTGATATAGTCAGCCTCACCTCCACGCACAGTTTGGGCTCTGGAACCCAACTCCTTGAGGGGGGCTGGACTCTCCATTTCTCTGGCATTGCCCACAGGGATCGGCGGCGGACTACAGTTCAGCTGCTGTGTGTTGGAGTTCACCCCAGTGAACATGAGGGTTGCATCCCTGCGCCTTTGGGTCTCACTGTTGTGTTGGCCTACCGGCCAGACAGCTTGTGCGGAGTACCCGGCCTTTTTGGAGTCTCTGGGAAGGGTACTAGACAGTGCACTGACCGGGGACTCCATTGTTCTCCTAGGGGACAATGCCCACATAGGCAGTGACAGTGACACCTGGAGTGGGGTGATCGGGAAGAATGGGTACTCTGATCTGAACCCGAGTGGTGTTCTGTTATTGGACTTCTGTGCTAGTCACAGTTTGTACATACCTGTTTGCCAGTCCATCATTAGTGCAGGCTCGATACAGGTTCAGCCATTAAACCCAGCTTACAAAAGGATACGTGAAAGTTTAGCCCATAGAGAACTCATAGAGATCAAATGGGACCCACTTCCTGTATTACCACAGCATCACAATATGGAACGTGTTTTCTGTTTGAGAGAACAACTCAGCGTAAACATACAGGATTTGTGTGCTAAACATGTGCAAATGAAACAAAACACAACTCCAGGTATGTTTTTGATGAGGAGGCATTATAACAGAAAATAGTGCGATGTGGACCCTTTAAAGTTCAATGCACTTTGTCTTCCAAATTCAACAGTTAGGTCTATACTGCATCCATTAATATCTAACTAGTGTCACCAAATGTCATGCCAGCCAAAAAACAGAGACAGGACAGAATTTCTAGGTGCAGCCAGGGTCCAGTTTGGAGACCACAGGATCTCATCTCTCCTGTTTGCAGATGATGTTGTTCTGATGGCTCCTTCGAACCAGGACCTGCAGCATGGACTGGGGCGCTTTGGCAGCTGAGTGTGAAGTGGCTGGGATGAGGATCAGCTCTTCCAAATCCAAGGCCATGGTTCTCGACCGGAAAAAAGGTTGCCCTCTCCAGGTGGATGGAGAGTCTCTGCCTCAAGTGGAGGAGTTCAAGTATCTCAGGGTCTTGTTCACGAGTGAGGGGAGGATGGAGAGTTAGATTGACAGGTGGATCGGTACAGTGCAGTGATGTGGTTGCTGGCCTTGGAATGCCTCGCGGTCTCCCCAGAGGAGCAGGATGAAGTGTCTGAGGTGAAGGAAGTCTGGGAATCACACTGGGAATCACACCCAGATAAGTGGAAGAAAATGAATGGATGGATGTTGTTATAGAGCAAAAATGTCTAGAAAAACAGGCATTCTGACTGTGAGCGGGGTTGCCTCTCCACAGATCTGACCTGTAACTTGGTCTGGTTTGGTCTCCATGATGATAGAAATGTTTAATGCCATACTGTGAAACATTCCAGAAAAAGTAATAAAATCTCCATGGAGAAACGCGTTTGATGGACTCTCCACCAGAAAAGTTACACAATGCACCTTTAAGTTTTATTATTTTAGCCGTCTGAAATGAGGTGCAAACATTTTTAACTGAGGTTACAATGCACCCTTTTGCACCCCTGTGGACCCGGGCCTGGTCTTTGGCTATGAGTATTCAAAAAAAAAACATTTACATCAGTGGACAATGAAGCTACATATGCTTTTTTTGCCATACTGTACTAGAAGTAATTGCACATCAACAACAGTAGTTGGCAGTGGCGCTCTCATTGTCGCTCTGGGGCAGGGGTTGGCAACCTTAAATACGCGATATACAGAACAGACTCACCATCAGCAGAACATCCTCTGTTACAGAAAACACATATATTCCACTGAGTCGTGTCCTTTAGTCCGACAGAAGCTGACGCATCAGCGACACAAGGAGAGTGTTTTTTTCAGCACTTTTAATTTATGCAATGTAGTTTTAAGTTTCGTTTCTGTAAAATGTAAACAAATGTGCGCAAAGCTGCACTGAAAACATAATATTTGAGTCCTCTGTGCAAAAAGACAGTGCAGAGTGCAGTCTTTGTTGTAAGTTTCTTTCTTTCTTTCTTTTTGTTTTTAATGTTAATAAAAGGATACAATGTTATGCAAAGGTGTACTAATAACAATTTTGTAGACAAATAATACTATTTATAGTCGTGCGCAGGGAGGGGACGTGAATTTTTTTTCTTCATCCTAGGGGGGGCGTCACAGAAAACAATTGAGAAGCACTGCCCTAAATATACAAAAACGTGACACAAAACTGCACACAGGAACTTAACAAACCTGATGCAATGTGCAAAAGTTTGTGTGATAGCGCTCTGAAGGGGGAGTCAATTGAGTCACTACATTGATTTTTGGTGAATATAACATTTTTCCAAACAATAAAAGGTAACTTTGTGATCTAAATATGTTATGTGTAAAACAGTAAATATCCATCCATCCATCCATCCATCTTCTTCCGCTTCTCCATTTCTGGGTTGCGGGGGGCAGTCCAAGCAGATCTGCCACCCAGAACACAATGCACCAGCAATATCCCCTCTTTAAATAAAAATGTAACATACTTTTAATTGTATATTTATTAGTTTAATAAAATAAAAAATACATTGGAAAAAACACTTTGAGGTGACCAGTGTTATGATATTGGCCTATATAAATAAAATTCAATGGAAAAAAATATACTGACCTGACCTTTCACAATTTACTTACTTGTCAGATTGGTGACTCACACACGCACGCATTCACATATGTATAACAAAAACCTACTTTCATAAGCTCCATCGCATTTCTGCACCAGTGCTCTTCAAAAGGACAGCTGGGAAACATTACTGCTTGTTCGTACTTTTAGCTTGAGAAGATTTCACATAAAAACAGAGAGAAATGCAGAAAGAAACCATTTTATCTCTCTCCAATGACGTGTCTAAAGTAGCACAAATCATATTTTTTACCATTCATATGATCCTTTATGATAATTCTTCTTTTGGCTGATTTGAATGTATGATACAGCCTATAATACGAGCCCTTTGACAGAATGAAATAAATATAAAGCTAATAAAGATGACAGCCGGTGATCTGGAGATTTGAGAAAAAGGTCATTTGGAAGTGGATATAAAAATCTTGGGTATAAAATGAGCCTTGCAGAGCATTTTATAGAGACGTGACATTTTTTGAATCTGCAGTGATAAGGGATGCGTGCTTATGACAGGTCAGACTGCAGATGAGAGGGGGTACCACCAGGGGGAGCTAGAGAGGAAACAGAATGACTTTGATAACACTGCTACCATTTTTGGTTTGGAAACTTGATTTATATAAAGTCAGCATCCTGGCATAATTGCTGAAGTCAGTTTTGTAGGTGTAAAAAAATTTCTGAATAACTGGGGACCATAGACTGTATAAAGAAGTGGACTAAGGGACGTCAGCCATAGCGTTCAGATCCAGTCAAATGAAGCTCACCAAGGCTGGCAGTCATAGAGGCTATTTTTAAGGTAAGATCTATATTTGGGAATTTAAAAGGAGGTATCATAACAACCAAATAGCCAATCAGGAGTAGGGCTGAACAATCTATTGTTTTAGATCGAAAATCGCGATCTCAGACAACATGATTTTGAGAAAATTGCTTAAATCGTTAGATAGAAGATAGTTAAGATCGTTAAAGTTTTTTACAGTGCTCCTAACTGACCCAGGTTTTGTTTTGTCAACTATTTCACACATGTATGCCGCCTGTCCCGCCTTCCTGCCACGTTGCTAAACCCACCAATCAGAAGCGACAAGCTGCGCATGGACAGGTCACGTGTTCTCAACTCCAATCAGTGTAGCTGGTCATCTATTTCAGAAATGGCTTCAGCGGGACCAGAAGCGGAGTCAGGGGTTTTGAACCCAAAGCAAAACAACATGTCGGTCATTTGGCAGTATTTCAGGTTTGAGGCTGCAGACGAACTTCGGAAACAGGTGCTGCGCAAAACAAAACATGTCATGCTAAAGTTGCCACATCCAGTGGAAACACAACCAATTTATACCACCACCTGAAAGTTCACCACTTGCATTTGCATGACGAGTGCATGGCGAGAAAGTCCTGTGAAACCTCTAGTAAAAGTGATACTCGGGCCAAACAGACTACAATTACAGCTTCTTTTGCCAGTGTAACTCCGTATGACAGACACCAGAGATAACAACTGCCGTAACACTTTACATTGTCAAGGAATTGGTGCCTGCAAACACAGTCACCAAAGAGTTGTTTAATTCTCCTCCACACGATGGATAAGAGGTATATGCTTCCCCTCTGTTGTTGGCTGACAAACTGTTAGCATAAGGCTAGTTTACATTACAGACGCTATAGAAAGTCTATCACGGTTAGCATCGCTATATTTAGCATCACTATATTTAGCATTGCTATAGTTAAGTTTAAGTTGCGTTGTATTTGTTATAAAATACAACAATCAAGCTCCCTTGAGCCATAAAAGACTGACCTTGCACTACTTTAAGTTAAAAGACTTTTTTTGCTCTACTTCAGACACAGATGCTCTTTTAGTTCTTCCGGTAATAACTGCGATTGCTCAAGCGCTCAGTGTAGACTATGTACAGCATGTTTCTTTATAATAAATAGGACTACATTTGAAATAAATTTTTGACTTTAGTTTTCATTCTTACATTACAGTTTAGTGGAATTTAGTGTTTCAGCGGTATGATGTAAATTTCTGTTTGCAAATGTTCATGGGCACTGAAACTTAATTTAAAAAAGATCGTGGATGAAATCGAAATTGCAATATCTGCCAGAAAAATCACAATTTTTTTCTTAAAATCGTTTCTTAAAACAGCCCTAATCAGGAGTAAAGGTGTTTAAGGAAACGCCCCTTCCTGCCTGCACTGCTGGTTTGGCAGGGCTTAGCAACTCTGAAGCTAAAACTGATTGGTCTGTTATTAATATTCACAGGATCATGTTGAACAGGTTAACAAAAATGACGAAGTTTACAGAATTGGTTACGGAGAGAGATATTTTATATATACCTTTAGTTTTTAAAGTGCTTTATTAAAATTAAAGGTGCACAGTGTAACTTTTCGGTTGGCGGTCCGTCATTTTCTATGCATATGCCATTGCTCTGCTTAGAATGTTCCACAATATGACATTACAACTCTACTTTATATTTACTCAATTACAGCTCAGAAATTATTGCTCAGAAATACCTAGAAAAACAGGTATTCTGACTGTGAGAGGGGTCTCCTCTCCACAGATCTGACCTGTAACTTGGTCTGGTTTGATCTCCATGAAGATAGAAAGGTTTAATGTAATTTTGTGAAACATTGCAAAGTAATAACACCTCCATGGAGAAAGACGGACCCTCCACCAGAAAAGTTACGCTGTATGCACCTTTATCAACACCTTTATAACCTGTATCCTCAATAAAAGCAAATCTGGAGTTGATTATTTTAGCCAACATGGTGCAGGTTTAGTTTAATGCATGGAGAACAGTGAAATGCAGTATTATATTTTAAACTAAAAAAGAAAAATGCACATGACTATTCTAGCACATTTTTTCAGTTCTGTCTCTTCTCGATATGCCCCTGGGCAAGACTTTACACCTTTTATTTTTAGATTTCTTGCAAACTCCACAAAGACTCCTCCGAGGTATTACCCAAAAACACAATTGCTTTCTATGACAATTTCCTATTTTAAAAAGCCATTATCGGAACAATTACTTTTTGTTTACCACTGGATCTGTAGTATAGACACAGACACAGAGCTGCTTAATTTGCCCCTGTCACTCTCATTACTGATGCAGAGGACAATTACAATTGAAGCTAACAATCATAAGGCTTATAAATGTCACAGGATCATAATAATAGGGCCTGATCAGTCTCGCTTGGTGCACTTCCTCCATGCTGATTGAAACCTGTGATCTGCTCCCGTAGTTAACATTCAAATGGGCTGAAATAAACACTACACATTAGCCTGTCTGTCAAATTCATACGGGACAATACAAATCATGATAGGGAAAAAAAATTAAGGTAAAAGTAAGGAGGTATTAAAGGTCTTATATTACACAAATGGATTCTTGTGTTTTGAGCTTTAAGCCACGTTATAATGTTATTATCTCTACCTATCATCCTCCTGGCCGTCTGGTTAACTCAACTTGTAAGTCACTTGACTTTCACCCGGGGGACCTGGGTTCAAATCAAGCAATGAGCAAGCCAGTGTGGATCCTTGGGCAAGACCCTTCACGGTACTGCTCCCCCAGGCACCTGAAAGATGAGCTGCCCACTGCTCCTGAAAAAGAATGGGTCAAATGTAGAGAAATAATTTCCCTACAGGGATAAATAAAGGATGACTTCTTCAAAAACATACGCTACCTTGAATTGTGTTTTGTTTCTTTCCTTTTACCTTTTGTTCAATAGAGACTGGCAATTACAAGGCTGAAAAAAATATCCAGTTAATTCAAATTAAGGTGTATGGAGTTTAAAAACATAACAAATTACATCACAAGGTGGAACAGAGTGTTTTCTGTTTGAGAGAAGAACTTAGCCTAAATATGCACGGTGTGTGTATTAAACATATGAAGCTTTGGAGATGTAGTTAGACTAATAATAAGGATTACTCAAACATGTGTGAATGAAACAAAACATGACTTTGATGAGGTAACAACATTATAACATGGCTTAAAGTTCACAAACGTCAATTTTGCTTAATATAGGAACTTTAGACAATACAGCTCTGGAAAAAAAAAAGAGACCACTTCATTTTTTTCTGAAATCAGTATCTCTACATGTATTACAGCCATTCCATTCCAGCATCTGTTGAATTCCAACACAAACACAATGATGAGCTACTTCAGTTCTTGCACCAGGAGTGGAATAAAGTCAACCAAGAACATTGTGAAAGACTTGTGGAGAGCATGCCAAGACGCACGAAAGCTGTGATTAAAAATAAGGGTTATTGCGCCAAATATTGATTTCTGAACTCTGTGTGTAAACATAAGTATTATGTTGTTTTAAAATTAATTTGATCTTGTTTCTTTGTTTGAGGTCAGTAAACATGTATCTTTTTGTTATTTTGACCATTTATCATTTTCTGCAAATAATGCTGTAAATGATAATATTTTTATTTGGAATTTGGGGGGAATGTTGTCAGTAGTTTATAGACTCAAACAAAAATGTTCCTTTTGCCCAAACACATACCTAGAAGTAGTCAAATCAGAAAAAACGATAATTTTGCAGTGGTCTCTTATTTTTTTTCCAGAGCTGTAGAGTATAATGCCTAGAACAGCTCAAAAAGAAAAGTTATGAATAATAAATAATCTGTGAAACCATCAGTAAGCCCATACTATGAGTTGAAAGTGAAAAATTGAAAAATACATGTCATGAATGTCACAACTGAGCTCTGAAGAATGACATTACCCTTTAGAAACAACGAAAGCCAAAGCCAGTGCATCCTGGGAAAAGAGCCTCAAAAACAATTCCAGTGTAGATCCTGGGTCACTCTTTCATTGATGGGATTTCAGCCGAAGGATCAGGATCACACCAAGGCTTAGGGTTTCATATTTCTAATGTTCAGAGTTTTCCGGGCCTGATAACAAGAAATGCAATCTCCCTCCAAAGGAAATCTGTCTGTGTCTTTTGATAGTAATTCCCAAAAGATAAAATGTGCAGTATTCAATTGACAGCTATAAATTAAAGGTGTAACTTTTTGGTTGGGGGTCCGACACCTGCTTGTTTCTATTGATATGTCATTGCTCCGCCTGGAATGTTCCACAGTATGACATTAAACAGCTCAACTTTATGTTTTTTTCAATTACAGGTGAGTTTATAGCTCAAAAATACTTAGAAAAACAGGCATTCTGACTGTTAGCAGGGTTGCCTCTCCACAGATCTGACCTGGAATTTGGTCTGATTTGGTCTCGAATATAAAAAAGTTTAATGTCATACTGTGAAACATTCCAAACAAAGCAATAACATCTCCATGGAGAAAATCATTTGATGGACCCTCCACCAGAAAAGTTTCACAATGCACCTTAGAAAAATGTAAATATGTAAAATTGTTTATTTATTATTATTTAAAGTCCCAGTATTACCTTATTTTCTGATACGTTATAACATTGTCACCTCCTCAAAAACATACCTCAAGTTGTGTTTTGTTTCATTCACACATTTAACACACAAATCCTACATATTAAAACTTAATTATTTTGTCAAACAGAAAACACTCTTGGGGCCCGGCCGGGCACAGCCCGAAGGAGCGACGTGGGACCGTCCTCCCGTGGACCCACCACCCGCAGGAGGATCCATAAGGGGCCGGTGCAGAGAGATCTGGGAAGCAGCCGAAGGCAGGGGCCTTGGCGGCCAGATCTCCGGGCATGGAGACTAGCTCTGGAGACATGGAATGTCACCTCACTGGGGGGGAAGGAGCCTGAGCTCGTGCGGGAGGTTGAGCGCTATCGACTAGATATAGTCGGCCTCACCTCCACGCACAGCCTGGTCTCTGGAACCCAACTCCTTGAAGAAGGCTGGACTCTCCATTTCTCTGGCGTTGCCCGCGGGGAACGGCGGCGGGCCGGTGTGGGCCTGCTCATTGCCCCACGGCTCAGCCGATGTGTGTTGGAGTTCACCCCGGTGAATGAGAGGGTCGCGTCCCTGCGCCTTCGGGTCAGGGACAGGTCTCTCACTGTTGTATCGGCCTACGGGCTGAACAGCAGTGCAGAGTACCTGGCCTTCTTGGAGTGCCTGGGAGGGGTACTGGACAGTGCACCGACCGGGGACTCCGTTGTTCTCCTGGGGGACTTCAACGCCCACGTGGGCAACGGCAGTGACACCTGGAGAGGGGTGATTGGGAGGAACGGCCTCCCTGATCTGAACCCGAGTGGTGTTCTGTTATTGAACTTCTGTGCTAGCCACAGTTTGATAACAAACACCATGTTCAAGCACAAGGGTGTCCATCAGTGCACGTGGCACCAGGACACCCTAGGACGGAGGTCGATGATCGACTTTGTTGTCGTGTCATCTGACCTCCGGCCGCGTGTCTTGGACACTCGGGTAAAGAGAGGGGCAGAGCTGTCAACCGATCACCACCTGGTGGTCAGTTGGGTCCGCTGGCAGGGGAAGAAGCCGGAAAGACCTGGCAGGCCCAAGCGCGTAGTGAAGGTCTGTTGGGAACGTCTGGCAGAGCCCTCTGTCAGGGGCACCTTCAACTCACACTCGGATCTCCCGGATTCCGGGGGAGGCTGGGGACATAGAGTCCGAATGGGCTCTGTTCTCGGCGTCTATTGTCGATGCGGCCGCCCATAGCTGTGGTCGTAAGGTTTGTGGTGCCTGTCGCGGCGGCAATCCCCGAACCCGGTGGTGGACACCGGAAGTAAGAGATTCCGTCAGGCTGAAGAAGGAGTCCTATCGGGCCTTGTTGGCTCGTGGGACTCCGGAGGCAGCCGACGGGTACCGGCGGGCCAAGCGTGCTGCAGCCCGGGCGGTAACAGAGGCAGAAACTCGGAGTTGGGAGGAGTTCGGAGAGGCCATGGAGGAGGACTATCGGACGGCCTCAAAGAAATTCTGGCAAACCGTCTGGCGCCTCAGGAGGGGGAAGCAGTGCTTCACAAACACTGTTTACAGTGCGGGTGGGGAGCTGTTGACCTCGACTGGGGATGTTGTCGGACGGTGGAACGAATACTTTGAGGATCTCCTCAATCCCGCCGTCACGTCTTCCGAGGAGGAAGCAGAGGCTGGGGACTCGGGGTCAGACTCACTCATCACCCTGGCTGAAGTCACTGAGGTGGTTGGAAAGCTCCTTGGTGGCAAGGTCCCGGGGGTGGATGAGATCCGCCCTGAGTATCTCAAGTCTCTGGATGTTGTAGGGCTGTCTTGGCTGACACGTCTCTGCAACATCGCGTGGCGGTCGTGGGACAGTACCTCTGGACTGGCAGACCGGGGTGGTGGTCCCTCTGTTTAAGAAGGGGGACCAGAGGGTGTGTTCCAACTATCGGGGAATCACACTCCTCAGCCTTCCCGGTAAGGTCTATTCCAGGGTGCTGGAGAGGAGAATTCGACCGATAGTCGAACCTCGGATTCAGGAGGAGCAGTGTGGTTTTCGTCCCGGCCAGGGAACACTGGACCAGCTCTATACTCTCCATCGGGTGCTCGAGGGTGCATGGGAGTTTGCCCAACCAGTCCACATGTGCTTTGTGGATCTGGAGAAGGCATTTGACCGTGTCCCTCGTGGGGTCCTGTGGAGAGTGCACTGGGAGTACGGGGTTCGGGGCCCTTTGATAAAGGCTGTTCTGTCCCTGTATGACCGGAGCAGGAGCTGTGTTCGCATTGCCGGTAGTAAGTCGGACCTGTTTCCGGTGCATGTTGGACTCCGCCAGGGCTACCCTTTGTCACCGGTTCTGTTCATTATATTTATGGACAGAATTTCCAGGCGCAGTCAGGGGCCGGAGGGGATCCGGTTTGGGAACCACAGGATCTCATCTCTGCTGTTTGCAGATGATGTTGTCCTGATGGCTTCATCAAACCGGGACCTCCAATGTGCACTGGGGCGGTTCGCACCGAGTGTGAAGCGGCTGGGATGAGGATCAGCTCCTCCAAATCCGAAGCCATGGTTCTCGACCGGAAAAAGGTGGTTTGCCCTCTCCGGGTGGGTGGAGAGTCCTTGCCTCAAGTGGAGGAGCTCAAGTATCTCGGGGTCTTGTTCACGAGTGAGGGGAGGATGGAGCGTGAGATTGACAGGCAGATCGGTGCAGCGTTGGCAGTGATGCGGTCGTTGCACCGGACCGTTGTGGTGAAGAGGGAGCTGAGCCAAAAGGCGAAGCTCTCAATTTACTGGTCAATCTACGTTCCTACCCTCACCTATGGTCATGTGCTTTGGGTAATGACCAAAAGGACGAGATCGCGGATACAAGCAGCTGAAATGAGTTTCCTCCACAGAGTGGCTGGGCGCACCCTTAGAGATAGGGTGAGGAGCTCGGTCACACGGGAGGAGCTCGGAGTAGAGCCGCTGCTTCTCCACGTTGAGAGGAGCCAGCTGAGGTGGCTTGGGCATCTGTTCCGGATACCTCCTGGTCGCCTCCCTCGGGAGGTGTTCCGGGCATGTCCCACCGGAAGGAGGCCCCAGGGAAGACCCAGGACCCGCTGGAGCGACTATGTCTCCCGGCTGGCCTGGGAACGCCTTGTCTAGACTTAAGTTTAAAGGATATTAAAATAATGCTAATGAAATCACTGCATTTGTTTCCTTCACATTGTTATACAGCTTAATGACACGGTGTTGTTAAACTGAGATGTAATCAGGTCATTTTGTGCTTTACCAATATTACCTGAGACTCTTGTCAGACCTGTGGACACTACTGTATATCTTTCACTAATTACTGTTTTTCCATTTGAATAATATGAATATAGATGCGTGCCTGCAAGAAGCAGTTCACATTTATGGTCATTTTGTTTTTGTTTTTTTAGTTCAAAAGTGTAAAATGTTCTCAAACCTAAATCAAAACAAACAAAGAAAACAATAGGGCTATCCAGATCAGGTTCAGAGGTGTGAAAACACCCATTATGGTACTGAATGGGTATGCTAAACAAGAGCCCAGACAGAAACTGAAAACAAAGAGGTGATAGTTTCAGAGTAATTTCATTGTAGTTAGCTCCTCCCTGCAGCAAGATATAAGCAGTGTCCATCAGCACTCTAGCCATAACTGATGAAGTAGCTTGGATGAGCTGCGAAACGTCTTCAACCAAATAAACTTTGTCCAGTTGACAAATTGAATTTCTCCTTCTATGTGATGTGGTGTCCGGTGGCAACGGTGGGGAATGTCTATCACACAGCTTTTATCAATATGAGGCCAACAGACAAAAGCCTGAAGTTGCACTGCGTAACTCTTGTGATTGTCTCCATGGAGATGTTTACTTTTCCCTGTTGTATCCTACAATATGGAGTTGAACCTAACACCTTTAATTTATTTAATTAAATGTGGTTTCATAGCTCTAAAATCCTTTTTAAAAATGTATTATTTATTTTGGGCAATAAGCAACTTACATTCGTTTAAAAGTGCAATAACAGAAATAACAATAAACAGAAATAACAACAAAAACAAAACATTTGCCCAAAAGGATTGGGAAGAAGAAAACTTATTTAATCCCACCCCCTCTTCTACTTACAGCATTCCTTCTTACTGTGAGCAGGATTGCCACTCCGCAGATCTGAATATGACTTGGCTTCACTTTCTTGTCTCCATGGAGATAGATATGTTTCCTGTCATAATGTATGGAACTGCTGGCAGAGCAATAACATCTTCATGAAAAAAGTTACCCAGTAGGCCTACACCTTTAATGCCATACTGTGGAAAATTCCTTGCCATAGTGACAAGCAGAGGTGCATTAGAAAAGTTACATAGTGCATCTTTAAAGAGCAAAAAGTCCCATCACTAACTTTAAGGTGAATTACGTAACTTTTCTGGTAGATTGTTCTTCATGGAGATGTAGCTTTGTCTAGAATGTTACACAGTATGGCATTAAACCTTTCTATCTTCATGGAGATCAAATCAGACCAAGTAACAGGTCAAATCTGTGGTGAGGCAACCCCGCTCATTGTCAGAATGCCTGTTTTTCTAAGTATTTTTGAGCTTTAAAACCACCTGTAATTGAATAAATATAAGGTAAAGCTGTTTAATGCTATACTGTGGAACATTCCAGGCAGAGCAATGACATGAACCCCCAACCAAAATGTTACATATCGCATCTTTAAAGAGCAAAAAGTCCCATCACTGACTTAAACCACAGATGTTAGGACAAAAATGTGTAAAACCTGCAAATGAAAAAACAGTAGATACATAGTTGTTATAATCATAAAACACTGTTCAAATTCTATGTCGAATCAGAAACTCACTCTTCTACTGAGACCCCCGGCTGTAACGTCTCACCACGCTGATATTTTCTGATGTTGTCTCCAGCTGGGAAGGTTTGTCTTGATTTCCCATTAGGTAGCACTGCAGTAATATACACAACAGAAGAACAGGAGAGGGGGCTTAGATCAGAGTAGAAACACAACTCTGGAGTTTCTGTTTGGAGAGGAGACAGTGTGATGGGCATTCATGTTTCTAGTGAACACCATTCACAACATACTTCTGTCCATTGGTTTTGTTCTGCTTTATCTGGGTTGTGGGCACAGACTGTTTAAAGAACTAAGGCTACATTCAGACTGCAGCCTGAAGTGACCCAAATCTGATTTTTTTGCACCTATATGACCTGTAGCTGATCTTTTAATGACAGTCTGAACGACACAGATCCGATTTTTTCAAATGCGACCCAGGCCATTTGGATATGTGGTCCTAAAACTGATACATATCCGATCTTTTGACATGCGACTTCAGTCTGAACGGCCAGGTTGCATTCATCCGACCTAAACATAATCAACAAGCGACAACCGTCACCATTTTGCACTGAAGTAGATGGAAACTGAATAGAACTGGAGAAAAGAGCAGTGTTGAGCCGATAGAATTGTTGGATAGCTGTGTTACTGAAGAGGAACCCACAAAACGCTATGGCCAAAAACCTTGTCCTTCACCTTCTCAATCTCCTCCCTGAAACAAATAAGATGTACATGTTCTGTCTCCGGTACGACAGCAACTTTAAAATCTCCAGGCGCTCAATGCTAGTGTCCATGAGCACACTTGCTGTGTGTGACATCGTTGTGTTCTCCAAGGCGCATGTGAGACACTTTTGGGGCCCCTTCCCTTCCGCACCACTAATTTGGCAGGGAGCGGGCGCTTAGCAATGCTGTCATTGAAACTTGTTGCTTACAAAATAAAAATACAAGGATCATGTA
The DNA here is from genome assembly GCA_036785185.1 of Paratrypauchen microcephalus. Classification (NCBI taxonomy): domain Eukaryota; kingdom Metazoa; phylum Chordata; class Actinopteri; order Gobiiformes; family Gobiidae; genus Paratrypauchen; species Paratrypauchen microcephalus. The sequence continues at coordinate 259,450 of JAVJIX010000160.1, forward strand.
GAGCCGGTTTACAGGCACACTTTAAGCCCAAAATAACAAGCCAGACAGCAGCAAGTATGGTGATATTGGCGAAGGTATTTCAATAAAAAATGAATTTGCGCCGGAGTCACTGGAGCCAAAAATGCGCCCATGCTCACTTCCTGTTTGGAGTACTGTGGATAGCGGTTTAGCTATGTCCATATATATATATATATATATATACAGTCTATGGATGTGGAGGTAGTAATCTGATCAAAGGAGAAGTTCAGTTTGTCAACTGGACAAAGTTTGTTTGGTTGAAAACGTTTGCCGCTCATCCGAGAGGCTTCGTCAGCTCTGACGAAGCCTCTCGGATGAGCGGCGAAACGTTTTCAACCAAACAAACTTTGTCCAGTTGACAAACTGAACTTCTCCTTTGATCATATGTCCATATATATACAGTCTATAGATGGGCCAGCCCAGCCCAGGCCAGCCCAGAAACATCGTCCCTCCAGTGTGTCCTGGGTCTTTCCCGGGGTCTCCTCCTGATAGGACATGCCTGGAAAACCACTCCAGGGAGGTGAAAGTCATTTTGTTTGCTTGTATCTGTGATCTTGTCTTTCCGGTCATTAGTCACATCATACTCCCACAGCTACAATTCCCCAAAACAAGTTGTAATGCAAAAATAACTACCACCTCTCAGGGTTCATGAGTGGTAACAACTGATGCTTGGAAAATATTTTTATATTTGAACAGAAAAAATATCACGTTTGATTGGGTGGTTAGTGGCGATCAGAGAGGCCTTACGCCAAATTGCTCTGAAATAGATTCTAGAGATGTGCTCGCGATATGACAAATACATTACGACTTGGATGTCATTGCTTTGCTTGGAATGTTGCACAGTAGAGCATTAAACTTACAGCTCTGAAAAAAAATAAGAGACCACTGCATTTTTTTTTCTTCTGAAATCAGCATCTCTACATGTATTACAGCCATTCCATTCCAGCGTCTGTTGAATTCCAACACAAACACAAAGCTGAGCTACTTCAGTTCTTGTACCAGGAGTGGAATAAAGTCACCCAAGAACAATGTGAAAGACTTGTGGAGAGCATGCCAAGACGCATGAAAGCTGTGATTAAAAATGAGGGTTATTGCACCAAATATTGATTTCTGAACTCTTCTTAAGTGTAAACATTAGTATTATGTTGTTTTAAAATGAATTTGATCTTGTTTCTTTGCATTGTTTGAGGTCTATTTCTCATTTTCTGCAAATAAATGCTCTAAACAAAATGTTCCTTTTGCCCAAACACATACCTATAAGTAGTAAAATCAGAAAAACTGTTAATTTTGCAGTGGTCTCATATTTTTTTTCAGAGCTGTATTTATCTCCATGGAAACAAGCCAAGCTACAAATCAGAAAATGCAAACTAAGCCATAATATGATCCTTACATGTCCGTGGAGACAAGCAAGTGGAAGGTATGGTACAATTTAGTTAATTAGTCAATTAAACTAAACCAGATCAACCAGAAGGGGGCAGTAAAGCGTCCTTTTCCAGATCTTGAAAGACTACATTCGCCATCAGGAATACTTTATGGATTAGCCAGTAGAGATTAGAATCAAACATTGTGGATCAGACAGTATTAGCACAATCTGCCACAATCTGATCACTGTTAAATGCATTTATCAAACTGAAAAGGTTCATTTCTCTCCTTTCTTTAGTATCGACACCTGCAAATATCTAATTTTTAGAATGGATTTTCAGTATGTTTAACAATCCTAAAACATACACCAGTAGTATTATTTGATTTCATTGATTTCATTGATTGGCGGCACGGTGGCTGAGTGGCTAGCACTCACGCTTCACAGCAAGGTTCCGGGTTCGATCCCCGGGTCGCCCGAGCCTTTCTGTGTGGAGCTTGCATGTTCTCCCCGTGTCTGGATGGGTTTCCTCCGGGCACTCCGGTTTCCCCCATCAACACCAAAAACATGCTCCAGGTAAAATCCTCCAGCTGAGGTCTTGACCAAGCGGAGCAATAAGATCATGGAGATGGGTCCCCGGGCGCCTGAAAGATGAGTTGCCCACTGCTCCTGCAGGATGGGTCAAATGCAGAGAAATAATTTCCCTACGGGGATGAATAAAGTAGTTCTTCTTCTTCTTCTTCTTCTTCTTCTTCTTCTTCTTCTTCTTCTTCTTCTTCTTCTTCTTCTTCTTCTTCTTCTTCTTCTTCTTCTTCTTCTTCTTCTTCTTCTTCTTCTTCTTCTTCTTCTTCTTCTTCTTCTTCTTCTTCTTCTTCTTCTTCTTCTTCTTCTTCTTCTTCTTCTTCTTCTTCTTCTTCTTCTTCTTCTTCTTCTTCTTCTTCTTCTTGTATATTTGGTAAAGTATTTACAGACGCACTGTTTCTTAGGCTATGTTCAGACTGCAGGGCTTAAAGCTCAATTCGGATTTTTTGTGTGAATCTGTGAATATGTATGTGATCTCCAGTGTGAACTTTAAACACCCCAAAAGTGTCCCGCATGCGGCTTGGAGGACACAACGAGGTCACATGCAGCGAGCGTGCTCAGTGTTCATGGAAGTCGCCTAAACATGGACACTAGCATTAAGCACCTGGAGATTTTAAAGTTACTGTCGTACCAGAGCCAGAACATGTACAACTTATTTATTTTAGGGAAGAGCTTGAGAAGGACAAGGTTTTTGGCCTTGGCGTTTTGTGGAGCAGTGGCAGCAACATCCGTAGAAAGGAACATGTTGGTGCTGAGACTGGTGGGATTGCTATGTGCTTTGCTGCTTCACTGGCATGGACTTCATACGCAATTTTCGTATGACAAGAACGTTTGTGTACATTTGTGAGCGCCTACTTGTACCACTCTTACTTATTGATGACGTGTAGGTCGGATGAATGTGACCCGGCCGTTCAGACTGAAGTCGCATGTCAAAAGATCGGATATGTATCGGTTTTAGGACCACAAATCCAAGTGGTCTGGGTCGCATTTGAAAAAATCGTATCTGTGTCGTTCAGACACTCACTGTCTCCCTCCCTAAACTTTTATCCTGTACAGAATTCTATTTCCTTTTCCCTTGTACACATCTGTTATAAAACACAGAAAAGACATGCAATTTTCAGATCCATCAGAAACCCATTATTTTCCATTCACTTTTTAAACCACCAAAACTTTTTCTCATTTGGCGTGGGCCTGGTTAGACATGGCAGAGGAGCAGAGTGGGTTCAGGAACTTGCCAGTCAGCCTGATCGCTGCGGTAACAGAGCACACTGGAGCGAGTTGGGCTTGATTGAAACTAGTCTAGGCTCATTCACAGGGTTAAGAGAAATGAGAGTGGGATCCCCTGTTTGGAAGCGTTAGCGTTTCCGGGCAGATGGCGGGGCAGACTTCACTGGAGATTTGGCCCTGTGGATGGAAGCAGGAGCAGGACAGTCCAAGAGAAGAGACAGAACCATCTCCTCTCCGGGTCAGACACGGAACACCGGTCTACAGCCAGGAAGAAATCAGAATATTACACTGCTGGAATTACATTTACAGTGAAAATTATTTGAATTCAGATAAATTATTTTGGTGATGGTAGTTTTTACAAGTTGTAATCTAAAAGGTATTGAGTTAGTTAATTTCTGGTATTTGTTACTAACCAACTAATACTGTATATGACTGTAGACGTCACAAGTCACAACTACAACTTTAAAAGGCCTATGTTATGCTATTTTCAGATCAACATGTGTGAATGAAACAAAACACAAGTCCAGGTAAGTTTTTGAGAAGAAAACAACATTACCCACATGGCTTAAAGCTCACAAGAATCCATTTTGTATAATATGCGACCTTTAAAGGCTCTGTACCTGATTTTTGCCATTTCAAAATGTGAAAAACAGAATTAGTTAATGCTCTCGCAAAGCAAAAGCAAAAGAAACATTATTGAATGAATGAATTTATTATTGAATTAATAGAATGTCCACTGTAAACAACAAAATATCCATGACATGGCATAATGCACACGATAGCAAACACAGCCAAAAAAATGTACGATCTTTACCTATGTATCTACAGCTCTGGAAAAAAATAAGAGACCACTGCATTTTTTTCAGAAATCAGCATCTCTACATGTATTACAGCCATTCCATTCCAGCGTCTGTTGAATTCCAACACAAACACAAAGCTGAGCTACTTCAGTTCTTGTAACAGGAGTGGAATAAAGTCACCCAAGAACAATGTGAAAGACTTGTGGAGAGCATGCCAAGACGCATGAAAGCTGTGATTAAAAATAAGGGTTATCGCACCAAATATTGATTTCTGAACTCTTCTTAAGTGTAAACATTAGTATTATGTTGTTTTAAAATGAATTTGATCTTGTTTCTTTGCTTTGTTTGAGGTCTGAAAACATGTATCTTTTTGTTATTTTGACAATTTGCCATTTTCTTCAAATAAATGCTCTAAATGATCATATTTTTATTTGGAATTTGGGGGAAATGTTGTCAGCAGTCAGTTTATAGACTCAAACAAAAATGTTCCTTTTGCCCAAACACATACCTATAAGTAGTAAAATCAGAAAAACGGATAATGTTGCAGTCTCTTATTTTTTTCCAGAGCTGCATGTATATCTATATATTTTTTATCTTTAATGTTTTATTTTATTATTATTATTATTATTTAACTACTTTATCTACATAGGATTTTGTTATGCAAGTCAATTATTGATTTATTTTTTAAATTCATATTCATTTCTTTTACTGTAAGTGATGCTTACCACGTATTTTACTGATTATTTGGCACCAGCAATAAGGTTGTCCTTGTCACCCCTTTTATTTATTTTTTCTTTTTATTTATTTTATTGTTGTTGGTTTTTTTAGTTGTAGAATATTTGTTCTAAATTAAAAATGTTAATAAAGAAAGTTGCAAAAAAAAATAAAGTAAAAAATTTGAAAACCAAATTCTGACTGTGAGCGGGGTTGCCTTTCCACAGATCTGACCTGTAACGTGGTCTGGTTTGGTCTCCTGTGGAATATTCTAGGCAGACCAATGACATATCCATAGAAAGAAGCAGGAGATGGACTCTTCACCAGAAAAGTTACTTTGAAATAAATGCAAGAAAAGTTACACCTTCTGGAGTTGTTTCCGGCACGCACTCTGAACAGAATCCTCTTTTAATATCATAAATCTTAAATAAAATTGTATTTTCCCCCAACATCGTGCACCCCTACCTTCACACATCCTCACACATTTTATAATTCCTCCATACAACACTATTCTTCTGTCATTTTATTTGAAGCTCATTGACTTGGTTGTGTTGCTTAATGTGAGCCAGTGCGCTGTGTAATGGACTTTGCTGCTCGATGAGGTTTGGGCGCAGCCTCCATGTTAAGTCGGCGCACTGAGAAAGCCTTCCTTACATAATTACATAAGAGTGCGTTTCAGAAGGAGGCACAAACTCTAAACTGGTGTGTATTCATCTGAAAGAGAACAAGAGGCGGATGGAGCGCGTAATTGTAAAGACTCACCCAGTAGACAGTGACGTGTAATGGGATTTAGAATGAGATTTAACCTGCAGCCAGTAAATTATGTGTTTTTTTCCCCAATTGTGCATCATGGTCTCATCTTAAAGGGCGAGTCATGCGTTACTGTGGCGTTTTAAAGTGTTTAGGAAGGAGGGCTGTTGAATTGGTTAATGTAGGTGTTGGAGCGCCCTCTCTTGGCACCATTGAGGATGAAAACAATAACGTAAGAATGAAAACAATAGAAGCAGTGTTAGCCAAAGCAAATACAGCTCTGGAAAAAAAATAAGAGACCACTATATTTTTTTCTGAAATCAGCATCTCTACATGTATCACAGCCATTCCATTCCAGCGTCTGTTGAATTCCAACACAAACACAAAGCTGAGATACTTCAGTTCTTGCACGAAGAGTGGAATAAAGTCACCCAAGAACAATGTGAAAGACTTGTGGAGAGCATGCCAAGACGCATGAAAGCTGTGATTAAAAATAAGGGTTATTGTGCCAAATATTGATTTCTGAACTCTTCTTAAGTGTAAACATTAGTATTATGTTGTTTTAAAATGAATTTGATCTCGTTTCTTTGCATTGTTTGAGGTCTGAAAACATGCATCTTTTTTGTTATTTTGACCATTTGTCATTTTCTGTAAATAAATGCTCTAAACGATAATATTTTATTTGGAATTTGGGGGAAATGTTGTCAGTAGTTTAAAGACTCAAGCAAAAATGTTAATTTTGCCCAAACACATACCTATAAGTAGTAAAATCAGAAAAACTGATCATTTTGCAGTGGTCTCTTATTTTTTTCCAGAGCTGTAGCGCTGACATTATTTCCATCATATTTGAAATCATGATTATCCAAACAATGATTTGGTTTGAGAGATGATGGGGCATTTGAGTGTCTACAGTAAAAAGTTAAAGTAGTTGACATATCATGCATAAATAGATTGCTGTAAACTTTACTGCGATGGTAACGTTAGCAGTAATAAACATGCTAACAGCGCAGTTCCTGTTTATCAGACAATAAAATGCTTTATAATTAAATGCAGACAGAACACATTATATCTGTACTGGGGTAAGGCAAATTTTGCTCAAATACACAGAAAAAAGGCTCTTTAACAATCACAATCACTCTATAACACAATTTTTGGAATAGATAAGAACAATAAGCATAATTGTAATTGAAAGCTGATTAACTGCATAGCCCTACCTACAAGTAGTATACTAGTAGTAGTAGAAGTAAAAGCAGCAGTAATTGCAGTAGTAGTAATAGTAGATGTAATGGGGATTTTAATCAAAATTATGCCAGAATCCTCCTAGTAATTTGTCACAATACTTCACACGCTCTAATATTTTTAGCTGTAATAGTAATAGCAAAAGTTGTATTAGTAGTATAAGTAGCAGTAGTAGTAGCAAATGTTGCTCAAATACACGGAAAAAAGGCTCTATACCACATTTTTTGGAATAGATAAAGCAATAAGCATAATGGTAATTGAAAGTTGATTAATTACATAGCCCTACCGACAAATATAATACTACTAGTAGTAGCAGTAGTTGCAGTAGTAGTAATAGTAAAGGTAATATTATATGGAGATTTTAATCAAATCTATGCCAGAATCCTCCTAGTAATTTGTCTCAATACTTCCCACGCTTTATTATTTTTATTAGTAATAGTAGAAGTTGTATTAGTAGTATAAGTAGCACTAGTAGTAGCAGCAGTAGGAGTTAATAGTAGTTGCAGTAGTAGTAGTGGCAGTAGTGTTTTTTTTTATTTTATTACATTTATGCCTAAATCCTTCTAATAAAATCTTTCAGCACTTGAACTACTGACAACATTTCCCCCAAATTCAAAATAAAAATATTATCGTTTAGAGTATTTATTTGCAGAAAATGACAAATGGTCAAAATAACAAAAAAGATACATGTTTTCAGACCTCAAACAAGGCAAAGAAACAAGATCAAATTCATTCCAAACAACATAATACTAATGTTTACACTTAAGAAATCAATTTTTGGCGCAATATTCCTTATTTTTAATCACAGCTTTCATGCGTCTTGGCATGCTCTCCACAAGTCTTTCACATTGTTCTTGGGTGACTTTATTCCACTTGTGTTTGTGTTGGAATTCAACAGACGCTGGAATGGAATGGCTGTAATACATGTAGAGATGTTGATTTCAGAAAAAAATGCAGAGCTGTAGAAGAATTTAAAACCATAAAGACAAATGACGAGAGTAGTGAATCCAAAGTGTTTCCATAATGATCTTGTGTAGATCTCCTTTGACAGTACAGAGTATTTCCACTCCGACTGTGCCCTACAAGCTTCAGTCCAGGACACAGCCTCCTCCTGGACACAACATCAGACGCTCTCATTATTATTCCACTGGCGTCACGTTTAAACTTTTGGATGCTAAACATTTTACATTTTCCACCCGGCGCCACAGAACCTTCACAGTCGGTATCTGGAGGGAACGCCGCACAATGAATTTATAAGAAGTGAATACAGTAGACGAGTGCACTGCGAATAACGTGGACGTTTTACTCATAAATTATACAAACGGGTTAAGTGGTGAACTCTGTGAACTATAACAAGTAAGTGATATTTTTCATGCTAAAGGAGTTATGTTACAAAGCAGTTTATTGAGATGTTCCATAGTTTTATATAGACACTTTGCAGGTGACGTCATCAAGCGTTATTAGACTTTAATCTGAGCTTTATTTGAGCACAATCTCACCGTAAAGAGCTGGTTTAGCTGGAAATACAGCAGGTGAGCTGATTTGTGCTGGTAAAAGTCCCTCTCAAATAACATTATAGTTACAAGTTTTCAGTTAGTCACACTCACCGTTTTGTTGAAAATCAATATTTGCTTCTAATGTGCTTATTTTTCCCTTGTATTTTTAGATGATTTTAAACTGATTTGTGCATTGTGTTTCCATGGTAACTGGTGAACATTCTGCCAGCGCACATACAGGTATAACACCCCCAACGTTATGTCACTGCAAAATAAATAATAATATATAGTACAATTAATTCACTTCCTATAGTACAGTTTGATCATTTTATTATAGCATGGGGGTTGAATGGTGAATATGAAGATGATTGGAGTTTAAAAATACAAAGGAGAACCACCCGATGATGTCATAAGGTGAAATCAGCTGTTTTTTTGGAGAGGAACGCAACCAGGCATTATGATGAATGATTCTATAGCATAAAACAGGTATTGATGAAGCTTGATGAGACACAGTAGATCCAGAGAGTCATGAATCTAAGTAAAAGGATAACTAATCTGCCACTTTACACTGTTTTTTCATTATGTATGTGTACTTTTTTATTTTATTTTTGATTCAAGACACCTATTAATAGTGAAGTGTGGGGGGAACGGGGCCTTGGAACGAATCAGGCTTTTTCCATTGAAATAGCTACTCAACTTAGGAAAAATTCACATTATGAAACCACTTCTGGAACGAATTATCATGGAAAATCTGAAATACAAGCCACGATCTGTGGAGAATTGACACGCTCACAATAAGAATGCATGTTTTTCTATAGCAATAAAACATCTATAATTGAATAAACGCCAGATAGATCTAAGTCCAGTCTAATGCAATATGGTGGAACATTCCAGGGGAGCATTGACATCTCCATAGAGACAAGCAGGTAGCAAACCTCCTACCAAAAATGTTCCAGAGTGTTCTTTTAGGCTACGTTCAGACTGCAGCCTGAAGTGACCCAAATTTGATTTTTTCGCCTCTATGCGACCTGTGTCCGATGTTTTAATGACAGTCTGAACGACACAGATACGATTTTTTCAAATGCGACCCAGGCCACTTGAATATGTGGTCCTAAAACCGATACATATCCGATCTTTTGGCATCAACACCATCAACAAGTGAGAGTGGTACAATTAGGCGCTCACAAATGTACACGTTCTTCTCGTCATACAAAAATTTTGTATAAAGTCCGTGTCAGTGAAGCAGCAAAGCAGATAGCAATCCCACCACTCTCAGCACCAACACGTTCCTTTCTACAGACGTTGCTGCTACTGCTCCACAAAACGGAAGGGCCAAAAACCTTCTCCTTCTCAATCTCTTCCTTAAAGGTCCCATGGCATGAAATTTTCACTTTCTGAGGTTTTTGAACGTTAATGTGAGCTCCCCTACCCTGTTTAGGGCTCCCCCCATGGCTAAAAGTTGCGAAATGTGTAAACTGAGCATTTGTGATCCTTTTCCGCGTCACACTCGAAAAATGCAAATGCAGTTCCACCCCCCGTCTGGATGTCTACCCACGGTCTCTGGAAATCACGCCTAGAGAATTTGGACAGCGAACAAGCTACGCAATGCGAGATGCAGTTTTTTATTTGCCTGGAGGCACGAGAGAGTGTTTCCAGGCTCAGATGTCCTTTATCCGAGCCTCCGAACCTCTGAAACAGCAGTGGTTTAATTTTATTTTCTGTGGAAATGTGCTTATTTTTCAATGGAAATCGTCTCATATCTTCCTCCGCACTTAAAGGAAAAGTAACGTTATTTTACAATCTGAGCCTTCTTTCGGTAATAAAACAAGTCGTTTGACTCACCCATATCACGTTCGTGTCATTTGGAGCTGTTTGAAGAAAGTTATGTTGTAGCGTATCCGTTAGCATTTGTATTCGGGGCATTACTTTGCGGTCTCCAAATAACACAAACTTTAGCACTTTTCAAATCATAGAAGCCCGATGTCTTAATGAAAGATTTCGTTTGAAGCAAAAGTGGCCTGTAATCCGAGATTTATCCATAGTTTTCAGCTTTGCGTTTCATGTTTGGGTCCCGGGAGCAGTCCGCGCATGCGCACTGGCGTCCTCATCTACTCGAAACTATGGCTAAATCTCGGATTACAGGCCACTTTTGCTTCAAACGAAATCTTTCATTAAGACATCGGGCTTCTATGATTTGAAAAGTGCTAAAGTTTGTGTTATTTGGACACCGCAAAGTAATGCCCCGAGCATATGATACAGCACCATGTTAACGGATACGGGATCATTAGTAGAACAGAACGGCTCAACATAAGTTCTGCGATACTGCTCCAATTGACAGAAAAATGCTATGGGTGAGTAAAACTACTTGTTTTATTGCCGAAAGAAGGCTCAGACTGTAAAAAAACGTTAATTTGCCTTTAAATGCGGAAGTAGGGCCAGCGCACAGCGCACCGCTAAACGAGGAACCAGCGGCACATTTGGCCACCCCCCCACCCGCTGCACTGGCCTGTCTCTGTCCTCCTCATTTGCATTCAAGCAACAACGCCCAGAATAAAGTGTTTCAGAGACATATTTATGACTCTGACTGTGTTCATGGGGCTTTCTCATGCACTGAGTCTTGATTTTGAAGGATTCATTTACAGTATTAGGAAACCATTAAGGCGCCATATAAAAGCATTAAGAAGTACCATGTCATGGGATCTTTAAAACAAATAAGTTGTACATGTTCTGGCTCTGGTATGACAGCAACTTTAATCACCTGGTGCTAAATAGCGTCCATGTTTAGGCTACTTGAACGCTAATGTGAAGGACCTTGCAAAAAAAATTGGGATTTCACAAAGAAGTCTGAATTGAGCATTAAGCCCCGCAGTCTGAACGTAGCCTTAAATTGATTCAGATTTCAAAGCCCGTCCTTCACTATCAGTAATATAATGTTTAGCTTTGACCATTAACATAATTAGAGTCTGGTCCTGTCGCATACACGTGGACAACACACACACACTCGATTAGCCGGTGGAGGGTTTATGAGGGATGAAATGCACTCTGGGTAATGACTCCCTCTCTGTACAACAATGGGGTAATTAGTGGAGACTGTTGGGATGTGACCTATTTGTGAATATGCACCTGTCCACGATCAGAGGCACAGATACTATCGGGTAAAATGTTAAAGTGTCTGTTTACAAATACAGTTAAACGAAGAGGTTAAGAGAGATACAAGCTGCGTGTGTGTAAGGAGGGCTACGTATCATTGATTTTCTGGTTAAAATATACTTGAATGAGAACTTCGCACTTCAGTTTCTTCAATCGGGTACGTTGGAGGAGAGGGAGCAGTCCCAGGTCATACGAGAAGAAAATAATCCCGCACTCCGTCTTACTTGCAAAATGTAAGATTTATTAAGACACCAACTTGCCGAAACGTTGCTTGTCTTAATAAATCTTAATAAATCTTACATTTTGCAAGTAAGACGGAGCGCAGGATTATTTTCTTCTCGTAGGTTAAAATATGTTTAAAATCAAACTAAATTACTTTAGGCTTTAGTAGTAGTAGTATGTACAGACCCACGCCCCTCTCAGACTGGTAGTAGTAGTACTAACTGTAGTGGCAGCAGAAGCAGTTAATTGTAGTAATAGTAGTCCCAGTGGTAGTAGTAGTAGTAGTAGTAGCACATATACTGATGTACTTATACATTATGCACAGACTCTGGCCCCTCTAAGACTGATAATAGTTGTTGCAGTGGTAGTAGTAGTATAGTAGTAGTAGTAGTCGTAGTAGCAATGTAGTAGTAGCACATAGCACATACTGATATACTTATATACTATGCACAGACTCTGGTCCCTATAAGACTGGTAATAGTAGTCATAGTGGTAGGAGTAGTAGTAGTAGTAGCTGGTAGTAGTAATAGTAGTAGTAGTAGCACATATGCTGATGTACTTATATACTGGGCAAAAACTCTGGCCCCTTTAATACTGGCCATAGTAGTCGCAGTGGTAGTAGTAGTAGAAGTAGTAGTAGTAATAGTAGTAGTAGTAGTAGTAACAGTAGTAGTAGTAGTAGCAAACTATATACTATGCACAGACTCTGGCCCCTCTAAGACTGATAATAGTAGTTGCAGTGGTAGTAGTAGTAGCGGTTGTAGTAGTAGCGCAACAAGGTGTGGAGTGGGAGTCCTGCCAAGTAGTAGTAGTAGTAGTAGTAGTAGTAGTAGTTTTAAAGTCAAACTAAATTGCAGACATGATTAAAGCATACATTACTTCAGGCTTTTTTCAAAGATTCAGCTCCCATGGCGCCCAAAACTGCTCTCACAACATTTCATTTGGGAATAATTTTCAAATATTTAATTACTGTAACAATAACAGTAGAAGTGGTACTAGTTCTAGTAGTACTAATACGGCTAGTAATTGTGGTAGCAATATAGCGTATAATAGTAGCATCAGTAGTAGCAGTAGTGGTAGTATTAGTTGAATTAGTAGTAGCAGTAATAAGAATCTGAATAACTGGAGAGGAGAAACTGGTACTTAAAGATCCCATGACATGGTACTTCTTGATGCTTTTATATGGCTCCTTAATGGTTCCCTAATACTGTAAATGAATCCTTCTTCAAAATCAACACTCACTGCATGAGAAACAGAGATAAGATGAGAAAGAGTATTTTTTCTCTCTCTGAACAGGGTATTATGGGCGTTGTTGCTTGAATGCAAATGAGGAGAAAAGGCCTCTAGTAGAGGGTGGGGGCGTGGCCAAACTCTCCGCTCTCCGCTCTAAGCTGATCCATTTCCGTGTTTTTGCACGGGGGGAGAGATTTGAAGCGTTCCATTGAAAAATAAACACATTTCCACAGAAAATAAAATTAAACCACTGCTGTTCAAAGGTCCAGAGGCTCAGATAAAGGACTTCCGAGCCTAGAAACACTCGGACGTGCCTCCAGGCAAATAAAAAAACGCATTTCTCATTGCCTAGCGCATTCGCAGTCCAAACTCTCTGGGCGTGATTTACAGAGACGCTGAGTACAGACAGACGGGGGTGGAACTGCATTTGCATTTCTTTTTTCGATCTGACGTCAATAAGGTGCCTTGTTCAAAATCGCTCGTTTGAGCTCCAATTTTTTCTAATGCAGAAAAGGATCGCAAATGCTCAGTTTAGACATTTCACAACTTTTAACCATGGAGGGGAGGGGCCTAAACAGGGTAGGGGAGCTCACATTAACATTCAAAAACCTCAGAAAGTGAAAATTTCATGCCATGGGACCTTTACAAAAAAAATTAAAAAATTACCATGAGCCAGTCAAAGATGAGTGTGTCATTTGTGTACATACATAGTTGTAGTAGTAGTTATTGTAGTAGTAGTAGTAGTAGTATGCACAGACCCACACCCCTCTCATAGTCATAGTTTGCTTTATTGTCGAAAACAATCATGTACATGTACATAGAGTGAATTCGAAATTTCGTTTCCCCACTACCCAGGCAGGACAGTGATAGAGTGGCTAGGGGAGGGGCCGCTGCGCTTGCGCGCGCCGCCGACTGCAAGGTGCAGAGTAGAAAAGATGCAATACAATCAGTGACAATTTTACAACATGTAATGACAGACTGACTCTAAGACTGGTAATAGCGGTTAGTGGTAGTAGTAGTAGTACTAACTGTCGTGGCAGCAGTAGCAGTTAGCAGTTGTAATAGAAGTAGCTGGCCCTTCTAAGACTCGTAATAGTAGTCCCAGTGGAAGTAGTAGCAGGTAGTAGTAATAGTAGTAGTAGTAGCACATATGCTGATGTACTTATAGACTGGGCACAAACTCTGGCCCCTGTAAGACTGAGAATAGTAGTTGCAGTGGTGGTAGTAGTAGCGGTTGTAGTAGCGCAACAAGGTGTGGACTCGGAGTCCTGCAAAACAAAGGACACTGATATATGGACCGATGTGACGTAAGCGCGTACGCCACGTCAGCAGATTTGACCAGAGTTTTGCGTCTTGGGCAGTGTAGACGAAAACGCTACAGCGGAGCGTATTCAAGTTTTCCACTTTGGAGGGTGGTTTTCCGTTTTTTGCATTTTAAGCCCCCAAAACGCCGTCCCGTCACTGTCTAAACGAAAGGCACTTCCGAGAAAATATTTTGTTGTTTTTACCCGCAAGTGTTCTCGTGTAAACAGGCCCTATGAATTCATGATTTTTAAATTAATAATGGTAAAAAAATGCAATGCGTTTAGTGATAGTAGTAGTAGCACATATACGGATGTACTTAAATACTATGCACAAACTTTGGCCCCTCTAAGACTGGTAGTAGTAGTCGCAGTGGTAGTAATAGTAGTAGTTGTAGTACTATGCACAGACCCATGCCCCTTTAAGATTGGTTATAGTCTCAGTGGTAGTAGTGGTTCGTGGTAGTAGTAGTAGTGGTGGTGGTGAGTAGTAGTAGTAGTAGTAGCGGTTAGTAGTAGTAGTAGCAGTAGTAGTAGTACATACAATATACTGATACAATATACTATGCACAGACTCTGGCCCCTCTAAGACTGATATTAGTAGTCGTAGTAGTAGTAGTAATGGTTAGTGGTAGTAGTAGCAGTAGTAGCAGTTAGTGGCGATAGTAGTAGTGGATAGTCGTAGTGGTAATAGTAGTAGTAGTAGTAGTAAATAGTGGTGGTAGTAATTAGTGGTGGTGACAGTAGTAGTAGTAGCAGTAAGTGGAGATAGTAGTAGTGGATAGTGGTAGTGGTAGTAGTAGTGGTTAGTGATGGTAGTGATAGTAGTAGTAGTAGTAGTGGTTAGTGGTAGTAGTGGTTAGTGGTGGTAGTAGTAGTAGTAGTAGTAGTGGTTTAGTGGTAGTAGTGGTTAGTGGTGGTAGTGGTAGTAGTAGTAGTGGTTAGTGGTGGTAGTGGTAGTGGTAGTAGTAGTAGTGGTTAGTGGTGGTAGTAGTAGTAGTAGTAGTAGTAGTAGTAGTGGTTTAGTGGTAGTAGTGGTTAGTGGTGGTAGTAGTGGTTTAGTGGTAGTAGTGGTTTAGTGGTAGTAGTAGTTAGTGGTAGTAGTGGTTAGTGGTGGTAGTGGTAGTAGTAGTAGTAGTGGTTTAGTGGTAGTAGTGGTTAGTGGTGGTAGTGGTAGTAGTAGTTAGTGGTAGTAGTGGTTAGTGGTGGTAGTGGTAGTGGTAGTAGTAGTAGTAGTAGTGGTTTAGTGGTAGTAGTGGTTTAGTGGTAGTAGTAGTTAGTGGTAGTAGTGGTTAGTGGTGGTAGTGGTAGTAGTAGTAGTAGTGGTTTAGTGGTAGTAGTGGTTAGTGGTGGAAGTGGTAGTAGTAGTAGTAGTGGTTTAGTGGTAGTAGTGGTTTAGTGGTAGTAGTAGTTAGTGGTAGTAGTGGTTAGTGGTGGTAGTGGTAGTGGTAGTAGTAGTAGTAGTAGTAGTAGTAGCAACATCATATGGTTTTATTTATGTGCACAGAGTCACACTCAGAGTCACAGCTCTGCCATCAGCTTCTCTGAACTGTTACTGTGTGAAAACAGTCTGTGTTTTTCCATCAGACTTGAACAGAAGACTGATGTGTGGAGAAGAGTTTAGTGAAGCTGAAGGAGCTGCTGGCTCTGCTGCTGCAGTGGACTTTTGAGTATTGGTGGTTTTCATATTCTTGAAAGCGATGATGTCATAATCCCAAATGGGGGGCAAGAGCCAGATTTCCCTATTGATCACATTGTACTTTGCCATGAGATACGAGCCTGGTATTTTCTATAAATGACTAAACCCTGGAACTCACTGTATTACATAATTTTGCATTTTAACTATTTTAATTTAAACTGCCCTCCATTTGCATTCATTGATATCGGCCTACAGAATGCCCCAGCAATTTAACACGGCGTGAGCTGAGTGGTCCTCTGTGTCTTTTATTTGTTTTTTTATGGTTTTGCTTTTATTGGATTTTTTACTGGTTTTATTGTTTTTAGGACTGGTATGATAAAATTTTAGCAATTTACCTTTTGTTGTCCTCATTTTATGGTCTCTGTGTAGCACTTTGGAAACTGCTTTGTTTGTAAAATGTGCTATATAAATAAAGTGGAATTGGTTTTGGGTTTAGATTTAGATAAACAGGTTGAATTAAGGTTTCAACTTTATTATAGACCATACCACCTTGACAGTAACCAAGAGAAGGGATTGTGGATACTGACAAATAAGTATATTGTTGATACTTATACTTCTATTCTACTGATTCTTTGCAGTGTGCTTCTACATGTATGCCTATTGCGTAAAGTTTAGAAGTTACCATGGTGACACAATACACACATTAGCAATAGCTCCCAAGCGTTCACGGTCTTGTTTAGACGTTTGATTTTCATCTAAAACGAGTGTGAACAACTGAAAAACTGTTGGATTTCCTGTGACTGTAATATGTGTGAGAGACTTTTAACAGCACAAATCAGCTCATCTGTTTTAGTTCCTGCCAAGTCAGATCCTGTTAAAACAAAACTCATATTAAACTCTAACTTGAGTAACAGAGCTTCAGACAGACGAGTGGCTTCCATTAGCATCACACCCACAGGGAATGTTGATGACATCAGCTGCAAAGTATCAATTTTTATTAGTATTTTGGCTGAAAGTTGTAGTAGTAACATATTTTTCCATTCCATTCAAAGATCAAAATGTGGTGTAAATATACTCAACAAAAATATAAACGCAACACTTTTGTTTTTGCTCCCATTTTTCCTGAGATGGATCCAAAGATCCAAAATTCACTCCAGATACACAACACTACCATTTCTCTCAAACATTGTTCACAAATCTGTCCAAATGTGTGACAGCGAGCACCTCTGTCCCGCCGAGACAATCCACCACCCCTCACAGGTGTGCCACATCAAGATCCCGATCCGACATCATGATCAGAGCACAGCTGTGCCTTAGACTGCCCACAATAAAAGGCCACCCTGAAATGTGCATTTTTTTTTTTTTGCTTTATTGGGGGTCTGGGGACTCAGAACCAGTCAGTATCTGGTGTGACCACCATTTGCCTCATGCAGTGCAACACATCTTCTTCGCATAGAGTTTATCAGATTGTCAATTGTGGCCTGTGGCCTGAATGTTGGTCCACTCCTCTTCAATGGCTGTGCGAAGTTGCTGGATATTAGTGGGAGCTGGTACACGCTGTCGTATACGCTGGTCAAGCACATCCCAAACATGCTCAATGGGTGATATGTCCGGTGAGTATGCTGGCCATGCAAGAACTGGGACATTTTCAGCTTCCAAGAATTGTGTACAGATCCTTGCAACATGGGGCCGTGCATTATCTTGCTGAAACATGAGGTGATGTTCATGGATGTATGGCACAACAATGGGCCTCAGGATCTCATCACAGTATCTCTGTGCATTCAAAATGCCATCAATAAAATGCACCTGTGTTCTTCGTCCATAACAGCCTTTGAAGAGGAGTGGACCAACATTCCACAGGCCACAATTGACAATCTGATAAACTCTATGCGAAGAAGATGTGTTGCACTGCATGAGGCAAATGGTGGTCACACCAGATACTGACTGGTTCTGAGTCCCCAGACCCCCAATAAAGCAAAAAAAAAAAAAAAAAATGCACATTTCGGGGTGGCCTTTTATTGTGGGCAGTCTGGGGCGCACCTGTGCACTGGTCATGATGTCGGATCGGCATCTTGATGTGGCGCACCTGTGAGGTGGGATGGATTGTCTCGTCGGGGCAGAGGTGCTCGCTGTCACACATTTGGACAGATTTGTGAACAATGTTTGAGAGAAATGGTAGTGTTGTGTATCTGGAGTGAATTTTGGATCTTTGGGTCCATCTCAGGAAAAATGGGAGCAAAAACAAAAGTGTTGCGTTTATATTTTTGTTGAGTGTAAGTCAATATACGTAGGATGGGGATATAGTAAAAGTAAGGGATTAAAAACCATGGAGACATTGTTAAAAGCTATACTAAGTAACATTTCTGGTCTAAGGCCTGTCACCTGCTTGTCTCCATTGAGATATTTTAGCTTTACTTGGAATTTTTATTACAGTATTGCATTAAACCTATATATTTCCATAAAGACAAGCAGGTGAAAGCAAAATTACAGGTCAGATCTATGGATAAATGACCTTGCGCACAATAAGGCTACATTTATATGATGACAGTGTAAACAGAAGACGCAAAAGTGGTGTCGTGTCTTCACTTTTTATTCCACATTTAGACGAGCGTTTTCGGTAGGAAATCTGCGTGCATACGGTGACGCAAAAGTGTGTGGAATTTGATTGGGTATGCATGCCAGGCGGCTAGGTGGTGCTGTGATGCATTATCACTATGTCCGCGCGCATGCGTAGAATCTTCCTTCTTCTCATCTGTGCCGCAAAAAGCAAAAGAAAACATGGCTACCGGTAGCAAAAAAAAAAGTGTGGTCAGACAAAGAAGTTCAACTATTGCTTCAGACCACGTTAGACTATAAAGCAACGAAGGCGCAACAAGGTGTGAACTGGGAGTCCTGCCAAACAAAGTACACTGATATATGGACCGATGTGGCATAAACTCGTACGCGACGTCAGCAGATTTGACAGATTTTGCGTCTTGGGCAGTGCAGACGAAAACACTACGGCGGAGCATATTCAAGTTTTCCACTTTGGAGGGCGGTTTCAGTTTTTTGCGTTTTTAAGCCCACAAAACGCCGTCACCGTCTAAACGAAAGGCACTTCCGATAAAATATTTTGTCGTTTTTACCCATAAACATTCTCGTGTAAACAGGCCCTTAATTAATAATGGTAAACAAATGCAATATATCAGTTTAATATTGTGGGAACATTCCAGGCAAAGCAAAAACATCTCATCTTACACAGTGCACTTTTAACCAGATCACGAGACAGAGAGACAAATTAGCACATTGAAAACATAATGAGAGGCCAGAGCTGGGACTGCGTCTGCTCTGTCTCAGTAGAAAATGAATTACAGCCTAAAACCTCGTCACAAATCTCCAGTTTCACAGATGAACCAGGCTGGCTGGGGATTTGGGGCACTGATCAAATATACACAACGAAACAAGAACAACAACAGCCCCAGATCTGTGGTCTCAAATGTGTGGTCATATGAGGATTTAAGGAACAATTACTACAGTACTACATCATTCTGCATACACGGTTTATTAGTTTGAATAAAGTTTAGATTAGATGTCATCCTAAAATTATGCTATGCTATCCTTTTCTTATTGGACTGTTAATTACTGTGAAATCAATGTTATTTTGATATGTTAAAAGCCTACTTTCTGATCTATGTTATAGTTGTTTCCTCATCAAAAACATACCGAGTAAAACTAGACAGTATTTCCGGCACAGGAGGAGGTAAAATGATTAAAATAATAATAATAATGAAAAGAAGCAAGAGCAAGGACAGGGTTTGCACTCTTCAGAAGCAGGAAATTTTGGACCACTGCAAACCATTTCAACTACACTCTGAATTCAGTTTTTCACATTTTTTAAGACAGAGAACAGCTTGTAAATCACTAGGCCAAATCTTACCACATAATACTGGCATTAGCAGAGGTAATCCAGGCCCAGTTATATTTGCATACACGCAGAGACACTGGCGCGTATGGCAGACTGACAGAGATGAAGCCTCAAATTTATGAGAATGAAAGTGAAACAATAACCGAGGAAATGATTTTTTTTCAAACATCTACAGCTCTTCGGGGCTCCAGGCGACAATGGAAACAATAATTCATCAGAACTGCCGAAGCTATTGGAGTTTATCACGCGTACAAGGTGGAATTAAACAGACAAAAGTTCTGACATTTTCTGCTCAGATTGTGTATGAATCCAAGCACTACTTTACCTTACAAATGTGAAGAGCTGCATTGTGCTTTTAAAATCAATTGTGTAGCCTGTTCATCTTTGTAGACTTTATTGTTCCCGTAAGTAAACTTTGTGGGAGTTCACCAGAGTAGACACAAAATGTAGCATATATTTTGAAATAATACTACCAAAAGCCACAGTATGGAGCTTTTTAGACATTTTCATTCAGATTTTTTTTTATTGTGCTGAAAAACTTAACCATTCAGGTCTTACATCTTCAAAAAACTGACTCTTATTTGGCCTCTTCCTGCTTGTCTCCATGGAAAGTATTCCACAGTACGGTAAAATGTATGGGAAAATACTGTACCTTTAAAAAGAGAGACAAAGTATAGGGGGAAAATAATGGAAGCCAGTGCCCTCTCCACAGATCTGACATAACATGGTATGGTACACGATCAACTGTCAATGGTCACATTTTTATCCAGCTCTTTTCCACCACACAAAGCGCTTTACATCAAAGAACAACTCACCTATTCGCACACACTTTCATACACCAGTGTACGCAGACACTGGAAAAAAGGCGGGTTAAGGCTGCGTCCCATTCCTCTGTCTTACCCCTTCGTCTTACCCCTACCCCTTGGTTTTGTGCGTTCATGTGAGGTCAAGGGGTGTCCCGATTCTAATTTTGATCAAGGGCTAAAGCCACGAGGAGGGCTACATACCCCTTTAAATGAAGTAAGCTCTCGACCAGACTTGGAACGAAGGGGTACACCTACAAGCTCAGGCAGGTTTTGGGATCAGGATGGCAGCGTCACATCGACCAGCCAAGGAGTCTCATAAATGTATTTTCAGCAGTTGTAATTTTCGATTAACAGTTTAGCATGGTTTACAATTATGACACTTATGTTCTACGATAACAGGAGAAGTTCAATTTATCAACTGGACCAAGTTTGTTTGGTTGAAAACGTTTCGCCGCTCATCCGAGAGGCTTCGTCAGCTCTCATTAGAGCTGACGAAGCCTCTCGGATGAGCGGCGAAACGTTTTCAACCAAACAAACTTGGTCCAGTTGACAAATTGAACTTCTCCTGTTATCATGGATTCTACCTGGACGACTGAGGGACTTTTCACACTTATGTTCTACGTTACTTTTAGTGAACTGTTGTTGTGGTTTTAATTGTAGTGGTGTCTGTTTTTACGACATTATAGTTTTAATCGAACTTTCATGTATAAACAAGCTGTTTTTTTTGTCGAGCTGAGGTACCCGATAACCCTTGACATTTGTTTACATTTGTTTACGTCAATTGTTGTCGCCTCTGTAGACGTAGCAACCAGGTAGAGGCGAGGTATGATGACACAAACGAAAATCGAGTGGCGTCCCATTTCTTAGGGGAACATTCGTACCCCGAGCCCTCTCAGCTCGTTATCGAGGGGCAAGATGAAGACGTAGATAAAGGGGTAGGAGAAGAGCAGGGGTTAGACAGAGAAATGGGACGCAGCCTTAGTGTCTTGCCCAAGGACATATCAACAGTATTCATCTGTACGAGCTACAATTCAAATCACCAACCTTCAGATCAGTGGACAAATGTTTTACCAACTGAACTACTATCGCCCAAGTAATCCAAGTAATGGAAACTGGTGCCCTCTCCACAGACCTGACTTCGCATGGTAACACTACCTGCTTGTCAATAAGAGATCACTGCAAAATTATCAGTTTTTCTGATTTTTCTACTTATAGGTATGTGTTTGGGCAAAAGGAACATTTTTGTTTGAGTCTATAAACTGACAACATTTCCCCCAAATTCCAAATAAAAATATTATCATTTAGAGCATTTATTTGCAGAAAATGACAAATAATAAAAAAGATACATGTTTTCAGACCTCAAACAATGCAAAGAAACAAGATCAAATTGATTTTAAACAACATAATACTAATGTTTACACTTAAAGGCAAATTAACGTTTTTTTTTACAATCTGAGCCTTCTTTCGGCAATAAAACAAGTAGTTTTACTCACCCATAGCATTTTTTTGTCAATTGGAGCAGTATCGCAGAACTTATGTTGAGCCGTTCTGTTCTAGTAATGATCCCGTATCCGTTAACATGGTGCTGTATCATATGCTCGGGGCATTACTTTGCGGTGTCCAAATAACACAAACTTTAGCACTTTTCAAATCATAGAAGCCCGATGTCTTAATGAAAGATTTCGTTTGAAGCAAAAGTGGCCTGTAATCCGAGATTTAGCCATAGTTTCGAGTAGATGCAAATGCGCGGACTGTGCCATCAGCTCCCGGGACCCAAACATGAAACGCAAAGCTGAAATCTATGGATAAATCTCGGATTACAGGCCACTTTTGCTTCAAACGAAATCTTACATTAAGACATCGGGCTTCTATGATTTGAAAAGTGCTAAAGTTTGTGTTATTTGGAGACCGCAAAGTAATGCCCCGAATACAAATGCTAACGGATACGCTACAACATAACTTTCTTCAAACAGCTCCAAATGACACGAACGTGATATGGGTGAGTCAAACGACTTGTTTTATTACCGAAAGAAGGCTCAGATTGTAAAATAACGTTACTTTTCCTTTAAGAAGAGTTCAGAAATCAGTATTTGGTGCAATAACCCTCATTTTTAATCACAGCTTTCATGTGTCTTGGCATGCTCTCCACAAGTCTTTCACATTGTTCTTGGGTGACTTTATTCCACTCCTGGTGCAAGAACTGAAGTAGCTCAGCTTTGTGTTTGTGTTGGAATTCAACAGACGCTGGAATGGAATGGCTGTAATACATGTAGAGATGCTGATTTCAGAAAAAAATGCAGTTGTCTTATTTTTTTCCAGAGCTGCATGTTCAGTTGACCCACACGGGGTTAATGTGGGACATGTTCAGAGACATAGAGCTCTGGACACACATTTCTTCTGTTGATTAAAACAGTTCAATGTTTAATTAAATCCTGCATCAGTCCAGAGTAAAGGTCACCATACAGATGGACTAATCAAACATGTCTTTTCTCAGTAAATTACACAATATACCTAACCTTCTAATCTAAAGCTATTGTTGTGATCGTGTTTATACAGGTACAGAAGAAGGCACTCTGATTTAAAGGGCCTGTGCTATCATTTTCTGATCTGTTTTATAATGTTGTTTCCTCATCACAAACATGCCTGGAGTGTTTGTTTTATTAAAACACAGTTATTCTCTCAAACAGAAAACACCCTGTTAAGAAAATGTTCCTCTAATGGTCTTTTGTTTCCGGCGCAAAATAAATCTGCATAATTTGCTTTTCCGAAATGTATATTTTCTTTTGCTCTTATTTTATCATTTACTATTCGAAAACTAACCCATTATTTATTGTAATCTTTCCTGAATGGTGCAATAATCAAAGTTTAATCAATATTGTTAAAAAAGAAATCTGAAATCAAAAGGTGTATATTTTACACAAGAGCGCGCTACTACTGTTTTGATTACAATCATTAAATCTTTAACACACAATACACGTCTTTTGTTTTTGCATCTTTGAAAAGGGTTTGATGAAATAAAACTCAATGGTGCCCTCGTGTGCTTCAAATAACAACTGCAGCTGTTTCTTTTCCACAAAGAGTACAATGCTGCTTGGGATTTTATGAACACAACAGTGAGTTGGACTGGTGAAAGGGGTCATTTAAAGGTCCTATATTACACAACATTGACTCTTGAGCTTTAAGCCATGTTATAATATTGTTACCTCCTCAAAAACATACCTGGAGTTGTGTTTTGTTTCATTCACGTGCTGTGAGAATAATGCATAAGTTTGGTTACCTGGACCATATAAATGACTTGTTTTTCAAATTGAAATTATTAAAAATGTTTGATTTAGTAAAATTCTACAGTTTTGCTTTTGTATAAAGCAAACAAAAATATACTACCATTCAATATCCAAAAACTGTTCAGTACACAAGAAGTACACTATGAATTAAAGGAAAAGTAACGTTTTTTTTTAACAATCTGAGCCTTCTTTCGGCAATAAAACAAGTAGTTTTACTCACCCATAGCAGTTTGGTGTCAATTGGAGCAGTATCGCAGAACTTATGTTGAGCCGTTCTGTTCTACTAGTGATCCCGTATCCGTTAGCGTGAGTGCTCGGGGCACTGCTTTGCGGTGTCCAAATAACACAAACTTTAGCACTTTTCAAATCACAGAAGATCGCTGTGTCAGGGTAGACTTTTAGTAGATTCCAAAACGGCCTGAAACCTGATATCGCAACAGAAAAGTAAAGTTCAGAGCGGTGTTAGCTTCTTTCGGACTAGCGGTGTTTACAAAACAGCTGAGTTCACTCATGCGCACTGTCCTCTCTGATGACGTCATCAAATGAAACTATAGCTGGATATCGGGTTTCAGGCCGTTTTGGAATCCACTAAAAGTCTACCCTGACACAGTGATCTTCTCTGATTTGAAAAGTGCTCAAGTTTGTGTTATTTGGACACCGCAAAGTAATGCCCCGAGCACTCACGCTAACGGATACGGGATCATTAGTAGAACAGAACGGCTCAACATAAGTTCTGCGATACTGCTCCAATTGACACCAAACTGCTATGGGTGAGTAAAACTACTTGTTTTATTGCCGAAAGAAGGCTCAGACTGTAAAAAAATGTTAATTTTCCTTTAAGGGAAGGGGTAAATTTAAGACTAAGAAGGTGAGAACCGAGTGTGTGTGTGTGTGTGTGTGTAATGGGTTGGGAGAAAACCTGAAACGGTGCCCAAATATTCACAGCTTCAAAAGAAATTATAAAGAGTTTTTGCTTTCGTGGTACTGTATACGAGTGAGTGACAGCACTGGGTGATCAAAAATATTTGTAAAGATGTGATTAAGCAACATAATTTTGAAATTATGTAATGAACAGGGGTGGGTTAATATAAGTTTTCTTCTTCTCACTCCTTTTTGAGAAATGTGCTTTTCTGTTGTTTACAATGTAATATGTATATGATTATTGTTTCTTGTCTTGGCACTCAAAATAAATACCAATCAATTCACATGTTTATTGCTCCATTGTGTTTCTTCATACATCTTCACTAGAATCATTTGGATAACTTCATCCCTGGAATCTCTACTAAACTAAAGGCAAAAAAGTATTTTGAAAACTACCACTACATGACATCAGAAGGTGGAACAGCACATTTTGAGCTTTGGAGATGTAGACAGACTAATAATAAAGGATTACTCAAACGTGTGAATGAACTCAAACACAACTCCGGGTGTTTTTGAGGAAGTAACAACATTCTAACATGGCTTAAAAGCACACAAGAGTCAGTTTTGCGTAATATAGGACCTTTAAACAGTAAATAGTTCAACTGACTGACCTAAACCAGTTAGCAGAGTCTGTCCTCATTGAATTCAGATAAACTTTATTTAGATTCACCCTGCCGTCTTTGTAAACGTCTCTGGACTTCGCTCACTGCTACGTGGGAGTAAGCGGCAGTCCTCCAATCCCAATACAAAAACACAAACTATAAATAACACCATAAAACTCACCCAGTGCCTCGGAAGGACTAATTCATTTGACTTCCCGATGTAGGACTTGGAGAATTTCACACCAGATTGGATTCCATGTTAAAACTTAGCAACCATAACATAATGAAGAAGTCATTACACACAGGAGGAAACAGAAAATATTTAATTAGAGATTGTAAAATAAACTTCCCAAAGGCGTTCAAATGAAACATATTTAAAACCTAATAAAGATTACAAGAGAGACATTAATAAAATACATATTACAAAATTAGAGAAAATAACTTCACAAATCCAGGCTGAAATATCCACATACAATAAAACATTAGTTACAAAAACAAAACCAATTCCTTATTATTCCATCTAAATTTTGATGGGTAAACTTCATTTTAACTTCAGAAATCATGTTATCCTTTCTAAAAAAAATGTGGAAATAAATATTTTTTGTACTTATGATATTTTAGGGGCCTACTTTAAATATTTTAATCCCATCTCTTTCACAATCATACCTGGCGCTTCTCCCCTCTCTAGTAAACATCATTTTATGGTAATTCATGAAGCTCATCTGTGTTTTTAAAGTCCATACTGTACACTAATTTGTTAAACTACCATCACTATGCAGCTTTGTGCGTCTGACATCGTTTTAGTGTTATGATAGTCCGAGTCTTTTACTGGTTACTGTATATAATAATAAGTCTTTCTACTTCACTTACTTTTGCCTTCAGTTCTACCTCCAAATGCACTAAAACATCAACAGTTCATCAATTCATCAATTCAATTCTCAATCTTCTTCACTGCAAAAGTAAAGTCTGGGTAAGTTAAAATAACTTCAGTTAAGAATAAGTTGTGCTAACTTTATTATCTTAGCCAGATAAGATTTTAGCCAGATAAGTCTTTTCGGGACTATAAATGATGATTTATCATGACATCTTTCATTAAATGACGATAAAACCCCAAACATTTTAATGAGCGCTGTGTAACTTTTCTAGAGGAGTGTTTGCCACCTGCTTGTCCCCAAGGTGATGTTAGGGTAACACAAGGATTTCAAGGTATTTTGAGAAATAAAACACTTGAAATTGAATAAATAGATATGTTAAATACTGTGGAACATTACAGGTAAAGCAACATCTCTGGAAAAGTTACATACAGCACCTACATAGTGCCCATAGTCTAAGGCTACGTTCAGACTGCAGGGCTTAAAGCTCAATTCGGATTTTTTTGTGAAATCTGATTTTCTTCACATTTCCAGTTAAATGCAACTTGTATGTGATCTCCAGTGTGAACTTTAAATGCCCCAAAAGTGTCCCGCATGCACCTTGGAGGACACGACGAGGTCACATGCAGCGAGTGTGTTCAGTGTTTATGGAAGTCGCCCAAAGTTGTTGTCATACTGGAGCAGAACATGTACAACTTTGTTTTAAAGGACCAGATTGGGAAGGACAAGGATTTTGGCCCTGGTGTTTTGTGGGGCAGTGGCAGCAACGTCCGTACAAATGAACGTGTGGGTGCGGAGTCGCAGCCAAGAGTGGTGGGATTGCTATGTGCTTCGCTGCTTCACTGACCCGGAGTCCATACACAATTTTCATATGATGAGAAGAACGTTTGTGTACATTTGTGAGCGCCTACTTGTACCACTCTCACTTGTTGAAGACGTGCAAGTCGGATGAATGTGACCTGGTCGTTCAGACTGAAGTCGCATGTCAAAAGATCAGGTATGTATCGGTTTTAGGACCACATATCCAAGTGGCCTGGGTCGCATTAGAAAAAAATCGGATCTGTTTTGTTCAGACTGTCATTAAAAGATCAGATACAGGTCGCATAGAGGCAAAAAAAATCAGATTTGGGTCACTTCAGGCTGCAGTCTGAATGTAGCCTAACTGAACTCTTACCTAGACTTGGCTGTTATAGTGTAATCCGATAACAGGGCACGAGCCTGTACTTCTAAAAGAGACTTTCAGTTTAGTTTTTGTTCTTGAGTCCATCCCCCCACAGGAGCCTAGTACCGACTGTAAGGTGACGTCTCCTTCAGCTCGTGGTAGCCCTGGTGCTTAGACTCTGGACAAACAGAGAGAACAGTTAGATTTACACAGAATTATATGCACATAATCTTTTAAAATAAGAGAATAAAGTAATAATTAAATAAGTAACATCTATTTAAAAGGCACAGTATGTAACTTTCTGGAGGTACGTCACCTGCATGATCCCATGGAAACAACAAGTTAAAACCATACTTTCAGTCTCCTTGGAGATTGATACGCGTGGAATATTGTAACCAAAGGTACAGGATTTCCATGGAAACAAGCAGGAGGAGTAGAGTCAGGTTTGTGGAGACGCAAGCCCATTCACAGTAAGGTTGCATGTTTTTTATACGCAATTCAGTGCAATAAACACAACCAAAATGAAATACCATGCTTTTATTTTTGTATATTTTTGACAAAGTTACACACTGGGGCTTTAAGATAAATAAATCCTAATTTTTGTTACCCAGTTCTTTTGTTTTAGCCATGTATTTCAATTTTAATATTTGTAAATTCATTTTAAAACTTTAAATTAGTGAAACAATTGCACAGGCACAGAACTAACCCTGCTTTCACGTAATTATTTTCTGCACGTCCCAAATGATGTAGGCAAAGATAGCCACTAGCAGGATGCGTTTGAGAGTGTAGACAAGTGCTGTAGTACCCAGGCTCATATTCTGCTCCACCAGGGGGTGCTGTTCACTGCAGTTCACCACTCTGCCCTGCGCCGCTCCCAGGATCGTCATGATATCCACCAGGTCCAGTTTCCCCTCCTCTTTAGCCTCCTCCACCTCTTGCGCCAACTCCATCGCCGCTTCCTCCCTCTCCTCCATCTCCTCTTGGGTCAGCATCGCGTTTATCCCTTGACCTGCCGTTGCATTCCCGACCTGCGGCGGCGCTAGCGAGCACAGGGCCCTCACTTGCCCGTACGACTTCAGGTGGGCAACGTTAGCGCGCAAAAACAACATAAGCACGTTCAAATCATTCAAAGCGCATCCCAGTTTGCGTTGATTCATGATATCCAAAGCGGGGAGGACTTGATAGACCGACAGAAACGTAGTGTCCCAAACGAATAAGCGAACCAAGCTAAAGACGACGATTGGCCCTAGCAGGACGTAAATGGCGCCGTTCGCTACGCTGATCACTTGGAAGACCAACTGTCCGATCATCTTGCACTGCACAAGCTCGGGAATCCAGTTTTGATCTCGAAGCATCCCGGTACGTACGAAACAGCTGAATTCGTCTTGCAGGAAGGCGGACAGGTGGAAATATGCCAGGTACAAACAGGCAGCCGTCATAAAGGTTAGCAAGAGGAATCCGCGCAGAAAAAGCATGCTAACCAGGAAGTAGGACTGCTGTTTGCATCGCATGTAGCGCTCCAGCAAAGGGTATTCAAAGTAACGCTTCTTCTTGGCCCTGTAATTTAAACAAGAGAAATACAAAGTTAGCAGGACCTCCCATAGTGGCCGCATGGTTCTACTTTGGGATCTAAGCGACGCCCACACATAAGACAGGACTCTGCGGAGATGTTAGAGGAGATGAAAGAGTGTACTGTCATTGAGGGAGAGAAATTCACATACTATGGTTTAGGAGTCATAGGAGGGGGTTTGGGTGCGACTCAGGCTACGTTTATACGATGACGGCCTGGACAGAAGACGCAAAAGTGGCGTCGCGACTTCACTTTTTATTTGGTGTTTAGACAAGTGTTTTCGGGAGGAAATCTGCATGCATACAGTGATGCAAAAGTGTGTGGAATTCGATTGGGTATGCATGCCAGGTGGCTAGGTGGTGCTGTGATACATTATCACTATGTCTGTGCGCATGCGTAGAATCTTCCTTCTTCTCATCTGTGCCGTGAAAAGCAAAACAAAACATGGCTTCCGGTAGCCAAACAAAAAAAAAATTGTGCTCAGATGAAGTTCAGACAATGTTAGACTACAAAGCAACAAATGTATGTGTGTATGTGACGTAAACATGTACGCGGCGTCAGCAGATTTGACCAGAGTTTTGCGTCTTGGGCAACGTAGATGAAAACGCTATGATGGAGCGTATAAAGTTTTCCACTTTGGAGGGCGGTTTCAGTTTTTTGCGTTTTTAAGCCCCCAAAATGCTGTCACTGTCTAAACGAAAGGCACCTCCGATAAAATATTGTTTTTACCCATAAGCGTTCTCATTATTAAACATTAAACAGGCCGTCAGTTTAAAGTTTGATTAGAACATAAGTTCTGAGTGAGCACAGGGAATATTCAGCAAAAGTAACGTCGACGGGGCAGGCCATACCTGTCGAGCTCAGCCTGGAAGGTGAGCGGGTTCTTGGTGCTCTGGCGCAGCTCCAGGATGTTCTGCGCCAGGCGGATGGAGCGGTTGTAAGATTTGTCCAGTTCGTCCATGATGAAGAGCAGGTCCGACCCGAGAGAGGGCATCACCAGCTGCCTCCAGATCAGAGCCGGCAGGTACATGAGCACAGCCATGGCCAGAAGGGAGTAAGGGAACATCTGAGGAGAGGAGGAGAGATGTGAGATTTGATGGAAGTGTATCTCAGCAATCGCAGTTTTCATTTATTCAGCTGCATGGTGATGTAGGGTCAAGTTATAAATAAGGTGGTGAAATTCAAATATCATGTTTTTCTCATCACTGGTCTACAAGCAAAATGCTTCCGGAACAAAAGAAGTGAATTTTTTCTTGGTTTAGGTCACTAATAAAGAAAAAGTAAGTCAGAAATGCTGATTGGCTATAGTTTCCAAGATATAGTATTGGGTCAAAATATGAAAATTATACAAAATAAGGCCAAAACGGTAGTTTATCAGAAGGTACAGTGTGTCTACAAGCAACCAGTTCTATCTGAAAGCCTGTCTGCACATTCCAATACATTCATTTTAATATGTCTAGAGTTTTTAATCTATCTATCATTATTATATCATTACATATCGTGAATACTTTAGCTAACCAGCACGGTTATCAATTGATTTTCAGTTCATCTTATCAATGTAAATGAGATTTAGCCACTTTTATCTCGAAAGCAGATCAAGTCCAAAGATTTGTAGACCAGTGTATACAGTGAGGTCAACAAGTATTTGAACCCCTGTGATTTTGCAAGTTCTCCCACTTATTATGGAGAGGGCCAAATTATTTATCCTCGGCGCATGTCCACTGTGAGAGACAATAAAAAAAAAAAAAGTTTTTGTAACAAGTATTTCAACCCTTGAGTAAAACAATTTTAATATTTGGTACAGAAGCCTTTGTTTACAATTACAGAGGTCAAACGGTTCCTGTAGTTCTTCACCAGGTTTTCACACACGGCAGCAGGGATTTTGCCCCACTCCTTCATGCAGATCTTCTCTAGATCTGTCAGGTTTGTGGGCTGTCACTGAGCAACACGGAGTTTCAGCTCCCTCCAAAGATTTTCTATTGGATTTAGGTCTGGAGACTGGCTAGGCCACAATCATTTTCTGATTTTGTTTTCTGTCTCTCACAGTGGACATGCACCTAGGATGAAAACTTTAGCCCTCTCCATAATTTCTAAGTGGGAGAACTTGCAAAATCACAGGGGGTTCAAATACTTGTTGACCTCACTGTAGCTGTAGCTTTGCCCTAACAAGAACAGGATTTGTACCAGCTATGCAATTCACTCCTGGAACACATTTCCAGCAATTAATACAAAACACTGAAATTTTGAAATGGCAGAACAAAACAGAACGTTATACAGTATATCCATGGAAAAGATTGCTCATATACAGTATTACAATAACATACTAGGTAGAATAGTTTATATACATTTTCTTTGGCTTACTGCACTTAGGTCCTATATTATGCAAAATTTACTCTTGTGAGCTTTAAAACAAACATACCTGGAGTTGTTTCTTTCACGTTTAAGTAACCCTGGTTTATTAGTCTGTGTACATCTCCAAAGCTCAAAATGCTCTGTTCTACTTTGTGATGTCCTGAAGTGGTAGTTTAAGTTAGACACCTTTTACCATTTGTTTAGTATAGATTGGCAATTCCAGGGTTGAAATGAGCGTAATGGAGGTGTGGAGTTTAAAAACACGGTGGAGCACTTCCTGTATTACCACATGACATCACAAGGAGTTGCGTGAAAAGTCCCTCAGTCGTCCAGGTAGAATCCATGATAAAAGGAGAAGTTCAATTTGTCAACTGGACAAAGTTTGTTTGGTTGAAAACGTTTCGCCGCTCATCCGAGAGGCTTCGTCAGCTCTGGTCCTTGTGCTGGTTAGACACTGTTTATATCTAGCTGCCAGGAGGCCCTCCCTAGACTGAAAAAACTCCGAAAACGACCCCCACTAATCTGTCTCTTTGTTTTTCAAATTACTCTGGCGACTAGTTTCGCCTCCCTATTCAACGTTTGACTTGTCAAGTCAAAACAGACAAAGAAACATTAGGGCAGACGATCCAGGGCAGAGGAGTGGAAAGGGTCGTTAGACATTGAATAGGGAGGCGAAACTAGTCGCCAGAGTAATTTGAAAAACAAAGACAGATTAGTGGGGGTCATTTTCGGAGTTTTTTCAGTGTAGGGAGCGCCTCCTGGCAGCTAGATATAAGCAGTGTCTAACCAGCACCAGGACCAGAGCTGACGAAGCCTCTCGGATGAGCGGCAAAACGTTTTCAACCAAACAAACTTTGTCCAGTTGACAAATTGAACTTCTCCTTTTATCATCACAAGGAGTGTTTTCGGTTTGAGAGAAGAACTCAGCCTAAATATGCAGGATCAGTGTGTTAAACATGCGAATGAAACAAAACTCCAGGTATGTTTTTGATGAGGATTCAACACCAACATACAGAACATTGCGTTATTTAAAAAGGACCTTTAAATATGAAAACCAATGTCACTTCACTTTTCACATCAAGCATTCCCGATTCTTCAGTTCAACTTTTATCAGTGACATTTTGAGGACTTTTCACCATCAAAAGATATCATATTCCTCTTTAATTTTTCATCACTATGGACCCCATGGATATACTGTAACCTCCTCTGATCATGTTTAAAGCAGGAAGAGGCTGAGATCAGAAGCCCCCCACTCACTTTGTGCAGCCACAGGCCCTTACCGAACATGCTTTGAAAAAAACTTTAAAGACAAGTGGATCTGGAGTCGTATCCTGCGTCCCTGATTTTATAGGCCGTGATTGACAGGTGGCTTCACTACTCAGATGCATGCTGCCTTTGCGTCAAACACAAACATGGATAGTTCTTAGTAAAAAACAAAAACAAAAAAACGACTGAGAAATAATGAAGATTTTTATAGAATCAACAACTGAAGCACCAAACTTCCACTGGTCTACAAGCAAAATGCTTCCGGTACAAAAGTAATGACATTTTTCTTGGTTTAGGTCACTAATAAAGAAAAAGTAAGTCAAAAAGTGCTGACTGGTTATAGTTTCCAAGATATAGTATTGGGTCAAAATAGGAAATTTATGCAAAATAAGGCAAAAACGGTCATTTATCAGAAGGTACAGTGTGTCTACAAGCAACCAGTTCTATCTGAAAGCCTGTCCGCACATTCCAGTACATTCATTTTAATATGTCTAGAGTTTTAACATCAAATATTTTTTGATTTCACATAAGAGATGCCTCGAAATTGTGTGCACCTGATGTCTTAAGATATTTCTTGTTTATTTCTTGATGAATAAAGAAGTGCAAGTTAACTATTTTCAAAATATAAATATTATTTTTCAGCAAAAATGCCTAAATCTATTGTATAAACAGATGCAATTTTGATGTAAAACAATATCATTACATATCTTGAATACATTAGCTAACCAGCACAGTTATTGATTTTCAGTTCATCTTATCAATATAAACGAGATTTGGCCACTTTTATCTCGGAAGCAGATCGAGACCAGTGTTGTAGACCAGGTAAAAGAAGTTGTATAGTTTGTCCTGAATGTTATGAGAATTTTCAAGTGATGTTTTCCGCATTTGAGAGACATGTGAGGCAAATTAGCAGCTATGATTGAATAATTTTAATTAGCAGCTATGATTGAATAATTTTAAAATGTTTAAGTTTTAACATTTTTCATGTTCTATGGTCCGGTTCAGGCATTGTGGCCTCACCTACACCCACCCACTCACTTTGTGCACCCATAGTGAGCGCTCCTCAAAGTTTCCGTCGCTGTCAAACTCGTGATGCATGAGGGAATCCCAGCAGTAGGTGTCCACGTACGCTGCCTGTTTGATGGTGAAGTTACTGGGCGGGAAGCAGCTGATCTGAGGGCCTGGAAGTACACAAGAAGATGGTGAAGGAGACGGGAGGGTGAGGAGGAGAGGGAGGTGCTGTCAGATATCAAAGCCTGGATTTTCAATAGAGATAGAAAAGAGCAAAACTACTTTGACAACACAGTAGAACTGGAAAAGTATTGATATGTAAGCAGTAGGGATGCAAATTATCGATTAATTCATTAATTGATAGTTGATTGACCTTATCGATCGATTAGTGATTAACTGATAAGCGGCGTTTTTCACCTGAATTTTAGTGTTTCAATAGGGTCTTTAAGAATATAAGCTATAGTAACATAACACTGAGTCATAAATATATCATAGTATTATTATATTGTATATTCCTCAATTAATTATTCCTTAGTAAAAAGCAGACAAATGTATTGATGCTGAACAACAAAATACAGTAATCCCTCGCTCGCGTTTTTTTTTTTTTTCAAAATAGTGTAACATTGTGTTCTGTCCTGATTGGCTAAGAGACTAGACCACGACTAAACGTGGACTGGACCAGGTCTAGACCAGAACTAAACCAGGTCTGGACCTGGACTGGACCTGGACTGGACCGGGACTCGACCGGATCTGGACCTGGACTGAACCAGGATTGGGCCGCTGCGTGCCGCTGCTGGTTTCATGCGGCTGGTTTGTGGCTCGGGGCCCGAGCCGCGGGCCAGCCGCGTGAAGCTTGGGGCCCGGGGCGCGGGCTGGCCGCGCGGGACCAGCAGCGGCACGTTGCGGCGCATTCCTGGGCGCATTCCTGGGCGCATTCCTGGGCGCATTCCTGGGCGCCACGGTTCGATCTCGCCTCGCGCGTACACCCGGGGCTGCTGAGCAGTGCCGTTGGCGCCTGCGGCCGGCTGTGAGTTGAGCTTGGCACAGTGCGGTGCGCGGTTGCCTTGTTTCGTGATCACGCGGGTGCGCGTGTCCGCGATTAGCGATTAATTACAATTAATGCATTTTGTTCGACCAACGTCTTAATCGACAATTAATCGTTAATTGTTGTTAGGGCAAATTAATCGATTAACAATTAATCGTTAATCGATTAATTGTTGACATCCCTAGTAAGCAGGGATTCTTAAAGGGATATGCCACCCCCAGGTCAAATTTGGGCATCTCCCCACAGTCCAGAGACTAAAATAAGTGGTGGAAAGCGTTTTCCTGCTCACCCAGCCATTGTCCGAGTCTGTCGCCACTGACCGCCGCGGTATCTGCAGCTACTCCGCCTTAGACTGGAGTTTAACGTCGCCA
Organism: Paratrypauchen microcephalus; assembly: GCA_036785185.1. Lineage (NCBI taxonomy): Eukaryota > Metazoa > Chordata > Actinopteri > Gobiiformes > Gobiidae > Paratrypauchen > Paratrypauchen microcephalus. Next base: position 294,347 of record JAVJIX010000160.1, read on the forward strand.
GAGAAAGATTTCGGCCAAAAGGAATGAATTTGCTCGATGCGTTTCCCAATTACTTTCTGTGTAGTGCGCATTCATATTGAGTGCAAATAAATGTGCAAATCAACACGGAGAGCTTGACTTGGTCATTTTGGGTGGGAACTATTTTCCAGTCCGGACGAATACAGTCGAATCACGCAGCACGCTACCAGGGGAATCCCAGTTACGCACCGGGAAGGGAGTTCCCCTGTTGCACAACGTGGTGCGTGATTCGACTGTATTCTTCCGCACTGGAAAATAGTTCCCACCCAAAATGACCAAGGCAAGCTCTCCGTGTTGATTTGCACATTTATTTGCACTCGATATGAATGCGCACTACACATAAAGTAATTGGGAAACGCATCGAGCAAATTCATTCCTTTTGGCCGAAATCTTTCTCTGGCGACGTTAGACTCCAGTCTAAGGTGGAGGAGCTGCAGATACCGCGGCGGTCAGTGGCGACAGACTCGGACAATGGCTGGGTGAGCAGGAAAACGCTTTCCACCACTTATTTTAGTCTCTGGACTGTGGGGAGATGCCCAAATTTGACCTGGGGGTGGCATATCCCTTTAAAGGGCCTGTATTTGCCCCAGTACAGATATAATGGATAAGCAGCTCTTGAGGTCAAAATGAGACCACCGTGCTGTTGGTACTGTTAGCATGTTAACTTTACGGTCACATCAAAACTCCACTCTGATCTCTCTTTGTGAAAAGTGCATATACAAACTCATTGCAGTGACTAACTGCTACACTCGACATGCTTAAGGTAAGTGAGGAATAACTTTAGACCACTGGAAACAGTTTAAAATGAACTAGTTCTGTTCACCCCTTAAAGTAGCATCGGTTCACCCCTTAAAGTAGTATGTAGTACCTACATACACCAAACTTTTCAATCTTTTTGACAGATTGTATGATAGGATTTGTTGATAGATCATTCTAAGCCTGGAAATCCAGAAATTAGGCTAAATGTTTATTTTGCCAATTTTTGGTCTAACTTAATCAAAAACTAAATAAGATATCCAGTCAGTTTTACCACACCGAGCTCATGGCTCATGCTTCGCAGTCTTTTTTTTTTTTTAAACACTGTTTGGTGTTTGTTCCTAGACCTTTTGTAATTTTTGTTTTTTCTACTCCCAGTGCTCCCTGGATCTCCCCTCTCGCCAACGGCAACTCAAACGGCCCACGTTTTATTTTTATTCAGATTTTTCTGGAACACGCTCCGCGATGGAGTGGTGTCTGGTGGGGAAGCCGGAGAGGGTGGGGCTGGTGGTAAAGAAAAACCTTTTCAGTGACTTCACTGCTATGCCCACACAGCAGGAGGCGCAGTCTGAGAGAATCTCTCACTCAAAGTCTGAAAGTCTCTCTCACTTTTGACTTTCACTTTGATTTGTCTGTACCATCCTCCTTCAGCAAGAATTAACTTCTATGAACAATTGTAGACATTACTCAAGCACCATACTATACAAAATAAGTCCAATGAAATAATTGATTGGTGATTTTAATATGAACTGGGACTGTAAGAACAGAAAAATGCTTAAACGTATCGACACCCTCAATTTTTTCTTAACTTATTGAGCAGCCTACAATAATCATAAGATATACAAAATATACAAAGATATACAAAATATACAAAAACTTTAGTAACAAGCCTGAATGGATAATCAGATCTTATAACTTGCTGACTGATATTTCAGACCACAATTTTATATTATTTTCTAGAAAAATCAGATCAAGAATGACTAAGGATTTTACTAATCCATTTCATAACAGGTCAATAAATTAATTTATATCCAGGAACCAACGACAAAATGTGGCCGAATCCTTATCAGTAGATTGGGAATCAATCCTGTCTAGCGATGATCCTCAATTTTGTAGCTGTCAACTCAGTAAAACTATAAAAGATGTAATATCAACCTTCTCCACTAGAGGGAAGCTTAAATTAAAGAAAAAATTTAATTTGCCATTGCTGAACAAAGAATGTAGGGATCTGATGAAAACTAGACCAGTTATTGAACATTTTTTTGAAAACTGGTCTAATTATAGACACAGATTTACTCATATACGAAATAAAGTAACCGCAAGTTTAAGACAGGCAAAAGCTAAAACTTTTTCATAAATGTAACAGAGAATGCAAAAGGCAATGGTAAAATTATTTGGCAACATCTAAATAAATCGCTTGGCCATCAATGAAACAAAAATGAAGACAGTGGAGTTACATGTCAGTAACTCCATTGTTAGAGCCTCTCTCCTTAGCTACTCACTTAAACAGTTTTCATAACCTCCGTAATGGAGATCGCTCAACACTTCACTCAACCTGCTCTGATAATCAGTGACCCTGATCAGGCTATGTTCAGGATCACTGATATTTCAGACCATGAAGTTGCCAAATTACAGGCTTAAGAAAATCCAAAGCACTTTATGCATTTGGTCTAAATACAAATTTCCTGAAAGAATTTTAGGATTCTCTTGTACCATCACGCACCTCCTCAATATGTCCTTCAAACACTTCCAACTGACTGGAAAATAGCTGCAGTGACACCATTTTTTTTTTTTTCGGGTGCTAAAACAGACAGCTAATTATCGGCCAATAAGCATACTTCCTGTTATATCTAAAATAGCTGAGAAGTGGGTAGTTAAACTCCTTACAGCTCATTTGGAAAACACCCAACCCTCACTACACCCGCTACAGTTTGGCTTTCAGGCCCATCACTCCACAGACACTGCCCTGTGTATGCTAACAGAAAACAAAGAGCTTGCTTGATAGGAGTCCCTGTGTTGGGGCTGTCTTTAGACTTGAAGAAAGCCTTTGACTCTGTAAAACATCAGATTCTGCTGTCCAGGCTGACTCAGTTTAACATCTCCAGTCAAGCTCTTCAGTGGTTTTCATCATCTCTGTCCACAGGAAACAGTATGTGGTAGTTGATGGTGTAAAATCTCAATGTTTGGATTGTCATGTTGGTGTCCCACAAGGGTCAATCTTTGGGCTAGTGTTATTTTCCCTTTTCATCAATAATTTACCAAATGTATTCTCACAGATGTACTGTATGCGGACGATGCAATCTACACTCAAGCCAAAAACTTTGAGCAAGCTGCTAATGACCTCACAGCTGCCCTATCATCTGTGCATAGCTGCCTCAAGGATTCATGCCCATTGTTAACACAAAAAAAACTATGCACTTTTCAAAATGTCATACCATGTCATACCATAGCAATCAAATGTTTTTTTAATGTAGTAGAACTTGACCTGGTCCCAGAATTTAAATACCCAAGTCATTCTAGACCCAATATTGTCCTTCAAAAGTCATGTTAAAAAAGTGTCTCAGGTAATCAAATTCAATAATCGGAATTTTCGTCCCATCAGTAACCACTTGAATGCTGCTAAATGAATGAAAACGTAGTTCTACTCCATAATTATTTGTCAGATTGTTTAACCACTTGGTCTTTTGCCTGCCCCAACACTTAAAACCTCCATAAAAAAGGTCTAAAAATACTTCATTTAAAAAAAAAATCTATTTCCCACCACCACCGTCACATTCTGAAAAACCACAGGCGTTTCGACTTGAGCAAAAGGGTCATCCTTAAAAGGGCTTGTCTAATTTACAAGGTTCTACATTCCCTTGCATCACCACCGTTACAGGAGTACATCAAATGCAGAGACAATTCAGAAAGGCCCATGCGAGCCACCACCAGGGGTGACCTGGCCATACCCCACAGACGGACCACTCTTGGCCAAAATGTGTCCTCTGTCCAAGGTGGGAATCTTTGGAATAGTCTCCCACAAACACTGAGACAATGCCCTACGTACAGTTCTTTTAAAGCTCAAATGAAAAAATGGTTATGGTCAAACCAAACATGTTCTCATGTAGCATTGTGATTTTAATTGATCTTCTATGGACACAAGTGTGCAATAATGGAACTGTGCAATATTTTATCGTTTGGCCCTCTGTGACCCCAGCCCTTTGGGAAAACAGATGGAAATTGGCCTTAGGCTACAATCCGGTGTTTTTACATTCATGTTGTGTCATGTTTGTCCATTAACATGTTCTATCCCAAATAAATAAATAAGTTTTCACCTCTCCACAGACCTGACCTGTAACCTTGGTGATACAGTTACATTGTGCACCTTTAAACAGACATTGGGACAGTGGCTTAGTGGTTTGAGCATTTCACATTTATATACATTACTGGTATGTTGCTGTGGTAACGCTGCACATTGAAATATCACAAAATCAGCATTTTTACAGCAATACTTTTTTTTTTTTATCTTATAGATTTTTAGCTCTTGCCTAAAAATCTGAGCACTACATGCACACGCCTTCACTTCAGTATTCCACTGCACAAATCATAGGCTTCTGTCCTTCCACCAGCTCCACATTTGGCCAATCCCACCCATAGACCGTACAGAACCTCATATTTACTCTACCTTGTTGTCACCACATGTACTGCTCCCTCATACGCCTTCATTACCATGTTCCTCCCTTCAGAGCAGGGGAGGGTGTGCCCCAGATACTCCAGTGTCTAAACTTAACAGCCATCTCCACATCTGTCCTGCTGCTCACATGGAAAGTCACTGCCCATAATTCAAGCGTGGGATGTGTTTAAGTGGATATATTACAGGCTACAGGGCTGAAATAGGCAAGTACCAGTGCCATTAATCAGAGTTGTAAGTATAAGGTGGATACAAGAAGGACATATCTGAGTAAATGCAGTGAGTAATGTTTTACTTACTGAACATATACTATAGAAAAGTGGGTTAGTTTGGAACATGGGTGGTGCAGACCTCTGCCAAGGCACTGAGACTGTTGTCCTGTAGTATACCATGGTATATACTGAAAGCTTATGTTGATTCCATGAAAACAGAAAGTTAAAACCATACTTCATGGAGATATATACTATGGAACATTATACTGCACTTAAGGAATACAATTTCCATGGAAGCAAGCAGTAGTCCCTCTTCCAGGCCAAGTAAGAGTCAGGTTTGTGGAGATGCAAGCCCACTCACTGTAAAGATGTGTTTTACAGTACAATAAAACATCAAAAATTACAAAAACTTTTACTTAAAAAAGGTTCAGTGAGCTTTAAGCTATGTTACAATGTTGTTACCGCATCACGCACATACCTGGAGTTGTGTTTTGTTTCATTCACACATGTTTGTTTGAATCCAGGTTTATTAGTCTGTCTACATCTCCTAAACTCAAAATGCTCTGTTCCACCTTGTGATGTCATGAAGTGATAGATTAAGTTAAAGGGATAGTGCGGTTTTTTTTTTGTTTTTTTTGTTTTTTAATGTTAATCTGTATGGGTTTCCTTCTAAAAGTTCCGTGTGTTGACACCGGCTTACCTCTGACAGTCTCAGCTGATCCCGGTTCGGCTCGCTTTCTGGAGCCCACGTAAGTAGGTCCGGTAACTTCCCTGGAACATGAAATAATACTTGTTTTTCTTCTCAAAACAAAACATTTGTTAGAAAGGTGATATATTTGCGTCCCAAACAGTTGTCCGCGAAACATCCAGCAGCGAACTTAGCAATCGCGTATTGTCTCTCTCCACTCGTATCACTACGCCCATGTTAACTCTATCAGCCTGTTCACCTTCAGCAGATGTCTACGCTGAAGTTTACAAGTGAACATGCTGATAGAGTTAACATGGGCGTATTGATACGAGTGGAGAGAGACAATACGCGATTGCTAAGTTCGCTGCTGGATGTTTCGTGGACAACTGTTTGGGACGCAAATATATCACCTTTCTAACAAATGTTTTGTTTTGAGAAGAAAAACAAGCTTTATTTCATGTTCCAGAGAAGTTACCAAACCTACTTACGTGGGCTCCAGAAAGCGAGCCAAACCGGGATCAGCTGAGACTGTCAGAGGTAAGCCGGTGTCAACACACGTAACTTTTAGAAGGAAACCCATACAGATTGACATTTAAAAAAATGCACTATCCCTTTAACAACCACCTTTCATTTTTAATTCAGTAGAGATTGGCACTTCCAGGGCTGGAATTATCCAAATGATTCTAGTGAAGGTGTATGGAGTATAAAAACAGTGGAGCGCTTCCTGCATATGACATCACAAGGTGGAGTGTTTTCTGTATGAAAGAAGACCTCAGCCTAAGTTTAGAACAGCAACAATGCAAACATGTTCAATTTAGAATATTTTTAAGAGTTTTAGAATGTTCAGGATGTTTTTTGTTTTACTCTGTTAAAAAGGCACGTCTTATTGCACCTGTTAGCAGCACTTCAAATGAACCATGGCTGTCGTTTTTCATTTTGTTTTTATGCTCAGAAAAATGTTGCTGTCTTCAGGCACTTAATGGTTTTTGCAAATCATTATTCAATTGTGAATGTCCTCATATGTTGACATCATTTTTTCCCCCCAGAAACTACATGTAAAAAGAATTTGTTTTTGCACTCATCAGGTCCTAATCAGCCAAAATAACAGAAATCAATAAAGCATGCCATGCAAGAGTTCAGGTTCTAGGAGGTTAAACAGGTATGTTTCTGATGAGGAAACAAAAAAAAAAACAAAAAAAACAAAAACAAAACATAATATAGACCCTTTTTTTGGCTAAATTACGCTGTTTTTTTTAGAACTTAAGTCAAACTATACTTGCTATGGGGAAACACACATGTACATTTTCATTTACCAGGATTGTCAAAATCATTATTCATTCAACTAAGCCAACTTCAGGAACATCGCAGCGAAATCTCTGCTCAGATTCTAGTTTCTTTCAAGAGAAGGACTCAGACTCATGTTTTTTTCCAAGAATACATGGGCTGGGTGTTTGTAAATAACATCAAAAGCATCATTTTTTATTTCACAGCTCTGTATTTATAGCTGCGTACAGCTTATTAAAAAGGTGAGATTTTGTGAGAACACTTGGCAGTTCTTCACATGTGCTCCAAGAAATCTTTCCTATTCAGAATGTCAAGACTCACTGTCATTAAAAGAGGATCCGTACATAAAGTTAGTGTGTCCTTGCTAAAAATAATATGTTAAAACTTTGTAAATAAATGATGCTCTTATCTCGTCTGAATGCTTTTGGTTCAACATTTCCACCCTGCTTATGTAAAAGTGTGTAGGTGTGTGTACTGACGAGTCTTAAAGATCCCATGACATGGTACTTCTTGATGTTTTTATATGGCTCCTTAATGGTTTCCTAATACTGTAAATGAATCCTTCTTCAAAATCAACACTCAGTGCATGAGAAACAGAGATAAGATGAGAAAGAGTAATTTTTCTCTCTCTGAACACTCCATAGTGGGCGTTGTTGCTTGAATGCAAATGAGGAGAAAAGAGATAGCCTATAGTAGAGGGTGGGGGCGTGGCCAAACTCTCCGCTCTCAGCTCTCAGCTGTGCCCTCTGATCCATTTCTGTGTTTTTGCACGGGGGGAAAGATGGGAAGAGTTCCATTGAAAAATAAACACATTTCCACAGAAAATAAAATTAAACCACTGCTGTTCAAAGGTCCAGAGGCTCAGATAAAGGACTTCTGAGCCTAGAAACACTCGGACGTGCCTCCAGGCAAATAAAAAAACGCATTTTGCATTGCCTAGCGCATTTGCAGTCCAAACTCTCTGGGTGTGATTTACAGAGACGCTGATTACAGACAGACGGGGGTGGAACTGCATTTGCATTTCTTTTTTCGATCTGATGTCAATAAGGTGCCTTGTTCAAAATCGCCTGTTTGAGCTCTGATTTTTTCTAACGCAGAAAAGGATCGCAAATGCTCAGTTTAGACATTTCGCAACTTTTAACCATGGGGGGGGGGGGGGGGCTAAACAGGGTAGGGGAGCTCACATTCAACCTCAGAAAGTGAAAATTTCATGCCATGGGACCTTTAAATAGAAAACCGAAGCACATCTTTTCAACATCCTTATTTGTACAACTGCATAATGTTCTTTAAAATGTAGACAAGATTCTTATGGTACTGTTAAAAGGTGAACCGTGTAACTTCTCAGGTCATATGGTTTGCCACCTGCTTGTCTCCATGGAGATTTTATTGGATTTTTTAAAATGGAATTTTCCACAGTATTAAATCTTCAAAGAGACAAGCATGACACACCATAGCAAGATGAAGGTTAGATCTGTGGAGAGGTTCAACTGCTCAAAGTATAGCATTCTCTGAAATGTTCCACAGTATGACATTATATCTTGTTTTTGAGAGGAAAAAAGAAAAAATACACAATGCCCCTTTAAATATGACATTGTTTTCAATCTGATCATCCCCGATTCTTAGAACTATGTCTCCCGTACACCTCACTCCACAATCAACATAAGCAAATAGCAAAATCATGTTATTTACAGCGACATCAGGCTCGGGGTGCTCTACACGTATCTCTAATGGTGGAACATTTAGGAGTTAACATAGTGACACAATATATCACACAGGCAACTTGGACTCAAATGCAACACAAAAGAATGCAGTCAAGTGCAAACACCTTGGTTCAGTTCAACAGAAAGTGTCCTTCAATAGGAAAAGCTTAATATGACAAATCAGACTGTTAAACAACAAAGGAGGAGAAGATATTATAATGTGAAGTAGAATATCCTCCAAAACCGGGAAATACTCTAATTAGAAAACAGGCTGGGAATAACTCAAACAGATTCTTCAAACAGGGATTAGATTAGATTAGATTATATTAATTGTTTATTGTCATTACAATAATTCCTTACCTGTATAAATACAGGTAACGAAATGAGGTTTAGCATCTAATAAGAAGTGCAAGGAGCAGCAATTGAGATATATACAGTATGTACAATAGACAGTATGGTTGTAGAATTATGTGCAGATAAATAGGGCAATATAAACATGTGGGAGTACTTTGTTGTTAGTCTATGTAGGGGATATAAACATTATAAACAAGTATACAGTAGAGCTATTAGTATAGTATACAGTATACAGGTGTGCTATAAATATATAAGTGAATAAATATGATATGTATGAACAATATGTACAAGATATGTGCCAGATGAACTATAACACAGAGATAATGCAGAATTGCACAAAATGCAAACAGCAGATTTCAGGTTCAGATTCTTGACTGGTTGACAATCTAGCAAGAAGTGACTGGGCAGAGGGAGTTTATATAGACGACCCCAGGATGATCGGGGAATGATCGGCAGCTGCTGGAAAAACAGGGAGGTAGAAACAGATGGACTGGATCAGGCTAAGAAATGCAGCTGGACTGGGGATGAACATGTAAACAACAGGCAAAACTGACACAAAGCACACATTAGTAAACAGGCTAAAAAAAAAAAGCATGAAAATAGTTGGAAAACTCATTAGTTTAATGAAGATCTCACAGTTCGTTACCCGAGTGTGCAGGATTTTGTGTTCCTTCTTCAGCAATCTTGTCTTTTTTGCGATTTCAGCATTTTTCCTTGTCAGATGCTCATTTATGTAAACGTCTGTTCCTTTCAATTTGCGTCCTTGTTTCAGTAGCGCCAACTTGTTTTTGGTGGTAGGATGCCACCTGTTGCTCCACCGAGCTCGTCTCCTGCTCACTGGGCTCCTCACTGTCCTCGGCCACCGTGTGCTGTACGAGCGAGGCCTGATCTTTATGCTGGTGATGACCACGTTGTTCATGTGTGAGTATTGCTCCAGATCCTCCACTCTCTGTTCTAACTGTAGGCACATTGTTTTCACCTCCTCCAGGAAATCCAACAGCTTCTTCTGTTGTTCTCTGACAGCGGTCACATCCCCAAGTAGAAAATCAAGAGTTTTTTGTCTCCTTGATTTCCTCCACCGTTGGGCTCCATTTTGATGGCAGACTTCTTGTTGTCAGGCCTGCGCACCGGATCAGCTGTTCGGTGTCTGTAGTCCATTCAGCAATCGATAAATACAAAAAAACTGCCAAAAAAGACCAGCGCCAAGGACACGAGGCAAACAAACTTTTTGACAGAAACAGGAAGTGTTATTTGAAAGGGAATTCAACAGCATAAATCGTCTCGCTTGTTGTGGTTCCAGCTAAACCAGCTTTTTATGGCGTTAAAATAAAGCTGAAATTAAAATGTAAATTTGAGTAACAGAGCTTCAGACAGAGCTGTGCCTACAGTTAGCATCACACTTCCAGGGAAGGTTGATGACATCAGCTGCAAAGTATCAATCCCACTATACTTGTGTGGGACTTGTGTGACAGTTCGGGTGCACATAAAGACTCCAGTAGCAGTGCAATCACGTCTGTTGTCAAAGTGTGGAGCCCGGGCAGACGTTTCCTGCCCTCTTGTGTCTAATCAACTCCCCCCTCAGTTCCCTTTAATGGAGAGGAGCCGCCGCCAACGCAGAACTTGGTCTTCGGTAATTACAGCGTGCCAGTGTTAGTGAGCGCCAATTAGCATCAGGAGCACGGGAGCTGATTGCGTTCACAGTTTAAAGTCAGACAGACAAACAGACGCGTCATTAGCTCTGCCCGTTAGCCACAGCAGCACGACACATGCAAACGGACACAATGTTTATGAGGAGAAGTCAACTGACAAAGGAAAGCAAAATGAATATATTGTGATTGGTATCTTTAGTAGTATTCAAGCTATTTTTTATGAACGTTTAGCCCAATACAGCAAAATATAAAAAATATAAGTTTGATTAGAGTTCTCTCCATAATTATAGTTCTTGCAGTATAAAGATAGTTTAGAAGTGATACTGCTGCCATTGTCACGTAGGCCTTTAGGTTCAGGTGACATGTGGCGCCATCTGCTGGCAACATTTCGAACAGCACAAACTTATTTCAGACATTCCTGGGGATTTGCATGTCTTAGGTTTGCATGTTTACTTTGGCATGACTTTTGAAGCTTATTTGATTGATAAGAAACTAAGGTATGTTTTTAAGTTTTAATACTGAGAAAATGACATGAAATTAGCCCATTAAGTCAGTAAGTCTGCAATTGTTGCGTGTTTTAAATACATGTAAAGTCAGTGAAGTTTTTCCACAAAAAATGAAAGATAAAATAAAAAATGACTGTCCTTTCCCATTGGGTTTACAGATGTAAGCTTGAGTTCTTTACTTGTGCTGTGAGCAGCCAGTTATAACGTTATAATTTTGGCTGTATCTATTTGAGTGTAATTATAGGCTCCACATTCAGGCTAATGTAAGGCTAGAAAAGGGCCATGGCGTAAAAACATGTACAATCTTTAAGTACTCTTGTTATGAGGTTGTTTTTTTAAAGCTACACGGCGTCTTCACTCACACTAATCATAGATAAAATAATCCTGTTTTCTATAGAAATCCTATACATGCTATACTCAAGTTAAACACCTATATCTAAATCTAAAATGTACTCAACTGAAAGTACTTTACTTTAAAATACTTTAAAATAATAGTTTCTCAATGTTACTAAAGTAGAAATTAATTTCTCTTGTGAGTAAATTCACTACTCTGAGACAAGGACTAAACCCAGAGTGTGGGAAAATATTTCACTTGTTTTGTCTATGTGAGTAATGTGAATATGTGAATGTGAAGAGTTCGTACCGAGGGAGATCTCTCGTGCGAAGGCCATGCACACGAGAATGAGCGGCAGCCCCACAGACACGTACTTGATGACCTTATCCAGAGGCAGCTCCAGCTCCAGGTGGGACATGCGGTTTATCCCAGGATGCTCTGGGAGGAGGGCATCCGTCAGCATGGCGTGGGCCGCTGCCTTGGCAATAGACATGGCTGACGTCGTCTACGAAGAAACAAAGTGAGTTTAGTTGTGTAAGAAGATGGGTAATACTGTATAGCCAAGAATGAACACATGGACACATGGTGGATGCAGTGGTGTAGGAATTGGAAAATAATCTTCAAAGGTGCTCTGTAACTTTTCGAGTGTAAGGTTTGACTCAAGGGAGATGTCATTACCGTGTTTGGACTGTTCCACAATATTACTAAACATCTATCTCCCATTTATTCAGATCCATGTGTTTTTATCTCTCTCGGTACCACAGAGACCTGCTTGCCTCCACGGTGAAAGCAATAACATCTCCGTGTAAATAATATTTACATGGAGATGTTATTGGAGATGACCATCCCTCCACCCCACAATGTACATAGTGCACCTCTAATATCAAAACATGAATGTGTCATGATACAGCTCTGGAAAAAAAATAAGAAACCACTGCATTTTTTTCTGAAATCAGCATCTCTACATGTATTACAGCCATTCCATTCCAGCTTCTGTTGAATTCCAACACAAACACAAAGCTGAGCTACTTCAGTTCCTCCAGCTTAGGTCCTGACCAGACAGAAGCAAGAAGATCATGGAGATAATTGAATTGACTGCATACTTCTGTACCTCTTTATGTTTACAAATGTATGGCAAGCTCGAAAAAAAAAAAAATTTCTCCTGTGTGAGATCAATAAAGTCACTTCTTCTTCTTGCACCAGGAGTGTAATAAAGTCACCCAAGAACAATGTGAAAGACGCATGAAAGCTGTGATTAAAAATAAAGGTTATTGCACCAAATATTGATTTCTGTTAAGTAACTTGTTAAATAACTGTTAAGTGTAAACATTAGTATTATGTTGTTTTAAAATGAATTTGATCTTGTTTCTTTGCATTTTTGAGGTCTGAAAACGTATATCTTTTTTAAACTTTTGACCAAATACTCTAAAGCAGGGGTGGGCAAACTTTTTGACTCGTGGGCCACAAAGGGTTCTAAAATTTGACAGAAGGGCCGGACCAGGAGCAGGTGGATTTAGTGTTTTGGTAAAAACACTAAAAAATAACATGGGATATGTAGAAAACATGTGCTTTATTTCAATGTCCATCTTTCAAGTTCCACAGTGTTATTTATTAAGCTATTTATTAAAATGACTCTTAAAACACAGAAAATTAAATTAATAAAATACAGCTTTTTTTTTTTTATTATTATTACTAATAGTTACTATTTTAAAGCACTGAAAGTTCTGTTCTCCTTCAGGTTTTTATCATCACCACTCTCCTCCTGACTGTGTTTCTTTCAAAAACAGGAGATGCAGATCAGTTTCATATTATTATCATATTATTTCTGCATCAAATGGAGATATTAGGTAAAAGCAGCGGCTTGTGTCAACATTAACCTGTGCAGTAAACCGGGACTAAACCAGGACTAAAACAGGACTAAAACAGTACTAGACCATGATTAAACCTGGACTAGACCAGGACTAGACCAGGACTAGTGCTAATCAAACAGTTTGTTCTCCTTTTTCCCCCAAATTAGAATCGATTAGACATTAACAAAGGTTCATTAATATAATTTTTTCAAGTTCGGTGGGCCGGATTAAAAAGCTTAACGGGCCGCATATGGCCCCCGGGCCGTAGTTTGCCCATGCCTGCTCTAAAGGATAATATTTTTACACATACCTATAAATAGAAAATCAGAAAAACTGATAATTTTGCAGTGGTCTCTTATTTTTTCCCCAGAGCTGTATATACTAAATGTATTACTCAAGTACAAGCACAAATTACTTGTCAAAATCATTCCAAAGAAAGAGTATAAAGTGGTAAATAGTAACATTTAAACAGCAGGACACTGAAGGTAGGGCACAACTTTAAATGTATTCAAATTTAAAACAAGCTTCTTTTGCGTTTTTGCATAAAAGTGGAATTTAAGGTATTTCCACCTCCTCCAATAAGTCATGGCTTAGTAAAAGACAGTGCACAATATGAAAACTACCTTTATATTCATTCGTGCCTGTGCTACTTTTCAACAAATCAACATTCAAATGAGAACAAATGTATTTATAGACCATATTTAAAACATCCAAAGCTTCCCAAGGGGCTGAACAAGAGAAACTAGACTACTAAAAGTAAAAAACACAGCATACACAGGTTTTTCTTTTGTATATAAAACCAGCAATGTCACTAACTCATTCCAAATAGAAAAGTTGTGTCTTTAATAAGGATTTAGATTCACCACGTCTGCTGTCTTACCTGCGGGAGTCCACCTTTACCCATGAACGTGATGAGAAAATCCTCTCCCGGGCACCAGTCCTTGTAAGAGAGGGGTCAACCTGCTTAAGTAGCAAGGGCGGTTCAGACTGGTACAGAGGCTGGTCCAGGTCTGGTCCGGTTCTGCTCGGGTCTGTCTGTAATTACAGTGGGCCGTGTGGGGAGCAGGGAGGAGCCCACATAGTAGAGGATGGGTCAGACCTCCAGTACACAGGGCAGCTCTGATCTACATTAAACAGGGCCGCTGTGGTCTGTGGCTTTAGCTAACTCTGTCATTTAAAGGTTATTTATACTAGAAAGACCGGCCCAGAGTGGAGTTATATCTGTGAAAATGTGAGTTCTGTAAGGCAGCAGTACAGACAGTGGAAGAAATACTAGTATATACTGATACTTTTTTGTCTTAAAGGCACAAATGTGAGTAACTTTTCTGCTTGGAAATGTTATTGCATTGCTTAAGTTAGAATGTCCCACAGTACGGCGTGAAACTATTAATATCTCCATGGAGACAAGCAGGTAATACCATCACACTGCAAAAACGCTTGGCCCAAATTTAAGATATAAACACTTAAATCTATCAGAAAATGACTTAAAAGTAGTGAAATTATCTGTCCATGCAGCGAGATAATTTTACTTAACAAGTTATCTTTCAACTAGAATTAAGCAGTCTCAGAACTAGTAAGTAGATAATAAATCTGAAAACAAGATGAATAACCTCATTTAAATTTTTAAATCTTGGCCAGATCAGAGAAATTTGCAGTGCAGGCCAAGTTACAGGTCAGATCAGTGGAATGATAACCCCGCTTACAGTAAGAATGCACGTTTTGGGTGATAAAAACACCCGCTCTGAAACATTTACTGCAAAACTCTGGAATATTCCTGGCAAAGCAATAACATCTTTACTGAGACAAGCAGGTAGCGAACCCTCCACCGATAAAGTTACACAGTGCACCTTATAGTACCAATAGTACTGAGCATAAATCAGGTGTTTTAGATAATCATTATGTGTATACAACTGTCAGCAGAGGGCACAAGGGCTCCAGATGTTAGCATTACTGAGGAGGCACATTTTTATTGAAAGGAAAGTACTAATAGTAATAGTATTCTAATAGTATTTTGTATTTTTTGGCTGGTTTGTTCCCGGTTTAGTGGTAGAAGTTGTAAACGACGAAGAAATGTAGTTATTATCAGAAGTACCATGATTTGATAGTAATAAAGTGCATTAGACACAGTGATGAATTAGAAGTGATAGTAATAGTAGTAGTAGCAGCAGTAGTTGATGTAAACATGTGCTGTAATTAGGGTATAACTACAACAATCTTCAGTTCTTTTGGTTCATTATCTGAAGTTAAAGGGACAGTGTGTAAGATTTTTACCCGTTAATTACTGAAATTGAAGATACCCATTCAAAAATACATTGTTTTCCAAGCCTTTTCACTTCCATCATGAAATCAAAGTATTCTTTTGGACTTAGATATAGTCACATAAAAGGGGGATCTTCCCCATATAGAGGCAGCCATTTTGAATACGAGAGCCGCAGAAGGACATTTGGGCTCATCCTTCGCCGAGGCTCCTGCTAGCAGCTGCTCAGCCGCGCTGCCTGAGGGAGAGGAGAAAAGGAGAGCAGAGCCGGGGAAGGGGAGGGGGGAGCCTCGTGGTTTTGGGTAAACAAGACAAGCTTCTGTATCACACGTCGTAATGGATCTAACACGTGTTTTGGACTAAATTGTTTTACTGGATTTTATTCGCTGGATCCTTACGGACAAATTGAGGCCAAGTTTATGGTGAAATACAGAGTTTGACCTGTGCAGAGCCTTCAAAGGTAAGCTAAGTAACAAACCTCGTTTTGTGCTTTTCCGTATAAAAGCCCCATGTGCTCGGGGAGTGATTGTTGTGCAGGGAAATGAATTGCATAGTCAAAAAGAGGAGACTGTAAGGTTTCATTTGATGTGTAGAGTGTCATGGTACACGATCAGGAATGTGTGTTTTCATGCGAAAAGAAAAAAAAAATGTGACCGCGGGACCGCGTTTTATTTATACCGTAGTTGTCGGCGAGAGCTCGCACAGCGCCGGGTGCGCGCGGGTACGCGAGCTGTCTGCGTTACGGCGTGCCCGGGTGACCCTCGAGGTCTGCCGTAGCCAAAAGAGGAAGTGGAATAGCTACTGTCCACCTATGCGCCACGAATCCTACACACTGTACCTTTAATATGTGAAGGACAGAGGATTAAAAAATGAACAAAAACAAGTGTTCAAAGGAAATACCATAAAATGAGACAAACTCAATCATATCTGAAGAAAGCTATACAGCTTTGGAAAAAAATAAGAGACCACTATATTTTTTTTTCTGAAATCAGCATCTCTACATGTATTACAGCCATTCCATTCCACTGTCTGTTGAATTCCAACACAAACACAAAGCTGAGCTACTTCAGTTCTTGCACCAGGAGTGGAATAAAGTCACCCAAGAACAATGTGAAACACTTGTGGAGAGCATGCCAAGACGCATGAAAGCTGTGATTAAAAATAAGGGTTATTGCACCAAATATTGATTTAAGTGTAAACACAAGTATTATGTATTTCTTTGCATTGTTTGAGGTCTGAAAACATGTTTTTTTGTTTTGTTATTTTGACCATTTGGCATTTTCTGCAAATAAATGCTCTAGTCTAAACGATAATATTTTATTTGGAATTTGGGGGAAATCATATCTGAAGAAAGCTATATAGTGCCAACATAACATTTTTGTCAGTTTTTGTGGACTTACTTGCAGTGGGAACAGAACAGGAACCCATATTTTTTATTCAAGTTATAGTACTGTTACGCTATAAAATATATTAAATCTCTAGAAGGAGTAAAAGTATGGGGATTATTACTCCTAGAATGTTTTTAAAGAGTAAATACTGTATAACTACTACTCACCTCTGCCTGTAGATCACATTATAGTGCATGCATAAAAACGGACCACATCTGTGTCACATCAGTGTGGGCCTGTGTAGACGAGGAGACAGTTTAATTAAATCTAAATGAAGATTGGTTTAGTTTAACATTGTGTTGATTGTGCAGCTTACGCCAGAGCGGAGGAGGGCAGATGAGTCCACACTTATATTACATCCTTCTATATATATTACATCTTTCTCTATATAATACATCCTTCTATATATTACATCTTTCCACATATATTACATCTTTCTATATATATTACATATTTCTCTATTACATATTTCTATATATATTACATCCTTCTATATATTACATCCTTCTATATATTACGTCATTGCCAGGAGCAGAAACAGGACAAAACTGAGTCTTGTGAGTTTGCAAACTCGGTGCAGGAATTCATCTTGTCATACAATCTTAACCGCTACCAGTCGGTATCCATGGAGATGTTATTATAGCTTTGCCTGGAATGTTTCACAGCATAGCATTAAATTTCCATTAAAGTGACACTACGAACAGGGTCTCCACTCTCTGCAAGGCCTGTCACAATAACATTTTGGACTATGATATATTGCCAAAGTAAAATAGACGATAAACAATAATATTGAAAAGAAAATAACATAAAGCAGAATTATCCTCTAAATCAGGGGTCTTCAACATTTTTCAGGCCAGGGACCCCCAAACAGATGGCGAACTGGGCCAGGGACCCCCAACTATATATACGGCATAGAATTGTGTTTTATATTAAATTGAGCTTAGTGTCGTGTATAAACATTGCTACTCTGTTATGGTACATCCAATACAAGGGAAATAATACACAGGTTAATACTGTATTTTACACTATAAAATATAAAATTATATTATTTTAAAGTGAAATCAAAAGATTTCGCGACCCCCCTGCAGTACCTCCGCGACCCCCCTAGGGGTCGCGACCCCCCTGTTGAAGACCTCTGCTCTAAAAAGTAATATAAATGTACAAAATAAAAGAAAGAACAATAAGTGAATGCAACATTTAAGTAGCCAGTGTGTATCTATAATGAGTCATAAAAGTTTTCTTTCTACAGTTCAAAGTAGTATAAAAATACAGAAAAATAACCAAAAATGTCCCATTAGTACAAAGAAAAAGCCCCCATTATAAACACTGATGCCAAAAATGATTGTTCCATCGTTCATGGGTTGAACGATAAGTCAATGTGGTGATTATCGAGACAAACGCACTCCCCACACCCTGATGTGTGTAATAGCGTTGCCTGCTTATCTCCATGGTGATGTTTAACTTTAATGCTTCACCATGGAACATTCCAAAGTTGCATACAGTATAGTGCACTTTCAACAACCGAGACTGAACCACAAACAGTAGAAATAAAAATAACACCACAGTTTGTCTGAATCCTTTACATGTTTTAATTATTAAAATTGGTCTATTGAAACACAATAGATTATGACAACAAAGTGTACAAATGAAATACAAATATCTTCTAGTAGAGTCTGTCACTTGTTCTGGAAGATCCATTTAGAAAAAGCAATGGGAAGATATGAATGAGCGAGGAACTTCACGATGAATAGTCAGGACATTCAATTTCACATTTCCTCTTTCACTTTCGGACAAAACAAAAAAGCAGAACTCCTTTCAGTTTCTTGAAATCTGTTAAATTGCTGTCTTCCTGGAAAACCTTAGACATCGTCCGACTCTTTGTATTTTTGTCCGGGCTGATGTGAGTTTGGTATGTCAGAATAGTCGAGAAGAAAATAATCTCGCACTCCGTCTTACTTGCAAAATGTAAGATTAAGACATGCAACGTTTCGGCACTAGGCCTTCATCAGCCAAAACAGAGTGAGCGCTAAAGGTGGCCATCTTAAAGATCCCATGACATGGTACTTCTTGATGCTTTTATATGGCGCCTTTGTGGTTCCCTAATATTGTAAATGAATCCTTCTCCAAAATCAAGCCTCAATGCATGAGATAGCCTCCTGAAGACAGTCAGAGTCATAAATATGTCTCTGAAATACTTTATTCTGGGCGTTGTTGCTTGAATGCAAATGAGGAGGACAGAGACAGGAGAGTGCAGCGGGTGGGGGTGTGGCCAAATACTCCGCTGCTTCCTGGATTAGCGGTGCACTGGTGCGCTTCCGTGTTTTAAGAGCCGAGGAAGATATGAGACGCGTTCCATTAAAAAAAAAACAAATTTCCACAGAAAATAAAATTAAACCACTGCTGTTTCAGAGGTTTGGAGGCTCGGATAAAGGACATCCGAGCCTGGAAACACTCTCACGTGTCTCCAGGCAAATTAAAAAACGCATCTCGCATTGCGTAGCTCGTTTGTGGTCCAAATTCTCTGGCCGTGATTTCCAGAGACGGGGTGGACATCCAGACGGGGGGTGAAAACCGTTCCGCGAGTGTGACGTCAGAAAGTTCCCTTGTTCAGAATCGCCCGTTTGGGCTGTCTTTTTTTCAAATGCGGAAAGGGATCGACAATGCTCAGTTTACACATTTCGCAACTTTTAGCCATGGGGGGCTAAACAGGGTAGGGGAGCTCACATTAATGTTCAAAAACCTCAGAAAGTGAAAATTTCATGCCTTGGGATCTTTAAATAGGGTGTGGCAAGCACCCAAGGGTGACAGTGTACCCAAAACAACATAATTCAAAATCCAAAGGCAATCAACACATATAAAGCGTAATGTAAATAATAATAATAATAATAATAATAATAATAATAATAATAATAATAATAATAATAATAATAATAATAATAATAATAATAATAATAATAATAATAATAACAACAACAACAACAACAACAACAACAACAACAACAACAACAATAGTAGAATAAATAATTGGAAAATTGGGAAAAAAAATCTATTTTAATTTTATTTATTTTTTTCTGTAATTTTTAATTTAATTTTTTTTATTTTTCAATTATTTTTTCTACTACTACTACTACTACTACTACTACTACTACTACTACTACTATTATTATTATTATTATTATTATTATTATTATTATTATTATTATTATTATTATTACTATTATTATTACACTGTATATGTGTTGATTGCCTTTGGATTTTGAATTATGTTGTTTTGGGTACACTGTCACCCTTGGGTGCTTGCCACACCCTATTTAAAATGGCCACCTTGAGCTCTCACTCTGTTTTGCCTGATGAAGGCCTAGTGCTGAAACGTTGCATGTCTTAATAAATCTTATATTTTGCAAATAAGACGGAGTACCGGATTATTTTCTTCTCGTATGTTCTGGGGCTGCTTCCTCTCCTCCAATGCACCCGTTTGAAGAAATTGAAGTGCGAAGTTCTCATTCTTGTAGGTCAGAATAGTCGAACTGCTAGAGCCAAGGTCAAAAACAGGTGAAATGCTAGCTTCCTCTTCCACACTACAAAGGAGAGCCTTGCTTGTACGTTCCTTCAGCTACTGTCCTCCACCATGTCAAAATAAAAATAAATATGCTAACTTTTAACACCAGAACGGAAATCCCATATACATACTACAATATAAGTGCGATGAGAGTCACTGTTATGCTTTTGTCCACTCATGGTTGAAAAATTGTCATGCTTAAAAGGGTACAACGCAGAAACCCTCTTGTACTGAGAAGCACAGTTCAACCTGAGAAGCCTCGAGTCTTTAGAAAGGCCAGAATAGTCTTTCCTGGCGCTGGAAGTCTAAAAGAAATTGTGCTGACAAATACTTGGACAGAATTGAACCATCAACCACCAACTTTTGTCCTTTCTTCTCACCTTATCTGAAAGAGTGGACTGTCAAAATGAAAGCGGTGATAGGTAGTCTGAATTAATAAATATTCTTAGTTTCAAAAAGACTATGTACTTGCTTAAAGGTCCTATATTAAACAAAATTTTAAGGGTTAAGTAGTTATAATGTTGTTACCTTATCAAAAACATACGTGGAGTCGTGTTTTGTTTCATTCACACATATAGTGTTTTCTGCAGGGTTTGTGTGTTAAACATGTGTGAATAAAAGGAAACACAACTCCAGGTGTGTTTGTAATGAGGAAACAACATTATGACATAGGTCAGAAAATAGTGTAATATGAGCCCTTTAAGATCCCAATCAGTTTTACAAAATACATTCATTTGATTTGATCTGTCTTATTTTGTGCCAGTTAGATTGATTGGTTACTTGCTTTTGACATGCTAAATGGTATCACTATAGTGTGTGTGTAAAAGGATTGTTTGCTTTTACCTTACAGTTCTTTCTTGGTTCTTCAAATGAGGCTGATCAATACAGCTCTGGAAAAAAATAAAAGACCACTGCATATTTTTCTGAAATCAGCATCTCTACATGTATTACAGCCATTCCATTCCAGCGTCTGTTGAATTCCAACACAAACACAAAGCTGAGCTACTTCAGTTCTTGCACCAGGAGTGGAATAAAGTCACGCAAGAACAATGTGAAAGACTTGTGGAGAGCATGCCATTAAAAATAAGGGTTATTGCACCAAATATTGATTTCTGAACTCTTCTTAAGTGTAAACATTAGTATTATATTGTTTTAAAATGAATTTGAGCTTGTTTCTTTGCATTGTTTGAGGTCTGAAAACATGTATCTTTTTTGTCATTTTCTGTAAATAAATACTCTAAACCAGGCATGTCCAAACTCTGGCCCGTGGGCCAAACGCGGCCCTCAGACAAATTTTTCTTGGCCCTCAGGATTCCAAGTGAATTGGCCCAAATTACCTTGAGCAGAACTTTTGACTGCAAGTTTTTTGAAAATCTACCTTGATAAGACAATTATTTAATATTTATTGTGTGGTTTTGAGGATCTTAGCATGAATAAAGGACTGATAGCTCATTCTAATGTGTTAAACATGCAGATATTTCAATTATTGACTGTCCTGAGCACCAGTCTATGGCCCTCGATCGGCCCTCTGCTTAGATATGTGGCCCTTAATGAAAAAAGTTTGGACACCCCTGCTCTAAACAATAATATTTTTATTTGGAATTTGGGGGAAATATTGTCATTAGTTTATAGACTCAAACAAAAATGTTCCTTTTGCCCAAACACATACCTATAAGTAGTAAAATCAGAAAAACTGATAATTTTGTTGTGGTCTCTTATTTTTTTCCAGAGCTGTACGTGTGTCTGCAGCGTCTGTCATGAGTGGCTGTAGCTCCAGGTGTAAATTCGGGGTAACGTTCACATGTGAAGCAAGACAAATTAATGAACAAACGATAATTTAGACTTACTAATTCATTAAATGTTTTAGTAATATTTAAGTGTTTTAAGGGATGACAGGGAAACTTCTGCATTTGACACATGCTTCATTGCCACTGGAGAAACCCGTCAGGACCAATGGGTACCACAGTGCAGCGCCCGAGGACCCATTTCCAGACTTTGAGCTTGACCAATGCTTCATCCTGTGTAATTATTACTAAGAGTTACCTCCGTTTTTAATCACACAGAATGTAATGGCACCAACATACACCTTCAATAGGCGTAAAAATACATGGCACATCAGAGGAGCTAATGTATTCAGATGAAGCAGGATGACCTTTAACCTCAACATCAGTACCTAAAGTGTGAGCGAGAGTGCTTCTGCGGCAGTCAGTGTAAAACTGCTTTAAACCATGTTGTTGTGTTTTAGAAAAGATAAGCATGTATTTAACTCTCCGCATCCTTCATTAAACTAATATCACTCCAGTTAAGGTCACGTCTGTGTTGATTGCGCTCTGTGTGAGAGTCCTGATGAAGCGTCGACCAAACCACGCCCTCGGATAATGTCAGTTCTGTCCAATCAGAGCGGAGGGTTCAGAGGTGAGAGGTGGCGCCCCCTTGTGTCTCTACTCGAGTGTGTCTGTGTGCTCTCTCCTGTCCTCTCTCGCAGACAGCATGTGCCGGCTCTGCTCCTGCTGCTGTTCGTCCATGCCCAGGTCGTCGTCGTCCTCCTCCAGGCCCTCATCCATGTCCTCGTCCTCGTCCTCGTCCTCCTCTTCCTCCTCCGTGCCATCCATGGAGTCGTCGGCGGCGAGCATGGCCTGCTGCATGGCGAGGGTGGCCGAGTCGGAGGACAGAGACTGCAGACTGTCCATGCTCAGGGGGTCTGAGGGGAGACAGGGGGAAATATGGGAAAAGCTTTGAGACGATACATTTTTAAAGGTCCTATATTAGGGAAAACTGACTCTTGTGAGCTTTAAGCCGTGTTAGACAAAACAAATGCATAGAGATTTGTTTTGTTTTATTCACACGTTTGATTAACCCTTTATAACTAATCTCTAAAGATCAAAATGCTCTGTTCTCATCCTTGTGCAATAGATAATACTCCCTAGATAATACACCCTACAACTGTATATAGCTGGGATTGTACATCTTATTCGATAGTGTATTCTATTCTATATTTTATTACTACTTTTGTATTTAAATCTGATTTGTACATATACATTTATTTATTATCATTATTTTTATTTGTATAATTATGTCTCATCTGACACTGGTTTAGTGCTCCTTGGTTGCTGTTTCCATATATTTTTTCTTTTTTACCCTCCGTTATATAGTATACATTATATTTGATCAATGCGCTACTGTACCCAAAACAATTTCCCTTGTGGATCAATAAATTTTGTCTAAGTCCAAGTGTAAATTCTGCCTTGTGATGTCATGAAGTGGTAGTTTTCAGGTTAACAGCTCCCTTTTATTGTTTGTTCAATAGAGATCAGAAATTCCAGGGCTGAATTCATCCAAATGATTCTAGTGAAGGTGTACACAGTGGAGTTTTACCACATGACATCATAAGGTGGAACAGAGTGTTTTCAGTTTTAGAAAAGAACTCAGGGCTTGTGTGTTAAACGTGTGAATGTAACAAAACACAACTCTGGGTATGTTTTTCATGAGGAAGCAACATTATAACATAGATCAGAAAACAGCGTAATATGTGCCCTTTAAAGTTGGGTAATGTATGAATATATGAATGAGTGTGTGATCTTCTGTGATCAGATTTGCGATTTATGTTTAAATATTGAGAATAAATCATAGGATTGGGCAGAGGAGTGCCTTTGTGATTTGATAATCGTGGTATCTAATTACACTGGTCTACAAATTTTTTGATCTGCTTCTGTGATAAAAGTGGTTAAATCTCATTTATATTGATAAGACGAACTGAAAATCAATTGATAACTGTTGATTAGCTAATATAGTCAAGTTAATGATTTTTTTTTTTTTTTTACATCAAAATCACATCTGTTTATACAATAGATTTAGGCATTTTTGCTTAAAAATAATATTTATATTTTGAAAATATTTAACTTGCACTTCTTTATCCGTCAAGAAATAAACTTAAGACATCAGGTGCACACAATTTAGAGGCGCCTCTCTTATGTGAAAGAGAAAAAATATTTGATGTTAAAACTCTAGACATATTAAAATGAATTATTGGAATGTGCAGACAGGCTTTCAGATAGAACTGGTTGCTTGTAGACACACTGTACCTTCTGATAAACTACCGTTTTTGCCTTATTTTGCATAAATTTCCTATTTTGACCCAATACTATATCTTAGAAACTATAGCCAATCAGCACTTCTGACTTACTTTTTCTTTATTAGTGACCTAAACCAAGAAACATTTCACTAGGCTACTTTTGTTCCAGAAACATTTTGCTTGTAGACCAGTGTTACAAATGCTTCATATACAATGCTATATTGTGCTGCTCTAATGTTTGAGTGACTAGTGGTGTTTTTTCTGAAATCCAAACTGCGTGGGATCTTTTTTAACCTGACCTACTTTGGATAATAATTTTGATTCAAGTGTTTTTAGATTAATTCTCACTCATAATCACTGAGCTTTACAGAGGTTGGCCCATTTGTGTCATGATTCAAAAGCCCCATTTGTTGTTTGTGTTTTTTATTTGTTCACTTTGTTCACCTTTTGTTCTAGTGAACATTTGACTCAACCTAACATCTCTTAATTCAGCCTAGAAGATGATACTGAAAGTGCTATTTACAAACAGATCAACACAAACCTGCAGAGTAGTTTCAAACAAAAGATAATTCTGTGGCTCTTTTTCAATACTCTTTCAGCACTTTTATCTAAACTAAAAAAAACATGATATCAATACATTCATTTTGTCAACACTCCTCTTGAACCATCAGTCAAAAAAGGGAAACAGTGCCATCAAGTGGATAAAATCTGAACTCCTCATTATGCCACATGGAAAATAATGTACATTCCCTTTAACACATTTAAAGACTGTATATTCTTCTTCTTTCATCTAGTAAATAAAAATCTATGTAACAATCTATGTAAATGTACTATGGTTCCAAGATGGCGGCGTGGACACATGCAGCGGCTGCTCTTGGTCCCAACGTTACAGTGTTTTCATGTGTTTTGTCGTGTAAACAACGTTGTTTTTGTTCGTTGGCGTCTTTGTCATGTGAGCCTCCTCAAAGGCGCAAATACAGCTCGGAGTTTCTGCTCAACATTAGCAGAAACAACGCTACAAACAACTCATACGTCGACTATATACAAGTTTACTCTACTTTTGCTATGGGTATATGTGATGTTTTAGTCATGGTGTTTATTGTCTTGTTATTCAGATGTTTTATGTTCACTGTGGGCCTAGGGAGCGCTGCAATTTCAAATCCTGTGTGTGCAACCTGTACCTAATGGTTTTTGACAATAAAGCGGACTTTGAACTTTGAAATTAGTCTTACCAGTAGAGTAAGCAAAATAAGCCCACTGTGTGCTGTCTTGCTTTAGAGATTTACTGAATCAGGATGTACACTCTTGTTAGCATTACCATGACAACAACGCATCCACTCTGGCCTCTGAAAGTTGTGAAAAGTGTATAGAAACTCACTTCAATGAATACGTCAGGAAAGTCAAGAATAAATGAGGAATAACTTTGGACCACTGCAAATTAGTTGTGTTTTTTCACATTTTAAGACAATAAAAATCAGGTAAATATTGTTGTGGCGTTTTTGTGTGTTCGCTCACTGTCTGAGTTGTTTCCAGCGTTGGATCTGTGCGTTTGTAAAACTCCAGCCACAATGGAGTCGGGCCAGAAGCGCTGAGTGGGGCGGTGCTGAGACTTCATCTTCTTGGCTTTGGGGGCGGGGTCCGGGTTACTGGCGTCCAACATGGGCTGCAGAATACGCCGGCGTGCATTTATGAACCTGTGAACGAGAAGAGATAGAAGAGAAGTGAAGTACAAAAAGATGAGGAGAGATAGTCTGCTCTAATCTTCTACAATTATATTATACACAGATTATGCACATATTTTAATCCTCCTTTAAATATGCGTTGGTCACCTTGAGTATTTCACATTTTATGTGAAATAATAATAATGTCTGCATTTGGGAAATATTCTTTATAAACCTCACCTACCCCAAGGCCATAAGACTGTTAAACCAGGATTAAGCCGCTCGTAACTCTCTCCTCTTGTATTTCATGTATGTATTATGTATGTAATGTACAGCTCTGGAAAAAAATAGAGACCACTGTATTTTTTTCTGAAATCAGCATCTCTACATGTATTACAGCCATTCCATTGCAGCGTCTGTTGAACAAACACAAAGCTGAGCTACTTCAGTTCTTGCACCAGGAGTGGAATAAAGTCACCCAAGAACAATGTGAAAGACTTGTGGAGAGCATGCCAAAACACGTGAAAGCTGTGAGGGTTATTGCACCAAATATTGATTTCTGAACTCTTCTTAAGAGTAAACATTAGTATTTTCTTGTTTTAAAATGAATTTAATCTTGTTTCTCTGCATTGTTTGAGGTCTGAAAACGTGCATCTTTTTTGTTATTTTGACCATTTGTCATTTTCTGCAAATAAATGCTCTAAACAATAATATTTTTATTTGGAATTTGGGGGAAATGTCAATAGATAGACTCAAACAAAAATGTTCCTTTTGCCCAAACACATACCTATAAGTAGTAAAATCAGAAAAACTGATACTGCATGTGTTTATGTTGCTGGATGGTATGAAAGAATTTCACTACACACTGTACTGCATGTATATGTGTATGTATGTGAAAACTAAACTAAATAAAACTAACTAACCTATGTTTGAACGATAGGAAAATAAACAGTTGAAGTCCTTTTCCCTCCATGAATGCTGTGCTAATAGAGCCATGCATTTGTTGTAAACATAGTGTAAAAAGGTGCTGGTTTATGGACTTAAAAACTGTGTACAACTCTGTAGTTTTATCTATGACACAACAAAATGGGTAATATGAAAAGCATGTGGAGCATTTTTAAGTGCTCAGAGAAAAGTATGGATTAATAGATTCATGAAACAAACGCGAATGAAGCAAAAATACAACTCCAGATGTGTATTTGAAAGGTCCAAAAAGTAAATTTGGCAAAATGTGTCCTTTATGTACCCTCTAAGTGTCGTCTCACACTGAGTACACCCTATAACAGTGCACCTGTGTTTCTCTATTTATGCCTAGACCAGGGCTCTCAAGTCTCACGCATTGAGAGTGTGACACATGCAATTCGACGTGTTCACACGCTCACACGCCACACATGGTATTTCCTCACGCTGAATTTTTTTAAGCAATTCAAAACTGTAGCCACTGTTCACAGTGCTTCTGTGCCCAGAAAATCGGTAAGTTAATGCAGGCACCACGCGATTTCAGCGAAAAAAAAGTCACTCACACACCAGTACTCGAGTTGAGCGATCAGCTGTGAGGCCGATCGCGCACAGCTGATCGGCGAACAGGCCGCGTGAATGTTTACGCGGCAGAGAAGAAGAATCCTTAACTTGCTACGTTAATGCTACGTAAGAAGGAACTCTCGCCTCGGGACAGGGAATAAGTTCGGGATATGTCCTTTTCTCCGGAGCTCCGGATTATTAAAGACCGTGACACGTGCATACATGGATACGAGTGACCGCGTTCTTATGGGTGAGTCATATCAGATTATTTCTGCATCTATTTCGGCACTAAACCAGAACTAAACCAGAACTAAGCCAGAACTAAACCAGGACTAAACCAGAACTAAGCCAGGACTAAACCAGAACTAAACCAGGACTAGACCAGGACTAAACCAGAACTAAACCAGGACTAAACCAGAACTAAACCAGGACTAAACCAGAACTAAACCAAGACTAAACCAGGTCTAAACCAGGACTAAACCAGAACTAAACCAGGACTAGACCAGGACTAAACCAGGACCTAGCCAGGACTAAACCAGAACTAAACCAGGACTAAACCAGAACTAAACCAGGACTAAACCAAGACTAAACCAGAACTAAACCAGGACTAGACCAGGACTAAACCAGAACTAAACCAGGACTAAACCAGAACTAAACCAGGACTAGACCAGGACTAAACCAGAACTAAACCAGGACTAAACCAGAACTAAACCAAGACTAAACCAGGTCTAAACCAGGACTAAACCAGAACTAAACCAGGACTAGACCAGGACTAAACCAGGACCTAGCCAGGACTAAACCAGAACTAAACCAGGACTAAACCAGAACTAAACCAGGACTAAACCAGGTCTAAACCGGGTCTAAACCAGGATTCAACTGGGACTAAACCAGGACTAAACTAAGACTAAACCAGGTCTAAACCAGGAATAAACCGGGACTAACCCGGCACTAAACCAGGACTAAACCAGGTCTAAACCAGGACTAAACCAGGACTAAACCAGAACTAAACCAGGACTAAACCAAGACTAAACCAGGTCTAAACCGGGTCTAAACCAGGATTCAACTGGGACTAAACCAGGACTAAACCAAGACTAAACCAGGACTAAACCGGGACTAACCCGGCACTAAACCAGGACTAAACCAGGTCTAAACCAGGACTAAACCAGGTCTAAACCAGGACTAAGCCAAGACTAAACCAGATCTAAACCGGGTCTAAACCAGGACTAAACTGGGACTAAACCAGGATTTAACCAAAACTAAACCAGGTCTAAACCAAGACTAAGCCAGGACTAAACCAGGTCTAAACCAGGACTAAGTCAAGACTAAACCAGGTCTAAACTAGGACTAGACCAGGTCTAAATCAGGACTAAGCCAAGACTAAACCAGATCTAAACCGGGACTAAACCAGGACTAGACCAGGACTAAACCAGAACTAAACCAGAACTAAACCAGGACTAAACCAGAACTAAACCAAGACTAAACCAGGTCTAAACCAGGACTAAACCAGAACTAAACCAGGACTAGACCAGGACTAAACCAGGACCTAGCCAGGACTAAACCAGAACTAAACCAGGACTAAACCAGAACTAAACCAGGACTAAACCAGAACTAAACCAGGACTAGACCAGGACTAAACCAGAACTAAACCAGGACTAAACCAGAACTAAACCAGGACTAGACCAGGACTAAACCAGGACTAAACCAGAACTAAACCAGGACTAAACCAGGACTAAACCAGAACTAAACCAAGACTAAACCAGGTCTAAACCAGGACTAAACCAGAACTAAACCAGGACTAGACCAGGACTAAACCAGGACCTAGCCAGGACTAAACCAGAACTAAACCAGGACTAAACCAGGACTAAACCAGGTCTAAACCGGGTCTAAACCAGGATTCAACTGGGACTAAACCAAGACTAAACCAGGTCTAAACCAGGACTAAACCGGGACTAACCCGGCACTAAACCAGGACTAAACCAGGACTAAACCAGGACTAAACCAGAACTAAACCAGAACTAAACCAGGACTAAACCAAGACTAAACCAGGTCTAAACCGGGTCTAAACCAGGATTCAACTGGGACTAAACCAGGACTAAACCAAGACTAAACCAGGTCTAAACCAGGACTAAACCGGGACTAACCCGGCACTAAACCAGGACTAAACCAGGTCTAAACCAGGACTAAACCAGGTCTAAACCAGGACTAAGCCAAGACTAAACCAGATCTAAACCGGGTCTAAACCAGGACTAAACCGGGACTAAACCAGGATTTAACCAAAACTAAACCAGGTCTAAACCAAGACTAAGCCAGGACTAAACCAGGTCTAAACCAGGACTAAGCCAAGACTAAACCAGATCTAAACCGGGTCTAAACCAGCACTAAACCAGGACTAAACCAGGTCTAAACTAGGACTAGACCAGGTCTAAATCAGGACTAAGCCAAGACTAAACCAGATCTAAACCGGGTCAAAACCAGGACTAAACCAGGACTAAACCAGGTCTAAACCAGGACTAAGCCAAGACTAAACCAGATCTAAACCGGGTCTAAACCAGGACTAAACCAAAACTAAACCAGGTCTAAACCAAGACTAAGCCAGGACTAAACCATGTCTAAACCAGGACTAAGCCAAGACTAAACCAGATCTAAACCGGGTCTAAACCAGCACTAAACCAGAACTAAACCAGGTATAAACTAGGACTAAACCAAGACTAAACCAAGACTGTGTGTGATAACATATTATCCTGTGCATTATTGAATGATAATATGGACTTTTAGTTATAAAAGCATTTCCATATTAACAAAGTACCTTCTAATTCTGCCCTGCCCTTCCACCATCCCCCCTGGTTTCATTTTATAACTCGACTACTGCCCCCCCACCACCACCACCACCATACTTCCTGATTTGGAAACGCTGATGTAGATGTCAACAGTTAGCACATTAACAGTTTTGTTTATCAATAGAATGGAAAGAATTACAGGAATCAGACAGTAGGGAGAGACTTTATCTCAATTACCGTACAGTAGTTTGAATAGTAGTAATACTTACATGTTACATCATTAGTACAGTTATTCCAAATGTATGTTAATTATTTATATGAGAACATACATAAACACACTAAAAGGATATGACCCATAAATTACAACTCTGGAAAAAAATAAGAGACCACTGCAAAAATGATCAGTTTTTCAGATTTTACTACTTATAGGTATGTGTTTGGGCAAAAGGAACATTTTTATTTGAGTTCAACCAAAGAAACAAGATCAAATTAATTTTAAAACAACATAATACTAATGTTTACATGTTAGAAGAGTTCCGAAATCAATATTTGGTGCAATAACCCTTATTTTTAATCACAGCTTTCATGCGTCTTGGCATGCTCTTCACAAGTCTTTCACATTGTTCTTGGGTGACTTTATTCCACTCCTGGTGCAAGAACTGAAGTAGCTCAGCTTTGTGTTTGTGTTGAAATTCAACAGACGCTGGATAATACATGTAGAGATGCTGATTTCAGATTAAAAAAATGCAGTGGTCTCTTATTTTCTTCCAGAGCTGTAGGCTTTAAACCACAAAAGTTTGATGTACTTAACAACGTTCACCAGTAGATGGCGATACTGTGCTGGGGAAAAAAACCTTATGATTCCTAACAGCTCAGACTCCATTCCAGACTATTATTCAAGCATGTTTTCTGCGTTTAAATCTTCGTTTTCCCACATCATCTTACCAGTTATTTACTTGCAACAGTGTAAGGCTAGTTTGTGCTGCGATCTGCCTCTTCTCATCCTCTGTCGGGTATGGATGCTGTGGGAAAGAGAGACACGACAGGTTTCAACAACTTCAGACAAAAGCAAACACCAAATATTTTCAAATGCTTAACTATTCATATATATAGGAAAAAGAAAAATCTAAAAAATGGAAAGTAGACATGGTAAGCTTTGAGATGCCGATAATATTTGCGTCTTGTGTTGAAGAAGCAGGATTGTGTTCAGAGTGCACATTGTAAACAACTCCAGGACAGGAGCATCAACATTTGAACTGAAATATGACCCGGTACACAAACACAAGAATCCCATGAATTTCAAAAGAGGTCTAAACTGCATGTACAGTATGATTTTCAATAAAAAAAGGTTTTTTGTTCTTTACCAAAGA
This sequence comes from Paratrypauchen microcephalus, assembly GCA_036785185.1. Taxonomy (NCBI): domain Eukaryota; kingdom Metazoa; phylum Chordata; class Actinopteri; order Gobiiformes; family Gobiidae; genus Paratrypauchen; species Paratrypauchen microcephalus. The sequence goes on from JAVJIX010000160.1 coordinate 325,973, forward strand.
TTATCTGAATAATTGCAGCATTTTCAATTTGATAATCTCACAAACTCAGACTTTGATTTGATTTGCCCTAATGCCCAGGATTAAAAAAAGAACCCTAACCTTAACTAATAATAATAATACTACAACTACTACAATTACTACTACTACTACTACTACTACTCATAATAATAGCAACGCATTAATCTTATATAGCGCTTTTCCAGACACTCAAAGTCATGGTGGTAAGATACTATTTTAGCCACAGAGTTTACCTAACGTACATGTACGTGTAAGTAAGGATGGGAAAAGAGCCTGAAATTACTGCATTAAACTATGTAACTGCGAATATTTATTTCCATTTTATAGATTTAGAAAAGGACCATTTTGAAACATAAATGTAGGGTAACAGATCGGCATATTTAGCAGACGTTTGACCGCTCTGTCACACCTTTAATTGGGCTTGGAACCTTGTTGTGAAGTTTAAAGTTGCTGTAAAAGTACTGCTTATGCTAATTTGGGCCAATTCTCCAGGGAAACAGAGGGCCAATAAAAAGTGGCCTTAGACTGGCCCTAGGCTTAACTACTGCTCTGCTGCTTCGACTCGATCTATGTTGCTTTTCTTTCCAGTTGGAGCTCTGCAAGTCTTTTGGTGTGTGTTACAATTTGGTTTGATTACCTTTTATAATGTTCACGTTGTATAAGTAGGGATGGTACAAGATCTCGTGAGACAAAATCGCTACAAGATCGTGCACACGTGAGAAAAATTTGCTCGTGAGATTTTTTAGTTGGTGTTTACATTTGGTTTGGACAAAAAATGGTGACATATTAGCTGAGTTACATCTCTTATAGTCGCAAAAAGCAGTGCTGGAATGGAAACAAATATATTAAATCAAATGTGAGGCCAAAACCGAAACTGAATCGCAAAATTTCTATATTAGGAATTAAGCTAAAATCTCGTCTTGTCTCGTTCTCGTGGACCCAATCTCGTATCTCGTCTCGTCTTGTGGAAATCGTGTCTTGTCCCACCTCTAGTTGTCAGTATTTAGAGTGTGTGCTTTGAATTTCCCTTGGAATCAATAAAGTATCTATTTACTTGACTATATTTGGACGATCTGACTTTACAGATGCCGTCTCTTTGGCTCACCATGAGATGTTGAAAAAGCCAGGACCTCATGATGTTGGTGGCGTGTTTGGGCAGGACCCCCCTCTTATTCTTGCACTTCTTATCTTCGCTGTCCAACAGAGATGACAAATCCACATTCACCTGGAGTTACAAAAACAGTGATTGGAAAAATGGAATAAAATAAAGTAAAATATGCACCATACCAGGAAAAGAGGACAACAAAAGCGGATGGCAGGCTGGGCTTAGTTATTGTTGCCAAGGAAACAAAGGGAGACTACCAATTCCCTATCTCTTTTTTCCTGTCGCAAGGGCAGAAACACCTCCTCAAGTGTCACCATGGTAACAGAATTTGAGTAATGACACTTAAAATATTGAGGAAGCAGCACCCTTGACTGTGGGGAGCACAAGAGGGTCAGATGCTCTTTGTGAAAGCTGAAAGGGAATATGAGTGGTGTTCATGTTTTTCTAGGTATTATTTGGTTTGGTGGGGTCGTACCTTTGGTAAATATTTAACATAGTTTTGCATCATTTAAGTGTCGATTGTGGATAAAAGTTAATATACAAATACAGGAAGTACTGGTGAATTGGTGAAAAATAATAATATGGATTTTAAAATGAAATACCTCTACCATTGTCATCAACACTGAAAATTCCATCCAAAATGCAGTTACATGAGACAGTTTGCGTATGATTCTGAAAGATTAAACATTCATTAAACTAAATGGCATTTATTTGTATTAATCCAATCACAGCTATTGTGGAAATTAGACCAGATTTAGGCTTTGTTGAGATTATGGTTGCTTGGGAACAGTTATGGATTTACCTGTACGAATGTCATATCTGCTGTCTGTGTCTAACCAGGAAGTAAAAATTAGAAAAAACTAGGCAATATTTTTTAGTAAAATTTCTAAAGGTGCACTACACAACTTTTCTGGTGCACGGTCTGCTACCTACTTGTCTCTATGGAGATGTTATTTCTTTGCCTGGAATGTTCCATGGTATGACATTGAACATACGTCTAGCATTTATTCATTACAGCTGTTTCTATTGCAATAATTCCTTATATACTATACAATAATTCCTTCTGTATATGGGGTGACACTCCACAGATCTGAATTGTAATGTAGCGCAGTGCGATAGATGGGTTTAATCTATACTGTGGAACATTCTAGACAAAACAGTAACATTTCCATGGAAACAAGTGGGTAACCTGGGAAATCCCAGGCTGCTTTTCACGATCGTTTCAATCTGAAAGACAGCCTGGCAACGAGGCTAAGCAAGGGCTCCTGAGCGGGGGAGCCAATCAGAGAGCGGGGAGGGGTGGAAAGACGGTGACGCGTACTACACGACAAACACAACAAACAGAATCTTGTAGTTTGAACTGACAACTGACATGATTGGCTATGGGCTACGTATACGCCAAATGATAGACATTTGTAACGCCCAATAAACGGCCGTTGGCAATCGTAAACCACACCTCCTCTACGATATATTCAGTAGGTGGCTCCCAGACCATATATCACTTGTGATATGGTCTGGTGTAAACCAGGCAAACAAGCGGGTGGTGGACCCTCAACTAGAAATGTCACACAGTGCACTTTTACATATTCCTATGTTAAGTATGCTCTAGTGAGATGAATAGTCTAATCTATATGGACTTTAAAGGTGGATTGTGGAGACCAGACCAAGTTACAGGTCAGATCTATGGAGAGGCAACTCTGCTCACAGTCACAATGCCTGTTTTTCTAGATATTTTTGAACTATAAAATCACTTATAATTGAATAAATGTTCGGTAAAGTCGTTTAATGTCACACTATAGAACATTCCAGGCAGAGCAATGACATATCCATAGAAACAAGCAGATGACAGACCCTCCACCAGAAAAGTTACACAGTGCACCTTTAAAGAACAAAGTGATTGAAATCAGAGTTGGGCGACGTTCCAGGGTAAACTTTGAAAAGACTGAGATGTGCAAAATGACTCAAGGCCGCATACTGAGAGAAAGAGGGAGAGATATGATTTGTGAACAGAGTGGGGAGGCATTTTTTACAAGTGGGGGTGCGAGTGGACACCTCACAGTGGCTATGACAGTTGAGAGCAGGCGGCGAGTCCATATGGAACAGTGTTTGCGAAGGGAGATAGTCATTCATTGTGATGGCAGTGTCGGCGGCATCATAAACAATACTTTTGAGGAATAAAAGAGCTGATGGCAGGCCAACGGCATTGTTGAGTGGGGAATGGCACTTCTATACAAGCAGCAATATGTCTTTATCACGGGAGGAAGACTAATGGTGTCTTTCCTTCAAAGGGTCCGTATTACGCTACTCTCTGAGCTATGTTACAATTAGGGACGCACGATATATCGGCATTAACATCGGTATTGGCCGGCATCGCCAAATTTTAACATATCGGTATTGGCCCGATGTGTGAAACTGGGCCGATATTAACGGCCGATATTTGTCAGTACTATAAATACCTTGCATTGAAAAACAAATAAAAGTTCTATCACACTTCAGGCAGAGCACTGGGAGCCGTCCTTAATAAGGTCAACCTGTACAGGGATCTTGGTTATAAAACGTGTTTATCTTGTATCTGTCCATGTTTAAGTTTATTGTAATTTGACAAAATGTGTTGCAGTTCCTTTTCTTGGCAATACACAAAATGGCCCCCAAACCTGAAGTATATGTGGTGATATGGGAGCCATGTGAAATGCAGATAAAGTGACATGGTGATATATCATCCATGTGTTTTTTTTGTTTTTTGTTTTAATCTAAACTTTCTCACAGGGGTTTTGTGAATAAAATAAGTTAAGCTTTATGGAGTGAAGACACGTTTTGAAAATAAAATAAGACATTCAAAAATTAATTTTGCATGATTTTCAGTCTGTATAAAATGTTAGCTCAGAATAATAATTAAAATAAATAAATAAATAAATAAAAATATTGATTAATATCGGTTATCGGCCATAACAGCAACATTAATATCAGATATCGGCTAAAATTTTCACATCGGTGCATACCTAATTATAATGTTTCCTCATCACAAACATACCTGGAGTTGGGTTTTGTTTCATTCACACACGTTAAACACACAAACCCTGCACATTCAGGCTGAGTTCTTCTCTCAGACTGGAAACACTCTGTTCCACCTTGTGATGTCATGTGGTAATACAGGTAGTGCTCAGACACAAGCTAAAATGTTGCAGTGAAAACTACATATATCATGACATCACAAGGTGGAACAGAGCATTTTGAGCTTTGGAGCTGCAGACACACTAGTACAGGGGTGCCCAACTGGTCAATCACGATCTACAAGTCGATCTTGGGCCAAGTGCCAGTCGATAGCCAGGGCTTAATGCTCAATTCCAATTTTTTGGTGAAATCCGATTTTTTGCACATGCACACAGGACACAGCGAGCGTGCTCAGTGTTTACGGAAGTCACCTAAAGTTGCTGTCATACCGGAGGACTAAACCAAGACTAGACCAGAACTAGACCAGGACTAAACCAGGACTAGACCAAGACTAAACCAGGACCAGACCAGGACTAGACCAGGACTAAACCAGGACTAAACAGGGACTAAACCAGGACAAAAACAAAACTAAAGCAGGACTAGACCAGGACTAGACCAGGACTAGACCAGGACTAGACCAGGACTAAACCAGGACTAGACCAGGACTAGACCAGGACTAAACCTGGACTAGACCAGGACTAAACCAGGACTAGACCAGGACTAGACCAGGACTAAACCAGGACTAGACCAGGACTAAACCAGGACTAAACTAGGACTAAACCAGGTCTAAACCAGGACTAAACCAAGTCTAAACCAGGACTAGACCAGGACTAGACCAGGACTAAACCAGGTCTAAACCAGGACTAAACCAGGACAAAAACAGGACTAATCCAGGACAAAAACAGGACTAAACCAGGACTTAAACAAGACTAAACCAGGACTAAACCCCCCCCTCTCCCCTTGGTAGATCTCGACACGCCATCAACCTTAAAAGTAAAAAAAGGTTGTGTACCCCTCCAGAAGTAATAAAGGATTACTCAAACATGTTTGAATGAAACAAACAACTCCAGGCATGTTTTTGAGGAGGTAACAACATTCTAACATGACTTAAAGTGCAAACTGTTTAAAATCTACACATTTTTAATCACTTTTTTAAGACAATCCATGTGGAGTCAGTCAAAAATGACAGGAATAGACAGTGAACTACCCTTAGCAAACAAAAATGGAGAAATTCTGAACATGCATTGTGGACATTTTGACGACTCAATTAACAAGAACAAGTTGGACGGTGTATGAACGTAACAGACTAAATGCATAAAATTATTCAATCTTCCCATACAAAACTTAACCTTAACTTATAAGTAGAGTATTATAAGTACAGTAAAGTCATATTTGCTTTATGTACACATGTTCATTTCTACACTTAGTATATGTTCTATTATTATAATACTCAATTGAGACACTTAATTACTTTGTTAGATAGAAAAGCGTAACTTCCTATAGCAACAAGCAGTCTACCCACCATCTGGAATATAAATAAGCACAATATGAATTCACAAAATAATAATTGGATGCACTGCGTGGTACGAGACTGCCTTTGTTAGTCAATTATAGGAGAAAAGACAATTCTAAACACTATGCCTATATTTTAGAGTTGTACAATTTTGAAAAAAAACAACAAAGCAAAACATTGTGAAGCTCTGTGATTGTGAATACATTTGCGATTAATGTTTTAACTGTAGGATTCTGTTCAGAGTACACGTTGTAAACAGCTCCAGTAGCATTAACATTTGAAAGAAGAAATATGAACTGATAAGCTAATACAAGAACTCCGTGCGTTTCAGAAGATGTTTGTAGAGGTGTAAACTCAAGGTACAGCAAGATTTTATTCTTTGCACAGGGCATTATTATATCTAATGGCAACCTTTACCATTTGATAATTGCACTAGCTCAAATTGTGCCTTTGAGTCAATTGTGATGAAAATAATTAAAAATAAAATTTGTTTAACCATCGGTAATCTCCAAAACAAGAGTACCGCATGACATCTCTGCAGTTTTGTGGTTAATTTTATGTTCCAGTCATGTTTTGTGGTAGATTTAAACCTCAACCAAAACAATGAAGCTAGCGTGAACATTTCTTAAATAGGGGGTATGATGCAAAATAGATTTTTTTTTAAAGCTTTCTACTGTGTTATAACATTGTTCCCTCATCAAAACATGCCTGAAAAGGTTTTAATGTCATCCATGCATGTTTGAGTAATCTAGTGAGCATGCTCCCTCATGACAAATCTCCATAAATATACAAAAACATGACACAAAACTGTACATAACGCTGATGTGTTGTGCTAGCACTCTGAAGGGGGAGTGTCTTAGTTCGAAGGGATGGGAGACTCAAAAGATCGTCAAAAATGAATGTGAAACCAATAAAACATGTTAATATGATGTTTTTGGCGATTATAGTATTTTCAAAACAATAAAAGGTGATCTATATATATTAAGTGTTAGACGTAAAATATCCTCTCTTTAAAAACATTCATCCACATTCCTTATGGACTGTTAAAATATCATCTGACTGTCATTATATAAAGATAACACAAAAAATATATACAGCTCTGGAAAAAAATAAGAGACCACTGCATCTCTGCAGTGCTGAAATCAGCATCTCTACATGTATTACAGCCATTCCATTCCAGCCTCTGTTGAATTCCAACACAAACACAAAGCTGAGCTACTTCAGTTCTTGCACCAGGAGTGGAATAAAGTCACCCAAGAACAATGTGAAAGACTTGTGGACAGCATGCCAAGATGCATGAAAGCCGTGATTAAAAATAAGGGTTATTGCACCAAATATTGATTTCTGAACTCTTCTTAAGTGTAAACATTAGTGTTTTTAAATGAATTTGATCTTGTTTCTTTGCATTGTTTGAGGTCTGAAAACATGTATCTTTTTTGTTATTTTGACCATTTGTCATTTTCTGCAAATAAATGCTCTAAACGATAATATTTTTATTTGGAATTTGGGGGGAATGTTGACTCAAACAAAAATGCTCCTTTTGCCCAAACACATTACCTATAAGTAGTAAAATCAGAAAAAGTGATAATTTTGCAGTGGTCTCTTATTTTTTTTTCCAGAGCTGTATATTGAGATAATCTTTTTTGTCAATATCTCCCGCACCTATATACACAGTGAGACAGAGTGGGAAACCCCCATTACCCCCGTGCAGCCCACATAAAACTGAATTCATTACAGACGCAGCTGGGCATCATGTGGAGGGGCCCCTATCTCGCTCCCCTCTCTCTCGTCCCCTTCAGCCTGGGAGCGTGCACGTGAGGTCTGGGAGCGTGCACGTGGAGGGGGCTTGAATTAATTGGCGGCGTAGGAGCTCCGGAGCGCGATTACTCGGGGCTTGTCTGTAAAGTAGCACAGGGGCTGCGTCCAATTCCCACCGCCTGTGTAGTGAGGTGCCCCGGCCGCACTCAGATCCCGACTGAAGAGAGCCTGTGTCTGTGTCTCTAGACGGATCCCACTGCTGCTGCTAAAAGACTGTCCCCAAGTCTGTAGATTTAATCATATCCAGACCTCAGAGCAGAGGTAGGACTCTTAAGGGAGCAGGGTTTTGATGAATTTTATTTTTCATTATACAGCTCTGGAAAAAATAAGAGACCACTGCAAAATGATCAGTTTTTCTGATTTTACTACTTATAGGTATGTGTATGGTCAGAAGGAACATTTTTGTTTGGGTTGTGTCTGTAAACTATTGACAACATTTCCCCCAAATTCCAAATATAAATATTATCGTTTAGAGCATTTATTTGCAGAAAATGACAAATGGTCAAAATAACAAAAAAGATACATGTTTTCAGACCTCAAACAATGCAAAGAAACAAGATCAAATTCATTTTAAAACAACATAATACTAATGTTTACACTTAAAGGGATATGCCACCCCCAGGTCAAATTTGGGAATCTCCCCACAGTCCAGAGACTAAAATAAGTGGTGGAAAGCGTTTTCCTGCTCACCCAGCCATTGTCCGAGTCTGTCGCCACTGACCGCCGCAGTATCTGCAGCTCCTCCGCGTTAGACTGGAGTCTAACGTCGCCAGAGAAAGATTTCGGCCAAAAGGAATTAATTTGCTCGATGCGTTTCCCAATTACTTTGTGTGTAGTGCGCATTCATATCGAGTGCAAATAAATGTGCAAATCAACACGGAGAGCTTGCCTTGGTCATTTTGGGTGGGAACTATTTTCCAGTGCGGAAGAATACAGTCTAATCACGCACCACGTTGTGCAACAGGGGAACTCCCTTCCCGGTGCGTAACTGGGATTCCCCTGGCAGCGTGCTGCGTGATTCGGCCATGTCCTTCCGCACTGAAAAATAGTTCCCACCCAAAATGACCAAGTCAAGCTCTCCGTGTTGATTTGCACATTTATTTGCACTCGATATGAATGCGCACTACACAGAAAGTAATTGGGAAACGCATCGAGCAAATTGATTCCTTTTGGCCGAAATCTTTCTCTGGCGACGTTAGACTCCAGTCTAAGGCGGAGGAGCTGCAGATACCGCGGCGGTCAGTGGCGACAGACTCGGACAATGGCTGGGTGAGCAGGAAAACGCTTTCCACCACTTATTTTAGTCTCTGGACTGTGGGGAGATTCCCAAATTTGACCTGGGGGTGGCATATCCCTTTAAGAGTTCAGAAATCAATATTTGGTGCAATAACCCTTATTTTTAATCACAGCTTTCATGCGTCTTGACATGCTCTCCACAAGTCTTTCACATTGTTCTTGGGTGACTTTATTCCACTCCTGGTGCAAGAACTGAAGTAGCTCAGCTTTGTGTTTGTGTTGGAATTCAACAGACGCTGGAATGGAATGGATGTAATACATGTAGAGATGCTGATTTCAGAAAAAAATGCAGTGGTCTCTTATTTTTTTTCCAGAGCTGTATTTTTTATTTCTTAATGTGTCCAGTGTAAAGCATTCATAATTTCCAACAAGTTCTATCAAGTAATGTCTCACTGAAAATCTTTTTAACTATAATTACTCATCCGCTTGTACCTTCTTCTGCTTATTGATTCATTCATTTTTTTCAATTTTTCTCCTTCATTTACTAATAAATCTGAAAACAGAAACAGAAAACACCCTGTTCCACCTTGTCACGTTATGTGGTAATACAGGAAGTGCTCCGCCATACACCGTCACTACAATCATTTGGATGATTTCAGCTCTGGAATTGCCAATCTCTACTGAACTACCGCTTCATGACGTCACAAGAAGGAATGGAGTGTTTTGAGCTTCAGAGATGTAGACAGACTAATAATAAAGGATTACTCAAACAAAACGCAACTTCAGGTGTGTTTTTGAGGAGGTAAAAACATTATAACATGGCTTAAAGCTCACAAGAGTCAATTATGTGTGATATAGAAAGTTTAAATATACTTCTTATTATCAATGACTCTAATACACTAAATGCTTTACATTTAGTTGATGTTTACAGAGCAGTATTGAATAACAGTGTGCGACAGACCAAGCTTTCAACATTCTTCAGTAACAGTAGTATCGGCAGCATCAGGGTCACCCATCTCCACAACAATCAAACACTCCAACATAATGATACAGCCAACAACTGGAGTACCCCTGCCAAACACGCCCTTTGAGACTGCCACAATGCATAAAGCAAAAATGTGTCCTTGTGCCGTAAAAAATCCCATTCCGTTTACGTTGTCAAGGATTTCCAACATTTGTGCTCGTAATATTTCCTCCTATAATGTGCTCTATTCACATCTGAAATGCTTTGAGTAAATGCTGTCAGTTATTTATCATCTAAACCAGGGGTGTCAAACTCCGGGGGCCATATCCGTATCCAACCTACTTTGATCCCAAAAGGGGCCGGATCGGAAAATTCATGGCATATATACCCCAAAAATAGCAATAAGTCCAAATATTGTTGCAGAGAAATGCAAATCTATTACAGAAGTCTTTTTAAAAAAAAAATCTGATTAACTCTTTCTTTTACAAAACATTATAATATTATGAACAACCTGAAACTTTAAGAAAAATGCAATTTCAACATAATGTTTTAAAAGGCATGAAACGTTCACATTAACGTTCAAAAACCTCAGAAAGTGAAAACACTTTCTGAGGTTTTTGAACGTTAATGTGAGCTCCCCTACCCTGTTTAGCCCCCCCATGGTTAAAAGTTGTGAAATGTCTAAACTGAGCATTTGCGATCCTTTTCTGCGTTACAAAAAATTGGAGCTCAAATGGGCGATTTTGAACAAGGCACCTTATTGACGTCAGATCGAAAAAAGAAATGCAAATGCAGTTCCACCCCCGTCTGTCTGTACTCAGCGTCTCTGTAAATCATGCCCAGAGAGTTTGGACTGCGAATGCGCTAGGCAATGCGAAATGTGTTTTTTTATTTGCCTGGAGGCACGTCCGAGTGTTTCTAGGCTCGGAAGTCCTTTATCTGAGCCTCTGGACCTTTGAACAGCAGTGGTTTTATTTTATTTTATGTGGAAATGTGTTTATTTTTCAATGGAACGCTTCAAATCTCTCCCCCGTGCAAAAACAAGGAAGGATCAGCTGTGGGCTCTGAGCTCTGAGCGGAGAGTTTGGCCACGCCCCCACCCTCTACTATTGGCCATCTCTTTTCTCCTCATTTGCATTCAAGCAACAACGCCCAGAATAAAGAGTTTGAGAGATATATTTATGACTCTTTCTCATCTTATCTCTGTTTCTCATGCACTGAGTGTTGATTTTGAAGGATTCATTTACAGTATTAGGAAACCATTAAAGGGATATGCCACCCCCAGGTCAAATTTGGGCATCTCCCCACAGTCCAGAGACTAAAATAAGTGGTGGAAAGCGTTTTCCTGCTCACCCAGCCATTGTCCGAGCCTGTCGCCACTGACCGCCGCGGTATCTGCAGCTACTCCGCCTTAGACTGGAGTCTAACGTCGCCAGAGAAAGATTTCGGCCAAAAGGAATTAATTTGCTCGATGCGTTTCCCAATTACTTTATGTGTAGTGTGCATTCATATCGAGTGCAAATAAATGTGCAAATCAACACGGTTGCACAACGTGGTGTGTGATTCTGCTTTATTCTTCCGCACTGGAAAATAGTTCCCACCCAAAATGACCAAGGCAAGCTCTCCGTGTTGATTTGCACATTTATTTGCACTCGATATGAATGCGCACTACACATAAAGTAATTGGGAAACGCATTGAGCAAATTAATTCCTTTTGGCCGAAATCTTTCTCTGGCGACGTTAGACTCCAGTCTAAGGCGGAGGAGCTGCAGATACCGCGGCGGTCAGTGGCGACAGACTCGGACAATGGCTGGGTGAGCAGGAAAACGCTTTCCACCACTTATTTTAGTCTCTGGACTGTGGGGAGATGCCCAAATTTGCCCTGGGGGTGGCATATCCCTTTAAGGAGCCATATAAAAGCATCAAGAAGTACCATGTCATGGGATCTTTAACATGAACTTGTTTACATTTCACAGCATTTAGTAATGCTATAGTCTTCATTTGTGCTGCTCTGGTGGGAGGGGCCACGCACAGAGGCACTGGAGACGCTGCTATGCTAAGCGGTGCAGACAATTTCCAATATTTTAATAGAAAATTAAAATATAATTAAAATATATTAATTAAAAATCAGCCAAGGACCAGATTAAAGGTCTTGAGGGCCGAATCCGGCCCCTGGGCCACATGTTTAACACATCTGATCTAAACGTTGTCAGTTGTATTAAAGGTGCACAATGCAACTTTTTATGCTAGGGGTCCATCATCTGCTTGTTTCCATGGATATGTCATTGCTTTGCCTGGAATGTTCCACACACATTAAAGGAATAGTAACGTTTTTACAATCTGAACCTTATTTCGTTAATAAAACAACGTCATGTACTCACCCATTGTACTTTGGTGTCATTTGGAGCATGTCCGGAGAATTTGTAGTTTAGCGATATCCCTAACGTGAGTGCTCGGGGCATATGGTTGCGGTCACCAAATAACACAAACTTTAGCACTTTTCAAATCACAGAAGCTCGATGTGTCAGTCTATAGTGTCGCTGGACTCAAAAGCGGGATGAAACCCGATACCCAGCTATAGTTTCATTAGATTACGTCATCATCGAGGACAGCGCGCATGCGTGCATTCACAGCTGATTTGCAGATGAATACCGCTCTGAACTTTTCTGTTGCAAGTGAGACATGGGTGAAGATTCGGACTTTGAGGCTGAAGAGGACTTATTTGAGTATGATGGCCGTCCCTATCGTTTTGAGCCTGAATATACGGATGAGGAGGTATTAGAAAGAAGAAAGCGAAGACAATTTGAGAAGGAGCGTACCAGAGAACAGCAAGCGACGGCGGTGGTGTTTATGTGGACATTGTATGTCGATGGCAACAGAGGAAGAATGCCTTTGCTGTCTCGAGTGGGATTTGCGTGAGATGAACGGTCTGGGTAATGATAACAGAAATCTTTGTCTGTCAACTCTGGAGGATATTCGTGCCATGATGAACCGTGGTGTAATAGAAACATTTTTTCGTGTTCCGAAGTTGAATTGGAGGAGCCAGCCAAAGCCTGCCGGACCACACGGGCAACTTTCAGTTGAGTAAGTAGCCAACACACAATTATTGTTTGTTTGCATTGCATTGGTTTGTTATGCATATAGTCATGATGACGTAATCTAATGAAACTATAGCTGGGTATCGGGTTTCAGGCCGCTTTTGAGTCCAGCGAAACTATAGACTGACACATCGAGCTTCTGTGATTTGAAAAGTGCTAAAGTTTGTGTTATTTGGTGACCGCAACCATATGCCCCAAGCACTCACTTTACTGATATCGCTAAACTACAAATTCTCCGGACATGCTCCAAATGACACCAAAGTACAATGGGTGAGTACATGACGTTTTATTCATGAAATAAGGTTCAGATTGTAAAAATGTTACTATTCCTTTAAACCACTCTATTTTACATTTATTCAATTACTGGTGGTTTTATAGCTCAAAAATGCCTAGAAAAACAGGCGTTCTGACTGTGAACAAGGTTGCTTTTGAAAATTACAAAAATTAAAGGAAATAGAGAGTTTAAACACATCGATGAAATCACAGTAAGGACAATTCTATCCATAAGTGTGGCACAAATATTTTCTGGTATTTTACACATGATTTCAACAAAATAAAGCTGTTTTTCTTGTCAGATAATAATTTTTGTGTACATTAGAGTTTTGCTACGTAACAGGTATAGATGTCCCTAGTGTAATGTCATGATTTCCAACCAGGAAGTAAAATTTTAAACCTAAAATATGGCCAAATTGGGAAAACAAGCGTGGACCTCAAATCTAATATAGTGTTTTAGTAAAATGAGTAGTCTAGCCTTAGGCACTTTAATTGATACAATCTGAAAGGCCTAAAGTTACATTCAAGCGCTTGAAGTAAATGCTGTCATTGATTTATCATGTAAATGGTTTGGTAGTGTAAAAATATCTTAAATTGAGAGCTCACACTGCGTTGAATCGTGGCACAACCTGGCAGCTTCATAAAAGGGGCCACGAGCATCACCGGGATAAACAATTTCCATTTTGTTAGTCAGCGGGGGGCAGTGTTCAGGCTGAGACAATGAAAAGGCACCCGGGGGCCAGGGGGAAGATGTAGGGAGAGCCTTTTAACAATAACAAATGGAGATGGCGGGGGGCTTCGGGGTAGGGCGGGTGAGCATGAGGTGGGGGCAGTTTTGTAAAGATTAAATAAAATACATAAAAAACTTGGTATATTTTGAAAGACTTAATTTGCACAGCTTGCTACCAATGAAAACTGCGAACATTAATATCTTAGTATGGGTAGAGGAGGGGGGCACTGAGTGGAGAATGTTTGGTACACAGATTGTTTATGCTATATTTCAAGATTAAATCAAATTCCATCCATCCATTTTCTTCCGCTTTCTCTGTATTACGGGTCGCGAAGGCAACGTTTCAGACAGATCCGTTGCCCAGATCACAGTGCAGCAGCCCCCATGGATCCCCCCGCGAGTGGTGGGTCCACGGGAGGACGGCCCCACGTTGCTTGGCGCAACTGGCCTTGATGTACTTGTGTCATGGGGACTCTCTTCCAGTGTGCACAGACACTGGGGGCGAGGTGGGGTTAAGTGCCTTGCCCAATGACACAACAGCAGCACCGATCTGTGGGAGCTTGGATCGCACTGCCAACCTCCAGGTCAGTGGATCCTACCGCTCAACCAACGGGATTCGAATCGCCAACCCATGGATCAGCGGACAACGACTCTACCAACTGAGCTATTAAAATCAAATTCTTGTTGATTTAATGGGGCGGCAGTAGCTCAATCTGGAGATTTAGATAATCTTTCATATTTTTAAAACTTTTTAAAAATTAAATCAAATTCTTGTTTTAAAAATATAAGAATATAAAATTGTAGAACAAAGTTAGTAGACAGCAGTGGGCGTATGCAAGTAGCAGTGACAAGGAGTGTTGATTGGCAACATGGCGTCTTAAAGGTCCCATGACATGGTACTTCTTGATGCTTTTATATGGTGCCTTAATGGTTCCCTAATACTGTAAATGAATCCTTCTTCAAAATCAACACTCAGTGCATGAGAAAGACACATGTACACAGTCAGAGTCATAAAATCTCTCTCTGGATAACTCATTCTGGGCCTTGTTGCTTGAATGCAAATGGGAAGGACAGAGATAGGTTAGAGGAGCGGGTGGGGGGGGCCAAATGTGCCGCTGGTTCCTTGTTTTAGCGGTGCGCTGTGTGCTGGCCCCACTTCTGTGTTTTAAGCGCAGAGAAGAAAGGAGAGGCTTTTCAATGAAAAAAACACATTTTCACAGAAAATAAAATTAAACCACTGCTGTTTCAGATGTCCAGAGGCTCAGATAAAGGACTTCCGAGCCTAGAAACACTCGCACGTGCCTCCAGGCAAATTTTTAAAAAACGCATTTCGCATTGCGTAGCTCATTCGCGGTCCAAACTCTCTGGGCGTGATTTACAGAGACGGTGGGTAGACATCCAGACGGGGGGGTGGAGCTGCATTTTTCGATGTGACGTAACATAGTTGCCTTGTTCAGAATCGCCCGTTTGAGCTGTGTTTTTTCAAAGGCAGAAAAGGACCGCAAATGCTCAGGGGCCTAAACAGGGTAGGGGAGCTCACATTAACGTTCAAAAACCTCAGAAAGTGAAAATTTCATGCCATGGGACCTTTAAAAATAAGGGATTGAAAATTGCCCAAACATGCATAATTCAGAATCAGAATCAGAATCAGAATCAGAAAAGGTTTTAATGCCATATGTTTGAACAAGTTCACAACATTAGGAAATTGCTGCGGCGCTCCGAAGCACCAAGGCGACCATCCGCGGCGCCATCTTGATTGATACTGTCATTCACAGTATACTGTCATTCACACCAAATACAACATTGAGGGGGTAAATGGGAAGGGGAAACCTCTATAACATGCTTAAAATCTCTAAAAAAGCTCTAAAAGAAAAACCTTAAAAATACATGATACATTAATTTTTACTTTTATCCCCCACCCCAAGCATCTGAAGTGCTTTACCTGTGAGTTCTGGATCTGGATGGTTCCTGGAGGCAACCCCTGCGTTAACACTTGCCCTTGTGATGTCACCATGGCAACTGGCTGGTACAGGGTCCCACCTGAGGGGATAATTTACTGTCATGAGTATTAAGCCCCGCTACCACAGTACATACTACCTCCTGCACACACAATCTTATTAAGACAAAACACATGAAAACTCAGAGATGGAGTGATTAAATTCAAGGTGCGATATTGCTCCATATGAGAAACAGTGGAAGAGAAAGAAGAAGGCGGTGTAGATGTGTGTACGTATGTGCTTGTGTTAGCTGGCGGGCTAATTAGCCTTGATCAAGACACTCTTATCGCAGTCTGTTTGAGCTCTTCGATGTGTAGTGATCAAAGCTTGCGCATTGATTTATTTTGGGTTAAAAGGGATTTCCAGAGGGCAGGATTAACATTTGGCTGTACAGGCCTGACATTAGAAGAGAGTCTATCAGACAAGCCCTCTGTCAAGTATTTGAGCACGTATTTACATCCATACAAAACATCAGGCACTTCAGTATCAGGCAAATCACAATCAGACACATGCCACTTTATACTTAGACTTTGTTATGAGTACGCTTTAGAAACACTGCGTTAGATAGCAGTCAAACCAAATGATGAAACTGATATAATGGCTTTGACAGCGTGGCTTTAAATTGTTTTGACTTGCTATTTATTTAATTTGATTTAAAGATGCCTCACAAGCCAGTTACCAGTGTTTCAGTCAGTC
Organism: Paratrypauchen microcephalus; assembly: GCA_036785185.1. Taxonomy (NCBI): domain Eukaryota; kingdom Metazoa; phylum Chordata; class Actinopteri; order Gobiiformes; family Gobiidae; genus Paratrypauchen; species Paratrypauchen microcephalus. The sequence goes on from JAVJIX010000160.1 coordinate 342,412, forward strand.
ACTCATCATTTTTGTTGAAAATCAAACACCTAAACAGGACCATGGGAGCTCAGATTGATCACAAGCTTCTGAAAATGTGTTCTTTAAATCCATTTTGTATTTTTTCAGACTTAAAAACATTTTTTTTTGGCACAGTTTGCTAAGTGCATTGTGTCACCATGATAAATTCTAAACATTTCACCCTTAGAAATACAAGTTGAACACCCCCAACACGATGTCACTGCAAAGAATCAATTGTGTTAAAGCTGTAAATGTAAATGGATCAATTCAAAACTATTATAAAACCTGGCAGCCATTCCTACTCTATTTTGAATCTGAACCAGTAAGTAAATAGCTCACTTACCCCACATTCTAAAGCCCCCTTAAATTTTCCTTTCTATATTAAATTAAATTTAATTAAAATTTTATTTTATTGTATTATTATTTTGACTGCTGTCCTGTTGTCTCTCTGTAATGTCTATGTATGTTTAAATGTTTCTTAAAAATCAATAAAAATAACTGAATAATAATTGTGTTAAAGCTACAATGTGTTTTCTGGTAGAAGATCCACCACTCGCTTGTCTCATGAATGGTATGTTCTTGTTTTCCCCAGAATGTTCCACTGTATGACATTACACTAAATAGCTAAAAATACATAGATTCTTGCTGTGAGTGGGCTCGCATTTCCAAAGATTTTAACTGGCTGTGGCTGTGGCAAGCAGGTGGCGAACTCTCCAGCAGAAAAGTCACAGAGAGCACCTTTAATCTGTAACCAAGCTGTTTGCATACAGTGTGTATTCAACTCTTACCAGACACCACTTGAGAGTTGATGGTCGTCATGGACACGCCTCCCTGCTGCAGACCTCCGGCCGGCACCACGATCCCCGCGGGGTTAACCGAGCTGGAGACAGAGGTCATGGGTGGAGAGGAGGTCTGAATTAGTTCCTGGGGGATCACAGAGAGACACTAGTGAGAATCTGAACTAAGGATGTCAGAGTGTAATTGTGTTTTTAGTCAACTGTTTTTATTTAGAAAAAATATTAAAGCCCTTGAGAGTTTTTACTAGGCCTGTACTCAAAATATTGATGGGGAAATATATTGCAAGATAGTGTATCACCATACTTTTAATCTATATGTGTCTTCATATGTAAGAATGTACAGTTAAAGGTCCTATATTACGCAAAATTGACTCTTGCGAGCTTTAATCCATGTTAGAATGTTGTTACATCATTTTGTTTCATCTTCAGCTCCAAACGCTCCGTTCCACCTTGTGATGTCATGTAGTGGTAGTTTTCAAGTTAACAGCTACAAGTAAAGGCATATGGAGTTTATAAACACAGGACTTCCTGTATTACCACATGACATCGGCAGGTGGTTTTCAGTTTGAGAGAAAACCATAGATCAGACCTGGGCATTGTACAGCTCCCAGGCTACATATGGCCCTTTGGTTGACTCTGACCGGCCCCTTTAAGCTAATTTGCACTTACAAAATAAACATTTTGTAATTTTACCTCATTCATGGACTAAAGCTGCATTACTTTTATTTTAGAGGTGTTGTTTTTAAATGACATTTTTTGTAAGGCAACCTCACTTTTTCAATGCTTAGTCATAACATAACACTCTTACCAGTCTTACCAGCGTGTCAAAACAATGCAATTTACTGCTTTTTATAAAGAAATACAATTAATATTATGCAGAATTGAGTTAAGCATTTTGACCCGGCCCTCCACAATATTTTCTGTTTCTCATGTGGCCCCATGGAAAAAATAATTGCCCACCACTGCCATAGATGTATCATGAGTTCCACAGGTGGTGACTGACCTGCTGCAGGCCCAGGCTGGTGTGTGTGGGGGAGTAGGGACCTCCAAGGTCATTTCGGAGCAGGTTGTCACTGTGCATCTTGGTCTTGAGACAGGTGATGTAGCGGTTACAGAAGTCCTTACACAACTCATTCACTTTCTCCAACTCCAGCAGGTGGATCCGCAGTACCTGGATGGCCTTCACCATCTAAACACATATAAAGAGACAGTCATGTGTAAATGAGATCCTACATTTCCAAAATACACTTATGAGCTTTAAGCCATGTTATGATGCTGTTACCTCTTCAAAAACATACCTGGAGTTGTGTTTTGTTTCATTCACACGTTTGAGTAACACTTTATTATCAGTCTGTCTGAAATGATTCTAATGATTCTAGTGAAGATGTATGGAGCACAGTGGAGCACTTCCTGTATTATCACATGACATCACAAGGTGGAAGTGTTGAGAGAATGAAGTTTGAGAGAAAAACTCTGCAGGGTTTGTGTGTTAAACATGTGTGAATGAAACAAAACACAGCTCCAGGTATGTTTGTGATGAGAAGACAATATTATAACAGATCAGAAAAGAGTGTAATATACTCCACTTAATAATATTGGGAGGGCTGCAACTGAATATGAATGTCAATAAGCAAATTGCGAAGGCTGCAGTTTTTAAAGCAGCATAGTTTCCTCCACAGACAACAAAATATTCTGTCTTAATCTGCATAAACACTGCTGACCCGGTAGTTTTGATCTGTGCAAACATACGATTCTTTTATTCATTTGTCAGTTAATATTTCAGTCTTTTGGTCAATTGTTCTGGATGAATTTAAAATGTCAACTTTGAACAGAATTGTATTAATAAAATATAAATCGTAAATCTGACCCACAATACTTGCCAGATTTTTTCCCCCTCCTAAATCGCTCAGACCTAAATATTAGCAACAAAAAGTTAAGTAAGTTGTAAGCTTTGTTGCTACATAAACCAGGGCTCTCAAACTCAATTGGAGCAGGGGCCAAAGTTATAAAAACAGTGCTGGTCAGGGGACGCTTTTTATATAACATAAATGACCACCAAACTATCATGCAGCTTAACATAAAATAAACTTGAATTAATATTTACAATATCAATATATTTAGGATATTGTGTTCAGCTGTGCCTCTCTAAAAGTAAGTTTAGAGGAAAAAAAACTAACATTGCCATTTTACATTCACTACATATCCATTTCTGCATTAAAACAAGCCACCACAGTACGTATGCTACATGGCGGGCATGTGAATTAAGCAACATGAAAAAAAAAACAATTGAACATGAATAAGTACTAAATTACTAAAGTACTGGAATTGGCAAGCTCTTGTTTTAGATGGACATTTTCCTGTACTGTAGAATTATACAGGTACCGGATCTCATAATGTGCGTTAACTTGGTCTTGTAATAATAATAATAATAATAATAATAATAATAATAATAATAATAATAATAATAATAATAATAATAATAATACATCTTTATTCATAAAGTACTTTTAAAAACAAGGTTTACAAAGTGCTGTACAAGCAGCAAAGAACAATAAAAATAGCATCCAGAAAGCATACATAATCAGACAATTATGCAATCAATTCAATTAATTATAATAAATAAGTTAATAAAATAGAAGAAAAATAAATAAGGAATAAAATCTAGCTAAGACCAGATAAAGGAAGGCCAACTGATAAAAATGGGTTTAAGAAGTTATTTGAAAGAAGATACTGATGGTGCAAGCCTTATTTCCTCAGGCAGGTCATTTCAAAACCGAGGTGCCCGAACTCACGGACCTGCCTGAGGACCTAAGGCTGCGGGAGGGCTCTTATGGGGTTAAGCTTACTCTAACCCTCTCACTCTGTCTGCCCCCCACTCTGCCCCTCTCACTCTATCTGCCCTTCCCACTGGCTGACCCCTCACTCTATCTGCCCCTCTCACCGGCAGCAGGAAAGGGGCCGAACTGGCTCTACAGGTAGTGATGCATTATGGGAACTGTAGTTCAAATTGTCTTATGCATTTTAATCTGGGCCCCACTAGAAATGGTCTTTGGCCCATGGGCCACATGTTTGAGACCCGTGACTTAGACCATGATCCGTAGTCCTGTTTCAATGTAACCAAGTGTTAGTAATAGGGCTGTCAGTTTAACGCTAATTAAATTAGATTAATTAATTACACTACTAATTAATTATGAGCGGCAACTCAATGCGTGCGCATTTTAAATTTGCCATGGGGGCCTTTGAACGGCAAGTTTATTTATAAAAATGTGACGGTGCAGGCCCGTCCCTAAGAGCGTTGTCCCCGGGAAGAGCACGTGAAGACGTGCACGCCTGTTTCCTTATCTGCTGCTCCGCGCGCAGAACAGTTTCATTATCAACCGTAAACTAACTCCCCATAACCTCTCCAGCGTGTTCTGCCGCGACTAAGGTTGCACACTTTGAAGCGCCAGTTTGGCCCATCCAAATCACGCTAAACCCGCGCGCGGCCGCCTTCTCCCTCCTCCCATGGTGCGATCTGGTGCGATCTTAAATCCTCCAGTTTTGCGGGTTCCGGTGGTCATGTGAGCCATGAGTAATTTGTACGGGCAATTATTTCGGGCAATTATTTGTATTCTCTGTATATTTGAAGCCTTGTATATTATTTATTGATGTTGCATGAAAGCTACTGTATGTGCTCACCTTTTGGCACCAGAAATATTAGCCATGTAATAGCGGAATGGTGTAAATGAGCTTTCGAATGAATGTTATGTAATGTGGGAAGGGAAATGGGTGTATACAGGTGCACTCTGCAGGTCTGCAGGTCTTGTCTTGGTTACAGTGCAGGTAACGTGCATGGAGAGAAAGAGAGCAAGCGAAAAACTGAAAGACTTAAAGGGGAACTCTGCAGTCTTTTCACTGTACCACTGTAAATATTTTTTCACGCACGTTTGACACCTTTTTTTGCACTGTGGGAGAGCACAATAAACCACCTAAAAATGTATTAAAATGCGATTAATTAGATTAATTAATTACAAATCCTGTAATTAATTAGATTATTTTTTATCGCCTGACAGCACTAGTTAGTAAACATTTTGTATTAGTAGTAAGTAGTATTTGTATACTCCATCTGTAAAATGTGCAGAGAATTGTCAAAAATATACAAAAGAACAACAAATTCTGTGGAAAAAATAGAAGCAAATACAACAAATTGCCACCACTGCCTAAATGAACAGAAAATAATGCACTAATAATACTCTCAGAAGCAATCATAACATGTATATTTTCGAACTTCCTGTTTCGTCTCATGTCCCCAAATACAAATCACGCATGGCGCAGGTGTGTTACTCAGACCAGTTATTGGACATTGATTCAAAACAATTCAGAGGAAAATCACGAGAGCAGAGACAATTGTCTACACGAACATAGATTTTACAGGTAGTTAATACAAATTTATGTCTTTTCTGAGCATCAATTAATCACTAAATAGTTGTACAAAATTGCTTGCATTAAACTTTGCCGCAAATTTGTGTAATTTAGTGCTTAAAAATAGCTTGAAATCATTAACTTTAACATGCTATACCTGTTTTTTATTACCTTAAAATAAAAAATAAAAAAAGCAGAAGGGTCATTCCAGAATTGGAGGACATTTTACGTCCCACCCATCAAATATTAAATAATCCACATACAAAATACTAAAACATACAGTTTCTGAGTGAATTTACTTGTGCTGAGACCAAATCTAAAAAAACTAAGAGAAAAGAATGCTTGAAAATAGTTTTTATAATACCAAATAAGTCTGGAGTACCCCCCAAAATGCCATTTTCCTCTGTCCCACCCCTCTAATGACCAAACTGAATCTCAAATAAAACAGTTAAAATTGAATTGAAATTTCTTGTTTTTTCTATAATTTGTTTCACTGCCATCTCTTGTAACCGTGGGAACATTTGTTTTAATAGACATAATATTTCAAATAATTATTATTCATGGAACATGTGTCCTACAACATGCAGGTAACCCTGTTACCATAACATTTTTAGTCTGGTAGAAGAAGAAGAAGAAAGCAGTAAACCACATGATCCCCTGGACTTGACATCATCAAACAGTTTTCCAAAAGAATAGGTAGAGCAAAGGTTTATCTTCTCTTCTATTTTTCATATTTTTATAACATCGTTAGCCTTGATTGAATGTCTCACTCTGCCTCATGCAACCCGGTTATGCAAATGATCAGAATAAGACAATTATTATAATTTTTTTCCTTTACGTATTTGCATAAATAAGTTTTTCCTCTTGATTAGTAATAACAGCTAGCTAAACAGCTAGCTTCTATTCCTGAGATAAAGCTAACATTAGCGCGATTTTACAACCCTGTTACCTGCAACCCTGTTACTGTGATTAGAGTAAATAAAGAAATAAACCAAATAAATCATATAATAAAAATTTTACCATTGACCGTAAGCTGAGCTAATCAAGCATTTGATAGTTTATTACCTATTATTGATGAATATGTAGCAGAAAATCAGAAAAGTGAAGGTTTATTTTTCAAGAATTTTAAAGCCAAAATGTCCTCCAATTCTGGAATGACCCAGAACTAATTAATTTGAAAGAGCAACTGTGAAAATGTATTTCTCACTTTCCTATGGCATTCCTACCATCCAAACTATTCATCATGATGAGTTTATAAGAACTTTTTCACAACTTTCTTACTAATTAATTAGCAGGCTAACGTCACACCACTGTCAAATCCTTTATGGAGGATAAAAATACTTAATATAATTTGATGCAGACAGTACACAGCGGTCACATTTTTACCCTAAGAGCTGATATGATATCTGTGCTGGGACAATTTGACTTTATTACAACTTAATATCTTTACTTTAGAACAAATTAGGTACAGACACTTTAAATATCAAGAAAAAAATAGTCTACGAAAGCTGTGGAATAGACCAGATCTATTTTGACATGTTTTTATAACTACAGGACCATAGACTGAATAAAGAAGTGGACTAAGGGAGTGGGGCGTCAGCCATACCGTTCGGCTCCAGTCAACTGAAGTTCATTGGGGCTGACAGCAATGGGGCAAATGTGGAGCAGTATTAGGAAAAGAAATAGATTTACGGACAACGCAGCATAATAAAAACACCAGCATCACGTAGAGCGGGTTAATACAAACTAGGGCTGTCAGTTTAACGCATTAATTAGATTAATTATTTACACTGCAAATTAACGTGTTATAAAAATGAACGCAATTAATTATGAGTGGCAATTCAATGCGCGCGCATTTTAAATTTGGCGTGCGGCGAGCAAATCGCTGCCAGAGCCTTTGAACGGCAAGTTTATTTATAAAAAGAAAAAAGATGGGACGATCAACAAGAACGTGGTGATTTGGAGCTTTTGTCAAAAATAATTTTCCAATCACCGAAGCTGCTCCAGCCTGATGGATCATTTGAATGATAAACACGTCTGGACAAGTTCCATTGTTACCGGTGACTGAGCGAGCGTGAGCGCACTTCACCAAACCACCAAACCACCAAACCAACAAGCCACCAAACCACGCTCATAGAATTTGGGAAACCACAGAAAAACTGACAAACTCAATCGCAAACTGGGTTGCCTCTCTCTCTCTCATGAGATTAAAATGCGATTAATTAAATGAATTAATTATAAATCCTGTAATTAGATAATTTTTTTTTAAATCGCCTGACAGCACTAATACAAACATTTTAAGACCAAAATGAGGACCCCAAAAGCAGTCTGAAGAGAGAAGGGGGTTTGTTTTTTTAATCCAAAGTGAACTGGAGTCGATTAGAGCTGGAAGGGCCCCCATGTACACTTCCTATTTGGAATGCAGAAAGCTATGTCAGTTTACATTTACAGCATGTTTTTGTAAATAATTTGTAAATTTGAATTTCAACCTTGGTATCTGAATGCAGTCTTCTAGCATCCTGATATTCCCCCACTTTTTTTACTCTGTCTGTTCCCCCCAAAGTCGTCCACCAAGGTCGACATAATGGACAGAAAAGTGCTTGGTCTAGACACACATAAATCAGCTAATTAAAGAGTGGGCTTAATCAAGGGACCAGTAAGTGTAGCGCCCATCACGGCCACAGTCAGACCCGTGTGCCAGGCTCTGTGCCCTTTGGGACAGACTCTGAAAGCCAGCGCCTCATAAAAACCCCAGATGCAGGGTTAATAGACTGTTGTAGACTACCAATGTCAGGAGTGCACTTTTTTTTATCTGTTCCCCGCCCACTCTCTTGTACTAGGGACCTGATCAGCACCATCCCCCTTTATCGGAAATGTGTAATTACAGCGAGTGAAGGCATGAAAAGGATTACAGCAAAAAGGTGGGAATGATTTACGGCGGTAATCACGAGCCGCACTGTAAAAATGTTTGAAAATGTGTTTTTGACGATGAAGGAATTCAAAACATTGGGTGGTACAATTTGGAAATGCAGCAGAAATTATTATTATTATTATTTTTTAACAAGTAAGCACTAATTCTTTCCACTTTTTACCAATACCTACATACCAATACCTGCAACTGTGGACAGATAACTTACGTCTTTCAGGGATTGTTGATGATCAGAGTTACTGTAGTTGAAGTAGTAGCAACAAAAGAGGAGGAGGAAGTACACTAAATGGTATTTGCAGATACAGTAACAGGACTATTGAACTGAATTAAGGCTTATTTGAAAAAAAGACCACTTAGTTACCATTTATTTTTTGCTCTTTGTTATTATATTGTAATGTGTGAGTGCTGTGTCCAAGTCTAAATCTACACCTCGGACTTCATCTACAACACAGACAGGTGCCATCTCCAGAAGTTCTCTGACGACTCGGCCATTGTGGGCTGTGTGTCTGAGGGGAACGAGCTGGAGTACCGCTTGGTCATCAGAGACTTTGTGGACTGGTGCGGGCACATCCACCTGTGCCTTAACACCAGTAAGACCAAGGAGATGGTGATCGACTTCAGGAGAAGACCACTACCTCACTCACTGGTGAACATCCAGGGGCAGGACATAGAGACTGTGGACAGTTTCAAGTACCTGGGTGTTCACCTCAACAATAAACTGGACTGGTCCCACAACACCGACGCCCTGTACAAGAAGGGCCAAAGTCACCTCCACCTCCCGAGGAGACTGAGGTCCTTTGGAGTGTGCAGGCCTCTGCTCAAGACTTTTTATGACTCTGTGGTGGCCTCTGCTCTCCTCTACGCTGTTGTCTGTTGGGCCCTGAGCAGCACAGAGCGGGACAGGAAGAGATTTAATAAGCTGGTCAGGAGGGCCAGCTCTGTCCTGGGCTGTCCTCTGGACTCTGTAGAGGAGGTGGCTGAGAGGAGGGTGTTGGCCAAACTTACGTCCATCATGGACGACACCTCTCACCCTCTGCACCGGACTGTAGAGGAGCTGAGCAGCTCCTTCAGCTGAGGCACCCCCAGTGCAAGAAGGAGCGCTACCACAGATCCTTCATCCCCACTGCCATCAGACTGTATAACTCCACTATATAATCTAAACATGCAATTTTTCTACTATTTTCTTATTTACTTATTTTTATTATTATTATTACTTATCTTGTCTGCATGCACTTTCTTGTTCAAACTTTCTTTTGCACTGCCTGGAGCTAATGTGGCAAATGAATTTCTCCTGTGTGAGATCAATAAAGTCTTATCTTATTTTAAAGTTGAAAATACTTATTACTGTACAATAGCACTGATATTAGTGCATTTATTGTGATTCCCCTGAACTCATCTAAATCGCTACTTCAAAGAGTCTAAAAATATCTGGAAAAGAGTCTGAAATGTGCAAGTCTCTCTCGAAAAAATATTTTATCTCAAGGGGAATCCTGGTAAAATAAAGGTTAAATCAAATAAATTAAAGAGTAAATCAAGATTAGATAGATAGACAGATCGATAAATAAATAGTTTGAGGTCAGTTGCAATGATTAAACTGAGTAGTAGATATAATAGTTGCAGTATTGTGTATCACTCTATGACTTTCGTTTGTGAGAGATTTCTTACCAAATTGTCTAGTTCTGGGTCTTCGCTGAAAAACGGTTTGTGTTCTCTCTCTTGCTGGTGGACGAAGTTCTCGATGTCGACGTCGAAGCTCGCTGAGGTGATGCACTCCGAGCCCTGTGTGGCCTGCTCACATTTCTCAAACAGCAGAGCCAGCAGTGGGAACAGAGGATGCCTGTACACAAACACACACACAGTCAGGTTAAATACTCATTATGCACCACTCATAAAATAAGCCATTGTTTTTTTTTAAGGAACCAACTACTGTTTGAGTGGATGGTGTCAATACGAAGCATAAACATGAACATTACCTATGGAAACTTTGCAGCCACACTTTTCATTTCTCGTTAAGGTTTGGGAAAAAAACAAAGAAGAGAAGAAACCCCCCTCAAAAAAGAACCTTCTGGAACAACAACTCAAACCCTTAATGTGCCCATCGTGAGTGTTAAAGGGATATGCCACCCCCAGGTCAAATTTGGGCATCTCCCCACAATCCAGAGACTAAAATAAGTGGTGGAAAGCGTTTTCCTGCTCACCCAGCCATTGTCCGAGTCTGTCGCCACTGACCGCCGCGGTATCTGCAGCTCCTCCGCCTTAGACTGGAGTATAACGTCGCCAGAGAAAGATTTCGGCCAAAAGGAATTAATTTGCTCGATGCGTTTCCCAATTACTTTATGTGTAGTGCGCATTCATATCGAGTGCAAATAAATGTGCAAATCAACACGGAGAGCTTGCCTTGGTCATTTTGGGTGGGAACTATTTTCCAGTGCGGAAGAATACAGCCGAATCACGGACCACGTTGTGCAACAGGGGAACTCCCTTCCCGGTGCGTAACTGGGATTCCCCTGGCAGCGTGCTGCGTGATTCGACTGTATTCTTCCGCACTGGAAAATAGTTCCCACCCAAAATGACCAAGGCAAGCTCTCCGTGTTGATTTGCACATTTATTTGCAGTCTATGAATGCGCACTACTGACATAAAGTGAATTGGGAAAATAAAAATTAATTATCATTCTCTGGCACGTTTATTTCAGTCTAAAAAATTACAAAGATGCATGTTTTCAGACCTCAAACAATGCAAAGAAACAAGATCGAATTCATTTTAAAACAACATAATACTAATGTTTACACTTAAGAAGAGTTCAGAAATCAATATTTGTTGCAATAACCCTTATTTTTAATCACAGCTTTCATGTGTCTCGGCATGCTCTCCACAAGTCTTTCACATTGTTCTTGGGTGACTTTATTCCACTCCTGGTGCAAGAACTGAAGTAGCTCAGCTTTGTGTTTGTGTTGGAATTCAACAGACGCTGGAATGGAATGGCTGTAATAAATGTAGAGATGCTGATTTCAGGAAAAAAAATGCAGTGGTCTAATTTTTTTTCCAGAGCTGTAGTTACTTTGAATGAGATATAGCATGCAAAATCAATATTTATGAGCTTTTAATCTAATGGTTTTCACTCATCAGTATTTTATCATTCAGTTATGCAGTCATTCATGCATGTTCCAGCTCCCACAGATGAATGCTGTCATTGTGTCGTTGGGCAAGACCCTTAACCTACTTCACCCCCAACAACACTAGTGACATGGGCCCTTTAAACATTTTAGAACACCCATTATGTTTTACAAAAAGAACAAAGTAATGACATACAATGCAGTGTGGTAGTTAATCACCAAATACCATAAAGGAAGTCTTCTTTAACGTGACATTAGGTATTTAATTTATGCAAGCTCCTGTTTAAATTGGCCTCTGTTTGCAAATCAAAGTGAGGGATTAAAGGGTTTAAGTTACAGGCTCGATTAAAGAGGGAGCACATTTAAGAGTTGTTAGAAAGCGCACCCTATGCCACTTCTCTTCTGTGTGTACTTTTAATAGGCTGACATTCCCTAAAGGACACACTGAAGCTGCAGATCAAAAAAAGATCTTTAAGTGGATGGGCCATGGTCCAGTGGCTAGACAGTGCTCCACACCGTCGCCTCCATTGTTCCCATCTGCCGTTTATAGGGAATGTCAAGCTCATAAGATCCTGCAGATAAACTGTGCAATGATCCATAATGCACCGCTGCACCTAGCCCATGCCAAATCACTGAGCATTTCCGCTCGAAGGAAAGCAGCTGCCGATGTGAGCGGAGCCAATGAAATCTGAGAGGAATATGGTACGGTTGTGGGATTAGATTCTGTTTTATCTACTGCCTACATCACTTGTGTTAATTTTTATTAGTGGGTTGAATACAGCAACTTAAAACAGACTAAAATATGAATCAAAATGCAATGATGTGCTGTCCTTTAAAGTGTCTATGACAGGTTAGACTGCTCATTTTACTAAAAGACACTTCATACTTAAGATTACATATTTAAGATTTTGATAAATATGTGAAGAATCCCTCAGTCGTCCAGGTAGAATCCATGGTAAAAGGAGAAATTCAATTTGTCAACTGGACAAATAAACTTTGTCCAGTTGACAAATTGAATTTCTCCTTTTACCATTTAGATAAATATTATACAAATGTTTTCCCAGTTTGGTCATTTTTTAGGTTTCAGATTTTACTTCCTGGTTAGAAATTATGATCACGTTTGAAAATTCCATTACTGTTACCTATTAACCATGTAGCAGACTGAGCCAAAACTCCTCTTAATGTAATAAAAAACACCTCTATTTTTGTTGAAATTATGTTTAATATATGACAGTATTATTGGATAGTATTCTCCCAGTGTGAAGACATCAGTATGAAACTCTACTTCAATCATTTTCAACATACAGTATATTTAAACTTTTCTTCACAAAATGCTCATACCAAGATGGCGCCAGCCGATAGCGTAGTGTTTTCGCCGTCTTTGTCTAGTCTGTCTTGTTCGTCTTCAATGTTTTATAACAAGTACAGTAGGCAGTTCTTGCTGGACATAGGCAGAAGTGGCCAGCACAACTCCCTGGACACTGTACTAGAGGAGAAGCTAGCGCGCTTCGGACTACTCCGCCGGCCTGCTGCTAATGCTGCTAACGCTGCTAACGCTGCTACACCGGACTCGCCTGCTGCCCCCCGCCTGGAGAGGAGACGACGCAAGCGGTGTGAGAGGAAGCAGAAGCGAGGCAAGCGCGGCGGTATCAGAGCTAGGCTAACGGCTAGCCTGCACCGGCCGGCCATTCCATCCATTCTCCTCACCAACGTGCAGTCTCTGGACAATAAAATGGACTATATCAGACTGAGGGAGTGCTGTGTTTTTGTTTTTATGGAAACATGGCTTCATGACAACATCCCGGACTCAGCGGTGCACCTGGACGAGCTAACATGCTACCGCTCGGACCGAGCTAGCGGTGTCCCCGGAGTTAAATCCCGCGGAGGGGGTTTAATAATTTTTCTTTGGGACGCTTGTTGTCGGGACGCTGTGGTGGTATGTAGACACTGTTCACCTCTAGTGGAGTTTATGATTCTGAAGTGCCGGCCTTTTTATCTCCCGCGTGAAATCACGGCAATCTTGCTAGTGGTTGTTTACATCCCCCCATCACCGAACAGCGCTGATAGAAGGGAGGCACTGTACGAGTTGTATAACTCCATTAGCGAGCAACAGACTGCTCACCTGGATGGATTTTTTATCCTTGCCGGGGATTTCAACCATGCGGACCTCAGAACTGTCATGCCACAAATGCATCAGCATGTTGATTTCCCAACCAGAGGAAACAACATTTTGGACATGGTTTACACTACACACAAGGGAGCATACAAGGCTTCCCCCCTCCCCCACATAGGCCTCTCTGACCACATCTCTGTTGTGCTCAGACCGGCATACAGACCCAGTCTCCAGGCCGGCTCTGAAGCAGATCCAGGTGTGGCCAGAGGGGGCCTCGTCTGCACTACAGCACTGCCTCGGTACAACAGACTGGGCAGTGTTCAAACAGGCCGCCACATACAACAATCACACTGACATTGAGGAGTACGCAGACACTGTGACCTCCTACATCACCAAATGCATTGGTGATGTCACACACACAAAAACTATCACCACCAGGGCTAACCAGAAGCCATGGCTGACAGGGGAGGTTCACAGACTGTTGAGAGCCAGGAACGCTGCCTTCAGAGCCGGGGATGTCACACATCTGAAGGCAGCAAGAACCAACCTGTCCCGTGGCATCAGGAAAGCCAAACACAAATACACACAGAAAATAACCGGACACTTTAGAGACAGCAGGGACACACGGAGTCTGTGGCAGGGCATCCAGAACATCACGGACTACAAACCCTTGCCACAGACCTGTGACAACAACATCACCCTGCTAAATGACCTCAACAGCTTCTTTGCACGGTTTGAGGCAGGAAATGACACCCGGCCCCAAAAAACTCCACCACCTCCCCACGACCAGCCCCTGTGTGTGTCTGCAGCCAGCGTGAAGAGGACACTCTCCAGGATCAACACCCGCAAGGCTGCAGGCCCGGACAACATCCCTGGTCGTGTGTTGAAAGACTGTGCAGAGGAGCTCAAGGATGTCTTCACAGACATCTTTAATGCTTCTCTGAGCCAGGCTGTCGTTCCCTCCTGCTTCAAAACCACTACCATCGTTCCCGTGCCAAAGAAGCCCACTCCGGCCACTTTTAATGACTATCGCCCTGTTGCACTGACCCCCATCATCATGAAGTGCTTTGAACGGCTAGTCATGGCACACATCAAATCCATCCTCCCCTCCACCCTAGACCCATTCCAGTTTGCATACCGGGCCAACCGCTCTACCGAGGATGCAATCTGTTCTGCTCTTCACCCAGCCCTCACCCACCTGGACAATAAAGACTCATATGTGAGAATGCTGTTCATAGATTTCAGTTCAGCATTCAACACTATAATCCCACAGCAGCTCATTATCAAACTAGACCACCTGGGGCTTCAGACCTCACTCTGTAATTGGCTGCTGGACTTCCTCAGTGAGAGGCCACAGGCAGTGCGGGTCGGCAGAAACACCTCAAGCTGCATTAGACTGAGCACAGGAGCCCCCCAGGGCTGTGTGCTCAGTCCGATGCTCTTCACTCTGCTGACCCACGACTGCTCACCAGCGTTCAGCACCAATCACATAGTGAAGTTTGCGGACGATACGACTGTGGTGGGTCTCATCTCTAATAACGATGAGACAAACTACAGGAGTGAGGTGAGCCTTCTGACCCAGTGGTGCAGCAATAACAATCTCCTTCTTAATGTTGAAAAGACCAAGGAGATTGTTATTGACTTCCGGAGAGGCCCCACCCAGCACCCCCCACTGTCCATCAATGGTGCTGCTGTAGAGAGGGTGAGCAGCACCAAATTCCTGGGGGTGCACATCAGTGAGGACCTCTCTTGGACAGTGAATACTGCATCACTGGCAAAGATGGCTCAGAAGCGCCTCTATTTCCTCCGCAAACTGAGGAGAGCTGGAGCCCCCCCACCCATCATGACCACCTTCTACCGAGGCACCATTGAGAGCGTCCTGACCAGCTGCATCACTGTGTGGTACGGGAGCTGCACTGAACAGAACAGGAAAGCCCTGCAGCGCATAGTGAATGCAGCTGGGAGGATCGCTGGTGTCTCTCTCCCCTCCCTCCTAGACATTTTTAACACCCGGCTCACCCACAGAGTGTCCAGCATTGTGGGTGACCCGAGCCACCACTCACACAGCCTGTTCAGCCTCCTGCCCTCGGGGAGAAGGTACCGGAGTCTCCGGGCCCACTCCACCAGACTGTCAAACAGCTTCATCCACCAGGCTGTCAGGAGGCTGAACTCTCACCTGAACTCTCACCTGAACTCTCACATTACCCGTCTCCCACCCCCCACCCCCCATATTGGCATAACCTGTATTCCATAAAAAGACATATCACTCTAGACACTTTAAAAACTGCTGCTAAGGACTACTGTTGCACTGTTGCACATTTACATTTACTACTGGAATTTTACTACTGTTGTACTGTTGTTTACTACTGTTATTGCACATTACTACTGGAATTTTTACTACTGTTGTTTACTCCTGTTATTGCACTAGAATTACTACTGTTGCACATTTATTTTATCTTAACTTCAATGCACATTCTATTGCACATTACCATTTCACTGCTATATCTTCCATTGCACATTTTTGATGCACACTGCACACTTTGGAAATCTGTATATAGGTATTTATTTATTATGTTGCACTGCTTTAAGATTTTAGATCTTAAGACTTTAGTTTAACTTTAGATCTCTGTCTTAGATAGTTTTTGTTGTGTTTTGTCTTCATATTGTATCTTGTACACTGTCTTTTTGCACTACTTGGCCAGAGAGAAACTTCGATTCACTGTATGTTGAACACATATGGCAGAATTGACAATAAAGCTGACTTTGATCTTTGCATCTTCATTAGTGTAAAACTTCAAGAATTTACTATATTAGAGATGTGTAAAGAGTCTGGACCAGCAAACTAAGACTTAAAGGGATGGTGCGTTTTAAAAAAAAAGTTAATCTGTATGGGTTTCCTTCTAAAAGTTACGTGCGGTAACACCGGCTTACCTCTGACAGTTTGCGCTCAGCCCGGTTCTGCTTGCGTTCTGGAGCTCACGTAATTAGGTCCGGTAAGTTCGCGGGGACTGTTAATAAAGCTTGTTTTTCTTCTCAAAACAAAACATTTGTCTGAAAGGTGATATATTTGCGTCCCAAACAGTTGTCCTCGAAAAATCCAGCAGCGTAGTTAGCATTCGCATATCTCGTCTCGATTTGTATCACTGCGCTCACATTAGCTGCTTGTTGCCTGTTCACTCGTAAACTTCCCCTTACGGCGGACCGCATCCGTTGTTCACTTCCGCTAAAGGTTAACAGGCTAATAATAAGTAATAGGCGCGCAGTGATACGAATCGAGACGAGATATGCGAATGCTAACTACACTGCTGGATTTTTCGTGGACAACTGTTTGGGACGCAAATATATCACCTTTCGGACAAATGTTTTGTTTTGAGAAGAAAAACAAGGTTTATTTAACAGTCCCTGCGAACTTACCGGACCTAATTACCTGAGCTCCAGAACGCGAGCAGAACCGGGCTGAGCGCAAACTGTCAGAGGTAAGCCAGTGTTACCGCATGTAACTTTTAGAAGGAAACCCATACAGATTAACATAAAAAAAACACGCACTATCCCTTTAAAGCAGAACTAAACACTAAATCAACGTTTATGCTATTAAAATGTGTATATAGTGTTTTAATAGTATTGTCTACTGTTCTTGTCTGGCAATTTCAATGCAACCTTGGTAAATTTGTAGCTTTCTTGTCAAAAACAGTCAAAAAAGTCTATTTCAAGTACTACGTGACATCACACAAGACTGTCCTGGTTACAGCCACACGTTTCTGATTACAAACAACCTGCTACACCGATCACACTGTTCTTTATACCTCCAGACCCCGCCACTTCCTTTCATACTAAATTTGATATTGACAGTATCCTATGTTTTAAATGCCAATCTGTATAGTATTCGATTTGTCCATTTCCCAGACTTTAATTGTTGACACAAGTAAACATTTAGCAGTGCATAAATGATATAAGGGAGATTATTGGGAATCAATAGGGGAGCTGATGAGTGCAGAGCATCTCTTTAGAGCTAAATAGCCTGGGAATGGAAAACACAAATACAGAGTCACTATTTTTGTCATTAGTGCTTTTGATGATCTGTGGAGGATTTACAACACTCAATTAATGAATAGATTATTGTATGTTATAGTTATCCTCTGTTTTTGGTTATTTATGCTGTTTAGTTAGAATTCAAAATGTGTTCAGCCCATATTTTCACCATTTAACCTCATCCAGCAGATTCATTGGTTCCTATGAAGGTATATACCTATTTATTTATTAAATCTGTTTTTGTTTTTTTTTGTTTTTCTGTGCAATAGTCATTTAGCTTTCTGGCCTTGTACCATTTGTATTTGAGCAAAATCTGTCTCGCCCCTGGGCAGATATATTGTATAATACCTTCTTTCATATCTTCCATTTGTTATTTTTGTGTTTTTATTTATTTATTCAACAAAGAACCCTCTGCCTTTGACATGGAGTATTCTGTTGGCTTTTTAATGTAATTTTTCTATTATTATTATTATTATTATTATTATTATTATTATTATTATTATTATTATTATTATTATTATTATTATTTTAAGTCAGTGTTATGTCCTGGGTTAGCTGGTACTATAAAAGTCTTTGATAGTCTTGTCTCATGTACTTACTAATAATGCACTAATAATGAATTATGTCTTGTTTATGATTTTTATCACTGCTTTAACATCACAAAAATATGAAAAATATACCTCATAGGTATGAAAATTACACATGAAATTACACTCCTTACACAATTTTATATATCTTAGGAGATTGTGACTAAAGACTAAGAGAATTTAGTCCCAGATAAATAAATCTAAATTAAATAATATTGTAGTTTAAACCTGGTACATATGAATTATTTAGAGGTATTTCTGTTTATAAATACAATACACCACATCCCTGATTTCAATTAAGGTCAAAAAGCCCCTCGCAACATTGAAAACAGTAATTGCATATCGCATGTTTTCCTATACGAGACAACATTTACATTATATTTCGGTGTAGTACTCGCCACCGGCCCTATCTCCTGTGTGGTGTGTGTTGCAGTGAATTGCCGATCGGTGGTGGCTGCCTGGGTCCCTGCTCCAGCTCTAACCCATGGCTCTCATTTGCAGCCTTTAATAGTCGTCTATATTATACTCTAATCTGCCTGATCCCAATTTAATACCGCTCCCTCAGCCAGACGTGGTACGAATACTAAACATGGGGGGGGGGGTTCACGTGCTTGGAAAATGTCTCTTTTTTCCTCATTGGGGGTGGGAAAGATGGATCGAGAGCAAACCGGGTGACTTCTCCACCACGCTGCAGATGGCGTCTTAACAAGTTATTTACTCTCACTTTCAATCTGTGTTATTTTTATTACAGCAAGTCATTAATTTGGGAGATATGGAGGTTTTAATGCTGCCTTTTCTGTTTTTTTTTTCTTGATTCCAAGCCTTCCTTTACAAGTGTTAATAGCTATAGACAAGACTAAGTGTAGATGCCAAAAACTTGATCAAAGTTAATTTGTTGCAAAAATAGACACAGACATCTGCTGTCAACCCAGGGGCATTGTGGGTAGGATAACAACGCATTCAGTTGCTAAGTATATACAGTATTTCCATTGGCGGTACATGTCTGCATTAGCAAACACTTGTAAACAATCCTCATACAGCAATTAAAGGTGCTAACTGTGACTTGAATTAATGAATTGTTTAAATGTGCACTCTGTAACTTCTCTGTCTGGGTGTGCGCCATCTGCTCGTCTCCATGGAGATGTTGTTGCTTAGCTTGGAATGTCTCCCAGTATGGCATTAAACTGTATGTCACAGGCCAGATCTGCGGCGAGCATAAACTCTCTATAAATAAATGTACAAAGCTAACCTGCTAGTCTCCACATTCCAAAGCTAACCTGCTAGTCTCCACGTTCCAAATAGGAAGTGAGCATGGGGGAGTTTCCGGCTCCATTGCCTCTATTTCCAATTGACTTTACATTGAAAAATCGTCACCCCTCTCTCCATAACTGCTGCGCTGAGCCTCATTTTGGTCTTAAAGGGATAGTGCATTTTTTTAATGTTAATCTGTATGGGTTTCCCTCTAATAGTGTCATGCATTAACACTGGCTTACCGCTCACCGCGTTGTCTGAGCCCGGTTCTCCTCCTGTTCCGTAGCTCGTGAACGTAGTTCCGGTAACTTAGCCAGGACAGTTAATAAAGCTTGTTTTTCTTTTCAAAACAACATTTGTCCAAAAAGTGATATATTTGCGTCACAAACAGTTGTCCGCTAAAAATTCAGCAGCGTAATTCGCATTCACATATTTTCTCTCGATTTGTATCACTGCACCCAGGTTAGCTCTATTAGCCTGTTCACTTTAAGTGGATGTTTACAGCGGATGCGGTACGGCGACATCCGCCGTAAGCGGATGTTTACAACCAGTGTTAATGCATGACACTATTAGAGGGGAACCCATACAGATTAGCATTAAAAAAACGCACTAACCTTTTAAAATTTTTGGTATTGACCTGCTCTGCATGATCATGTTGGTTTTACTTCGCTACTTGTCCGTAAATAAATTGCTATTCCTAAAATGGAACGCTATGGATAACGTCACACTCCCATAGTCCACTTCTTTATACAGTCTATGATGGAGAGGCAACCCTGCTCAAATTAAGCCTGCGTGGCAATTTGGGCAATAAAACACATGTAGTTGAAAAAAATGCATGACCGATATTTATTTTATATTAATTAATTAATTAATTAATTAAATTAGGACAATACATATTAATCAACATATGAGCAGAAGCTGCAGCGTAAATATGCCAGAATGTGCTATAGAGCTAAATTGCATGTGTAGTCATAAGGCAGGCACAGAACACACATCTACAATCACAAATATAAGAGACATACAATATTTACACTATAAACATTACCATGGTTTGTAACAAGTCAGACATGAGTACAGGACTGGTTTGTTTTTAACCACTGTTTTAGTGTCTTCTTGAAAGTTTGGTAATTTTCACAGTTTCTAATCTGAACTGGTAGTGAGTTCCATGACTGTGTGCCTCTGATAGACTCCACCATTTGGCTAAACTTAGGTCGTTTTCACACCAGGAAAGTCCGATAGTTCACTTGCTTTGGTCCGGACCAAATTTAAATTTTTTAAAATTTATTTTGGTGCGGTTTGCTTCCACACTGAGTGCGTGCACATGGTAGGATCGGATCAGGATTGGATTGGATTTTTCCCGTTACTCAGCGGGTGGTCTGTCATCCAATCCGTGTGCACATGAAGCTCACGCAATCAGATTCAGGTCAGCGACCTTGCCGGCTCCGCAACGCTATGCGGCGCTGTAGTCCAACTACTTCCGGGTGATGGCTACTCAATATAAAAACACAACATAACTATATGTTATGTGCGTGGAGTTTGACGAGCAGCATAGGTGTACGTGTTGTGCATTATGCAGAATTTGGTTGTTCATATGAACGAAAAAACAGCGTTTTTGGTTTCGTTAATATGACACGAACTCTGTTGTCGGCGTTTGATATTACAAGCAACGAAAATTACGAGGATTGGGACTGTTCGGCGCCTATACCGCACACCATTGTTTTAATCATGTTTTTTGTTGCTTGCATCTTTTGTGCCACAAATAAAGGCATTAAATGTGTAGCTATGGGTTTATCGTTCATTTATGTAAGGTCTGGGGTGGACTCTTTGGTCCTGTCTGAGTGAACAACTTAAGTAAATTTCCACACTGATTTTTAATATTTACAAGTTATACAACAGTTTAAAACACACTCTCTTCTGATACTATAAGGTCACAATCGATAACTCAAAATGTTTGTAAAAGTGCCCTGTGCGTTATTTCAAAAGTTCAAAGCTCCATGCACAGCTTCCAGGTGCTGGTAACAACAGGAACATTGAATAATTCCAGAAAAGACGAAATTTACCGCATACTCTTATTCCTTTATTGGGCTTAGAGCAAACAACGCGTTTCGATTCTACCTGATGACGCTGTAGAGGCGAAACGCATTGTTTGCTCTAAGCCCAATAAAGGAATAAGAGTAAAGTCAAGCGAGTGTGCGGTAAATTTCTTCTTTTCTGGAATTGCCCTGTGCGTTATGTTCATAGTCCCGAAATGGTGGAAGATGGGACTTGTTGGTGCCGTGAAGGAAAGCTGTCCTGAGCCATCTGGTTGTGGGGTGGAGAACAGCTGTCGGATGCGGGAAGAACTCTTCTAGTATTTCGTAATGCGCTCTCCCGGTGTTCTTCTTGGCTGTGGCATGCGCTGCCCTGGCGTTTTTCCATTTGATTTTGATTTGCTCAGGCGTCCGAACAAACCCTGCCTGCTCCATCTTCAACACTATCTTCTGATAAAGACTAGCGTTTCTTGTCCGCCGTCCGTCCATAAATTTTAAAATGTTTAGCTTGCGCACCTGGTGCAGCATGAACTCGTTTCTTCATCTGTCCAGTAGTGCGTGCTTGTTGCTTTCTTCGCAGCCATGTTTTCGTCTGAAAGTCCGGCCACAACAATCGCTACTTACGACGCCGTCGGCACCTCCTACCACTCTTACCACTTCCGGGTGAAATCCCTGGCACATGCGCAGTACGCAAATCCGATCTGAAATCGTGCACATGGCGACGCCAAGTGGATTGCTATCGGCCTAAACCAGGGGTTCCTGGGGGATTGGGGAAACCAATCCCAATCCAATCCGTTGCCTGTGCACATGCAACCGATACGATCCCAATTCATTTGCAATTGGTTTTCCATGTGCACGCAGTGACTGTATTTTTTTTGTAAGTGGACCAACATCTGTAAACGTGTGCTGAGGTCGCTCAGCCATTGGACAGAAATGAGCCGGGTCAAAACGCCGTGTCCAAACTCGGAAGGAGGAGAATCATAGCGTTGCGTGCTGTTTTCAATCTAGCCTTATCGATATGGTTTGCTCAGTTTTTACAGTTTTCACAAATGTTTGAGCAGCATCGTGATGTTTACACTATTTTACAATCAATTTCCAAACGACGAAGACACAGGGCAAGACGGCTACAGAGGACAGCGCTCATGTGCGCGCATCAAGTTCTGGCTCTTGCTCTTCACGCAAAACGTAAGTAAGCCTCGTTAAGTTTCGTTTCGTAAACCTCGGTATCCCATAATGCTCGACATACGACGGGAGCTCGTTAAGTACAAAAAGCCAACTTGTGTCAGATCGAGTCCGGTCTGCATTCTCACCTCAAACGAACCGCACCAGGATTCGAATGGTACCGTGCTGAGACCCAGCTTTTTAGGTCGTTTTCACACCTGCCTTGTTTGGTTCGTTTTAAACGAACCAGAGTTCGTTTGCTCCTTTGATTCGGACCTTTTGGGCTGGTGTGAATAAAAAACAAAAGTCTCGATCCGGAGCAAACAAGCGGACCGAGACCACCTAAAAAGGTCGGTCTCGGTCCGGTTCCATACGAACTCTGGTGCGGTTCGTTTGAGGTGAGAATGCAGACCGGACTCGATCCGACACAAGTTGGCTTTTTGTACTTAACGAGCTCCCGTCGTATGTCGAGCATTATGGGAAACCGAGGTTGACGAAACGAAACTAAACGAAACAAAACGAAACTTACGAGGCTTACTTACATTTTGCGTGAAGAGCAAGAGTCAGAACTTGATGCGCGCACGAGTGCTGTCCTCCGTAGTCGTCTTGCCCTGTGTCTTCATTGTTTGGAAATTGATTGTAAAATAGTGTAAACCTCACGATGCTGCTCACACATTTGTGCAAACTGTAAAAACTGAGTAAACCATATCGCTAAGGCTAGATTGAAAACACCACGTAACACCGTTATTCTCCTCCTTCCAGGTTTGGACACGGCGTTTGGACAGGGCTCATTTTTGTCCAATGGCTGAGCGACCTCAGCACACGTGGTTTTGTTTATAGATGTTAGTTCGCTTGGGGAAAAACTGCAGTGTGAAAGCGAACCGCATAAAAATAAAAAAACATTCCGATAGTTCACTTGCTCACTTGCGGACCGCAAGTGAGCAAGTGAACTATCGGACTTTCCTGGTGTGAAAACGACCTTAAGAGGTCTCGGCTTGCTTGTTAGCTCCAGACTGAGATTTTTGTTTTTTATTCACACCAGCCCAAAAGGTCCAAATCAAAGGAACAAACAAACCAAACAAGACAGGTATGAATACACCCTTAGTCCTGCGGCGCTGTATGATACAGTCTCCTCTGGTTATCGCTCTAGTATTGACCATATCGTTATTAGTTTTCTTCTGTATAAAAACATGTAACAGTGGAGGGGCAAGTCCATTTAAAACCTTAAAAACAAAACATACATCCAAGAACATGATAACTTTCAAAGTCTAAAATATTATACTTACTTAGGATATTACTAATATATTAGTAGTGAAAGTTTTCAGTGTTTTCTTGAAGAGAGACTTGATAGGTTTTAAAGTGCTCTCTGCTGTATGAGACCATGTTGTGTAACTGTAGGTTATGTGAGGAAAGATCATTGCGTGCATGTATGCTTTTGCTGATTCAAGTGTCAGAAAGGGTCTCACATGATTAAAATTTGATAAGTTATATTTGATTGTATTTGTGATGTTTTTAACATGTTGCTTGAAAGTCAGATTTGAATCAAAGACCACACCCAGATACTTGAACTGTT
The DNA here is from genome assembly GCA_036785185.1 of Paratrypauchen microcephalus. Classification (NCBI taxonomy): domain Eukaryota; kingdom Metazoa; phylum Chordata; class Actinopteri; order Gobiiformes; family Gobiidae; genus Paratrypauchen; species Paratrypauchen microcephalus. Next base: position 366,398 of record JAVJIX010000160.1, read on the forward strand.
CTACCACATCTAGACATTCACCATTGACTATGACAGATGGATGTTGTTCTTCAGATGGTTGTTGCGAGAAAAACATACAGACAGTTTTTGTATTAAGATGTAGACAGGAGTTTTGAAGCCAGTGGGACACTAGTACATGGCTCCAAATATGAATAATTCCATACTGCAGAACATTCCACACAAAACAACAACATCTCCTATTTAGTTTGGATAGTAACTCTGAAGTACCATACAGTCAAAACTAGTCATTGTAATGTACATTCTTAACCCCTCTGATTGTGCAAGACAATAAGGGAGGCGGTGCACTCTTTAGTTGTGTCACCGGGCAAGACACTTAAATGTGATGAGTGTTTGGGGTGGTCAGTGAGGTGCAGCATGAATGAACAGTGCGTGAAATTGTAAAGTAAATGTCTGTGACTAGAACATCGCTATAAAAGAATAATGCACTAAAAATCCTGTACTCAATTTCTCCCCATGTATTTGAGCAAAGTCAGTACAGATATATTGTAAAAGCATCTCTTGAGGTCAAAATAAGTCTGCTGTGTGCTGTCTGCCTTTAATTAAAAAGTATTATTTACCATGCTAGTTGCTAAGCTTTAATCTGAGTTTAATTTAAACACAATCTGACCATAAAGAACTGATTTAGCTGGATCTACAACAGGTATGATCATTTGTGCTGTTAAAAGTCCCTCTAAAATAACATCTACCGGTAATCTAATCTTGTATTTTCAAAGTAAGTCTGCTGTCTGCCTCTAATTAGAAAGTATTATTTAGCATGCTAGTTGCTATTAGTTTTAGCATCATGGCAAAACTTAGACTGGTCTCTTAGCGGATAAACTCAGCACAGTGATCGGTAAGATTGATTTATATTGATACATTGCAGCATTTCCTGGGGGTGTAATGCTAACTGTAGACACTGCTCTGTCTGAAGCTCTGTTAATAAGTTAGACTTTAATCTGAGTTTAATTTGAACACAATCTGACCATCAAGAACTGATTTAGCTGGAACTACAACAGATACGATCATTAAATTTGTGCCGTTAAAAGTCCCTCTAAAATAACATCTAATCTAATCTTGAATTTTCAGACAATCTTCAACATTTCCGACATGTATTATGTCACCGTGGCAACTCCTAAACATCCCACCATTAGAGATACATGTAGAACACCCCCAGCATGATGTCACTGCAAAGTATCAATAGAAAACCATCTTATTCTGTTGAATTTTGTACCTGGAAATGCTATAACAAGTTTCAGTCACATGTCTTTTATTGTAGATCATTAGGCATATCTTACTTGGCACATTTTACATCTTTCAATTTTCTAACTGCTGCTAAATTATTCACTGGCCCAAAAATCCAGTCTTTCAACGCCGCAGTGGTCCATTATCAGTAACTACAATGAGTGGAGTAAGTTAGAACGAGACACTGCATCTGTCAGCGCTGTCTGCTCTGTTGTTTCCTCTCTATAAAAGAAACAATTAAGCATATCTTGTTTAATGACTGAGCCAAATTAACATTCAGAAACAGTCAGACACATTTAACCGGAGCTGCATTTGTTCAGCCGTCTTTGTTCAAATCAAATCTGTTCACGGCGAGAATCACGTTTCCGCGGGAACACACACTTTGCATAAGCCAGGCATGGACTCTTCACGGAACATTTGCCAAGGTTTGTCATGTTCAAGACCATGCTAGGTTTAAGAGAATTGGAATTTTAAGTTTCCCGTGTGGTTAGGTTTGGAAGAAATTTAATAACTATAAAACGTCAGTTGTTTTTTTAAAATTCCAAATTCCAATGATTTCATTTGAGGGGGTAAATGCTCCAATATGGTAACAAATCCTCTAATCAAATCATATGTATTTTAGTTACCTCTTGAGACTGGATTTAGTTTGGTATTTTGGTCCTAAATTGTCTAATTTGTTTGAATAATCATAATCAATACAGAGAAGCAGATGGACATAGGGGGTAGGTGAAAACAGACATTTTCTGAGCAGTCAAACCACAAATTCTGAACAATGCAGCATCACTCAAATATGCACAAATACGCTTTGTGTTACATTTTTGTATAAAAAGCGCCTTATAAATATTGTTTGATTGATTGATTGATTGATTGAAATCAAATACAACTTATAGCATGGTTAAAAGCTAATAAATGCTATTTTACAGAACAAAAAAAACACGTAATTTTCGTGCTACTAACTTTCTGAAAGGTTAAAATATTATAGTGAATAGAGAAGCAGAAGCAAAATCCATATCCACCATGAATACTATTCCTGCTCACAGACAAACCCACCAAGAAACTATATCACACACAACATTCACAACCTCCATGTTGATCTGCCATTGTTACGTTTGTATTTTTCTTTTGTTTCCTTTTGTTTTGTATTTTGTTAAGACTACTCATCGTAAGCAAATGCACATTTTCAACCTCTGATTGTTCAAGACAATAAGAAAATCATTACTTTTGTTATGGCACTGGGCAAGACACTACTCTAATCTTGTAATCATCTAAAATTGTCTGAATGTGGCGCCTGGTTGGTGGTGGTTTGAGGTGTAGCATGAATGAATAGCTCAGAAATGCAGTTGCAGCTCAGTTGGTAGAACCTTTGTCCACTGAAGGTGGACCGATGGTTGGTGGTTTGAATCCCACTCTCGACATAAACATCATTGGTTGAGTGGTCAGATCCATTGACCCACAGGTTGGCGGTGTGATTCCAGCTCCCACAGATGAATGCTGCCGTTGTGTCCTTGGGCAAGACACTTAACCCACCTCGCCGCCAGTGTCTGCGAACACTGGTGTGTGGTTCCTTGATGTAAAGTATTTTGAGTGCCTTGAAGGTGAAAAAGTGCTACATAAAAATGTGACCATTTACCAAGAAATTGTAAAACAAATGTTGTGTCTAGAAAAGCGCTATATAAATATAATACATTAAATTTTGTTCAATTTTTTGTAACATGTATTTGAGCTTACTCTGTCTTGCCTCAGAACAGATATATTGTCTAATACATTCTAGGGCTGGGAATCACAGGATCCTTCACGATTCAGCACATGGCTCATGATATGATATTATCACAATATGATGATACCTGCGATGATGGATATACTGCGACGATACTCTGTGATATATTGTTGTTTTTTAATAACCAAATACACTTTAGCGACAATATTTCTTTGTTAAACCACTACTTGTGCAAAGTGAATATGAAATACATCTACTTTAATCATCAAAACAGTGAAAATGTCAAGCGTATTGCATAAACAAGTTTCCTTAAATTAAATAAGCAACAAAATTATAAAAGATACCAAAAATTACTCCAAAATATCAATACAGCAGCCCACAATATTGACCAAATTTAGTATCACAATATATTGGTATTTCGATATTTTTGCACACCCCTACTACATTCCTTGTTGCTCTTCCAATGATATTTTTCTATTTTCATTTATTTATTTAACAAAGAACCCTTTTTTTTTTGACATGTGACATTCTGTTGGGCCGGACCTTACCACCCATGTGAAAACACTCCCCTTGAGCGTATTCTCTGACCTTTACACAGGAAGTTGGGATTAGGGGACATGGGGTGTGAAGAGCCATGCATTTTTATGAACACAGCTAAGGTCTGACGTTTCACCATGGCGAGCCCCCTGCCTTGGACCTGCCTCTATCTGCACTGCGACGGAGTGGAGATTGCCGACTGGGGTATCATTACAAGGGCCATAAAAGAGCGATTTACAGGGCGGCCAGCCAGTGGAGTCAGCACCGTACCACCCCCGCCCCCCGCAGGGAGTTTGTAGCACTGCGCCTACGAGAAGAGTCTCAAACATGAAGGTAAAAGACTTTAGGAAGATAGGGACTTATCTTAAAATGTGTATACGACAGGTTAGGCTACTTATTTCGCTAAAACAGTTACCAACCCTACATTTAAAGGGCCTTTATTATGCTATTTAATATTCTTTCTTATTTATGCTTATTTTGTGATCTATGTTATATATCCTCATCACAAACATACCTGGTGTTGCGTTTTGTTTCATTCACACAACACAAATCTTGAGTATTTAGGCCGAGTTCTTTCCTCAAACATAAAACTCTGTTCCACCTTATGATGTTGTGGTAATATAGGGACTGCTCCAATGTGTTTTTAAACTCCACACACCTTCACTAGAATCATTTGGATGATTTCAGCCCTGGAGTTGCCAATCTCTACTAAACAAAAGGTAAAAGGTAGCTGTTAACTTGAAAACTACCACTTCGTGACATTACAAGGTGAAAGCATAGGCAGAGTATAACATTTGAGAACACAGAATACTTTTGATAAATATTTTCAACAAGTATATCCCACCAAACACAGAAATAATTAGAAAAACATAAAAAGCTGTCATATGCATTTTAATGTTTGATTGGGGAGAACCAAACATTTATGATTTTGAAGTATGACGACTATTAAGGACAATGTAATGGGCTGCTGTTGCTAAATCTGTGGGTTATAGTCCCTTTGGTCAAACAATGATACCAAACACTACAATATCTGCAGCAATAAAAAGTACTAAACTAATCATGTGTGGGTGGATCACAGTTTTCTAAAACTGCATGCTTTCTAGTTTTGTTTCTGAATCTATGTGAACACTTTATGCAAGAGATGAGTCATTCCCTCTTTATGACCCTTATAAAAGTGCAGAGACTTGACAGATGTTTTGGCTTTTAGTCATATTATTTGACATTGGCGTTTTAAAGCACAGAAGTCTAGCGATAAATTACACAGGGGACAGAGACTGTACTTGCTGCATGGATTTGGACACACGAAAATCTACTCTCACCTTTTTACTATTCAAACAATACTTCAAACTGAATTAATAGCTCTGTTTTGTGGACTGGGTGTCATTATTTGCAGAGAACAAATTCAAATAGATAATACAGATGAGAATGTTGCAGTTTAACTTTACGAGAGGTTAGCAATAAAGTCATCTTTAAATTATTTTTGCCATTTCCTGAGTTTGTATTGTGCACATCTGTGTCCGTTACTCCAGCTGATCCTGGTGCTCTATTTTATTGGCTGTCGCTGATGTTTTGTGGTTACGATATGACAGAGCAGTTCAGAGTCGCTTGGGCACAATACACGGGGAGTGCAGTGGATTAAAAATCACATACGAAGATCCAAAGTTGGGTCACGCCTAAAGTTGGGGAGAAACAAATCAGGGCCTAATTGGGCAAATTATCCTGTAGTGTGTAGCGGGTTTTAGGAATGTAAAAATAAAATGTCAAATGGCTTGTCAAAAACACAAAAATCATCACATTTCTACAATACTGTAAATCTTAATAAAGATGGTAATACATTTTCCATAAGGTTGATAATGATTGGTCAACTGAACATATGTACTGTACATCAACTCACTGTCTAAGGGCTGGTTTACACGAGAACAGGTAAAAACGACAAAATATTTGATCGGAAGTGCATTTTGTTTAGACGGTGATGGCGTTTTGGGGGCTTAAAAAATGCAAAAACTGAAACCGCCCTCCAAAGTGGAAAACTTGAATACGCTCCACCGTAGCATTTTCGTCTACACTGACCAAGACGCAAAACTCGTTGTGTACGCGTTTATGTTGCATCAGAGAAGAAGGAAGATTCTACGCATGTGCGCGGACATAGTGATAATGTATCACAGCGCCACCTAGCCGCCTGGCATGCATACCCAATCAAATTCCACACACTTTTGCGTCACCGTATGCACGCAGATTTCCTCCCGAAAACGCTTGTCTAAAGCGGAATAAAAAGTGAAGACGCGACGCCACTTTTGTGTCTTCTGTTCAGACCGTCATCATATAAACGTAGCCTAAAAGGGATGTGACAGGGTGTTGGCAAAAACTCTAAATTCTATTGTCCATATAGATAATAAAAAATAAGAAACAAAAAATAAGTCAACTAACTAACTAAAAATTTTGTCAACAAAGACACCGTCAATCGAATAAGGCTTCCAGCTCTCTGATTCACTGTGAGATTTGCATAACAACATGTCTTTTCCTTGACTACAATCACACATATAAAGCACAAGGTTTGCAAGCAGCACTTCACGGCCAACCTTTTCCAAAATACCAACTCATCAAATGTTTTTCTTTCCTCAAATCAACCCTCCTCAATCAGGCAGGCTTGTTTGGCTGTATTTTGCAACGCCGCGTCAGGCCACCGGGGGGCTACAGCAGGAGGTGGGAGGTGGCTCGAGTATGGAGGTATGTGTGTTTCTGTTACTCCCCACTGTTGCCCTCCTAATCAGGCCTGCTGTACGCCCTGCATATTTCAAGGCGGTTTGTGGAGGACCCCCCCCTCCCGCTGAGTGTGCCCCCGAATAGGCCCCTCTGTCCCCAGGCTCCATGTGTGAAGCTCCCCTTTCTTCTGCTGGGGCTGGGAGCAGACACATGTGCACAGGTACAGTACAAAAGAAGTGCAAATCCAATAGAACAGGGCTGCCGGGTTTCACCATTTTATGAAGTCGAGTCTTTGTACAGTTTCTGTTGCTTGAAAGGTGCGCTAAGTAGCTTTTCTGAAAACCACCACCTGCTTCTCCATAGAGACAACAACTTTTCCTTAGAGACACATAAGAACAGTCTGTCTAGCCAATTTTCAAAACAATGTATTTATATGTAGTTTCAGAAACACAAGGCAGAAGTCCATGGATTCTTTACTTTACAAAATATCATCAACACAGTCACAGTCAGTAGTAGTACCATAGATTTAGGGCCTGTTAACGGGTAAAAATGACAAAATATTTTATTGGAAGTGCCTTTCGTTTAGACAGTGACGGCGTTTTGGGGGCGTAAAAACGCAAAAAACTGAAACTGCCCTCCAAAGTGGAAAACTTGAATATGCTCCACAGTAGCGTTTTCGTCTACACTGCCCAAGACGCAAAACTCTGGTCAAATCTGCTGATGTCGCGTACGCGTTTACATCACATCGGTCCATATATCAGTGTACTTTGTTTGGCAGGACTCCCAGTCCACACCTTGTTGCGTATTTGTTGCTTTGTAGTCTAACGTGGTCTGAAGCAATAGTTGAACTTCTTCGTCTGACCACATAATTTTTTTTTGCTACCGGTAACCATGTTTTGTTTTGCTTTTCACGGCGCAGATGAGAAGAAGGAAGATTCTATGCATGTGCGCGGACAGTGATAATATATCACAGCACCACCTAGCCGCCTGGCATGCATACCCAATCGAATTCCACACACTTTTGCGTCACCGTATGCACCGTATGCTGTCTAAATGCGGAAAAAAGTGAAGATGCGACACCACTTTTGCGTCTTCTGTTCAGACCCACATCATTTATATTATTTTTCCATACTGTACATCGGGATTAACTCAATGTACAGTATGGAAAAATAATATAAATGCCATGAAGCGGTGGGGGCTCTCAGTTCTGCAGTTTTTAATAGTTAGTGGACCTGTTTCTATTATTTTGGAGTTTTAGAACATTTCTCTCTTGTTTTGCATGGGTCACCATCTTACATAGTGGAAAGAAACGTTTTTCTGCACATGCTGTTTTAATAGTATTGTGCCCCTGGGTATATTTGCAACTTTCTAGTCAAAGCAGTCAAAAACAGTGGCTCTACCTCCACAGCCATTGCAATTCCAAGTGCTACGTGACATCACAAAAGACCGCCAAGATTATAGCCAGGTTACAAACACCTGACTGCAGGGGTGAGATTTGAAGTGTGGAAACCTTTTGGACCAATCACATTTTTCATTATACCTTGGGTCTGTTGTCTGTTCTTTTGTTCTTTTGCGCTACAGGCCACACTTTTTCCTGTGAAGATAACATACATTACTAAGCTCTCCCCTGTAGTCAAAAACAACAACAAAATGATGGACTTCCTTTCTCATCCAAAGTCACGCGGTGAGGAAACTCGTAAAAAGAGGATATCTGAAAGAAACAGCCAATAAAACAACTTGAGCTTTGACACAGTTTCCTGCTGGAGCTGCAGTGGTGGTGAGAGGAGCCGAGGCACTGAGGTCAGCACACAGAGGCAGACTGGAGGGCATTACAAACATGGGCCTGCTTTAATGTGATGCATACTGCTACAAACCAGTAATGTCAACTATAAAGAATTTTTAATTGCTGTAACAGTTTCAACTTAGAGGAGGTAGTTGTATTGTTACTGACCTTTAAACATGCTCTTGAGTACGTTTAATTTGTCATTTCATGTTCTGGATCATAAAATAATGGCTATCTTCAGACAACATTGTTCCCACAGATGTGCTCCCTGTCCTGAGAACTGGGATTAAGTTATCATCTACTGGCAGCAGAGGGAACTACTATTGAAAAAAAAAAAAAAAAGACTACCAGATAGATCTAAAAACAGAGTAGGAGACCTCCAGACATTTACGTGGAAACCTTTAAAAATTGTGTGTTTTGAGTGTTAAGATGGATCGAACTTAGTAAAGAGACTTCATAAATTAACCGTGATTACAATATATACAACTCCATATGTTTTTGATGAAGGAAGAATGTTATAATGTTATATGCAAAATATATGTCCTCTAAGATTTTAAAATCCACACCGAGACCCAGGTACATCTCTGGAAAAAAAATAGGAGACCACTGCAAAATTATCAGTTTTTCTGATTTTACTACTTATAGGTATGTGTTTGGGCAAAAGGAACATTTTTGTTTGAGTCTATAAACTACTGACGACATTTCCCCCAAATTCCAAATAAAAATATTATCGTTTAGAGCATTTATTTGCAGAAAATGACAAATGGTCAGAATAACAAAAAAGATACATGTTTTCAGACCTCAAACAATGCAAAGAAACAAGATCAAATTCATTTTAAAACAACATAATACTAATGTTTACACTTAAGAAGAGTTCAGAAATCAATATTTGGTGCAATAACCCTTATTTTTAATCACAGCTTTCATGCGTCTTGGCATGCTCTCCACAAGTCTTTCACATTGTTCTTGGGTGACTTTATTCCACTCCTGGTCCAAGAACTGAAGTAGTTCAGCTTTGTGTTTGTGTTGGAATTCAACAGACGCTGGAATGGAATGGCTGTAATACATGTAGAGATGCTGATTTCAGAAAAAAATGCAGTGGAGCTGTATGTTATTCAATTCTCAGCAAAAAAACAAACAAACAAAAACAATATATATGCTATTATTGCCATAATTTAACGTGGCATTAATGACAGATAATGATATGTCTTTGTACTATAAATGTCTAATGTCTTAGTTGTTTCTAGTACACTATGTCACAGACTAAGATTGTGATCATTTCAATGGACGTTAAGTTGTGGTTATGTAGTAAGTCTTTTGCTTCTAAGATGCCAATGACAACTCTATGGGAACTTCTTGCAAAATGTGTTACCTGATCCAAATACACACAAGGCTATTAAGTTCAGTCTGTATTCAGTGTATGTTAATCTCTTTATAATTTCACTCACAAATATTTAAAGACAAAAGACAATTAAGATGTGCAATTGAATCAAATTTCAATTACAACAATGGAGGTCTTCCAGTTTATAATAATTTTGTCCATAATCTGGTCTTAAAGGTCCGATATTACACAAAATTTACTTGTGAGCGTTTAGTCATGTTATAATGTTGTTACCTCCTTAAAAACATACTGTACCTGGAGTTGTGTTTTGTTTCATTCACACATGTTTGAGTAACCCTTTATTATAAGTCTGTCTATATCTCCAAATCTCCAAATGCTGTTCCACCTTGTGATGTCATGTAGTGGTAATGGTTCCAGGGCTGAACTTATTCAAATAATTCTAGTGAAGATGCAGTTTAAAAAACACAGTGAAGCCCTTCCTTTATTACCACATGACAACAGGAGGTGTTTTCTGTTTGAAAGAAGTAAATATGCAGATTTGTGTGTTAAACGTGTGAATGAAACAAAACAACTCCAGGTCTGTCTGTAATGAGAAAACAACATTATAACAGAGATGAGAAAATGGCGTACTATTTTCTTACTACCAGTGAAGGAGTCAAATCATATTCCAGTCTCAGCAAATGCAGGGATTCTCTATCATGAAAAACTGCTGCTTAAGTCTCTTTCAGCTCATGCATTTGATGAACGGCCTGTCTGAATATACTGATCTGAACAACAGATACTGTTTTTCTTTCAGGGCTATTAAGGTAATAACATCCTCTTTCAAATGGTCCTTAGTATATTGAAGAGAATGCAGTGAATGTGGGACTTACTGTATAGAGCAGATGTGAAATACTGCCGAACAGGATGCATTCCGTCCTTGTGAAGACAGGATGAAGTTAAGATGAATATACTTATAAAACACTCACCTTAAAGCATGAATAAACACACTTTTACCTGCTGTACAAGTGCAACAATGGTATTCATATAAGCTGTTATGCTGTTCCTTTCAATTAAGTGCAGTTTTCATTTGGATGCCATCAGCTTCCATCAGCCGTTAACGCCACATCGGAAAACTGAGAGCCAAAGACTAAGCCATGTTTTAATAAGATGCAGACAATCCAGAAGGATCTTTATAGTAAATGCCACAACTCATTAGGCTAATTACCCTATCACACATTTACTCGCTGCTATTAACAAAGTAGGCAGACAGGCAGAGGGAGAGAAAGAGGAAAACCACACATCTCCACATAAAGTTGGCATTCCAGCAATTAGTGAAAAACATTAAAGCCCACACAGACTTCCTGAGCAAAATAATTAAAGAAAAATGGTGGAGATGCTTCTTCTGGCGCTGTTTCATTTCAAAGTGCGGCCCCCGAACGCTGCGAGGCGGTGCTGCTACATGAGACTCAGGTTAAACTAAGAGTCTATTTGTGTCTTTTTGCACCATCCCACTCACTGTGGGACACACTGACTTGTGAAGTCAAATTTAATTGCATTTACAACAAGGTAACAAGGTGTGTTTAGTCATTAGCTCCTAGCACGGGTAAAAATAATTCCAAAAAGTCAGGCCTGCTGGAGCCTCCCCTGGATACAGACAGTACAGATTGCACTTAGCAGTGACAATAATGATGTTTTAACAGCACATGCTGACGAGCCCTGTGCTCACTGCTGCTGCTCAGCACAGACTCTAATTGGTCACATTACACATTCAGTTTTATCTTTAACAATGTTTACCGTACAATAGAAGGAAGGTTGTGCTTATTTGTCAAAACAACTCTACTCTGATAGAGAATACACTAATATTGTAAAAAACACAGGTTTAACACAACCGCAAGTCCTATCAATTAATATTCATATGATCAATACTACCTCAAAATGCTTAAAGATCCCATGACATGGTACTTCTTGATGCTTTTATATGGCGCCTTAATGGTTTCCTAATACTGTAAATGAATCCTTCTTCAAAATCAAGACTCAGTGCATGAGAAAGCCCCATGAACACAGTCAGAGTCAAAAATATCTCTCTCAAACACTTTATTCTGGGCGTTGTTGCTTGAATGCAAATGAGGAGGACAGAGACAGGCCAGTGCAGCGGGTGGGTGGGGGGTGGGGGGGCAAACTCTCCGCTCTTTCCTCTTTAGCGGTGCGCTGTGCGCTGTCACCCACTTCCATGTTTAAGCGCAGAGGAAGAGATGAGACGATTTCCATTGAAAAATAAACACATTTCCACAGAAAATAAAATTAAACCACTGCTGTTTCAGAGGTTCGGAGACTCGGATAAAGGACATCCGAGCCTGGAAACACTGGCAGGTAAAAAACAGCATCTCGCATTGCGTAGCTTGTTCGCGGTCCAAACTCTCTGGGCATGAGTTCCAGAGATGGGGTAGACATCCAGACGGGGGGTGGAACTGCATTTGCATTTTTCCCCGAGTGTGACGTCAGAAATTTCCCTTGTTCAGAATCGTTTGGGCTGTCTTTTTTTCAAATGCGGAAAAGGATCGCAAATGCTCAAGTTACACATTTCGCAACTTTTAGCCATGGGAGGGGGCCTAAACAGGGTAGGGGAGCTCACATTAATGTTCAGAAACCTCAGAAAGTGAAAATTTCATGCCATGGGACCTTTAACTATCTTTTGAAATACAAACTAAGATTATGCTGTCCACCATCACCATTTCTGCCCATAACAGAATCTTTTTTTAACCTTGTATCAAAAAATAATGCACATGAACAAGTACGAGTGAAACTATAGACGACATAACATGTAACTTTAACCTGGCTCAGTTCTTCTCAAACACAGGTCCAAGTGTGTGATCGCACAGAGGAAACAGAACAGACCGAGGCTCCAAACATGGCCGCTCTCATCAAAACCTCTGTGTCTCTGAGGAGTGACAGAGGCCTTTACAGCACAGCCCTGGGCACGAGGCAGGGGTCTGTCTCCTCACACAGAGACGAGACCACAGGGCCCCAAGCAGGGCCCCTCTGACTGTCAAGTGAAAAGGTCTGAACCAGGAGAGAGGCAGGTGCTGTATGGTAGGGCTGCAAGATTAATCACAACCGAAAACTGCAATGTGAACGCAATAAGTATTACGATTTCCTCTACAAACAACAAAATATCCTGTAAAAACTGCTAACTCTGTAGTTTAGATCTGTACAAACATCTGAAATATGTTTTGTATTAGTTTGTCAATTCATATTTTAATTTCAGTCTTACTGTCAATTATTCTGCACGTGTTTAAAATGTGAACTTTGAACAGAATCGTATTATTAAAATGTGAATTGCTAATCTAAACGCAATCTCCGTTAAATATTTTTCCTCAAATAGTTCAGCCCTACTGTACAGGTCTGAAACAGGAGAGAGACAAGTGCTATAGACTGAGAATCTTGTTAGTGATTTGGTGAGCTGCCTACGCCAGAGTTGGCCCAGCTCGATTAAAAATGTCTGTATTTTGAATAATTTACTTCATAAATAGATAATACAAGCTCATTATAAGGAGCATCAATATTCTAGTGATAAGCTGTAGGCGGTGAGCTTTTCTGCCTTTACTGGTGTTTTTGGGTTGTGCCTGGTGGTGTTTTCTCTGCCTGTTTTCACACAGAACGGGGAGCTGCCTCACAGTCACTGCACGGCAAATACAGCAGAGCATTTGGAACTTATGTGTGAAGACTAAAGCACTGTGAACTGCCACAAAGAAAAGTGACAATACACACAAAAGATACAGCCTCTTATATGAGCTGACAACACCAGTAGTGAATGCATACAGAGAACATCTGTCTTTTACACAACTAGTCTGAGAAACTCAGAGATGCTTTAATGGAAAGATAGAAAAAGTGTCCAGAAAAGTTTACCCAGCCAGCCAGAATAACACACTTTGACAAAGCTTTACAGACGAGTGGATCTGGAGCTGTATTCTGTCTCCCTGATTTCAGAGGTTGTGATTTATTTTATTTATTCTTTATTTAATAGGGACAGTGCATATTAATGAACATCTTGCAGTGTAAATATGCCAGATTATTGCAAAAATGCTATTTCCATCTGTGGTCCCTGGACAGGTGACACCACAGCACCAAACAGACACCACACATCAAAACAAACATGATTGCTTAAACATAAAGGACTGAGAAACAGCACAGATTTTCTCAGAATCAACAATCACAGCATTTCTTATCTAAGGTGAAATTAGTTATATATTTTATTCCGAACGTTACAAGAATTTTCAAGAGGAAAAGTCTTCGGCATGTGAGACACACGTGATAGCAGCTCTGGTTGGATCGTCTCAAGTTTGGACAGAGGTTTTTCACACTCAGAATATAGAAGGGACTGACTGACCAGGCAACCATGAAGCTACATGACAGTCCATTCATATAATAATATCAAAAATAAGAATCAGCACTTTTCTCAGGACTCAAAAATCCTTTTCAGTCTGGCTGGCAATGTGCCCCTCCATCTCAAACTCATTCACACAAACTTTGGTGACACCTGCAGTACTGTTACTGTTCTTCTTCTGGCACACGGCATAGAAAAAGGTGCAGTGTGCACTTTTTTGGTTTGGGATCTGTCACCTGCTTGTTTCTATGGATACGTTACTGCTCTGTCTGGAATGTTCCTCAGTATGACATTACATAGCAGTCATGATTATAATGAACTAATCAGCACAGTAAATAAGGAGGTAAACAAAATAAAGAAGTGGATGGATTTCAACAAATTATCACTTAATCTAAACAAAACCAAAGTTATGCAATTTGGAAATGCAAAACAAACTCAAAACAACCAATTATGATTGAAAATGTTCTAATTGAGACAGTAGCTGAAATAAAATTTCTTGGAGTCATCATAGACAATAAATTGTCTTGGAAAACCCACGTCAGACATATAAAAACAAAAATCTCCAAAAGTCTCTCCATAATAAATAAAACAAAATATTACCTTGATTACAATGCATTGCATACACTATACTGCTCAATGATTCTTCCTTACTTCACATATTGTATTGAAGTATGGGGGAATACTTATCAAACTACACTAAAACCTCTAATTGTCTTACAGAAACGAGCCCTACGGATTATTCACAAAGTTGGGTTTTTAGAATACACTCGTAATCTTTTTACACATTCCAAGCTCTTAAAATTTGAAGACCTTACTCAGTAATACACAGCAATTATTATGTTTAAAGCATACCATAAACTACTACCAAAAAATCTACAAATACTATTTACTTTGAGTGAGAGAACCCATAACTTGAGAGTGACTGGAGACTTCAAACTGCCCAAAGTGAGAACCACTAAAAAAGGTTTTTGCATGTCTGTATGTGGTGTGAAAGTCTGGAACAGTTCAAACTCTACAAGCAATACCAAAGTGTCAATATGTTTAAATTACATTACAAAAATATGGTCTAGTCACAGTATGTGGAGAGAGTCTAAGGTCATTTCATCACTGTCTTCTGCAAAACTAGTTCTGCTGGAACATCTCTTATCATTGTACGTGCTTTTCCTTACCTTATGGTACTTGCTTTCTCTTACCATCGTTGGTATGCACTTTTTTACCATTGCTGGTACTGTATGTGCTTTTCTTACCATTGCTGGTATTAGTATTCAGGTCCTGTATCCTTAACAGTGTTGGGCAAGTTACTCAAAAACTGTAATGCACTACTTATTACTTGTCACTGTCATTTTAAAGTAATGCCTTACATTACAATATTACTTTAAATAAAAAGTAAGGCATTACACTACTTTTGCATTACTTTAGTTACTCTCGCCAAAATGACTGGAAATAAGGATTTGGCAATCTACAGTGCAAATCTGTCATGATCTGTCAAAAAATAAAGAAGAGTTCATAACAGATAAGAATTATCATGGGAAAATGGAAGTGATTTTCCTTTACTTATGTTAATATGTATAGATGTAATGGGGGGTGGGGTTAAATAAGTTTTCTTCCCCCCACTCCTTCTTGGACATTACAATTTTGATTGTTCTTTTGTATATTTGTACTACGTTTTTCATTTGACTTTGATATTGTACATCTTGAGAATGTTGAAAAATAAAAACTAAACCAAGAAAAAGAAAAAAAAACAGCTCTACCTTACATTTATTCAATTACAGGTGTTTTTATGGGTCAAAAATGGCTAGAAAAACAAGCATTCTGACTGTGAGCAGGGTTCCCTCTCCACAGATCTGACCTGTAACTTGGTCTGGTATGGTCTCCATGAAGATAGTTTTGTTTTAATACCATACTGTGAAACATTCTAGACAAAGCAATATCTCCATGAAGAAAAGCATTTGACAGACCCTCAAACAGAAAAGTTACACAATGCACCTTTAGATTGTGTAGGTTCATCTATCATGTGGAGTCTGCTTACCTTTGAAAATTACTGTTGGCGTGAAAGAGAAATACATTATATTTTACATAAAACAGGAACAAACAGATGCATGTAAAGTTAAAAAATATATACGAGGTCTGTCACGATAATGACAACTTCATAACTTCAACTTACTGTTCAGTATACTGGGTAGAACTATATTTTTATGGAGGTCATTACCGTGTGTACTTTTTATTTGCACTACTGGGTTATTTTTAGGCTATAAAATGAGATTTGAGTTTAATAACTTGACCCATTACAGATGCAAACTATGTACTAAAGTGTTTCATTCTGTTGTTTATTATATAGTTTATATAATATAGTTTATAGTAATATAGCATTATAATAGTTTTGTGTTTTTTGTGTCAGTGGCATAAATTAGTTTCAATATTATATTTTGTCATCTATATTTTCTTCAGCAATAAATTGCACTTCAAAAATGTGTTATCGTTACACATCTAAAATCTATAGTTTTTTTGTTATTACTATTATTTATTCCTCAAATTGAAACTGCTATTTATTAACTTTTTGGTTGGGGGTCGGTCATGTGCTTGTTTCTATGGATATGTCATTGCATCTCCATAGAGAAAAGCATTTGACAGACCCTCCACCAGAAGAGTTACACAATGATCCTTTAAATATCTTTGTGTTAAATAACGGCCTCTGTGCTGAACAGACCCATTTGGCTGTGTTGGAGAATGGTGATTTCAAAGTTACTTTAGCTAATTCAGAGAAGAGGAAATGGATGGTGCTTGTCTCGTGCTTTGATGAGAGAAAACATTCAGGAAGGTGCTGTGCGTATGTTTAAGTGTCGCTAAGTGAAAAATGAGAGAGCCATGTTTGAGAGCACATTTGAAAAGCCTTCACTGTATGTCACGCTTAGTTTAAAAGAACACCATAAAAATAACTCAGGCCTTGGAGCCATCTCGACCTTCATCAGGGAATAGCAATCAATTTACTGCAATTTCTTTAGCACAGTATGTGGCAAAGAGAAAGGACTGTTTTCTGGTCTTCAAAGAAAATGGACATAAAGGCACTACCAATCCTGTTCACAAGTACAGAGCCAATTAGCCACATGTTTACACAGCCCTGATCGCCAGTGTCCTTATGGAGGCGAGCACATGGCTCTTTCACATACACTAGACCTACCTGTAAACTGCTCTTTTGTCGGACTCCAGCTGGGCCTGGGGATCAAGGGTCACGCTGACCGAGGTGTTTCCTGCTGCAGAGGCTGCTGGGATATGGACCTGTGGGGTCTTGGTGTTCTGCTGAGTGGTGCCCGTCATCTGAGGAGTGAGAAGGAAAAATGACTTAATTAACTATACTTTAATATATTTTAAACTGGCAATATTATTGTTTAGTTTGAAAGATGATCAATGATGTTTAGACTACATTTAATTTATATTATTCTGAAAAAAAAGTCACACACCATACACACACCAAGCTGTGTCCCATTACTCTGTCTTACCCCTTCCCCTTTATCTACATCTTTGTCTTGCCCCTCGATACCGAGCTGAGAGGGCTCGGGGTATGAATGTTCCTCTAAGAAATGGGACACCACTCGATTACCGTTTGCATCATCATCCCTTAACTCTACCTGGCTGCTACGTCTACAGAGGTGACAACAATTGACGCAAATAAACGCAAACAAATGTCAAGGATTATCGGGTACCTCAGCTCGCCAAAAAAAACCTAGCTTGTTTATACATGAAAGTTTGATGAAACTGACAACGTCGGCTAAACAGACATCACTACAAGTAAAACCGCAACAACAGTTCACTAAAAGTAACGTAGAGCAGAAGCGTCATAATTGTAAACCATGCTAAAATGTTAATCGATAATCACAACTGCTGAAAATACATTTATGAGACTCCTTGGCTGGTCGATGTGATGCTGCCATCCTGATCCCAAAACCTGCCTGAGCTTGTAGGCGTACTCCTTCGTTTCAAGTCTGGTCGAGAGCTTACGTCGTTTCAAGGGGTATGTAGCCCTCGGTCGTGGCCCTAGCCCTTGATCAGTATTAGAATCGGGACACCCCTTGCCCTCACATGACCGTGCAAAACCAAGGGGTAGGGGTGAGATGAAGGGGTAAGACAGAGCTATATTAATTTCAAGTATCAATAATCTTGTATTAATCTAGTAATGCTAAATGGTCACATTTTATGTAGCGCTTTTCCACCTTCAAGGCACTCAATGCGCTTTACATCAAGGAACAACTCACCCACTCACAAATACATTCATACGCCAGTGTATGCACATGCTTGGGGGTGAATTACGTTAAGTGTCTTGCCCAAGAACACAAGGACAGTATTCATCCATGGGAGCTGGTCAGATCTAAAGGCCCTACCAATGAAGCTTACTGTATGTTGAGAACATCTGAGACACCAACTGAGCTACTGTTTGTTTCCTTTACTTGTTATTTATTCAAGAAATGTTCACATTTTCAACATCTTTTCACACGTCTGTCAGATTAATTGTAACATGTACTTGAACATTACTTGTAATCTTTGGCCAAATTATCATTTCAAGGAAGATTACACTTGCACGATTAAATATTTTGCCTATTTTACCAACCTGTGTGTCTTTTACATGTAATATAACAGTTACCAGTTTAATAGACATGTACTGTGTATAGACTGAGAGGAGATGGAGAGACTGAGCAGGTGCACAGACTGAATGTTTGCCATGAATCAATGTTATTCGACAGGTCAGTGTATTTTTAAATGAAGCTCAGGAGCTGTGAAGTGACTGTCTAAATAGGAGACATATACTATAATTCATGTGAACAACCAACCAAGGCTGTAAAATGAGTAATCTTAGGCATATTAAAATGGCAAAAACTGCAATTACTTCAGTAGCATTATATCTTCCAATATTAATGATACTTGACATGTTAATTAAAGGTGTACTGTGTAACTTCTCTGGCAGAAGGTCGCTATCTGCTTGTCTCCATGGTGATGCTATTGCTTTGCTTTGAATGTATTTATGTCCATAGAGTCAAGTTACAGTCGACCAAGAAAATGGGCAGGTTGAATTTGCGGAGAGGTGACCCCTCTCACAATAGGAATACATTATTTTATAAGGTTAAGGTATTTTATTAGCATCAGCATCATCTGATTAAATAAATACAAGACATTTAACGGTTCTACATTGCACAAAACCGACACTACTGTATGCTATAATGCTGTTACTTCATCAAAAACATATCTGAATTGTGTTTTGTTTCATTCACACATGTTTGAATAGTCCTTAATTATTAAGTCTGTTTACATCTCCAAAGCTCAAAATGCTCTGTTCCACCTTGTGATGTCATGAAGCAGTAGTTAAATATATTAACAGCTACCTTTAACCTTTAGGACAGCAGAAATTGGAAATTCCAGGGCTGAAATTATCCAAATGATTCTCGTGAATGTGTATGGAGTTTACAGATGCAAGGGAACACCACATGACATCACGACGTGGAACATTTGATAGAAGAACTCAGCCAAAATATGCAGAGTTTGTGTGTTAAACATGTGTGAATGAACTAAAACAAAAACTCCAGGTATGTTTGTGATGAAGAAACAACATATTATCATAGATGAGAAAAAAGTGCAGTATGGGTCCTTTAAAGTCATATTGTGGAGGATTCCAGGTTAAACAACATCTCCATGGAAACCAGCACATGAATACACAAATCTAAACACAGTACTGGTAAGATAAACCTATAAAGTAATGCAGAATCGTAGTCTCATAGTTTTTAATATTGGCTTTAACTCTGCTGTCTTGTCTTCTCCATTCACCCCAGTTTTCCTGTCTCCTCTGTTCCCTCTTAGGAAATGAGTCTCACAACCCCCATCGGCTTTTGGATGGGGTGGGGTCTGGAGGAAGCTTCAAGTCTTAATCCCAGCTCCAAATGGGAAATAAATTAGCTTCTTCACACTTAACTAGCTCTCATTTGCATTTGCGCGAGCTGCATCTCGGGAGCTCTCCCCTGGCACTAATCCTTGGGGCGAAAGGATACGGAGGTGGTGCGCTCCAGGGGGGAGGCGGAGGACGGTCTACTTCCCATCCGTGCAGTGGTCCGCGAGTTAGACAAAGAGGGCTGTCCTGTGGCATCAGCGCTGACGAATGAAAAGAGCTCGGCCAGTGTGTGTGGATGGATGCTTAAGCCTTTGACAGACAGACCCGTGTAACCGGTTTGAAATGTGGACAACTCACCTGGAGAAATGTGTTAGAAGTACTTTTTTTCTTTCTTTTAGTCTGTGTTAATGTGCAGTTTTAATTTATATTGTTTTGTTTTCTTAATTATTAATATGTTACTGTTTTGTCTAACAATATGACAAAAAAAGAATAATCATTCCATCGTAATTGAGTAAACCCTTATTATTACCCTGTCTACATCACAAGGTGGAACAGAGTGTTTTCAGTTTGACAGAATAACTAAACCTAAATAAGAAGGGTTTGTGTGTTGAACATACAGTATGTGAATCAAACAAAACTCAACTCCAGGTATGTTTTTGATAAGGAAACACCATTATAACATAGATAATAAAATAGCGCAATATTGGCCCTTTAAGTAGGTACAGAGTACTGGGTGGGGATACTAGGTAGGTGAAAAAAAAAAGATTTTCTGATCACTCAACCCTCAATTGCAGGTCAGGATTACTCAAACGGGCACGCATCAATCAAAATATACTCAACAAAAATATAAACGCAACACTTTTGTTTTTGCTCCCATTTTTCATGAGATGGACTTAAAGATCTAAAATTAATTCCAGATACACAATATTACCATTTCTCTCAAACATTGTTCACAAATCTGTCTAAATGTGTGATAGTGAGCACTTCTGCTTTGCTGAGACAATCCATCCCACCTCACAGGTGTGCCACATCAAGATGCTGATCTGACATCATGATTAGTGCACAGGTGTGCCTTAGACTGCCCACAATAAAAGGCCACCCTGAAATGTGCATTTTTTTTTTTTTTTTGCTTTATTGGGGGTCTGGGGACTCAGAACCAGTCAGTATCTGGTGTGACCACCATTTGCCTCATGCAGTGCAACACATCTTCTTCGCATAGAGTTTATCAGATTGTCAATTGTGGCCTGTGGAATGTTGGTCCACTCCTCTTCAATGGCTGTGCGAAGTTGCTGGATATTAGTGGGAGCTGGTACACGCTGTCGTATACGCCGGTCAAGCACATCCCAAACATGCTCAATGGGTGACATGTCCGGTGAGTATGCTGGCCATGCAAGAACTGGGACATTTTCAGCTTCCAAGAATTGTGTACAGATCCTTGCAACATGGGGCCGTGCATTATCTTGCTGAAACATGAGGTGATGTTCATGGATGTATGGCACAACAATGGGCCTCAGGATCTCATCACGGTATCTCTGTGCATTCAAAATGCCATCAATAAAACGCACCTGTGTTCTTCGTCCATAACAGATGCCTACCCATACCATAACCCCACCACCATGGGCCACTCGATCCACAACATTGACATCAGCAAAGCGCTCACCCACACGACGCCACACACGCTGTCTGCCATCTGCCCTGAACAATGTAAACCGAGATTCATCCGTGAAGAGAACACCTCTCCAACGTGCCAGACGCCATCGAATGTGAGCATTTGCCCACTCAAGTCTGTTACGGCGACGATCTGGAGTCACGTTAAGACCCCGATGAGGACGACGAGCATGCAGTTGAGCTTCCCTGAGACGGTTTCTGACTGTTTGTGCAGAAATTGTTTGGTTATGCAAACCAATTGTTTCAGCAGCTGTCCGAGTGGCTGGTCTCAGACAATCTTGGAGGTGAACCTGCTGGATGTGGAGGTCCTGGGCTGGTGTGGTTACACGTGGTCTGCGGTTGTGAGGCCGGTTGGATGTACTGCCATATTCTCTGAAACGCCTTTGGAGACGGCTTATAGTGGAGAAATGAACATTCAATGCACGAGCAACAGATCTGGTCGACATTCCTGCTGTCAGCATGCCAATTGCACGCTCCCTCAATGCTTGTGACATCTGTGGCATTTTGCTGTGAGACAAAACTGCACATTTCAGAGTGGCTTTTTATTGTGGGCAGTATAAGGTACACCTGTGCACTAATCATGATGTCAGATCAGCATCTTGATGTGGCACACCTGTGAGGTGGGATGGATTATCTCAGCAAAGCAGAAGTGCTCACTATCACACATTTAGACAGATTTGTGAACAATGTTTGAGAGAAATGGTAATATTGTGTATCTGGAATGAATTTTAGATCTTTAAGTCCATCTCATGAAAAATGGGAGCAAAAACAAAAGTGTTGCGTTTATATTTTTGTTGAGTGTATAACTCTGAGTAAGATAATGATGACGAACACTATAACAACATAATTAAAAGCTCTAGTTTACATACTGTATGTAGGAGTAGTTTAAATTTGTTGAAAATATCACTTTATCAAGTAAAAAGTACAAGGGTACAAAAAGGCATGCACTGATACTGGTACTGGTATCAAATCAGTCAATATCCTGCTTGGAGCCTTTACTGACTGATGGCCCAGGACTTCTCATCATGCTTGAAATAACTAGTTACTCGCAGCATACATAACAGTTACACAATCACATTTTGTAATAAATTGTGAATAAACTGTGTTTTGAGAGAAGAAAAATGCAATCCCTACAGTGGTATTGGTTAATATCAGATATCGGCAGATACTGGATGGGTGCATAGGTGTAAAAACATTACACAATTAAAGGTCCTATATTATGCAAAATGGACTGAGCTTTAAGTCATGTTAGAATGTTGTTACCTGATCAAAAACATACCTGGAGTTGTGTTTTGTTGTTTTGTTGTTCATTCACACATGCTTGAGTAACCCTTTTATTATTAGTCTGACTGCATCTCCAAAGCTCAAAATGCTCTGTTCCACCTTGTGATGTCATATAGCGGTAGTTTTCAAGTTAAAAACTTCTTTTACCTTTGTTCAGAAGGGATTGGAAATTCCAGGGTTGAAATCATCCAAATCATTCTAGTGAAGGTGTATGGCATTTAAAAACACAGTGGAGCATTTCCAGTATTATCACATGACATCACAAAGTGGAACAGAGTGTCTTCTGTTTGAGAAGACCTCAGCCTAAATATGCAGATTTGTGTGTTAAACATGTGTGAATGAAACAAAATACAACTCCAGGTATGTTTGTGATGAGGAAACAACATGATAAGGTAGACCACTGCCAGTACAGTACAGTACAGTATTACAGTACAGTACTACAGTACAGTACTACAGTACACTAAACTAGTAGGCTATATTCTCACTGTAAACAAGGCAAAGCATTTGGCAGTAACACCAACCACAGTGTACTTACTCCAAGCCTTTTACAGGTTAATCAATACGCTGTGCTAAAGCAAGATGCTAATTGCTTCTCCACACACATATAGGCCACATTAACGCATAAATACAAAGCACCATCACACATCTGTAGCCATCTTATTCTCAGTAACGGATACATAACAAGGCTGCTCCAGTCTATGTTATTGTCAGTGATATCTAAAAGGTGCGCTATGTAACTTTTCTGGGGGATGGGTCGTCGTGTTCTTATTTCCATGGTGATGTTTTTGATTTGTTCTGTAATGAGAGAAATTGAGTGGCGTTGCTTTTTCACACACATACAGAGCTTTTGAAAAAAATTCTATGGTTTGGAAATCAAACTTGGGAGTAGGAATATTTAGTTTAATTATGTTGTGAACATCTAGAAAAAAAAAACATCTTTTTGTTTTAACTGTCCTCATTTTATACTGAAAAAATATTATATTCACTGTTGTAAATTGAATAAAACCAGCCCCAACATCACCCCATTTAAATGCAACAGATTACTTTAAATTGATGGAAAACTTTTCAGTTAGATGTTATCAAATTCTAAAATCAGGTGAATCATTTAACAACCCTTACCATTTCTGTGTATGTATTGTTTGCATTTTTTTTTTTTTTAGTTTCTATTTCAAGAGACAATATAGAGACATTAAAGGTGCATTATGTGTCAGAACAGAGATAGATTACATAATGAATTAGATTGATTTACAGAAAAATTACAGAAATTAAATGCAACATGTCCTTGTACCGTTCGTTCTTTTGCATTTCAATTAACAACAAAAAACAATAAAATGGATAATGGATGGATGTTTGCATTTTTGAATGTGTTTAGTAAAATGTTTGATTCTTGTTTGTATTATGTCTATACTGAACCTTGTTAAAAAAATAAATAAAAAATAAACTACAGTCCTTGCTCTCATGTTACAGCCTGGTCCATGGTGACTCCGTGCACATGTCTCCGGAGGCACACAGAGGTAGAACAAGCCCGGCTAACGAGTCTGGTTGGGAAAGGTAATTAACAGGCTAAGTGCAGTCAATACTAATACAACAACATGGGTCTAGCAGAGGGACGGCTGTTAGGACAGCAACATGACAACTGGCTTGGTTTGCTCTGGATAAATAAGGCTTAAATCGGATGTACTTTGAAAGGTTATCACTTTGAAATAACTACAGCTTAATTAGCAATAATAAAGCATGAACAAATATTTAATTAATTATAAGCAAATAGTTTATTAAGAATGAATCAGAGTTAGTAAATTCTCAATTAAGATTAGAAGTTATTAGGGTACATTATGTGCAATATGTGAAATACTCTACTTACACCTTATTTAATCCTACCTGTGCCTTTGTATTTTATTATATTTTATTACATATTTTCTATTATATTGTTTACCTTTTCCCCTGCACTTTTTGCAACACTTTTTTACCATGTACTATTATTGCTGCTATTAGTACTTCTTGACTATCTTAGCGAGTCAACGGTTCTTCTGATCCTAAGCATTTCATTGCATTGTTGACCTTGTGTCGATCCTGCATATGACAAATAAACAATCTTGAATCTTGAATTAAGTAGTTACTAATTAAGTAGTTACTTGTCTCTGCTCTATAGGTATAATCTGTCACCCGTGGATCATTATCTTAGAATTTGGACGATTTAAACCACAATATTGATCTAAAATGACTGAATAAAAGAAACAAGTCTGTTGACTTCCAAGTAAAAAAAAAACTGTGGCGCCCAATGGGAGCTGACGTCGGCGTAAAAACTGCTGTCAGCACCTACTGTGGAGAGCTGCACATAATGCTAGTGGGTAGCAATTTTTTTTTGACTATGCGACACTGCCAAATCCCTGATTAAGAAAATAAAATTAGAAAATCAAGTAAGTACAGAGCAGTGGGCGTGTACTGGTGGTGGTTGAAGCAGTGATGTCTTGAACACAGGAGAATAAAGATTACTCAAATGTGCATGAATCACTGTTAATCTGTAGCGAGGTCCAGACTTCACTCATAGTAAGAACGGACATTTTACAAGGTCAACAATCTAAACACTTGAAACTAAATATTTGCAAGACGGATCAGTTTAATGTCATACAATACCAGTACCAGTACCGTGGCCTGCAAGCAGTGTTGGGCACGTTACTTTGAAAAAGTAATTAGTTACAGTTACTAGTTTCTAACCCAAAAAAGTAACTGAGTTAGTAACTGAGTTACTACACTATAAAAGTAACTAGTTACCTAGGAAAGTAACTAATGCGTTACTTTTTTTGTGTGTGAAAAAATGGGTTTGAAACAGGTTTGAAAACAAATTTATAAAACACAAAACACAGAGACAAATTTACATGTGACAAAAACACAAATACAAACAAGCGGAAGTGACACAGCGACATGCGGGACAAGGAGAATGTCAACAGTAGTTAAAAGAGAGTGTGTGTTTATAGTCAGAACCTTTCTTTTTTATTTCTATTGTTGCGGTGAATGAACAATGTTTTACCCCAATTGTAGAGTCAACCTTCTCCATGTTACGTGCCTTTGTTCAGCCTGTGGACGGTCTCTGGAGATCACACTGAACCAAGACCAAGCGGAAAATATTGACACTTAAAAGTAAACTGAACAATGCTGGGTTGTATCGACGAAAATATTACACCCCCAGAACCACCATCATTCATGCGATCAGAACCAAACTCTGTGAACCTGTTCAACTCTTTGGTTATCGAACCATGTGGCACGCAACTAGGCAAAAACATAATATTCCAGTCAAGAGAGAGGACATGATGCATATATTACGAGAACTTAATCCTCAAGGATGCAAACGGATCATCAGAAGAACCAACCATTCAATGGCCCCAAGTACATGTGGTAACTACATGTGGTTCTGGGGGTGTAATATTTTCGTCGATACAGCCCTGCATGATTCACTTTACTTTTAAGTGTCCTCAGACTCATTTGTACGCCATGCAAAGTTGACACTGACAGCATATCCCATATGACACTGTAAGAGTGACCCTCACTGAAATAGTCAATACAGCATTGCAGGATTTTTCCCGCTTGGTCTGGGTTCAGTGTGATCTCCAGAGACTGTCCGCAGGCTGAACAAAAGCACGTAACCTGGAGAAGGTTGACTCTACAATTGGGGCAAAACATTTTTCATTCACCACAACAGAAATAAAAAAGAAAGATTCTGACTATAAACACACGCTCTTATTGAATTACTGTTGACATTCTGCTTGTCCCGCATGTCGCTGCGTCATTTCCGCTTTTTAGGATATTCCCTTTCCGTCAAGAACTGTCTTGTTAATTTGTTTCGGGGGTTTGTATATGTGTTTTTGTCACATGTAAATTTCTCTCGACGCTTATATAAGTGTTTTGTGTTTTGTACATTTGTTTGCATGACTACTGTTGCACATTTATTTTTATCTTCACTTTCAATGCACTTTCAATTGCACGTTTTACTGCACTGCTGCATCTTCCATTGCACATTTTTGATGCACACTACATATTTTTGGACATCTGTAAATAGGTATTTATTTATTTATTCTTTGCACTGCTTTTAGATTTAGATTTTGTCTTGGGTCGTTTTCACACCAGGAAAGTCCGATAGTTCACTTGCTTTGGTCCGGACCAAACATTTTTTTTATTTTTTTTATTTTGGTGCGGTTCGCTTTCACACTGCAGTTTTTCCCCAAGCGAACTAACATCTATAAACAAAAGCACATGTGCTGAGGTCGCTCAGCCATTGGACAGAATGAGCCCTGTCAGTGTCCAAACGCGGAAGGAGGAGAATAATGGTGTTACGTGCCGTTTTCAATCTAGCCTTAGCGATATGGTTTACTCAGTTTATACAGTTTGCACAAATGTTTGAGCAGCATCGTGAGGTTTACACTATGTTACAATCAATTTCCAAATGACGAAGACACAGGACAAGACGACTACGGAGGACAGAACTCGTGCGCGCATCAAGTTCTGACTCTTGTTCTTCACGCAAAACGTAAGTAAGCCTCGTAAGTTTCGTTTTGTTTCGTTTAGTTTAGTTTCATAAGCCTCAGTTTCCCATAATGCTCGACATACGACGGGAGCTCGTTAAGTACAAAAAGCCAACTTGTGTCGGATCGAGTCCGGTCTGCATTCTCACCTCAAACGAACCGCACCAGAGTTCGTATGGAACCGGTCCGAGACCGACCTTTTTAGGTGGTCTCGGTTCGCTTGTTTGCTCCGGATTGAGACTTTTGGTTTTTGTTCACACCAGCCCAAAAGGTCCGAATCAAAGGAGCAAACGAACTCTGGTTCGTTTAAAACGAACCAAACAAGGCAGGTGTGAAAACGACCTTAGAAGTTTTTGTTTTGTCTTTATATTGTATTTTGTACACTGTCATTTTGCATTGCTTGGCCAGGGAGAAAGAGAATTTCGATTCACTGTATGTTGAACACATATGGCAGAATTGACAATAAAGCTGACTTTGATCTTTGAACATTTGCAAATGTGTTTTGTGAAACTTGAAATTTGTTTTCAAGATGTTTCTAAATGTATTCTAAATGTAATTCTGTTTTCAAACTTGTTAATGTGTCTTGTGAAATATAAAAGTGTTTTGCACTCGCCTGCCACGATAATACTGTACAACATTCAAGCAAAGCAACGGCATCTCTATGGAGACAAGAAGGTTGCATAGTGCACCTTTAAAAGAGTAAAGGGTCTGACCTGTTGGCTCTCCTGGTACGATGGTGGAGGAACGCTCTGGGTGGCCATCATTGTCACTGCTGATGCTGGGGACACATGTTGCATCATGGGAGTGCTTCACATTCAGACTGAGGGAAAACAGAAAGGAAAAAAAGAAACTATAACATGACTTGGCATGAGAGAACATTGTAAATTCTCGTACGGCCACCAGGTGTTGCTGTGATTAAATAACAGAATCATTGTACCATCTTTGTTCACTTACTAATGAATTTCTTTGTTTTATCCTCTGTGCATGTA
The DNA here is from genome assembly GCA_036785185.1 of Paratrypauchen microcephalus. Classification (NCBI taxonomy): domain Eukaryota; kingdom Metazoa; phylum Chordata; class Actinopteri; order Gobiiformes; family Gobiidae; genus Paratrypauchen; species Paratrypauchen microcephalus. The sequence goes on from JAVJIX010000160.1 coordinate 394,418, forward strand.
TGACGTATGACTAGTTGGGAGATATATCGTAAAATGGACAGTATTACAATTGTTTTGGAGATATGCAAAGAGAGAATATAATCATCTACAAGTTTAACTATAAAAAATGACAAATAAAACATAGGGCATAAGACAAAATGACATTTCTGAATTGAAAACGCAATTTGAATGGATGAAATTAACAAATCACAAAGGCTGAAAGTACCATAATTTCCTCCACAAACAACAAAATATGCAGTTTTATCCTGTATAAAAACAGCTAACTCTGTAGTTTATATCCGTACAAACATGTTCTGAAAGTTTGTCAGCTCATATTTCAGTCTTTTTATCAATTCTCATTATTCAAACATAGATCGCAAATCTACTTGCAAACGCAGTGTTGCCCTTTTGTGGTCCATTCACGTTTTGTCATTAACAGGGATATTTTATTTTATATTTAGCCCATTTCTGATGCTTTGTGAAAATACTGTATGTTATCTTTATCAATGTAATACAAAAATAAATAAAGATTTTCATTTGTGTAATTGTGTGTCTTGATGCAGAAAGCTGACATGTTCTGCAATGGGGCCCTGTACAGAAATCCTTTTACACAGCAGCGGGTTCGTAATGACAGCACAAACAAACCGAATACTTGTTTACCAATTATAGACTGCTATGCTTGTTTGCTAATTACAGCTGCCTCTAAAACAATGCCATGTACTGGGGTCACCTTGTCTGTGTGTGTCGACTGCGCTGTTACCGACCAATCAAGAGGGCTAATTAAGGCTCTTGTCGCTAGGCTAATTGCTATTGGCCGGAACCCCACCGGGCTGAGGGCTGTACCCTGCGGAACGCCACTGTAACCACCGCCCCCACCCCGACTAAGGAGCTAATTGGCTCAGGGCGAAATTACACACACGATGGCACATGCACAGACCCCCCATCGACGCCCAACTTATAGGTAAGCACAGCAGGCTGGCTCTGCATCCCCCGGCTACAAATAACCTATGTGCATGGAAAAGTGACAAAAATTACACATTTGACCTGAAGGGAACACTCTACTATTTATTAAGCATTTTATTTGTTATTACCTCCCAGGTCCCTTTATAAAAAAATAATTTCCACTATCTACCGTCTAGCTACCTGCTCATCTCCACGGAAATGTCATTCTTTGTCGGAAATATGTGACAGTATGGTATTTTATCTTTGTATTTATATCAAGATGAGACCACTAGGTGAAACCACGAAGCCAGGTTACACGTCAGATTTGTGGAGAGGCAGGCCCAGGCACAGTAAGATCGCATGTTTTTCAAGGTTTTATGAAGCATGACAAACACCCTTAATGAAATAGATGCAAGACAGCTATAAATTACAAATGGACTTAAGCTGAAATTTAAGCTACAGCTCTGAAAATAAAGAAGAGACCACTGCATTTTTTTCTGAAATCAGCATCTCTACATGTATTACAGCCATTCCATTCCAGCATCTGTTGAATTCCAACACAAACACAAAATTGAGCTACTTCAGTTCTTGCACCAGGAGTGGAATAAAATCACCCAAGAACAATGTGAAAAGGATATTGCACCAAATATTGATTTCTGAACTCTTCTTAAGTGTAAACATTAGTATTATGTTGTTTTAAAATGAATTAGATCTTGTTTCTTTGCATTGTTTGAGGTCTGAAAACATGTATCTTTTTTGTTATTTTGGCCATTTGTCATTTTCTGCAAATAAATGCTCTAAACGATAATATTTTTATTTGGAATTTGTGGGAAATGTCAGTAATTTATAGACTCAAACAAAAATGTTTGCCCAAACACATACCTATAAGTTAGCCTGGGAATTCCCAGGCCGCTTCCGTTCGTTTCTAACTGGAAGGCGGCCTGGAAACTCGTCCAAGCGAGAGTCCCAGATTTAGGGCCCCAATCAGAGAGCGGGGGAGGTGTGGCAAGACGGTGACGCGTACTACATGACAAACGGAAGCTTGTAGTTTGAACTGACAACTGACATGATTGGCTATGGACTTACGTATACGCTCAATGATAGACATTCATAACGCCCAATAAATGGCCGTTGGCAATCGCTAACCACACCTCCGCTACGGGATTTTTCGAAGCGAGTTTCCAGACCCATATCTCACTTGTGATATGGTCAGGTGTTAACCAGACTAACCTATAAGTATTAAAATCAGAAAAACTGATAATTTTGCAGTAGTCTCTTATTTTTATTTATTTTTTTCCAGAGGTGCATGTTAGAATGTTGTTACCAAACACAGTGGAGCACTTCCTGTATTACCAGATGACATCACAAGGTGGAACAAAGCATTTTCTGTTTCAGTGAAGAACTCAGCCTTAATACACAGGGTTTGTTTGTTAAAAATGTGTGAATGAAGCAAAATACAACTCCAGCTATATTTCTGATGAGGAAACAATATTATAACACAGAAAATAGTGCAATAAGGGCCCTTTATTGCTATACTGTGGAACATTCCAGGCAAGACAATGGCACCTCAATGGAAACAAGCAGGTAGTAGACCCTCCAGCAGAAAAATGACATAGTGAACCTTTAAAGTGGTGAGGAGGTACTGGCAAACAGCTCAATATGACATAGAAAGCCGTGTGCAGTCTACAGTTATAATGGACTGGTGCACTTGGACCTAATGCTATTGACCCAGAGGAGAGGTCTGATTATGAGCTAGTGGCATGGAACTGGAACATTTGAAAAAAAGAAAAAAAATCTTTGCTACTTACTACTACTGCCTTAGAAAATACAGGTGCCTCAAATCCTCCTAAGGAATGTGAAGTACATAAATGATAAATGGTACATGGTTAGAAAATAACATAAATCACAAAGTATTGACACTTTGCTGTGACATCACGCTAGAGGTGTTCTACGTGTATGTCTGTGATGGAATGTTTAGGAGTTACCATGGTAATACGATGCACACATTAACAAACACTGTCAAAAAAGGTTTAAAAAATGGAAAAGTCAAGAAAAAACAGGAGCAAGGTCTTATTTGAAGCTAAAAACAACAAAAAAACATAATTTTACATTCAGCAATAATTTATATTTATTTATAGATCACTGGTAGATTAAATGTTTGTACTCGACCTGCTTCCGAGATAAAAGTGGCAAAATCTCATTTATATTGATAAGATGAACTGAAAATCAATTGATAACTGTGCTGATTGGCTAATGTATTCAAGATATTTAATGATATTGTTTTACATCAAAATTGCATCTGTTTATACAATAGATTTAGGCATTTTTGCTTAAAAATAATATTTATATTTTGAAAATATTTAACTTGCACTTCTTTATCTGTCAAGAAATAAACAAGAAATATCTTAAGACATCAGGTGAACACAATTTTGAGGCATCTCTCTTATGTGAAATCAAAAAATATTTGATGTTAAAACTCTACCTGTACCTTCTGATAAACTACTGTTTTTGCCTTATTTTGCATAAATTTCCTATTTTGACCCAATACTATATCTTGGAAACTATAGCCAGTTAGCACTTCTAATTTACTTTTTCTTTATTAGTGACCTAAACCAAGAAAAATTTCACTACAGTACTTTTGTTCCGGAAGCGTTTCCTTGTAGACCAGTGTTACAGGCATTAAACCATAAAATTACCTTTACATGAAATAATAGTATTGTTATGTAAAAGAGCATGGACCAGCCAATGGATTAACAACTAAAAATGTATCTTATATTCAAGCACAAACATTAGAGATAGAAGCACCTAAAATTATGCAACAGAAAGTAACACACAAACTTCCATTGCAACATCTCAAAGCTATAAAGAATATGACAATGCAACTTATTCCACTCAGATGTAGTGAGTATTTCTTACTCTTTTTTTCCCCATGATGACACAAAATAAAGTTCTCTACTAGTATATAATCCCCTGCTTCTAACCCCCCAGGCCAACTTTGTGAAACAAAAGAAGTATGAAAGAACATCACTGGTACCTTTACGCAATGGAACAGCAACCAAACCAGAGCTACCAAAAATGCTATGTTAAAAGACCTATATCTGATTTTTTCCATGTATTTGAGTATAAATTGTCTGCCTCAGTACTAGGCATGCACCAATCCAGCTATTGCTTTATGTATCTGTTGCTAAATCAACCAATACCAGACTAAAAATAAACTTTATTTTCCTAACAACAAACAAACCAAAAAAATATTGTATTGTTTTTATCTCTCAAGTAGCCACAAAACAACTTGAGCCAACTACAACCAGTAAATAGTCATATTATTTCAATGTATAGGCCCAATTAGAACTTATTAAGCACCGAAGGTGCTAGGCACCATAGTGTTTGAGACTGGCCATCCGATGGCAGAGGAAACACAAAAATGTGTTTGCACTGCATCACCTTTGCTCTCCCCCAGGCCCCTTTCTTCATCCCTTTGGTCCTCTACATTCCCCCTGTTTCTCTTGGCCCCTGTGCCCAGTGGTGTTTATTCCCGTACCCGCATCCCCCGATGTGTCTTCTGGGTGCTTTGTGAGTTATTGTGGTGATGGAATATGTACTATTATGTACCTGAAGTGTGTATTATTGTGTACCTTGTAATATTAAAAGATTAAAAAAAAAAAAAAAAAAAGTGTTTCTACTGATTCTTATTATTATTATTATACATTATTCCTCTGACCATGGGAGTCTATGGCAACCCCTAGAACCGTCTGGTTAAAAAGTTGTGAAATTTTGCATGCACATTCCAGCCAGTCTCCTCATTACCCACAGCAATTTATAGGCCCCCACACCCCAACCGTCTAGTGCCACCAGCAGATCAAATTTTCAGGAATTTTCAGGAATTTTCTGCGTTGCTAAATGTACCTTTGATCTGTCTTTGATGTGTCTTTGATCTGTTAAACCTTGTTAGACCCTGTTAAACCCTGTTAGACCTTGTTAGACCCTGTCAGACTCTGTTAGACCCTGTCAGACTTTGTTAGACCCTGTCAGACTCTGTTAGACTCTGTCAGACTCTGTTAGACCCTGTCAGACCCTGTCAGACTCTGTTAGACCCTGTTAGACCCTGTCAGACTCTGTTAGACCCTGTCAGACCCTGTTAGACCCTGTCAGACCTTGTTAGACCCTGTCAGACTCTGTTAGACCCTGTCAGACCCTGTTAAACCTTGTTTCTGAGTCTGACAGGGTTTAACTACCCTGTTAGACCCTGTCAGACTCTGTTAGACCCTGTCAGACCCTGTTTCTGAGTCTGACAGGGTCTAACTACCCTGTTAGACCCTGTCAGACTCTGTTAGACCCTGTCAGACCCTGCATGCGGCCTACATGCTGAGGCCTACATGCACCTTCGGTGCTTTTCCCCACATTGCTGCTTGCAGCAATATTTATACATTATTCTTCGACCTATGGGAGTCTATGACAACCCCTAGAACCATCTAGTAAAAAGTTGTGAAATTTTGCATGCACATTCCAGCCAGTCTCCTCATTACCCACAGCAATTTATAGGCCCCCACCCCCAACCGTCTAGTGCCACCAGCAGGTCAAATTTGCAGGAATTTTCAGGAATTTTCTGCGTTGCCTAGCAACACCTTTGACCTGTCTTTGATGTGTCTTTGATCTAGCCGAAGTGAGCTCATATCTCGGGAACCCTTCATAGGATTATTTTCAAACTTTTCACAGATGTTCGTGTCCTTCCCAGGATTCCCCACAAATTACAAGGCCCCCCCAGGTTAGACCCTGTCAGACCCTGTTAGACCCTGTCAGACTCTGTTAGACCCTGTCAGACCCTGTTAGACCCTGTCAGACCCTGTTAGACCCTCTCAGACTCTGTTAGACCCTGTCAGACCCTGTTAAACCCTGTCAGACTCTGTCAGAATCAGAATGGTTTTATTGCCATATGTTTGAACATGTTCACAACATTAAGAATTGCTTCGGTACTCGGAGCAAAATAAAAATAGAATAAAATAAAATAAGCAGAAAACTTAAATTAACAAATTTACAAGAATCCAGTCCTAGTGTCACTGCAATTGCATCTGGATTTATTAAAGTTGCTGTCCTACTGGAGCAGCACATGTACAATACATTTGTTTTAAAGAGGAGATTAAAGATCCCATGACATGGTACTTCTTGATGCTTTTATATGGCGCCTTAATGGTTCCCCAATACTGTAAATGAATCCTCCAAAATCAAGACTCAGTGCATGAGATAGCCTCATGAACACAGTCCTATCCATAACTATGTCTCTGAAACGCTTTATTCTGGGTGTTGTTGCTTGAATGCAAATGAGGAGGACAGAGACAGGCCAGTGCAGCGGGTGGGGGTGTGGCCAAATACACAACTGTTTCCTGGATTAGTGGTGCTCTGTCACCCACTTCTGCGTTTAAATGTAGAGAAAGATATGACATGCTTTCCATTAAAAAAAAACACATTTCCACCAGCTCAACCGTCTGGTAAAAAGTTGTGAAATTTTGCATGCACATTACAGCCAGTCCCCTCATTACCCACAGCAATTTATAGGCCCCCACCCCCAGGTAGGGGTAGGCCTACATGCTGAGGCCTACATGCACCTTCGGTGCTTGGCCCCACATTGCTGCTTGCAGCTATATTTTGATACTATTCTCGGTATTGGTGCATCTCTACCCAGTACAGATAAATTGCATAAGGAGCTCTTGTAGTCAAAATAAGTCCGTTGTGTATTGCCTGTATCTAATTAGAAAAGCAATTTATTTTCCATCTCATAATCAGGAAGTGTGCACTTAGCATGCTAGTTAGCTGTACAGTGACAGGAAAACTACATTACGGTTTCTGAAAGTTGTGAGAAGCACTTATAAACTAATTTCAGTGAATAATTAAGATGCTCTGACTGCATAATTTAAGTGAGGAATAACTTTGGACCACTGCCCTGCAAAAGCTAAAACTAAAAGTTAAGATTACTTGAATCAAGAACGTTTTATCATGATTTGAGTAATTTCACTTGAGAAGTAAAATCATCTACCAATGGAACAAGGCTTTTTGTACTTAAAATATGAAACTTTTTGCAGTCAAAATAAGAAACAAAATGTAATGTTCCTTGAAATTAAAAAAAAGTTTTTCATTTAAGTCATTTTAACTTACTTTGCTTTTGGCAGACATTGCTTTTGGCAGTGTGTAAACTGTTTCAAATTAACTAGTTCTATTTTTTCACACTTTTAAGACTGCAAAGATCACACGCAGCTCCTTTAAATGCTGGGTTTAGTTTCAGCAACAAGGTTTGATTTGGGGGGTTTAGTTGTGAATTTGCATGTTTTATCTTGTCACGCTGCTTTTGCCTAAGTATTCAGCGCCGCATAATGCTCTGTTTGTGTGCACGGCTTGTTTGTGAGTCTGGGCGAGTCATTTTGTGTACTGATTGCGTCTTCTGCTTTCTGTTCTCATTCCAACTGGTATCAGCTGAAAGGCATCTCCTCTGTTATCAGCACTCATTTTAATTGCAAATGCAGGGAGCGTGTTAGTGATTAAATGGAAAATTGCACATTAATTGATGAGACTGAAGATAAAGCAATTCCAATTACCGCCACAGTATTTTAGGCGGCCTCTCCAGTTTCGCCATCCCTCGAAGGAACCAGTCACCAAGCGCCGAGTTTGTGGGGGCAATCATGCGTCTAAAAATATACACCAAAACATGAACGCAGATGCACGCCGTAACCCGGCTGTTGGAGCGAGGATGTATTTACAAGAATACAAGATGTGTCCGGAAAGTAATGACATTTTTTGGATTTATTTATTGATAGGTTTTGGTTTTAAGTCTTTCGCTATAAATACTATATCGACTTTAATATGTGAAAGCTGGGACAATATCTTCAAGTATCTGCAAGTTCTTTACAATAGTGGGAAGAGTTTAGAGATTTTCATGTAATAAGAGTTAGGGTTGGGGTTAAGGTTTGAGCTGTACAGAGTAGAATAAATGGCTAATTGGTTAATTATCAGCTTGTAGCTCATGACTTTTAATGATACAGTATATTTAAAAATAGGGAGTAGGGTATATTTGCTACCTAAAATATAGTATAGATTTAATATAAAAACACACGGGCATATTTTGCCAGAATCCCAAGTCTTGCCAATGACTTAACTTCAATCTTTTATAACAAAAATAACCAAATCACAACACTTTCAATGTCTTGGTTGAGCAAGAATGAGAACTTTGCACTTCAATTTCTTCAAACGGGTGCGTTGGAGGAGAGGGAGCAGCCCCAAAACATACGAGAAAAAAATAATCCCGCACTCCGTACTTACTTGCAAAATGTAAGATTTATTAAGACATGCAACGTTTCGGCACTAGGCCTTCATCAGGCAGCGCTAAAGGTGGTCATCAGCGCTCACTCTATTTTGCCTAATGAAGGCCTAGTGCCGAAACGTTGCATGTCTTAATAAATCTTACATTTTGCAAGTAAGACTGACTGCGGGATTATTTTCTTCTCGAATGTCTTTGTTGAGAAAACTCCACAATCCCGATTAAGGTTTTGGCAACTTTTTCATATTCTATAAAGATAAACATTTACTTCTGAATGTGAGTTGACAGTGGTTCAGTGGTTAGAGCAGGGGTCCCACATACCCGAAGGTCAGAGGTTGATATCCTGCTCGGACCAAGTTCTGTCACTCACATATTACCTAGTATGAAAGCTTAGAAATACGTAATTAACGATGGGAAAGCAAGGAAAAATGCTTTGTTTGTTATAAATGCACTTTTAACATAACAATTCAGACTCAATAAATCAGTTTTAGAAGCTAGTTTTTCATTACAAATAACTAATTCCCAAAAACCCCATGTGTTAAAGTTGACCATGAGGCTGCTCCGCTCTGTGAACTTTCCAAAGGTGTGGGTTGACGCGGTGAGTTCTACCATTCATTTTTTTGGGACAAATGACATGTTTTCTTCCCCAACAAAGACCAGAGAATGATTACAGCAGTTCATAATGCATTTCAATTGAAAAGTGCCTGTAGTCGCAATCAAAATTCAAAAGCAAGTACAGAATGGGAAAAATGAGAAGTAGGCATAAAATTATTCCACCAAACATCAAAGGCTTGGGTTGAATTTGGATTTGAGGCAGTTGTGCTCTTTCATCGGATTCGGCACTTCCTTTTCAACATTCAATTTTCCGACAATTCTGTGGCACAGAATGGGGACAGTGGCGTATTGATGTTAGGTTAGTGTGTGGCATAGAGTGGTTTCACCCTTGGTTTAGTCTCACTATTGAAATGTAAAATATCTGGCCTCATATACTAGCAGTAAGTCCACAGCATTTTCACTACTGGGGTTCACTGTATAGTTGAAGAAGAATTTTACATTATATTTCGATTTGTACCCTATAAACATGTTCAAGTCTATGGTTTTAGTGAATGTTATGTTGGTTTGTTCACCTTTTTACTTTAAGTTTATACGGTTATATGTTTATTTCTGGTTTTGGTTATTTGGTGATAAGGTTATTATCCAATCAGAGAGCTGGATGAGCCTGCTTTTGGTTGCCAGTTTCTATGGTTGAGACTGTAATATGTTTTAAATGACAAATATTTTAAATGTCTTAAAATACACAAAACAGAACCCCTAAAAGGAGCACTACATGGAGGGTTCATTACCTGCCTGACTCCTTGGAGATATTTGACAAAAATGTTCCACAGTATGGCATTAAACCTATCTACTTTGTATTTATTCAATTACATGTTGAAGTGCTTTAAAAATGCCTTGAAAAACATTCTTACCTCCATGAGTGGGGTCACCTCTCTACAGATCTAATCTCTAACTCGGGACCATCTGCTTTCTTTCCATGGAGACAGAGCGTTGAAAAACCATGTGGAAGAAATGGGGTTCATCACCTGCTTGTCTCCATGGAGATGATATTGTTTTGTCTGGAATGTTCAAACTATCTTGCATTTACTCAATAAGATGGGTTTTTATTTAGCTAAAAATTTTAATTTTTGGGCTCGCCTCTCCACAGATCTGACATGTAACTTAGCCCTGCGGCGTTACCTTCTGTCGCCATAGAGATAACAACTCTGGAAAAAAATAAGAGACCACTGCAAAATTATCAGTTTTTCTGATTTTACTACTTATAGGTATGTGTTTGGGCAAAAGGAATATTTTTCTTTGAGTCTATAAACTACTGACAACATTTGCCCCAAATTCCAAATAAAAATATTATCGCTTAGAACATTTATTTGCAGAAAATGACAAATGGTCAAAATAACAATGTCTTCAGACCTCAAACAATGCAAAGAAACAAGATCAAATTCATTTTAAAACAACATAATACTAATTATGTGTGGGTATTGGCAAAGAAGTCACAATTCAATTCGAATCACGATTCATATGCCACGATGCGATACTATCACGATGCATCACGATACTTGAATTATTGCGATGCATTGCAATATATTAGACATACTTCAGTGAAAATGTACCAAAAAAAAAAAGAGGATAACTTAAATATCAGTGGCTGTGTATCTAGGTAGTGTCTTAAATTGATACATAACTCTGAGCAACTCAATTCATAACTGAATTTATTGAATAACAAAAACAAATAAACCAAACCAATAACAAAAAAAGTGCATAGAATTTTTTTCTAAAACAAAAAAATGATGTTCAAACATTTGCCATTTTGGAGGTAGCTACCATCATAACAAACAATACCCTTTCACAAAGAAAAAAGTGCATGGGATTTATAAAAAGAATAAACTAATAATTAATGTATGTATTTATTAATAATTAATTAATAAATTATTAATTAATAAATCATTAATTAAATTAATTAATTAATAAAAATCAATTTTTGGCATCAAGAATCAATGCAGTATATTGTGAAAGTTAGTATCGTGATGCATTGTCATGACGATTATTTTGCACACCCCTAATACTAATGTTTACACTTAAGAAGAGTTCAGAAATCAATATTTGGTGCAATAAATTCACCCTCGCTGTGTGAAGGAGAGGTTTCGCAGGTCTTTCCTTCCTGCTGCTGTCAGACTGTACAACGAACACTGTTAACATGTCATTCAACTTTATCTACACTATATTATTCAACTATATTCTAGAGTCTATTTTTAAGTCTATTTTTAAATTATTTTAACCCATTATTTATTATCTTGTTTTACATTTTCCTGCTGTTCTTGATCTGTGCGTTGCAACACTGGAATTTCCCCACTGTGGAACTAATAAAGGCATATCTTATCTCATCTTACTTAATAACCCTTGTTTTTAATCACAGTTTTCATGTGTCTTGGCATGCTCTCCACAAGTCTTTCACATTGTTCTTGGGTGACTTTATTCCACTCCTGGTGCAAGAACTGAAGTAGCTCAGCTTTGTGTTTGTGTTGGAATTCAACAGACGCTGGAATGGAATGGCTGTAATACATGTCGAGATGCTGATTTCAGAAAAAAAATGCAGTGGTCTCTTATTTTTTTCCAGAGCTGTATATTATGCAAGGTGCAGTGTTTGTGTGTTAAACGTGTGAATTTAACAACTAAACTGAGGAGGAAACAACATCATAACACAGACCAGAAATTTGCGTAATGTGCCCATATTATGTGTTCTTTCAAATGCGTTCAGAAATAGACAGAGAATAAAAAGTTCCACAGTGCACCTTTAAACTGGGCAACAATTCAGATCTCCCAACACTTCCAAATGGACTGGAAGAAGCGAAGTGTGATGGCTGCCACTCGTTGCACAGCATGGATAATGGTCTGTGGGACTATGTATAAAAACTGAAAAATATGTTGGCGAATTGGCACTTTGATGTGATTGAGTCTGTCAACTGTGACGTGCACTGTGCAGCAGGGACCCGGGCTCCTCTCTCTGCCCACACGCTCAAGATGTTTGATGGGATATTTTGAAAACTCTTGGCTTTTTTCAGTGTTTAGCTTGTCTTTTAGTATCCTCCAACTTTTCCATTTTAGTTCAACCCCACTGTTCTCGTTATTAGCATTATTTCCAGACAAAGAGAAAGCAAAAGGTTGGGGTACTTTATACAACCAGCCTAGCATGGTGTTGTAGACAGTTAGCAGCTAATAAAATCCTAAATTTTGGACCAGCGTAAGCTTTTAGCACCTGATAAAGTTAGGTATTTGTTAAGTAAAGTCAAATGTAATTCTTCGGTTGGTTTAGAAATGCAGAATCAAGAATTGCTTAAAATGTTCAAGATTCAAGAAATGACACTCGCAAAGGGTGAAACTACAAAGAACAAAATGTCTAAAATACAGCTCTGGAAAAAAATAAGAGACACTTTTTTTCCTGAAATCAGCACCTCTACATGTATTACAGCCATTCTATTCCAGCGTCTGTTGAATTCCAACACAAACACAAAGCTGAGCTACTTCAGTTCTTGCACCAGGAGTGGAATAAAGTCACCCAAGAACAATGTGAAAGACTTGTGGAGAGCATGCCAAGACACATGAAAACTGATTAAAATTAAGGGTTATTGCACCAAATATTGATTTCTGAACTCTTCTTAAGTGTAAACATTAGTATTATGTTTTAAAATGAATTTGATCTTGTTTCTTTGCATTTTTTGAGGTCTAAAAACGTATCTTTTTTGTTATTTTGACCATTTGTCATTTTCTGCAAATAAATGCTCTAAACAATATTTTTATTTGGAATTTGGAGGAAATGTTGTCAGCAGTTTATAGACTCAAACAAAAATGTTCCTTTTGCCCAAACACATACATATTAAAATGCATAAGTACATAAGTACATACAATACATAAAATACATACATATTAAATACATAAGTATTAAAATCAGAGCAGTACGTCTTTTACAGAAAATCTTGTACATGCAATTTAAAACCTCTACAAAAATGCAGAGGATTGTTGTATCAGTTCATAGTTCAGATTTCTCAAATGTCCTTGGAGTTCTGTACAATGTGCACTCTGAACAGGTTACAATTTTATCACAATCACGTTACAAAAATCATGGAGCTGTATTTTGAATGTAGAAAATGGTATGAATTACTGTACATCTCTAATAGACTAATGGAGATATTGTAGAAGAGAGTAGAATAGTTTTAATACTGTTTTAAATATATGTTGTTAGCTATGTGCTCCTTTTTATTTCCTACTGAAAAAGATCTTGATGGTATGAAGATGAAAATAATAAATTCAGTCATTTGATCGGGATATTTTGAAATGAAAACCCATGCATGAAAACACCCACTCGATTTGCAGAAAATAGACTTTAGTTGAAGGAAAATGAGCCTGTAAATATAATAACTTTGATATAAATACATAATTTTACAAGAACAATAGTGCAGCAAGTGTACAGCTTGACTAGTTATCCAATTCTCATCATTCTTAAGCCTTCCATAAATAATATCTGGTGCATATTCATGAAACTGCACCTCCTATCTTTACACTCAGGGCTAGATATAAATCAGCTCTCCAAGTGTGGGAAGTGTGACAGATTGTGGCACTTTTAACCCATTCAGATACCTGATCCAATCTCACATGGAGACGAGGACCGGTGGAACAGCCTGCTGGGGAGAGAGAGACAGTTCTGGAGATGCTGTCATTTGCACAGCATCGAAATCTCATTTAATCTGTCCTGTTTGGGTTTGTTGGTTAAGAGGTTGACCTGCAGACGCAATGAATAACATTTGGAAGTGGCTCTGTCACCTTGGTCAGATATTATGCATCTTGACGCGCTGCAGAGAGGATGATGAATAAATAAATCAGGTGTTTTTGAATATGAGTAGGATCTAATCATGGCCTTATTGTCGAGTCTGATTTACAATGCAAACACCAGGAGGCGAGGCCTTGATGGCGTTGAGTAAAATGGAGGAGAGAAGGGCAGAATGGTAATGAGATTGGGATAGATGAATAGGGGAAAATGGGGGGATTGGGAGGGGGAGGGCATGGATACACAAATGTGTCCCAAAATCGGAAAATGCGCCAAATTTGTAACGCAAACATCACCACGTGCTAACACAAAATATCAACAGACAAATGTTGGAAAACACAACAGCACTCTGAATGGTGTCATCTCACAGGTCTGAGTACAAACGTAAGCATTTAGGCCAGGGGTGGGCAATTCTTTTTTCCATGGGGCCACATGAGAAACAGAAAATATTGTGGAGGGCTGGGCCAAAATGCTTAACTCAATTCTGCATAATATTAATTGTATTTCTTTATAAAAGCAGTAAATGGCAATGTTTTGACACACTGGTAAGCGTATGATGGTAAGTGACTAAGCAATGAAGCAATGAAGTGAGGTTGCCTGATTAAAATGTAATTTAAAAAATAAAAGCAATACAGCTTTAGTTCATGCATGAGGGGAAAATGATAAAAATCTATTTATTTTGTAATTCCAAATGAGCTTAAATGGGCCAGTAAGAGTCAACCAAAGAGCCGTAGGTGGCCCCGGAGATGGACAATGCCCAGATCTGATTTAGACTGTACTATTTTCTTTTTTAAATGGTTAAAAATTTGATTTATTCATGTTGTACATAATAATTGTTATATTATATTATTATATATATTTCAAATTGGGCATACCGTCAGAGGTCTCATTTGTAAAATGTGTATATATACAAAATTGTTATGTACGTGACTTTCCACATTACATTTGTGATTTGGAGAAGATTCAAGATTCAAGATTCAAGATAAGCATACTGTTTTATAAATTGCTGCAATCTATGCATCTACTAACAAATCATGAATGCGTGATTTGGATTGCAAACAACCCAACATGCCAGCACAATGGCACACAAATGCAAAGTTGAGACAAATTCCTCCGCTCCAACCGATGTCATCCTGAGGGCAGTACCTCCCGCACTCTCTCACCCCCACAGCACAAATACCACTCAAAGGCCCTGGCGCGTACACAGCCGCCGGCAAAGATAGTCTCGGCATTGGTCTTAGGGCTGCAAATCCCCCGCAGGCTAAAAACGGCTACGCATTTTACTGTAGCCAGGACCCCGGACCACATTCCCAGACCACCTCATTAACCCGAGCCGGCAGCCCACCCTCCGCCAAGCACTCCACACTTACCATTCATGCTATCATTTATTCATCCACTCTTGTTGATTGGACTCATCCTCGTCTGCCACATGGATTCGGAAGGCTAGCTGAAGGACAGGGCTAGTGTCTTGTGGTAGACATTGTTAAAATTTGAGTCAAGATGGTGGTGGAAAAGCTCAGATATGGTGGAGTTTTTGGTCTCCAGGGTTGAAGGAGATAAGTTTGGATGTGGTTTCTCCATGTCTCGACGCAACACGGACAGTTGTTGCGAAAGTATTGGCGAGGGGCTCCAGACAAGATGGTTGGTGGTTAAGTAAAATGTACAAAAGAATAAGTTAGTGCGGCTTGGGTGGTCTCCATGCCTTGTGCATTCTGATTTAGGAATGAAGCATGGATATACAAGTATTACAGCTATTAGACAAGGGAAAACATGGAATATAGGGAATAAGCAATGGGAATTTCGCGGTTCAAATATTGACCTTTGCAAGACATAAATAATTAAAAATACACTGGTAATTGCATGTAAAACCTATGGCGTTATGATACATTTACATGACCCAAGCAGTGGTTGTTTAATCTAAATATTGTTAGCTGCTTCACACGAGTGCAGACACTGAAAATGACTTACTTGTGCACAGATTCAAACTGAGAAGTCATAGCTAATAATTAATTAAGGAAGCGTCCTTACTGTACATTTAGCAGTGTCGCTCCAGGTTTAACATGTGCAAGGTGAATTCAGTCAGTGTCAGATCATTAAGAAGAGAATTTTTATTATTCAACATGTCGTGATTTGCATCCTCAATGTCAATGTGCCATTTCATTACGAGCCCTGCTTCTTTGATGTGGGCTGTTCTTGCTCATTTACCAGGCTCACTTTACTTCAAATGTCCTCCCCACTCGTCCTTATCAATTTCCAATGACATTTTATGCTTGGATTTTAAATCTATAACCTTTGCAGTTTATTCTTCTACACTGAAGTTCTTAATGAATGTCCTTCACATATTCAAATATGGCCCAGAGCCATAATGAAGACACTAGGAGCTCCCCTGGGCATGGCACTTTGCGAGATTCTCAGCTTTTCTTTCCAACTGATGACAATAGCATCAGCGCACCAATCCGACTGCAATTCCTCTATTCTTTGTGCTTATGCTAATGCTTGTTTGGATATTACACATTCAGCTTTGATTGTGTTTCTTCTTGCTTTTAAAAATTAGATTACAGTCTTAAGTTAAATGGAGAATAGTGGAGTAGTGGAACATTTTTGTAACTCCCTCGGGACTAGTGTTTTGCATGCAAATAACCTGATTAGCATAGCTAAAAGCCTTTATTATAATGAGGTGAGTTTTTAAAGAAGAGGCTAAACAAAAATGAATAGACATTTGTGGTGCATACAAATGAATGTTCATGCCGTTTACAAGGTTCCTCATGTGAACCTTTTTTGTCACAGGTTAAAACAACATAATATCAGCAAAAGAAGAATATGAGAGGTCAAGTCACGAAGATGCTCACACTGTTTTATCTTTGGTGAATGAAGAGATTTAATGTTTTTATAGTCATTTCTACATATTTTACTAATCTACATATACTTATATTTTCCATCTCAGTTATTGTCATATGTGTTATTTATGTTATCTACCACAAAGTCCCTGAAGCCTTTTTCAGCTATTATTGTCCACCAGTTGCATATTGTTGAATGACATGCTAACAAAAGATATACAAGGTATGCGCTCGTAAATGCAGGTATACTAAATATTAATAAACCTATGAAAATCATTAGGTGGACAGCGTTACCTTTTCTGCTTGACTCCATGGAGATATTTTCTTGTCTGGAATGCTCCACGGTATGGCATTAACTTAGATAGCATCCATTTTTTCAGTTATACATGTTTTATTGTTCAAATACCTTCTAAGAACATCTAATAACTTCTAATATCATTGATCCTTACTGTGAGCTTACTGTGTGTCTGTCTGGTGGTGGCTCGTCTTGAAGATAGATAAGGCCAAGCTGTGGAACATTCCAGGCAAAACAATAACAATGAAGGTGGCAGCCTCTTCACCAAAAAGTTCCATTGTGCATCTTAAAGTCTTTAAACTGTGTCTAATTCACCCACAGTTACTCCAGTTGCCGTGTAAACTATAGACATCTTGGAGTGAGTTGAGGCAATCACATAAAGACTGTTTCTTTCTGATGAGCAAATGCGTCACTGATTTTGCAACCAAATTTGAGTCTTCCGAATAAAACTACATGGGCCTCACGCAGTGTGTATTAATCAGAACAGACTCTACAAAAAGCACTGTTCTTTGTTTCGTGATTCTCTAATATATTTTTGTGCAATTAGATGCTGCTAATCTTTTTTCTCAAATCACTTACAGCTTTAACAGTAGGAAGTTAATAGAAAATCCTCTAATGGTGAAAGTTAATACTCCTTTCTCAAGCTGAGGGTTAGGGTGCATAATGTCACTTAATCATTTTAATTATCTATTCTAAAGCATCTTACAAACAGTGAGGTCAACCATAATTTTTCTGTTCCAAAATCACTATAATACCAATATTCTATCAGTCTGGGATGCAATACTGGACATACTGGAAATGTAAAATATCAAAACTCAAAATACAATTCTTCAAGTAACCAAAACACATAATCTTTACAGTATACTTGCCTGGTCAACAACTGAGAAATGCTACTACAATGCAACAAAATTTAAATCCCTACCACTTTTCAAAGTTCAAAGTTAGCTTTATTGTCAAAAACCATATGTACAGGTTGCACACACAGGATTTGAAATTGCAGCGCTCCCTAGGCCCACAATAAACATAAAACATCTAATAAACAAGACAATAAACATAATGACTAAAACATCACATATACCCGTAGCAAAAGTAGAGTAGACTTGTATATAATACAAGTAGGTAAAACACACAATGTGTCGTGTAATAAAGCTCAAATGGTGTCATTTAAGCAGCAGTGTCATTGGGGGAGGGAGGGCAGGGCAGGGAGAGAGTTCAGCATCCTGACAGCTTGGTGGATGAAGCTGTCTTTCAATCTGCTGGTCTTTGCCCTGAGGCTCCTCAGTCTCCTTCCTGATGGCAGCAGATTGAAGAGGCAGGTGGGTGGGTGGGATCATCTGCAATGCAGAGGGCTTTACAGGTGAGGTAGATGTTCTGCAGGGAGGGGAGAGAGAGACACCCACGATGTAGCTTTTTCCAGCAGGACACAGTGCAGGTGCCATACCACACAGTGATGCAGCTGGTGAGGATGCTCTCTATGGTGCCTCTGTAGAAGGTGCTCATGATGGGAGCTGGGGCTCTGCCTCTCTTCAGCTTGCGGAGGAAGTAGAGTCATTGTTGGGCTTTACTGGCCAGTGATGCAGTGTTCTTTGACCAGGAGAGGTCCTCAGAGATATGCACACCCAGGAACGTGGTGCTGCTTACTCTCTCCACAGCAGCTCCGTTGATGGTAAGGGGGGCGTGCTGTGTGTGCTCTCCTGAAGTCTATGACAATCTCATCATTGTTCCTGATGTGACCCAACACAGTTGTATCATCTGCAGACTTGATGAAGAGGTTGGAGCTGGGTGACAGTGTGCAGTTGTGGGTCAGCAGAGTGAAGAGGAGGGGGCTCAGCACATATCCTTGGGGAGCCCCCGTGTTCATTGTGATGGGGCTGGAGGTGTTGCTGCTGACCCGTAATGCCTGCGGTCTTCCTGTCAGGAAATCCAGCAGCCAGAGAGAGATGTCTTGATGTGTTGCATGACTATCCATTTGAAGCACTTCATGAGGATGGGGTGAGCACAATTGGACAGTAGTTGTTAAGGCTGGATGGAGACGACCTCTTCAGCACGGGGATTAGGGGTGTGCAAAATAATCGTCATGACAATGCATCGCGATGCTAACTTTCACAATATAATGCATCGATTCTTGATGCCAAATATCGATTATTAATTTAAAAAACGGAAATGCGGAAAAGCGGAAATGCCGCTGCCTTCATGCCAGTGGCATTTCCGGCGGCGGGCTGTGTTTACATGCTGGAGCGGTTTTTAGAGCAACATGTGCGTTCTCGCTGCGCTATGCGTGCCCAATGCGCTACTGTCTGCCGAAATACGGAAGTCTGAGAAGGACATCTGCACCCTTACCGAGTGTGACATGATGGCTGCTGAGGAGGTCGTCGCTGCAATGAAACCTATGAAAGTAGCTACACTCGCAATATCAGAGGAGACCAGTCCAACGCTATCTATTGTAGCGCCACTCCGTGCTCAACTCGTCCACGAGCTCCAAGACAATCCGACTGATTCCATCTTGACAAGGGAAATTAAAACCACAATGTGCCAGGATCTTAACAAGAGGTATTTGAGTGAAAAAGAGGCTCTGTATAAGTCCTTTCCTTTCCGAGGACAAGAGTTAAGATGTTTACAATGGAGTAACTGCAGAAGCCATCAGGACCAAGTGGGCATTACAGGTAACATTAACAACAATACAATTAAAGTGTAATTTAACAATATAAATTCATATTTTAGCGTTTAAAGCATAAATAAGTAATGATAAAAGGAGAAATTCAAGTAATGATAAAAAGAGAAATTCAATAAGTAATAAATAAATACATATTAATACATAAATTAATGAATAAATAAATCTATCATAGGTAAATGCAGTTGTCATTGGAAATAGATAAAAGCATTCACAATTTGATTGTGTTGAACTGATTTCCAGCAAAGCAATGGACTTCAGGCAGTATCAAGGAAGGATGGCAGCCTTTTTGTTATTGGTTTGGTTATGAATTGAGTTGCTCAGTTATGTATCAATTGAAGACACTACCCAGATACACAGCCACTGATATTTAAGTTATCCCCTTTTTTTTGGTACATTTTCACTGAAGTATGTCTAATATATTGCAATGCATCGCAGTAATTCAAGTATCGTGATGCATCGTGATACGCATTGTGGCATATGAATCGTGATTCGAATTGAATCATGACTTCTTTGCCAATAACCACCCCTAATGGGGATGATGGTAGAGGGTTTGAGGCAAGTGGGGACGACAGCCCCAGAAGATGCCTGTATTACCATTATCTTATGTATAATAGTTGTGTAATTGTGTATATAATTGTGTCTCATCTGACACAGGTCTATTGCTCTTTGGTTGCTATGCCATCTATTTTTCTTCTTGTTCTTTTACCCTCTGTTTTATATTGTATATTATATTTGATGAGTGAGCTACCGTACCCAAAGCAATTTCCCTTGTGGATCAATGCACAAAAAAATAAAGTTTGTCTAAGTCTAAGTCTAAAGACCTCTGTGAGTTCCGCAGCAGTCTCCTCAGTACAAGACCAGGGATGTTGTCCAGTCTCGGAGCTTTGCGTGCGTTGATCCTGCTGAGTGATCTCCTCATGCTGTCCGGGGACAGTGTCAGCACCTGGACACCGGAAGGGGTGGATTCTTCTGTGCCGGGGTACTGTTGTGTGCCTCAAAGCGAGCGAAGAACTCGTTCAGCTTGTTCGGCAGGGAGGTGGAGCTGTCGGCAGTCTGTGGCGTTGGCTTGTAGTCCATTATGGTCTGTATCCCCTGCCACAGACTCTATGTGTCTCTGCTGTTGTTAATGTGCTGTGCAATTTTCCTAGAATATTGTCCGTTAGCCTCTCTGAAGTCACGTGACATGTTTGCTCTTGCTATCCTTAGGCCCACATTTTCATGGAAACAAGCAGGTACCTGAAAAGTTACATAGCACACCTTTAATTAGGAGAACACCATGTTGGTTGCCACACTCATGGGTTGCACAGCAGAGACTAAACAAAGACCAATTCAACAAATTTTGTACATTTTACTTAAAAAAAAAAAAAAAAAAAAAGCAAATATCTGTAAAATTGAGAACTTTCTGTTGTTGCAATATGTCTATTTCCTTGCGATAACAATTGTGTCAGCCAATACAGAGTTATCGATATTTTCGTGATATGTTGTAGCAGCATTAACACTACAAAACATTCCTCCATGAATCTTAATAACATTAAGATTTCAACAAACCCTTATTGTCACTCCCTCTCATGCCATTATACGATTTAGCCAACCGTGGAAACAACACAATAGCCCAGCCCTTTCTGTTGGGTGTAATGGCATTAGAGATCGGAGAATGATGAAAAGATGAGAATAGTCAGAGCTCAGTGTGACATCAGCAGCTCGCTTGTGAAGGGGCCAAAACACATCAATGCCGCATTCATATCCTCCCAGTGGGTCCTCGCTCCTCTGTCCTCCTACATAAATGATATTAATACGCAAACATCCTATATACAGTACGTGACGCACACGTGCCAACCGGATGTTAAACCTGTTAAAACAGAACCTGTGGTGTTTTTCTCTCAGCGCTTTTTGTATAAATCGACATGGCTAACTCGCTACCCACAGCATTACAAATAGGAAGTGAGCATGGGTGCACTTCTGGCCCCATCAACTCCAATTTACGTTCTATTAAAAAACTGTCACCCCTCTCTCCATAACTGCTGCTGGCAGGCTCGTCATTTTGGTCTTTAAATGTCGGTATTAACCCGCTCTACATGATCCTGGTATTTTTATTTTGCTATTTGTCAGTAACTCAAGAACGCTATGTGTGAAGTCATGCTCCCTTAGTCCACTTCTTTGGACTTTTACGGATGTGTGGTTCATTGTGGATTAAAGTATCAAAAGATCACACAGGCCCTAGTGATCGATACTAAAACTAGATACTCATTTGAACAAGTATCACTACTAAAAAAAAGTCACATTTACAGGACAGAAATGAACCTGAATGGCTTTTGAATGATCTGAGCTGTATCAGAACAAGTATAAAGACCATTTGAACTTTTAATATCATGACACTACTGAGATGCGTTCAAAGTGATCTTGGGGAAACTTTACCTGAGACGCCAATAAAGTCTGAGCATTTGGAGATGAGCACTATGAGGGATTAAATTACACAGACAAGAGGAAAGCTGAGACTTCAGTTCTAAATCACCAGCACATCTAAACCTCATACTAATCAAAGGCATGGTTATAGTTGATAGAAATAAAATAAGACTTCACAACATTTTAACTGTTTCTTGCTTCTCCATCCTCCTACATAAATTATATTAATACATAAACATGTTACATATTAGTGCCACGATTATAAAATTTCAGACTTGATTTTTTGATACTATAGAACTCAGTACTCAAAACCTATTCCAATACCACAATGATATTTAAATCACCCTTTCTTTAGACAAGAATGTGACTTTCAACATTAAATCATAGTAATTGTACTTTCTTTTATATTACCATGTGGTCTAATATCTTTGTAATCACTCAGTCGTCCATGGGCGTAGACTAGTCTATGTGGTCTTATTCTGATACAGCTCTGTCCTTTCTTCTGTTCTGTGAATGTGACTGATACTTGCTCAAATGAATATTTAGTTTCAGTTAGAGCTGGGCGGTAGGACCAAAAATTAATATCATGGTATTTTTCAAAATGATATCGGTATTTGACAGTTTATTTTTTCATGCATGACTAGGTGTTTACCCCATTTCCTAATAATTTCAGAATAATTACTGCAGTAAATTCGACTTGGTAAAACATATCTGGGCTCCAGTGCTTTAATCATCTCCTTGAAGCTCCTTTCTCAACAGGACTAAGTGGTTCCATGTCTTTGGCTAAGTGGATAGGGACAGCGTTGGTAATATCGTTCCACCGTTTGCTTTTCTTGTCGTAGGCAGTCCCCTTAGCAAACGCGTCTTTGAGTGACATCTGAGTGGCATTTTGTGTTGCAGCGCCAACTTGAACGTTCCCTGCAGACGTGGAAGAGGATGCAGATCTTAGTTTTGTGCATTCTTCATATTCCAGGACATGTTTGCGACAGAGGTGGTGAAGCAAATTGCTCGCGTCGCCTCCTGCGGCTACAACTTTAGCCCGACAACATTTACAGAATATGGTTGTTGTCAGCGTCAGATTTTTTTAAGCTGAAGTACTTCTGACACAGCTCCTCTTTTCGGTATAAGTTCCTCTGTGTCTGTAACATTTTCTCCGTCCATGTTGTTCACCGCTCAACACACACCGAGTTTCCACCGCTCTCATACATGCAATGTCCTGCGGCGTGACGTTCTGCTGCGATGTATTCCCAACGTTTTGTACACACACACATTCACCGGTATTTGGATATATGAAAAATTCATATAATAAAAACAAAAAAACAAAAAAAAAAACACCGGTATTCTGTATGAAGCAGTATACAGCCCAGCCCTAGTTTCAGTACTATTTTTTGTATCGATTAGTATCAGATTTTCAATGCAACCCAACTACATACTGTATATGACGCACTTATGGCATCAAACCTGCTTGAACAGAACTTTTTTTTTTCCTCAATGCTTTTACGGATATATTTATTCAAACCAGAGCTGCATAGTTGCCTAGAACAAACAGGCAAACATGGGCACATTTGGGCAGTAAACTCCAGGGAGGAGGTGGTGTGGTTGGGGCGGGTGGAGAATGCCAGCTCTCCCCTGGACTCACAAAAATAGCTCTGAACAGTGTCTGTGTGGAGTGAAAGGCATTTGGTACATTGTTAATTGTGTCCTACCTAGACAATGACTTTAGAACTTGACATGGTGGTGGTAAACAATGTTATGGTTGATTAAAGGTGATATATTACCAAAATTGAAGGTCATATGGGCCTTAAAAATACAGTGGGTCACTTCCTGTATTACCACATGACATCACAAAGTGGAACAGTGTATTTGAAAGAAGAACTCAGCCTAAATATGCAGGATTTATGTGTTAAACATGTGTGAATGGAACAAAACACAACTCCGGGTATGTTTTTGATGAGGAAACAACTTTATAACATAGATCTAAATATGTTATCTTTTAGCAATTAATACCCCATAGAAGTAAAATACCCCCTCTTTAACAAATAAAAACAATAATAAGTAAGGTGGGTTAAATGTCTTGCCCAAGTATACAACAACACAACACCTGAATGCACTGAAAAAAGCACGAATTAAATCATCACCTAAATCAAACTGTACTCATTGCCTTAGTTTACTGTCTCTTTCCAAACTGTGAAGAGACACTCAAAAAACATGTATTTCTGTTAAATTGTATTTTAGCTCAGAGCTGTTGTGCTTGTGTCCATGGATTCCACACAAGAGGAGAGATTTCATGCTAAACTGATAACCATCGGAACAACGACTAGAAAAATTCCGCCTGAAATTGGAACGACAGAGTTCACGGCAAAGAAACATAATCTACAAGAGGTTCCCTCTCTCGCTCCCCTCTCCCACTCCTCTGCTGTCATGTCTGCTGGCACATACATTGTACTCTTTATCGACTGCTGCATCTGTGACTATCTTCTTTTTTTAATGGATACATCCTTATCTCAGCTTGTGAGTGCCATCCGTGTCAGTCCCCAACAACTTTAGCGAGTGCTGTGGAGACATGACTCACAAACAAGATACACACTACACACAGCCTAGACCAAATGCTTTATATTTTACAGGACTGTCGCTGACTACCGATATTCCCGGTCAACTACAAACATGTCTTGTTCACCCATTAATCGACTAGAAGGGGTTGTGGTACTGGTAAAATAAAAAAATCTTAGGATCGCACATAAAAACAACTATGTATACAAAAAAGTACAAGTAAACAGCATCTTAATAAGTGAAGACTGTTTTCTACTCTCAGCTGTGGTCCATATAAATCCTTATAATTCTAATAAAATAATTAATCCACTATTTTAAATAAATGTGGTTGACTAAGACGTCCACCAATAAATCAGATGAAGCCCTAATATTTAAGGTGCATTATGTAACTTTTCTGGTGGAGGTTATGCATTCTGCTTGTCTCCATGGAGATGTTATTGCTTTGCCTCTTTAAACATATCTATCTCCAAGGAGACAAGCAGGTACCAGGTTAAGTGGAGGTCAAGTTACAGATCAGATCTGTGGATGGAGTGTATTATACTGTACAAAGGAATAATTTGTGCTTTTCAAAATATTATTTTAGCAATGACATCTGTAAACAAATTAATGCTAAAAGTTAAATTCTACTCTGTGGACTGGACAGAGACATTGTGTGATGTTTTCTCTCTCAGTTTCTAAAGGCTGTGTTTTTTCACCATATTATTTCCATTGCACATGGACCCATAACATACATAAACAAATTTGCACATTCAGCTCTCCTTCTTTGTCAATTTATCCAAAGTTTTGTTTTCACTCTTAAAGCTCTGTGAGACATTGCAGAGGTAAAACAAATACTATCGTTGCCATTAATCATGTTTTTAGCAGCTGTAGAGTCTCCTCAGTCTGTATTTAAGGCTGTATCGGCCCGAATGAATTACCAACTCCACTCAAAACCGAAAATACCTCAATCGGCAGCCAATACCAATACCAATATTAGATGGGGACATCCCTAGTTTAATACACTATTTTCTTAGGATGCTCGTGGCCTTGTTCCTTGTCCATCAATTGTTAAGTCTTCTCACTTCAAGAAAGAAACAAAAGTTGAATATGACACACAGAAGGGCATCTCTCAGTTGTAATATCAAAGTGAAAGTTAATATGGACTAACACTGAAATTAACCACGTATCAGAGTAACATGTTCTACAATTACAGTGCTGATTAAAAGACTTAATAGCACAAGATAAAGCACACACTACCACTACCACTACTCCACCTAATCATTTAATATATATTTTTTTGTGTTAGAACAACTCAACAAACTTAACTGCAGTATGTCTGTACACCACTAGATGCCAGTAAGCCCTACGCTCACTGTTCATGATTTAAATGTATGGAACAAGCCAACTCCAATCTAACTTGAGTCCCATTGTGAATCTTATAAGTGTCATGCTAAAGAGTTAAGTGAAGGTCAGTCCAAACCTGTCTGTGCCCCCCCTGTTTGACAATGAGATCAGCAGAAGGGAATATTTGAGCTCAGACCCGAGGGATTAATGAGCAGGTGTGTGAGTGTGTGTGTGTGTGTGTGTGTGTGTGTGTGCGCGCGAGTGTGTGTAATCACTTGAGTCTCCGTGAATGAGTGTGAGCGGGTATTTATTACATTGAGCGAAACAGAATCTGTATACATGTAGGCCTATCATGAGGTATGATAATTTACTACAGAAAGATTTAAAAATAAACAATGAAAGTACTTTATATCAATGACACAATAAGCCCAAAGCAGGCTAACCATGTGAACCATATTGCAAAATATACACTTAAAGGGTGTGTATCTGATTTTTCCGATTATTTCAGCAAAAATTGTCTTTGCTCAGTACAGATATATTGTATAAGCAGCTCTTGAGGTCAAAATAAGTCTGCATTTAAACAGAGCGCATTTTATTGATTGATAATAAGGAAGTGCACATTAAAATGTGAGTTGTTACCTTTACCGTCACTGCAGAAATCTGCTCTGATCTCAAACAGTTGTGAAATGTGCTTATAAACTGATTGCTGTGAATAATTGGGATGTTAGAAATGTGTTAGCAAAGTGAGGTCAGCTGCAAATGGGTAAAAAAAAAAATCAAACTACTTCTGTTTTTCACAAGGAAAGTAGTAACTATGGTTAAAGGGATAGTGCGTTTTTTTTTTAATGTGAATCTGTTTGGCGTCCCCTTCAGCAGTGTCATCCATTAACACTGACTTACCGCTGACCGTGTCCTCTGAGCCCAGTTCTGCAGCTCACGAAAGTAGGTCCAGTAAGTTAGCGGGGACATTTAATAAAGCTTGTTTTTCTTCTCAAAACAATATTTGTCCAAAAAGTGATAAATTTGCATCACAAAAATTCAGCAGTTGGAATTGCTTGGTGCTATTTTCTCTCGAGTCGTATCACTGCGCTCCTATTAGTATTATTAGCCTGTTCCCTTGTAAACATCCACTTACAAGTGAACAGGATAATAATACTAATAGGCGCGCAGTGATACGAATCGACAGAAAATAGCACCAAGCGAATTAGACTTCAGACTTTTTCGTGTGCAACTGTTTTGTGACGCAAATATATCACTTTTTGGACAAATATGGTTTTGAGAAGAAAAACAAGCTTTATTAACTGTCCCCGATAACTTACCAGACCTACTTTCGTCAGCTACAGAACCGGGGCAGAACTCGGCTCAGAGGACACGGTCAGCGGTAAGTCAGTGTTAATGGATGACACTGCTGAAGGGGACGCCATACAGATTCACATTAAAAAAACAAACAAAAAAAACGCACTATCCCTTTAACCATAGTTACTACTTTCCTTGTGAAAAAAGAAGTAGTTTGATTTTTTTTAACCCATGGACTATGTAACTTTCTGGTTGGGGGTCACCTGCTTGTTTCTATGGATATGTCATTGCTCTGCCTGGAATGTTCCACTGTATGACATTAAAAACCTCTACCTTGCATTTACTCAAGTACAGGTGGTTTTACTGCTCAAAAATACCTAAAAACAGGCATTCTGACTGTGAGCAGGGTTGCCTCTCCACGGATCTGACCTTTAACTTGGTCTGATTTGGTCTCCATGAAGATTGGAAGGTTTAATATCATACTGTGAAACATTCCAGACAAAGCAATAACATCTCCAGGAAGAAAAGCATTTGACGGACCCTCCACTAGAAAAGTTACACAATGGACCTTTAAGGTTCAAATCAGTCTCCAGGAAATGAATGTAAGTCAATGTCATGTCCCCAAGAAGTACTGATACCCAACATGTGTGCGTTTTCCTGGCGGGGGAGGTCCAGACTCGACCAAAGAGGACTGAACTCAGTGCTATGTCAGACCGGAGAGATGACAGCTGACACTATGCACAATGCACCGCAGTGAGAGTGCAAACAGTGTGTGTATGGAGATGCAAAATGTATCATATAAATGCATAGAGTAATAATAGTCTCCCCTTGGTGGTAACAATGGCTTATGAATTATTACAGGCTCTTTTTCAGGCTTTAGTAGCAGCAAATGCTACGTCTTGCTCTGTGTCAGGAGTAAACGTAGATGTATTGAAGCAACTTTTAACTGCAGCTAGACCAGTTCACAAATCCAATTTAGGATGCTTAAAAACATATACACCTGACAGGCAGTGCACAGCAATAGAAACAAAATCATTTATTTTCAGTCGTATAATTAAAAAAAAGAAAAACTCAATGCTTAAATCAGCCCATCTCATCAAGACCATTTACACTGACTAGTACTTTAGTCCTCAAAATCTCATTTATTCTTGTAGATTTTCTTTAGAGATAGCCTTTTAGTAGATTTAGGCTGCGTCCCATTTCTCTGTCTTACCCCTTCGTTTTACCCCTACCCCTTGGTTTTGCGCGTTCAAGGGCTGTCCAGATTTTGACTGAATTTTGATCAAGGGCTAGAGCCACAACCGAGGGCTACATACCCCTTGAAACGACGTAAGCTCTCGACCAGACTTGAAACGAAGGGGTACGCCTACAAGCTCAGGCAGGTTTTGGGATCAGGATGGCAGCGTCACATCAACCAGCCAAGGAGTCTCATAAATGTATTTTCAGCAGTTGTAATTATCGATTAACGGTTTAGCATGGTTTACAATTATGACGCTTATGTTCTACGTTACTTTTACTTTTAGGGAACTGTTGTTGCGGGTTTAATTGTAGTGATGTCTGTTTAGCCGACGTTATCGTTTTCATCGAACTTTCATGCATAAACAAGCTAGTTTTTGTGTCGAGCTGAGGGACCCGATAATCCTTGACATTTGTTTACGTTTGTTTACATTTGTCGCCTCTGTAGACGTAGCAACCAGGGGAACATTCGTACCCCGAGCCCTCTCAGCTCGTTATCGAGGGGCAAGACAAAGACGTAGATAAAGGGGTAGGGGAAGGGCAAGGGGTAAAACAGAGTAATGGGATGCAGCCTTATTCTTTGCTCTTGTATTGTAACAAAATTCAGTAGCCTTAGTCTACTTCTTCACACTATGCAATATTGAAATGGTATCAGTATCGGCAAGTAACAAGATTCAGTATCAGATCCCCCAAATTATGGTATCAAAACAACACTAATAAAAACTATTGGTCACTACCAGTATTTTTGAATGCAAACTATGTAGTAACTTTCTATGTCTGTATCTCTGTCTGGAAAGTTCCACAGTATGGCATTAGACTTTTATTGTTAAAACCACCTATATAACTAGATAACAAACAAGCGTCTTATTGCAGAGTGTGAACAGGGCCCTTGAGAAGTGAGTGTCCGATATGACTGATGATGATTCTTCTGCCCCTCAGTCACAGCGGTAAATATTAGATTCATTTTTCATAAACCACGTAGCGCTTCCTCTACATCCTGACAGTAATACAGCCGTGTTCACTCCACACAATCCACTTCATCTGAGCCTCCCTGTGTCAGCACAAACCAACAGAGTCTGTGTCCACGCTCAGTGTACGCTTTAGAGGGGCATACTTGGCTGAGAAAGTATGAGAAGTGGTAAAAATGTTATCTCAAGTAGGATGGTATTAAATGTTTAAAGGTGCACTGTCAAACTTTTCTGATGGAGATCTGCCAGTTGAGAAGTCTTCACCAAGATAGTATTTCTTAGCCTGTATTTCCTAGTATGGCATTAAATCTATTTAAAATGTATTCAGATACAGGTGATTTTATTCCTAAAAATACCTTGAAGATTTGTGTCCATAGATCTGACCTGTAATATGGCCTGGTGGTGTCATCTGCTTATCTCCATGAAGATTTAGAATGATTCAAGAAAACAATCATCTACAACAACAAAACATCTACATAGAGACAAGTATAGATGGCAGACCCTTCACCAGAAAAGTTACACAGCACACCTTTAAGGGCCTGTTTACATGAGAACGCTTACAGGTAAAAATGACACAAATTTTTTATCGGAAGTGCCTTTCGTGTAGACGATGATGGCATTTTGGGGGCTTAAAAACAAAAAAAAACTGAAACTGCCCTCTAAAGTGGAAAACTTGAATACGCTCCACCGTAGCATTTTCGTCTACACTGCCCAAGACGCAAAACTCTGGTTTTACGTCACATCAGTCCATATATCACTGTACTTTGTTTGGCAGGACTCCCAGTCCACACCTTGGTGCTCCTTCGTTGCTTTGTAGTCTAACGTGGTCTGAAGCAATAGCAATAGTTTTTTTGCTACCAGTAACCATGTTTTGTTTTGCTTTTTGCGGCGCAGATAAGAAGAACGAAGATTCTACACCTGCGCACGGACATAGTGATAATGTATCACAGCACCACCTAGCTGCCTGGCATGCATACCCAATCGAATTCCACATACTTTTGTGTCACCATATGCGCGCAGCTTTCGTCCCGAAAACGCTTGTCTAAACGCGGAATAAAAAGTGAAGACGTGACGCCACTTTTGCTTCTTCTGTTCAGACCGTCATCACATAAAGGTAGCCTTAAGAGAGGTATTATTCAAAATCAATCAGAGCTTCCGACCATGTTATAATTGTTCTCTCATCAAAAACAGGCCTGAAGAGGTTTTAAATGTCCAAGTAATCTTGTGATCTCTGCAAATATAGCATTTAGCAATAACAGATAAAATGTAAATCTAAAAATGTTCTGTGTTAGCAATTAATACCCCGTAGAAGTGCAATATAACAGATTTAAGAAAATATTACACTCATTTAATTTCATGTTAATATTACAAGGAGATAGAAAGTTAAAAATATAAATCACAATAGATTTTTTAAGTTTTACAGTTGCAATATACACCTTTTAAAAGAGTGGATTTTTTTTATTTTTATTATTGCAAACCTGGAAGATGGAGCTAGCTGCATCATTGCTGGCATTAGAACAAATGGACTGACGAAGTTAAAAATATGTGCACACGCCCAAAAATTTGTTCAAGTTGCAAACACTAGCGATGTGCAATAATAAAGCAAAAATGCAGAAAGCATCTTACAGATTTTTACGCAAAGACCAAAATAATAAAAATAATTTAAATTTTGTTTTCAGTTTTTTTTTAGCACTTAATTAAGACCCAGTTTGGTCTTATTTTATTATTTATGTATGTATTGAATGTCTCTTGGTATGATTGTGCACCTGAATTTCTTATGCGGGTTCATAAATTAAATTGATCTATTTTAGGGTTCCACAAAATATAACGCCAAAATATCAATATTGCATTATTGGCTGACGCAGTAACTGATACCGCAAGAAAATAAATATATCGCAACAACACAAAGTTCTCAATTTTTCAGGAATTTGCTGTTTTTGGAAAGTGGACAAGAAATAGCGGCTTGTCAAAGCCTGATCCCGTCAGATCTCAGAAGCGCAGCAGGACCAGGCCTTGGATGGGAGACCACTGGGAAAATCAGGTGCCACAGTGGGGCGCCAGTCGCAAAAAACTGTGATTGTGTCCTTAGGCAAGGCACTTCACCCACATTGCCTAGTATGAAAGTGGTGTGTGCGTGAGTGATGGTGGTGGTCAGAGGGGTCGATGGCGCAGATTGGCAGCCTTGCTTCCGACGGTCTGCCCCAGCTGTGGCTGTATCTTACCACCACCAAGTATGGAGTGAATGAATAATGCACAGGGCATTATTCATTCACTCCACACTCATTCACTCAAAGTGTATTTGAGTGTCCAGAAAAGCGCTATATAAAACTGATGCATTATTATAAGTAGTAGTAGTAGTAGTAGTAGATTTTACTCATGATTTTCCACATTAAGTTTAAATTAGGCTTGGGGTGGTCTCAGTTTTGTCTTATTGTCACATGATACAAACCTAATCGATTTCATCTTTTGTTATATGATTAGATAAACATGCTGTATAAAAATAAATAAATAAACAAATAAAAACATTGGAATCTCCCGAAAAGCCTCACTTTTACCCTGTATTCAGCTATGCAAATATGAACAAAATGGTGCCCAAACAGTGGACGGACAGCAGAGGAGCTGAGGTGGCCTTGAAGCCATCATAAATGCAAAGAGCAAATAATGAGACTTTGTGCGGCTCTTGGCCTGACCCTCCATGTTTGTCTCAGTGTTGGGGGCAAAGAGAGCTAGCAGCCGCAGCCACGAGCAGAGCCGAATTCTGGGAATCACCAAACAAAACCATATTAAATTTCCTCCTGAACTGGTGGAGATATGTGAACAGGAA
This sequence comes from Paratrypauchen microcephalus, assembly GCA_036785185.1. Taxonomy (NCBI): domain Eukaryota; kingdom Metazoa; phylum Chordata; class Actinopteri; order Gobiiformes; family Gobiidae; genus Paratrypauchen; species Paratrypauchen microcephalus. The sequence continues at coordinate 426,422 of JAVJIX010000160.1, forward strand.
CAGAGGAGGAGAGGAGCCGAGACCCCAGAATGTCACTGCAGTTATATTGACTTTACTGATCTTTATATGGCTCTGTTGGAGAATAAAATTAGAACCTACAAGCGTATTGACAGTGTATAAAGGAAGATGGAATACAAATAAAATGTACAAGACTTGAGGGAAGCTTAACTACCATTAACCCTAGCTGGCAGTAACACTGATTCACCGTAGTGTTGTATAAGCATTTTAATATGTTGTTTTTTGCAAATACTTCTCTCTAATTTCTATTATGAGTTGATGGTGGCACAGTCGATAAGCGCCCAACCAGTTCAAATCGCACCTGAAGAGCTTAATAAGTTAACAGCATTCCTTTCCGTGCTTCAGGTCTCAAAGGAATCAGTGGTATTTTGTGTTAGCCAGGTCGACTTACCAAATTAGGGGATAGGGTTAGCCACAAAGCTGCTTCAATAAATATTAAATGCAGTATTTTTAGATTTCTTTAGCTATTTCAGGCTTGTTGTGAATAGTTTTGTAGGCTATAGTTGATAGGCTGCTGACAGGATTCGGAGGAAGACATTTGTGTTATAGTAAAAGTTGATATATGATAACAGGGATGTGCAATACTGTAATTTGAATTTTAATCAAGATCAAGTCACTTCTAATAGTCAAAGATCAGCTTGGGTCTTTTTGATTGAGAGGTCTACAGCCGGTCCTTTGTCAGTAACATAAGCATACAGTTTGAACATATTTGATAATGTGGAAAAAGAACTTGGACAATTTTCAGTTTTAAATGGCAATGATGACCAGATGAAGTGTGTATTGCTTATCTACAGGAATGTGAGGTGGTTCAATGCACAAACAGCTCACACGACCATTGATGAAACCTTCTCTACATATATTCACAAAATTAATATGGAAAGTTATTTTTATTTGTTTTGTTTTATAAGACAAAATAAAATACAGCTCTGGAAAAAAATAAGAGACCACTGCAAAATTATCAGTTTTTCCTTATTTTACTACTTATAGGTATGTGTTTGGGTAAAAGGAATATTTTTGTTTGAGTCTATAAACTACTGACAACATTTCACCCAAATTCCAAATAAAAATATTATCGTTCAGAGCATTTATTTGCAGAAAATGACAAATGGTCAAAATAACAAAAAGATACATGTTTTCAGACCTCAAACAATGCAAAGAAACAAGATCAAATTCATTTTAAAACAACGTAATACTAATGTTTACACTTAAGAAGAGTTCAGAAATCAATATTTGGTCCAATAACCCTTATTTTTAATCACAGCTTTCATGCGTCTTGGCATGCTCTCCATAAGTCTTTCACACTGTTCTTGGATGACTTTATTCCACTCCTGGTGCAAGAACTGAAGTAGCTCAGCTGTGTGCTTGTGTTGGAATTCAACAGACGCTGGAATGGAATGGCTGTAATACATGTAGAGATTCTGATTTCAGAAAAAAATGCAGTGGTCTCTTATTTTTTTCCAGAGCTGTATTACTTAAAGTTCCTATATTAAGCAAAATTGACTCTTGTGAGCTTTAAGCCATGTTATAATGTCAATGAAATGAATCAATATAATAATATGCTAATGTTTTTGTTACACCCAGCCCCAGTGGTGGAATATAACAATGTAAAAGTAGGAAAGTACTGTACTTGCGCAAAATTGTTAGGTACCTGTACTTTACTTATGTATTTTTTAAAGTGGATGCTTTTGACTTTTACTTCACTACATTTGAGAGCAGATATTTGTACTTTCTACTCCACTACATTTTTAACAGGAATGAAAAGTGAAAGTATTTTTTATTACTGTCTGAGACCTGCTGAGGGTTTATATTTTAACACATAGTTTGAGCAAACAAAGATAAAAACACAAATCATTATCAACATCTCTACATTTGAAGTGTTAGCAGATCTCAAAATCTGCATGAAATACTTTCACTTTGTAGTCTTTAAGTACATTTTTAAACAGGTACTTTAATACTTTTACTTAAGATTTTTTATGTGATACTTTTACTATACTTTTAGGTATTTTTTTTACTCTGGGATCTGTACTTTTACTTAAATAACAAAATTCAGTATGTCTTCCACCACTGCTCAGCTTGATAAACTCTGATTCTATAACTAATGTCTGAAGTCAATCACATGAAACCATCAGATAAATGAGTCTCAATACATCTGTTAATATAAAGTAGTAATAGTAATTTTACACAGGTACATGGAAGCAGTCCAGACTATTACTCTAAATGATTATTGCCACTTGGAATCACATAAATGAGCAGCAGTTGGGAAGAGTCTGTATGGGTGCACATATACAGTAGACCCTTATAGATAGAAGAGAGAAGAAAGGAGACAGTCTGGAAGTGTGGCCAGGCAAAGAAAACACAAGACAATGCTGCGTTTGTGGAAGCAAATAGTCTGAATAAAGTTCATATGACAGGTTTTGGTGGTAAATATTTATCATAGTTTTAGTCAGTTAAGTCACAGTATATGGGAAAAAATGGAGAAGAAAAAAATACAGGAAGTGAGTTTTAAAACAGTGTACCTCTACTTATGTCATCAACACGGAAAATTCCACCCTAAATGTGCAGACAAAATACACACAAGGAACACATTTTTCCTTCTCTTAACAAAATAAAGGCAATTTTATTTATTTTTGTTAGTCTAATCAAAACTATTGTGCAATTTAGAGTATTAACCTTGTTTAATACCTGCCTACGTAGGTATGTCATATCTGCTGCCTGTGTCCAACCAGGAAGTACAATTATAAATTTTATCAAGATTTTTTTGGGGAAGATTTTCAGTAAAATCTTAATATAATGATACCTGCTTGTCTCCATGGAGATGCTATTGCTTTTCCCTGGAATGATCAAAGGAGAAGTTCAATTTGTCAACTGGACAAAGTTTGTTTGGTTGAAAACGTTTCGCCGCTCATCCGAGAGGCTTCGTCAGCTCTGGTTATTGAACTGGTTAGACCCTGCTTATATCTAGCTGCCGGGAGGCGCGTCCTACAATGACAAAATTTCCCTGGAATGTTCTATGGTTTGACATTAAACATTTCCATCTAGCATTGTTTCTAGCAGTGTTTCTATTGCTCAAAAATACAATAATTCCTTCTGTGAATGGGGCTTCTCTCCACAGATCTGAATTGTAACGTAGCGTAGTGCTGTAACCTGCTTGTCTCCCTCATCATACAGCTCTGGAAAAAAAATAAGAGACCACTGCATTTTTTTCGGAAATCATCATCTCTACATGTATTACAGCCATTCCATTCCAGCGTCTGTTGAATTCCAACACAAACACAAAGCTGAGCTACTTCAGTTCTTGCACCAGGAGTGGAATAAAGTCACCCAAGAACAATGTGAAAGACTTGTGGGGAGCATGCCAAGACACATGAAATCTGTGATTAAAAATAAGGGTAATTGCACCAAATCTTGATTTTTGAACTCTTCTTAAGTGTAAACATTAGTATTATGTTATTTTAAAATGAATTTGATCTTGTTTCTTTGCATTGTTTGAGGTCTGAAAACGTATCTTTTTTGTTATTTTGACCATTTGTCATTTTCTGCAAATAAATGCTCTAACAATAATATTTTTATTTGGAATTTGGGGGAAATGTTGTCATTAATTTATAGACTCAAAGAAAAATGTTCCTTTTGCCCAAACACATACCTATAAGTAGTAAAATCAGAAAAAAACTGATAATTTTGCAGTGGTCTCTTTATTTTTTCCAGAGCTGTAGATAGGTTTAATCTATACTGTGGAACATTCTAGACAAAGCAAAAGCATTTCCATGGAGACAAGAACTGTTACGCAGTGCACTTTTAATGTTCTTTACAGGTTAAACTACCCGTTCCACAAAAAGCACCTGCGTTTACAATATAACTGTATAAGAAAGTGTGCTGGAGAAACCGCTACAGCGACAGTTACATTAGTGTGCATGGACATCTGGATTGCATTAGAGCAGTAAGGACACAGGATCTCCCCAAAGCGCAGGCTGGTTGGGTGGCCTCCTCTAGTCCTCCTTTCAGCAGTGGGCCCTGACTCCACCTGATTGATAGAGGGAGCCCCACGTGTGCACTTAACACTCACACACACACTGACAAATCCCATACGGACCACTGCAGTCAAGTCCTATTGGTGCTCCAGCTAACATGGACTAGCCTGGATGTCTAACTTTCAATGTAAGCAGTTAAGTTTGTCTGCACTGTTTTGTAACTTGATTTGTACCAACAAATCAACGAACATGGCTTTTTTATTGGCGTCATGTCAGCAACAACGGGTAACATATGGAACTACTATACAGAACATGCTGGCTTTGATTTGCAGAGGCTTTCAAATGTATTTTATGTCCTTCCATTCCGACATATAAAGACGCTAATCAAAGCTCCTCTGTTTCCCCGCAATTGTACTTTTCATTACTGCACAAATTTTCTATATGAATTCCCCAGCAGATGCTTCCCCAATGCGATGGAGAGAAAAAAAAAAAAACTTTTTTTCAAAGGAGAAAGTTCAAAGAAGCTCCTCATTTCCAGTAAATTGCTTTGCCTGATTTGCCATTTCAAATAAATTGCGGTGTTGGCCAAAATTTGCAATTCACAGGAAGTCGTCCCCTCCGCCACATAGAAGAGGTTAATCCATATTTCGCGTTTGAATATAAGATGGAAGCGCCATCAGAAAAGGGAGAGAGGCAGGAGATAGGTAACTCTTTGCCAGCAGATGAGGGGCTGGAGCAGGGGAGGGAGCCGAGAAGAAGGCGAGAGAATGGGAAGAAACAGGCGTCATTTAGAGTAAATGGCATCCAAAAACCCTCTCCAATTATCTTTGCCTACCATGCCAGTGAGACTGACTTAATTAAAATGAGTTGAGAGGGAGGGGAGAGGAAAGGCGCTGCCAGTGATTGAGGGGGCAGGCAGGCGACATATCTGCACAGAAACACAAAGCTCCGGCGTCGCAGCCTGTCCACCACTCTCCCTTTTCAATTCCTCACTTCAAAAGACAAGCAAGAAATAATAATAAAAAAGAGTGGGGGCTCTCACCATCCGCTGCCATGTAATTGCTCTATTTAAATCCTACCATTTTTTCACCATTGTTAGAATATTGGTCGGGGAAAGAGGAAAGCATAAAAAGGATAATAAAAGTGTTTTTTGTTCTTGTGTGAATCCCCCCCTCCCCACCACAGCAGCGTCTTCATAATCCTACTGCCTCTCTCGCAGAAAAAGCTCTGACACTGACCTTTCGGATGAGGTCTGTTTCTATGGAAACACCGTCCAGCCCACTATGTTTGGTGTTTTCCTGTCACCACACAGCCAAACTGGCCACTTGTGACTAAGAGGAAGAAAGCATCGCATTTAACATCTTTTGTTTCTTTTATTTTCAGCTGCGTTTGAAGGCCCAATGAAGTCCAGAGCATCTGCTGCTCAGGCTCACAGTCTGACGGACACAGAACTATCTGCTCTTTGAGCCCCTCACTGGACCAGGCCAGGGAAGTCTCTTTTAACATTGGATTTATTTAAAGGTGATTTATGATGTTAATAATACATCTGTTTATATCCCCTACACAGATAAACAACAAAGTACTCCCACATGTTCATATTGCCCTATTTATTTGTACATAATTCACTACAACCATACTGTCTATATTGTATATACTGTATATATCGCACTTGCTGCTTCTTGCACTTCTGATTAGATGCCAAACCTCATTTCGTTACCTGTATTTATACATGTGTAATAACAAGAAAGTTGAATCAAATGTAATCTAATCTAATCTAATGATGATTATTTGTCCAAATGCCCTTCCTTTCACAGCATGTAACATCGCGTCAATGGAATGGGATATGCACGCATGTCAGAATCTTGAAATGTATTTAAAGTTTATTAAAGGGCTTATTTTGCAAAGTTGGTACTTATTATTGCAAGATTTACTGCATGATTTCAAGTTTCAGACATTACAGGTTTTCTGTTATGTGTGACTTCATGCACACAAAAGCTCTATCTAACATTGATGAGAACTTAAAATAAGGAGTAACATAAACACAATAAAAGCCTGTATACAAGGTTAAGCAGAAAGTTTAAGTAAGCTCGTTGAATTTGAATGAGACCATTGTCTCCAGCACTATCACATCAAACTGTTTAGACAATTACAAACAGCGCACAAGTGCAATGAGGTCCAGGTGGTGTTGAGTAACTAACGTCTTAAACATGTCTGTGCACCCGCTGCATACATTTCCATCCAAAGTGTTGAACTTGTAAGAGCAGTCCACAAACACACGTCCAAATAGTTTTAGACTTCAGCGGAAATTAGCATTTAAATTCCATGTCTTCATAAAGTGGGGTGAACTCACACGCACTCACACGCACACACGCGCGCGCACATACACGCACGAACACACACACGTATGCACGCACACACACAGTATATGGCTCAGTATCACACCTCCATCAGCATGTACAGTAATGTGTCAGCGCCAACGCTCCTGCCTTTGTGTGGAGATTATTGTTATGGACCATACAGACTTCACACTACACACAATGCAAACGCCACAGACGGTTGGTGGGCGCTATAATCTGAAGTTTATGTGTGAGAAGAATACACCGTATAAGATAATTGCCAAAACTGAACAACCACTGTATTACTATAGACTGGTGTGGGAAAAAGTGTGGGCAAAGTGAATGTGAATTGTGAAAAAGAAAAAAAAAAAATGAAGAGAGAAAAGAAAAGTTTGTAGTGACCTGTTGTGCATTAGCATTTTGTAAAACATGATACTTTAGAAGTGTTTCTAAAACAAGTGAAATTCAGATGCAGTTTGATATAGTGTAAGTAGCAAAGGTTTAAAGTTCAAAGAGGACCTATTCTCCAAAATATGAAACTTTCCATAACTTTTTCCATAAAACTTTGAAAGAAAAGGACACTTTTTACTTAAAATGTTTGTGTTGTTCTGTGAAAAACAAAATGCTAAATGAATAAATGTTAGATGAATTGCCATGCTGTACAAAATTCAAGGTAAAGCAATAACAAGGGAGTGCTCATCCATCTGAAAAGTGACATAGTGCACTTTATATCTGCATAAAATTGGTTATAAGTGTTGAGATTTAATATTGGTTAGCAATTGTGTGGTTCTTAATTTGCATACTTCTTTATTTCAAATATAATCTTTTTGGATACACTTAAAAACTAAATCTTGGCCTGAAACATGCACCTTTCTATACACAACTGTTTAAGTATAAAAGTATAATAGCCTGATTACACGAGAACGCTTACAGGTAAAAACGACAAAATATTTTATTAGAAGTGCCTTTCGTTTGGACAGTGACGGCGTTTTGGGAGCTTAAAAATGCAAAAAACTGAAACCACCCTCCAAAGTGGAAACTTGAATACGCTCCGCCGTAGCGTTTTCGTCTACACTGCCCAAGACGCAAAACTCTGGTCAAATCTGCTGACGTTGCGTACGTGTTTACATCACATCGGTCCATATATCAGTGTACTTTGTTTGGCAGGACTCCCAGTCCACACCTTGTTGTGCCTTCGCTGGTTTGTGGTCTGAAGCAATAGTTGAACTTCTTCGTCTGACCATACAATTTTTTTTTCTTGCTACCAGTAGCCATGTTTTGATTTGCTGTTCGTGGTGCAGATGAGAAGAAGGAAGATTCTACGCATGCGCACGGACATAGTGATAATGTATCACAGCACCACCTAGCCGCCTGGCATGCATATCCAATCGAATTCCACACACTTTTGCGTCACCGTATGTACACAGATTTCCTCCTGAAAATGCTCGTCTAAACGCGGAATAGAAAGTGAAGACGCGATGCCACTTTTGCATCTTCTGTTCAGACCATCATCATATAAACGTAGCCTAAGAATTGCACAAATATGTTTTAACTGTATTTCCTTTGATACTTGTGACAATGACTTTGTTTGAATCTCAAAGAACTCTAGAGTCATAATAGTAGTCCTTGTGCATTGTAGTGTTTTGTATAACGGAGCTGAAGTTGAAGTCAGGGGGAGAGGAGAGTGAGGCTGTCTGTTGGACCTTAGCCTGACAACTGTTATTTGGATGGGGCCACAGCCAACTATCTCCACGTCTCCTCTTTCCTCGCTCATCAGTGGTCTTCCCCTGGCTCCGTCTCCAGAGACCCCCCCCATCTCCTCTCTGACCTCTCGTCTACTAAACTCTGTCTGCTCACTCATCTCCTTCATTCCTCCTCTGTTTCCTTTAGCTCTTTCCTCAGTGCTTGGGCCTGCTTGGGGAGCTGTACATTCCCCTGTGCTGAGCAGAGAGCCGTCAGAGGAAGAGGACTGAGAGACGGAATAGTCATCACGCTTGCAAGCTCAAAATGTATTTGTTAGTTTGGAAAAAAAGTATGGACTAACAATACACTGTAGTTTGGGAGTTTGGGAGCAATGTTCAAAGCTAACCAAAAATCAAATCAAAATAAATTGTTTTATTAGCATTTGACAGTTAGGCTATTTAAGTTTATTTCAACATGATGATAACTTTTAGAAGATTGCTGTGAAACATTAATGCTCTGTTAACTTTGAGGGCATAAAGCACACAACGTAAATATATTCTTGTAAACATAAAAATGATCCTGAATATCCTATAACAACCACTAAACTACAAAACTACTAAACTCATTCACAATACATCAAATTACCCAAAGCATTTGAGCATTCCCACTCTCTTAAAACGTTTTTAATCAAGGTAAACAAACTATGCTAATAAGGAGTTCCACAAGGTTCAATACTGAGACCAATGGTGTTGTCTACATCATCAGTAAGCAATGTCCATTTCTACCACAATGAAGATACAACATGCTCTTTTTTAGTAATGCAATGTCATTTTCATATACAAAATAACAGTATTTTCTTTATGTTACCATACAATCTCATATTTGTTCCAATAAAGCTCAAGAAGTATACTAAAGCAGTACAGGAAAAGTCTAAATTTGTCCTCTTAATGTGATCTTTTACAGAATCAATACTCAAATGAATATCTAGTTTCGATATTAGTTTTAGTATTGATTAGAATCTGATTTGCGACCCTAGATGCCAATTTGTGACTCAAGACCGAGAAAAATAGAAAGTACAAAAAATAAAATAAAACTGTACACAAAGACCAATGCTGACAAAACTGAGATGCTGTTCTAGTGAGGATATAAGATAGCACCTAACCCCAGATTTTAAAAGTAAAATTTAAAAATAAAACTTAACGTTACTGTAAAACTTAATGCTATTGTAAGTTGAGCAAAGAGCGAGGCTGAGGAAACTGCAAGATGCTATTCTAGTGAGGATCCATGATAGCCCCTAACCCTAACATTTTCTTCTTTCCCTCCACACACACACACACACACACACACACACACTGTACACACACTCCCTCTTTGCTCTGGTTGCCACGGAGACCGCCATACCAGGGCTCTGACCCGGGAGGTTTGGGACTGTTTTTCAAAGCCCCACACCCCCTGAACGCCGCGCGGGGATGGCAGCTGTAGGACAGCTGTTTCTACCAGGCCCTGCTTCACCACACAGCACGGCCTGGACGCCATTTAAGAGGGACAAAAACAGCCCGCAGCTCCAATGATTAGACACATCTGCCTCTGCACTAACTGCTCAAGAAAGGAAGTGGGAACCGCACCAGGGAAGATTCTGTCTACTGCAATAAAGAGATGAGAGCATGTTTTATCTGGAGCTCACACTAGACATGTCCTCTGTGCTATTGTAACATTATTACAGTGTCATCATTTAGTCATATTAAGATTGATGGCAGCTGGAAGTTATTAGAGATGACGCAAGATTGGCAGGAGAAAGATCTGGGTTTGTTTGGCTCTGGTTGCATAGCACTGTTATAGTTTGAGGAGCAGACATAATGTATTTGGGCCTGGCCTTAATAAGTGTATTATTAGGGGTAAATCACAACCAGTTGAACATTTGTTCTAGGATATCGATTCATAATAGGCTGCAATTAAATTGTTATGTTAATGGTTAGTCTCTCCATTATTTCTAGTGTACATTTTTGGAAAATTTTAACAGCTGTAGGTTGAAAAATATGTATAATTGATGAATCAGAAATAGTCATATGCTTTCAACATTTTTGTTTAATAATACTGCTTTCTATATTATAAAAAGGTCTTTAGGCATATCTTTTAAAGTCTGTATAGTCCAGGTAACAATTAGCCATGGAAAAACTAGTTACAAGTCGTCCCGGAGGCGTTTTGAGTTATTCACAGATTTTGAAAGTGTAGATTCTAAGCTTTCCAACGATGCCTTACACTTGGAAATCTGAGAACATTTGATGAATTTGTAGCCATTTGAAAGCAGTACATCTGAAAACAACAAGCTGAGAAAAGCCGCGTTAAAGATTCTCTAAGTCCAGGCCTTCTCATTTGCATGACATTAAGCTAAGCCCTCCCCCATCACTGACATCACTGTGGTGTAGAGTTTCAGGGCAGGTCAGAATTAGAAGGTACTTTGTTAAAATGGAAATGTTTTTATAACAAAAAGCCCATAAAATCATTCAATAATTCAATAATATATAGGATTATGTCAATATGATTATGATGTCATGAAGCAGTAGTTTTCAAGTTAATAGCTAACTTTTACCTTTTGTTTAGTAGAGATGCAATTTCTGATTAAAAAAATAAAGATGCAAGGTTTGTGTATTAAACATGCGTGAAGAAAACAAAACACAACTCTGGGTATGTTTTTGACTTCATGTAACTAAAGCACCTTACTACTAAAACTACCTCATGTAACTAAAAAAATACCTTATCTAACTAAAAGCACTTTACTACTAGAACTACCTCATGTATCTGAAGGCACTTTACTACTAAAACTACCTCGTGTAACTAAAAGCACTTTTGTATTAGATCTATTAACTCAAAATCCATGTAAAACTGTTGTGTCCTGCTTTATTCTGTCACTGCTTCTGTTGTCATGTTTTCATTGTTGGTCTTTACATGTTTTGTACCTTGTGTTTTATCTACTTTTACACCTGTTCTGTGGGACTACAGATGGAAACTAGCCTTGAGCTAAATCTGGTGTATTTACAGCACTAGCTGTTCATTAATACATCAGAAAGAAGTATAATATAGGCCCCTTAACAAAACTATCTACTGGTCATTGTTCACTTAGAGCATCTAATACTTTGGCACTGTGTGGTGCATCTCTACTTCATCTTTAAAACATTAAAATTTTGTGGTGTGAAAGCTTTGTATTGGTCTGACTCATAAGCGTTTTAAATGTCTCCCAAAGACTTCTGCTGTTCCTCTTTACAGGCCACTACACCTCTTACCTCCTCTGACTACCCACAAATATAATTGGGCTCATTTCCACTGGCTGCATGGTCAAACACACCACACACGGCTTTGGCTTCCAAACTAGTTTATGGTATTCTACTGCATTTCCCCGGATACTCACTCTGGGAATCCTATTTGCATGATGTCCCCCAAAGAAATAATTACCTCCCATTTGGCCAGGCTGTGAGACGAGTGGCCACAGTTTGGTTGTTGACAAAGAAATGGGATAATTTTGTGGAGATTTGGAGAAGTTTTGATTTTGCTGTGGAAGTGTTTGAATAAAGTGAGAGTTTTAAATTTTATTTGAAATGGAGTTTTTCACAAATTGACTGTGAAAAAATATGGAGAGGCATAGCTATTTGTGGGTATAAATATGGAGCATCAGACAATTAAAACCTTTTTGGAATTTTTTTTTCTTCTTTATCTGTACTTTCAATATCTACAAAAGTTATTTTAACATTTTTATGATCATTATATCAGTTGGAATATCTGACTATTAATAGCAATAGCATTTGTTTTAAAATAATGTTAATGTCTCTGCTTTGTTTTGGATTTTTACATAAATTACCTATTGTGAGTTATTAGTAAAGTTTTGTGAATTTTTGTGAAACTGACCTGATGCAAAGAATTCATATTTTAATCAGAAGTTCTTAAAGGGCCCATATTACGCTATTTTCTGATCTATGTTATAATATTTTCCTTACCACAAACATACCAAGAGTTTTGTTTTGTTGTATTCACACATGTTTAACACAAATCCTCCATATTTAAGATGAGTTCATTGTACCTTGACAATATCCAATCTTGTCTAATCCCAGAAGCTAAACTGGGTTGGGCCTGTTTAGAATTTAGATGTTCTGGTTAGAAGTTACTACAATGGGGCGGCTGTGACTCTAGCGCAAAGTATTGCTGTGCCCTTTGGCAAGACACTTCACCTAAAATAAGAATACAGCACCCTCGCTATGCCAAACAGCTGAGCTATTTTTCTTTTATTGGTCCTGATACCCATCTGACATGGTGAGTACACTTGATGTTTTCAGTAGTACTGTGTTATTGAAGCGTATCGAGGAAGAAGGAGGTGTTTCAGACAATGTCAAGTCTATGTTACACAATGCATTCTCACTATAAAAGTGTGTTTGCAACTGCTACCAGGTCAAGTTTCAGCCTTTTCAGTACTATGATAAACTAGAGCAGATTTTTCTCTTAGCCCGTGATATTTACAGTAACTACCACAGAAAGGGGCCAAGCCAGAGGTTGTAGTAGTAGTTCTGTAAAGTATTCATTACACCAGTGGATGTAAGGTGAGCACTTATTCAGCATCTAACAGAATCTGGCAAAGCTTGAATTTTTCGAAGCCAAAAATCCACGTTTGTCCAAGTCAACGCAACAGACATTAAAGTAAAAAAAACAAAACAAAAAACAATATTTAAACGTGCGATAAAAAGCTCACACCGCAGACATGAAGAGAATCTTATGAGACTTAAAATCTCCAATTGCAAAGACTGCAGCGGGATATGGCTGCGTACCACAGGCTATATAAAGTTGCGAACAGGATCGCGTCAGCTGTTTCCTGTCTACGGTAAAACCACTCGCTTTGAGACTCTGAAGTGTTCAGATCAGAGCACTGCACTTCTAGTTTGGATACAAATCAAAGCTGTGTTGTTATTATCATTAGTGAAATGTGGTGCAATACTTCAGATACATGATTTGATGAAGCATAAAAGATTGGCGATAAAGTACACAGGAAGTCGAGTTATTGCTGTCAGAGTCACACTGACACCACACACATGAGGAGCACTTCAAACTCACACAAGAAGACAAAAAGTCGGGTCACACCTCCCCGAACTCAGGGAGAAGCAAATCGCAACCAAAATAAGGCAAATTCTCCTGTAGTGTGTGGCAGCCTTTAGATGTTTAAAATATCCAAAAAGGTTTTAATAGTTAGCTTAAGTATACTGTAATAAAATGGATGAAACAGATGGAAACAGCTGCAGTTCAATGTGTTTCAATTTTCAAGTACAAATGACTGAATATGAAGATAATAACTATTGATAGACGAGAATTTATAGACTACAATAGACTATGAAGAAATACAAAGATACAAGATTCTGATGTATTTATTTTATATTCTTTATACTCTTTATATATATTATTTATACTAATCAATACTAAAATGAGTATCAAAACTACATACTCATTTGAGCAGGTATCAATACTAAAAAAGTAACATTCCCAGGACAGAAATGAACCTTTCCTGAACACGGACCTCTATGATATCTACCTGGACGACTGAGGGAGTACACAGATATAAGGCCACATGGTACTGTAAAAGAAAGTATTATGATTTAATGTTGTCTTCTACTGTCTACATAAAGAGTTGTTTTTGTTATTATCATCATCAGAGTATCAGAATCAAGTCTATTCCTTAGTATCGAAATTGAGCTTGAAATTTTACTATTGTGACAACACTACTACTTACAGTACAGTAAATTTGAAAATCCTGTGTTTTGCATGATGTTTTCCTAGCAATTAAAACAGAATGTATTAACAATGTACTTTACCATTTGAACCAAAGCTGCCCTCAAAAGAGTACACGTTTGTGTCAAAAACTTTATGGCCTTTTAGCATTCAAGCATGTACTGTACGTCTCAGCCTATGTGTGCGCTTATCAGCAGTAAATGCAGCAGTGAAGTGTGAAACATGTGGGTGGAGAAGCATTCAAATGTCTACTGGCTTCAGTGCAAAATTTAAATGTCCATGCAGGCGAAATATTAAATTGTTGTATTCAGAATGTATCTTGTAAAAATAACAGTTATTTTTGCTCAAGTGGTCAAATAGTGGAATAATACATCTTTATCAGGATCCAATTTCCATTCTGAGACAGTCTTTGAAAAGAGCTGTTTCCATATAATTAGTAGGAGGAAGCGACTAATGTGGTATGGGCAGAGTAACCTGTGTTGTTTTTGCGTTCAAGTGCCAGGAAAAGGCGCAGCCTAAGTCAGAAACACAGTGATTTGGCTCTCCCCCTCCATCTGTTTTGTTTTGCTTCCATCTCCCTCTTTTTGATGAGCTGGGTCTTCAGTCCCCCTTATAAAATCCCATTAGCTCTTAATGAAGTCGGGCTCCTAGCCTCTCGGCCTCACCTCATTTAGCACGATTGTCTGGCGGCCATTAGCATGGAGGCAATTACAGCCACACGACAAGAGTAATTGGAAATGCCGACAGGGACCCTGAGAAATGGGAATAAATAAATATAAAAAAAAATATTCAAACTAATAAGCTTCCATTCAGAAGGCAGGGAGGGAGCCGCATGTGTCTAAGTTAAATCAACATAATTACAATTAGGGTTGGGGGTAAAGAGGCTGGGTGAGGGGGAATGATATGAAGGATTGGAGGGTGATGCTTAAGGACAGATAGAGAATATGACAGGACCAAACGTGGGATCACACAGACAAGCTCCTAATCAAGAGAACAGAACTAAACTGCGCTATACAAAAGGTCACGGCAAGAGAGCAGTCAGATCTAATTTCGTTTTTAATCCTTTTGGATTCCAGCTTAGATTTTCTCTGCAGAAGATACACTCCTCCAACTTAGTCATTTAATTACTTTGAAAAATCCCTCACACCTCAGGCCAAGTTGTGAGCTAACAAATTTCCTCTTTTCCTAATGACATCTCATTCAGACTTCAGACTTCATGTCTTCTATAAAACAGTAAGAAGAGGTTTGGAGATCCTGTGCTCAAAGGTAAAGCTAATATAAGCACTGTAATATTTAAAACCGAAACACAAGTCTGCTGATGGATTGATCTCAGCAGTGGAGAAACTGCTCCTCTCTCAGATTAAGTTCTCTACGTGAGCAAGGCTAAATGAGCCCGTAAACACTCGAAGCCAGCGGTCCACAAACATCTTATTTGATATGGCACGCTGTTTAGGAGATGAGATCTTGTGATGAATTACTGCAGATTATATGATCCGATTACACCAAGGACTTTGGGATCCCAGTCCTGAGAAACGTTCTTGAATCATATACAGCAAATCTACAAATGGAGATTGAAGTGAATGAAGTTGGTGCACTTAACCTGTGTATTTAAAAATAAGTCCCTTTACATAAATATTAAGGTTAAGCTATTGATGGTTAAAAGCTGTTCAGTACTCATCTTGATACCAATTTTGATACAAACCACACTAACAATGTCATTTTAAACACACAATACCTTTTATAAAACTACCATGTGGTATACGCTGTTCAGATAAAGATCAAGTCCTAAAACTATTCAAGTTCTAAAAGTATTCAGGAAAGGTCAAAATTTGCACAATTGTTGTTTTTCATTACCAACATTTGTGACCCTACATCAGAGAGCTATTGATGATAAATGTGGGCCATGACCTACAAATGTTATCAAAGACAAGCTTATTAGTCAAAAGAGAGACCTGCCCTTCAAGGCCGAGCAGAGGCTGTTCTTCAGAAGTGGAATATTAGATGAAACATGTGATGCTTAAGGTTAGAATGATGAAATAACTGATTACCTGTTAAGACAACCGAACATTCAATAGTAGTATGAGAATCTCCAATTACAGCGAGGTAACGGTATCTTATGATCAATTTCCTTGTTGAAATTACAACCAATTTTGTTTCACATTCACTTAGTTGAGTAAATTTTCAAAGTCTTTCTCTGCCAATACGACATACTGTATTCTGTGGTATCTTTCTTTCAGCGCACATAGGAAAAGATAATACTTAAAGGACACTGACACTACTGCAGTGGACTTAAAGGTCCCATGACCTTGTTGCTTGAATGCAAATGAGAAGGACACAGATAGGTTAGAGGAGCGGGTGGGGGGGGGGCAAATGCTCCGCTGGTTCCACTGCACTGTGTGCTGTCTCCCACTTCCGCGTTTTAAGCACGGAGGAAGAAAGGAGAGGAATTTCAATGAAAAAAAGACATTTTCACAGAAAATAAAATTAATTCCAGAGACAGGGGGTGGACATCCAGACGGTGGTGGAACTGCATTTGCATTTCTTTTTTCGATGTGACGTAACATAGTTGCCTTGTTCAGAATCGCCCATTTGAGGTGTGTTTTTTTCTAACGCAGAAAAGGATCGCAAATGCTCAGTTTAGACATTTTGCAACTTTTAGCCATGGGGGGGGGGGGGGCCTAAACAGGGTAGGGGAGCTCACATTAACGTTCAAAAACCTCAGAAAGTGAAAATTTCATGCCATGGGACCTTTAAATGACACTGACACGGCTGCTTAAATGACACAATTTGAGCTTTATTATGCCACACATTGTGTTTTACCTATTTGTATTATATACAAGTTTACTGTACTTTTGCTACGGGTATATGTGACGTTTTAGTCATTGTGTTTATTGTCTTGTACTTTGGCTACGGGTATATGTGACGTTTTAGTCATTGTGTTTGTCTTGTTTATTAAATTTTTATATGTGCATTGTGGGCCTAGGGGGCGCTGCAATTTCAAATCCTGTGTGTGCAACCTGTACATATGTTTTTTGACAATAAAGCTGACTTCGAACTTTGATAATAAAGAGCAAAGAGTAACGTGGGTTTACCTTCACCGTCCAGGTCTCATTCATTCACTTTGAAGGATGAAAATCAAGCTGCAGTGTATATTTTTACATAGAATATAGTTTTACTGAGTTAAAATTTCAAATGAATTTCAGATTGTACCAGCTTTTATTAGCAGAATTGGGCTAAACCAGACTTTCCCCCATGCTGGTCAGCTCCTCCTCTCCTAATAAGTCGGAAATCCATGTCAAACAATATATTAGAAGGATATGTATTTATGTCAAATTGTTTCAGACTTTAGGAAAGAATCTGTTCAAACAAAAGCAGGAAGCAACCTGGTGACACACACACACACACACACACACAAACACACACTACCATGGGGTTCAAATCCGCCCACTTCACCCCTCCCCCTTCCCCCATGCTGCCCCCTCGCTGCTCAAAGCTGTGACAGGTGGCAGAAACCTGATCGACATTTTGCTTTCAGAGAGAAAGCACTAACTGACCAAACCAAAGTCCTCCTCTGCTCTGTGATCGTATAGAAATAAATTAAATGAACAAATAGTACGAAATTGGTCAACAAACATATTTTCATAATAGTTTTTGTTAAAGTCATATTTTTGCTGGCTAAAGGCTGCCAGACACTACAGGAGAATTTGTCTGATTTTGGCTGTGATTCGGAGTTCGGAGAGGCATGATCTGACCCAATGTATGCGATTTTGAAGCCTCTGCGCTCCTCGTGTGTGGCGTCAGTGTGACTCTGAGCTGCTCTGTCATATCATAACCACCAAACATCAGCAACGCTACGGTAAAAGCCAATAAAAAAAGAGCGTCAGGGGCAGATGGAGTGAGGGGAACAGAGGTATAAGATACAAACGAAAATAATGAGGCGACTTTATTACTTACCTCTCGAGAAGTTGTAAATTTAAACTGCAGCATCTCATCCATATTATCCATATTATATAATCCTCTGTAAATAATGACACCCAGTCCACAAAACAGAGTTATTAATCCAGTTTGAAGCGTAAAAAGGCAAGAGTAGTTGCTCACGTGTGTGTGTTTCCATCCACACAGCGCAGGGATCGAGGTGAAGTTGCAGATTAGTGACAGTGACTCTACTTCCTGTGTACATCACCGCCAACCTTTTGTGCAATAAAAATAATGTATCTGAAGTATTGCACCACATTTCACAAATTTCACAGGTTTGTCTCGCACCGAAACTAGAAGTGCAATGATCTTTTGGACACTTAAAGAGTCTCAAAGTGAGTCGTTTTACTGTAGACAGGAAACAGCTGATGCGAGTGCGCTCACAACTGTGTAGTCTTAAAACTTAAATCAAATCTAGATAAAAAAGTAACCTTATGACTAGATGTGTACTTTGGTCGACTAAAAGTACTGGTATATTTTCAGCATGTATCAAAAACTTTAACATAAATGAATAAAAGGAACAAGTGGAGACTAGATCCAGGTTCTACTTTTCAATCTCAGAGCCCCAAATCAGACCGTAAACAACTCAATGTCCGAGGAACATGTCTGTGCATTACCCTTTAGACAATACTATACAATTTATCCTAGTTTAAAGGTGCAGTATGTAACTTTTTGGTTGGAGGTCTGTCACGTGCTTGTTTCTATGGATATGTCCTGGAAAACAGTATGACATTAAACATCTCTACCTTACAATTATTAAATTAGAGATATTTTTTTTAGCTCATAAATACCAAGGAAAAACTGAAACATTCCAGGCAAAGCAGCATTTGATGAACTTCACCCGAAAAGTTCAAAATATATAAAACATCTGGTTGACTATATGCATGACATTTTCATTGACCAAATCTTGACTACACTTGAACACTGATGAGGTGTGGGAGCGAATTACAGTCTCAATGAACCGCATCCATGAGGAATAAAAAAAAAGAAGAGGGGGATTGTAGTCTCAGCTCTGGTGAATAATGGCTTGGGACGTTGGAGTTTGAGCTGGCCCCGGGTGTAAAGGGCCCAATCGGGAAACAGGAGACCACAATACTCGGAGAAAGAGTTCCCTGGGGGGCATCCACAAAAGCGGTACAAGTGGTGTCCCGGCCAGTGGTGGTCACAGCCGTCAGCACTTCCCTTTTAGCATTGCACTCTGCTACATGTGGATTATTATAGGCCCGTGGATCTGGAGCACATGTGCGTTTTGTCACTGATGGACTGCCACTTGGATTTGGGCCTAAGCTCTGGCTACTGTGCTGGAAGATGAAATACAATAGTGCAGTCTCCCAAATCAAACGTAACTTTCCATTGGTCCTCTGACAAGTGGAAGTGGATACATGACTGTGTATTTCCAAAAATTTAAAGGGGCTATACCTGATTTCAAACCATGAGTCGATTTTTAGCCCTGCCAACTTAGTCCGTTCTGCTACTGTGGTATTGCACCATGACACAGAAAGAACTGTTTGGGACAGTGTCAGGCAGTTGTTTTCTTATAGTTCTCAAATCTCTGCAACTATTTGCTGTTTTGTCATGCTAGAAAATGCACCACGACAGACAGTCAAGTGTTTGGGTTAGAGACAGGGAGATGGTTTCACACGGTATTTAGTAATAGTGTGCCTGATTAGATGAAAAATGGTAACTCTGTCAGTAGCTTCTGTAATAGTTATCAGTAAAATTAATATATTATATTTTAGAGTCTACGTAGCTTAACAAGAATAAATTACAATCAGGTACAGTTCTTTAAAAGTATTTTTTTTTAACATTTATATATCTGTATTCATGTACTCATGGATCTGGAGAATATTCCAGGAATGAAAACATTTTTGATTCAGAAAAAAAAACAAAAAAAAAACAAACAACCTGCATTGCCATGAGAGGCAGCAAAAAAGCCCACTGCCATATAAGATAATGATATTGAAATTGGTGGATCAAGTATCATAAAAAATACAATCAGATTATCGCTCCTTTGAAAACAATGAGTTTCTGTCAGTATCATGCACCTCTATCGAATAGATGGTTTTGAAACAAATTCTTAAATATTATTATTTTTTGGTGAGAAAACTGCATTTGGGTGTTAGCAGATATAACAATTAAAAAAATATAAAACAGAACAACCAAACAAGCAGCTAAGCCTTGGTTGAGTTAGTTATCAGAAAACTTGCAATTTCTATGGAAACCAGAGTCACAAGTTGCCTCAGTCCCTGGAGTGAAAATCTTCTATCAGACACAAACATGACAGGAGATTGTGATGTGGGAAAATCCCGTCTCCACATAAATCCACTTCACCTTGACAACGCCGATGTCGCTGTACCAGAAAGCTCCTTCCTGTCCAGACAAATCAGATCAGAAAGCTATTGGCTATCACAGGTGCAGCAGTGCGTTTTGCCGCGAAATTGGAAATCCACAAAATAACACGAGTATGTCCTTGTCCAACTCACTGTCCCTGTTATTTAAATAAAAATAAAATACTAATAAGAGTGTCCAAAATAGCCAGACATGGGAAGTAGTCTTTACAAATACTTGAGTAACGTTTTGATAAAATTCTACTTTCAGGGTAGTTTTTGGACACAATACATTTTTACTTCTACTTGAGTACAATTTTGTTGTTTTTGTCACAGTACTCTCACTTTAGTAAAAGTTTTGGACACTCTTCCCACTTTACGAGTGACAAAAGCTTTATGTTGGCAATATTAAGTGCTTCCTTAACCTTAAACATATTTTTATTTATTTATTGCATTTTTGTGTTTATTCTTTGTAAATACCAGAATATGTGAATTATTGAATGTTTTGTGCAGAATATTACATAAACTTAAAAAAAATGTACATTTTACATCCAACCTGTTACTGAGTATGCAAAATAATTTCTTCAAATTCTTTGTTGCGCTTCCTTGAGTAATTATTTGGGTTACTATTTTTAATTTTATTGAGTAGTATCATTAAAAGTAACATTACTTTTTTGGAGTACAGATTGGGGCTAGTCCACCCACCTATGAAAATAGCTCCGTAGCAGCTCTGCAAGATTATTCGCAACTGAATAGAAATCGCGGTTAAAATGGACACATGTAGCAAAGGCTGCAGTTTTTGAAGAATCACTGTTTTCTACACAAACAACCAAATGTACTGTCTTATTCTTCATAAAACTGCCTGTAGTTTACATCTGTACAAACTGTCCTGGACATTTACAAAACCAATCCTAGACTAGGGCAATCACTCCGCTGTAGATTGGAAGTTGGCGATGTAGGAAGACGGACGGGGGTGTGGGTCTCCAACAAGCAGCAGATTTAATTAGGGAAATCTCATTAAGGCTAACAAAATTAACCGTAAAACAATCCTTGGTGGGGAATAGCGGTGGGTGTTGGGGCCATGGAGACGGGATGTGTGATTAGTCTGGACTTTGTGTAACGACCAATACAGTTTAGCATAACCAGACCATTTAGTGCACAGCAAGAGACCACTGCGTGAGCTCTGGCCCCGACAGGCTGTGATCACGTGAACGCACAACATGTAGAATCCCTATGGTTTGAATCTGAGCTGGAGGACAAGTCTGAATACTACAGAAGAAGGTGCTGTTTAAAGGTCTTATATAAAATGGACTTAATGAATTCTTGTGAGCTTTGATGTTATAATGTTATTGCCACATCAAAAACATATGTGGAGTTGTGTTTTGTTTCATTCACACGTCCTTTATTATAAGTCTGTCTACATCTATAAAGCTCAAAAGGCTCTGTTCCACCTTGTGATGTCATGAAGCGGTCATTTTCAAGGTAACAGCTATCTTTTACCTTTTCTTTATCTGAGACAGTGCTGAAATTATCCAAATGATTTTAGTGAAGGTGTATGAAGTAAGTCCCTGCTTAGACTGTTGCCCCCGAGACCCGGCCCCAGATAAGTGGAAGAAAATGGATGGATGGTGTATGAAGTTTACAAACAGTGGAGCCTGTATTATTCTAAATACTAAATACATGTTCATAGTATTCTTCCCAACACTGATAATGGGTCAGTATTGTAATTACTGTGACAAATCTACATATGACATCCAATTCTATAACGTGAGCGCAGACTATTGTCCTTGCCGTGTCTCTGCCTGGAGTGTCCTTTCTGAGTGTTTTTGCAGATGGATATTTTCAGCCACAAAAGCTAACTTTGTCGCGTACAAAGTGACTCCTAGAATTCCCCGGAGAAAACGCATTTAATCCCAACTTGATCCAGGAATGAAAACAATTGTCAAACAGGGCAGCTTCGGGGATAAATCTGGAGAGCTGACCTTTCCCAAATGTCAGGGCTGTAGAAATTTTTAGACGGCAACTCGTAAACCCGAAACTGAGAGTGTGATTATGCATAAATGTGAAGGTTTGATGCCTTACTAGAGCCTTTTTACTATTAGTATGCTAAAACAATGATGGTGGTTTTAGATTAACAGAATGTATGCTATGCCGTAATGATATGTGTCTTTAAAGCAGACCTATTATTATGTTATAATGACACACTTGAAGAAGAAGAAGACAGACTTTATTCATCCCTGTAGGGAAATTAATTCTCTGCATTTGACCCATCCTTCAGGAGCAGTGAAGTTGTATTTGGAGTGATTTGTGCATGTTTAAACAATCTTTAATCACTTATTTTCAAGTTGCCATATTGCCAGTCAATCTCTGTTTTCCCAACCAGCATACGCCCATGCTCTGTAGCTACATGCCTCTTTATGGTCATGACGTTTTTGGCAACGTCTGTTCACATTGGCACAGTTTTCTAGTATGGAAGTCAGCAAACTTGTTTCTTTTATCAAGTTGTTTTAGATTGTGAATTAAAATGAGCAAATTATAACATAATGATCCATGGTCCTCATAGATTTGACCTGCAGAGAAGACACAAATACAATTGGTCTTCTTTAACGTATTATTTAAACAGCTCTATCTTATATTTATTCAATTACAGGTGGTTTTATAGCTCAAAAATGTAAATTAAAACTGTGAGCGGGGTCGGCTCTCCACAGATCTGACCTGTAACTTGGTCTGGTTTGGTCTCCACTGAAGGATATAAAAGGTTTAATACCATACTGTGAAACATTTTTCAGACAATGTAATAACATTTCCATAGAGAAAAGCATTTGACAGAGTTACACAATGCAGTTTTTTTAATGTATAAATTACTTTGTAGTTATTTGCACATGTGTGGAAAAAAATGAACTTGTTTTGATTTAAACCACACTGACTCGCTTTGGTGGCCATATTTAAACACTTTGAGTCATTTACACCTCATTTTCTCTCTGACAGCGTCCAGAATGACTCAAGCGAACAACAATAACTACACTTGAAAAACATGACAAAGCTGCACTTTTAATGCATGAGAGGAGACTAAAATACAACATGCAATCATCCCAACAAGTACAGTACAGGAACCTTTTTTAATGATGATTCAACACACTTAAATCAAACTACAGTATTTGCCAGGAAATTGAGTTCATAAAAATGAACATACCATAAATATTGTACAACTACTACTACTATTGTCAGTTAAAATAAGCATAATGGGATGGGACAATAAAACAATACTGGTAATAGTTTACTTATCTAAAATAAAAAGGGTAGGGTAGAACTTGAGCAGAAGAAAGCTCGTACTTATGCCATACGTTCTCTTTTAGATTGCTGTAGTTTTCACTTAACAAAGTACAATACTATAGTAGTTGTTTAAACATGGGACTTTTTTTATAGTAATATTGAGAACATTGTTACCTCCGCAAAAACATACCAGAAACTGCGTTTGTTTGTTACATGTTTCATTCACAAATGTTTGAGCAATCATTTATTATTATCTGTCTACATCTCCAAAGCTCAAAATACTCTGCTCCACCTTGTGATGTCATGAAGAGGTAGTTATCAAGTTAGCTTTACCTTTTACCCTTAGTTCAGAGATTGACAATTCCAGCGCTGAAATCATCCAAATTATTCTAGTGAAAGTGTATGGAGTTTAAAAACACAGTGGAGCACTTCTTGTATTACATCACAAGGTACAACACAGTGTTTTCTGTTTGAGAGAAGAACTCAGCTTAAATATGCAGGATTTGTGTGTGGGAATGAAACAAAACACAACTCCAGGTGTGTTTTTGATGAGGTAACAACATTATAACATAGAAGAGAAAATAATATGGGCCCTTTACGATGTCAGTAATTTCAATAACTATCATCATATTATTGTTAACTGCAAATATTCTGGCTGTTATAATCGTGAAATAAAATCTCTATCGTCCCCCAACTAGCAAGTCATTGTCATTTACTATTTAACAAAATCCAAATGTCAAACCAAAGTGAGTAAAAACAACAATACGATATCTTCACTCTCATAAAATTGCAAAGATGTAGAAAGTCCAATCATGACCATCTGACTAATGCTTTTTACAGATCAGCTTCACAACATGAACAATAACCACCAATTACTTTAGCTTTTCTCCATGCCCACAGGTAAAGGTGCATTGTGTAACTTTTCTGGTGGAGGGTCTTTCAAATGCGTTTCTCTGTGGAGATGTTATTATTGCTTTGTCTGGAATGTTTCACAGTATCGTGTTAAGCCTTTTTATTTTCATGGAGATCAAACCAGACCAAGTTACAAGTCAGATCTGTGGAGAGGCAACCCTGCTCACAGTCAGATTGCCTGTTTTTCTAGGTATTTTTGAGCTATAAAACCACCTGTAATTGAAAAAATGTAAGGTAGAGCTGTGTAATGCCATACTGTGGAACACTGCAGGCAGAGCAATGACATTTCCATAGAAACAAGAAGGCGACGGACCGCCAACGAAAGAGTTACATAGTGTACCTTTAAAAAAATCTCACATTTGCAAACAGTGGATTCAAAACAAAACTCAACAACCTCTTCAATACTGATTAGAACTTAGATCACACGCGAAAATGCAAATAATATTTTAGTCCAAAAGAAAGTCAATGAGGGCTTTATAAATCATAAATATAGATTGAATTTCCAGCGTCAGGCGAAACAAAAATCGAACATGTCGTTTGGACGTGTGTGAAAAGTGTCCACGAGTGATTGAGATGATTGTTGGTTTGACTGAACCAGAGTGAAGCACTGCTAGGAAATCATTATGTGCGTAGTCTGGCATGCCAACCCGTTTATATCCTGAATTATATTTCATTGTGTGCTCTTACATTAAATCACTGACTGGAGCTGGAATCAGTGTGTCTATGATTGTTGTTGTTGTTGACGTTTTACGGGACAGAAGCATTCAAAACTTTGAGCTTTTATGTTATACTGTCTACTGTACTGATAGAACACAGACAAAATGTTTTAAGATAGTCGGAAAACTCATGAAAAATGGAAACAAAATGGATTTCAACAACTTGTGGAACATTTTGTGTAAAGCAATAACCATCTCCATGGAGACAAGCACGCTTCACCAGAAAAGTTCATTTTAAATTCTAATACAGTAACACAGTGTAAACAATAGGCCAGAATAGCATGTACTTTATATCTCCATACTGTTAATGTGCTTATTGAAATGGACTTACAGTGAGTTTGTTGACACCAGTGCAGAGACTATGGGGTGTGCTGTCAGCTCCAGGCCCAGAGTCCAGCGCTCCACACGAAGGCTGTGAACAGACCAGACACACTTTAGACATGATTCATTTAAGAGATATGAGCATCAGCACAGTGATGTAAACTAAAGCAGTGTATTAAGGAATAGGCAATGTCTAATTACAAACAAATGGAACACAATTGTACAGTATCCTATAATATTGCACTGGTTTACACATGGAATAGGATCACATTTTTATCCTTTTCTACTCAAAGGCACTCAAAGTGAACTCTTCTTAAGTGTAAACATTAGTATTATGTTGTTTTAAAATGAATTTGATCTTGTTTCTTTACATTGTTTGAGGTCTGAAAACGTATCTTTTATATTTTGTTATTTTGACCATTTTCTGCAAATAAATGCTCTAAATGATCATATTTTTATTTGGAATTTGGGGGAAATGTTGTCAGTAGTTTATAGACTCAAACTAAAATGTTCCTTTTGCCCAAACACATATAAGTAGTAAAATCAGAAAAACTGATAATTTTGCAGTGGTCTCTTATTTTTTTCCAGAGCTGTATATATCTGTAGGAGCTGGAATCAAACTGCCAACCTTCGAATAAGTGGATAAACACTCCACATTGATTTCACGGTGCACATTTCACCTTATTTCGATATAGAAATGATATTAAAATTTATTTAATCGGGCCTAACTTAGTAAAAAGCAGGTTACTGTTCTGCAACAAAGGACACAAAAAACACTACTATACAACAAACTCGCTTCTTACAACAGAGACGCTTTACATTTCATGATACATTCACTAAACTCAGTAGCCACTCATGAAGCCACAGCTGCCCTGGGGCTGACCGACCCAGAAATGGCTGTCAATCATCGTCAACAGCCTCTCCATCTAGCCTGGCCAGTCGCAACCATAAGCTTTTACAGTACTTTACAAAGAGGTGTGAGCCTGGAATCATATCTTGTCTCCCTGATTTCTGATGGGCATGATTGACAGGCGGATTAACCAATCAGAGAAACGCATGATCCATTTGTAGCTAAACAAACATGGTGGCTTATGAGTAAAACAGAAAAAAGCAAAGCACAAGACTCTTATCTCAGGGAAAGACATTATATATTTTGTCTATTTTCGTGTCGAGATGTCTTCCGCAATTGAGACGCACATACTACACCTTAGTGGCTACGATTAGACCCTCCCAATGGGCTGATGATCCACAGACTTCTGGATTTGAACAGAAGATAGGAAGGACTGGCTGGTCTCTCCAACCATTAATGGTCTTAACACACCTTGACTGTAATTTTGTGTGACAAGACACAGTGGGAAACAAATTCCTCCAAGCACTTCACTGGTCGTTCCAGTGTAGGTCCACTGATCCAAGTGGTCCGCAGGAGTTAACAAATTGTATTTAACTTCCACAGTCTGTTAGTGTACTTGAGAGAATGAGTATGAAAACTGAAGATACTAGTCTTATCTTAAAGGGGACATGTAAAGTCATTTTAACCAATTATAACTGCGTTCCCCCATCATTTAGCATTCTCAACTGATTCATGCATGTTTGAGAAATTGTACTGTTCCACATTTGAGTTTGAGTGCTTTCACCAACCCCCTATCCCTGCCCACTGCTTTCTTATTATATAGTTAAAATAAAATACGACACTGAGTCATACATGTAGGGTCAAAAATGCCATGTAGCCATTTTTCAAAAAGAAAAACATGCATGAAAATCCACTGCTTTCTATAATAAAATGCCTGAAAAGGATGTCATTGGATCTGATTTTGTTATCAAGCTGTTTTAGATCAATACAGTAGTGATGTCACGATACTAAGGAATTCAACAATGAAGATTTAAAAGGTCTAATAGGTCTTATATTCGTTCTGATAAACAAATCATACTAAAACTGTTCAGGAAAGCTAAAATTTTGTCCTTTTAATGTGATTTTTTTTTTTTTTTGCAGTATCAATTCTTTCTCAAACCGATACTAGTTAATATCTGACTCTTGATACTTTTGACAACCCTACAATCCAGTGGTTTACAGTACATAAAATGTAAATGACTGAACTCCAGGTGTTAGGGTTTAATATTAAATTCTCCTCTACAGTGGTTCCAGGGCTGAGAGGTGCACAGGAGTTATGGCGCACATGCTAAAGATTTAAGTTCAATCAGCCATTGAGGGCCGGACACCTGATCTTTCACTTGAAGCCGAACAGTGGGAGAGTGGTGGGGCCTCCCAGCGGGGGCTTGTACCTCCAGCGCTGTGCCTCTGAAGGGCTGCTATTTATCCAGGCTGCTGGGCTCTGCGGGGACTACTGTGTGTGTGGTAGCTATAGGCCTCAGTGGATCAGGGATACATGGAGAGCTGGGCAGATTTAGGGCCCTTCTGCTTTTAGACCTATCAATCTTGCTTCAAAATGGGAGGCAGTCTTCAGCTTTCTTCCTGGCATGTGAAAGTCCAAGGTTGAAAATGGATTTATTGTACTGGCTGGGAAAATCACGCAAAACATCCATAAGGTTGTGCTGTGTTTTTGGTTTGATTGATAGCTAACAAACAATAACTTATTTGTGTCCAAGGAAATCAAGGTAAAGCCAAACTTCAGAAAGTTCTCCGTGAGATAGATAAGTTTAATACCATACAGCGAAGTATTATAGCCAAAGGAACAACATTTCCCTTGAAACATGCAGGAGGAGGCTTTCCTGCAGGCCAAATAAGTCAGGTTTGTGAAGATGCAAGCCCACTAACTGTAAGGACACAAGTATTTATAAGGCTGCCTAATGTGAGTACTAATGTGTTCGTCAGTACAACAAAAAATCAAAAACTAAGAAAAAAAAACATGCTTCTACTTACATCAACTTTTGACTACAAAGTTACATGGTGTGGCTATCTTGCTTTCCCTTTTTTAAGACGTGGAACACAGTGGGTATAAAATAAAGAATCTTAACCTTTACCATAATGTTGAGTAATGCCATAAAAGTGTAGCTGTTACCCAGATTGCGGTTACCTAACTCCTGCTGTCTAACTTTAGAACGTTGTATGCTATTTTAAAGGAAATCCTGGTAGTATTGTTTATTTGACTATTGTATAAACACTGGGCTAAAACTTTCTAAACATTGCGGCTAATGATATTAAAGGTAAGCTTAAAAGCCCAAGTCAACGGAAATGACTTAAGGATGTAGATTCAGTTTCAGAGCAAAACAACCCCCTCGGACCATAGGAGATTTGACAGGGAATTTTTCTTAGGTTTCTTTCTGCTACAAAGAAAACATTTGAGCTTCTTGGTAATCCGCCGCGAGCCCTCCCTGAGCTCCTGGGCCCTTCCTCCCTTCGGCCATCCCTGCAGCCCAGGTCGGAGATGCTAACCTCCCGCTCCTGTATCACACACACTCATGTTGGTTTGCGGTGCCTCTTGGGGACATTACATTGACTTCTGTTGATTTCCTGGAGACTGATCCTAACATTAACCAAACTTTTCTACCCACCTAAACCCATTTGAACCCATATCTGAACTATTACATAAATAAATCCTACATTACATAAATAGATCAAGTTTAAAGTTCAGATATGGATTAATCAGATATGTGCATTTTAGGTCATTTAGATCACACGTTACCTTCAAGATTTCAAGATTCAAGATTGTTTATTTGTAATATGCAGGATCAACACAAGGTCAACAATGTAATGAAATGCTTCGGATCAGAAGAACCCGTTGACTCGCTAAGATAGTCAAGAAGTACAAATGGCATGCAATAAAAATACAAGGTAAAAAAGTAAACAATATAATAAAAAATATGTAATAAATTATAATAAAATACAAGGGTACAGGTAGGATTAAATAAGGTGTAAGTAGAGTATTTCACAGGTGGTAATACTGCTCAAATAAATTTCGTATTGCACATAATATAGTATAAGTATTGCACGTGGGTTATTGCACAGGTAACAGTAGCATTTACTGTGAGGTAGTGGCATACATTCATATAGAGCAGCAGCAATAAACATATTTTACATTACGAAAGTAGTTAGTGCAGTATTATTGACCTTTTACCTTTCATTGTTTTGAAAATGCTATATTTGCTGAAACATATTGACATGTTTTAGTCGTTCCATTTTCGTTTTTGGTGCTCTGAGGCTCTGCTGCCTTTGCTCTCTAGGCTATGTCACTCCCCCTTCAGAGCACTATCACAACACAATCAGCGTGCATCCCGCTAATGAAACTACACACATCTCACCAGATTTGTCAAGATGTATAGAGTTTTGCTTCATGATTCGTAGATTTATGGAGAATTGTCGTATGGGAGCTTGGATAACATAGGCTTGTGGACTGTGGATTACAGCTAACCGCAATGAGAGTTCAAATAAGGCCTGGGAGAGATCACTAAATTACTGAAACACACATGGATGACATGTAAAACGTCTTGGCATGGAAACCCAACATGCGTGGACAAATAATTATCACAGTTCTCACAATGTGATAAATACCTTCCCCAACAGAAACAGTAAGGGAGTGTTTTCCGAGAGTGTCCATGACCCCTGAGGGACCCAGCTGACCTTCCTGTTGATGTCAAAGTGAATGGGAGCAGAGAGGGGCTCCACCCAGGGGGCTGGAGGCCTAATCACCAAACTCCTCACAAGATACACAGAGGAAACGTTAGCATTCCGCCATGGCTCACTCATCTTATAGCCACACAGGTATATGAGGCAAAGAAGACTAGGAAAAATAACTTTATGTTTGCTTTCCTTCAACTGAACTGTAGCTGTTAACAATGTGTGATATGTTCCATTTGTCATTAAGGCTATGTTCAGACTGCAGGGCTTAATGCTCAATTACGACTTTTTTGTGAAATCTGATTTTTTTTGTGAGGTCGTTCACATTTCCAATTAAATGCAACTTATTTATATGATCTCCAGTGTGACCTTTAAACACCCCAAAAGTGTCCCGCATGCGCCTTGGAGGACACGACGACCTCACACTCAGCCATCGTGCTCAGTGTTTACAGAAGTAGCCTAAAGTTGCTGTCGTACCGGAGCCAGAACATGTACAGCCTATTTGTTTTACGGAGGAGACGGAGAAAGAGAAGGACAAGGTTTTTAGCCATGGCGTTTTGTGGGGCAGGGGCAGCAACGTCCGTACAAATGAACGTGTGGGTGCGGAGTCGCAGCCAAGAGTGGTGGGATTGCTATGTGCTTTGCTGCTTCACTGACACAGAGTTCATACACTATTTTCGCATGACGAGAAGAACGTTTGTGTACGTTTGTGAGCGCCTACTTGTACCACTCTCGCTGGAGGAAACACTCCCAGGTCAGATGAATGCCCTGGTCGTTCAGATTGAAGTCGCATGTCAAAAGTTTGGATATGTATCAGTTTTAGGACCACATATCCAAGAGGCCTGAGTCGCATTTGAAAAAATCTGATCTGTGTTGTTCAGACTGTCATTAGAAGATCAGATACAGGTCACATAGGGGCGAAAAAATTGGATGTGGGTCACTTCAGGCTGCAGTCTTAACATAGCCTTAGTCTGTTAATGTCAGGCCTGTCATGATAACAAATTTTGCAGTGTGATATGTTGCTGAAATAAATATAGATGATAAATTATAGTATTGAAACTTATCTATGCCACTGACACAGAAACCCAAGAGCAGAAACAAAAAGTATTCTAAATGTACAAAATAGTTAAAATGAGCTACAATAGATAATCAGACGGACTCATAAAAGTCATTAATTTAACCTTTAACAGTTTAAGTCTTACAGCATAGCCAAAAAATAACCAAAGATGTCACAGTAGTGCAAAGAAAAAGCACACATGATAAATATTGACCCCAAAACAAATTGTTCCAGCTTTAACATATTGAACAATAGAAAGTATCCTGACAGGCCTAATTAATGTAGGGAATATCCTAACTGTATTGGCCTTATTCTGGAATTTGCCACAAGCGACACCATTAATATTCTGGTTGTATGATTTTGCATTGGGGTGCTGATCTCAATAGCAAAGTTATAAACAGGCAACAAAGTCAACCTACTTTATAAAATGGTAAGACCTTCCTCAAGTTCTTCTTTGAAATGAATGGGGTTCCTTGAAGTAGTAGCTACAACAGATGTGTGGGTTAGTAGTTGTCAGAAGTAAAAATGGGTGAGGTGGATATGGGACTGTTGCAGTGAAATAATGTCTCTTGTTGTAATTGCTGTATTGCTGTATGAAAGCAATGCGTAACATTTCTTTTAGAGGGTCCGCCACCTGCATATCTCCATGAAAATGTTATTGCTTTGTCTAGAATAGTTCACAATATAAATTAAACCTTGCTATCACAACGGAGACAAGCAGGCTACAGCACTACGCTACATTACAATTCAGATCTGTGGAGAGTCGCCCCTACTCACAAAAGGAATTATTGTATTTTTGAGCAACAGAAACACCCTAATGAATAAATGCCATATGGAAATGCAATGGAACATTCCAGGAAAAGCAATAACATCTCCATGGAGACAAGCAGGTAGTGGACCGTCCACCAGAAAGTTACAAATTACAGTTGAACAACAATAATTGACAGCCAGGTAAGGATACATTTTATGTTTATGTCTGCTATATAGTCATAATCTATGACATCTGTGGATCATTCTGTTATCTTGGTCATTTTAAGTTGCAATATTCATCTAAAACAACTGCCGGATAGCTATAGATAGCAAGCAACGGATATTTTTTTTCTCCTACCTGTATCATCAGCTAAGGAAAAAAAGGCAGAACGACTCACAGTACAGAACACATTTACGGAATAATTTTGCCTAAGTTTGTTCCACAGAAGTCTGGAAGGATAGGACTCAAAGGGCGCTCAGCCCAAGATAAGTTGTCAAGCCTTTTGCAGGTTTTATTGTTGCAGTGTGTACTACATTTGCTCATATCAATAATGGGATATGCTCCAGTGCATCCGGTGAATCCAGGGAGGGAGTATAGCCTCATTTGACTCATTTGATTGCGCTGTTCTCACTGGCGCTGGAACAGGTGTAGAGGAGATGTACACATGATTGAATATTCACAGTTTCTGCCTAAACGCCCCTGTCTGATCATATGGAGGGGTTCGCCAAGTAGCTGAGAACTCCAGATGGTCATCTTTAAGATTCCCAAATCCTCCACTTTCCTCTGGCATCGGCTCCAGGGTCAAGGTGTGAAGGGAGGAGCAAAAGAGCCGTTTCCCACAATCCCCACGCAGCCATAGCCCCCCAGCTGTTCCTGGGCTTCCATAACAACAGCTGCGCAGAGGTTTAGTGGTCCACGTCTCCATGGCAACCGCAGGATCAATTGGCATGCACAGACTCGGCGTGCTAATAGCCAAAGTGACATTAAACCATAATTTCATTTCAATAAAACGCAGACAGGTTTTTTATGGCGCGAAGAGTCGGTGGGGACATAAAACGGAAGGCAAATAATTAATTTTGCATAATAATGCCGATGGCTTGTGGTGTGCCCCAAACTGACAGAATCTCCCAAGCACACAGAGGCAAACTCACACCTCACGTCGCTCCTGCCTCTGGAAATGAACTCAGTCCAAAGTGAAGAGGATCTCCAGTCAGACACAATGGAGCTGGAATGCTCTCAGGGCTGCACATGTATGTCACAGATCAGGGAGCGCCAGGAAGTGCTACAGTCAGAAATAGTTGTTTTCCTTTGACAAACAGGATATAAGTCACATGGACACCTTTACAGTGAGGATACGCACACCGGGGTTACAACGTACACTGCTCTACCATTAGTCACACTCCACTTCCATTTTCCTATTGTGGGTGGGGATTTCACAATTTTGAATTTAGTGTTACAATTATTGAGAAAGATCACCCTTTTTTTAACTTTATTCTTACAATAATGCATTGGATTTATACAGCGCCTTTTAAGACACCCAAAGCACTTTACATTGCATTATTAATTTACTTCACATGCAGTAGTGGTAAGCTACTAATCTAGCTACAACCGCAACTGACGGAAGCAATGGTGCCAATTTATACCACTTTGCATTACATGCAAAAAGGGTTGAAGATTAGGTGTGGGTATTGGCAAAGAAGTCCCGATTCAATTCGAATCACGATTCATGTGCCACGATGCGATACTATCACGATGCATCACGATACTTGAATTATTGCGATGCATTGCAATATATTCGACATACTTCAGTGAAAATGTACCAAAAAAAAGAGGATAACTTGAATATCAGTTGCTGTGTATCTGAGTAGTGTCTTCAATTGATACATAACTCTGAGCAACTCAATTCATAACTGAATTTATTGAAAAACAAAAACAAATAAACCAAACCAATAACAAAAAAAAAGTGCATAGGATTTTTTCTAAAACAAAAAATGATGTTAAAACATTTGCCATTTTGGAGGTAGCTACCATCATAACAAACAATACCCTTTCACAAAGAAAAAAGTGCATAGGATTTATTTAAAAAAAAATAAAGTAATTATTTATGTATTTATTTATATTAAATATTAAATTATTAAATATAAAATTATTAATTAATAATAATCAATTTTTGGCATCAAGAATCGATGCAGTATATTGTTAAAGTTAGTATTGCGATGCATTGTCATGACGATTATTTTGCACACCCCTATTGAAGATGTAAAAATGTTATCAGATTTCCATGCGTAAGGCGTAAGAAATCTTAGAATCTACACTTTCAGAATCTGTCAATAGCTCAAAACGCCTCAGGGATGACTTGTGATTAATCCATCATATATAATAAACAGATCAACTGACTTGAGATAATAAAACAATGTATGATAATATATGATAATAGTGTGGCCATGATTATTCATGTAACAAGTCACAATAAAATCAAAAGAACTCATAAATAATAAATGGTGACAATTTAAGCAGTAAAATTAATTTATTTGAATTCAATATTGGCTCCAAGAACACAATGTAAATCTAGACCTTTTTATAAGGAAGTTTATGTCAAATTAACTTTATCATTTAAAAGTTTGAATCCTCTGCACACTCATCTGGTCAGTGTCTGCAGTGCACTTCTCAGGTTTTCAAAGACTCGGGATGACAATGGCAGAATGTCCCAGAGGGGTAACTGGAGCTAGCATGGCGTCACTGTGAGTTTAAGCCCAACATTTAACGAGCGATGGAGCTGATACAGGCCGCTGTGGCAGACAAAACACACAAAACACAAGTCCAATCCATGTCCAGCTGCCACCAGAGCCTTCAACTACACCCTCATCAAATCTTTACATTGACAGACACTAAACATGATAGTCCCGAGTGCAAAGGAGAGAGGGGAAGTCACACAGGAATCTATCGTTAAAAATACTTTGTGGTGAGTTATAATAAGAGCTGTATTATGAGACTATATAACAAGATTATAACGTAGCTTAAACGTCCTATAATATAGGACGTTTACACACAAAACTGACTCTTGTTATAATGTTGTTACCTGCACAAAAACATACCTGGAGTTGTGTTTTATTTCATTCACACATGTTTGGGTAATGATTCATTATTAGTCTGTCTACATCTCCAAAGATCAAAATGTTCTGTTCCACCCTGTGATGTCATGAAGAGGTAGTTTTATAAGAGGTATATGGAGTTTAAAAACACAGAGGAACCTTACCACATGACATCACAAGGTGGAGTGTTTTCTGTTTGAGAGAAGAACTCAGCTTAAATATGCAGGATTTGTGTGTTAAACATGTGTGACTGAAACAAAATACAACTGCAGGTATGTTTGTGAACATTATTACAGAGAACAGACAATGACTTACCCACCTTATTCCACTTTTACCTCTGACTGCTCCTAACCCACACTTCCTTTAGTGTTGGCACTTCCGACTGGGTGGGAATCTCATCAATTCCAATGGCAAACTATAAAAAAGCCTTGCTAATATAAAGAAGGTGGATTTCAGCACAAGTCAACAATGGACCTTTTCTGGGTAGCTTGAATACAGCTTTTTAGTCTGTATAGAACGTATTTGCTGTACAACAACTCAATCTTAAGTAACGAATAACCTTATGCCCTGTCAATCAGCATATCATTGCACTGCCATTCTTGTCTCTAGTATATAGCTGTGATTATATGGTTTATTTTATATTTTATTATGATAAAAGGAGAAATTCAATTTGTCAACTGGACAAAGTTTATTTGGTCGAAAACGTTTCGCAGCTCATCCGTGCTGCTTTGTCAGTTCTGGTTAGAGTGCTGAAGGACACTGCTTATATTTTGCTGCAGGGAGGAGCTAACTATACTGAAATTATTCTGAAACTATCTCAACTGTTTTTGAGTTTCTGTCTTTTGTTATACCAATTTCTCTGGCATCTAGTTTAGCATACCTATTCAACCCCTAAATGACTGTTTTTTCACACCTCTGGCGCTGACCTGGCTAGCCCTATTGTTTCCTTTGTTTTGATTTAGGTTTGAGAATGGAATTATAGATGGGAGACAAGTTATGTCTGACTCCACCATTTCTAAGTATAAGTATTTTATTACTTATTTTTCTATTTTATTTTGACTTGTACGTATACATTTATTTTTATAATTATGTCTCATTTGACACCGGTCTCTTGCTATCTTTTTTGCTATACTCTCTATTTTTGTTACTCTCTGTTATTATATTATATTGTGATGAGTGAGCTGCTGTATCCAAATAATTTCCCTTGTGGATCAATAAAGTTTGTCTAAGTCCAAGTCTAAGAGATCGGCAGCTCTATGCAAAATCAGAAAACTGCGAGGAGGAGTAAAGTTAATGGTGGTGCCTTCTCCTGCTTGTCTCCATGGAAATGTTGTTCCTTTGGCCGTAATGTCCCACAGCATGACTCAAAACTAGAGGTACTCCGATCGGAAGCCTTGAGGCGATCACCGGAACTATCATTGGAATATTTGATTGGCTGAAACCTAAACTTTAACATAAACTTTAACATAGTGATGCATGCTATTTTATTATTTGAAAAAAATGCTATCTCCATAGAGAATGTTGTGAACTTTGAATTTTAATGGAATGCTTTTACTCTTTATTTTGACTTGACCAATTACGCTTATCTGAACTTGTTATGTCGAACATCTTAATATGCAAATTTACTCAATAACAATGTTAACAATGTTATCAAATATTGCACTTTCTCCCGTATTGTACACCCTTGCCAGAATGGAGACAAAAGGCGGCTCTGATTGAGTGTGGACAGGGCAAATACATTTCAATGTGTAATGTCACCACTGGAGTCCTCTTTTAATGAACAGGACGAAGAGAGACTAAAT
The DNA here is from genome assembly GCA_036785185.1 of Paratrypauchen microcephalus. Lineage (NCBI taxonomy): Eukaryota > Metazoa > Chordata > Actinopteri > Gobiiformes > Gobiidae > Paratrypauchen > Paratrypauchen microcephalus. The sequence goes on from JAVJIX010000160.1 coordinate 462,989, forward strand.
CTTTGGGGATAAAGGGAGATTATCCAAATAGGGGCTAATGATGTGAGAAGAGGTCATGGATTTAAACAACTGGAAACAAAACAGGTACATTTCTATTGTTCAAAGCATTCGTGTTTTTACCAGCTTGATTATTCTGCATTAGGCATTCATAGATAGAGTGTTCTTGGCGTGCATGCTGTTTTCAATCTTGCTAACAGTTCCAAAAGTCAGCATGCTTTGTGTATCTTAAAACTTCTCACTTCTCCACTTCAGTTATTATGTTTGAGCCCGCCATCCCAAATGTAATAAAGATGAAGTCACTATGAAGCTATTGGTAACAGAGTGTATTTCACCAGTGCTGTTTTAAACCCCTCTAGGCCCCATTGTATCCACAGAACAGAGTTACGTTAGTACGCGCTCAACTTTCACCATAAAAACTTACAACAATTGTATTTAGACCTTTATTCACTGCGTAATGGCATGGCGTAAAATTAGAGGGAATTATATGGACTATGATGCTTTGCTTGATTTCAGTTCAACTAACATAAAATATTTAAAACCATTTTTTATAATGTTTCAATGAATTACATTGTATAACCAAGTATTAGCAAGTTAATTCTAGTAGGGCTTTTATATCTTTATGTGTCAGATGCCCCGAAATCCACCTATAAACCAGTAGTGTTTAACTGAGATGGGGGCAGGTTTACGACAAATAACATCTTTTATTCATAATTAACATACTCAGAGTTGTTTTTCGACTCTGTGTTAATGTTGTATATTTGGCAGTAATGTCCCACAGTATGGCATATAATGTGTCTATCTCCGTGGAGAATGTTCTAAGTATGATTGTATTTTGATTGATGTAGGTTTTTGAGTAAATGTGCCCTGTAAAATCCAGTTTTTAGCTACCCCCAATCAAATGATGCGCGTTTCCTTAATCCATAGACAGTAGCTCTGGTAACTGTAGTAGTAGTTACTAGTTGTAGTATTTGTGGTGCCTCAAAACTAATACCTCAAACTGCCCTGATGCACTTTCATTTGCAATATTATACCATAGTAGGGGTGCCCAACACGTCGATCGCGATCTACCAGTCGATCGCCAAGGTAGTGTGGGTAGATCGCAGTGTCGTAATACTCTACACCAGTCTTGGTCTTGAGATGAGTACGATCATATTTCATTACAGCCACTGCCGTCAGCAATAAACTTTTACCGGTGCGCGGGACTGTGCGGGACTTCTCACTGCAGCCTGTGCGCTCATCTGGAGTCGTGGACACCGGCTCCTGTGTGTGCTATGAGCTCTTGTGTCATCCTCAATGCGCTCTGATTAGAAGTGCAAGACTAAGTGCAAAGCAAAACCTAATCTAAATTTATGTTACAGTGTTACTCTGTTTCAACTTCCTGTTTGAATAATTCAGGGGCGGAGTGAGATTGGATTGAATCTCACTCCAAAAGCCCATATTTGCCATGTCTAACAGGTCATTCTAAAATGGACTAGAATGCAAGAAATCACATCTAAAAAATCCAACGAAACAAGACTGATTTTAGCCATAAGAGTTTGCAGTTCACTGTCCACTATACTACTGTGAAACTTTTAATATTGCAGTAGTGTAATATCACAGTTATTGTTACATCCCTAAATCTTAAAGGCAAAGTAACGTTATTTTACAATCTGAGCCTTCTTTCGGTAATAAAACAAGTAGTTTTACTCACCCATAGCATTTTTCTGTCAATTGGAGCAGTATCGCAGAACTTATGTTGAGCCGTTCTGTTCTACTAATGATCCCGTATCTTTTAACATGGTGCTGTATCATTTGCTCGGGGCATTACTTTGCGGTCTCCAAATAACACAAACTTTAGCACTTTTCAAATCATAGAAGCCCGATGTCTTAATGAAAAATTTCGTTTGAAGCAAAAGTGGCCTGTAATCCGAGGTTTAGCCATAGTTTCGAGTAGATGAGGACGCCAGTGCGCATGTGCGGACTGCCCGGGGAACCAAATAGGAAACGCAAAGCTGAAAACTATGGATAAATCTCGGATTACAGGCCACTTTTGCTTCAAACGAAATTTTTCATTAAGACATCGGGCTTCTATGATTTGAAAAGTGCTAAAGTTTGTGTTATTTGGAGACCGCAAAGTAATGCCCCGAATACAAATGCTAACAAATGCTAACAGAAATGCCAAAACATAACTTTCTTCAAACAGCTCCAAATGACACGAACGTGATATGGGTGAGTCAAACGACTTGTTTTATTACCGAAAGAAGGCTCAGATTGTAAAATAACGTTACTTTGCCTTTAAGTTGTCCGTCTTTATCACACATGTAAACCAAAGAACATAACACAATTCCCGCAATAAAAAAATACTGACAGTTGAAGAATGTCACCCCAGTGGCCGATAGAACATTCAACCCTGAGTTAAATGAGTTGTTAAGGCACATATTTTTGCAGAGCAGAAAAATCCATTAACTTCACAGCAAGTGACCCAAGACTGGAGTAGATTTCACAGATTCGGAGAGAACGGTATCCTCTTACCCGCCGCAGTGCAAAAGTGCTGTGTTTGTAGTATAGGGCCATCAAAGACTTCTAATGCCGCCCGCTGAGGCCATTGTAAAGAGTCCATATTATGGCATTTTTTGATCTTTGTTAAAATGTTGTTTCCTCATCAGAAACATACCTGCAGTTGTGTTTTGTTTCATTCAGATATGTTTAAAACACAAACCCTGCATATTTAGGCTCTTCTCTCAAATACAGGGGAGTGCCCCACTGTGTTTTTAGGCTGCGTCCCATTTCTCTGTCTTACCCCTTCGTCTTACCCCTACCTCTTGATTTTGCACATTCATGTGAGGGCAAGGGGTGTCCCGATTCTAATTTTGATCAAGGGCTAGGGCCACGACCGAGGGCTACATACCCCTGGAAACAAAGTAAGCTCTCGACCAGACTTGGAACAAAGGGGTACGTATACAAGCTCAGGCAGGTTTTGGGATCAGGATGGCAGCGTCACATCGACCAGCAAAGGAGTGTCATAAATCAGACCTTCCAGGAATTCGCGATGTTGCGATTTGCAACTTCAACGCAACTGCAACCAATCCCTGTGAATTCAGGGCGGTGTTGCAATTTTAACCAATCACCACAACTTTCCTTGCCTGGAAGAATCCATGACTCATCGCTGTACCAGCGGATGAGTCTGGTAACGCTTGATCCAGAATGCGCTGCTGTTGCGCGTAGACAGACAGCTAAGTGAACCAATCAGAGATTGCGCCATCTTGATTCAAAACTGAGGAGGAACTTCCGCTGCCTAAGAGTGACATTGCGGGCAAAGGCGGGTGCACTGACGTCACCATCTTTGAACGAATCAGAATCGCGGAGTCCGTTTTTAACCAGAGCGAGGGTGTCCAAATTGTATCGCGCTGTATAGGAAATACAGAGAGATATCATTTGGCTGGCCAGGTAACAACTTTCCCGCAATTTTTACCAATTTTGACCAGTCATCGGCGACGTATTGAACTCACGTCGACTAACTTACTTCTGCCTTACTTCCGTGTGACGAAACGAAACTGCGGCCGTGTCCACAGTTCGGAGCGTGGTTTGAAGGGGGCTCAGACTGCAGTCAAGGCGGTGCACACTTGCTCAGCCCTGAGTGCACTCCGCGGACCGCATGACCGTCTGCGTAATGCGACAGGTCTCGCAACTACGGGAAGCAGCCGCCGACTCCATTTTCTCCTGTAGAGGAAGTAGCGCGTAGTGCAGGCTGGGATATATGAGTGTGCGAAGCGTGCATTTTCACGCGCTTGGTCCACGCCCCGATTTCCATGGAAACGACTGCAGTCTGCGAACGCGTGTTAACTGCGCATGGGACAAAAAAGAAATGACGCACATGCCCTTCAAACCACGCTCCGAACTGTGCACTCTGGGAATTGGGACACGGCTTCTAATGGCAAAGAAACATGTCTGCGGCGCCATTTGCCCACAAAAATAACAGCAAAAGACCGCGCGAAACAGTTCCCCTCCTAGTAGTAATTTATTTTCGATGTTGGTAAGGTTGTTTTAGGACCATATCTGTGATCTCTGTGTCTTTGTATTATTCCTTGTCAGTAATAACTCAGTATTCAAAATATTACTCAATTTTAATTACAAAAAGGGAAAATCGCAACTATTTATCGCAACTTTCACTTCCTCCCGCAACAAAATCGCAACAAAAACCTTAAAAGCACCGCAACTTTCATTGCAACTTTTTGGAAAAGCTCACGCAATTCACGCCTTTTAGCCCGCAACAATCACAAAAAATGCCCGCGAAATCCAGGGGGGTCTGATAAATGTATTTTCAGCAGTTGTAATTATCGATTAACAGTTTAGCATGGTTTACAATTATGATGCTTATGTTCTGCGTTACTTTTAGTGAACTGTTGTTGCAGTTTTAATTGTAGTGATGTCTGTTTAGCCGACGTTATCGTTTTCATCGAACTTTCATGTATAAACAAGCTAGTTTTTTTGTCAAGCTGAGGTACCTGATAATCCTTGACATGGCAAGGAACGATGGCGCAAACGGTAATCGAGTGGTGTCCCATTTCTTAGGGGAACATTCGTACCCCGAGAGGCAAGACAAAGACGTAGATAAAGGGGAAGGGGTAAGACAGAGAAATGGGAAGCAGCCTTAAATTCCATAAAGCTTCACTACAATCATTTGGATGATTTCAGCCCAGGAATTGCCAACTTTGACTGAACTAGAGGTAAAAAGTAGCTGTTAATTTGAAAACTACCATTAAATGTCATCACAAGGTGGAACAGAGCATTTTGAGCTTTAGAGGTACCCAGACTGATAATAAAGGATTACTCAAATATGTGTGAATGAAACAGAAACTATAACAGAAACTATATAACATTACTTAAAGCTTACAAGAATCAATTTTGTGCAATATAGAACCTTCAAGGAATGTGCCTCGAATCAGCAATGCACTATGTAACTTTTCTGGTAGAGAGTCCGCCACCTTCGTAAGACCATGGTAATGCTATCGCTTTGCCTGGAATGTTCCACAGTATGTCATTAAACCTTTCAATATACGTGGAAACAAGCAGAGGATGCCACCAGGTCAAGTTTAATGCCATACTATGGAACATCCCAGTCAAAGCAATGCAATCTCCATGACAGACAGGTAGCATACTCTTCACCAGAAAAGTTACATAAAGCACCTTTAACAAATAATTGAGAAATAACTGAGAAATGGTCAAATTTGAAGAGTGGTTACCAAATATTGAGAGCTTTTTACAGGGATGAAAGTGGCCAATCATGAAAAAAGCGGAAAGTCCCCCCCCCCCCCGCTGGAAAATTTTAAAATATTGAAATTTGGATTTCTATACGCTATATGTTAGCAATAAAGTAAAACTGTACATAAAAGTACCAAAAAAAAAAACACATTTTATGAACATTTAGGCCTACTCGTAGTATATATTGGATTTGTTTTTGCTTTGGACTTCGTCTAATCAGAGCGCATTGAGGAGGAGCTTATGCGCGCTGAAAGGCGCAGGTGAAAAAGCGAGGAGCGACGCGTTAAGTGAGGCACGGGCAGGTAGGATGAGGTATAGGATGTTTTATAAAGTTTAACCTGTGTACACGCAATGGTACAGGCTGTTGTGAAAGAGCTGCGCTCACTCGCTCGGTCCGCGGCTCCAGACACGGGCTCACGCCCGTGTTTAATACGAAGTTTAATACGAGATACACGTACTTTTGTTCTGAATACGGGACGATTCTGTTTTTCAAGGGACGGTTGGCGACCCTAAACACAACTATACATATATATATATACACCCAAAATCTTTCTCAACGAATTTGCACAGATGTTAAAAAAAAAAAAAAAAAATACCCCGCAGCTGGAAAAAAAAAGCGGAGATCCGCTAAAAAACGGAACTCTTTCATCCCTGTTTTTATTGGTCTTTCATCAAATTTAGCCCTGTCTACTATTACAGGCGATCCTGATTTACAAGCATATGGGTCTATGCAAATCCATAAAGGGGGTAAACAGCGGATTAATGATCCAGTGGTCATAAAACTTGCCCCAACGTCCGGAATACTAAAGCAGGTCTCTACACAGTATGTCTAGACAATCTCATCTCAGACTGTGCAGAAATAGCCCTGATGGAATTCTCACTTTTATTAAAAAATGGAGGGACTATGAGGCAGACAGAAAGATGAAGATGTATAGGGGACTTAAAGAGTTGCTATAAAAAGCCACACGTACATAATCTAATAAACAATATAGGAAAGAGAGGGAGTTCTTCTAACAAAACCTTAACGCCGGGCCCATTCTGCTCGGAGATGGCACTTGAATTGGACCAATAATGAGGAAATGAATTGATGTGGGCTGACATTCATCACTCCATAGCGCAGTTACAGATACAATGACAGAAGGGGGGGATTATGGAGCAAGATGGAGAGGAATATGGAAAATTAGTCTCTTCTTTTCATTTATTCTCTCACTCTTAGACAAACCATTAAAATCATTATTGCACCGATGTTCCTACAGGGGACAATTCTAACTCACGTCTCTGTGTGCTGGACGTTTTATGGCACTCAGAGAGGAAATAAAGAAAAAGCATATACACAAGTAGTTTATGTAATGGAAAAAACAGGTCGTATAATCACTGAAGATGGAAAATATGTAAAATATGCAAAAGTGAAAGAAGAGGTTGCCCTTTGGCACAATAGAGGAAGCTGTTGGTCCAACACAAACACAGGGAGGATTTGAGTTTCCTTCAGGAAAGTCACTTCCAGCCGACATGAAAGGACAGATGGAAAGAGATGGAGCATCTCCAGTAGACGACTGGGAGAGAGGGAATTGGAAGAAGCAGCACAATATTTATATGATTATGTGATTATAAATACGAGCATTATTCTTTATTGAGTCCAGTCTAACCACTTAAAGGTGCATCGCGCAACTTTTCTGGTGGGGGGTTCGTCACTTGCTTGTTTTTACGGAGATGTCATTACTTTGCCTGGAATGTTCCATGGTATGACATTAAACACATATATCGATCATTTATTCATTACAGGTGTTTCTGTTGATACAATATTTGTCTCGTTGACCAGGGTTGCCTCTCCACAGATCTGACCTGTAAAGAAGCCAATAGTTGTCTCCCTTGAGAGAGATAAACAAAATCCATCTCTACCTCGCAATGTTTCCCATGCGGCTAATGATTTCCCCACCAAAGATCCCATACGACAGTAAGGTGAATTCCAAATCAGAATAAACTGATTTTTACTTTGATACACTTAACTTTCCAACCCTTTATTTAAGAGCTGAGTCATTACTGTATGAGTCAACCCTCACACATTCTGTTCTGTACTGGCACTCACTTTTTGCTGCAAAGGTAAAACTAAACAGAGCCAAAAGCAGTGAGTGAAGTTATGATGGTTTTCACTGTATGGCTGCCGTTGCCAACATGAACTGTGTCCATGTGGGAGCTCAGACCTCGGCTAAGGCACTGAATACAAGCCGTGCTATTACAAAACTCACCAACTTCCTCCAAGGATCCAGAGCATTTCCACAAGAACACACAGTGAGTTTGCCATGCTACAGTAGTTACCAAGCAAAAAGAAAGTTGTGACTTTGATGTGAAAGTACATATGATCGGTTTCTGAAGTGAGATTTTTTTTTTTACTTCACATGTTGACCAAAAAAAGTCTTATGTAAAATTGATTTTTGGAGCTTTCTACCAAGTTATAACTTGTTCACTCAAACAAGACTGAAGTTATCTTATTACAAAAGAGATCCAACAAAACAACTATATTTATGAAAGTTCAAACGTGAGGCGTTCTAGGACAAAATCAGCCTGTAAAGTCTGAAGTCCAAAGAAAAGCTCAAACACAATATCACCTTAAACTATATTATGGAACAGATACCTGGTCCAGATAATTTTGAGTATCGCCACCAATATTCAATACCAGCATCCTTAACTTGATCCTTAACTTTTCCTACCTCAAATCAAGTAATATGTCTTTCTTTAATCTGCAGACAGTAGTACTAGTAGTCATTTTTTTTATTGTACAACTGCCATACAGTCAGTCATGTCATGTGGTCATGTGAGAACTCAGACTAAGGCAGTGAATACAAGTTGTCCTGTTACAAAAACTAACCACCTTCTCCAATTCTCCAAAAGATCCAGTGCCTTTCCACATTTAAGAATGCACAGTGTGTTTGCTATGTTTCAGTGCTTACCAAGCAAAGTTGTGGCTTTGAAATGACAGGTTTCTGAAGTGAGAATCTTTAAACTTCATGCGTTAACCAAGAAAAGGCTTGAAAGAGGGCATTATGTAAAAGGCATTATGTAAAATCGACTGAAGCTTTCTACCAATTTACAACTCAAACATGACTGAAGAGGTCATATGTCATCCATGTGATCTCTGTGCCCTATTCAAGCACTCCTTTGGTGAACAGTACGATCTAGTTCAAGACTCAGCCCAGAAGCCTACATGACCCATGCTCCTGCACAGCAAACAGCATGATACAAAACAATACACTACAACTTCACAAACCTGATGCAATGCACATTAAATATTACTACGTTGTTTACGAATATCACATTTTCTAAAGAATAAAGGATAGCATAGTGCTATGCATTCACAATTAACACCCCACAGAAATGTAATAAAAAGAAATACTATCAAAACAATTAGTTGCTCCTTTACTGACTCGTCACAACTACTTTTATTGTAGAAACAATTTGAACATTAAAGTAAAAAAAAAAAGTAAAATATAATGTTACTTTTTGTTAACTTATTCATCATTACACATGGCATGACTATTTTGAAAAACATTTTACAAATCCAAGTAAAGTTTTACGTTAAAAATCAGATAGTTTCATTCTGATTTTACTCTGAAATGAACACCCCGAATGAGAATTACTGGTCTTTATTTTTTGGATTGAACAAGAGTAGGCTGTATTTGATAGGGGTTATTTTTACAGCATTTAACCTCTCTCCTTCCTCGCGCTTCCTTGTCCACACAGTAGACAACACAATGGAGCAGAGGAATGGAGGAATTCCCCACCACTTTCTTGATGTGAACTAACTTTGCAGGTTTTTGTTTCTACTCTCCCCAGACGCTCTGAGTAAAGAATAAGGTTAACTCTTTCTACCTCGGCTTTGGAACACTGCCGAGTTGTCTCTTTGTAGCTCAGATACAACTCGTCCTGTTACAAAACTCACCAACTTCTCCAATTCTCCGAGGATTGTGCATTTCCACATTTCAAAAGCGCACGGTGTGTTTGCTATGTTACAGTATTTACCAAGCATAACAGAAAATGGTGACTTCGAGGTGGAAGTACATATGATAGGCTTTCATGTTTTCCTGAATGATTATCTGGTTTGGTGGGATAGTACAGTAAGTATTTATCATCATTTTACAATAGTCAAGTGGCAGTTAATGGAAAACGTTGAAGAAAAGTACAAAAACACAGAAGGTAGAATCCCTCTTAGACATGCACCAATCCCTTTTTTCCAGTACTATGGATTTAAACATCTGCCGATATCAACCGACAGATGTTTAAATCTATAGTGTTTTGTTTTTGCTCCAATTTTTCATGAGATGGACTTAAAGATCTAAAATTCATTCCAGATACACAATATTACCATTTCTCTCAAACATTATTCACAAATCTGTCTAAATGTGTGATAGTGAGCACTTCTGCTTTGCTGAGACAATCCATCCCACCTCACAGGTGTGCCACATCAAGATGCTGATCTGACATCATGATTAGTGCACAGGTGTACCTTATACTGCCCACAATAAAAGGCCACTCTGAAATGTGCAGTTTTGTCTCACAGCAAAATGTCACAGATTGAGGGAGCGTGCAATTGGCATGCTGACAGCAGGAATGTCAACCAGATCTGTTGCTCGTGCATTGAATGTTCATTTCTCCACCATAAGCCGTCTCCAAAGGCGTTTCAGAGAATATGGCAGTACATCCAACCGGCCTCACAACCGCAGACCACGTCTAACCACACCAGCCCAGGACCTCCACATCCAGCAGGTTCACCTCCAAGATCGTCTGAGACCAGCCACTCGGACAGCTGCTGAAACAATTGGTTTGCATAACCAAACAATTTCTGCACAAACTGTCAGAAACCGTCTCAGGGAAGCTCAACTGCATGCTCGTCGTCCTCACCGGGGTCTTAACCTGACTCCAGATCGTCACCGTAACAGACTTGAGTGGGCAAATGCTCACATTCGATGGCGTCTGGCACGTTGGAGAGGTGTTCTCTTCACGGATGAATCTCGGTTTACATTGTTCAGGGCAGATGGCAGACAGCGTGTGTGGCGTTGTGCGGGTGAGCGCTTTGCTGATGTCAATGTTGTGGATCAAGTGGCCCATGGTGGTGGTGGGGTTATGGTATGGGCAGGCATCTGTTATGGACGAAGAACACAGGTGCATTTTATTGATGGCATTTTGAATGCACAGAGATACCGTGATGAGATCCTGAGGCCCATTGTTGTGCCATACATCCATGAACATCACCTCATGTTTCAGCAAGATAATGCACGGCCCCATGTTGCAAGGATCTGTACACTATTCTTGGAAGCTGAAAATGTCCCAGGTCTTGCATGGCCAGCATACTCACCGGACATGTCACCCATTGAGCATGTTTGGGATGTGCTTGACCGGCGTATATGACAGCGTGTACCAGCTCCCACTAATATCCAGTAACTTCGCACAGCCATTGAAGAGGAGTGGACCAACATTCCACAGGCCACAATTGACAATCTGATAAACTTGAAACTGCGAAGAAGATCTGTTGCACTGCATGAGGCAAATGGTGGTCACACCAGATACTGACTGGTTCTGAGTCCCCAGACCCCCAATAAAGCAAAAAATGCACATTTCAGGGTGGCCTTTTATTGTGGGCAGTCTAAGGCACACCTGTGCACTAATCATGATGTCAGATCAGCATCTTGATGTGGCGCACCTGTGAGGTGGGATGGATTGTCTCAGCAAAGCAGAAGTGCTCACTATCACACATTTAGACAGATTTGTGAACAATGTTTGAGAGAAATGATAATATTGTGTATCTGGAATGAATTTTAGATCTTTAAGTCCATCTCATGAAAAATGGGAGCAAAAACAAAAGTGTTGCGTTTATATTTTTGTTGAGTGTATTTAAACATCTGCCGGTTGTACTATGGATTTAAACAATTCCTTTGTTTTAAAGGGACAGTGTGTAGGATTCGTGGCGCATAGGTGGTTACTAGCTATTCCACTTCCTCTTTTGGCTATGGCAGACCTCGAGGGTCACCCGGACGCGACGTAGCGCCGAAATCTCGCGTGCCCGCGCACGAACCGCGCACCGCTGTATACATAAAGCGCGGTCCCCCGTTCACTTTTTTTTTTCTTTTCGCATGAAAACACACAATCCCGATCATGATTCATGACAATCTACACATCAAATGAAACCTTACAGTCTCCTCTTTTTGACTATGCAATTCATTTCCCTGCAAAACAATCACTCCCCGAGCACATGGGGCTTTTATACGGAAAAGCACAAAACTTAGCTTACTTAGCTTACCTTTGAAGGCTTTGCACAGGTCAAACTCTGTATTTCATCATAAACTTGGTCTCAATCTGTCCATAAGGATCCAGCGAATAAAATCCAGTAAAACAATTTAGTCCAAAATACGTGTTGTATCCATTACGATGTGTGATCCGGCAGCATGCTTCTTTACACAGGCTCCCCCCTTCCCCCCTCCCCTTCCCCTTCTCTCCTTCTGTCCTTCACTCCCAAACGCAGCGCGGCTAAGCAGCTGTTAGCAGGAGCCGAGGCGAAGGATGAGCCCAAATGTCCTTCTGTGGCTCTCGTATTCAAAATGGCTGCCTCTATATGGGGAAGATCCCCCTTTTATGTGACTATATCTAAGTCCAAAAGAATACTTTGATTTCATGATGGAAGTGAAAAGGCTAGGAAAACAATGTATTTTTGAATGGGTATCTTCAATTTCAGTAATTAACAGGTAAAAATCTTACACACTGTCCCTTTAAGGAAATAAATCCAGTTTGTGATGAAAAACTGGATTTATTTCCTTAAAACAAAACAAAAAAGAAAACCGATCCAAATGCGTCACAACTATAATCTCTCAAGTAACTACAGAACAGCTTATTATAAATAGAAATTGTTTATTATGGGCCAACTATGATCAGTTAATTCTTATTAAAATAGTATTACACCCCTTTATATGTCCAACCAGAATATCAGTTGAATCAATACTTGGAAGCCGATATCCGATTCAGCAAATTATTGCGTATCAGTGCCAATATCATATTCCAGAGACAAATTACACACAAGGAAGGCATTTTAAACATTAATTTATCTTTTTTTTTCTAATATTAACTATTGTGTAAATTAGATTGAATTAGGTTTTGACCTTTGTTGACATTATGGTTGCTAGGAAACACTATACATCTGCAACCAGGAAGTAAAACTCTAAACTTATCCAAAATTAAACAAATCATGTTAAACTTGTTTTAGTGAAATAAGTATTGTCTAACATGAACTGTAAAGGCTTGTATTTAATGTGTGGTAGTTTATAAATACCACCATCAGCAAAGGGAGGTTTTAAAGATCTCGAGGCCAGGAGAAGGTTCAGCCATAGCGGGTCGATCAATTCCTCTGTCCACACAGGGTTCATCGGTGCCAAATGCTTCCTCGCTTCCTTCGCTTCCTTCACTTCCAATAAACGTCCACCACACAAGCTCCTGACATTTAGCTGTTTAACAAGTACACAAAGTTTAGCTATGCTGGTTAAGCTCGCCTCCAGGACACAACAGCATCAAAATAAAGGTCACGCAATTGGATTTATAGCATGCCTTATGTTTCATGGTGGAGCATAAGGATAAAAAGAATGATGTTGAAAGTAGCGTAATTTGTAACAGAATGGAGCAGTTTTAGGCTGCGTCCCATTTCTCTGTCTTACCCCTACCTCTTGGTTTTGCGTGTTCGTGTGAGGGCAAGGGGTGTCCCGATTCTAATTTTGATCAAGGGCTAGGGCCAGGACCGAGGGCTACATACCCCTTGAAACTAAGTAAGCTCTCAACCAGACTTGAAACGAAGGGGTACGCCTACAAGCTCAGGCAGGTTTTGGGATCAGGATGGCAGCGTCACACCGACCAGCCAATGACTCTCATGAATGTATTTTCAGCAGTTGTAATTATCGATTAACAGTTTAGCATGGTTTACAATTATGACGCTTATGTTCTACGTTACTTTTAGTGAACTGTTGCGGTTTTAATTGCAATGATGTCTGTTTAGACGACGTTATCGTTTTCATCAAACTAGTTTTTGTGTCGAGCTGAGGTACCCGATAATCCTTGACATTTGTTTACATTTGTTTGCGTTAATTGTTGTCGCCTCTGTAGACGTAGCAGCCAGGTAGAGGCAAGGGATGATGACGCAAACGGTAATCGAGTGGTGTCCCATTTCTTAGGGGAACATTCGTACCCCTAGCCCTCTCAGCTCGTTATCGAGGGGCAAGACAAAGAGGTAAGGGAAGGGGTAAGACAGAGTAATGGGACGCAGCCTTAGTCAGTTAGGGCTGCAATCATGGCTAGGCAACTATTAAAATAATTCACAACAATTTTTACATTTAAATCACAAATTGCCAAATATTTTTATTATATATTTCTATATGTTATCTTTACTTGTACATTTATATATACATTTATATAATTATGCCTTATGTGACACCAGTCTCTTTGCCTGGTTTACACCTGACCATATCACAAGTGATATATGGTCTGGGAGGCACCTTCGAAATATCTCGTAGCGGAGGTGTGGTTTACGATCACCAACAGCCGTTTATTGGGCGTTACGAATGTCATTTAGCGTATACGTAGCCCATAGCCAATCATGTCAGTTGTCAGTTCAAACTACAAGCTTCCGTTTGTCACGTAGTACGCGTCACTGTCTTGCCACCCCTCCCAGCTCTCTGATTGGCTACCAGAATCGGGAGAGCTCGCTTGCCATAGTTGCCAGGCTGTCTTTCAGACTGGAACGAACGAAAGCAGCCTGGGATTTCCCAGGTTACCAGTCTCTTGCTATTTTTGCGACTTACTTAGAATTTACTATTATCATTTATGCTTTTTCCTCTTTGTTATTATAATATATTGTGATGTGTGAGCTACTATGGCCAAATAATTTTCCTCACGGAACAATAAAGTTAGTCAAGTCCAAGTCTAAATCGCAAAGGCAGCATTTTTTGAAGAACACTAATTTCCTCCACAAACAAAAAAATCTCCTGTCTTATTCTGCATAAAAAACTGCTAATCCTGTAGTTTAGATCAGTACAAACATGTTCTGAAATGTGATTCATGTACTAGCAAATCAGTTCATATTGCTGTCTTTTTGTCAATATTTCTGGGCACATTTAAAACGGAATCCTATTATTAAAAGATAACTCGCCGATCTTATCGCAGTTGCCATGCTTGTCAGATAAATCACAGTTAGATCTTTTTCCAAAAATATTCAGCCCTAGTTGTAATCCTATTTCAGTAACCATAATCGTTAACTGGACTATACAGACTCTAAACACATGCCGTTATTCAATCAAAATGTCAAAAAACAATAGATACTTCATTCTTAAAGGCCACATTATAATGTTGTTACCTCCTCAAAAACATACAGAGTTGTGTTTTGTTTCATTCACACATGTTTGAGTAATCCTTTATTATTAGTCTGTTCTACATCTCCAAAGATCAAAATGCTCAGTTCCAGCTTGTGATGTCATGAAGTAATACATTGCAGGTTTAATAGCTACCTTTTACCTTTTATTCATTAGAGTTTGGCAATTCCGCGGCAGAAATAATCCTTTTATTATCGTGTGAAGGAAACAAAAGAACTCCAGGTATGTTTATGATGAAGAAACAACATTATAACATAGATTACAAAATAGCGTAATATAGGCCAGTACTCTCCATCTAGAAGCCTTTAGTTGGCACATTTCCATCTTAAAGTGGTTAAATCGCATTTGCAAAAACTACAACATAACATATAATAGTCTTGTTCACCATTTCTTTTGTTGTACTAGACACCCAAGTAAACTCATGACCTGGCATTTTAGAAAAAATTTCAAAAATATCAAAATTCATTTCACAGAGCACATTTTGGACGTGTCCAGGAGCATTAACATTTGAGAGAACACTTAAAATGAACTGCTAAACTAATAGAAATTGCACAGGCATTTCCGAACATGCTTAAATTGACTTAATCACACTTTATCAATAGAATAGAATAGAATAGAATAGAATAGAATAGAATATGGAATAGAATGAAATAGAATCAACTGGACTGATTTAGGAGAATCAATTTAAGTTATAGATTTAAACAACAGAATATCAAATGAAAACATTTACTGATATATTGCATCAAGATTCCCCGTGGGTGCGATGCTAACTGTAAGCATGCTCTGTCTGAGGCTCTGATAGAGTTTAATCTGAGCTTTATTTTACCACAATCTGACCACAAAGAACAGGACTACAACACAGCAGGTGAGCTGATTAGTGCTGTTCCTCTCAAATCAACCATCAACGCTCATATTGATCAAAGTCTCCTGAAAATGTGCTGTTTAAATCCATTTTTCATACCTAGAAAAACAGGCATTCTGACTGTGAGCGGGGGGTGCCTCTCCACAGATCTGACCTGTGACTTGGTCTGGTTTGAAAATAGTTTGAAGATGAAGATAGAAAGCTCTAATACCACACTGTGAAACATTCCAGACAAAGCAATAACAAGTCCATGAAGAAAACATTTGAAAACACCATAAAAGTGAAACAATGCACATTTAAACTGCGATTCCCGTATATTACAGGCCTTGGTTTGATCAAATGGAACAACAGATCCAGTCAAACAGACCTTACGTGTAAAGCGTGTGGGGTATAGTGACATCCTCCTGCTGCTTAAAGGTCACTCTGGAGGTCTAATCACTGTAATATTTAAGCAATCTGTCAGTACACCATGGGACGCACAGACAATCCCACTTAAAAGAGTTCACTGGCGGTCCTCGCTCCCCCGATACGCCCCATGTACTACTATACAGCCAAACAAACAGCTAAGCAAACATGTCTGACCTGCAATCTGTGCTCTCACGTAACTCACCACCCTCACAGCATAATACCAGTGTGATGCCAAGACTATGCCGGCCCAGTGCCAGGGAGGTGGTGGGGCAGACCTTGACCAGGGCAGGGGTCTGAAGCACCTCATCAGCTGTTAGATTTGTAGACGTCTTCACTCAGCGGATTTATATCTTTATCTGGCTCAAAATAGTTTTATATTACGCCATTTTCTGATCTGTTATAATGTTGTTTCCTCATCAAAAACAGACCTGGAATTGTGTTTTGTTTCATTCACTCATATTTAACACCCAAACCCTGCATATTTACGCTGAATTTTTCTCTCTTTTCCACTTTTTGATGTCATGTGGTAATACAGGAAGTGCTCCACTGTGTTTTTAAACTCCATATGTCTTAGAACCCCTAGAAACGTTTGGATATATTTAAGCCCTGGAAGTGCCGGTCTCTACCAAACAAAAGGTAAAAGGTAGCTATTAACTTGAAAACTATCAAAACATGACATCACACAACAGGGCATTTTCAGCTTCGGAGATGTAGAGAGTCTAATAATAAAGGATTACTTAAACATGTGTGAATGAAAGAAAACACAACTCCAGTTTTTTATTGAAGTAGTTGAACAAAATTATGACGTGGCTTAAAGTTCACAAGAGTCAATTTTGTGATAACAACTAGGTGAAAAATCATCGTTGACTGCTCGGAAAAAGATGCAATATTCGATAACTATATTGTATCACTGCAATATTTTAATATACTTTTTCTAAGTTACTACTACTACTACTACTACTACTACTACTACTACTACTACTACTACTACTACTACTACTACTACTACTGTCTAATAATAATAATAATAATAATAATAATAATAATAATGGTAATAATAATAACAACAACAATAATACATGCCTTCATTTACTTGTCAAACTGGGGCAAAATAAAAACCAAGAGCAATGCAAGTCTAATGTAGAACTCATCAAGGGCCATGAATAAAATCTGCCTTCTTGTCCATTTTGCAAAATGGAGAACGTTTTGTTGTTGAAAATGTACTGATTTACTTGCAATATTGATTATTGTGAAAGCCAATATATTGTGATTTTGATATTTTCACGGCATATTGGATCCGTTTTCTACAAAGACAATCCTTAATCGCTGCCTATAGTCTGATATTTAATAAAAGATACAAAAAATAATCATGAAATAGATGAGTATCTGCAGTACAATAATATGACAGCAATGTCAGTGCTATGCCAACTGCCAGTCCAGTGCCAGCTCAGTGCCAGTCCAGTACCAGGGGCGTGACAGGGACAGAGACCTTGACCGGGGCAGGATCTGAAACGCCTCTTCAGCTGTTAGATTTGTGAGTCAAATGTTAACGAGAGGGATCATCATACTATTGTGTTTTTACTGTCATTAAAGGGCCAATATCACACTATTATCTGATCCATGTTATAACGTTTCCTCATCAAAAACAGACCTGGAGTTGTTTTGTTTCATTCACACATGTTTAACAAACAAACCCTGCATATTTAGGTTGAGTTCTTCTCTCAAACAGAAAACACTTTTTTCTACCTTGTGATGTCATGTGGTAATACTGGAAGTGCTCCACTATGTTTTTAAACTCCAACACTACTAGAATCATTTCTGTACTATTTTCTTCAGCAATATATGTACTTCATAATATGTTTTTGTGACAGGCCTAGTTACAATCAATTATATTGCATTTTATTACTATATTTAAACATTTCAGATGTTCTAATTAAACTTTTTACAACAGCAATGTTTTGGAACCAATACTTGGCTAAAATGTATCTCTGTTTTTACTATCTGTATTTTTTACTTTGTTATCTCTGCTTTTACTTTATTATTTTATTTATGTAGAATAAAAATGTGGATATTCTGCAAGTTCTAAAGGTTTATTATGAGCTGACGCCAAGAAAAGAGGCTATAAGAAAAGTTATCATTAATGTTATGTTATTCCAGAAAATGGACTATAAACTCGTAATGCTTTTGTCTTCCTTCCCAGAGTTTAAGTGTTCATTCAGAAGTATAAAAAAGTCCTAATATCAAAGGAGTTTGCAGAACTATCAGTTTCCAGTGTCATTTTGTGCCTGCAATAAGTCTAATATTGACTGTAACTGAAGCTCTCTGACAGCCATCATTATTTTGAAATAATGGTTTTCATCTCATCTTGTATATTAGTTTTCTCCTCGACAGCTCTGTGAATTTCACAAAAACTCTAAGTCCTGAAAATAGCTCATTATGTTCCTGTTTTACAGCCTTTTGGCGCAGGTTAACAAAAGGTGTCAGTGCCAACATCGCCGCAGGGCCAAAAACTCACACACACATTTGGCTTCTAACAAGTGTTCTTGTTTTTTAGCAGCCCGTGTGATGCTACTGACAATTTGGACTAGTCCCTGTTTGTTAAATGATGATTGAAATACTGAGTGTTAAAATGATGCTGTGTTCACATTTTGTTTTCATACATTCAAGTTCTGGATGGAACATTGCTGCATCTCCATCAGTTTTGCTTGTAATGATAAATATTAAACCGACTTCAATACATGACAGATGGAACAATCATTCTGGGGGTGTCAATATTTTTTGTGGGTACTTTTTCTTTCTACTAGTGGGGTTTTTTGTTTTGTTTTTTTCTTATTTTTAAAGGTGCACTAAGTAAATGTTTGGTAGCAGGTCTGTCAACTACTTGTTTCTATGGATAGGTTGCTACTCTGCCTAGAATGTTCCACAGTATGGCATTAAATAGCTCCACCTTACATTCATTCAATCACAGGTGGTTTTATAGCACAAAAATATCTAGAAAAACAGGCATTCTGACAGTGAGTGGGGTTGCCTCTCTGTGGACTATCTCCATGAAGATAGAAACATTTAATACCAAGGCAATAACATCTCCATGGACAAAAGAATTTCACGGACCCTCCACCAGAAAAGTTACACAATGCACCTTTAAAATCTGAGCTGTAGAAGGTTGAATAAATAACTTCTATGACTTATTATATATACAATCTAACTACTAAAGTGTTTCATTCTGCTGTTTATTTATTGCAGCTTATTTTTTTAGAGGAGTTTTCTGGGGTGTATTTCAGCTTTATGGATTGGTTTTACTATTATCGTTTATCGTCTATATTTTCTTCAGCAATATATCGTAGTTTGTAGATATCGTACCATCAGAGCAGTTTGCAAAAGAGAAACATAAAACATAAAACTCGTCTGAGCCTTTGAAATGAAAATGTGGACATAGACCATCATAAATTCTTTATCACTGCAGATTCGTAATCACAGCAAAGGCCAGGGGCTTTTTGCATCTGCTCCGTTCATACACTGTACATTTTAATATGAGGTTGGGTTGGGATATGAGATGTTAAGGTTTCGGTTACTGCATTTTTAAGTCTTTTCACAACAGTCAAAATAACTAACAGCAATGAGCTCTGAGGTTTTGCTTGAAATCTGCCACTCCAAGCTTGAGATAATAAAAAAAAAGACCAGGGATTAATTACAATTGGATATTTGAATGGACACAATTAAGAAATCACTAACACTGCAATTATAAAGTCCTCTGTACAGATTGAAATGTGTTGGTCTATAGGGTCCTATTATAAAATGTGCTGCTTCAATAGTTTAGAAAAAAAACTATAAAAACAAGTCCTGAAATGCATGTAAACTCAATCATGATTTTAAAATGTATACTGCCATTCTATAAACAAAATATTTCCCCAAATCCTTACTGGGTGCCAAAAAGGTATTAAACACGTGAAAGTTTGTCAAACGTATTTATACCGAGATACTAACTGAAACTGGTATAGAATCTAGATATATGCATTTGAAGAAGTATTATCACTGAAATACCACATAAACCAAAAAGAAATGACCTCTACTCCTTGTTTATCAGAACTGGTATTGATACTTTGCAGTAACATCGTACTTGTGGTGTTCTACATCTCTATTGAGGGAATGTTCAGCAGTTACCATGGTGACACAAGTGCACTCATTAACAACACAGACAAAAGAGGATGGATTTAAACAACTCATTTTAAGGAGCCTGTGATCAATACAAGCATCCACAGTCTTGTGTAGCAGTTTGATTTTCAAGAAAAAGGTGAGAGTGAACTGAAAAACTGTTGGATGATGCTACCTAACTTATGAGTGTAATTTTTAAAGCACACAAATCATCTCACCTGTTATAGTTCCGCTCAAATCAGGTCTTTATGGTCAGATTAAAGCTACTGGATTTTTTTTTCATTTTTATGCGGGTTGAAAAAAATTTGCATCCACACACGTGATGGATCAATAAATATTCACATCCAGACGAAAACGGAGCACTGAGTGAAAATGATGTAATACATATGCCACACCGATATGTGGTGCTGTAAACAGGAAACAGCCAGAGCCACCGGAAATGCAATAATACAAAGAGCGCATGCGCATAAAGTCCTTTCTCTTTTTGATCCAACAGTGCAAATAAACTTAAAAGCGTCCGCAGAACAAACTCAATACCGTAGTCCGCCATGGTTGTTGTTATCTGGTTGTTACCGGCAAAATACGCAGGGGTTCTCTTCTGGTCACATGATGATGTTGGCATCGCAAAGTCATTGTTTTCCAAAAGCTGCGTTTTGCTCGTCCACACAACAACGCAACTCTGGCGTTTTCAAAAAACACTGTTTTCGCCCACCCAAAACGCCGGCGCCATGTGGACGAAAGGCCAAAACAAATAAAAACTTCTCAATTTCCACCAAAAAACGTTGTCGTGTGGACAACATAACAGAGTAGTGCTTTCAGTTAGCTTCACAAGATCAAGCAAAGTATCAATAGGAGCACATGGTATTATTAAAGAATCATGTTGTGTTAAAAAATTACAAATACATATTGTAATTTATAGTCATTATGTCTATCTGGCATTTTTTAAATCACTATCAAGTCTGAAATTTTAGCATTTCAAGTACAAGAAAAAATATCTGGCTATTTACCATGTATTCTTGTATTAATTTGTCAGTTCATATTTAGTACATATTTCAGTCTTTTTTTTTTGCCAGATCTCTTGGACGCACAATTTGGCCTTTAGATTAGACAAGCTGCTGCTGTCAGTAGACATTAAGCACATTCCATCTCCAATGCCGCATTTTGGTCCACAAACTGAATCAGAAACTATCTTCATGGATGTTCTGAGACAAAACTACCAAAGCCTCTTGGGGCTACGCTGCATCTACATTGGATAAACAGTCTCAGGAGGAAGCACAGAACACTCTTGTCTTCATGAATGTCGAGTAGATTAGAAGTAGAGGCCTTATGAGTGAAGGCAGCACATCTGTCATTGAGATCTGTGGAGATGTATTTAGCAGACAGCTGCCAGAGCCAAGCCTCATTCAGATGTGTCTTTTAACAATAGCCCCATTATAGTGCATGTCTAGTCCTGTCATCTGCATACAAGCAACCATACAGCGTCACAGTGTAGGCCTGAACCATTTTAAAAGATCAGAAAAATATGTATCTATTTTTAACAAACACTGCAACTGTAATAGATTTAGCGATTTATGATTTAAAAATAGGATTCTGTTCAAAGTTCACATTTAAACGCGTCCAAGAGATGTGGCAAAAAAAAAAAAAAGACTGAAAGACAAACTAATACAAGAATCACATTTCAGGGGGTTATAGGTATGCTTGTATAGGGTGGAAGGTTTATCAGTTTAAAATAGTCTTAAACTCAAGAAAATGTACAAAATGAATTCAAACAACACATCTGTTCAATACGAGAGTTCATGGTGTTCGATTTTC
This sequence comes from Paratrypauchen microcephalus, assembly GCA_036785185.1. Lineage (NCBI taxonomy): Eukaryota > Metazoa > Chordata > Actinopteri > Gobiiformes > Gobiidae > Paratrypauchen > Paratrypauchen microcephalus. Next base: position 484,862 of record JAVJIX010000160.1, read on the forward strand.
AACAAAATAGTGAGAAGATTAAACTTGAGTAACAACAATTCAGACAGAGCAGTGCCTCCAGTTAGCATCACACCCACAGGGAATGTTGAAGACATCAGCTGCAAAGTACCAATAGTAAATCGTAAATGAACATACCTCTATATCTGCATACTTATGGAACTAATAGCAATTATAAGATTAATTTACAAGCATTTCTTATTGTTATTTATGTATTTCAGATCTAGATTTTGAACAATTTTAAATAATAAAATATTGCTTTAAAAAAAAAGTCAGAACATGTTTGTACAAATCTAAACTACAGGATTAGCAGATTTTAAGCAGAATATGACAGGAATTTGTTGTTTGCAGACAAAATGATACCTTTTCGATTCAAAATGTAATTTTGATTCATTTGCAGTCTTTTAACAATAGCATAATTACACTGCATGACTGGTATGGTCAGCTGCACTTAAGCAACCATAAACCTTCATAGAGAAATATAGGAATAGCAAACTTAATGATAAACTGCAAAGCTTTCATGCTTAGACTTAGACAAACCTTATTGATCCACAAGGGAAATTATTTGGACACAGTAGCTCACAGCATATTATAATAATAAAGAAAAACTGTATAAAATAAATTCTAAATAAGTAGCAGAAATAGCAAGAGACTGGTGTTAAATAAGGCATAATATACATTTACTGTATATGTAAAATTAAAAATAAAATATAGAAATAGAGTAATAAAAATATATATCTGTTATATACAAGGAAAAGGAGTTGTGTAGTGGGACAAGATTTTCACTTAACTTGTTCTGTTAATGTTGTTTAATAAAAGATTGTCCAAACACTTTTATTGTGTTCCTTAAGTTTTACTTCCGAGCATGCTCTACACTGATACAGGTGGCAGGTTAAATTGTTCAATTTCACGTATTAAATACACATGTACATATTATTTAATATTATTTGATATTACTCTCTACGTTATCACAGTTAAATAAATACTGTAATCTGTAAGAGAGCTGGACTTAACTATGATACAGCACTAAGGAGATATGGGCATTTTTGTCTAGTTACCTGGGTTACTATTACTACTGACCTGTTACTATTTATTTACTAGTTACTATTTACCCGGGTGTAAATAGTATTTCTATGAAGACCTGGGTGTAAATAGCATTTTTTCTAGGGGTGCATCTACTGTGCCAAGCTAAATACACCCGGGTCAGATGTAAATAGCAACAATGACTAGTTGCCCCATGTGTCAATAACAATGTTTGCTATTTACACCCGGGTGAAATAGAGTCTGCCATTTTTTTTTTACAATCTTGCTTTATTTTTGTTTTTATGATGCTATTTTGTCATACATTTGAAGTCATACTTGCAGATAATAACTGTACTTAAAATTCTGTAATGCTCGACACCTTTCTTGAACATTTTAGCGGGATTGGATGTCGCCGTGTAGAGAGAGGTGTGGGACATAGGAGGGTTTTATTTTACTTTATCTATTTTGTTCTCATTTTGTAAAATATTAGAATCAATAACAAAATAAAATTAAATAAAAATCAATAATGTTCAAATCACAAATATATCACAAATACTGTAATGTGTAGAATCTAGCCTCACTGTTCACAAATTTCTTAAACAATATCTTTGAGAGAGCTCCTTTTTTATCGACACACATATCCTAACATGCTAATTACCCACCACGCAGTTTGACTTCATTTATTATGCATGAAATAATCTAATATGATGACTGTGATAATTATGCGCACATAGATAAGATAAAAGAGTGGTAACCAATTACGGCGCAGGGGTTGGGGAAAAGTAATTATTCTTTGTAGTGGAAAGAATTCTCAGAACGAATATGAAAAAAGCAGGAGAGAAGTGGGGCTCAGGCTGCAATTAACAAGTGTATGGAGAACAGATACATGTAGGGAGTATAGCTTTGTTAACGCTGGCACAGATAAGAATTCAAGGTATTATAGCGGATGCATTCAGAAAACAGCAGTTCAAAATATTGAATACATCATCATTGATCTATCGCGAACATGTGAAATGCTGTGTTTCAAAGCGCCCATATTACGCACGCTTTTTTGTGATCGAAGTTTTAATGTTTCCTCATCAGAAACATATCCAGAGTTGTGTTTTGTTTCATTTGCACATGTTTATCACTCAAATCCTGCATATTTAGGCTGAGTTCTGCTCTCAAACTAAAAACACGCTGTTCCACCTTGTGATGTCATGTGGTAATACTGGAAGTACCCCACTGTATTTTTAAACTCCACACACCTTTCCTAGAATCAACTGGATGACTCTGCCCTGGAATTGCCCCATCTCGTCTGACCAAAAGGTAAAATGTAGCTTCACAACTACCAGTTCATGACATCACGAGGTGGAGCAGGGCATTTGGAGCTTTGTAGATGTAGACAGACTTAGGGCCTGTTTACACGAGAACGCTTATGGGTAAAAATGACAAAATATTTTATCGGAAGTGCCTTTCTTTAGACGGTGACAGCGTTTTGGGGGCTTATAAATGCAAAAAACTGAAACCGCTCTCCAAAGTGGAAAACTTGAATACGCTCCGCCGTAGCGTTTTCGTCTACACTGCCCAAGACGCAAAACTCTGATCAAATCTGCTGATGTCGCGTACGCGTTTACGTCACCATTTCTGGATATTTATATTTAAATATATGTATATGTAAATTAACTTAAATAAATTACATTTAAATTAAATTAAAAAGGTAAGTATATTAAATTAAGTAAATATATTAAGGAAGATTCTACGCATGCGCACGGACATAGTGATAATCTATCACAGCACCACCTAGCCGCCTGGCATGCATACCCAATGGAATTCCACACACTTTTGCATCATTGTATACACGCAGATTTCCTCCCGAAAACGCTCGTCTAAACGCGGAATAAAAAGTGAAGACGCAATGCCACTTTTGCGTCTTATGTTCAGACCGTCATCATATAAACGTAGCTTAATAACATGGCTCAAAGCTCACAAGAACCCATTTGGTCTAAAACAGGACCTTTAATACATGAATATGGAATGTGTGTCCTCGCAAGGCAATCCCAAAGGCTTACACAATTTAGAGTGATCTGTAACTTCTATCAGTCTTTGACAAACAAATTATGAACAAGCAAAACTACAAAACTTTAAAACCTTAAAAGAAAATCAATATAAAGGTTATAAAAGTATTGATTTAAACCAGCTTTACATACAGGCTTACATACAGGCTTTTAGATGCTATGAACCACTGACAGCCAGGCTTGCCCCAAACTCTGAATGATTTTGGGAGAAAATATATATTTATAATGCAATTCGATTTTCAATAAATGGTTTAAAAGTCGGATTCAAAGAGTACATTTTGAACATGTTTTTGCAGAAGACTGAAATATGAGCTACTAAACTAATAATAGAACAACATGATCTCCATTTTGTATCTTGTAATGCCACGTTCATTCAACTTTAGTTTCACTATTAAAAAATGAACTCACTTTTTTGATAGCATTGTTCGTCAGTGCTGTGCAGCTTAGCGCAAAACAATTATGGGTGGGAAGATTTCAATGTAAAATTGCCCCACTTTATCTTAATGGCTCGTCTGAATACTAAGCATGTTTTTCAGATTGCAACTGTAATATTTTCTGTCCAGAGTGCACAGTGTAAACAACTCCAAGTGCATTAACATTTGAGAAATGAACTGATTAAAGGTGCACTGTGCAGCTTTTCTGGTGGAAGGTCTCTTATGGATATGCTATTGTTTTGTCTGCAATGTTCCAGTATGGCATTAAATGTATTTATCTTACATCTTTACTCAATAACATGGGTTTTTATTGACCTAAAAACTTGCATTCTTATTGTGAGTGAGCTCGCCTCTTCACAGATCTGACATGTAACTTGGCCTTGTGGCATCAACTGCTGTCTCTGCAAAGATAAATCAATCAATCAAACAAAACATTATTTATAAAGTGTTTCATACAAAAAATGTAACACAAAGCACCTTACAGTGATTAAAAACAATCCCACATTTCCACCCACCCAACCAACCAAACAACCCAAACAGTAAAATGCACACACACATGCTAAAATATTATATTATATTATAATAAGATATATGCTACTACTACTACTACTGCTACTGCTACTGCTACTACTACCGCTGATACTACCTCCACCACCACTAAAGCTATCCCAAAATGTAATGCTATCACTGCATCACAAGTATGACTGCTATATACTGCTATGTTCTAATACTGCTAACAAGTAGTATAATTTCTACCTTACACCACTAATAATAATTACTACCACACTAGAACTGCATACTATTGATAGTAATGGTACAATATACCTAAAATCAATCAATCAAGCAATCAAAACTTTATTTATAAAGCATAATCATACAAAAGTGATTTACAGTGATTAAAAACAACCCACATTTCCTTCCATAAGTGTAATGCCATGCTGTGGAACATTCCAGGCAACATCTCCATGGAGAGAAGCAGGTGACGGAGCCTTCACCAGAAAAGTTACAGTGCACCTTTAGTTGATCAAATACTCCAGTGCAGTACAGAAAATGATTGTAGAGATCTAAACTATAGATATTTCTATAAATCACAGGATATTCCATTTTTTTTTCAAGGACACTATTAAATAACTACTAAATAACCGTAACCTTTGAGATTTCATAATAGTGTCAACTCCGATTATTTTTGCGACATATGTTGATTTTATCATTACCATTTATATTTTTGCTCTTTGTTATCATAATATATTGTGATGTGTGAGCTGCTGCTGTGTACAAATAATTTCCCTTGTGGATAAATACAGTTTGTTTAAGTCTAAATTGTGATTTCAGTTCCTTATATATAGCGCAAATCCTCCCTTCACTTCCACCTCGGTGTGTAGTACAGCTGCTGCTCAGATTGTGTCTAGCTCCAGCTCAAGCCGTACGTCTGTTATGATAATTGAACAAACACTCTTCTCACTGCACAGATCTGACTTGTTTACATTCTGACATGAAAGAACTCCGCGCCCGGGGTCTTGTCAGCGGTGGCCAATCAGAAAAGACCACTTTGAAAATAATACAATTTAAAAAAAAGAGGAAAGAAGTGGTGTTCGGAGTTCACAAATCAACCGCGTGTACCAGAGTCATTAAATATTACCACTTCTAAAATCAGAGGAGCTGCATGTTTGGTTAGACTGCTGTACAAACTCTACACAACTCCGCTTTGACAAACTACACAACTGCCACAATCAATCAAAGCGGACAGGAGTTTGGGTTTGAAATTTTGTGATGAATCCATGTTTTATGTGATGAAATGTGACACAAGGAAGAGGGGGTAATGAGTCAGTGTTGGAAATGACTTTAATAGTTTAATTCACTAAAACGGGTCTACACTATTGTGGGCCTGTTTACATGACAACGCTTACAGGTGAAAATGACAATATTTTATCGGAAGTGCCTTTCATTTAGACGGTGATGGAGTTTTAGGGGGCTTAAAAACGCAAAAAACTGAAACCGCCCGGCAAAGTGGAAGACTTGAATACACTCCGCTGTAGCGTTTTCATCTACACTGCCCAAGACACAAAACTCTGGTGAAATCTGCTGACGTCGCGTACGCGTTTACGTCACATCGGTCCATATATCAGTGTACTTTGTTGGGCAGGACTCCCAGTCCACACCTTGTTCCGCCTTCGTTGCTTTGTAGTCTGACGTGGTCTGAAGCAATAGCTGAAATTCTTCGTCTGACCACACAAATTGTTTTTTAGCTACCGGAGCTAGATGAGAAGAAAGAAGATTCTACACATGTGCGCGGACATAGTGATAATGTACCACCTAGCCGCCTGGCATGCATACCCAATCGAAATCCACACACTTTTGCGTCACCGTATGTAAGCAGATTTCCTCCCAAAAACGCTCGTCTAAATGCGGAATAAAAAGTGAAGACGCAACGCCACTTTTGTGTCTTCTGTTCAGACCGTCATCATATAAATGTAGCCTAAGACAGTGTATTTTATGGCAAGGACAATTTTATTGCAGCCTTTACAACATTCAAGTGCATACAGCATTGTACTAGGTTTAATAATAAGTAGGTAAAAAGGTAATGCGGATAACAACTAGCATGCTAACAGCACACCAGCTTCAGTTCTTGGTTCACAGACAATAAAAAAAAGCTTTATAATTAGATTACCCTAATAAATTTTTTAAATACTTTATTACATGATTTAAATGTGTATAGCCCATTTAAATCTAAAAGGAGGAGGAGTAGAAAGCTGAGGTAGAAGTAGTTATGTTCACCCCAATCCGGAAATCTCTGGCAGCAATTACTCTGGTCCCCTCAGAGCTGACTCACTACTGCATGTTCATGTGTTCTAACCATAGACTGCATAAAGAAGTGACCTAAGTGAGTGTGATGTCACCCATAATGTTCAACTCTTGTCAAATGAAGTTCATCAAGGAACAAATTTGTACCCAGTTCCATATTAGGAATAGGAATTAATTCACAGACAAAAAAAAACAAAAACAAAAACAGGATCATGTATGTATCATATTAACCTGCTTTGGGTTAGAAGCGCTCCTATGCTCACTTCCTATTTGAAACACAGCGGCTAGCGGGTTAACTATGTCCATTTATATAGAGTCTAAGGTTCACAGTCCATACCTCTGTCTCTCAACTTCCGAAAGGGAACAGTTGCACCAAACATACGCACAAAAGGCAATTTTTTTCCCTCTATAAGGTATGATGGGAAAATGAATATGAATGCGGACTGGCGGGTTAATGTAAGTCTCTCCGCAAAGTCATAATGTTCTAAATGTAATGAAGTGAGGAGAGGAGAGAGGCAAGGGCAATGATCACAGCGCGGGATGGTGGGCCGGCACAGACAGCTGATGCCTGGAATAATCAAGCTGAAATCGAGTAGAAATTAGGTTCTCGCAAATATGTTTATCACACTGTAAGACGTGTCATTGGTCTGGGATTGAGAGAGGGGGGGTTGTTGGATTCCCGGGAGACGATCTTATACTTGGTAATCGGAATATGCACAGAAAATGGGACGCGAGGTCTAAAAACAAAAGCTAATTACTTTTGGTGGTCGACCGCTTCGGAAAAGATACTCAAAAGTCCGTCAAGAGGCTTTAGAAGTCAGAGGAGTTGAAGGGCGGAGTGGGTTATGGAGTGTGAGGAAGTTATTTAGTAATGTATTCTCCCTGGCACAGGGTGGGAATATAAACATGGAAAGAGGAACAGATGTGCTGACATTTGTTGTGACAAATAATTAAGCGTGTAATGGGGAATAATATCAAGAACTGAGAAATGATTTCATATGTGACAATGGGTTGACAAGTTTTAGCATATTGACTAGTGGTGCAGACACTAGCTGTTATAATCAAGTAGATTTACCATGAAATGCTACTTATACAAATATTTATAACTATCTTTCTTAAACAGAAAACACTCTGTCCCACTTTGTGATGTCATGTGGTAATACATTAATCATCTGGATGATTTCAGCCCTGGAACTGGCCATTTCTACTGAACAAAAGGTAACTGTTAACTTTAAAACTACCACTACATGACAATCACAAAGTGGAACAAAGCATTTTAAGCTTTGGAGATGTAGGCAGACTAATAATAAAGGGTTACTCAAACCTGTGGATGAAACAAAACACAAGTATTTATTATTTTTCTATAATATTACAGATCTTGCTAATTAATCTTAATAACTACCAATGTTTATTGTCTTTTTACTCTATTTTGGTAGCTCCCTGCAGGTAACTGTCAATAAAACAAATGAAATACCAGAAGACTAGCGATTTCTTCCTTACCACGGCTACTCTTGAAATCTGACCAAAGTGAATAGGGAAAGAGCAATTAATTACCTTTTAATTGGGATCGAGGATCAGCAATTGGAATTGTCAATTATACTTGACTATTTTTGATTGAGAAGTTAACAGTCAAGCCTGCGTAAGTTAAAGCATGTGGTTTGGAGCAGAGTTCAGACAAAGACCAAGAAATGTTTTTTCTATTAAAGCTATCATCTGTAAGTTTATTTTTTTCACTATCAGACAGCAGTAGCGTAGAAAGCCTCTAGTGGTGATATGTGAGAATACAAGGGTGGGTCAGCTCATCTAATTACAGATAGTAGCTTTAAATGGCAATAAAATAAACATCTGTACTGTTTATGTTGAGGAAAACAGTCAAATCTAAAATAGTGATCGTTTTATATGTGGAGAGGGTTGATCTGTGGATTTTTTGCCCAGCCCCATGAATATACCATATTTAGGTTATTGCGTCGGTTATTGAGTTCCAGCCATTTGAACAAGATCACCATTTTCATCATAGTCTTGGCAACCAGAACTGTATTGCAAGCTTCAGCAGATAATAAAACTGAAATAAATTATTAAAATCCAACACAGGGGGATTTTCTCTCATGACACTAAAGCGTTGAGTGAGTTGCCTTGAGAACACATGCGGTCTGCCAAAAACCTTGATAGACTATAACAGGGAGCTAAAAGTGTATAGCGTGTCTTTAATATTTTAAGTGAGTCTTATGTGAAATACAGTGAGAGAAGTGGCCTTGTCGGAGAGAATGAAAAGCGCTTAGACTGGGCCCCCTGCTGTCATAAAATCATGGCACTTTTATGGAGGGCCACACTACTGCATAGGAGAAGTCATTTACGGCTAATAAGCGCCATCACTAAAATGCATTAGGGCAAATTATTCTGCCCTTGTCGACGTACTTTAATTTTTTTTATTTTTTTTTACTAAAGTCTGTTGATAAGCCGCTGTTGCCTGGGATGTTGCACAGTATGACATTAAACTGATATACCTTGCATTTATTCAATTTAAGAGTATAATAGTAAAATATCTTGAAAACAGGCATTCATATGGTGAGTAGGCTCGCCTCTCCATAGATGTGAACTGCAACTAGATATGGATATAGATATGGTGGCCTCAGCATCACCACCATCAATACGATGGAACATTGCAGACAAAGCAATAACATCTCCATGGAGACAGGCAGACTCACGCCGGAAACGTTACATAGTGCATCTTTAAAGGAACTGTATGTAGCCTGCATTCTTAGTTTAAAAAGGTATTACAATCACAAGTGAAGTGCCTAAAGGTGCAGACAGAGGGCACAGAGCGCTGATTGGATAATCATCTTGAGAACCAAAACGCCAAATTATACCGTAAACACCTTGACCATCATGTCCATTGTTTTTGTAATTAAGCATAATCATAAGCATAATTAGAATTGTTATCAGTAAAAGCTATATTTGATCTGAACATGTCTACCTCATATCTGGGATTATGGAATTTAAAATCATAATCTGTATACGGTCCCTTTAACAGGTATTTCATCAGGTTTTGGTCGAGACTACTCCAAGATTAAGTGCAAGGTGTATGGGTCCATAGACTGAAAGGGAAAGGCGCCATTGTAAGTGGCTAATGCTGAAATAAAGGAGCAGCTCTAGACGGAAGGGAAATGTTGTCCTTCAGATCAATGGCGTCCTGGAGTGCGGGGGGCTCAGACATTCAGATGAGATGAGTGGTAGAAAGAGTAACACACTTGAGTCATATCAGCACAGACGAGTGGGAAAATGGACACGCTAAATAGACTTTTGGAGGTCGCCACTCTGGAGGTGTTGTGCTTCTATTCACAGAGCACAGACATCCATGGGCTGTCGATAATCAAAGTGAAAGGTTTGAAAAGGCCATATCTGCAGGCAGTTTTATCTCACGACTGCATGTCTCAACCAAAAGGCATTTTAGTGAGTATCGATCATCGTCACATTTATCTGGCATAGGCATATGGCTGTAGTCAACTAAAGAATAGGGATGCACCAATACTATACTGATATCGGATATCTGCACCGATATTGAATATTCTGGTGGATATTGGGTCCAAGATATCAGAACAGCCAATATCCCATTTTGGTCTACAAACTGGTGTAATATATATATAAAGTATACTGGCCAATGTTGGCAAAAAAGAATATAATAGAATATTAAACTTCTATTTTTATAAAGCTGTTCTATAGCTACTTTAAATTGATTTTTTTAACCATATGCTATATGTGTTTAAAGTAAATAAATATTTTTTTTTGTCTCTGCCCTAGTATCAGTTGATATTGGGTATCAGCAGATACAAAAGCCAAAGTATTGACATCAGTATCGGAACTTAAATGTTCGATTGGTGCGTTCTTCCTCAAAAAATCTGTTGACCAATGAAAGACATGTGCTGTGCATCGATTAGTCGACTAAAAAGGGGACATGGCAATAGCAAAAGATCTCAAACCCCAATTTCACTTTGCTGCCTGAAAAGCTGTCCTAAAGTTGCGCACACTCCTGAAAATGAATACATGTGGATATTAACGATGCTCTAAAGGTTGTGAAAGCTACACATGAGTTACAGATTTAAATATATCCTTCCTTCTTCTGCAGTGTGAAAATCAGACACCTCGACTTTAAGTTGGTGAGATCATCAGGGTAGGGACATTTTCACAACAGTACTAACTATCTTTCATATAATAAAACGCTTGAAACCATTTTTATCAGAATCAGAAAGACTTTTATTGCCATTGTCAAGTGAACACAATTCACAAAACTAGGAACTTGTCTCGGTGAGAAAGTGCGAACATAAAACACTAAATAATAATAGTAATAACTAGAATATAGACACTAAATAATAATAATAACTAAAATATAGCTATAATAATCAGAGCCAGAAACTTAAAAAATATTTAAAAAGATACTAAAGAGTGAAAAATCAAGTGCAGTTGTAGTTCACTATTTATAGCAAAATGCAGCAACACTATCTTTGAAAAGCTAACGTAATCACTATAATCAAACTGCATCAGGAAGTTGATTTAAGCCTGTCGGAAAATCCCTACAGCAGTTAGCCACCACATCAATGAACAATGAAATCATACACTGTTTACCCCACATTGTCTTATAGAAAGTCCAAAACTTCTTGAGTTGTAATTACGGTCTAAGGAGCAAGTTAATGCAGCAACAGTATCTGGTGACAAAGCGTTCCTGGCAGTTAGATTTTATGTTTGTCTTGTACTTGGTAATAAAAGTTAGTGCGACGCAGAGAGGGGGGAAACAACAGCTTTCCTGCTGCTAACATCTCTGCAGCAGTGCTAAAAACACAGCTGCCACTGTACCTACCCAGAAAATGCACAATTCAGTTACATCAGGAAGAACTCAAGTGGAAAACATACAAAAATACAAAAATATGGTCATTTTTCAGGAATATTTGATAGCATGGGAAGAACATGTAAATCATTGTGTAACTTTGTCGTTGGGGGTCAAAGCAATAACATCTCCATGGAGAAAACCATTTGATGGATCCTACACCAGAAAAGTTATACAATGCATCTTTAATCTGAACGGTCACTGTAGTAAATCTTAAAAGGCTGCAGTAATTTAGGTTAATTTAGTTTAATTTATGTTGTTCTATGCAGAGAATAAAATATCTTGTCTTTATGTGAGGTCTTCGGAAATCGAAATAAAAATTTTCTGGCAAGTTGTATGATTCTGATTACACTTGAAATATAAGAGAGAGAAAAAAAAAGTTGGATGCCATTGGAGTACACATTGTAAACAACTTGTGTGGAGTGTTAACATTCGAGAGAAGACTGAAATATGAACTGATAAATTATTAAAAGAATCATATGGATTTCAGAACATGTTTGTAGCGATCTAGTAAAGTAAACTGTAGATATAACATTATTTTCTATAAAAAGACAGGACATTTGGTTCTTTGCAGAGGGCATTTTATTATCAAAATAACTACAGACTTTGCGATTTGATAATTATGTAAACAAATTGCCATTTTAATTTGATAGTGAAATATTATGGAGCCCTAGCACAAACAAGCTCTGAAATGTACTGTATGTGATTTTAGTATTAACTAAGCAGCGAAATGTTCAATCTACTTTTAAATCTTAATGTTGCTACTCAAAATGTGTACCGTAAATTGTTTCTTTATTTTAAAATGTAAACTGCAATTTGAATCACAGTTGTAGTTCATGTAATAATCACATTCTTTTAAGTTGCTACCCGACATATGAGACTGAAAAACTAACACAAGAAAGCCATGAATTTCATAGTTTTTTAGTCTGTAAATTTCATAACACATTTACAGACTAAAAACTACAAAATATAGATAGAAAGAATGATAGATAGATTCACAGATAGACAGATATTGCTTTGATATTGTTAGAAGATAGCAAAATGCAGTTCAAAATGTAAGTCTTCTCTCAAATGTTAATGATTCTGTTTAATATGTACACAAATCTAACCGCGATTGTACTTCAAATCATATAAATCATAATATCTCGATCTTTTAAGTAGCCTCCCTTTGCTAGCCTGTCGATGGTATGCATTTATTCATTTCTAGCAGGAAGCACAAATATGCATCCTCGCAGTGCTTGGTGGGTTTTTCTCTCGCTATGATCTGCGTTGAATTCAAATCAAATATTTTCAGCCCTTGCCGTTCTCAGCTGTTACCGGCACTTGCAAATATAATAAATTCAGGATTTACTGCCAGGCTTCATATTTCTCTGCGTGAAGCTCCACTCATTTATTAGGATTATCTGCATTCTACCGGAGATAAGAGGGGAACGCACAAAGAGGTCTGCAGTCTTGTTAAAGGAGTTTAAATGCAGAATACATAATAGGCTGTTGCTAATTTGATTTCTGTGCTTGATCCTTGAATAATCACCACTGATGTCTAAAAATAAGACGTTTTAATTGTTTTTGTTGCACATATAATGACATCAAACGCAAAAAGGGCTGTGCATAATGAAGATATATGTAGGGCAGGAACAGTTGCAGTTTTTTAATAATCTATTTTGCACTGGCCTTGTATTTTTCAATGACTTTCGATAACTTCAAAGCCACAACTTTGACTTTAGTCTGTAGAAAGTGTCCTTGCAATAATTTAGATAACTGTCCTCTGCGGAGAATAAAACATCTTGTCTCTCTGTGGGTTCTTAGTATGTAAAGAAAAGCAGCTAACCCTGTTGTTTAGAATAGGCCTGCATCATTTTGGAAAACAAAAATCTACTTGTGATTTTTCTTGACGCCTAAAAAAAAAAAAGGTTTTAATTCTTTTTTTGTTGCACATATAACAAACTCAAACGCAGCAGGACTATGCAAAACTTTGGGAGGTAGAAGTGCTATATGGATGTGTAGAGATTGTGTAAAATTGGCCTTTTGGTGCTTTTCAATATAGGAACCAGTCTCAAATAAGTAGAGAAAAAAAACTGAGGCACTCAAAAAGTCCCAAAAAATTATTAAAAGCCTTTATTACTAATGCTAAAATTTCATACTCAATTTCAATACTAAGAAATAGATTCGATACTCGATTCCAAAACCACAATGATAATAAAATAACACTCTTTATTTTGACAATAGAAAGCCATTTTCAGCATTAAATTGTACCAATTTCTTATCACATGGCCTTATATCGTTGTAATCCCTCAGTTGTCCAGGTAGTTTTCATAGTGGTCCATGGGCATATACTGGTCTATGTGCTCTTATACTTGTTCAAGCTCAAGATCATACTAAAGCTACTCAGAAAAGGTTCATTAATAACCTGTGACTTTTTATTGTCAATACGTGCTGAAATTAGTATCTAGTTTCAATACTAGTTTTTGTATCTGATTTTCAGTGCTTTTGAAAACCCTAGATATACTGTATATGTAAGGGAGGAACAGGTTTTTTTTTTTCTTACATACGTTTGCTCAGGTTTTGTCTCTTTCAATGTTACAACTTTAACTTTAGTTTATAGAATGCGTCCCTAAAAAAGGCAATTAAATCAGATGCTAAAATCATTGCCTAATGACTCAAGCCTCTGTATGTCGGGGCTGCCTGCTGTGCCTTCGTTTTTATAGACCTTGTTCAAGCACCACTGTCGTATGCCATTGTCTGGAGGAATGGGGCTTTGCTAAAAAAAAAAAAAGTTTAAACCGAGGCTGTCAATACAAAGTAAAGATTGATTCAAATGTTCAAAGACAGATCAATTTGAAAATCACCACATAAAGATTTTCTGTATGTGGAGGTGTTTTTATTCAAGGCGGAATCGGCATTCTGGGGAAATGCTGTAATCAAAAGTTTTGTTGTAAGCTGAAGTGTTTTTGAAATGGCATTTGCTCATTATGAATATCTAAAAATGGACGTCATCTGGATGTAATTTTGTTCGCTAATCAAGGGAAAAAGCACAGCTAAAGGTAAAGACGACTGGGATGTCAAGATTGTTAGATTAATAGGAAATCTTAATTATTCAGGCCAGAATATAATGGCAAGAGCTAAAAAAATAAACCATTTAGAAGGAGAATTAAGTAATTTCTGTTCAATCTATACTCTAAAAAAGTGCTTTTATATCTGGCTGTCACCTCAACTGAAAGAAATGCAAGAAAATGAAGGTTCTCACTTTGCTGTTTCGTCATGGTGTCAATAATCGTGAATAATTTGATATCCTGGCATCCCTAAAGTGGAGAAGTTATAGTTAAAGAAAATGTGACAGAAGTATGTATTGCATAAAGTTGGGTGTATTTTAAAATAATGGAGCTCAACAGTGACGCTCTGGTTCCTGAAGTAAAATTTCCATTCATTTTTCCCATAGATTTGTAGAAAATTTCAAATAGTAAGAATTCAGAATTCAGAAAACATGACAGAGGCTAACCATGGTAACTAATGTCCATAATGCAGTTATTTTAAGTCGAAAAGCACATCGAAAGCGCAAGATTTGATGAAATGTTTTATAACTTGGCTGTTTATAAAGTTTCAGAAAGAGATTTTAAATAAATTGTGCTCATTAGTCACCACATAGCTGGTTAATCCTGAGCGAGCTTTCTAACTTTTGGCACTTATAGTTTGGGAGTATTGAATCTTTGAGTGTTTACTGTAACACTGGGAGAAAGCTAAGTGAATTCACAATCATTTCTTGGGGTGAGTGATACTGACAAAAATAACGATATCGTTATTCAAATGATATTTTCACAATTCTTAAGGATTCAGGTATGTGCAAAAATAAGCATGTAAATGTCTTGGTTGAGGTTAAAGTCTAGACCATAAAATGAACTAGAAAAGTGCAGGAATATCACTTTATAATGTTGTTTGGAAGATTAAACTTGACGTTTCTGTTCAGTTTATTCAAATTTTGCGCATCTCCTAAACAACAATAGCGATATTATCCATTTTTCAACACCCAAAATTGATCAAATTGGATCCACAATCAAAGCAGATGAAAACCAAAACTGTAAAATATAACAAGAAATGATAATAACGCCTCAAACTTAAAGATGCTTCACAACCAAGAAAACACAGTAAAAAAAAAAAAGAACGGTGGAATATATCGAGCAAAATTGTGATTAAACCTCACGTCTTCGTGGAAAACAAAGCTCCGTGATGTTGACAGTATGGAGGATCATTAAATTTGCCTGCTGCTTCTCTCCGAGCATAAATCAAGCCAATCCATCTCTGGTCGAGCGGGATCCCTTGTGGCTTACTTAGAGCCATGCCAACACAGCACTGGCGGAGGAGAGAGCGGGTAAAGCATGCGAGGGGTGTCCTTAAGCCTCGCTCTCTGTCGGTATAAACAGCCCCGTTGGCTTCTCTGGAGAGCAATAGGGATCAAACAGGCTTAGTGGGCACGACCCCACACAGACCCCAAACACGCACAAGTATCTTAAAGTGCATATGAAAGGTTTTTACATGGTTTGGTGCGGTACCTGTGGTGAATTATTATAGTTTTTTACCTCGGTTAAAAAGTGTTTCCCATAGTTTCTGGGGAGACGATGGCTGAACAAATAATTTAGATTTAGGGCCTGTTTACACGAGAACGCTTACGGGTAAAAACGACAAAGTATTTTGTTGGAACTGCCTTTCGTTTAGACGGTGACGGCGTTTTGGGGGCTTAAAAACGCAAAAATCTGAAACTTCCCTCCAAAGTGGAAAACTTGAATACGCTCCGCTGTAGCGTTTTCGTCTACACTGCCCAAGACGCAAAACTCTGGTCAAATCTGCTGACGTCGCGTACGCGTTTACATAGGCATTTCTGGATATTTATATTTATAAAGTAAATTAAGTTAAATAAATTAAATTAAAAAGGTAAGTAAATTAAATGAAGTAAATAAATGAAGGAAGATTCTACACATGCGCGCGGACATAGTGATAATGTTTCACAGCGCCACCTAGCCGCCTGGCATGCATACCCAATCGAATTCCACACACTTTTGGTTACCATATGCACGCAGATTTCCTCCCAAAAACGCTTGTCTAAATGCGGAATAAATAGTGAAGACGCGACGCCACTTTTGTGTCTTCTGTTCAGACCGTCATCATATAAACAAGTTGCCTGGAAGAATCCATGACTCATCGCTGTACCAGCGAGTGAGTCTGGTAACATTTGATCCACAGAATGCGCTGCGGTTGCGCGTAGACAGACAGCTAGGTGAACCAATCAGAGATTGCGCCATCTTGATTCAAAACTGAGGCGGAACTTCCGCTGCCTAAGAGTGACTTTGCGGGCAAAGGCGGGTGCACTGACGTCACCATCTTTGAACGAATCAGAATCGCGGAGTCGGTTTGGAACCGGAGGAGCGAGAGTGGATGGAGAGTGTCCAAATGGTATCGCGGTGTATAGGAAATACAGAGAGATATCATTTGGCTGGCCAGGTAAATAAACAAGGCTAAATTATATACAATTAAATGCACAAGTATCTTAAAGGTGCACTGTAACATTTCTAGTCGAGGGCCCACCACCTTATGTCTCCATGGAAATATTGTTGCTTTGTCTAGAATGTTCCAATGTATAGATTAAAACTATGTATACCAAGGGAGACAAGCTGGATCAGATCTGTGGAGAGTCGCCCCTATTCACAGAAGGAATTCACGTATTTTTGAGTAATAGAAACCCCCGTAATGAATAAATGCTAGATGGAAATGTTTAAAGTTATAACATCTCCATAAAGACAAGCATTTGATGGATCCTCCACCAGAAAGGTTACACAATGCACCTTTAAAGGGCATATGAGAGGGTTTTACTTGCCTGGTTTACACCTGACCATATCACAAGTGATATATGGTCTGGGAGCCACCTTCGAAATATCTCGTAGCGGAGGTGTGGTTTACGATCGCCAACGGCCGTTTATTGGGCGTTACGAATGTCTATCATTTGGCGTATATGTAGCCCATAGCCAATCATGTCAGTTGTCAGTTCAAACTACAAGCTTCCGTTTGTCACGTAGTACGCGTCACCGTCTTGCCACCCCTCCCCGCTCTCTGATTGGCTCCCAGAATCGGGAGAGCTCGCTTTCCATAGTTGCCAGGCTGTCTTTCAGATCGGAACGAACGAAAGCAGCCTGGGATTTCCCAGGTTAGGGTTTTACTTGGTTTGTTGGGGAATTACCTGTGGTGAATTGTCATAGTTTTCCATAATTTTAGTGAGTTTGTGGAAAAAAGGTTGAGAAGCAGTAGGCCTGTCACGATAAATGGTATATTGTGTCCAAACTCATCAAAAGTTTGGACTCACCCTCACCCTTTTCTATATGTTTTACTTTCTACATTATGGTTGCTAGGTATGGAATTATTATGGAATTATTATGGAATTGTTATAGAATCATTTCTACGTACTGTCGGTCACATGTGTTGCCTGTGTCCATCAAAGAAGTAAAACATTATAACCTTCACCAAAGTTAGAAAACTAGAAAAAAACATGCTCTAGTGTAGGGTGACCAGATGTCCCTATTTGCCCGGGCCAGTCGCAGTTTTGATCCCTGTGTTCCCTGTCTTAACAGATTTATCCACAACTATTAATTTGTGCCTATTTTGACCAATTTGATACCCTGTATAACAGTAAAGAGGGGAATATATTGTCATTTGTCTAGCTAAAATACAGAAAACCGTGCTTAAAAATGACCAAAAGACAAAAGAAATGCACCGACAGAAGTCCCTCATATTACTTACTGAGGTGAGTCGAGAAAGAACAATATTACACACTCTTTTCGAAAATCTTTGAAAAGCTGGTCACCCTATTTTAGTGAAATAAATACTGTAACCTGTCATAGGCCCTTTAAGGATCACTGGACTATTTAACACAAAGATCGGCAGTCTGCTGCATCACAACACTCACGGCCCCGGAACAGGACCTAGATGCACTCCGCTGAGGATACCCGCCAGACTAAACCCTCATGAATAATTCTACACGATCTGGTACTTTTTTTTTTTTTTTCTCAAACCTGATTTATAAAAAAGTGACACTTTCACACACAATTAAAGATCGCACCATGTGACTGTGAAGAGGAAGCGCTAAAACAAACACCATTTTTCTTTTTTAGAATTAAACTTGGTTAAGAAGACATAATGGCTTCTTGGGCGTCACACGGGGTTTGAATTAGAAGGAATTGTGCAGGAAATGACAATACATTTGTTTGTGCTTTAATTTCCTCAATTGCTTTATGGCCAAATACAAAAGCTCCAATTGGTTTGTAACATATGCTCTCCGCGCTCTGTTTACTTCCTTCATTTGGAGTGACTGAATGGCTTTATTACTGATTATCTTCTCCCAAAAAGCGGCAGGATCGCACAGCATCGGAGCTCATCTTGTCATTTAACCCATATAGATGCCGTAGCGATATGCAAATAGTGTTCAAGAATTTTCACAGTCACAAACATGCCTCCTGGCTGCATGTCCAATGACACAAATCATCAATTAAGATCTCAGCAGGATTTGGGGGATAAACTAAAGTAGCATTATCCCTATCTGACAATATAGAGACACAAGGGGTGCAGCAAAACAAAGAAAAGACGTTTTAAAAGGCCTGTGACAGCTTAGACGACTCATTTTACTCATTTAGGACAGTTAAATGTTCGTTATAGTTAAGATTTTTTTGCAAAAACATTCACTCGTTTTCCTAAATTGGCTTTTTTTGTTTAGTTTTTTTTTTTTTTTCAATTAAAAATTTACTTTCTTGACATCATACCAGGCATAGATCCATAACTGTTACCTATCAAAACTCAAATACAAATAAGAAAATACCTTTATTTTGTTGTTTCTTATGTGTAAATTGTGTAAAACGTCAAATCAAAGTCAATGTTTCAATTCTCCACTTTCTGTAATTAGTATTAGTATTATTATTAACATATTTTTCAGCTTTTCTTCTGCAAATTTCTTCTTGATTGGAGTAAAATTACAATTTATATTTACAGTAGTTATAATCACACCAAATTAAATCAAAATTAGGCAATCATAAAGATCTGTCATACGCACTTTAAAGGGTGTTTGTGGTAGGTGCCTATCTTGACTCCTGTGCGTTTTTATTTTTTAAATGTCTTGGTTTCTTCCTGGGTGAACACTCCACAAAAAGTACAGTTGAATTGTGAATAGTGCCAAAGGTAACCACGGTCTTTTATAGTCTTTCTTTTAGAAGCAGTGGCGTTTCAAAGCGTTTCAGTTTCAGAGGGGGTGCAACTTTTAGCTCCGTGTGGGATTGGAGCCTCAGTACTTACTCTGCACCTGCCGAGAGTGTGTGCTGGAGAGAGAGGCAGAGCTAAAGTGGGCGAAATGGCCATTGTGATTTCTCAGGGAAGCAGATGATTAGTAAACAAATGGTTCAGGCATATTTAATTAGGCTAATGTGGTGCTATTACGGACGCTTTGAGAGGTAGCGTCTGTTTTGCTCACTTTGTGGACTGCATTAGTGTAAGAACAAAACTAAATTTGTTCACAAACTTTCTGACATGTTTTTAGGTATACTTACTTATTTCAGTGTATTATTCATATAAAGAACTGTGATTTTTATCTGCGAAAAGCGCTATACAAATGAAATGTACTTACTTACCTGCTGTATTTTTTATTGATGTTTTATTTTAAGTTTGCACAGACTAATTATACAAAGTAATAGAAAGATACATGCCAAAGTACTGTATCAGTATCAAAAAGGTTTCACTGTCATTGTCAGTGAACAAAATTCACAAACTAGGAGCTTGCTTGAATATGGTGTAACAAAGTATTAAATAATAAGAGGTAAATAAATCAAGCATAAATGAAATTCTGTATGATTTAGGGGAGAAAAAAAGAATTTCAACTGCAAAATTTATCTGTACAAGAAGGATTCTGTTCAGAGTTCACATCGTTAACTGCAGGAGTATTAACCTTTGAGAGAAGCCTTAAATATAAACAGATAAACAAAAGAATCCCATGTATTTCAGAACATGAAAGAAGAATTATAACTACAGATATATTTTCAACCATCTAAATAAATGCAGTTTTTGCGATTTGATAATTGAGCCAACTCAAATTGCGATTTTGATTCTGATTCTGATAAACGGTGCGGCCATAATTTCAAGACTAATCAAACTCATTTAAACTGAGCTTTCGTGCTGCCGTAGAATCATACAGGCGTGTTTGTGCCAGTGAAGCAGCTCCACGAGTGAAGGAGTCAATTTGGAATAAATTGGTCATCTAAAAACCCGAGTGGTGAGTAGTGCACAAAGACGAGCAGTGTGAGGACGCGCTGGAGGTTTTTCTGGGCAGGGGCAGAGGCTCGGGTAAACATTACAGCTGGCACAAGCAGAGGTCACTTTTACATTTAACAGGCTACATGCAATCAAAGAGCAATCCTCCCCAAATTACAGAGAAAAAACTATATAATTCACACATTATTCACAATGGAACTAACTTTGATGCCTTCTAAACAATAATGTGGCTTTAAAATAGTATTAAAAGTATGATACATTTTGATATTCTTTCTTTTTAATAGCATACATTTTAAGTCCAAATGTTAAATAATTAGTCAATATTTTTGTTAGTACACTTGTTAGTATTGTAACTATGCATTTACAAGCACACAAAATCAGTGGAGTGGATTTTAATGCCTTTATAGCAAATAATAATACAATTTTAAGTATGTTTTAATAGCATATTTTAAGCCTCCAAAGGAAAGTTATCTTTGAGGATTGTTAGTACACATTAGTACAGTATAGTCATCCAGATTTCTCAAAAACTTTCCCTGAATTTTGAAGCACAAGCACGGCCAAAAGTTACGGAGTGCAACTACAAAATATTTAACACTTTGTGCGCACAATTTCGTGTAACTTGCACTTGAAACGATGCCAAGCTGTTTTGCTATCTTTATATACACTCTTTGCCAATGCATTCGTACTCCAAAGCACAACCAAAAGTCCCACCACAGACAAAAAGTGAGCAGACATCCGATATACATCAACACCAGCACACGCACCCACGCATTTGCAAACGGAGGACAACACAATCTAGGCTTTTCTTCTGAACTCTCTCTCTCTACTGCTGCTTTAGGAAGTCAATTAGGCAGATTTACGCAAAACAAATGCGCAAACGCTGTCTGCAAAACACTACAATATCGAGACATTTTATTACAAATCCGAAAGAAAACACAGCACATGCACACAAAAAAAAAAGGAAAAAAAAGGCAGAAAAAATCCTCCAGTCAGTCCTGCACAAAAATGCATCTCGTCTGGTTCGCCTCTCTCGTTTTTCTCCCCCTGGTGCGCGTCCGTGCCCCCTCCCTCTGCCTCCCTCCCTCGCTCCGTCTCTCCCTCCCTCTCTCCTCTCTCTCTGTGGCCTGGCTGCTGGCTGTCTGCCTCTATGAATAATGTCCTGCCTTTTGTAATGAAGGGGGGGAAAGGGGAAAAAGGCGCTCAAGTGGTGAAGCCCTGTTCCCATGCACTGACATTGAAAATGAATGACAGCTTACCTGCATGCCAATCTTCATCAGACTGACACTGGGCTGACAGCACAGCCTATACTCCTCCACACAGCCCGTGACGTCAGCCGGCGCAGGCACCTCCCACCTCCATCTCCACCTCCAGCTCCATCTCCGGCTCCCCGTTTCCCCAACGCTGGGCTGCTGATGCCTTCCAGTGTCCGTGGGAAATATGACAATCACGAGTGAGGAGCTGTGCACAAAATAACACAGGAAAGGAAAGGGAGTCCGGGGTTTAGTCACTGGTGGTACAGCACTGCCTCCCACCTCCGAGTAGAAATAACTGCGGTGGTATATCTGAGTTGGAAAAAATGAAGTTACTTAGAAAAGTTAGTGTATTATTGCACTGCCGTTCTTGTCTCCTGTATATAGCTGTAATTTTATATTTAGGTTTAGGTTTATTTGAGCAACTTGCAGGTTCCATTTAAACGAAATTTCACAAATATAAACTCATGAGTTGTACAAAAACAAACTTATGTCACATAACTGCAGTTTCTTTTGGAAGTATAAACGTATTTACTTATTTTAACTTATTTACTCCTGCTCAAGTCTCACGCATTGAGAGTGTGACACACGCAATTCGACGTGTTCACACGCTCACACGCCACACATGGCATTTCTCACGCTGAATTTTTTTGGGTTTTTTTTGTGCCCAGAAAATCGGTCTGTGTGGCTCAGTTTATGCAGGCACCGCGCGTTTTCAACGAAAAAACTCTCCCCCTCCTCCCCGCCCCGCTCCCCGGAAAAAAATCAGCCAATCAGAAAATAGATTGTTCTGTTGTTGGGCAGACTGTAGAGTGTAGTTTCAGCTGCTAAGCACACACTGCGGTGATGATGAAACAAACTGAGAACCATCAGGTAATAACTTCATTTATATAACTCTCATTAGTTGCTTTGTAGTTTAAGTTTGCTCTTTAGACAAACATTTACAGCAGGGCTCTCAAGTCTCACGCATTGAGAGAGACAATTTGACGCGTTCACACGCTCACACGGCATTTCTCACGCAATTCATTTGTTCACTCGCACCCCCCCCACCCCCCCACCCCGCTCCTCGGAAATTACGCAGTCTCACGCACGACCCCGCTCAAAACTTGAAAGCCCTGTCCATATTCTCACATTCCACATTGACAGCTATAGTAATATACATTTCTCATCATTGTCCTGTACAGCTAGATACTAGAGTATTTAAACATTTAGCCGTTACAGTTTTACTGTTTGACATAGTTTTAATTCTATGATTGAAGTACTGTATGTTAATTACTTCAGGTCATCCATCACAATACAATATATGTATATATCTATGCAATACTACTTTGCTTTTAGCAGTAAATTGAAAAAAAAAGTGTGTGTGTGTATGTATGTATATATGTATGTATATATATATATGTGTATGTATATATATATATATATATATATATATATATATATATATATATAATATATATATATATATAATATATATATATATATATATATATATATATATATATATCCTTTAAACTCATCCTATGTCAAGATAATTAATTATTTTATTACTTATATGGTATGGTATATAGCTGGTATTGTACATCTCATTTGATATTGTATTTTATATTTGACTACTTTTCTATTTAAATCAGATTTGTACATATATATTTATTATCTTTATTTTTAGAAAGAAAGAAAGAAAGCTATGCCTTTATTAGTCCCACAGTGGAGAAATTCCAGTTCTGCATTTAACCCATCCTGTTATCAGGAGCAGTGAGCAGCACATTACTGCGCCCGGGGACCATCTCCATGATCTTCTTGCTTCGGCTTGGTCAGGACCAAAGCTGGAGGTACCTATGGTGCATGTTTTTTGGGTTTATGTATAATTATGTGTCATCTGACACTGGTCTATTGCTCTTCGGTTGCTATTCCATCTATTTCTTCATTTCCATCTTCTTTCAATAAAATTTGTCTAAGTCTAAGTCTTATTTTTCTACTTTATTTTAACTTGTACATATACATTTATTAGTTTTATTTCTATAATTATGTCTCATTTGATACAGGTCTCTTGCTATCTTTTGTGCTATACCATCTATTTTTGTTCCTTTGTTATATATTATAGTGGTGAGTGAGCTAGTGTATCCAAATAATTTCCCTTATGGATCAATAGTTTGTCGAAGTCCAGGGTTTAGTCACTGGTGATACAGCACTGCCTCCCACCTCCAAGTAGAAATAAATGTGGTGGTATATCTGAGTTGAAAAAAATAAGTTAGCTAGAAAAGTTATTGTATTATTGCACTACTGTTCTTGTCTCCTGTATATAGCTCTAATTTGATATTTTATTACTTATTTTATTTTGACTTGTACATATACATTTATTATTTTGATTTTGAGAATTATATCTCATTTCACACCGTCTCTTAGACTTAGACAAACTTTATTGATCCACAAGGGAAATTATTTTGGGTACGGTAGCTCACTCATCAACTATAATATGTAATATAACACGGTAAAAAGAAAAAAAATAGATGGAATAGCAACCAAAGAGCAATAGACCAGTGTCAGATGAGACATAATTATATACATAAAAATAATGAAAATAAATATATATGTACAAATCAGATTTAAATAGAAAAGTAGTAATAAAATATAAAATACAATATCAAATAAGATATAATGCCAGCTATATACAGTTGTAAGGAGTATTGTATATTGTACATATACATTTATTATTTTTATAATTATGTCTCATTTGACACTTGTCTCTTGCGATCTTTTTTTTTTTTTGCTATACCATCTATTTTTGTTACTCTCTTTTATTAGGTCTATATTATATTGTGATGAGTGAGCTACTGTGTTCAAATAATTTCCCTTATGGATCAATAAAGTTTGTCTAAGTCTAAATAAGGGCACTTGACTTTTTTTGAGCGTTTCCTAGAAAATAGAAGATTTGACAAAGCATTTAATGATTTTGTCAATGTGTTTTTCGTATGTATATGTTCTTTATCTAGCTCTGGAAAAGCCACGCAAGCAGGTAAAACCTTCATTAAGCCATTCAATTCAGGTTAAAATATGCAACTATTGTGCTGTTTCTGCCCATTTGCGTAAAAAAAACTGTAAATGTCATATAAATCAAGGGAAGAAATATTTTAAAAAAAATCTAGTCTTGTTACTTTATTGAGGCATTTGACCCTAGTTAAAATAATCATTAAAGGCGAAAAAAACTGCATGCTTCCAGTTTTTGTGTATAGCCAGCCCTCTGTCGGTATAATTTAATAACTACATGGGCAAAAATACAGACGTTTATCTAATTTATAATTTGGCAGGTTAACAGACACATAAAAAGCTTTAGTTTTATGAGAAGAGATAAAACACTGAAAATGTTTGTACTATTTTAACACACGTGGCCTGACGCTGTAAGCTAAGCTAGGCAAGTTTGCAAATACTCGAGCAGTTATTCAAATAAAATACACGTCAAGCTAGGGAAAAAAAAATGTTTTTCACGTAAGAACAGTCGAATATTTTAAGATATTGTGAGGTCTTTAAACAAAATCGCAATTAAACTTGTAAAAAAGTGCATAATTATTACAAATCCACAAAAGACAAACAAACGCAGAAGTCAAGCAGGGGTAGCTGTTTGAGTACAACGCGCTCTGATTGGCTGTTAGAAAATAGCGCCAACCAATAGCGTTTGCTCTTGTTGTAACCAGGAAGTAGGAGACGCAAGCAGCTCCTACAAGAAACAACAACAAATTACCGCTTTTTGTCCAGATAAGCTCATGTAATAAGTTAAAACCGTAATCCAACATTTGCGATTCCCGTATAACGTGTTTCCGGAATGTTCTGTCGTAACCTTCACCCCCATCGGCGTGTAAAAAGAGTAGAAAATAAACGCTTTATAGAGACATCGGTTTTCTTTATCTTGCCTGTTTGAGCAGTAGCATAGGAGATTAGGATGGCAGGGACCGTGTTAGCAGTGGGGACGGGGGTCGTGGTCATTGCGGTGGTCTGGATATCAGCCCTGGTAATGGGGATCATGCTGCTCAGAGCATCGGGGGCTGCCAGGTAAGGAGTTTTTCTCTACAAGCAGCTCCACCTCCTGTAATAGGCACAAAATAACTCTATTTATAGATTAACCAGAGGTGGGCTGTACTCAGTTACATTTAGATTTTGTACTTCTCAGAGTACTTTTCTAGCAACATACTTTTACTCCTTCTTGAGTAGTATTTTTACTCACATAACAGTACTCTTATTTCACATTTGAGTGCATGATTTTGTTACTTTTTGCATTGAGACTATGCCAAAAACTTTATGTTGAAATATTAAATTATCTTAACATTTGTTTTTCTTGCACCACTGCTTCAGATATGATTTTGTTTTATCCTTTTTTGTCCATCCCTTTGAAAATACCAGATTTTGTGCATTATTTATTGTTTTTCCCAATCATGCTAACTCCAAATTTTAACTCAAATGTCACGTCCCAGCAGTTACTCTTTAAGTTACAAAAGTTTGGACAGATTTTGAAAAAATTACAAATAATTGGTTCCATTGTGCCGTAGTCATAGTTGGCATTTGACAACCACAAGATAAATAGTAAAAAGAAGTTTCTAAATAAAATGATCCGGTAGCATGCCTCATTCATAAATGTTTTGTAAAATGTTGATATTGTCCGGCTTCACAATATGTGTGCAACTGTAACCTATTCCTATGATATAATGGTCTAAAATGACCTTAAATAGTCTTTGATGGCTACAGCAACATTGTATATTGTGTTTGTGTTACCAGGTTGGGAGTTATCCCAGTATTTCTCCTGGCTCTCACAATCACCCTGGCACTGGTGTTCTTCCCTCGCAGTCCGGAGACCCCTCCTCCTTTCAAAGAGATCGAGGTGAGCGTGTCATTTTCACTATTCTATCAAACACATTTAGAATCTTGCCTTTCCCTTTTGTATGTGTAGAATCCCTCATTCGTCCAGGTTTTCCCTTTCTTTCCCTTTTATAGTTTGAGAACAGTTCTGGGAACTTTCTTGCTCTTTGTTAAGGCCATTTGGCTTTGATTATCACCAAATGTTTATGGTACAATCCCACTGAGAGAGAATGACGATGCACATCCCAAAAGAACAGCCAAGTTTTCTGTGATGGCCACGTCACACTTGAATAAGCTGCACTAACCCCCTCAGAGTCACATATTTTAAAATGAGTAAGTAGTAACAGTTTTATTGTCGCATATGGAGAGGAAACTAGTTTTGAAAAGTTCTGTTGTATAATTCAATACATGCATTTTTAAACATTTAACATTGCCTAAACTGTTTTCAGAGTTGGAGTAATACAGTTACTATATCTTTGACATAAGCTATAAGCTGTATGAGCGTTTTCCTAGATAGTTAAATGTGAAGAAATACAATGATGTCTAATTTACTGAAACTGTGCTGCATTAACTGTTATTTGAGGCATTTTCCCACTAAACATAAACGTTTGCAGTTTGAATATCACATGATGCATATTCTCGTTAATGTCCTTTGGCATGACACTTCTCTGCCCTTGGCTTGCATACATTAATGAATAGAGTTGGGAAAGAAAAATGCTTTGTCCAGTTATTGACCTTATTCCACCCCACCCACTTTTGCCTCTAAATTCTACTAAAACACACTATGGTGGCGCTTCTGGTTAAGATAGAATCCCATTCCTTTCAATGGAGATTTTGAGAAAAGTTTCACCGATAAAATATGGTATAAAGTAGGTTGATTTGCATAAAATGTTCAATGTTCTTGTGCGCCAACAATACATTGATACGACCAGGCTTTAAAACAGCTTTGTAGTGTGTGTAGAACTTATTAAGTTCAGCAGCCCGAGGCAAATAATACAACTTGAATGAGGAATGGCAGCGCTTACAGCAACTTCTGGAATAGGGGTGTGCAAAAATATTGAAATTATATATCGTGAGTCTAAATTTGATGATAAAGTTCGCTGCAGAATTGATATTGATTGACATTTTGACTTTATTGATCCACAAGGGAAACTACTTTGACACAGTAGCTCACACATCACAATATAATGTAATAACAAAGAGGAAAAAAATATATAACTGTAATAATAAATTAAAATAGATGTATTTCATATCAACTTTGCATGTAGTGGATAAACAAAGAAATATTCCTGCTAAAAAAAAAAACAGCAGTATCTTATGCAATATATTGATTATCGCATATATTGCCATATTGTGATAATATCATGTTGTGAGCCATGTATCGTGTATCATATCAAATCTATTCTGTAAAACACTGAATAGCATTAAACACTTATTATTTCTCGAAAGGCCATACAGGGTTGAAACGAGTGCATCTTCGTAACCGCGTAAATAAATCCAGATAAATTTAGCACAGCAGCAGGTAGGTAATCACAACGAAATAATGCTATTCCAAATATAACCCTAGGAGCCACGCGAGCCTCTGTCCGCCGTGCGAGCGTCTGTAAACAGCAGCCGTTTGGTGCTGTGGGTTTGTGTTCTTCTTTATCTGAGTCCAACAGCAACACAGAACAAACACTCTCCCATGTTGCCTCCGGGTCGTGCCAATAAGCCAGCCAGATCTGCCAAGCAAGCTGCCACGCCATAGAAATAGCAGTGCACACAGACCCGTGCTGGCCAGAATGCATTTGAAAGCTTTTGTGCAATTCTCTACACCAGACAAGCCCAATCTGACTTCTGAGATTTCTGAACGAGACAAAATATAGCAAAGCCCGACTTGGAAGTGGATTTTGGCGGTTGAGGAGATTATGGTTAAGGAGTGTGCAATATAATGATGATTTTTTTATTTGATTTTATTTTAAAGGGCTGATTTCTGATCTATGTTATAATGTTGTTTCCTCATCAAGAACATACAGCTCTGGAAAAAAATAAGAGACCACTGCATTTTTTTCCTGAAATCAGCATCTCTACATGTATTACTGCCATTCCATTCCAGCGTCTGTTGAATTCCAACAAAAACACAAAGCTGAGCTACTTCAGTTCTTGCACCAGGAGTGGAATAAAGTCACCCAAGAACAATGTGAAAGACTTGTGGAGAGCATGCCAAGACGCATGAAAGCTGTGATTAAAAATAAGGGTTATTGCACCAAATATTGATTTCTGAACTCTTCTTAAGTGTAAACATTAGTATTATGTTGTGTTAAAATTAATTTGATCTTGTTTCTTTGCATTGTTTGAGGTCTGAAAACATGTACCTTTTTTGTTATTTTGACCATTTGTCATTTTCTGCAAATAAATGCTCTAAACAATAATATTTTTATTTGGAATTTGGGGGAAATGTTGTCAGTAGTTTATAGACTCAAACACAAATGTTCCTTTTGCCCAAACACACCTATAAGTACCGTATTTTCCGCACTATAAGGTGCACCTAAAAGCCTTCAATTTTCTCAAAAGCCGACAGTGCACCTTATAATCCAGTGCGCCTTATATATGGATCAATATTGGTTAATCATGGCTACGGTAGTCAGCCACTACTGTAGCTTCTATTCTATGCGCCTTATAATGCGGTACGCCCTATATATGAAAACAGTTTTAAAATAGGCCATTCATTGAAGGTGCGCCTTATAGTGCGAAAAATACAGTAGTAAAATCAGAAAAACTGATAATTTTGCAGTGGTCTCTTATTTTTTTTCCAGAGCTGTACATGGAGTTGTGTTTTGTTTCATTCACACATGTTTAAACTCTGCATATTTAGGCTCTTTTCCACCTTGTGATGTAAAAGTGCTCCACTGTGTTTTTAAACATAAGTTGGAACGGAGCATTCTGAGCTTTAGAGATGTAGACAGAGTAATAATAAAGGATTACTCAAACACGTGTGAATGAAACAAAACACAACTCCGGGTCTGTTTTTGATGAGAAAACAACGTAACTTTAGACAATACATCCTTATTCTTTTGCATCATTGGGTTG
Source organism: Paratrypauchen microcephalus (assembly GCA_036785185.1). Taxonomy (NCBI): domain Eukaryota; kingdom Metazoa; phylum Chordata; class Actinopteri; order Gobiiformes; family Gobiidae; genus Paratrypauchen; species Paratrypauchen microcephalus. The sequence continues at coordinate 514,512 of JAVJIX010000160.1, forward strand.
TGTTGACTCAATTTAGACTTTCGACAGGTTTATCGGTACCTGATTGGTGTCTAAGCGCTTGCTGTAACACCAAACTCAAATATGATAGTGCTAATGAAGCAGGTCCCAGGCTGGAGGCAGGAGAGGAAGAAGGATGGAGAAAAGGGGGGTACAAGCTCTCTACACCCAGCACCCCAAAACCACCCCGCCCCCCCTCACCCCTCCTGATTTCAACAACCACCCACGGCACATTAATAAAACATAGCGCCCACTTTGGCTTCCTGCGCGCTGTGTAATTGGCAAATTAAAAAGTGCGATGTGTTAAATTCTTCGGTGAGAGACATGCCATGCACACTGGAGCCCCACACCCTACTCTCCTCTTTCTCTTTTCCCTGTCTCTCTGACTCTCTCTCTGTCTCTCGTTTTCTCTCCCTCCATCTATCAATCTCTATCCTATTCACCCTTCTTCCTCTCTGCCTCTCTCTGTCTCCATCTCTCTCTCTATCTTTCTATCTATATGTCTCTTTCTCTCTCAATCTATCAATACCTATCCTACTATCATATCTCTCCCCCTCTTACTCTCTCTCTGTCTCTCATTATGTCTCTCTCCATCTATCAGTTTCTATCCTATTCCCCCTTCTTCCTCTCTGCCTCTCTGTCTCGCTCCATCTCTCTCTCCATCTTTCTATCTGTATGTCTCTTTCTCTCTCAATCTATCAATATCTTTCCTACTATCATCTCTCCCCCTCTCACTCTCTCTCTCTCTCTCTCTCTCCATTTATCAGTCTCTATCCTATTCCCCTGCCTCTCTGTTTCTCTATCTTTCCATCTTTGTCTGTCTCTTTCTCTCTCAATCTATCAGTATCCTATCTTTCCACTCTCACCCTCTCGCTGTTTCTCTCTCCATCTTTCTATCTATATGTCTGTCTCTATCTCTCTCTCTGTTTCTCTCTCTCAATCTTATCAATATCTATCCTACTATCATATCTCTTCCCCTCTCATTCTCCCTCTCTGTCGCTCTCTATCTATATGTCTGTCTCTTTCTCTCTCTGTTTCTCTCTCGATCTATCAATATCCATCCTACTATCATATCTCTTCCCCTCTCATTCTCTCTCTCTTTCTCGATCTATCTATCTATATATCTATCCTATTATATCTCTCCCCTCTCTCGCTGTCTCTCTCTCCTCTCCATGTATCAGTCTCTTTCCATCTCTCTCTCCATCTTTCTGTCTATATGTCTCTCTCCATCTTTCTGTCTATATGTCTCTCTCCATCTTTCTGTCTCTCTCTCTCTTTCTCTCTCTCACACACACACCCCTCTCTCTCTCACTCACCCCCCCCTCTCTCCAGAATCTTTCTCACAGTTTCTCTCCTTCCTCCACAGACAGACCCGATGTTTTCAGACCACACTGGTCCTGTCTGCAGTTTTATTGCTCAAGGCTCTTTTCTACAAATGTTTTCTCGTATTATTGCTTCTTTCTGATCTAAACACTAAACACACTGCAAAAATATCAAGTTGAAATTACTTGAATTCCAGATATTAGTATTATTATGTTGATTACCCAATGCACAGTTTTACTCAAATAAAAATAAGAAACAATCAGCATTTAGTTATAACATTCAATGTGACCAATATACTTTCTATTAAAGTTAAATTGTTGTTTAAAAAAAAGAAGACATATTAAACCTTTATATCAAAACTAATAGTCAAAACATTACAGAATACAACCAAGACCATATCCTCCTACGAAATAATACCAATATAAAAGCTATTTTTAAAACTGAAATGGAGATAAACATTCTGAACACAGGTAACTTTTCTAGTGGAAGGTGCAGTATGTCACCTGCTTGTCTCCATGGAGATTTTTTTTTGTTGCTCTGCCTGAAATGTTCCAAAATATGGCATTGAATGTATATCCATGGAGATAAACATAAACAAGATATATATTTTTATATTTATTTATTTATTTATTTTATTGAGCAATAAACACCTGAAATTGAACAAATGCCATACTAGAGCATGTGGCCAGAGCAATAACATCATCATGGTGAAAAGAAGGTGGCAGACCTTCCGGCCGAAAAGTTACATAGTGCTACTTTAACACTCTTTTGATGCCTTTTTTTTTTTTTTTTTACTACACATGACACCCACCAACACCAGAAACTATGCTGGCCCCCCATAGTTTAAAACCCACCTGGACTATGACATAACAAATTTAGACTTTGTTGCTTATTCTATTCTCATAAACTGGTTAAATACAAAATGACGTTTATACTCCACAAATTGAATGAGATTAAATTATTCTAATAAAATAATCTTAACTAAATCTATGGTAAACACAGCCTGAGATTACATCAATTTAGTAAACTTTAGTAAACCTACTATATCTACACCGATGTAATCCCATGTAGTTGTATCAGATCTGCTAATGGACACTGGTTGGCGTCCCTGCTGAAGAACTGAAGAACAGCAGGATCTGAAAACAACAAGCTCCACTGAATTCAGCATTTCTTCTCTACACTGGTGCTGTTCTGATTTGTTTTTCTAAAGCCTGGGCTAAGTTACAATGTTTATTCCCTGAACATGAGATGCCAGTCCTTAAATCAATAAAGCCCGGTCAGACAGAGTTTAGTGTTGACCAGTGCTTTGGTGCACGGGATAAGAGGCAAGACGTAATTTTTGGAGACGCTTTATCTGACAAAATGAGGACGTGTAGTTTTCAGAAAGTCATAACCGTGTTGTATCAGCTGAGAAATCGTATATATTGTAATGGAATTCCTGTTTTGCTTCTAATATTCCACAGTATTTCATTAAAGGTCCTATATTATACAAAATCAACTCTTGCGAGCTTTAAGCCATGTTAGAATGTTGCAACCTCATCGAGCTGTGTTTTGTTTGATTCCCACACGTTTGAGTAACCTTTTATTATTAGTCTGTCTATCTCCAAAGCTCAAAATGCTCTGTTCCACCTTGTGATGTCATGTAGTGTAAGGTTTCAAGTTAAGGCTCTTTTTGCCTTTAGTGCAGAGATTGGCAATACCAGGGCTGAAATCATCCAAATGATTCTAGTGAAGGTGTATGGAGTTTAAAAACACAGTGGAGCACTCCCTGTATACAGATCGTAAGGTGGAGAGTGTTTTCAGTTTGAGAGAAGAACTCGGCCTAAATATTGTGAGTTTCGTAAAATGGGTCCGAAGGAGGTCTGAAGGAAGGCATTAGTCGAAATTGAGGTTATTCAGCATTTTAATGTAAAAATAGCAGAATACAAACGAAATGGTGACGTCAGACATCTTCAGGTGATCACAATCTTCAGTTGCAAAGCAGCGTATTGGCAGAGAGACGTGAAGAGACCTCCCAGTGGGGGTCAGATCACACACACACACACACACACAAATGACCACAAGGGACTGTCTTTTTATACAGTACAGACTGTTGAATACTTATGACATCAGCAACAGCTAACCTATAGGAGAATAGTTTAACTATGCAGACCATGTTGAGAACTCCCCAGCTTTAGTTGACGTCAGCCAGTTACAGAGTTTCCCAATATTTTGAATCAGCCAAAGTATTGATGGATAGGGAGCAGGTGATGTTGCCAACACAGCCCAGGATAGCCATATGTGAGTATTGAGATACGCTTAGCTGTTCACAGGACACTGGGTTAAAACACAGAAGAACTAGGTGGAGGTTATAAGTATACAGAGATTACAGTTTTCATATGTAAGTACACATGTAAATTAAATATGAGATCCCACAATATGCAGGGTGTGTGTGTTAAACATGTCTGAATGAAACACAACACACAAAGTATGTTTGTGATGAGGGGGAAAAAAGCGTAATATGGGCCCTTTAAACAAGCCAAAAACACCACCAGGCCAAGTTACCAGACAGATCTGTGGAGAGGCAAGACACTAAATCACCAACTCATAGCCTACTATAAAAATGGTTAAGATTGATGAAAATAACTTTTAAAAGCTTACAGGAACAGTTGTGGTCGTGATGGCACTCTACTGCCATCTTGTGGTTGACACTAAGAAAACTGAAAAATGAACGATCAAGGAAATCAAAGTGGGTTTAAGCAAATCAAGTTTTGTAAAGGCAGGTAAATAAAATACTACTAAATTTATGTTCAAAATTAACTAGTTACTGGTTGTTAAGTACAAATTTGGCAGCATTTGTTGTGCTTGTACCTGAGGACGTTTTTTATTTGACTTAATTTTTCAGTGCTATGTCCACCGCTGCATGCTAGAATAATTTTCAAAACCCTGAACCTCCATTTTTAACTTTAATGGTCTTATATTACACAAAATTGTAAGCTTTAAGCCGTGTTAGAATGTGATTACCTCATCAAAAATATACTTGACATTGTGTTTCACATTGTGATGTCATGAAATGGTAGTTTTCAAATTAACAGCTACCTTTTACCTTTTGTTTAGTAGCGATTGGGAATTCTAGGGCTGAAACTATCCAAATTAGTCTAGTGAAGGTGTATGGAGTTTAGAATAACAGTATAGCACTTCCTGTATTACCACATACAGTCTAAATAAGCAGATTTTGTTTTGAGGGGGCAGCATTATTACATAGATCAGAAAATATGGGATCTTTAACAAAAATTATTATGAGTTTCTTCCCACTTGACCTCATTACGCCATCTTGGGGTGTATTTAATTCTACACGAGTGAAACAAATGAGTGTATCTAACCAAGCCTCTTTTCCCATGCACTGGTTTAATGCTTATGTGGACTAAAGCACTATCTCTACTCTTTTCTCCCTTTTTTTCTTTCTCTCTGTGTTTAGATAGTGGACACGTTGTTCATCGGGCGCTTCGTGCTGTTGGCGGTGGCTGGAGCGGTATTTCTGTTCGGCCTCTTCATGCTTGTCCCATTTCACCTCCTGGAACCTGTCTACGCCAAAGAGCTCAGAACACATTAGAGAGAGGCGCCTGGGAGCCAAACGGGAGCCAAAAGTGACAGGAACTGGAAATGAACTTCAAAATATGGATCAGTGTAGTCACGATAGTATTTATGTACATCTATAATTTTTTAGGCAAATGAATCATGTTTTGTACAGTACATACACTTTTTTATATTTTGTACAATTGATAGAAACATAATGACATGTTTTTTTCCACTAACCATTTTGTCTCAGTCTATTTTGTTTGTGGGTGATTCTCCAACTATCAAAGAATTTGTGTACCAGGCAGAAATAAGAAAAACAAAAACATGTTTGTCATTTTTTTTATTCATGTTGCACTTACCGGACACAAAGACAAACTTACAAAAAAATATGATAGATAAATTACTATTTTTATTATATAAAATATGGTTTTATATTGAGTGTTTTTGCTATATGTCCTTTGTCCCTTGTCCAGGTTTTGGACTCTCAGTCCCTCATAAGACTGAAATTAAATTTGATTGAACAGTAACTTCATTGACAAATGGCACAGAAATTCCTTATTTTAATGAAACATATAATGTGCTTGAAAATTATATTAGTATTTTATTTATTTTTCAAAAAAAGAACACCTGTCCCTAGATATCACTGTCATTTCCACCACAAAATGTAACTTTTAACTTTTTTTAAAACCTTTGTCTACTTGAACCACATCAGTTGTGATGTGACAGGAGCTCATGTTAGCATAGCAGCGTTAGCTCCATGGAAGGAAGGGAAACAAGAACAAAATCAAGGTCAAGTTTTGCAAAACCAAGAGTAGGTTTATTGGTCATCATTTCCAAACAGTCATATTTCCTTTGAATGTACAAATAATGAGAAAAATACAATTTTATATTGTGTATTTTGAGTATATTTTATGCTAACTCTAAAACAGAGATTAGCATGCTAATATGTCATGAGATTTTAAAAGAAATGCTAAACATTGTCATTTCCACAACAGTCATTTCCATCACTTTATTGTTATTTATTATTTTTTATTTCATATTTATGTCATTTCATTACAACCACTATCAGTTAATGTTTCTACACATTGTGATGAAGTAGAACAAATCAAAATATTTCTAAAAATGTGTTGGATTTTCTGAAAAATATCAAATTTGACTGTAGTTGAAGAATCACCCTTGTAATTTTGTTGTAATATAACGGCAGAAAGTCCTGGAAACCTACAGGGATGGCATAAATGTGTTAAACTTGCATACGTGCAGTCTTAAAAGATAACAGTCCCAAAAATCTCGTAGACAAGTAATGATAATCATAAAATGCCTTATATGAAGTTTTTCCTATTTGCAATTTAGTGCATTATTCATTCCATGCTCAGTGGTAATGAGCTTTAACCAAAGTTGCCCTGGGATAGAACGGTGAAAGCGACTGTCAATCTGCTCCATCTGTCCATCACTTATTACACACACCTAATTCATAGGCAAGGTACATCGAGCCACTGCTGCCCCACCCACAGTAAAACTAAGAAGTGAAATAATCATTTTGTACTTTTGAAACAGAAATAATGACCTACTTACAGCTCTGGAAAAAAAAAAAAAAGAGACCACTGCATTTTTTTCTGAAATCAGCATCTCTACATGTATTACAGCCATTCCATTCCATTCCAGCGTCTGTTGAATTCCAACACAAACACAAAGCTGAGCTACTTCAGTTCTTGCACCAGGAGTGGAATAAAGTCACCCAAGAACAATGTGAAAGACTTGTGGAGAGCATGCCAAGACACATGAAAGCTGTGATTAAAAATAAGGGTTATTGCACCAAATATTGATTTCTGAACTCTTCTTAAGTGTAAACATTAGTATTATGTTGTTTTAAAATGAATTTGATCTTATTTCTTTGCATTTTTTTGAAGTCTGAAAACATGTATCTTTTTTGTTGTTTTGACCATTTGTCATTTTCTGCAAATAAATGCTCTAAATGATAATATTTTATTTGGAATTTGGGGGAAATGTTGTCAGTAGTTTATAGGCTCAAACAAAAAATGTTCCTTTTGCCCAAACACATACCTATAAGTAGTCAAATCAGAAAAACATAATTTTGCTGTCGTCTCTTATTTTTTTCCAGAGCTGTATTGTGGTTTCACTTGAATATTTGTTTTAGTAGTATTTTTTCCATAGTAAGAGTCGTATGTTTTTTCATTTTACATAAATTTGACCAATGTTTTTGTTGTTTTTTTCATTTCCTGCTAATGCTTTTTTGCCTGTACATCTGTAATAGCTTGACATATTGCAAGAGTTTTGAGCGTTTTAGGAGTAGAACACATGTCCCAGGAGTAGTAGTAGTTTTAAACTCCATACACCTTCACTTGAATAATTTTTGGATCATTTCAGCCCTGGAACAGTCACTCTCTACTGAACTAAAGATAAAACTTGAAAACTACCTCTTCATGACATCACAAGGTGGAACAGAGCATTTTGAGCTTTGGACAGACTAATATTTAGACAGAATAATAATGAAACTAAACTCCATGTATGTTTTTTAGGAGGTAACAACATTTAAACATTAAACATTTAAATCTCACAAGAGTTAATTTTCCATAATATGACCTTTAACCAACCGCGATCCATTATACGTCACCATTTCCACCATTCCCGTTGACTCCATATGAAGTTATAATCTCCGATCCGCTCTCCCTCCCTCCGCCTCCCCCCGTGTCCCACCTCTGTTTTGGAAGTGTGAAGCCCGAGGAGACATGGAGTGGAATTCCAACCAGGACGATGAAAGAGTATCTAATGAATCAAAACCAATCCTATTAGTTCCGGCCCACATCTCCATAACGTGGTCCCCGCTTGGTCACAACAATCCGATGCCTGATTTCGCACAGGCCTGGGACAGACGAGGCGGACGGGGGAGGGAAGGGCGTGTCCGGGGAGGGGGACATGTCCAGGGAGTCACCGCCGGGGACTTGTTGGCTGTAATTGACCGCGTGATTACCGCAAAACAGGATCAGAACCTGTCTGGAAGCGTTGCAGAGAAGGTGGAGATTGGACTCTAAACATAAAGGGCTGTGGCTACTCTGGTGTGTCTACAGAAATTGGACATTGTGTTGATTAACTAAAGGTTCTTGCTATTGAGTATTTGGTACTGTTGTAGATTTGTATTTGAGAGTTGCCCCAAATTGTTACTGCGTGGTAAAAATGCCATATTGTGGTTCCATGAATGACCTCTCAAGAACCGACAATCACTCTCCACCATACAACTAATGATACTTTGCTATCTGAAGCCACTGCTGTGTCTGTAGTTCTGTTACTCGAGTTAGACTTAAAGGAGAATAAACGTATTTTTTACAATCTGAGCCTTATATCAGTAATAAAACAAGTTGTTTTACTCACCCCATAGCACTTTGGTGTCATATGGAGCATTTTCGGAGATGTTTTAGTTTAGCGATATCCTTAAAGGTCCCATGGCATGAAATTTTCACTTTCTGAGGTTTTTGAACGTTAATGTGAGCTCCCCTACCCTGTTTAGGCCCCCCTTCCAATGGCTAAAAGTTGCGAAATGTCTAAACTGAGCATTTGCGATCCTTTTCTGCGTTTGAAAAAAACACAGCTCAAATGGGCGATTCTGGACAAGGCACCTTATTGACGTCAGATCGAAAAAAGAAATGCAAATTCAGTTCCACCACCGTCTGGATCTCCACCCCCTGTCTCTGGAAATCACGCCCAGAGAATTTGGACTGCGGAGGAGCTACGCAATGCGAAATGCGTTTTTTTATTTGCCTGGAGGCACATGCAAGTGTTTCTAGACTCGGAAGTCCTTTACCCAACCCTCTGGACCTCTGAAACAGCAGTGGTTTAATTTTATTTTCTGTAAAAATGTGTTTTTTTTTTTTCATTGAAAAGGCTGTCCTTTCCTCCTTCGCGCTTACATACGCGGAAGTGGGGCCAGGCACAGCGCACCTCTAAAACAAGGAACCAGCGGCGCATTTGCCCCCCCCCACTCCTCTAACCAATCTGTGTCCTTCTCATTTGCATTCAAGCAACAAGGCCCAGAATGAGTTGTTCAGACAGAGAGATTATGACTCTGACTCTGTATATGTGTCTTTCTCATGCACTAAGTGTTGATTTTGAAGAAGGATTCATTTACAGTATTAGGGAACCATTAAGGCGCCATATAAAAGCATCAAGAAGTACCATGTCATGGGATCTTTAACGTGAGTTCTCGGAGCATATATTTGCAGTCTCCAAATAACACAAACTTTAGCACTTTTCAAACCATAGAAGCTCAATGTCTGAGTCTACGCTTTCCTTTGAGTCAAAAGTGGCCTGTAATCTGAGATTTATCCATAGTTTTGAGTAGATGAGGACAGCAGTGCGCATGTGCGGAGTCACAGCTTATTTCGCTCTCAGCTCTCGGGACCCAAACATGAAACGCAAAGATGTAATTTATGGATAAATCTCGGATTACAGGCCACTTTTGACTCAAACGAAAGTGTAGACTAAGACATTGAGCTTCTATGATTTGAAAAGTGCTAAAGTTTGTGTTATTTGGAGACCGCAAACATATGTCCCGAGAACTCGCGTTATGGATATCGCTAATCTAAAACATCTCTGGAAGTGCTCCAAATGACACCAAAGTACTATGGGTGAGTAAAACAACTTGTTTTATTACCGAAATAAGGCTCAGATTGTAAAAAACGTTAATTCTCCTCTAAATCTGAGCTTTGTTTTAACATAATCACACCAGAAAGAGATGACTTGGTTGGAACTACAACAGGTGAGCCGATTTGTGCTGTTGAACAAGTTAAACTAGCATTATCCAACAGTGTTTCACATAGTCTCTTTCTCTTTTTTATTGAAAATCAAAGACCTAAACAGGACCATGACTGCTCATATTGATCGCAGACTCCTGAAAATATGTTGCTTAAATCCATTTTGGATTTTTTCTTGAGTTTTCAGACATTCATAAAACACATTTAGGTGGTTACTGTTCATGAGTGCATAGAGTAGACCTGGGCAAACTGTTCCACAAAGGGCCGGTGTGGCTGCAGGTTTTCTTTCCAATCAAGCAGCAGCACACCAGACTTGACTCATTTAATCAACTGATCTCAGTCTTCAGACAGTTGAAGGTGTACTCTTGGTTGGTTGGAACAAACACCTGCAGCCACACCGGCCCTTTGTGGAACAGTTTACCCAGGTCTGGATAGAGTCATCATGATGAACATATGAACATTCTGCCATAAAAAGGCAGACAAAACACCCCCAGCGTGCTATCACTGCAAAGTATCAATAGTAGGAGCTGGAATCAGACTGCAGTAGTTACTTTAAGGTACTATTAAAGTACTATAGGAGCTATACACTTTGTCCCCATAGGATTTGACCAATCAGTGCAGCACCTGCAGGACTCGACCCCTCTTCAGATCATGAGCTAGTCTTGGTCAGGACCACCTTAGCTGCAACATTTTATTTGTGCATGATTCTAGTTGATGGAAGCACAGGGAGAATATGCAACGGCCTGAGTGATCTGGGAGTTGAACCCAGAACCTTCTTGCTAGTCTCTCATCGTCTGCCTTTTTATTTTTTAAGAAGATCTCTTAACTTTTGTCTGACTAAAACTCATGGTTATTTACATATTTTCTCATTTCTGTGTCTTTGACTGATAAACATACTGAACTAACGTTAGAGTTTGAGTTCAGTTGCCCATTCTTAACTTTTAGAAAACCAAGCTAGAACTTTAAACTGTAAAAATCATTTAACTTTTCCCCTTTGTAGCCAGTCCAACGTCTGCCAGGCGAATTTCCCATCTCCAAAACACTTAAAATGTTCTTGCTTCTAACTGCACATTTCAAGGTCACAGAACAATGCTTCTTTACCACATAATCTTCACTTTTAGCAGTTTCCGTCAAGTCTGCGAGATCTAACATCTCTCTCCGACCGCTTTCTCACCATCTCTTCTTCTTTACCTTCTTAAAACTCCATCCATCCCTCTGTTCCTTCCTCATTTTCATCTCTGCTACTGAACCTTGTCTCTCGGGAGTGGGAAAATGAGCCGAACAAAGCAGTGGGGGTCTTGCACATCATTGGGAGCATTGGGAGCACAGTTCTTTGTATCGGAGCCAGCTGGACATAGAAAGAACTCACGGGGGGCGGGTTGGGGCAAAAAGACGCGACCAGGCGAGGGCATTTCAAAACTTAGTGTGCCTAGTTTTGCAAAATCCACCCCCCGTCTTCTTAATAAACAAAGAAAAAAGGGGTTGGGAGTGCTTCTGGTTGGTAGATGGAGCATTGAGAAGCAGTGAAGCAGAACTGGTGCCCTACAGCTCCATCCTCAGCCTCCTGTTTGTGATATGGATAGCAGACCCACCCATAGCTCTTACGAGGCCCAGGAAAACTATTCAGTAAATTTCAAGCCAAAGTCGGTGCACTTATCCCCAAAGAATGTGATTCAGTTCGGGTTAAATCAACCACAGCCAATGTTTGCAGTCCTTTCACCGAGTTTGGTAAATACAAATTTGAAGAGTGTTCATTGAAGTATCCACATTTAAGTATCAGTCGATACTTTGTGAATATAACGTGTGACCAACTATGAAGTGTAATTAGTAAGACAATATGTATAATTTAGCTTTTTTGTATTGGAGTTATTTTTTAGACTAACTTTATTGATCCACAAGGGAAGCTATTTGGACACAGTAACTCACAGATCACAAATATAATATCAAAGAGCAACAATATAAATGGTAATAATAAATTCAAAATAAATAAAAATAAAAAAGAGGCTGGTTTCAGATAAAAAATAAAGACATATAGTAATACAAATACAGCTCTGGAAAAAAATAAGAGACCACTGCAAAATTATCAGGTTTTTGATTTTACTACTTATAGGTATGTGTTTGGGCAAAAGGACATTTTTGTTTAAGTCTATAAACTACTGAATGTGACATTTCCCCCAAATTCCAAATAAATATTATGGTTTAGAGCATTTATTTGCAGAAAATGACAAATGGTCAAAATAATAAAAAAGATACGTGTTTTCAGACCTCAAACAATGCAAAGAAACAAGATCAAAAAGATCAAAATCATTTTAAAACAACATAATACTAATGTTTACACTTAAGAAGAGTTCAGAAATCAATATTTGGTGCAATAACCCTTATTTTTAATCACAACTTTCATGCAAGTCTTTCACATTGTTCTTGGGTGACTTTATTCCACTCCTGGTGCAAGATCTGAAGTAGCTCAGCTTTGTGTTTGTGTTTGAATTCAACAGATGCTGGAATGGAATGGCTGTAATACATACTGTAATACATAATACGTAGAGATGCTGATTTCAGAAAAAAATGCAGTGGTCTCTTTTTTTTTTTTCCAGAGTTGTATATTAAAGTAGTCCTTAAATACATTCTTCTAAGAATAAATGAACTATTACCACAATGACGTGTATAAAAGTAAAACTTGTAAAACATATCCTCTTTTTGTACATAGGATTTACATATTTCTTAAACTATTATATTTTAATCCAGCCACAGGTTTCGGGATTATTATGCATGGGTTTCAAAATGATAAAAAAGGACCATTGCAATTTAAAACAAAACAATATAGCTTTTGATTAGGAAAAAGTTCTCAAAATGAATGAATGGAATGAATGAAGATGATAAATATATATGCAAAAACATTTAATTTTATTATTTACTGCAATTCCATTTTGTAAGATTTTTTAAATTACCAAAGTGTTAACAAGTGCTTTTGCCTTTGTGTTGTGTTACTATAACATTGTCCCACATTCTTCACACAACTAGATGTTTCCCCCCTGGTTACGCTACATGATAATAAACTGCCTCATTTCCGTAGTAACCAAGTATTCAGATACACAGCCAAGAGTTCCTTTTTCACTCCACTTCCTGGTTGTGCTTCATTATGTGCTTTTGTCTCCAGATCTGGGGGTGCCATCAGGAGAGGGGCAAATCTTAACCCAGTAATCGTAACACGGCCCTGGCCTCTTTACCTCACCTTTTGGGGGGTTAGAAATGGCCCGGAGCAGGGGATGAAGCAGCAGACTGGAGGTGACCCCGCGCACTGGCCTTTCGCTGCCCGGACATGACACCCCATTGTGGGCCACAGATTTGCCCTACGGGGGTCCTGGTCCCACGGCGCTGGAGAGATGATTGGACTTCACAATAGTTGAACATGGGTGGTCAGAATGGATACAAGTCCTCATTAGGATATGATTTGGATTAAGATGTTTTGCATAAGAGGATATATACCAATCTTCATGAATTACAGAGAGATTTAAATTTAGCTCTACTATCATTGCAATTAACAAATCGACACAATATATATTTTAAATGAGCATAAATCCTCCATACATCACTTATACATGTATTTTTTGTTACACCTATGCACTGAACCTTTCAATCAGTGGTTCTCAAAGGGACCCTAACCTTCATTTTAAAGTGAGTATGGGTTTAGATGAGGAGTGTCCAAACTTTATCCACCCAGGGCCACATATACAAACATATTCATAGTGGAGGGCCGTAGGCAGCTGCTGAGTACACTGAGACTTTCAGATAGATGCATTTTATATGAGTTTGACAGAGCCACAACACCTAGAATGCAAATTTTAGGTCTGTGTCATACTGCAGTAAGTTGTTATTGAGGTTGCAGTGATCGAGATACCGGAATTTGAAGTAAAAAGTACTGCTCAGTGACTCTATGATCATTTGGGCCAATTCAGCAGGATCCCTGGGTGCCAACAAAAATTGGTCAGAGTGCCGGATTTGACCCCTGGGCCATAGTTTGGACACCCCTGGTTTAGATGATTCTCTAATTTTGACTCAGTTTGGCGGGATAATACCTGCTGTAAATATAAATTATAGTTTTACACCAATACAGGTCTGATTTTTGATAAAATGGTCAAGATGCTTTTTTGTTCTTTAATAAATTCCTATTCCTAATACGGAAATTGGCTTTAGCGGAAGTGTACGGCAGATGCGGTCCGCCGCAAGGGGAAGTTTACAAGTGATCAGGCTGATACAGCTGATATGCGCGCTGTGATACAAGTCGTCAGACACAATACGTGATCGCTTAGTTCGCTGATGGATGTTTCATTGACAACTGTTTGGGACACAACTATATCACCTTTCGGACAAATGTTTTGTTTTGAGAAGAAAAACAAGCTTTATTTAATGTTCTAGAGAAGTTACCGGACCTAATTACCTGAGCTCCAGAAAGCGAGCCGAACCGGGATCAGCTGAGAGTGTCAGAGGTAAGCCGGTGTCAACACATGTAACTTTTAGAAGGAAACCCATACAGATTAACATAAAAAAAACACACTATCCCTTTAAGCTCAGCCCTCCCCCTGCAGGTCATCATCACTGTGGTGTTTCAGGGGAGGTCAGAATTAGAAGGTACTGTTACTGGTTTAGTTCTGGTTTAGTCCTGGTTTAGTCTTTGGTTTATTCCTGGTTTATTCCTGGTTTAGTCTTTGGTTTAGTCCTTGGTTTAGTCCTGGTTTAGTCCTGTTTTACTCCTTGGTTTAGTCCTGCTTTAATCCTTGGCTTAGTCCTGGTTTAGTCCTTGGTTTAGTCCTGTTTCAGTCCTTGGTTTAGTCCTGTTTTAGTCCTGGTTTAGTCCTGGTTTAGTCCTGTTTTAGTCCTGGTTTAGTCCTGTTTTAGCCTTTGGTTTAGTCCTGTTTTACGCCTTGGTTTAGTCCTGGTTTAGTCCTGTTTTACGCCTTGGTTTAGTCCTGTTTTAGTCCTTGGTTTGGTCCTGTTTTAGTCCTTGGTTTAGTCCTGTTTTAGTCCTGTTTTAGTCCTGTTTTAGCCTTTGGTTTAGCCTTTGGTTTAGTCCTGTTTTAGTCCTGTTTTACGCCTTGGTTTAGTCCTGGTTTAGTCCTGTTTTATGCCTTGGTTTAGTCCTGGTTTAGTCCTGTTTTAGTCCTTGGTTTAGTCTTGTTTTAGTCCTGTTTTAGTCCTGTTTTAGCCTTTGTTTTAGTCCTGTTTTACTCCTTGGTTTAGTCCTGGTTTAGTCCTGGTTTAGTCCTGTTTCAGTCCTTGGTTTAGTCCTGGTTTAGTCCTGTTTTAGTCCTGGTTTAGTCCTTGGTTTAGTCCTGGTTTAGTCCTGGTTTAGTCCTGTTTTAGTCCATGGTTTAGTCCTGTTTTAGTCCTATTTTAGTCCTGTTTTAGCCTTTGTTTTAGTCCTGTTTTACTCCTTGGTTTAGTCCTGGTTTAGTCCTGGTTTAGTCCTTGGTTTAGTCCTGTTTCAGTCCTTGGTTTAGTCCTGGTTTAGTCCTGTTTTAGTCCTGGTTTAGTCCTTGGTTTAGTCCTGTTTTAGTCCTTGGTTTAGTCCTGTTTTAGTCCTTGGTTTAGTCCTGTTTTAGTCCTATTTTAGTCCTGTTTTAGCCTTTGGTTTAGTCCTGGTTTAGTCCTGTTTTACGCCTTGGTTTAGTCCTGGTTTAGTCCTGTTTTAATCCTTGGTTTAGTCCTGGTTTAGTCCTGTTTTAGTCCTTGGTTTAGTCCTGTTTTAGGCCTTGGTTTAGTCTTGTTTTAGTCCTGTTTTAGTCCTGTTTTAGTCCTGTTTTAATCCTTGGTTTAGTCCTGGTTTAGTCCTGGTTTAGTCCTGTTTTAATCCTTGGTTTAGTCCTGGTTTAGTCCTGTTTTAGTCCTTGGTTTAGTCCTGTTTTAGTCCTGGTTTAATCCTGGCTTAGTCCTGTTTTAGTCCTGTTTTACTACTTAGTTTAGTCCTGTTTTAATCCTTGGTTTAGTCCTGGTTTAGTCCTGTTTTAGTCCTTGGTTTAGTCCTGTTTTAGTCCTTGGTTTAGTCTTGTTTTAGTCCTTGGTTTAGTCCTGGTTTAGGCCAGTTTTAGTCCTTGGTTTAGTCCTGGTTTAGTCCTGGTTTAGTCTTGGTTTAGTCCTTGGTTTAGTCCTGGTTTAGTCTTGGTTTACTCCTTGGTTTAGTCCTGGTTTAGTCCTGGTTTAGTCCTTGGTTTAGTCCTGTTTCAGTCCTTGGTTTAGTCCTGGTTTAGTCCTGTTTTAGTCCTGTTTTAGTCCTTGGTTTAGTCCTGGTTTAGTCGTATTTTAGTCCTGTTTTAGTCCTTGGTTTAGTCCTGGTTTAGTCCTATTTTAGTCCTGTTTTAGCCTTTGGTTTAGTCCTGTTTTACGCCTTGGTTTAGTCCTGGTTTAGTCCTGTTTTAATCCTTGGTTTAGTCCTGGTTTAGTCCTGGTTTAGTCCTGGTTTAGTCCTGTTTTAGTCCTTGGTTTAGTCCTGTTTTAGTCCTTGTTTTAGTCTTGTTTTAGTCCTGTTTTAATCCTTGGTTTAGTCCTGGTTTAGTCCTGGTTTAGTCCTGTTTTAATCCTTGGTTTAGTCCTGGTTTAGTCCCGTTTTAGTCCTTGGTTTAGTCCTGTTTTAGTCCTGGTTTAATCCTGGTTTAGTCCTGTTTTAGTCCTGTTTTACTCCTTGGTTTAGTCCTGGTTTAGTCCTGTTTTAGTCCTGTTTTAATCCTTGGTTTAGTCCTGGTTTAGTCCTGTTTTAGTCCTTGGTTTAGTCCTGTTTTAGTCCTTGGTTTAGTCTTGTTTTAGTCCTTGGTTTAGTCCTGGTTTAGGCCAGTTTTAGTCCTTGGTTTAGTCCTGGTTTAGTCCTGGTTTAGTCTTGGTTTAGTCCTTGGTTTAGTCCTGGTTTAGTCTTGGTTTAGTCCTTGGTTTAGTCCTGGTTTAGGCCTGTTTTAGTCCTTGGTTTAATCCTTGGTTTAGTCCTGTTTTAGTCCTGTTTTAATCCTTGGTTTAGTCCTGGTTTAGTCTTGTTTTAGTCCTTGGTTTAGTCCTTGGTTTAGTCTTGTTTTAGTCCTTGGTTTAGTCCTGGTTTAGTCCTGTTTTAGTCCTTGGTTTAGTCCTGGTTTAGTCCTGGTTTAGTCCTGGTTTAGTCTTGGTTTAGTCTTGGTTTAGTTCTTGGTTTAGTCCTGGTTTAGTCCTGGTGTAGTCCTGGTGTATATTATACAATACTAACCACCTTTAAATGTGCCTGCTGGAGTGAGCTGTTTGGGTTATGCTTTTACCCAATATCTACAGCCTGATACACCTAAATGAAGACTTGTGGGACTGCTGGATCGTGTCATCTGTTTGCTGTCAGTCTTAACGTGGTGTGAAATAGGCTGTATGCTGCTCCTGATCTGTGTGGTTTTGTATTGGGCTAATGTCCTGTGACTGTGACTAGCGCTGTCCACTTCTCTGTTAGCAGTGTGGTTAACATAGTGAGCGTGAGAAGGTGCACCTGCTGCGTCTGCTGTTCAAGTTAAACACCCCGCTGTGCTCATGGACTTTGATGAAGACAAGTAAAAAGTTCAATATGGAAATTTGGACAGGTCTGTGCTTTGCCTGTAATGTTCTACAGTCTGGCATTAAACTTGTATCTGTGGAGACAAGATGAAGCTACCAGGTCAAGTTCTTATAGGTCAGATCTTATAAGATTTTATTACTCCTAAAATTAAAGAACATCAGACCAAAGGTGCGGAACAGGGTAAGTGTTGGAGAAACTGTGGACAATCATCAGTTGGACATTTTCACAGATTCTGGCAATGTCCCAAAATTGCCCCCTACTGGACAGAGATCATTAAAATATTAAGCTTATTACAGGACTGCAAATGAAAGAAAATTTTAGTGTATATTATTTGGAAAACTTCTTCAGATACTACAAGCAGCCAGCAAGAAGGCGATCACGAGAAAATGGCTACAGGAAAAACCTTCTGCTATTTCAGAATGGGTGGATTTAATCAACAAAATTCAGGTTATGGAACAAAAAACATTTTCCTTGAGATAATGAAGGACAATTGTATTGGATTAAGTGGAAATCTTACAACCAAAACAAATCTCAACATATGGAAATTTGTATACATCTGTGCAGAAGGCATTTGCTTGATGGCCTCCTATTTTTATTTTTTTTTAATAATTTTTTTATTTACTTTTGGTCGGTCTGACGATTGTTGTGTTCTTCACTTCTGGAAATCAGTGTGTGTCACTGTGTAACCTTTCATAATACACTATATTAGTTTGCAGTCGAGTCCACTCTTAGACTTAGACAAACTTTATTGATCCACAAGGGAAATTATTTGGACACAGTAGCTCACTCATCGCAATATCAAACAAACAAATAAAAAGAGTAAAAAATATAAAATTCTGAATAAGTAGCAAAAAAGATAGCGAGACAGGTGTCAAATAAGACATAATGATCAAAATAAATGTATATGTACAAGTCAAAATAAAATATAAAGTCACAGCTATATACAAGAACTCAATGCACACTTTCACACATAAAAATACCCATTGAACTCCATGACTTTTGTTTACCACAGTCTCTACAGCGTCTCCTCTAAACCCTCTCCTCTGTGTTTGATTCCTGAGCAGGGCTTCGGTCAGGGTTGAGTTGTCACTTTCTCTGAGTTCTCCACAGCAGAAGCCAAGATGATGCATGGGGCTTCAAACTGTGCGGACAAGCAGCTACAAATTTGCCTGGTTCTGGACCGGAGGGATGGAGGGACGGAGGGACGGAGGGGAGGGGGAGCTGTCACATTAAAGGGAGACAGTGGAAGAGAAAAGAAGCTTTGTATTTGGCCTTTTGTGTTTTTAAACATGTTGATGGTCAAAAGATCCATGCATACTTAATGATGCTGCAGATAATTTATTTGTTTCTGTTCATGGAAACTCATCATTAAGACCAATTATATATTATACAGCTCTGGAAAAAAATAAGAGACCACTGCATTTTTTTTTCTGAAATCAGCATCTCTACATGTATTACAGCCATTCCATTCCAGCGTCTGTTGAATTCCAACACAAACACAAAGCTGAGCTACTTCAGTTCTTGCACCAGGAGTGGAATAAAGTCACCCAAGAACAATGTGAAAGACTTGTGGAGAGCATGCCAAGACGCATGAAAGCTGTGATTAAAAATAAGGCTTATTGCACCAAAATAACCAAAATATTGCACCAAATATTGATTTCTGAACTCTTCTTAAGTGTAAACATTAGTATTATGTTGTTTTAAAATGATAAATTTGATCTTGTTTCTTTGCATTGTTTGAGGTCTGAAAACGTGCATCTTTTTTGTTATTTTGACCGTTTGTCATTTTCTGCAGCATTTGGAATATGGGGGAAATGTTGTCAGTAGTTTATAGCCTCAAACAAAAATGTTCCTTTTGCCCAAACACATACCTATAAGCAGTAAAATCAAAAACATTTTTGCAGTGGTCTCTTATTTTTTTCCAGAGCTGTATATTATATGTAAAGGAATATTAGTAGTTTAGTTTAGAATGTATAGTTCTAAGTTAGTTTCCTTTACTGGTGAAATTCATATTCTAAGACATGGATCTACAGATCACACATAACTAGACCCTATCTGACATTTCTGACAGAAAATAAATTCCATACATAGAAATGGTTAATTTCAGAAACCTAATTACAAAGACAATGCAACTCTATAATGGTTTGTGCATTTAGAAACACTAGAAAACAAACATGTTGAATTATATAGATAACATTTAATGTTTAATATCTGTCTTTTTTCAAACTGAATTCCTCTCTCACTGAGCCCTAGAGTAAGATCTAGCAAGGATGATTTCATCATTGTAGGTTATTCAACATTTTAAAAACAAAAAACAACACTGGGTGTGGAGGCAAAAGCATTATAACCTGGTTTAAAGCTCACAAGGATAAATTTTGTGTATTGTAGGACCTTTAAAACAGTATAGATAGAAGAAAAACTGGTTCAACATCTGTCAGCACAATTTACTTGAAATAACTTTTTTATGTCAAGGTAACAACAAGTGGTGATACTCAGAAAGGTGTTAAAAATACTTACACCCTCCCATAAATACTCTGATTAAAGTCTAGAATGTAAACACAACCTATTCATGGGTTTCAAATGAGAAAAAAGCAATCAAACGGCCAATATTACGCTATGCTATAATATGTTATAATATATTATTTATATTATATATAATATAATATAAACACATGTTTAACACACAACTCCTGCATATTTAGGCCGAGTTATTCTCTCAAACGGAAAACACTCTATTCCACCTTGTGATGTCATGTGACAATACAAGAAATGCTCCACTGTGTTTTTAAACCCTTCACACTTTCACTAGAATTAATTGGATGGTTTTAGCCCTGGAGTTATGGCTTTGCAGTACCAGGTTTCAGACCAATTGTCCGTTCATCTGAGTTCTAAAGTCTGATTATGCACATTCTTCCCTGGTTAATTAATTTTCTCCCAGAGAATCTACAAAAAACAGGACTGTTGTGTTTTGTCTGTATTTCTGCTACACTAGACATTCCAAGGACACACAGCTGTGATAACACAGCTCACCATGATATCAAAAGGACATAATATAAATTGGCTACACAATGACATTCTCACATAGCCCTCTGTCTCAGTTTGTAAATAATATTTCTCACGTTAACCGTTCCACTGTATTATGTCGTATGTGTTTGTGGCTACTATTATTAATTGTATCTGCATTTTCTATTCTGTTCATGTTCTGCTATCTCTGATGAGAGGTGGGACGGTAGCGCACCAGTCTGGTGCTTTAAAGGTCCCATGGCATGAAATTTTCACTTTCTGAGGTTTTTGAACGTTAATGTGAGCTCCCCTACCCTGTTTAGCCCCCCCCCCGCCCATGGCTAAAAGTTGCGAAATGTGTAAACTGAGCATTTGCTGTCCTTTTTTGCGTTTGAAAAAAACACAGCTCAAACGGGCGATTCTGAACAAGGAAACTTTCTGACGTCACACGGAAAATGCAGTTCCACCCCCCGTCTGTGTCTCTACCCACACTCTCTGTAAATCACGCCCAGAGAGTTTGGACAGCGAATGAGCTACGCAATGCGAAATGCGTTTTTTTATTTGCCTGGAGGCACGTGTGAGTATTTCCAGGCTCAGAAGTCCTTTATCGGACCATCCTAACCTCTGAAACAGCAGTGGTTTAATTTTATTTTCTGTGAAAATGTGTTTTCTTCATTGAAACGGCTCTCCTTTCTTCCTCCGCTCTTAAAACACGAAAGTGGGGCCAGCGCAGAGCGCAGCGCTAAAACAAGGAACCAGCGGCGCATTTGCCCCCCCCACCTGACCTATCTCTGTCCTTCTCATTTGCATTCAAGCAACAACGCCCAGAATGAGGTGTTCAGAGAGATATTTTTTGACCATGTCTGTGTACATGGGTCTTTCTCATGCACTGAGTGTTGATTTTGAAGAAGGATTCATTTACAGTATTAGGGAACCATAAAGGAGCCATATAAACGCATCAAGAAGTACCATGTCATGGGATCTTTAAGGTCAAGAGACCATTTCCAATCTCATCTCGCTGTATAACAATTACAAATATAAAAAATAAAGCTACCAGTTCATTCAATTTAAGAGTCAAGTTTGTGTAATATAGCACCTTTAAACACTGAATACAAAATGTGATATTGTTTGAATGAACAAGTTAATCAAATTTTAACTTTATTTACACATTACTCAGTTTGCAGACTAGTAAACAAACTTAAAAACACGTAAATTCCATCACTCACTTGTCTAGATCTGATTAATGACAGCGGAAAGCAGGCCTCTGTGAGTAACCTCCCCTTTTACCCCCCAAAAGCTCCTCTCTCCTCCCTCCTCCAGACTGCAGCCCTGTTTCAAAGCTCCGTGGTCCCATGTGGAATGAATGGCACAGATGTTGTTGGAGAAGACAGCACCCCTCGGACCCCTCGGACCCCTCTCCCTCTCTACGCTCACAGCATGAGGTCCCCAACTTGTTTTTCGGATCATTGTTACCGCCGAACTTACCCCGAGACTAGCACGGAGTCACAATTAGTACGAAGAGGAGGAGGAGAACCAAGCCATGATGAAGAAACGCAATTATTTTAGTTTAGAGATTTTTAGATTGTTTTAGAAGTATGGAGGATCAACAGTAGAAGCACCCAGGGAGTTGAAGAGTGAAGATGCGGATGGGAGAGTGGTTGGTGTGGGTGACTTGGGTGGGGGTCTGGACAGTGGAAATTGTGGTGGTCCAGAGCAGAGGGCGAGAGGAATCAGGGCTGGATTGGAGCTCCAGGATCCAGGCTGTGAAGAGCAAAGTGAAGGATCAGCTCCATCACGGTGCAAGAGACAAGCAGACAGCGCACAGAGGCAAGGTGCACAGGAAAAAAGGTCAGTTGGTTTATTATTATAGTTGAGAAAAAGTAAAATTCTATTTTTCAGAGTAGATTTTAGACTCCAAACTTTTACTTCTGTTTGAGTAGTATACAGCTCTGGAAAAAATAAGAGACCACTGCAAAATTATCAGTTTTTCTGATTTTACTACTTATAGGTAGTTTAGTTTAGTTTAGTCTTTATTTGAAAAGGGATAGAGACATTAAGCTCATAAAACAAAGATGATCTGCACCAGATTATAGCTACATAGCTAGTTTCCATCTGCAGTCCCCATTACATTAATAAATTACAGTGAAATATCTCAATCAACAATAAGAAACATTCACACTGACACATTCTCACATTTTGCCACACAGGAACACAGATAAAAACACTCTCACATAGTCATACATACATGTTCAATGTAAAACACCATACAGGGCACACATTTCAAAAATAATTACAAGTATTTACAAAATCTTCATCTTTTAAAATTCATATTGACCTACCATTCTACAGGCAAAAGGAACATTTTTGTTTGAGTCTATAAACTACTGACAACATTTCCCCCAATTCCAAATAAAAATATTATGGTTTAGAGCATTTATTTGCAGAAAATGACAAATAGTCAAAATAACAAAAAATATACATGTTTTCAGACCTCAAACAATGCAAAGAATCAAGATCAAATTCATTTTAAAACAACATAATACTAATGTTTACACTTAAGAAGAGTTCAGAAATCAATATTTGGTGCGATAACCCTTATTTTTAATCACAGCTTTCATGCGTCTTGGCATGCTCTCCACAAGTCTTTCATATTGTTCTTGCGTGACTTTATTCCACTCCTGGTGCAAGAACTGAAGTAGCTCAGCTTTGTGTTTGTGTTGGAATTCAACAGACGCTGGAATGGAATGGCTGTAATACATGTAGAGATGCTGATTTCAGAAAAAAATGCAGTGGTCTCTTATTATTATTATTTTTTTCCAGAGCTGTAAATGACAAAAGCTTTAAGTTGACATTATGAAATGATTTGAACATTTGTGTTTCTTGCATTGCTCCTTCAGATATAACTTAGGATTTTCTAATTTTTGTATCTATTCTTTGAAAATACCAGATTGTGTTGTGTCATGTTTTGTCCTTCAGTATAAAATTATAGATTAGCTATTGCATCTTAATCTTATGCAAGAAGCATCCCAAATACTTGCTATGTACTTAAATGTGATAACATTTTGAAGTAACAGTACCATTGAGTACAATTTTGCAAATATTCTGCTCACCTATCATTTAATATAAACAAATAACATGTCTAATAAATGTCGTCAATTTTACAGCTGCAATGTGAAGGATTTCAGTCTAAATGAGAATTTGAGAAATGTTTAACTAACCCAATCCAAAAGCACACTTGGAAAATGAAAATTATAATTTTATCATGAATTTTAATACATTTTTCTTTAATTGCATGAGTGATTTAGTGATTTCATTTGTTTTGATGCAACATAGTTGACGTGAATTGGAAAGTAATAGTGGAAGTTGTAAAGAAAGAAGTTATGGACTATTTAATAATCTTCAGTAAAAACTGAGTACATATAAGTACACATTATGCTTATGCTTATGATTTTTCTGGTAATATTTTAGAATGATGATTTGTTATTTCAAGCATGAATAATTTTTTATACTTGTTCAAGAATGGAAATAGAAAAAAGAGACAAAAACAAAACAATAAAACATATTTGAATGTATCACACATGCAGTGTACTTATTTTACTTTAACTAAAGTTTCTTTGCTCGGAAGGGAGTGGGATGAAGTAATATTGATTTATTCCCACCCCCATGTTATGCATATAAAATACATTTTTAGTATGCTTCCTGTGCATTATAAAGTCACACAAATCTTAAAATAATAACGTTTAGAAAGATTCAAATTTACATATAAGACAAAAAGAACAATAATGAAATAAAGTGTAAAGCATCCTTGTAGCCCTCTTCTATACTGAGAAAATATAATGTTTTTATGCATTTTCCTACATTTTTGAATACTTGTGCATATTAATTTACTTAGTGGAAACTGCAGTTGCGATCTAACATTACAGTCCTATTTTTACTTAAGTAATAACATCATAATCATAAAATCTTTAGTGACCTACCTGTACCACCTTTGATAAACAAAAATACTTCACTTTATTATTATTTTTCATTTTATTTCCCATAATTTTCTTGCATCAAACAAACTCAGACATGTCCAGAATCCCAAGCAGCAGCCTTCCTCTCTTCAAAGCTCTCACAATCCATTCACGCTGACACTTATTGTTGACAACTTTCCCAAACGCTCGCAAATTTACTCCAAGTCACTTTTTATCCCATTCCTCACCAATGCTGACACATTCTTTCTTTTCCCGCACTCTTTCTTCTTCCTCTATCCATCCATCCACTCCGCCGCCCTCCTCCGCAACTCCGCTCCAACACTTCCCCTGACCTTTCCGTCTCTCTTCTCTTCTCTGCGACATTCCCAGAGCTTGTGTTTGGCCCGGTCTCATCCTTCTTCCTTTCTAAACCTTTTGTTGGGGTTTGAATGCTGCCCGATGCTGGGGCCATCAACACCGGGTTGCTGGATCAATAAAAACTTCCATCACTTAGCCCAGGGTCTTTCGGAGCACCACAAAGCTCAGTTCAATAAACAATAGTTAATTTATGCTTCCCTTTAGAGCAAATGAACTGGCAGTATAGTTCACTTAGCCCTGGGTCGGCCTGGTTTTCTCTGAAGAGCCAGACATCTTTAGTTTTAGAATGATTGACTCTCTTTTTTATGGATGGTAAAAGTCTGAACTATTGAACAAGGAGTCTAGCTGGTTTACTAATTGCACTAATGTACATGAAGGCAACATAATTTCCTCCCATTGTCTATAGAGACAGGAACCTTTGACTTCCTGCTTCATGGGAATGGGCATGAGACACTGCTGTTAATTACTGTATGTAAAATATTTTGGATTCAGTCAGATGAGATTTTGATTTTAACTTTTTTTTTTTGTAATATGTGTTTCTTTAACATTCCTGTATTACACATTTGACTCTTGTGAGCTTTAAGCCTTGTTATAATGCTGTTACCACCCCAATGTATTCACACATTTTGAGTAACTCTTTATTATTAATCTCAAAATGCTCTGTTCCACCTTGTGATGTCATTAAGCGGTCATTTTCAAGTTAACAAATGGTCCAGACCACCAGGTCAGCGGTCAGTGGCCAATGTACAATACCCAAACGTAAAACATCACTGGGACAATCTGCATTTTCTTTTAAAACGATCTCAGAATGGAACAAACTTCCCACTGAGCTAAAATTGTGCAAAGACTTCAAACAATTTAGCGTAGGAGTCAATCAACATTTCTTAAGAATACAAACCTGTCAGCATTCAGACAAACGTGAGAAGGGGATGGGAAGGTGAAGGGGAATCCATTTTACCTAATGAAAAATGTACCTTTGATGAAATGTTTTATGAAATGCATTGTTTTATGCTATGTTTAATGTTTTGTCGTGTTGTGTGTCTCAGGGACTGCAAATGGAAATGATATAGTCTGCTATAGTCTGGTACAAAGCATCTCTTCCCTGATTTTGATTAATGCTCCTGTACATGGCCCCTGTCAAATAAATCAAATTAAAACAAACAAACAAACAAAAACAGTTCCCTCTTACCTTTAGTTCAGTAGAAATGGAAAATTCCAGGGCTGATACAAATAACCTAAATATGCAGGGTTTATTTGTAAACATGTGTGAATGAAACATTATTACATTATTATAATCGTTGCTCCTTTTTTGAAACTATAATTTAGGCGTACAGGCAAAGCATCAGGTTAAAGAGGGCATATTATGTAAAATCATTTTTATTTATAAGCTGTAGACCATAGCAATGTTCCTTCATCATTAGCTAACTTAATTTGTATTTCCATTAGTTCATTTGAAGTATCCTGTATTGTCCTGCATTTGAGGTTTAAGTGAAAGGGATATGCCACCCCCAGGTCAAATTTGGGCATCTCCCCACAGTCCAGAGAGTAAAATAAGTGGTGGAAAGTGTTTTCCTGCTCACCCAGCCATTGTCCGGGTCTGTCGCCACTGACCGCCGCGGTATCTGCAGCTCCTCCGCCTTAGACTGGAGTCTAACGTCGCCAGAGAAAGATTTCGGCCAAAAGGAATTAATTTGCTCGATGCGTTTCCCAATTACTTTCTGTGTAGTGCGCATTCATATCGAGTGCAAATAAATAAGAAAGTAATTGGGAAACGCATCGAGCAAATTAATTCCTTTTGGCCGAAATCTTTCTCTGGCGACGTTAGTCTAAGGCGGAGTAGCTGCAGATACTGCGGCGGTCAGTGGCGACAGACTCGGACAATGGCTGGGTGAGCAGGAAAACGCTTTCCACCACTTATTTTAGTCTCTGGACTGTGGGGAGATGCCCAAATTTGACCTGGGGTTGGCATATCCCTTTAAGTTCCTTCAAATCAAACATGTTAAATTACTGAACAATTAAAGTGATAGTATGTACTTTCTGGGTGTGAAAAGTCAACAGCGTGAGTCCATTGAAGTAGAAAGTTAAAACCATACTTTTCTCCATGGAGTATAATTCATGCCATACTGTGGAATTTTATTGCCAAAGGAACATTTCCATGGAAACAAGCAGGAGGAGGCCCTTATGTCTGTACATATACAAATAAAAATAATGATAATAATGTATAATTACTGTATGTCTCATCTGACACAGGTCTATTGCTCTTTGGTTGCTATTCCATCTTTTTTTTTTACCCTCTGTTATATATTATATATTATCTATTATATTGTGGTGAGTGAGCTACTGTGCCCAAAACAATTTCCCTTGTGGATCAATAAAGTCTTAGTCTGGTTAACACCTGACCATATCACAAGTGAGATATGGGTCTGGAAACTCGCTTCGAAAAATCCCGTAGCGGAGGTGTGGTTAGCGATTGCCAACGGCCGTTTATTGGGCGTTATGAATGTCTATCATTGAGCGTATACGTAAGTCCATAGCCAATCATGTCAGTTGTCAGTTCAAACTACAAGCTTCCGTTTGTCATGTAGTACGCGTCACCGTCTTGCCACACCTCCCCCGCTCTCTGATTGGGGCCCTAAATCTGGGACTCTCGCTTGGACGAGTTTCCAGGCCGCCTTCCAGTTCGAAACGAACGGAAGCGGCCTGGGAATTCCCAGGCTAATAAAGTCTAAGTCCAAGTTATCAAAAAAAAATAAGAGCTAGGCTTGTGGAAATTCAAGCCCTCTCAGAGTAAGGATGAGTCCTTGTGTTTTTCTGTGGTTTTCCGTGCAATAATCACATGAAAAAAACATATTTTGTTCTATTTTTGGGCAACAAAAAGTTACATACTTTTTAGTTCCATACATACATTTCCACCTTAATAACAACACCTTAATAACGACACAATTAATTTTTGATCTCGAGAAAACAAAACTGTTATTTCGAGATCTTGAGAAAACAAAAAATTATTCTGTGATCTCGAGAAAAAAAAAGACTATTCTTGAAATTATCCCAAATTAAAAGACGTAATGCAGTCTCCCCCTGTGTCAACCCCTAATCAAAATATTGCCTTATCAGCTGATCGATTATTATTCCAGACATTCTAATGACCAAAAACATGCCTATTCAGAATGAGAAATACAGTAATCGCTCGTTTATCGCGGGGGTTAGGTGCCAGAAATAACCCGCAATAAGAGAAATCCGCGAAGTAGGACAACTTTATATTTTAAAATTATTCTACATGTTTTAAGGCTGTAAATGCCTCACCACGCACATTATACACTTTTCTCAGACTGGAATTAACCTTTTCTCACATTTCTCTCTCGTTTAAACACTAAAACTTTCATAGATTTTCAACAAAATGTATTAATAGTGAAGCGGGGGCATGGCTCCGGAAGCCCCACCGGACGCACGAGGGGAGCGGAGACATGAGTCACTGGATCTGCAGGAAGCACCGAGCTCATCCAACAGCACTGCCACATCCCGAGACGCGACGCTCACCAACCCCTTGGAGAAGTGCGCGACACGTGGACCGCTCATCGTGGTCAAATCCGTGACAGAGCAGCACGACCAGTGCGAGACAGCGCGTACACCGGGGCTGCGAGCACGAGATCGAACCGCGGCGCCCGAGCCACAAACCAGCTGCACGAAACCAGCAAAGAGCGGCACGTGGTGGTTTAATCCTGGTTTAGACCTGGTCTAGTCCCGGTTTAGTCCAGGTCTAAACCTGGTCCAGTCCTGGTTTTGTCCAGGGCTCTCAAGTTTTGAGCGGGGTCGTGAGTGAGACAATTTTTCCCGAGGAGCGGGGGGGGGGCCTTGAATTGCGTGAGAAATGCCATGTGAGCGTCGAATTGTGTGTTGAGAGCCCTGTTTGTCTAAAGAGCAAACTTAAACTACAAAGCAACTAATGAGAGGTATATAAATGAAGTTATTACCTGATGGTTCTCAGTTTGTTTTATCATCACCGCACTGACGTGCTGAGAGGGGTGGGGGGGAGCGACCGGGGCGGGGAAGAGCAGGACATTTTTAACGGATTCATGTAAGAGTCTGGTTAATGCACCGGGCCCGCGTCTCACCGCGTCTCACCATGGGCAGTTCGGCTCTGGGCCGCGCGTATTCCGCGCGTAAGCCGTCGGGGGGGACACGTTACGCACAGACAGAGACACCGGGACCGGAGTCGGTGCATCTCAGAGGAGACGTGGCACCGGGACTGAGGCTCAGGGGGAGTTTTTTTCGCTGAAAACGCGCAGAGCCTACATAAACAAAGCCACACAGACCGATTTTCTGGGGACAAAACAAAAAAAAAAAAAAAAAAAAAGAAATCAGCGTGAGAAATGTCATGTGTAGCGTGTGAGCGTGTGAACACGTCGGATTGCGTGTGTCACACTCTCAATGCGTGAGACTTGAGAGCCCTGGTTTAGTCCAGGTCCAGTCCAGGTTTAGACCTGGTTTAGACCTGGTCTAGAACTGGTTTAGTCCACGTTTAGTCCTGGTCTAGTCCTGGTCTAGTCCTGGTCTAGTCCCGGTCTAGTCCCGGTCTAGTCCCAGCGAGGGACCACTGTACAATATTGTCAGTTGATGTTTCAGTTGTTTTCTTGAGATCACGGAATAATTGTTTGGTTTTCTCAAGATCTCGATATAACTGTTTTGTTTCCTTGAGATCACAAATTAATTATCTCGTTATATTGGGATAACAAGGAAGAAAAATATTGCTTATGAATATGGCCTCTGTCGACTTCCGTATAACGCAAACTAAGCGCTTTTATTTTGGAAAGTATGTCTGCAGGAAGTGTGTGGTCCGCGCGCCACCTGTGCGCTCCTGTCGCGGGGCGGTATGAACCACTCACTTCACTGCAGTTTCTCCAAAGTTTAGGCTTCACTTCAGCTTTAATGATGACTCTTTTCTGTTTTATAGACCCCTGTGTGGATTTGAATACATTTTTCAGACACATGGAAAGCGGATTTTATTTGTAACTAGATTAAACTGCAGACAAAATTTTATTTGCAGCTGAACCACCGCTGCGTAAAAATGACTTTTTTGGCTGTTGGTTTCTTGGTGTTGGCGTGGGGACTTCAGTCAGGTAAGTTAGTGCGACCAGAAGAAAACGTAAACTGAGATTGATTTTCATTCTATTGATAGTTATTATAAGGTTGTTACTACTACAGCATCACTTAAGATGTTTTATTTTTAATTCATCAACAAATTTTATGGTCAATAACGTGACGTGATGTGACCGCATGGCAATTAGGGCTACACATGAGCTTGTTTACTCCATATATTGATCTAATTCTGATTTGTGCTAGTCCTTTTTTAACCCTAGTCCATTCCTGGTTTGTGCAAGATTTAATTCCTGGTTTAGTCCTAGTTTAGTCCTGGTTTAGACCTGTTTTAGTGCTTATTTTGGTCCGTTTATTCAAGTTTTCCTTATAGTTTTTGGTTTATTGCACATTTTACTGTCACTGTGGTTCCTTAATAAAAAATAATTACGAATTAATAATTTGATTTGCACAATGACTGTCAGATTACTGGCTCCAAATCAAATCAATAAGAACATTTTGATTGTGTCTCAGTAGATGGTGTGGTTGGAGTGTTTCAACAGATTTTAAATATGAAAAGACAGTTTGACAATGGTGGTTAAATAGACTATTGTTTGCTGTAAAGTTGGTATTTCCTGCTCTGCTAAATGAATGGAGTTCTCAAGGAGCTCTGGCCTTTGTTTTAGCTCCTGCCCATGGAAACCGCCAAGATGTGATAGTTTTAGGGGTTAAAGTGGATTTATATAAGATTTAGATAGGCTTTTTGGCTTTTATTTCACATTTTAACTGTAAATAAATGGCCCGTATTACTCTGTTTCCTCATCACAAACATTCCTGAAGATGTGTTTTGTTTCTTCTCTCAACGAAGACGAAGCCTCTCGGATGAGCGGCAAAACGTTTTCAACCAAACAAACTTTGTCCAGTTGACAAATTGAACTTCTCCGTTGATCATTCTTCTCTCAAACTGAAAACTCTATTCCACCTTGTGATGTCATGTGGTAATACAGGAAATGCTCCACTGTATTTTTACACTCCATACACCTTCAGTCGACTCATTTGGATGACATCAGCCCAGGAATTGCCACTCTGTACTGAACAAAAGGCAAAAGGTGAAAACTGTGACATCACATGGTGGAACAGAGCATTTTGAGCTTTGGAGATGTAGACAGATTCATAATAAAGCGTTACTCAAACGTGTGAATGAAACAAAACACAACTCCAGGTATGTTTTTGGGGAGATGACAACATTATAACATGGCATAAAACTAACAAGAGTCAATTCTGTATATTATATAACTTTTAAGTGAAGATATTAATTGGAAAGTCGATCTAATGACACTAAAATTTGTGCTTTATGTTTTCAGAGTATCATCAGATCTAAACTTGTACTATATCAGGTCTAAATTAGGGCTAAACCAAGTCTAAAATTAGACTAAATCATGCATGAGGAAGTTCTAAATGATGAGTAACACAAAACAACACAAAAACAGTTAGAGAAACACGGCTCTATAAGATTTTCACTACAATAACAATACAGTATATATTTTATTTTACATCATAATAATCATATTTTCCTTCATTTTCACCATCTGGTCCTACTATTGATAAAAATAAGTCCATGGTCTGTTCCTGGTCAAAGTCAGGAGTATCAAGTTTGAAAACTTTCTAATATCAATTCAAATTTCAATCTTTTTTAGACAATTGAATATTTTTTCAAGACATTTTTTGACATGTGTCTTATAATTTATGATAAGTTCTTTCAGTATCGATACTTGTTCAAATTAGTATATACAGTAGCTTCAGTACTTTTTTAGTATCAATTTGTGGGTTTCTCCCTGTTATAGCACTATTTTGCTATAATATTTTGTTTTGAATTGTTAATTGCTATGACAACAGCCCTAACTTTTGACCATTCTGAAACCCATGGACTAGTATTTGGGTGGGTATTTTGTGGACTTCTTGTGAAGCTGATTACCTGATTTGAACTTTTAAAACAGAAAAGAGAGAAACAAGAGTTGGCACCTGAAACATCCTTTCACTTATTTCAAAACATCAACAAAACATTTCAAATTTTGAAGAATAGATTAGATTTCCTTGATAAAAATGTGCCAGTTGAATTCCCCTGAAATGATCTCCATTGTCGCATAGAGGATGTGGGTTTGACTCCTGGTTTCCTTGGGTTTGACCATCCGAGCTCAGAGGAAATCCAAACAAAGGCATTCCTCAACTCCGCTGCAAATACACAGTGTTTGTTGGGAGGGGAGCCTGATGTTTAAGGATCGGGTTCTGTCGCTGCTCAAATGAACCTTGACTGCTCAGGCTTAGGGCCAAGTTAAAATAATAAACAATAGCACAAAGGGTTGGAGGTAAAGGCGGGATGACCAAAAATACACAGGGTTGTAACTTGAAGACAAAATACAGCTCTGGAAAAAAATAAGAGACCACTGCCAATTTTTTTCTGAAATCAGCATCTCTACATGTATTACAGCCATTCCATTCCAGCGTCTGTTGAATTCCAACACAAACACAAAGCTAAGCTACTTCAGTTCTTGCATCAGGAGTGGAATAAAGTCACCCAAGAACAATGTGAAAGACTTTTGCATTCACATTTCACGTTTCTTTGCATTGTTTGAGGTCTGAAAACATGTATCTTTTTTGTTATTTTGACCCATTTGTCATTTTCTGCAAATTTCTAAACGATAATATTTTTATTTGGAATTTGGGGGAAATGTTGTCAGTAGTTTATAGACTCAAACAAAAATGATCCTTTTGCCAAAACACATACCTGTAAGTAGTAAAATCAGAAAAACTGATCATTTTGCAGTGGTCTCTTATTTTTTTCCAAAGCTGTATATCTAGGGTTGTCAAAAAGATACTCAGATACTTATCAATAATACACTAAATTAGATACTGATTTGAACATCAGCTATTGTTTTCAGTCTTATTTAAACAGTTTTACTACAATCACTGTTGTCATAGCAATTAACAATTCAAAACCAAATTATCTTTTGGATGGTCATAATGGTGCCAGTATCATACAAATAAAGTTTCAACATGGAACTTAGGCTAAAATAAAAATGTATATTTTTTTTTATTTAAATTTTTTTTTTCCATTTTGGATGTTTATTGCACTGAAAAAACTATAATAATAATAATAATAATAATAATGTTACTCCTCAAGTCAAAATCATGAAACAAAGTCGTTCTTTTCTGTTTACTGGCCTTTAATCACACGAGTGTGTAATGGCTGTCAGAAGTGGACATACAAAAACAGAAATACATAAACACATAATTACCTCTTTATAAAGATCAAATACATTAGAGCCGTTTCCCAATTCAGCGAGTGCACGGTTCTGAGCGTCCTTGGAGGGGGATGTGTGTCATATCCGGCGCGACAACTGCCGTTCCATTCGGTTTTTGTCCCCTGCACAGTTAAGACATGGTCTGAACAGCACAGTTGTTTCCATGGAAATCGGGGCGTGGACCAAGCATGTAAACATGCACGCTTCGCACACTTAAAAACCCCAGCATGCACAGTGCAGCAGGATAAATGACTACAATGATGGACTCGCCAGCGACATCGCCATGTGACAGTTGCGACTTCACTATAAAATATACGTACTGGTTCACCTCACCTACAACTATGCTACATGAAACTCTTCATAAACTACGCTAAACATGTGTGACGGTAGCCATAACGGCATAGTTCACGGCACCTGTATTACCGTTCACATGCTTTTCCCCTTACACTTATATTTCCTTTGCTGTTGTAATGCTGGATATTCTACAGTGTAGCCATGTCCAACGTTTACTCTAAGCTGCGCGCCTGCACATTTGCAGCGCACTGTAAATCAGGGATGAAAGAGCTTTTAGCGGATATCCGCTTTTTATTCAGTCACGGGGTCATTTTTTAAATATCTGCAAAGTGCGAGCCGCGCGGGGGGGGGGGCATTTCGGATGTCGCGCACAGAGATCCAAGGAGCGCTCAGGGAGTTAGTGTGTTTGCTCAGACACATTAAAAATTAGGGGGAACATTGGCTATGTCCCAATTCCAAGTATTACTAGTCGCAATAGAATAATATTTTTGTCTTTAGGGAACAAGGAGCAGACCACCCGGCTCATTGAGCTGAGGTGGGACCTGTTCCATTTCGCAGACGCCCATGTGATCCCCGGACTGCACTCAGGGCTCAGCGAGTATGCACCGTCTCGACTGCAGACTGAGGCCACACTCCGAACCGTGCGCTCGCTGAATTGGGAAACGGCTAATGTAACCTTATGGTTGCGTGAACCAACAGAACTTAGGCACGTTGAATTTTACATCTACCAACACAAGCTAACAAGATAGCAACTGTACCTCATTGGCCGCTTCACTTGAGAGAAATAACAACATTGATTCTTCAGTTCATTAAACACAAATCCTTCAATTCAAGTGTAAAATACATCCAACTTTCTTGCACAAAGGCGCTCTTAAACTGAGGTAATCTACATCAGTAACGGCAGCATGGTCCAATACCAGTAGCAACCCTTCAAAAAACCCCGTCTCCGCCTACAACGTCAGAACTTTGGTTCCGACCTGAGTTAACACTCGTAACTCCAGAGCAAAACAAATAAACACATGAGAGTAGTTTTTTAACATGAAATTATTCTGACTTCTTACTATGCATTATTGTATGTGTATTGATGAACTCATTAAATTATATTCGTATATTTATTAACCTATTTATTTATTCATTCTGACTTTGATGGCAACTACAAATAATAATACAGGCTCCTTGACGCTCCTCAAAATGCTACACTGTCGTCATTATTCATTCACTCCATACTCTGTGATGGTAAGATACTAATGTAGCCACAGCTGCCCTGGGGCATATTGACAGAAGTGACGGTGCCAATCTGTAACCCCTCCGACCTCCACCTCCACCAATCATTTGACACAACAGAACTTGATCTCCAAACTTTGGGTGGGGACTCACTGCTCAAACCATTGAGCCACTCTCATCCCAAAAATAATACATCGTACTGTGAGCATTAAGCAAGCCTGTGCCTCTGCAAACCTGACTCTTATTTGGTCTGGAGGAGGGCCTTCATCATGGAAATGTTCCTTTAGCGCAGTGCTTCTCAATTATTTTCTGTGACGCCCCCCCTAGGAAGAAGAAAAAATTTCACGCCCCCCTTCCTGCGCGCGACTATAAATAGTATTATTTGTCTAGAAAATTGTTATTAGAACACCATTGTATCCTTTTATTAACATTATAAACAAAAAAAAAAGAAAGAAACTTACAACAAAGACTGCACTGAGGACTCAAATATTAATGTGTTTTTAATGCAGCTTTGCGCACATTTGTTTACGTTTTACAGAAATGAAACTTAAAACCACCTCATTTGCATAAGCTAAAAGCACTGAAAAAAAAAAACGCTCTCTCCTTGTGCCACTGATGCGTCAGCTTCTGTCGGACTAAAGGACACGACTCAGTGGAATATACGTGTTTTTTCTGTGACAGAGGATGTTCTGTTAATGGTGAGACTGTGCGTAAATCGCATGTGAGAACTCCACTGCCAACTACTGTTGTTGATGTGCAATTACACTTAGTTCTAGTACAGTACAGCAAAAAAACATGTTTCCCAGGGTCATACGCGCCCCCCCTGGCATCACGCCACGCCCCCCCAGGGGGGCCCGCCCCACTATTTGAGAAGCACTGCTTTAGCGGTAGTACTTTACAGTATGCCAAGAAACATATCCATTTCCACAGACAATGTTCTGAAGTATGGTTTTAACTTTTTATATTTCCACAGAATCATACAGGTACCACTTCACAGGAAAAGTTTAACAACACCATTCCCCCTGTGTCTCCTTCAGGCTTTAGAGTGCGAGCGGAGGAGAGCCCACCCCGTATCGTGCACCACCCCTCAGACCTGGTGGTCCGACTGGGCAGCCCGGCCACGCTCTCATGCCGGGCGGACGGGAACCCCAAACCCGGCATAGAGTGGCTCCATGACGGGGTCCCTGTGCACTCGGAACTGGGGGACAGTCACCTCCAGCCCATCGTCCTGTCCGAGGGGAGTATCTTCTTCCTCAGTGTAACCTCGGGGAAGAGGGGTCTGACTCACGAGGGGGTCTACACATGTATAGCGACCAACAGTGTGGGGAAAGCCATCAGCCGAAATGCTTCCCTGTATATCGCAGGTGAGTTTGGGGCAGGGGGAGTGGAGTTGCTGCTTTTTATATTTATATCTGTGTTATAATTCAGAATAGGGCTGCACGATGTGATAAAAATATTTGTTCAAATGTGGTATTCTGAAAAATCACCTTTTGTTTTTGTTTTCCGTGAACATTTTCAAAACAACATGGTTGTCCAAATATATTGTATGTTAGCAATTAAAATCCCATAGACGTTAAAATCCCCTCTTTAATGGAGCTCAGGATTCACACATGGAATTTTCAGTGAACCTAATGTTAAACCGATGGAGATTTTAAGATGCTAAATACGAAATTAGTTGTTTATTCCAAAGTATTCTGACAATATAGTGTGATAAATGTATAACCAGTAATGACCGAGCAGCTCTGCGGATGTTGCTGTTTTAATAATAATGCATAATATATAGCGCCTTTCATGACACTCAGAGCTCTTTACACATTGCATTACTCATTCATGTCACACTCAGTGGTGTAAACTACTCTCATAGCCAATAGCCACAGCTGCCCTGAGGCAAATTGACAGAAGTGAGGCTGCCAATCTGCACCATCGGCCCCTCAGACCACCACCACCACTCACACTCACATCACATTCTGAGATTTAATGAGATCAGGCTTTTTACAAGATGTAAGAGCTGCATTGCACAATTTTTCACATTTTGCACTGTTATTGCTATAAAAATAGATTTTGTTGATTTTGTTTTAGACATTCTACCCTGAACTCTATATTACAGTGATATTTTTGAAATACACTATTGCAAATGTAAATGTCTTAATTTACTTTTCAAACTTTGTTCAAATCAATATGTAAAAACTATATTGTGATCAAAACAGGACAAAATTATGATAAATAAGACATTTTATTACATTTAAAATCTCTAAACCTTTTGTTTATCTTCTCCTGAGGTTAAAAACAAACAATGAAAGAATGAGTTGATATTGACATGGAGAGCTCCAGCTCATTTCTACAGGACGTGTTTACAGAGGCTGCAGGCCCAGTGTTTATGAACAGGAGGGGGTCTAACTCTGGTGCTAATTGACCGCAGACCGTCATTGTTGATCTGTCAGAGCCCCGGTCAGTCTGAGCACACGGGAGAGAGCCATGGACATGGGCTTGGGGGATACTGAAACAAAGAGGCTACAAGTCACTGTTTCAGTACTTTAGGCATGTTCTTACTTCATGGTCTCTGATCTATGTTAGAATGCTTTTTCCTCATCACAAACATACCCGGAGTTGTGTTTTATTTCAGTCACACAACACTCTGTCCCACTTTGTGATGTCATGTGGTAATACAGGAAATACAATGCAAACGGTGAATTCGCCTCTGAAAAACGTATTTAGAGTGGAGATTCTGGAAAACTACAGTTTCATGTTTGCGTGTAAAGTGAGATAAACAGAGTGCAACCAATGTTCTTTTGTTTACCTGTTGCTATGATGATGATCATGAAAGCATTCAGAGTAGCGGTCGTATTTCTTCTGGTGAAAACACTTTGCATTTGCCTACACAGCTGATGTATCATATCGATGACCAGAGACGAATGAGGGCTTGGAGGTCAGCAATTTTGCCACTTCTCCCTCCTACTCCAAGACCCAGTCGCCGTCACCGCCAACGTTGCCGGTTTTGGGTCCGACCTGGGTGGACTGCTGTCTGGTGGGATAATTTTGAAAATGAAGTGGTTGACCTGGAGGAGTCGCGTGAAAATTTTAGGATGTTGCGTGCATCACTGCTGTTACTCTTGACTTGCTGCGTCCTTACATCGAGGGTGGGATGACCATCATGGGGTCTCCTGTTGGTGTCATAAAAAAAGTTGCTTGCACGTTGTATTACCTGTTCGACGAGGGTAGACTGCACAACACAGCCAACGCTTTCAGTCTTGCTTGAACAACTGTGAAACAGTTGAAAAACAGTAAGGGAAGTGTGTGAGGAAATAACTGTCCACTTTGTAAAAACTTTCTAAAATACTGGAGGTTGATCTGGTTTGACCCATATTGAAGACTCATATACACATCATTTTTCTGAACAGATCCAACACTTGACATACACACAATCAAATTGCCTGTCATCAGCCTAGAAAAGACCAGCATAGTATTGCAAATAAGTAGTGTAGTACATTTGTTAAATAAAAATAAAAGGCATTGTAAGTAAACCCAGGAATTCACAAAATGACAAACGTAGTGCATAGTGCAAAGGCACTTTCCAAGGAAAACGATACATGTAAAAAAAAAAAAAACTTTAAGTAAAAAAGACATAAGATGCCAGTGCTTGAGGCTCCCTATAAATATATATATTACCAAACTGTTTGTACAAAAATTGTAGGCAACTTTTAACCCTAAACAAAATAGGCCATGAACAAGTGTACTTGTATCTCAATTTTGCACATCTTCATTAAGGGCTTGGAGATATGAAAACTGACACTGCATGCCCTCAACAGATGAATCAGTTGAAGTGACTGTGCTGAGTGGCTCTACACTGGGTGGTCTGTTGTCATAGGAGTGTGTGAGTGGCGGTGTGTGTGTGCATATACTTGTCCATAAGGACCTCTTCCCTGAAATGGCAGAATGTAATGTGGTTTTAGCAGTGGTGGTGTACGTGGTGGCTGCACAACTTGCCGCAGGAGAGTAAAGCCATCGACAATTGGTGCTGTTGGCCTATCCAGGGCCTGTGTTATTTTGGAGAAATTGTCGAGTGCCCTGTTTTCAGAGGTCTTAATAATGTCCACAAGTTTCTTCAGATTTTTTTCATCCTTGGTGGCATTCATCCACTGGGCCTCAGCTGGCAGCTTTCACTTCAATCGTTCATGCCGGTGTCCCTGCAGTCTAGCCTTTACAGAGTGGACAAAAGAAAATGTGTTGCCATTACAGTAGTAAACCTAGTAGCAGGAAACCTATCCAAATATAATCACATTTCATATTTCACTTCCCCATTGCCATATTGTTGGAGCATATGAAGAGGAGTTATGTGACTTGTCCATCTACTTTTTGCATTTTTGCCTTTTACCAGTGCATGTTTATACGCGATGGAGCTATTGTGATAATTTCTTTCAGGATGAATTATTCATCTTGTCACAGATACACATTAACTGATACAAAGCCAACAATACATGACAAGTATATGACAAAAAAATGAATGACCTGAAGCAGGTCTCTCCTCTACTGCAATTTGGGGTGATGGCCACACTGCCATCGACTTTAACATCCGCTGCCGATTTGTCCAAGGACGATGAATCTGATGTGGCGGGGGAAGCAGAATCCTCCAGTTTGTTGGCCTCGATGCAGGAGGTGATGGTCGTAGTAGTTGGGAATCACTCCAAACCTTTTCACACAGTTTCAAGTAGAAGAGCACCACTCTTCCGTGGCCGCTCCTGCGCACAATGTCCACTGCATTCCTGTATTTCCCTCATTTTGCTTGGCAGATTGGCTTGCGTTATCTCCTCCTTCACGTGAGGAAACTCCTTAGCCGTGTCTCAATTCCCAGTGTGCACAGTTCAGAGTGTAGTTTTAAGGGCACTCTGCGGACCGCATGGGCGTCAGCGAAATGGGACAGGTCCCGCAACCACCAGATGCAGCCGTCGACTCCATTTTCTCCCGTAGAAGAAGTAGCGCGTGGAACAAGCTGGGATATATGACTGCGCGAAGTGTGCATGGATGCATAGTTGGTTCACGCCCCGATTTCCATGGAAACAACTGCAGTTTTCAGGATGCATTTTAAGTGTGCATGGGACAAAAAAACGAAATGGGACAGCAGTTGTCGCGCCGGAAGTGACGTATGCGCCATTAAAACCACACTCCGAACTGTGCACAATGAGAATTGAGACACGGCTTTTGTTGATCTCGGATTCTGATTGACTTGCAGAGCGTTCTTCTTCCTACAGTGCCGCCCATAGGCTTGGTGTAGTTATGATGGCGCTCAATGGCGTAGTTATGCGGGTTGATGTAAAAGAAAACTTTTTTGAAAACGATGCTATGGGCACGATCTTATTTTGAAAAATGAAGGGAGAGAAATATTAGTTTCTCAAAATACCAGGCTATGTGTAAACAAAGTTAAACCCTATACACCTTCACTAGAATCATTTGCATGATTTCAGACCTAGAATTGCCAATCTCTACTAAATAAAAGGTAAAAGGAGCTGTTAACGTGAAAACTATACCAGACAACAGAGCATTTTAGCTTTAGAGATGTAGACATAATAATAAAGAATTACTCAAACATGTGTGAATGAAACAAAACACAACTGCAGGTATAGTTTTGTTGAGGTAAAAACAGTCTAATATGACTTAAAACTGACAAGAGTCTATCATTTAGTGACTTTTTGTAAAGCTCTGAAGAGTGTCGCAGGTGAACAAGGAGAACAAAATTAAAATCTGTGTAATGCATCTTGAACAGTGTGTATTGTTTACACACTTATTTACCTATTATTATTATTACTTAACTTGTTTGTATGCACATTTTTGTTCTAACTTCTTTGCATTAAACTGCCCTTGAGCTAATGTGGCAAGTGAATTTCTCCTGTGTGAGATCAATAAAGTCTTATCTTATCTTATCTAAGTTAGCATTGTCAGCTTGAGAGTTTGTCATATCCACTCTAATACGAATCTGTGTTCCAGCGTTGCAGGAGGAGTTCAGCGTGCAGCCCAGTGACGTGGTGGTGGCTGAGGGGGAGGTGGCTGTTCTGAACTGTGGCCCTCCTCTGGGTCACCCCGAGCCCAATGTGTACTGGAGGAGAGACGGGCTGCCCATCAACAAGACCGACCAGCACTACACTGTAAGAGAAGAGCTAAAAGAGTGAATTGTTTCAGTTATTTGGTCAACTATTTCTCAGGGTTGGATAGTATTGACTTATATTTACTCAGTTACATTTAGCTGAATAACTTTAGAGCAGTTTTATCATCACACCATAATATTTACATCCTTAGCAATATTATTTTGAAATAAACTCTTGTCCAACTAGAATTCAAGAGACAAAAGCTTTAAAGACAAAAGCTTTAAAGCTGTGTAACTTTCTGGTAGGGGTCTGCTGTTATAGTTTGGTGTGAAATGTTCCACAGTATAGCAATAAACTTCTGACATTTATTCAATTACAGGTGTTTTTACTACTCAAAAAATCCCATGAAAAACACATGAGTGGGGTCATCTGTCCACAGATCTGACCTGTAACTTGGTCTGCTGGCATTAACTGATTATCCTCATAAAGAAAGATACGTTTAATAGCATACTGGAACATTCTAAACAAAGCAAAAACATCTCCACAGAGACAAGCAGGGTGCAGACCCTACACCAGAAAAGTTCCATAGTGCAATTTTAATCATACCATTTTAATTATGTCATTTGAACATTAACATTTCTTGCTCCATACTTTCAGATTATTTACTTTTTAAATTTTTTAATGATGTATTTTTTTTGGGAAATACCAGAATACTCTGCTCCAAACCACCTGCTTTTACTGACAGGACTGGCTGTAGACCTGTCAATTATGAAGTCCATGCTGATAATTGACAATTAAAAACTAAAGACAGTTTAATGTATTTGATTAAACTTTGATTAATTAGCCCCTCAAAAGGCTGTCCTGGTTAAATTAAGCATTCATATTTTGTGATACTCTGTCCAACCATGAATGATGGCAGAGTCAAAATGGTTATTTGTAATTAATTTATGGTTACCTGATGATTTTAAACGTGTATTGTATATATTTTATTGATCCTAAAGGATATTCAAGTATGAATAAAACTTGGTTATTTGTACTTTCAAAAGTTCAAAACTCCATGCACAGCTTCCAGGTGCTGGTAACAGCAGGAACATTGAATAATTCCAGAAAAAAATAAGTTTACCGCAGCGTCATCAGGTTCACCCGAGTAGTGCCAGATGTGACTAAATACCATCCGGTTTTAAGGAGGGAAGCCTACTGGATTAGTGAACTGTCAACAATTGAACCTGGTGGATTAAATGAAGCACAGGATTTGAGCTGTTTTTTGTAAATAATTACTTGTAAATATTGCTTGTGTGGTGTGTAAATAGTGTGTTAATATATTCATGTTGTGGTTGTGTGATTGTCCAATTCCGAATACTCTGCACTGGTCTGTGTGGTGTATTGTTTACTTGTGATATAAAAAAAAAAAAAGTCTATATATATTATGTACACTGAGTGATATGTCTGTTTTTCTACTATTGTGTATATGTAATATATATTGCATTCAAAAAATCTGACTTTAAGAGAAAGAACACGTGACCGGATGGTATTTAGTCACTCCTGGCACTACTCGGACAAACCTGATGATGCTGTAGAAGTGAAAC
Organism: Paratrypauchen microcephalus; assembly: GCA_036785185.1. Taxonomy (NCBI): domain Eukaryota; kingdom Metazoa; phylum Chordata; class Actinopteri; order Gobiiformes; family Gobiidae; genus Paratrypauchen; species Paratrypauchen microcephalus. The sequence continues at coordinate 556,598 of JAVJIX010000160.1, forward strand.
ACGTTGTTCGCTCTAAGCCCAATAAAGGAATAATTAGAAAGTCAAGCGAGTGTACGGTAAACTTCTTTTCTGGAACTGGTTATTTGTACTGTCTGTTGCTGTTGAATTCAGTGTTTATTTGTATGTGTTTAGTCTGTTGCTGTTGAATTCAGTGTTGTTGGTCTTTGCTCGTGTGCAGGAGCTGAGTGGAAAGCTCATCATTGCACCTGCAGACAGGAGCCAATCGGGGGCGTATGTGTGCGTGGCCAGTAACACCGTGGGAGTGAGAGAGAGCAGGGCCGCCCGCCTCACTGTGCTCGGTAAGACTAAAGTTTGATAAAACACCGATAGATGTATTTATCGCAGACTCATGGTCCAGAGTAAAAACAAACTTTACTATAACGGTTAAGTTCTGTTCATTAAAACACGTTTGAGTGACCTTTTATTATTAGTCTGTCTACATCTCCAAAGCTCAAAATGCTCTGTTCCACCTTGTGATGTCATGTAGTGGTAGTTTTTAAGTTAACAGCTACATTTTACCTTTTGTTTAGTAGAAATTGGCAATTCAAGAGCTGAAATGAAAACAGGTATGTTGAGTTTAAAAACACAGTGGAGCACTTCCTGGATTACCACATAACAGGTGGAGTGGAGAAGGTGGAGTGTTTTCTGTTTGAGAGGAGAAGGATTTGTCTGTTAAAACAAAACTCGGGGTGTGTTTTTGATAAGGAAACAACATTATAACATAGATCAGAAAATAGTGCAATACAGGCTCTTTAAAATAATCGTTATCTGGATTATTTAACATTCAAATAATCTTTTACGAAACAAAAGGCAAACAATTAAAATGCAATAATAATCATGGTGATGAAAGAAAAAATAAAATCAAAAAGATAAAAATAGAGAGGAAGTAGAGAAAGAGAAGAGAAGAATTCAAATCATTTCTAAATATTTTCTATCTAGAAGCTTTACACACATTTTTCAGCTATTATTTGGTTAAAATGTCTTAATAATCTTCACTGATCAGTAATTTAAAAAGCTGACTATTTTATAATGAAATACTTGTTAGTTGCAGCCTGTCCCCAACAAACACAGTGTTCTGTGTTTTATTGTAGAGAAGCCGGTGCTGCTGCAGAGGCCTCAGAACGTGTCTGTGATGATGGGCGAGTCAGCCCACTTCACCTGTCAGGCCAAAGGCGACCCTGCACCTGTCGTTATGTGGAGCAGGGACCAGGGGCCTCTGCCTAATGGAAGGTACTCCGTCTGGGCCATTATGTTCATTATGTGGCTGCTATTATGTCGCTGTTATTATAACAATGCATCAGGATTGTGCTAAAATGTGCCTGTGTGCTTTGGGGACCATAACATTAACCAAAAAAGTACAGAAATACAACTTTATATCCCTTGTTTGGAAGATTACACTAGTTGTTTATGTTCAGTTTATTTTTAATCTGCTCTTTATGCTGTAATTTCAAATTGTTTTAATTACAGATGATAAACTTGCTATTCTAATTTTGCATGTCTCCAAAACAGCAAATGTTATATCAGTTTTTCAGTACCGTAGTTTTCGGATTATAAGTCGCATTTTTTTCATGGTTTGGGGGGTCCTGAGCGACTTATATTAAAATTTTCACAAGCCTTGAGCGCTCTCTCGTGGCTTGACTTGAAAAATACCGCTACCGCTATATATTAAAATTGCACCCTCTCGTGACAGCCACGAGAGGGCGCTGTAGGCTTGTGTGCCAGTATCTGCTACTACTATTACTTCTGTTTGCCTCCGGAGTTCGCGGAGTTGCTCCGAAGTGACACTGAGGATGAATTCATTGGATTTAGTGATTTGGAGTGAGATGGAGAGTTTGGTAAACTTGGTACAGTATGTTATTTATTTTATAGTTATCTGTTAACGTAACATTAATATGTTACATTAACTGTTGTTCTCTAATTCTGTTGTTATTTTTACTATTGCTTTTCAAATTGAACTACATGCCTTTCAAGATGAAATCCTGGTTCCTGGTCTCTGATTTTCTAAAATAAATTTGCCCCAAAAAGTGTGACTTATAGTAAGGTGTGATTTATATGTTTTTTCTTCTTCATAACACATTTTTTGGCTGGTGCGACTTATACTCTGTGGCGTATAGTCCAAAAAATACGGTAGTTATTTATGTTCAATTTGTTTTTAATCTGCTCTTTATGCTGTAATTTCAAATTGTTTTAATTACAGATGATAAACTTGCTATTCTAATTTTGCATATCAGTTTTTCAGCATATCTCCAATTTGTAATAGAGATGTAAGGAGGTAAAATAATATTGTCAATATATTTGTTGTAAAATATTGTTTAATTCTTAATGCTGTGGTCACACTTCAAACACATCAAAATTGTGACTAAACTAGGACTAAACCTGCAGCTAATCCTGGACTACACGAGGATTTAACCATGAAAAGCGTAAACGAACCCTAAAAAATAATCAGGTTAAACGTGTCCTTTTTCAATATTTCTTTTAAAATTGCAATGTAATTAATAGAGAAAATAGACTTGAATGACATTATTGCATTCTACCACCTATATACAGATTTTTCTTTTTTCACAGATACCTCGTGAACCCGGAGCAGAGCCTGCAGAGCTTGCAGATCCACTACGTGACGGCCCAGGACGCAGGGAGGTACACCTGCACCGCTGTCAACGACGCCGGAGTGGTCACTGCCAGTGCACAGCTCACTGTGCAAGGTAGGGTTTCAGCTGTTTAAAATGTAGTTGAATTTCACATCAAATTATCAAAGGATGGCCTGAAGTAGAACCCAACCATTGTTTCTATGTTTTTCTATGTTTGATACTTTGCAGCTGATGTCAATATACATCAATACAACAATACAATCTCCTTGCAGACAAGAAGAGTTACTTAGGCTACGTTCAGACTGCAGCCTGAAGTGACCCAAATCCGATTTTTTTGCCCCTATGTGACCTGTATCTGATCATTTAATGACAGTCTGAACGACACAGATCAGATTTTTTCAAATGCGACCCAGGCCACTTGGATATGTGGTCCTAAAACTGATACATATACAATCTTTTGACATGCGGCTTCAGTCTGAACGGCCAGGTCGCATTAATCCGACCATCAACAAGTGAGAGTGGTACAAGTACACAAACGTTCTTCTCGTCATATGAAAATTGTGTATGAAGTAGGGATGCAAATTATCGATTAATTAATTAATTGATAGTTGATTGACCTTATCGATCGATTAACAATTAACTGATAAGCGGCGTTTTTCACCTGAATTTTAGTGTTTCAATAGGGTCTTTAAGAATATAAGCTATAGTATACATAACACTGAGTCATAAATATATCATAGTATTATTATATTGTATATTCCTCAATTAATTATTCCTTAGTAAAAAGCAGACAAATGTATTGATGCTGAATAACAAAATACAGTAATCTCTCGCTCTATCACAGTTTGCGGATTTTTTTTTTTTTTTCAATTTTTTTAAAATAGTGTAACTTTTTTTATAGTGTAACATTGTGTTCTGCATCCTGATTGGCTAAGAGACTAGACCAGGACTAAACGTGGACTAAACCAGGTCTAGACCAGAACTAAACCTGGTCTAGACCAGGTCTAAACCAGGTCTAAACCTGGACTGGGCCTGGACCAGGTCTAGACCCGGACTAAACCAGGATTAAACCACCACGTGCCGCTGCTGGTTTCGTGCGGCTGGTTTGTGGCTAGGGCTGAGACTACGCATTCCGGGCGCCGCGGTTTGATCTCGTGCTCAGCAACCTCGGTGTACGCGCGTACACCGAGGTTGCTGAGCACGAGTGAGCACCGTTGTGAGTGAGTGCCGTTGAGTGAGCGCAGTGCACGGTTGCCTTGTTTCATGACCACGCTGTTTGCGTGTCCGCGATTAGCGATTAATTACAATTAATGCATTTTGTTCGACCAACGTCTTGATCGACAATTAATCGTAAGTCGATTAATTGTTGACATCCCTAGTATGAAGTCCATGTCAGTGAAGCAGCAAAGCAGATAGCAATCCCACCACTTTCTATGAATGTTGCTGCCACTGCCCCACAAAACACCAAGGCCAAAAACCTTTTCCTTCTCAATGTCCTCCTTAAAACAAATAAGTTGTACATGTTCTGGCTCTGGTACAACAGTAACTTTAAAATCTCCAGGTGCTCGATGTTAGTGTCCATGTTTAGGCTACTTCCGTAAACACTGAGCACGCTCGTTGCATGTGACGTCGTCGTGTCCTCCAATGTGCATGCGGGACACTTTTGGGGCATTTAAAGTTCACACTGGAGATCACATACAAGTCGCATTCAATTGGAAATGTGAATGACCTTGCAAAAAAAACAACAAACTGATTTCACAAAAAAATCCAAATTGAGCCTTAAGCCCTGCAGTCTTAACGTGCCTTAGTGCCTCTTTTATGATGAATTTATTATTTTTTGTTCCATGAAGGTTATTTGGCACCAGAGCCCACAAACTCCACACTGAAGGACTTCCATAAGGAGCTGTCGTCTCTGCGCGTCATCCTGGAGAGTGTGTCCATTTTGGCCGGTGGATCCAACAAGTCCCTCGTGCAATGGAGGGTAAGATCTCGAACCTTAAGTACATAAAATTTACTCAGTGAGCTTTAAGCCATGTTGTTACCTCATCAAAAACTTGTCATGTGGTGTTTAAGTTTCAAATTAACAGCTACCTTCTTTAGCTAAGCAGAAATTGGCAATTTTCAGGGTTGAAATGATCTAAATGATTCTAGTGAATGTGAATTCTTGTGAAGTTTTGATGAGGAAACAACATTATAACAGATAAGAAAATAGTGTAATGTGGGCCCTTTAAGTCTCAACATACAGTACAATAGAAATATTTGCTGCACTGTTCGACTATTGGAAGAAATAATCGCTAATTAAAGTAAAATAATATTGATTTGCAGCCATGTCTGTATCATATTTTGTGTTTTTGCTCCCCCAGTTGCAGTCCTTCTCCGCTCAGCCTCACTTCCTGGATGGATTTGAGGTCCTCTATCGCTCTCTCCTGCCCGCCTCCTCTGACTGGGCAGCTAAGAAGGTCTTGATGCCAGGGTTCCAGGCTCAGATCGGACCACTGAAAAGAGGATTCAAATATGAGATTAAAGTGCGACCGTTTGGGAACAACCTGTACGGTAGAGAGAGCAATACCCGCCACCTCAGAGTCCCAGAGACAGGTCCGCCTTCAACTGTAACATAATACAATATTTATAGTTTGTTTCAATCATGTACACAGGCAAACATAAGCCTTGTTTTTTCCCCGTTTGAAAATTTAAAAGGACCAGTAATTTTCCCCTCCTATAAGAAATAACTATATAAATACATTTATGAATGGATTAATAAATGAATAAATAAATATAAAAAATGGATAACACAGCGATAAACTGATCTTAATCTTAATCTAGCATATGTTTACATTTTCATCTTCATTCATTACACTGGTCATGTGTTTGTTTTTCCTGACAGTGCCCAGTGCGTCTCCATTGGACGTGTCTCTGACTGTGAACCATGAGCAGAATAACACCGTCAGTCTGAGCTGGGAGGCCCCTCCACACGACACACACAACGGAATCATACAGGGTTATCAGGTGAAACTTTTACCTTATTCATCTACTTTTACTTGCAAACCAACTTACTTATACTAAGGCATACTTAAAGGTGCATTATGTAACTTTTCTGTTGGAGGGTATGGCTCAGAATGAAACAAAGCAAGAATGATTCACTGTATGAATTTAAAATGTATCTACAGCTCTGGAAAATAAATAAGACCACTGCATTTTTTTTCTGAAATCAGCATCTCTACATGTAAATGTACAGCCATTCCACTCCAGCATCTGTTGAATTCCAACACAAACACAAAGCTGAGCTACTTCAGTTCTTGCACCAGGAGTGGAATAAAGTCACCCAAGAACAATGTGAAAGACTTGTGGAGAGTATGCCAAGACGCATGAAAGCTGTGATTAAAAATAAGGGTTATTGCACCTATTGATTTCTGAACTCTTCTTAAGTGTAAACATTAGTATTATGTTGTTTCTTTGCATTGTTTGAGGTCTGAACACATGTATCTTTTTTGTTATTTTGACCATTTGTCATTTTCTGCAAATAAATGCTCTAAATGATAATATTTGGAATTTGGGGGAAATGTTGTCAATAGTTTATAGACTCAAACAAAACTGTCCCTTTTGCCCAAACACATACCTATAAGTAGTAAAATCAGAAAAACTGAAAATTTTGCAGTGTTTTTTTCCGAAGCTGTATTAATTACATATTTGCTGTACACATTTGTGCCGTGTCTAAAAGTTAGCTGGTACTCTAAACTGTAATACTGAATGCGATGCAGGTTTTTCTACCAAAATAAAGGCTGCTGCCTCAGTCTTTGACAAAGTGTTGCACTGAAATTGAAAAAGTACCACAGCTGAAGTTCAGATACACCTTTAATGCGGGACAACCATAAAGTTTCCCTGAGTTTTTCTACTAATGAAGATTAATAGAGAAAAGATTGTATCTCTGGGCAAATGAATGGTTGGCCAGGATCTTTAGTTTTTGTATAGCCTGTGTATGGTTTTTAGCCTGAACTTAAAGCATTGTCTGGTGCAGTGATGTTTGGCTGTGCTTCTCCGGTAGATTTTGGGCAAACCACAACCAGCATGATGGAATTATTTTTTACTTCCTTAGTTAAGTTCTTATGCTTCCTTAACGTCCAGACTGTCAAATCTCCTCCATATCTTAAAGCATGCGTGTAAGCTTTTCCTCGTTGTAGGTTTGGTGTGTGGACTCGGAGCAGCAGCAGTACCAGAACTGGACCGTGGACAGCAGCCGACAGCAGCTGCAGATCTCAGGCCTCAGGGCCGGGACCAAGTACTGGGTCAGCATCGCCGCGGTGAACGGGGCGGGGGTCGGCACGCTCAGTGACCCCCAGGGCTTTGTCATCAGTGAGTCAAATATCCCAAATGTGTATAAGTTTAATCATACATACATAACATTAAGTTGCTCATTTGTGACTAAAGCACAGATAAGGTAGTTCTAAAAAATGATAAACCAAGTAAAAAACAAGTAACCAAGCTGCAGAAGGCCCCGCCGCAGTACCACAGTTTGAGAAACACTGCTCTGCAATAATAACAGTATATTTGCATTTTATCTAATAGACCACAGGAACATTTCATATCTTAAACTGCAACTTTGTTACCTGGCCAGCCAAATGATATCTCTCTGTATTTCCTATACACCGCGATACCATTTGGACACCCTCCATCCACCCTCGCTCCTCCGGTTACAAACGGACTCCGCGATTCTGATTCGTTCAAAGATGGTGACGTCAGTGCCCCCGCCTTTGCCCGCAAAGTCACTCTTAGGCAGCGGAAGTTCCGCCTCAGTTTTGAATCAAGATGGCGCAATCTCTGATTGGTTCACTTAGCTGTCTGTCTACGCGCAACCGCAGCGCATTTTGGACCAAGCGTTACCAGACTCACTCGCTGGTACAGCGATGAGTCATGGATTCTTCCAGGCAAGCAACTTTGGGGTTGTTTTCTAAAAATAAGTGGTATACTCAACATTTCTATAATTATTTTAAAATGTCTTATTTTCTAGATTGCAGCTAATGGTGAATTCACACTAATCCTTGTTTGGTTCTGGTTTGAGCTCAGTTTAGTCCTGATGATGTAGATCTAGTTTGGTCGTGTTCTAGTCCTTGTTGAGTCCAGGTTTAGTTCCAAGAATGAGCTTAATCCTAATATTTTCATGTTTGTTTAAGTGTGAACAGACTTTAATTTACTTTTTAAAGAGCCATTAAATATACTCCCAAAGCTTTACTCTGCCCCTAAGTAAAATCTGAAAAATCCTCCAGAGTGGGTGGTGCCCGGTGGGTTGGGGGTAGCGGGTGTGGGGCGGGCTCTGGAGCGATGATTGACAGCCGACCGACAACCACAACAAACATGGCGCGGACCGGTGCGCTCCAGACTTTGAAACAGAACGGACATTTGTGCTCACATCACGCCGTTTCCCTTTTCTCCAGATATGGCGGGACATTGCAGTGCCTAGCGGTGCCAGGTATGGGCGCTGCTGAGAGGGGCTCCTCTCGTACCGCCCGTAGACCGCCAGTGGCTGTGCTCGTCACATAATAACCTCAGAACAGCATCTGACTCATTGGCGGCCGTTAGTCCAACCTGAAAATTCAAATGTAGTGGCCATAGTTGATTCTAAAGAGGCCAGTGCTGACACGGCTTTTAACCCAAAAGTCATATTTTTAACAAATATGCACTAAAATGCCAAAATAAAGCCAGGCATAGGCAGTGTTCCCTCTAAGGTGCGCGCGTGCGCAATCGCGCACTGCCCAGACGTTCAGCGCGCACATCAAATCCTTTTCAGCGCATAAAATAAAATCTAACCTGAACTCAGCGCTGGTTTGACACACGGAATCCAGTCTGATAGATTCAGTTTGCACATGTGAATGTGCACATGCGTTAGGGACAAGCCAACTACAAACAGATTCATTTCGATCGCATTTCGCTCGCTTTCTTCAGTAAGACCATAGTTGTCGTGCGCATCGCCGTGGGTCAGAGCGGCGGGTCCGCACCAGCTGACGGGAGCGCCGCCCGCACACACTCCACGTAGGGAAGAACAGAAAAGGAGACAGGTAGAGCCATAATGTAATCCTCGGCTGTTTTCTTTGTTTCTGTCCAAGCCATAGGTTTTTGTGAGCAAAAAGACGGGACTTTCTGTGTGAAGTGTGAATCCTCTCCCCAGAGCGTTAAACCACAGAGCTCTGTCACTCTCACAGAATTACTTAAACTGGGTAATGATTAAAAAGCAAGATATAAACTGATAAAAATGTATACTTATTTTGGAGATCATTATTTTGAGAAAGGCCCATCTTATAGTGTCCTATAGGTCCTACAATCATCCCTAAAAAATCTGCAGCTACATGTAGACTATATTTATCCAGCTGAAAACATCTCTCTTCATGTGGTTTTACAGGTTTATACACAGGTTATTTTTCAAAATATTGTAATGTTCAATGTTTCACTGACCACAGCAGGACCCTCACACTGACATACAACATGTACAAAGTTCATGAACAGATTTTTGAGAAGTGGACCAAAAAAAATCAGTTATATTAAAAGTAATCTAACAGAAATAACAGCAGTAATTTGATTCATAAGCTATGTAACTTGCCATGATCTCAGGTGTGATACTGGTGTGGCCACAGTGTGCATGTCGGATGTTGCTCACAGGAGTCCAAGGAACGCTCAGGGAGTTCGTGTGTTTGCTCAGACACATGAAAAATTAGGGGGAACATTGGGCATAGGTATATACTTCTATTTTAGACCCATTTACAGAGTTAATCAGTAGAAAAAAGTGATTTTGGTGTTTAGTGGCCCGTTAAATTCTACGATAACATTTTGTAAGCCTTATTTTCCATTTGTCTTTAGACCCCCCTGTTGGACGTTCTGCTGAAAATGAGGACGACACAAGAGAAGCACCCTCAGTTGTTGCTCTGCTCCGGGACCCTGTGGTGATCGGCAGCATTGGCGCCCTCTTGTGGTGTATCCTCATGCTTGCAGCTGTGTGCCTGTACAGACGACACAGCAGGACAGGACAGCTCCTACCTGTACACGGCAAACGGAAAGGTCGGCTCACAGTATTGTCAAAAGTTAATACCTGGATTTGTCTTATTGTTTGTTTTTCTTTTCTTGCAAACAATATTCAGACAGTATTTTAAAAGTAATACAGGAAATGTCTGCAGGGTTTGTGTGTTAAACATGTGTGAATGAAACAAACCACAACTCCAGGTATGTTTGTGATGAAGAAACAACATTATATGGCAAAAGGAGAAATTCAATTTGTCAACTGGAGAAAAGTTTATTTGGTGGAATACGTTTCACAGCTCATCCAAGCTGCTTCTTCAGTTCTGGTCAGACGCTGGTGGACACTGCCTGTATCTGCCTGAAGGGAGGAGCTAACTACAATGAAATTACTATAAAAATATCACACCTATTTGCTTTCAGTTTCTGTTAGATAGATAGATAAAACAGTGTGATATGGGCTCTTTAACAATGTATCAGAAATGTACTGAATGGTTAAGATTCAGGACAAGCACCAAACAAGAATGGACCATAAAATTAACCACAAAAGTGTAGAAATTTCAGACTTACACTAGATATTTCTGTATTTTTTATTTTGACAGTTATTTTGATTGTATTTAAAATAAAATACATTATATTCAGTGTTATATGTATGTTTTTTTTACAAGTAGAAACAAGTTTTTTTTAAGATATATATATATATATATATATTAGGGCTGTCAAACGATTAATTTTCTTGATCGCAACTAATCTCAGAAATTTCATAGTTAATCGCGATTAATCGTGATTTATTTTGCATGTTTAAAATTGATATTTTGCAGTAAGACCGTTCGAATCTAAAGTTAAACCAGTAATAGTGCTTACTTTGAGAAATTGTAAATAAATGATTGAAGCCCGCTCGAGCTGCCTACGGATGTGTAGAAGGAACAAAATACTAGCAAACTCAAAATAGCGCGTTTAACCGACAATGAGTTTAATTAATACAACCAAATGAGCTGCATATGGATGGTAGAATTGCGGAAAATGCTGGCAAACTCTGATCGCGATTAAAAAAATTGTTCGCGATTATAACTCTAATTGCGATTAATCGCGATTAACGCGTTAATATTCCCAGCCCTAATATATATATATATATATATATATATATCTCCCACCTCTACACGTAATTATTCATATATTAGTATGTAAAATTATTGTTGTTTGTTTCCTCATAGGTTTACATAGACTAGCTGGTGAAGATTTAATCATAAAACACAGGTAAATAAAACAGAATCTGAATTTAAACTGGTAAGTTATTGTTATATAATTAGAATACTGACAATTTTGTTATTTTGTGCAGGATGGCAGCCCCAGACTCTCCGTGGATCGCAGGAGGATGGAGACAGGGACACTTCAATGAATACCAAGACCTGTGGGCCCAGAGCCAGAAGAACCTCAAACTCAAAAGTGCCAGTGAGTAAAGCTGTGTTTTAAAGGTGCATTGTGTCACTTTTCTGGTGGAGGGTCCGTCAGAATGCTTTTCTCAATATGGTAGTAAACCTTTCTATCTTCATGGAGGCCAAACCAGACCAAGTTATAACTATTAAATGTAATAATGTAAGGTTTAATGTCATACTGTGGAACATTCTAAGCAGAGCACTGACATATCCATAGAAACAAGCTCACCCAACAAGAAAGAAAGTTCATCTTCAATCAATCTTCTTCCGCTTTTTCCATTTCTGGGTCGCGGGGGCAGCAGTCCAAGCTTACTTTATCTGTACTTTATTATTTTTCTCTTCTTAAAACACACTTGGATTCTGATTTTATGATGTTTTTATTGTTTTAAATGTAAATGTCGTGAAATAGCCTCATAAACTCATCACAGTGCATAATTAGGATGCTAATAAGGCATTAGTGAGGAATAATAACTAGTTCTATTATTTAAGACTGTAAAGATCAGGTACAGCACCTTTAAAATTATGTTTGCTGACCTAGACTTTTGTTGGTTTGGGTTTTTTTTTAGGTCTTCCCGCCTCCTCCTCAAAAGACTCTACCAGCGCCGACTCTGTTCCCATAGTGACGGACAGCTGTGGCGTTTACGGAACTTTTTACGTGGATTTGAGTGGCAGAAACTTGAAAACATTTAATAGCCCAGGAATATGCCCCAAAATGCCCCACAATCACCACGACGACCAGGGTACAGAGACTATCAAGATCTTCTCCCAGCCCATCTCCAAGGGCTCGCCGCTCTGTACCCGTGAGGCATTACCATGGAAACAGGGTATACGCCCACAGCCGAGGATGGGGGTCAGCCACAGCAAGCAAGGTGCAATCCCAAACTGATTTTAAGCATGTTATAATGGGTTAACTTGACTAAACTAAAATGTATCTAGAGTAGAGGGTCATATTGAGTACCTATATTTTCATATATAGTATATCTTAAAGGGATATTCCAGGATTTTTGACATGGGGGCTCATTTCCGAGTTAGCCAGAGTGCTGCAGAGATGTGGAGACACTTTTTAGCGAATTTCATGCAGTCCTTCCAGCTGCAGAGTTTTCAGTTGCTAGGCTAGCGCAAGTCAATGGTAAATGGTAGCCTGATTTTAATGAGGCTTACCCACACCAAAGGACACTCGAGGCCAGTCAACTATAACGCCAGACTGTCGATGTAAATGTCTGTGTTGATGGAACAATTTTAGAAATATAATTAACCTTGTACTTTAAAGAATTTATGTCCTTATGCAACAGCGCGTTTTTTCCCCCGATCTAGCTAGGCATGGGCGGAGTGATATCACCTTGCAGCTAGGTTTCCAGCTGTTTTTTGTTTACCTTCAGCTGTCATCGTTAGCCGTAGAGTACAGTAGCCTGCCCTGTTATACAATCCAGACATGGACACGTTTGGAGGTCTCCCCGATGCTTTTGAAGACTATGCTGAGCAATTTGCTTTCTCCACTGAACCGTAACTGTACAAGCCGGAATATACAGACAAATGTTCACGGGCTAGCAACAACTTTATGAGCGTGCATGCCTTTTCTGTCAGCCGGGTAGACTACAAGAGTGAAGCAAAAGCTCTAGCACAGTCTTCATCAATCGACCAGCAGGCTAACATAACGACAAGCTTGGGTAAAAAAGATACAAACCTGTTCTTCATCACGGGATCTTGCGCTTGGAAAGACAGATGGTACTGCAGTGGTTGTCAAACTAGGCTTTCCAAGGGATTTGGTGTAGTCGTCTGGTCTGAAATGATCACTGCAAATCTGTTTATGTAGTGTCTCCACCGGTGTGTTGATGTCTAAGCCAGCAGCTACAAGCCACAGTCGAGTCCTTTCTCGATCGTGCACTGGAAAGCTGTGAAAACTTTGTGGTGCCCACCTGCAGGCTTTATTTGTACATTTTCGAAATGCACACTGAAACACCATTTTGCCCGGTAGTTCTTTTAAAATTCACCTCTTCACTCTGTGCTCTTCCCTCGCTTCTCTGTTTACGTGATTGGTCACTTCACAACCAACTAGAGTAAAGTAAAATTCCGCTGCTGCTGCAAAGCTAGTCCCTCAGATATGGAATGATTCATGCCATTCGCAGTCAGTTTTATTTCAAAAATTACTTAAACATATATTTACATCGACAGTCTGCCGTTATAATTGACTTGTTTTGGGTGCACTATGGAGTGGGTAAGCCTAATTAAAATCAGGATACCTTTTACCATTGACTTGCGCTAGCCTAGCAACTGAAAACTCTGCAGCTGGAAGGACTGCATGAAATTCGCTAAAAAGTGTCTCCACATCTCTGCAACACTCTGGCTAACTCGGAAATGAGCCCCCATGTCAAAAATCCTGGAATATCCCTTTAATACTTAGCTAGTAGTAACATTTTTAAGCTGCAGATGCATAAAAACATCATCACCTTTTGATTTTGTGAGTCTTTCCTTGGGTAAAACTCTAAAAATGTCTTTATACCACTGGGTGACAGTCGGCGTTTCTTGTTTATCCAGTTAAAATAGAACACATTTTTGGGCCAGAAATAATTTAGTTATATATATAACCAGAATTTGGACACTAAACCAGGGGTGTCAAACTCATTTTGGTCCGGGTGCCGTATCCAACCTAAACACAAATCTATTACAGTCTTTTTTTATTTGAACTTTTACAAATATTATGAATAACCTGAAACTTTAAGAAAAATGCAATTTCAACACAATGTTTTAACATTAACTTGTATGCATTTCACAGAATTTAGTCATGCTTTCTTTTTGCTCTTGAAACTTGTCATCTTTTAGCTGCACAAATGCATCAATATAAGTGTCTCGTAGTGGCGTTTAAGATTATATTCGTTGAGCACTACCACTTGTTGCAAACACACCAAGCATACAGGTTTCCCATTCACCTTTGTGAACAAATAGGAATTAGTCCATTTTTCTTGGAAAATCTTGCACTTGGCGTCCACTTTTCTGACATTTTGCTGATGAGTGTCATGGTCAACAGTCAAAACGATGGTCCTTTAAGAGCGATTGGAAAGAGGCAAGTCTTCATTTGTGCTGCTCTAGTGGGAGGGGCCAAAGACGCTGCTATGCTAAGCTGCACAGAAAAGAGGCACAGAAAATTACCAATATTTTAATACAAAATTAAAATATAATAATTAAAATATTTTAATAGAAAATCAGCCCAGATTAAAAGGTCTTAGAGGACTGGATCTGGCCCCTGGGCTGCATGTTTGACACCCCTGCTGTAAATACAGTGGTACCTCACCTTACGAATGACCCAACAAACGAAAATTTCAAGTTACGAAACGCCTTCACGGTAAATTTTTGTCTCTAGATACGAAAGAAAATTCAAGTTACGAAACGCGAAATCTCAAAAAATCAAATAATGCGCGCTCAGTCACACATTATACGCTTTTCTCAGACTGGATTTAAACTTTTCTCACATTTGTCTCTCGTTTAAACACTCAAATTTTCATAGATTTTCAACAAAATTATTAATAGTGAAGCGTGTGGGGGGAAGGAGGAGGGCGGAGAAGAGTACGCTCTGACACGTGTCCCGGCGCGGAGCTGACAGCAGGTCCAGACCAAGGTCTAAACCAGGACTAGACCAAGGTCTAAACCAGGACTAAACCAGGACGAGCCCAGGTGGATTAAACCGTTGCGCGTGGCTCTATTTCCTGGTTTCGTTTCGAGTCACAGCTGAGGCGAGCCGCTGCTCCAGACCTGCCCGCGTAAGGTGCTCACAGAGCGGCATGGACAGAACCGTGAGGTCGGCCTCTTCAAGACCTCCAGGCCGGTGACCGGGACAATCCCCGGACCCATGCCCGCTTAGGGAGCTCTTAAGGCGGGCTGGCAGTGTCCCCCTGGGTCCCTGGATGTCTGGGGCTCCGTGCCTGGAGGGGCCCTGGAGAGCAGGTCTAGAGCAGCGGCTCGCCTCAGCTGTGACTCGAAACGAAATCAGGAAATAGAGCCACGCGCGGCGCTTTAATCCACCTGGGTTAGTCCTGGTTTAGACCTTGGTCTGGACCTGCTGTCAGCTCCGCGCCGGGACACGTGTCAGAGCGTACTCTTCTCTCCCCTCCTCCTTCCCCCCACACGCTTCACTATTAATAATTTTGTTGAAAATCTATGAAAATTTGAGTGTTTAAACGAGAGACTAATTTGAGAAAAGGACGCAGGACGCAGAACACAATGTTACACTATAAAAAAAAAAACTTGGATCGGGGCCTTGGAACGAATCAGGCTTTTTCCATTGAAATAGCTACTCAACTTACGAATTTTTCACGTTACGAAACCACTTCTGGAACAAATTAATTTCGTAAGGTGAGGTACCACTGTAGTTGCCTTCCATTTAAGACACTTAAATTTTTTTAGGTCTCAATGAATCGTCCTTTAACTGCTTCCAGCTGATGGTGCTAAGTAAGGTACACTGTCAACTGTAAGCAAATCCTCTGCATTTGACCCGTGCTTCAGTGCCTCTGGAGCAAACCCCAGCTCAGGAAGTCCTGATCTGGATCTGGGTGCCTGACAGGTGATCCCCGTGACATTGAAGGATGGGTCAAATGCAGAGAACAAATTTTAAATCCGGTGGCAATAAAACTTAACCTTAACATTAGGAGCAGGGAGAGCAGCAGATCTGCTTTAGCTGGCAGGTTTTACCTATTGTGCATATTTTTGTTTTGGAAAATAGAAATAGAAAGTTCCAACCTAAAATATGCCAATCAGGAGCTTAAATATTAAAAAGTATAAAAAAAAAAAATCCCGAATAGCTTGACTGCGAGTTTATGGGCAATATTATGATTTTATGACAAAACAGTGTGTGTATGTATGATTGTATCTCCACTGTTATTTTATTTTGTGTCATTTTATTTTCATTGGATTTTTACTGCCGTTTAAATAATATGTAAATTTGAATTACAAACCAGATAAACTGAACTCTAAATATTTCCATTTGTTTGTGCCGTTTCCAGAGCTTCATGCAGTGAACAGTGTCCCTCTGCTCTCCTCTAAGGCTGAAATCTGCTCCTCTGACGCCTACAAACAGAGACAGAGCCAAGGTCCAGCAGCAAAGCACAGTAAGGACAATTTTACACTTGTATCATAGAACTAATGATAATACTGGCTTTATGAATTGGTTTACCACAAGAATAAATGTATATTACATACTTTTATTACATAGTTTACCTTATTACATTAGTTTTCCCTATCTGTATGCTTCCAAGTTCTTGTAAATAATTTCTACTTGTGATTTTTTTTTTTTTTTTCCCCACACATGTTTGTATTTCTTAGAAGTAGCTTGATTCACATGTACTGTATTCTTACTGTAAAGGAGCTGGTTTCTCCTTGGCTTGACCAAAAAGCAGAATGAGAGCCTGTTTACACGAGAAGGCTTGCGGGTAAAAACGACAAAATATTTTATCAAAAGTGCCTTTTGTTTAGACGGTGACGGCATTTTGGGGGCGTAAAAAAATGCAAAAAACCGCCCTCCAAAGTGGAAAACTTGAATACGCTCCGCCGTCACGTTTTCGTCTACACTGCCCAAGACGCAAAACTCTGGTCAAATCTGCTGACGTCGCGTACGCGTTTACGTCGGTCCATATATCAGTGTACTTTGTTTGGCAGGACTTTCAGTCCACAGTCGCTTCTGTTCAGACCGTCATCATATAAACAGCCTGAGTCTCCTCGCTCATTTGGGCTGCCAGATTTGATGGTGAAATCCAGTTGTTTTAAAGCTAAAAAGGAATCTCTCTGATCTGTACCATCACTAACTAAACCCCAGCTCCTTCAGTCAATCATGAATCAGTGCTAGTGCAGTCTCTTCAGCTCAGTGAGTGAATTCTGGAGTGAATTCACATGACACTTGTCCTGTCTAAACACTGAGAATGACAAAACTTGTGCGTTTCCTCTGTATGCAGCTTAACAGTAGTGATTGCGACCTTGAGAGCCTTGAAAGGCGCCTAACAAATAAAATGTATTATTATTATTATTATTGTTGTACCTGTAAAAGTGCATGCTGTTCCTTTAATATTTTGTTGTCGTTTTTGTTGTTTAGGTGGACTTTCGGACTTGGTGAGAGCGCCCCCTTGCCCTCGTCTGTTACATTACACTGCCTCGGTGCACCTGGTGGACATGCTGCCCCCTCCTCCTCCTCTGCCCATCGAGAACACAACTGAGACACGCAGCCTCTCCTCTGACGAAGGGTATGTTTAATTGTGTAACTTTTATCGTGACTGCCTGTTTCCATGGAGACTGTTTTGTCCCACAGTATGGCATTAAGCGTTTATATCTTGCATGTATTTATTTATGAGTGGCATCAACTGTTGGGTTCTGTAACGATACCATACTGTGGAACATTTTTGGGCAAAGCAATAACATCTCCATGGAGACAAGCAAGTGACTTTTTTTTCATTTCAGGGTCTGATCAGAAAGGCGACTCATTTCTTGGGGTGGCTAATTGAAATAATGTACTTGCTCTTGAACTTTTTTGGGGTTTTAATTTTTAGATGATAGTCTTTGTTTAAATTCATGTTACACAGACGTAGGGCGTAGGGCAGTCACCACCTGACCAGAGCCTGTTTTTGAAGTAGACATTATAATTTCCTGTTCCTGACATAAGGTAAATATCCTTCCTTTGTGAGCTGAATGTCATTGTTTCATGTTTAAAACAGACAGTTAAACAGGATGCGATGTTTGTGACATCAGGATGTGAGGTTAGGGAGTCAAATCAACATCTGCCCCCCTTCTG
The DNA here is from genome assembly GCA_036785185.1 of Paratrypauchen microcephalus. Lineage (NCBI taxonomy): Eukaryota > Metazoa > Chordata > Actinopteri > Gobiiformes > Gobiidae > Paratrypauchen > Paratrypauchen microcephalus. The sequence goes on from JAVJIX010000160.1 coordinate 574,390, forward strand.
CTCACTCCAACAACGTACTCTACTTCATTTTTAAAGGACTGGTACTTTAATAAGAGTAGGACATCCACTAAAACTAGCTGTGGGTCAGGGCTGGGAGATATGCCAAAAAAAATGAATCATGTTTGTTTTTCCTCATATTGATCTTAATTTTCTTTTCTTCTGTCAGACTTTCAAAAGGTCCTATATTAGAGAGAATTGGTTCTTATGAGTTTTAAGCCATCCATGTTTGATTTTGATGTTTCATTCTCACGTGTTTAAGTAATCCTTTATCATGAGTCCATCTACATCTCCAAAGCTCAAAATGCTGTTTCACCTTGTGATGGCATGAAGCGAGTTTAAGTTAACAGCTCCTTTTTTATCTTTTGTTTAGTAGAGATTGCAAATTCCTGGCTGAAATAATTTCTATTGAAGCTATATGGAGTTTAAAATCACAGTGGAGCACTTTCTGTATTACCACATGACATCACAAGGTGGAACAGCGTGTTTTTAGTCTGACAGAAGAACTCTTGTGTTAGTTACTCCAGGTATGTCTGATGAAGAAATAACATTATAACAGATCAGAAAAATAGTGTAATATGAGCCCTTTTAAAGTCTTCATCTTGAACAACTAATCAGCCACTAAAATAATTGTAAGTTGCAGCCGTAGTTTGACTCTGGTTTAAATAACAGTGTAAACACATCCTTCATGGATAATACTCCCTAGATAAGACTCCCTACAACTGTATGTAGCTGGGATTGTACATGTCATTTGATATTGTATTTTATTACTACTTTTCTATTTAAATCTGATTGTACATATACACTTATTATTACTATTTTTATTTCTATAATTATGTCTCATCTGATACTGGTCTATTGCTCTTTGCCATTTGCATCAGTTTTCTTTAACCTCAGTTATATTATTATATTTGATGTGTGAGCTACCGTACCCAAAACATTTTCCCTTGTGGATCAGTAAAGTTTGTCTAAGTCTAATACAAAGTGCCTCTGTGTTCCAGCTCCAGTCACTCCACAAAGCTCACAGGAGACATGGGCTCTCTCCAGTCTGTGAACACTCCTCCCGTGACCCGCGGCCTCATAAAACCAAACACCAACGTCTCCAACTACAGCCGCCAGTCCACCGCCTCATACTGCACCGCCCCCCACCCAGACCCCGTCACCATAAGAACGCAGGAGGCCACGCAGTACCTGGAGATCAGCCCCAAACCCGAGAGGTGCAGGTAAAAAGAACACATATGGAAGGAAGGTCGTTGTGTCCTTAGGCAAGACACTTCACCCACATTGCCTAGTATGAAAGTGGAGTGTGCTCGAGTGTTGGTGGTGGTCAGACGGGCCGATGCCGCAGATTGGCAGCCTCGCTTTCTGTCAGTCTGCCCCAGGTCAGCTGTGGCTACAGAAAAGTCGTTTACCACCACCAAGTGTGGAGTGAATGAACAATGAACTGTAAAACGCTTTGGGTGTCATGAAAGGCGCTATACAGTATAAATGCTATGAATTATAACATAATAATAAATTAATTTATTATTATTAGGCTGGTGGTATCACTGGCTTGTCTGCATGGACATTCACTGCTATACTGTGGAACATTCCGAGTAATGCAGTAACATCTCCATGGAGACAAATGAAATTAAAATGAAATCAGAAATGTTACATATGCGTATTTAAGACAATGCAAAGCTACTGTGTTAACAAGAATTGTAATGAAATTGTAACCTAGGGTAGAAAAACGTTTCCAGTTATAATTTCTCAAAAAATTCTCACTGATGCTGAATTACACAGTGTTTAGATTTTATTTATATTTTCAATTTCACAATAGACCATCTTTAAAGAAGCCCCATTGTGCTTGTGTCTCCTCTATCGTTATAATCACCCGTGGATCATTATGTTATAATTTACACATTTTGAATCACAATATTAATCTAAAACAACTTAAAAAAAACAAAAACAAATCTGCAGACTAAAAACAGGAGTTGATTGTCAATATGGCGTCATGAAATTAAAGAAACATGCACAAATCACTCCAAATACAACTACAAGAGGGGAAAAGAGGGGAAATGAAGGGAAAACAACTATAAACATGGTTAAAAAGGTCTAAAAAGCCCATTTCAGATATTCATTGTTATTGAACAGTTAGTAGTAGATTAGTCAATCATTTTTTTGATTAATCTTCTAACCCCCTCCTCCTCTCCTCAGCCTCCTCCCAGAGCAGAGACCCTCCCTCCCCCACAGCCTGGGCTTCCTCAGCAGCACCATCTCCTCTCAGCCGGACCTGTACTCCACCCTGGGTCACTCCGAGGCGCCCCCTGTTGGCCTGCGACGCTCGCGGGTGCAGAGCTCTCCCTCCTCCTGCTACAGTGATTGGGACAGCTCTCTGTGGAACACCTGGAGCTCGATGATGGACAGGGACATGGGGCGGGACCTGACCAGCGCTCGCACCAGTCTGATCAGCTCTGTGGACAGCTGCTACACCACCGACAGCGCACACTTCGCCCGCCTGCTCGCTGTGGCGGCCGCCGCGGAGAGCATGAGCGGAGCGTCGCTATCAGGTGAGGAGAGGAGAAGTGTTTTAAAAGAACACAAAAAAAGGACATGGGCTGTGTCCCATTTCTGTCTTACCCCTACCCCTTGGTTTTGCGCGTTCATGTGAGGGCAAGGGGTGTCCCGATTCTAATTTTGATCAAGGACTAGGGCCACGACTGAGGGCTACATACCCCTTGAAACGAAGTAAGCTCTCGACCAGACTTGAAATAAAGGGGTACGCCTACAAGCTCAGGCAGGTTTTGGGATCAGGATGGCAGCGTCACATCGAGGAGTCTCACAAATGTATTTTCAGCAGTTGTAATTATCGATTAACAGTTTAGCATGGTTTACAGTGATGACGCTTATGTTCTACGCTACTTTTAGTGAACTGTTGTTGCAGTTTTAACTGTAGTGATCCGTTTACCCGACGTTATCACTTTCACGTATAAACTAGCTAGTTTTTTTGTCGAGCTGAGGTACCCTATAATCCTTGACATTTGTTTGCGTCACTTGTTGTCACCTCTGTAGACGTAGCAGCCAGGTAGAGGCAATGGATGATGATGCAAACAGTAATCGAGTGGTGTCCCATTTCTTAGGGGAACATTCGTACCCCGAGCCCTCTCAGCTCGGTATCGAGGGGCAAAACAAAGACGTAGATAAGGGGAAGGGCAAGGGGTAAGACAGAAATGGGACGCAGCCAGAGTGTCCCCCACGATTCAATATTAAAATGGCACTACTTATAATTCATACTTGGTAAGGCAAGTTTATTTGTGTTGTAGAATGAAAACCTTTCACTCATATGCACAGCTGAACAGAACTCTTGAGCCTGGATTTGCAGTGACATCATGCTGGGAGTGTGTATTTGTGTGCATGTTTATTGTGGTTTTAGTCAAGTACATTGCAGTATTATTCAAGCACTGACATTGAACCATTTGATTACTGCTGTACTAATGCTTTTCATTGGAATTGGACAATTACATTTGCAGGAGTTTTGTATTGGCAGTATTGCATACTGCCACTAGATGGTGCTCTCTGCTTAAACTCTGGTCTTGTACAACTGCACTGTTCAACTTTCTTTTTTCACCTGATTAGTCCACTAAAATCACACTAGTGTAATCAGATAACCCAATAATTAGATGATTTTTCTATTACATGCACAAAACAAATCAAAATACCTGGTGATACGTGGCAGTTAATCATTGGATTTTTAGAATAAGACAAAGACCGAAAGAGAGAGATTTTAAAATAACTCAAAATCTTTAATGACACATTGCTTTGTCGTTTTCTGGAGGATTTTCCTTGCCAAAACCTGCGTGGGAACAAACTGATACACTGCAGCTGATGTCAAACATTCCCTGAGGGTTGAAGCTAACTGGATGCACTGCTCTGCCTGATGCTGTTACGAGCTAGATTTTAATCTGAGCTTTGATTAACCACAATTTGACCTTAAAGAACTGAACTACAACAAGTGAGATGATGTGTGTTAAAAGTCCCTCTCAAATAAAATTAACCAATACTTTTTCAGTTCACTCTCACCTTTTTGTTGAAAATCAAACACAAAACAGGACTATGAACGCTCGTATTGATCACACCCTCCTAAAATGTTGTTTCTTGAATTCGATCTTTCAAAATATAGTCTTTAGTCTGTTTGCTGTTGTGTCCACTGTGTCACTATGGTAACCGCTGATGCCAATAAAGATGCATGTAGAACACCCCCAGCATGATGCCTTTGCAAAGTATCAATAGAAACAAATCAGACTACTCACTTCAGATATAACTATTACATTTGCATAAACACTCATTCATAATCTGATCACTCAAAAAAATCAGATAACAATCAGATTTATGGCGTGTGTTTAAGATGGAAACTGTTACAGCACAAAAATCCTTCAGATAGAGTTTTTAAAGGCGGTGCTGCACAATTACTTAAGGCCTTTCAAGGAAAATGAAGAGGTTCTTTATGACTCACGCTTTTCCTTTGTCACCGTCACCTCATCACTCAATCCACTCTCAATCCACCTTAAGACATCTATTCATTTCATACTCTCTGTAAATATTAGTCTACAGTGTTCTCCTCTACTGCCTCTGGACAATAAATCAAATTCAGCTCACTTTGACATTGGCGAGAAGTGAGAAAAGAAGCATTCATCTGCTCAAAGCTAAAAAGATGCCAGATCTTGTTTTGTTTTATGCACCGCTTTTAATTGACTGTCTTGCCCGATCATAATTATAAATGACTTCTCAGATACTTTGGAAGGGCTTTGAAAATTGCTTTCAGTATTAAAAAAAAAAAAAAAAATGGATCGGTGTTGATGTTTTTGTAGCATAGTTTTTGTGACAGACAACTTGATCAAAGCGCTTTTGGATTTGGTTTTCTTGTAAAGTCGTGTTGGGTATTGTTGAGATAGGGCGAGATACACACAGTGCTGTAAAAAAGTTCACCCTTCCTAATTAGTTATTTTTTTAACACATGTCACATAACTGTTTCAGATCAAACTAATTTAAATATTAAACAAAGATAACCCAAGCTAACACAAAATGCAGTTTTAAGTGCCGATTTTATTTAAGGGAAAAAGCCATCTGAACCCTTTACAACAACAACTGCAGTCAAGTATTTGCTATAACTGGCAATGAGTCCTACTTCACTGTGGAAGAAAAATTAAAAAAATAAAATCAGTTTCCAAGCATGAACCACATTTTTAAAAGGGTAGTGCGTTTTAAAAAAAAAAAGTTAATCTGTATGGGTTTCCTTCTAAAAGTTCCGTGTGTTGACACCGGCTTACCTCTGACACGCTCAGCTGATCCCGGTTCGGCTCGCTTTCTGGAGCTCAGGTAAGTAGGTCCGGTAACTTCCCTGGAACATGAAATAAAGCTCATTTTTTCTTCTCAAAACAAAAACATTTGTCTGAAAGGTGATATATTTGCATCCCAGTATTTGCATGTCCACGAAACATCCATCAGCGTATTTCGCGTATTGTCTGGATTCGTATCACTGCGCGCATATTAGCTCTATTAGCCTGTTCACTTGTAAACTTCCCCTTGCGGTGGACCGCATCTGCCGTACACTTCCGCTAAAGGTTAACAGGCTAATACAGCTAATATGCGCGCAGTGATACGAATCGAGAGACAATACGTGAATGCAATCTACGCTGCTGGATGTTTCGTGGACAACTGTTTGGGGCGCAAATATATCACCTTTTGGATAAATTTGGTTTTGAGAAGAAAAACAAGCTTCATTTCATGTTCCAGGGAAGTTACCGGACCTACTTACGTGGGATCCAGAAAGCGAGCCAAACCGGGATCAGCTGAGAGTGTCAGAGGTAAGCCGGTGTCAACACACAGAACTTTTAGAAGGAAACCCATACAGATTTAAAAACAAAACAAAACGCACTATCCCTTTAAGATCATGCCACAGCATCTCAAGACCACTCCAAAACCCTCATTTTGTTTTTTAAGCTTTTCAGAAGTGGACTGGTGTGCTTTGGATCATTGTCCTGCTCCAAACCCTGACACAACCACCACCAAGTTTCACTTTTACCATGATGTTCTTTTTATCAAATGCTGTGTTCATTTTACGCCAGATGTAACGGGATGCACTCCTTCCAAAAAGTTCAACTTTTGTTTCAGTCCACAGAATATTTTCTCAAAATTAGAACTCTGCCATGCATGCCATTTGCCTTGCCTCTTATGGTTGGATCATGGCTCTCACCGTGGTTCGCTGGAGTCCCAAAGATTTAGAAATGGGTTTACAACCTTTTCCAAACTGAGACTTTGTTTACTTCTTTTCTGCTCCTGAATTTCTTTGGATTGCGGCATGACGACTTGAGTTCAATATGGCAGACTTCACCTTGTCAGAAAGGTTCTATTCAAGTCATCTCTTGATTTTAAAGGTCTGGTTGTGAAATTAATCATATTGTGGAAAGCTGAGTTCAATCAGTTACCTCATTTAACAAGGGGGTAATTACTTTTTCACACAGGATCATGTCAACCCAAACATGCGCCACAGGTAAAATCCTCCAGCTTAGGGCCTGACCAAGCCTAAATAACAAATTATGGGGATGGTCCCCGGGTCAAATATAGAAACAACTTCTCCTGTGCGAGATCAATAAAAGGTCAATCCTCTAATCCTTAACCACTGTAAGGCACTTTGTGCTACAATTTTGTATGAAAAGCGCTTTATAAATATAGTGTGATGTAGGTTTGGAGAGTATTTTTTTATAATACTAATAAATAAAATCACAGAAACAGAATTTTTTTTACTTGGGTTATCTTTGATATGACTTTTATGAAACAGTTAAATGTGACACATGCAAGTATTAGAAGAGAAAGAATGAAATCAGGAAAGGCGCAAATACTTTCTCACAGCACTGCATGTTTGCGTATATATTAGTGTATCGTTTTAAAATCTCTACCACCAGGGCTGAAATGAGCCAAATGATTCTAGTAAAAGGTGTTTGGAGTTTAAAAACACCGTGGAGCACCTCATGTAGCACCACATGACATCACAAGGTGGAACAGAACAGAGAACTCAGCCTAAATATGCAGGTTTGTGTGTTAAACATGTGAGAATGAAACAACAGAACTCCAAAGTTGGTGATGAGGAAACATAACAGATCAGAAAATGGCGTAATATGAGTCCTTTAATTAAACTTTAATTAAATGAATCTTGTGATGTTTTTAAGCCTCGTTACCATTGTATTTTAATTCCATTAGACATCATTTTCCACTAGTTTTGTTATATTAATCGCCGACTTTGGGTCAGGCTGCTTTAAAAATACCTTGTAAATCAATTTGAAACTTGTATTTGTTGTTTTTTTCCAGATTTCTCTCCGCCCGCCTCCCCTCTCAGCGTGCTGTACCCCTCCTATCACATAGAGGGCGACTCCTTTGGCGACTTGGACCCTGTTCCTGCTTGGGACTGGAAAACTGTGTGGATGGAGGAAATGGAGGAAAACTACAAGAATCACTACAACAAACCGTTTGACTGTTAAGACTGAAATACAAACATGGCCCTCAGTCACAAGTGAAAGAATTTATAAAAGAATAAATAAAGCTACACTTCCAGGCAAACGTCTGGACCACAGACTGTATACAGATGTGGAGTAAGGGAGCGGGACGTCACCTATAGCGTTCAGCTCCAGTCAAATGAAGCTCATGAGGCTAGCAATTATAGGAATTTATTATTGGACAAAATGGTGAAATAAAACCAGGATCATGTAAAGCAGTTTAATGCGAACATTAAGATAATTTTTCAATGTAAAGTCATTGGAGCTGGAAGTGGGGGCTAATGGGTAAACTACAGCTCTGGAAAAAAGGAGACCACTGCAAAATTCACTTATGTGTTTGGGCAAAAGGAAATTTTGTGTTGGAGTCTAAACTACTGACATCATTTCCCCCAAATTCCAAATAAAATATTATCGTTAAGATCAGTGTTTCCCAACCAGGAGTATGCGAGCACATTGCAGGGGGTACATGGCAGTGTTGCTGCTAGGTGCAGGGGGAGATTTTTTTTAATTCTAATTTGAGTTAAAGAGAGAAAATGCCTGAAAATTAAAATGTCAAATTAAGGAGATGAAATAAAATTATTTTCATTTAATAATCTGTTGTGTCACGTTCTACTTTAGAATTATCAACACGTATGAGTGAGGGGGTACTCGAGGTATGACAAAAAGGCTCAGGGGGTACACAAGACAAAAAAGGGTGGGAAACACTGGTTTAGGTTTGGCATTTATTTGGAGAAAATGACAAATGATCAAAATAACAAAAAAGATACATGTTTTCAGACATCAAACAATGCAAAGAAACAAGATCAAAATCATTTTCAAACAACATAATACTAATGTTTACACTTAAGAAGGGTTCAGAAATCAATATTTGGTGCGATAACCCTTATTTTTAATCACAGTTTTCATGCGTCTTGGCATGCTCTCCACAAGTCTTTCACATTGTTCTTGGGTGACTTTATTCCACTCCTGGTGCAAGAACTGAAGTAGCTCAGCTTTGTGTTTGTGTTGGAATTCAACAGATGCTGGAATGGAATGGCTGTAATACATGTAGAGATGCTGATTTCAGAAAAAAATGCAGTGGTCTCTATTTTTTCCAGAGCTGTACATTATGTCACTGAAGGCATCAAAATGATGATCAATATGAATGAACACATTTGGAATGTAGTTACGGGAGATTTCCAGAATAATCTTTTTCCATACAGACCCCGGAGTTCGGCTCAAACACAGCCCGTCCAGATTTTTCTTTGAGTTTAGAGCGTTTGAAGGAAAGGTGCATCCAAACCTTTTACTGGTAGTGAATTCAGTCAGTCAATCACAAGTGAAATTTATAAATTGATACTTTGCAGGTGGTGTCAAACATTCCCTGGGGGTGTGACACTAACCGTAGGCACTGCTCTATCTGAAGGGTTTTTTTTTTTACTTTAATCTGAGCTTTGTTTTAACACAATCCGACCAAAAAGAACTCACTTTGCTGGAACTAAAACAGTGAGCTAGCTTTGTGGTTTTGAACAAGTTTCTCTCAAATATCTTTAGTCACAAGCTGCATTAGCCAGCAGTGTTTCAGTTCATCACTCTCCACTTTATTGAAAAAACTCAACAGGCCCATGAACTCACTCATTGATCGCAGGCTCCTGAAAATGTGCCGTTTAAAAATCAGTTTTGTGGTTTTTCTTGAGTTTTCGTGTCATTTTGGAACATCGCCGTTCATGTACACGTAGACGTAGGCGATGTCTCTGCAGAGTATCAGTATGAATAAAGAATAAAACATTTTGAGATTTGACTCCACTTCTCAGGGCAGTCCTTTTCACATCCTTCAAATAAAATGGAAATAAAACTTAAACTCCAAGTTCTCTCATTACAGCAAAGCTTCCCACCCCTGTTTTTTTGTTTTTGTTTTTGACAAACGCAGTCATTAGGATCCAAGATACACTCCCAGAAGTTGGCTCATTTTATGTTTTATTTTACAGATTTATTCGTAAAAATATGTACCAGATATATTTTTTCCTGGTTCTTTCTACAGAGGTGTAAATATGCAACAGATTTTACAAATGTTATTTAAAGAACTTTTGGAACTAATTTTCATAATGTCCCTGAAAAGTAGTTTTAGTTTTATATAATAACTTTGATGATTTAGACTTTAGAAAGGTGACGCTAAAGGTGCACTGTGTAACCCCTGAGGTGGAGGACCCTGTATTTGGAGAGGTTATTGCCTTGCCTGGAATGTTCCACAGTAGGGCATTAAAAATATTTTCTTGCATTTGTTCAAAAATTAGATCAAAAATACTTTAAAAAACACGAATTCTCCATAGATCTGACCCTTAACCTGTCTTTTTTTCATACAGTGGAATAATCAAGGCAAAACAAGTAATCTCCATGGCAACAAGCACCACTAGACATGTTACACAGTACACCTTCAAGTTTCTGTTTATTTTATTCAATTAAAAATATGTTGCCCCCAAATTAACCTGTGGTACAAATTGACATTGAGAATTGAATTGCTTAGTCTGTGCAAACTTACCGACTGAAATTTAAACTATAGAAATGATAGATCTGCAAAAGTTTTCTATTTTGTATTTGCTGAATGACGTGTTGTGATTTATAACTTCTCTGGATGTTTGAAATAAAAGCTGAATTTTGTATGCAAACTCCAGCTGCCCTTCCTTCTGCCTACAATCACATACATTCAAATGAGGTTTGCTTGTCATCATGAATACAAAAGCACTGTTCAAGTTTTTGGACTCGATCTGCTTCTGAGATAAGTGTCTAAATCTCATTTACATTGATAAGATGAACTGAAAATCAATTGACTGTGCTGGTTAGCTAATGCAGGGGTCGACAACCCGTGGCTCAATACAGTGGTCCCTCGTTTATCACTGTGGTTACGTTCTAAAAATAACCCACGATAAGTGAAATCCACAAAGTTGTCAGATTTATATTTTATAATTAGTCTCCATGTTTTAAGGCTGTAAACGCCTCACCACACACATTCTACACTTTTCTCAAACTGGAATTAACGTTTTCTCACATTTCTCTCTTGTCCATCCATCCATTTTCTTCCTCTTATCCGGGGCCGGGTCGCGGGGGCAACAGTCTAAGCAGGGACGCCCAAACCTCCTTCACCCCGGACACTTCCTCCAGCTCCTCCGGGGGGACCCAAGGCGTTCCCAGGCCAGCCGGGAGACAGTCCTTCCAGCGTGTCCTGGGTCTTCCCCGGGGCCTCCTTCTGGTGGGACATGCCCAGAACACCTCCCAAGGGAGGTGTCCAGGAGGCATCCGAAACAGATGCCCGAGCCACCTCAGCTGCTCCTTGACATGAAGAAGCAGCGGCTCTACTCCGAGCTCCTCAGCCTATCTCCAAGGGTGCACCCAGCCACTCTGCGCCAAGAGAGAGCCACTCTTGATTTAAACAAACTTTCGTAGATTCAACAAAAAGAAACAAGTGTATTTTGTGTTTATTTCACAGTGCTTATAGCCGAGCCTTTTCGTCCTGGCACCACTTCGCTGTGGCGGGTTTTGTCAGGGAGAAAACTTGCAAACATACAGCATTTCAAAGTCACACGGCGATCGAACATTTATATAAATCTGGCAAACTGAACACATCCTGTACAGGAGACACGGAGGAGAATGACTGACGAATCGGCAAAGGTCTACAGTCGCTTAGCCAATCAGGACGCAGAAATGCGCGTTGATACACTATTAAAAAAAACCCAAACAAACTGTAATTTAAAAAAATCCGCGAAACAGCAAGGCCACGAAAAGTGAACCACGATATAGCGAGGTAGCTGTATTCAATTAAAATTACAATTTTATTTCATTTTCAAAATGTAATTCTATGAGACAAAGGCAAAAAAGCCGTTATATGCAGTGTTATTTCATTTTAAATTTCAAAAGGGTTTTGTGGCTCCCAGTGTTTTCTTTACTGTGTGAACAAGTCCAAATGGCTCTTTGAGTGGTAAAGGTTGCTGACCCCTGAGCTAATGTATTCAAGATATTTATTTAATGATATTGTTTTACATCAAAATTGCATCCGTTTATACAATAGATTTAGACAGACTTGCTTAAAAATTTATATTTTGAATATATTTAACTTGCACTTCTTTATTCAAGAAATAAATATCTTAAGACATCAAGTGCACACAAGAAACTACTGTTTTTGCCTTATTTTGCATAAATTTCCTATTTTGACCCAATACTATATCTTGGAAACTATAGCCAATCAGCACTGACTTATTTTCTATTAGTGATTAGTCTGTGCTTGGTGATTTGAATTAAACTCATGCAAAAAAGGCAGTAAAAGGAAAGAGGGGGTATGGCACTTCTATGGGGTTTTAACTGCTAACACCACATTTAGACCACCACATTACCTATTGTTTTGAAAATGCTATAGTTGCTGAAAAGAATGCGTTTAATAATGTATTTAATGAGGTTCTGTTTTTGACTCTGAGACCCCTTCCCTATGCTCCCTCTTCAAAACACTACCACAACATCTGATTTGTCCTGCATGTTGAAACTACTGCACGTCGCATCAGGTTTGTGAAATTGTAGTGTATCGTTTTGTATCCTGCATTTATGTGTTTATGAAGAATGTGTGTGGGAGCATGGGTGACACAGGCTTGTGGGCTGAGCGTTAGACAAAACTGGTTCCAATAGGACCCAGGAGAGATCACTTAGACACTTTATTGATCCACAAGGGAAATTGTTAGGTACAGTAGCTCACTCAAATATAACAGAAGGTAACAAAAATAGATCGAATAGCAAAAAGAGCAATTATAAAAAAAATATAAATAAATAAAATGTACAGCTCTGGAAATAAAGACCACTGCAAAATGATCAGTTTTTCTGATTTTACTACTTATGTGTTTGGGCAAAACATTTTTATTTGAGTCTAAACTGACATTTCCCCCAAATTCCAAATAAAAATTGTTCAGAGCATTTATTTGCAGAAAATGACAAATGGTCAAAACAAAAAAAACACATGGTTTTCAGATTTCAAACAATGCAAAGAAACAAGATCAAATTCATTTTAAAAACATAATACTAATGTTTACATTTAAGAGTTCAGAAATCAATATTTGGTGCAATAACCTTTATTTTTAATCACAGCTTTCATGCGTCTTGGCATGCTCTCCACAAGTCTCACATTGTGGCTTTATTCCACTCCTGGTGCAAGAACTGAAGTAGCTCAGCTTTGTGTTGGAATTCAACAGACGCTGGAATGGAATGGCTGTAATACATGTAGAGATGCTGATTTCAGAAAAAAATGCAGTGGTCTTTTATTATTTCCAGAGCTGTATGTACATGTACAAATCAGAGTAAAATAGAAAAGTAATGAAGTTTAAAATACAACGTCCAATCACAGCTATATCACAAGATTACTCAAACATACCTGGACGACCTCAAACATCATCTTTGGGCATGTTTTTCAAGAGGGAACATTATAAAGCACCAAAAGTCCATTTTACAGGATTTCCTCTTAAAAAAAAATAAAAAAGGCACTACACTTATTTAAAAAGATGTACCGTACTTTTTGGACTATAAGCTGCTACTTTTTTCCCCCTCACACTTCAGACCCTGCGGGTTATAGTCAGGTGCGGCTTATGGATTAATTCTTTATCAAGATAGCGAATGTAGCGTGTAACCCTAGCTCCACTGCATGCGTCAGGTATCAACAGTTCTGTGATATTGAGTTCAGGGGGGGTTTACCCTTAAAAGGAATATTAACGTTTTTACAATCCAAACCTTATTTCAGTAATTAAAGTCGTTTTACTCACCCATAGCACTTTGGTGTCATTTGGAGCAGTTGCGTAGATAGTAGTTTAGCAATATCCGTAACGTGAGTGCCTGGGGCAGGCTATTGCAGTCACCAAATAAACTCACTTTTCAAATTACAGAAGCTCAATGTCTTAGTCTACACTTTCGTTTGAGTCAAAAGGTTGCCTCTAGTCTGAAATTTAGCCATAGTTTCGAGTAGATGAGGAGGCCAGTGCGCATGCGCTCATTCACAGCTGATTTCGCTCTCAGCTCCCGGGACCCAAACATGAAAGGTAAAGCTGTAAGATGTTTGGACCATTCCATTATGTTTGCAGTACCCACTTCAGTCAGGATGATTTTTTAATCAGCAAAGGAAAAGAAAGAAGGCCAGCGGATTAGTAATGCGATACCGATGGCTGTTCTCTGCTGCTCCTAAAACTGTCTCGGCTTCATTCTTTCTGTATCCATTCTGTCTCCTCATCCGTATACTCCTCTTCAGTCCTCAGTCCTCCATAAGTCCTCTTCAGGCGGCATGGTGGCTGAGTGGCTAGAGCTCATGCTTCACAGCAAGAAGGTTCCGGGTTCGATCCCCACATGGCACGCAAGATTTGGGTCACCCAAGCCTTCTGTGTGGAGTTTGCATGGTCTCCGTGTCTGGGTGGGTTTCCTCCGGGCACTCCCCCATAGGCAAAATCCTCCAGCTGAGGTCCTGACCAAACTGAAGCAAGAAGATCATGGAGATGGTCCCCGGGCGCAGTAATGTGCTGCCCACTGCTCCTAATAACAGGATGGGTTAAATGCAGATAAGTATTTCTCCTGTGTGAGATCAATAAAGTCACTTCTCTTCAGCCCCAAAGTCCAAATCTTCTGCCATGTGTCGCTCGCAACAGAAAAGTTATTAGCGTCTTATCTGCAAATCAGCTGTGAATGCGCGCATGCTCACTGTCCTCATCTACTTGAAACTATGGCTAAATATCGGATTAGAGGCCACTTTTGACTCAAACGAAAGTGTAGACTAAGACATTGAGCTTCTGTAATTTGAAAAGTGAAAGTTTGTGTCTGCAATCGCCTGCCCCAAGCACTCACATTTACGGCTATCGCTACACCACAACATCTACGAAACTGCTCCAAATGACACCAAAGTGCTACAACTTGTTTCATTACTGAAATAAGGTTCAGATTGTAAAAAAAACGTTAATATTCCTTTAAAGTTAAACTTGAAACTTTATTTTAAGGCTTCCAGGGGCTACAGGCTGGCCATTTTACAGTTGTTTTACTGCCAGAATTTACGTCAATTAAAATGTTTAAAAAAAAAAAAAATCCTTGTGTACCATCTTTCTGTGTAAATATCTCAAGTTACAATGTGGACACTTGTGGCTTATAGTCAGGTGTGGCTTATATATGTACAAATCTTAATTTAAAAAAATTTGGTTGGTGCAGCTTATAGTCAGGTGCGCTCTGTAGTACAAAAAGTACGGCACTATGTAACTTCAGATGGATGGTCCGCCACCCGCTTGTGTCATCTACAAGCCAGCTCTCTGGAGAGGCAAACCCAGAAATTCAATACTGTATACTGTTGCCAGTTACTTTGAAACAGTAATCTGACTACTTCTTTAAAAAGTAAGTTACGTTACTGACTACTTGCTTTTAAAACTAACTAAGTTAGATTACTTTTAGTTACTTTGAGCAGAGGGCTATTATATTATATTATTTTTATAGGCCTATTATATATTATAGGCCTATTACATATTATATTATAGGCCTATTACAGGGGGTCCTCGGGTTACGACGTTGATCCGTTCTTAAGACGCGTCGTAACCCGAATTTCGTCGTAAGTCGGATTTTGACTTTGATTTTCCAACCAAAGCACCAATAACCTTTCCATCTCAATAATTAGACCACTACGCTGCTTGGTTATCACTGTCGCTTTCATAGGAGCAGATCAGAGCCCACATCAGGTACTTCCGCCCACATTGGGCACGCACACGAGGCCGTCTTTGCCCTACAACCACAACAAAGCGTATTCTTCCGCCCTGCGCCGCTCATGTTTGTTTACATCTCTTACCACGCAAGACGGAATGACGCGTAAAATATAAATTATATATATATAACTAGAAAAGCATGTTCTGTGAGGCAGCTCAGTATCGTTACTGGTAGGGATCTTAGATACAAGGGCACGAAACGATGGTGAGTCAACAGTGTTCACAGGCAGCATTTCATCAACCACATAATGCCCAACCATCCTATTCAACTCCGCCCCACTTACTGGTTTTACACAGTAGTCGAGTTGTAAAATGGGAAGATGGTGAAATTTTTCATTTGTGACATATTTTCCGGGGGGGCAGGGCAGAATTAGAAGGTACCTTGTTAAAATGGAAATGCTTTTATAACAAAAAGTCCATATAATCGTTCAATAATACACAGGATATGTTATCACACACACCTTAGTCCTGGTTTAGTCCCGGTTTAGACCTGGTTCTGTCCTGGTTTAGTGCCGAAATAATCTGATACGACTCACCCATAAGAACGCGGTCACTCCAGATAGTTTGCGTATAGACGTGTAAGCAAGCGTCGGGTATATCCGTGGTCTTTCAGAAGCACCGGAGAAAAGGACATAATCCCAAATTTATCCCGTGTCCCGAGGCGAGACTTCCTTCTTACGTAGCAAGTTAAGGATTCTTCTCTTGGAAATCCCGCGTAAATATCACGCAGCTCGCTCACAGCTTATCGGCGAACAGGCGCAAACACAACAGAGCTAATCATGATTGGCGGGAGCGTGATCAGTGCGTAATTATACTGCAACATACATGTTTGGAAGCTGATCTGACTTTGGCGCCGCGGAGCCGAGATGACGTAACCTCGTAAGAAACGTGTAGCCAAAAAGTGAACCTTGACGAAGCCTCTCGGATGAGCGGCGAAACGTTTAACCAAACAAACTTTGTCCAGTTGACAAATTGAACTTCTCCTTTGATCGTGTAGCCAAAAAATAAATGTAACCTACGTTCCCCCGAAATGCAGAAATAGTAACGCACGGTGTATTAGATAAGTAACTTTAATCTGACTACTGGTTTTGAAATAGTTGTGTTACACTACTCGTTACTGAAAAAAGTAGTCCGACTACAGTTACTGGCATCACTGACTGTATAGCATTTCAGGCAAAAAAATCAAATCTCCATGAAGGTGGCTCAGAAGAGTTATAGTGCCCCCTTTTTATTCACATCTCAAACAAACCTTGGACTTGTTTGTTTCATTGGTGCATCCTGCGTAGACCCTTTTCTATTCCAGAAACTACTCTACGACAGCAGCTATTGAACTCTAAACTGCATCACTTCAGTGTGCACCGGCGCTTGTCGAACGCACAGACAAAATCCATCCAAACCTAAACCAGTTTTCTACAAACATTTATATAAAACATGAAATACAAATCTGAAGTGTCAGAGGCGGTTTTGAGACCCTGAAAGAAAGAAATATTTTTCATATGAATTATAATGGATATCTTGAGGCCAGTTTTGTTTTTATAGTCAATGTTTACCATTGCAAGATAGGACCAGTGCCAAATTCAAATACGCATTGCCAGTTGAATTTTTTTTTTTTTACATTTGAATATCATGAACTTCTGAATGTGAACATAGGCCTTCTGTATTCATAAC
Source organism: Paratrypauchen microcephalus (assembly GCA_036785185.1). Classification (NCBI taxonomy): domain Eukaryota; kingdom Metazoa; phylum Chordata; class Actinopteri; order Gobiiformes; family Gobiidae; genus Paratrypauchen; species Paratrypauchen microcephalus. Next base: position 591,317 of record JAVJIX010000160.1, read on the forward strand.
TACACTGTGCAGCTGTCATCATTAAACAATCCCTGGGGGTGTGATGCCAACTTTAAGCACTGCTCTGTCTGAGGCTTGTTAGATTTAAATCTGAGTTTGTTTGTTTTTTTTATTAAACAGTCTGACCAGAAAGAACTGAATTTGTTGGCATCACAACAGGTGAGCCGATTTGTGCAGCTAAAGTCCCTCTCAAATAACATCACTGCCCCTGGAGTTTTCAGACAATTATTTGGCAGCGTTTGCTAAAGTGTACACTGCGTCTCCATGGTAACTGATGAACATTCCTCCATACACATACACCCCCAGTGCGATGTCGCTGCAAAGTATCAGTAAGATACTATGCTTGGACCAAGTAAAGGAATTTGTTACAAAAGTTTTCAAAGCCCCAACTCTGGACTTTGCAGACCTGTATTCTAGTAAACCAGCCAAGTTCATATCAGGACAGTACAAGTCCACTTCTCTCCTCTCATAACATCGTCCCCGTTAGACCCGTGGGCAGAACGACCCCCTGCAGTAGATAATGACTGGAGAAGGAAGCCAACACTTAGACTTCATCTATTTGCCTCACTACAGCGGCTAATTACAAACCTATACAAGGGAATAATTAGCGACTGGATCCGTGTTTACCCAGGGAAATGGACATTTAAATATGAATTGCTGTGTTCTTGTCAAGGTACCACGTTCCACTATTGGATACAGTGTACAGTGGTACCTCACCTTAAGACCCAACAAACGAAAATTCCAAGTTACAAAACGCCTTCACGTTAAATTTTGGTCTCGATAGAATTCAAATAATGAGCGCTCAGCCACACACACATGCTTTTCTCAGACTGGATTTAAACTTCTCACGTTTGTCTCTCGTTTAAACACTCAAACTTTCAACAAAATATATTAATAGTGAAGTGTGGGGGGGAAGAAGACTGCGCGCGGACACGTGTGATAGCGCAGCATGACCCGGTGTACTCACGAGACCCGTGCCTCCTCTAGACCAAATCAAATCATATAATATTTATAAATATACAAAAATAAAAAAATTGTAGCACAAAGCTGCAAGCAGGTCTAAACCAGGATTAAATCACCGCGGCTTTTGCCTGCGTTCGTTCATGCGCTCGGACTGCGTGCGGTTCCGATAGAAGGCACATCCCCTCCCCTCAGCAGTGACTCGTGAGGCACACCGGTGCTGCTGCTAATAGCAGAGCTAGCACGAAACCAGGAAATGGACCCGCACGCGGCGCTTTAATCCTGGTGTCCAGTCCTGGTCCGGTCCAGGTATAGACCTTGTTTGGTCCACGTTTAGTCCTGGGTCTACAGTCTCTTAGCCAATCAGGACGCAGAACAGTGTTACACTATTAAAAAAAAAAAAAAAAAGTTACACTATATAAAAAAAAAACAACTTGGAACGGTGCCTTGGAACGAATCAGGCCTTTTCCATTGAAATAGCTACTCAACTTACGAAAAATTCACGTTACGAAACCACTTCTGGAACGAATTAATTTCATAAGGAGAGATACCACTGTACTTGATAGAGATAGCAAAAATGCTTTCTCTTGAAAATAGAGCTGCAGAGTACGCAATAGTCTTTATAATATATACTTTTTATGGTGGATTACAGTGTATAGGCAGTAGCTTATGATAATTAAGGCCTAGATGCATACTAAGTTTTGCTAGACAGATTGGTAGCTCATAGTACACTAAAAATAGCAAAAAAAAACAAACAAAAAAACCACAAAAGCTATAGGGCCTGTATTACATTTTTATATTTATGTTGTATTGCTGGAATTGTGTTTTGAGTCATTCACACAAGTTTAAAGGTCCCATGGCATGAAATTTTCACTTTGAGGTTTTTGAACGTAAAGGAAAAGTAACGTTTTTTTTACAATCTGAGCCTTATTTCGGTAATAAAACAAGTTGTTTTACTCACCCATAGTAATTTGGTGTCATATGGAGCACTTCCGGAGATGTTTTAGATTTGCGATCTCCATAATGTGAGTACTCGGGGCACTTGTTTGCGGTCTCCAAATAACAAACTTTAGCACTTTTCAAAATCATAGAAGCCCGATGTCTTAGCCTACGATTTTGTGTGGTCAAAAGTGGCCTGTAATCCGAAATTTAGCCATAGATTCGAGTAGATGAGGAGGCCAGTGCGCATGTGCGGACTGTGCTCTCAGCTCCCGGGACCCAAACATGAAACGCAAAGCTGTAAACTATGGCTAAATCTCGGATTACAGGCCACTTTTGCTTCAAACGAAATCGTAGATTAAGACATCGAGCTTCTATGATTTGAAAAGTGCTAAAGTTTGTGTTATTTGGAGCCCGCACGGGGCATATTACATGCTTGGGGAATATATCCCCGGGTCGCCCGAGCCTTTCTGTGTGGAGTTTGCATGTTCTCCCCGTGTCTGGGTGGGTTTCCTCCACCAACCCAAAACATGCACCATAGGTACCTCCAGCTTAGGTCCTGACCAAGCCGAAGCAAGAAGATCATGGAGATGGGTCCCCGGGCGCCCTAATGTGTGCTGCCCACTGCTCCTAATTTTTTTTTTAATATATATATATATACAGTCAGGTCCATAAATATTGGGACATCAACACTATTTTCATCTTTTTGGCCCTGGACACCATCACAATGGATTTGAAATGACACAAACAAGATGTGCTTTAAGTGCAGACTTTCAGCTTTAATTTGAGGGTATTTGCATCCAAATCAGGTGAACGGTGTAGGAATTACAACAGTTTCTACATGTGCCTCCCACTTTTTAAGGGACCAAAAGTAATTGGACAAACTAAACAATCATAAATCAAACTGTCACTTTTTAATACTTGGTTGCAAATCCTTTGCAGTCAATGACAGCCTGAAGTCTGGAATGCATTGACATCACCAGACGCTGGGTTTCGTTCCTGGTGATGCTCTGCCAGGCCTCCACTGCAGCTGTCTTCAGTTCCTGCTTGTTCTTGGGGCATTTTCCCTTCAGTTTTCTCTTCAGCAAGTAAAATGTATGCTCAATTGGATTCAGGTCAGGTGACTGACTTGGCCATTCCATAACATTCCACTTCTTTGCCTTAAAAAACTCTTTGGTTGCCTTCGCAGTATGTTTCGGGTCATTGTCCATCTGCACTGTGAAGCGCCGTCCAATGAGTTTTGAAGCATTTGGCTGAATATGAGCAGATAATATTACCCGAAACACTTCAGAATTCATCCTACTGCTTTTGTCAGCAGTCACATCATCAATAAAAACAAGGGAACCAGTTCCATTGGCAGCCATACATGCCCACGCCATAACACTACCACCACCATGCTTCACTGATGAGGTGGTATGTTTTGGATCATGGGCAGTTCCTTTCTTTCTCCAAACTCTTCTCTTCCCATCATTCTGGTACAAGTTGATCTTTGTCTCATCTGTCCATAGGATGTTGTTCCAGAACTGTATCGGCTTTTTTAGATGTTTTTTGGCAAACTCTAATCTGGTCTTCCTGTTTTTGAGACTCACCAATGGTTTACATCTTGTGCTGAAGCCTCTGTATTCACTCTGGTGAAGTCTTCTCTTGATTGTTGACTTTGACACAGAGACGCCAACCTCCTGAAGAGTGTTCTTGATATGGCCAACTGTTGTGAAGGGGTTTCTTTTCACCAGGGAAAGAATTCTCCTGTCATCCACCACAGTCGTTTTCCGTGGTCTTCCGGGTCTTTTGGTATTGCTGAGCTCACCGGTGCGTTCTTGCTTTTTAAGAATATTCCATACAGTTGATTTGGCCACACCTAATGTTTTTGCTATCTTTCTGATGGGTTTGTTTTGCCTTTTCAGCCTAATGATGGCTTGCTTCACTGATAGTGACAGCTCTTTGGACCTCATATTGAGAGTTGACAGCAATTCAATTCCAAATGCAAACTTTGAATGAACTTTTGTCTGCTTATAAATGAGATAATGAGGGAATCACACACACCTGGCCATGGAACACACCTGGCCATGGAACAGCTGAGCAGCCAATTGTCCAATTACTTTTGGTCCCTTAAAAAGTGGGAGGCACATGTAGAAACTGTTGTAATTCCTACACCGTTCACCTGATTTGGATGCAAATACCCTCAAATTAAAGCTGAAAGTCTGCACTTAAAGCACATCTTGTTTGTGTCATTTCAAATCCATTGTGATGGTGTCCAGGGCCAAAAAGATGAAAATACTGTTGATGTCCCAATATTTATGGACCTGACTGTATGTATATATTATATATATATATATATATATATATATATATATATATAAAATGGGTTAAAATGCAGAGAAGAATTTCTCCACTGTGAGATCAATAAAGTCACTTCTTCTATATTATATGCCCCGAGCTATGGCTAGAAGTCGCGCTAGGCTAACCGCAAAGCTTAAAACATCTCTGGAAGTGCTTCATATGACACCAAAGTGCTATGGGTGAGTAAAACAAACTTGTTTTATTACCGAAATAAGGCTCAAATTGTAAAAAAAAAAACACGTTACTTTTCCTTTAATGTGAGCTCCCCTACCCTGTTTAGGCCCCCCCATGGCTAAAAGTTGCGAAATGTCTAAACTGAGCATTTGCTCAAACGGGCGATTCTGAACAAGGCACCTTATTGACGTCAGATCGAAAAATGCAGCTCCACCCCCGTCTGTGTCTCTACTCAGCGTCTCTGTATATCACGCCCATAGAGTTTGGACTGCGGAGGAGCTACGCAATGCGAAATGCGTCTTTTTATTTGCCTGGAGGCACGTGCGAGTGTTTCTAGGCTCGGAAGTCCTTTACCTGACTCTCTGGACCTCTGAAACAGCAATGGTTTAATTTTATTTTTCTGTGGAAATGTGGTTATTTTTCAATGGAACGCTTCTCATCTCCTCCTCCGCGCAAAAACGCAGAAGTGAGAGCCAGCCACAGCGCACAGCTGAAGGAGAGTGGAGAGTTTGGCCACGCCCCCACCCACTACTATAGGCCATCTCTGTCCTCCTCATTTGCATTCAAGCAACAACGCCCATAATGGAGTGTTCCAGAGACATATTTATGACTCTCATCTTATCTCTCTTTCTCATGCACTGAGTCTTGATTTTGAAGGATTCATTTACAGTATTAGGGAACCATTAAGGAGCCATATAAAAGCATCAAGAAGTACCATGTCATGGGACCTTTAAAAACACATAAATCCTGCATGAGTTCTTTCACCTCATCTTTACCAGATCACTCAAACATGTGAATGAAAGAAAACACAATTTGAGGTATGTTTTGGTGAGATAACAGCATTCCAACTTATTACCACACAGGCAACTTGGACTCAAATGCAACACAAAGGAATGCAGTCAAAACCAAAGGCCTTGGTTCAATTCAACAGAAAGTGTCCTAAAGCTTAATATGACAAATCAGGCTGACAAACAACAATGGAACTAAAATATCCTCCAAAACTGTGAAATTCTATAGTTAGAAACGGGCTTGGAAATAACTCAAACAGATTCTTCAAACAGGGAACAATGCAGATTTGCACAAATTACAAACAACAGATTTGAAAGTAAGAGTTTCAAATACAGAGCCTGAGACTCATCAACAATCTAGCAAGAAGTGACTGGGCAGAGGGAGTTTATATAGACGACGCTGAGATGATCGGGGGAATGAGCGGCAGCTGCAGGAAAAACAGGGAGGAAGAAAAAAGATGGACTGGATCAGGCTAATGGAGCTGGACTGGGGATAAACATGTAAACAACAGGCAAAACTTATCTTAGTTTTATTTTTTATTTAATATTTCTTTATTTAATAGGGACAGTACATATTAATGAACATCTACAATACGCCACATTATAGCAAAAATGCTCATTTCCATCTGTAGTCCCTGGGCAGGTGACACCACAGCAAAAACAACAAAAACAATAGCCATTTCCCAATTCAGAGAGTGCACGTTTCGGAGCGTGGTTTGAAGGGGATGTGCGTCACATCCGGCGCGACAACTGCTGTCCCATTTCGTTTTTGTCCCATGCACAGTTAACACACGGTCCGAAGACCGCAGTCGTTTCCATGGAAATCGGGGCGTGGACATGCACGCTTTGCACACTTAAAAGCCCCAGCATGCACAGCGCGGCAGGATATATGACTACAAAGATGGACTCGCCAGCAACATTGCCATGTGACAGTTGCGACTTCACTATAAAATGTGTGTACTGGTTCACCTCACCTACAACTATGCTACATGAAACTCTTCATAAACTACGCTAAACGTGTGATGGTTGCCGTAAAGGCATAGTTCACGGCACCTGTATTACCGTTCACATGCTTTTTGCCTTACACTTCTATATTTCCTTTGCTGTTGTAATGCTGGATATTCTACAGTATAGCCATGTCCCAATTCGAAGTATTACTAGTAGTAATAGAATAATATTTTTGTCTTTAGGGAACAAGGAGCAGACCACCCGGCTCATTGAGCTGAGGCGGGACCTGTTCCATTTTGCAGACGCCCATGCGATCCACGGACTGCACTCAGGGCTGAGCAAGTCTGCACCGCCTCGACTGCAGGCTGAGACCACACTCCGAACCGTGCACTCTCTGAATTGGGAAACGGCTAAAGACAAGTGACAATAACAGCAGTTAAACATTAAAAGTGTCCACAAGTCTGGTTTTCCTTTAGCCGCTGTTTCAAGTGTGATTTGAAGTGTCCAGTGTTGGAGTCTCTCTTACTGATGATGGGAGAGAGTTCCAGAACTTAGTGCCTCTGACTGAGAGCACAGTTTGTCTGAATGTAGTGCGTCTATGTGGGACCTCACAGTTCCCCTGGGCTGTGGCCCTAGTTCCCATCCCACTGACAGTCTTTGTTTTAATAAAATCCTGTAATGGAGGAGGAGCTCATGCAAAACTTTATATACAGTGTATTGGAACTGTTGTATATTGTGTTCTTCCAGCCTGCTAGAGGGCGCTAGTTGCAATTGTGGTGATGCTTTGGCCAGTGGGTAGCCAGAAGTAGACAGCTAGCTTGTTGAGTGTTAATCAGACCATGATGTTTTTTTGGTGTTCAATCTGAAGCCATCCTCTCATTTCCAGCCCTTTGAGTGGCAATATGAGTGAGTTTTATGTTGAATATCAATGTTGGCATGTATATTTGTGGCACTTTGTCTAAGTTTGTTGTGTTTGTATGAGACTTATTTGAGATGTTCCAGTAGTAATAATGTGTTTTGTATCATTGCAGTTTCACACTTTTTTGCATTAAATCCTCGTCAAATACAACACCTGCCTGTTCCTTGGAGGAAATGATGCAAGAGAGAGTTTAGCTGGCTGTGAATCTCAATTAGGACACGGGGTCACGTTGGGTGCAACAGTACATACAGTATAAAACATCCATATTTGAAATGAACAAAATTATTAAAATGAAGTAAGTTGTACTTGTCTAAAATAGTCCAGAGGTGAACTGAGAATGGTTTCTTGTCAAATATTTTTTACAGCTTTAAAAAAAAAACACTGGTTTGAGTGTTGTGCCCATGTGGTTCTGCAGATCTCTATATGAGACAGAATCATGGAGTGTAAAAACATTCGTGCCGCATATAGAGTCATAAAAGATCTTGCCTGTCTAAAATTCACCAAGTTAAAATTAACAGTTTTTGTTAGATGCTTAATATCTTAAAGCTCACAAGAATCCATTTTGGGTCATATAGGACCTTTACGCATCTTACAATCTCCATTGATTTAACATTAGGCTCTATTCCTTGGGGATTCTAGTCTTAGTGAGCCTATATATTAACTTGAAGTCTGCGAGATGACTACTGTTTCAAATGCAAAGTTGTAACTGCCAACGCTGCGCTCAGTCTGTTGAGAATTTAACCGTCTTAATATTTAGAAACCGAGCTGTGTTGGAGCCAGGCAAGCTGATTTGCCACGCCATAAAACAGCATTTAAGGTCTTGGGGCGACTTCAAACTTTCCACTATTTAACCGTGTTGTCACCGTATGCACGTAGCTGCCAGCGCTGGATTACAATGCGCTTTGTGGACAGCCAATGGGATTATCCTGTCTGCCTCACTTTCCATATGTTTCTACAGGAAGCCCCCCAGGACCAGAGCCATGGAACAGAGCGGACCACCCACCCATCCACCTACCACATAAAATCACCATGTTACCACACAGTACGGCTGCGTCACATTAGCCCATATGCACGCGCTGCTTCAGTCGCCCTCCAGGGTCTTCCAGCTTCATAGCCTTAAAACTGTGCCAAATAGAGCTTTATATAACACATGGTGGAACACAATGAAATACAAAATGAGAACTTCGCACTTCAATTTCTTAAAACGGCGCGTTGGAGGAGAGGGAGCTTTAACGCAATGAAGAAAAAGTAGTATTTTATTTTACATTTTAGGTACCTGTATTTACTTAAAGGTGCACTGTGTAACTTTGGTTGAGGTTCCGTCACCTTCTTGTTTCTATGGATATGTCATTGCTTTGCCTGGAATGTTCCACAGTATGACATTAAACAGCTCGGCCTCAGATTTATTCAATTACAGGTGCATTTATAGCTCAAAAATACCTAAAAACAGGCACTCTGACTCTCCACAGACCAATAACTTCAAGATAAGATAAGATAAGACTTTATTGATCTCACACAGGAGAAATTTACTTGCCACAGTAGCTCCAGGACAGTTTGAACAAGAAAGAAAAATGCATGCAGGCAAGAATGGAATAAAGTAAGTCATATATATAGTCAGTAATAATAAAAATAAGTAATAATAATAATAATAATAATACAAACAGTAACTAGGAAAGTATGGGGAAAAATATTATAATATTGCACGTTTGGACTATATAGTGGAGTTATACAGTCTGATAAATAAGTAATAATAATAAAAAAACATTAACAAGGACAGCATGGAAAAAGGATATTGCATGTCTGGCCTATATAGTACAATTATACAGTCTGATGGCGGTGGGGATGAAGGATCAGTTGTTTTCTCGAGATCACGGAATAATTGTTTCATTTCCTCGAGATCTCGAAATAACTGTTTTGTTTTCTCGAGATCACGGAATTAATTATCTCGGGATAACAAGGAAGAAAAAATATTGCTTATGAGTATGGCCTCTGTCGACTTCCGTAGGTTTCCATGAAGAGGGAAAGGTTTAATGCCATTCTGTGAAACATTCCAGACAAATGGTCACATTTTTATACAGCGCTTTTCCACCTTCAAGGCATTACAACAAGCGCTTTACAACAAGGAACCAATCACCCATTCACACACACATTCACACACCAGTGTACGCAGACACTGGGGGCGAGGAGGGTTAAGTGTCTTGCCCAAGGACACAACGGCAGCATTCATCTGTGGGAGCTGGAATCGTACCAACCAACCTGTGGGTCAGTGGATCTGACCGCTCAACCACTGATGTTTCTTATGTCAAGAGCGGGATTTGAACCGCCAACCTTTGGATCAGTGGACAAACGCTCTACCAACTGAGCTACTGCCGCCCAACAACTTCACTAAGAAAAAAATTTGACGAACCTTCTGCCTGAAAAGTTACACAAGGCTACATTTTACAGTCGATACTTTTTATTTTTCTACTTTGTTGTTTCATGTGATGCTTTTGTTTATACTTTTTTTTTGCTCCAGTATCTGACCCATAAGATATAATAATACGACCCAAATTAGACATGGCCAAGGCTGCATGCTCGAACAGTATGTTAGTATGTATGGAGGATAACTGTTGGTGGTCTTCTGTTCTGGGTAAATGGACATTTTCCACACTGCAGGATATGAAAATACAGCTAATGTTATGAGTGGAAGTGTAGCGTTTTTACAGTGATATGCAAAAGGAAAATGACATCAGACTGGTTTTAGCGCGTTAGCTCATGGACTGTAATAAAAGACGACTCCACTGACAACAAAACAAGAAAAACTTCAGTAATAGCGAGGAGCGGACTGTCTTTGCACTATGTAATAAAACTGTAAGTGGGATTATTTAGAAACACACCGACAGCAGCTAAGTGCTAAGGTGGAATTCCTGTCAAGAGAAATTTTGGGGTCCCGGGGAAGAAGCCTCACAAAACGTCTCTATAAATGAACACAAAAAGGTTCCAATTCTGGTCCCTTATATTGCCATTGAGACAAACGTGTGGTATACTCTTCGCCCAAGGAAAAAAACAAAGCTTTAACACATTTCCTTTGTCAACTTGGAAAAAAATAAGAGACCACTGCATTTTTTTTCTGAAATCAGCATCTCTACATGTATTACAGCCATTCCATTCCAGCGTTTGTTGAATTCCAACACAAACACAAAGCTGAGCTACTTCAGTTCTTGCACCAGGAGTGGAATAAAGTCACCCAAGAACAATGTGAAAGACTTGTGGAGAGCATGTCAATACAAATAAAAGCTGTGATTAAAAATAAGGGTTATTGCACCAAATATTGATTTCTGAACTCTTCTTAAGTGTAAACATTAGTACAGTGGTACCTCACCTTACGAAATTAATTCGTTCCAGAAGTGGTTTCGTAACGTGAAAATTTGAGTTGCTATTAAGTTGAGTAGCTATTTCAATGGAAAAAGCCTGATTCGTTCCAAGGCCCCGATCCAAGTGTAACGTTGTGTTCTGCGTGTTTCTCACATTTCTCTCTCGTTTAAACACTCAAACTTTCATAGATTTTCAACAAAATGTATTAACAGTGAAGTGTGGGGGGAAGCGGGAGGGGGGAGAAGACTGCGCTCTGACACGTGTGATATGTATATGGGTGCATGACCCGGCGCGGGGCTGACAGCAGGTCTATACCAAGGTCTAAACCTGGACTGGACCAGGACTAAACCAGGACTAAACCAGGACTAGACCAGGACTAGACCAGGTGGATTAAAGCGCTGCACGCGGTCTATTTCCTGGTTTGGTTTCGAGTCACAGCTGAGGCGAGCAGCGAGGAGGGGACTGCACGCAGTCTGAGCGCATGAACGAGACCCATGCAAGAGCGGCTCCTCCTGGTTTAGTCCAGGTTTAGTCCTGGTTTAGTCCAGACCACCGCGGCTCCTCCTGGTTTAGTCCAGGTTTAGTCCTGGTTTAGTCCAGACCACCGCGGTTCCTCTAGACATCCTCTAGACCTGGTCAGGTCTAGAGTCCTCGCTGCTCCCCTCAGCTGTGACTCGAAACGAAACCAGGAAATAGACTGCGCGCGGCGTTTTAATCCACCTGGTCTAGTCCTGGTTTAGTCCTGGTTTAGTCCTGGTTTAGTCCTGGTCCAGTCCAGGTTTAGACCTTGGTCTAGACCTGCTGGCAGCCCCGCGCCGGGTCATGCTGCACTATCACACGTGTCCCCCCACACGCTTCACTATTAATAATTTTGTTGAAAATCTATGAAAGTTTGAGTGTTTAAACGAGAGACAAATGTGAGAAAAGTTTAAATCCAGTCTGAGAAAAGCATATAATGTGTGTGGCTGAGCGCGCATTATTTGAATTTTTGCGATTTCGCGTTTCGTAACTTGAATTTTCTTTCATATCTAGAGACAAAAATTTACCGTGAAGGCGTTTCGTAACTTGAAATTTTCGTTTGTTGGGTCATTCGTAAGGTGAGGTACCACTGTATTGTGTTGTTTTAAAATGAATTTGATCTTGTTTCTTTGCATTGTTTGAGGTCTGAAAACGTATCTTTTTTGTTATTTTGACCATTTATCATTTTCTGCAAATAAATGCTCTAAATGATAATATCTTTATTTGGAATTTGGGGGAAATGTTGTCAGTAGTTTATAGACTCAAACAAAAATGTTCCTTTTGCCCAAACACATACCGTATTTTCCGGATTATAAATCGCTCCGGAGTAAAAGTCGCACCAGCCAAAAAATCCATAATAAAGAAAGAAAAACATATATAAGTCGCACTGGAATATAAGTCCATAAAGTCAGTATAAGTTGGGGAAATTTATTTGATAAAATCCAACACCAAGAACAGACATGTCATCTTGAAAGGCAATTTAAAATAAAAATAGAATAGAGAACAACAGGCTGAATAAGTGTACGGTATGCTAACGTTACATGACGCATAAACAACAAAGCTTTTTTTGTTTTCTTCATTTCAGTAAGAGTAACCTCCGCTTTTCGCCAGTCCCTTACAAGTTTCTCGCTAACTCCAAACTTTCTTTCTGCTGCTCGATTACCATTTTCGGCTGCATATTTCACTACTTGCAGCTTGTAATCTGCAGAATATGATTTTCTTTTCGGTGCCATTTTTGTTCAGCCCTTCTCAGTTGTTTTTATAAGTTACCGCCAATGTTGAAATTATCAACACAGGCCTAGAGCGCCCTCTTGCGGTTTAGTGTGAAAATAACATGTAAAATGAGATAATAATGTGTTAATAATTTCACACATAAGTCGCACCCCCGGCCAAACTATGAAAAAAACTGTGACTTATAATACAAAAAATACAGTACCTATATGTAGTAAAATCAGAAAAACTGATAATTTTGCAGTGGTCTCTTATTTTTTTCCAGAGCTGTACATGTTTTGGACTCTATGTTTACCTAAATTAGTTATTTTAATTACCGCCATCTTAATCCTTGTTATCTGCGTCATCAGAAGTATAATACTCCCTACAACTGAAGCATAGCCAGACTGGACAGGACCAGACTGAAATGGACAACACTATCACTTTGTCCAGGTGCTGGTTCTGAGGACAATTTATTCTACTTCTTCTATTATTATTTTTTTCAAATTCAATTGATAGCTCAACATTTCTTCATTTTATACCTTTTTTTTTTCTCCCGTGCATTCACATCCACTTTCCTTTCACATTTCGCATGTTACTGTTTTATTCTCCATCTGTCACTCGAGTCACTCAAGCCGGTCTTTTCCATTTACCACATTTATATACTATAATAGAACCGTATTGATCTGACCAAACACGATTAGATGTGCAGCTGCCAGGGAAAAGAGGAAGAGGCCATTGGGAATCAGGTGTTTAAAGACGGACATGAATTTACTGTTAGCGACTGTATGCTCTAATCAAATCTATTCTGAGAGATCGTTTAATACCAGTATATACATGGACTGTGCCTGATTTCTTTCATGTAATAAAGTAAAAGTGGTTTTGCTTCCAGATCAGAAATACTGCCTCTAATGATAAAGCGCTTTTATCGTCTACAAAACAAGAAGAAAAGCTGGTGGTGCACTGTTAGCATTCTAGTGTTGTTGTTGTTGTTGTTGTTGAGCATGACAACAAAACTCTGTTCTGGCCTCTGAAAGTTGTGAAAACTCATCGCGGTGAATAATTAGTGAGGAGTAACTCAAAATGCAAAATGTTAAGAATGAACTAGCTTTGTTTTTCAAATTTTAAAGATTGTGCTTGTGTCTGCTGTATAGTTATAACCTAAGACACCTGTGGCTCATTATTATAATTCATACAGTTTAAAATGCAATATTGATTTAAAACAACTTAAAGGTCCCATGGCATGAAATTTTCACTTTCTGAGGTTTTTGAACGTTAATGTGAGCTCCCCTACCCTGTTTAGGCCCCCCTTCCCCCATGGTTAAAAGTTGCAAAATGTCTAAACTGGGCATTTGCGATCCTTTTCTGTGTTACAAAAAATCGGAGCTCAAACGGGCGATTTTGAACAAGGCACCTTATTGACGTCAGATCGAAAAAAGAAATGCAAAAGCAGTTCCACCCCCGTCTGTCTGTACTCAGCGTCTCTGTAAATCACGCCCAGAGAGTTTGGACTGCGAATGCGCTAGGCAATGAGAAATGCGTTTTTTTATTTATCTGCCTGGAGGCACGTCCGAGTGTTTCTAGGCTCGGAAGTCCTTTATCTGAGCCTCTGTACCTTTGAACAGCAGTGGTTTAATTTATTTTATGTGGAAATGTGTTTATTTTTCAATGGAACGCTTCAAATCTCTCTCCCATGCAAAAACAAGGAAATGGATCAGCTGTGGGCTCTGAGCTCTGAGCGGAGAGTTTGGCCACGCCCCCACCCTCTACTATTGGCCATCTCTTTTCTCCTCATTTGCATTCAAGCAACAACGCCCAGAATAAAGAATTTGAGAGAGATATTTATGACTCTTTCTCATCTTATCTCTGTTTCTCATGCACTGAGTGTTGATTTTGAAGAAGGATTCATTTACAGTATTAGGGAACCATTAAGGAGCCATATAAAAGCATCAAGAAGTACCATGTCATGGAATCTTTAATAAAAGAAACAAGTCTGCTTTATCTTCTTGGGTTCTTTTGTAAAAACAATACAGGAACTTACCTACAGCCATTATTTATTTTACAGAAAAGGGCTTTGAGAATTATCCCCAACAGTCATTATAGAGCCATCGAACCCATTATTTGTTAAACTTAGTGTTGAAAATGTGTGATATTGTTGAATTAAGTCTCCTCAAAGTCATGTATAAAGCAAAGTGTACTGTAAAGTGTTACCTGTAAATATTCAAAGACTGTTTGAGATGAGCCCCTACAACTTAAAAGGAACCTACATGTTTAAAAAAAAAAGTTTAATTGTTTAAAAGAACTGATGTTATGGAGCGAAGCGTCAGCTGCAGCACCTTTTAATAAACAATATCAGTATTTAGTTTCACATCACGACACGTAAATTGATTCTTCAACAGATGTATTACCGAAAACATTGACTGGCAGCTGCGGTTACCGTGACGATGCATGTTAATACATTCGTTATTCAATTAAGTCGTAATCAATAACCTTCATGTGAGGTGGGAGAATATTCTGGTGTCAGTCAGATCCACAGTTGCTCCGTCTCGGTTCTGGTCTCACATTTGCATTTTGATTGGCCGAATGGAGCCGGATCAATGCAGCTATCAGGTACAGGAAGACACAAGTCGATAGAAATCACACAATGTCAAAGAGAAGCATTGGATCTGTCAGCAGCTCCTCCACAGCACTACGCAGCCTGTTTTTATCACCGTGGTAACCTTATAGTTTGCATACAAATGATCTAGATGGTAAATAATCCAGTGTCTTTGGATCTAGTGAGACGTGAGACAATTCTTAAACTTTTTATCAATAATCAATCAATATTAGGGTTAGAATAATTTTGAGGTGAAACAGAACAAGTGTAAGACCACACAGACAAGTACACGCCCATGGAATGCTACGGAACCTACCTTGGCGACTGAGGGATTACACAAATATAAGTCCAAATGAAATTGCTACAATTTTTAAGCAATAATACGCAATTTTCTGATCTATGTTATAATGTTGTTTTCTCATCACAAACACACCTGGAGTTGTGTTTTGTTTCTTTCACACATGTTTAACACACAAACCTGCATATTTACATGATTTTCTCCTAACTGAGAACTGTTCCACCTTGTGATGTCATGTGGTAATGCTCTGGAAAATAAGAGGCCACTCCAAAAATGATCTGTTTTTCTGATTTTACTACTTATAGGTATGTGTTTGGGTAAAAGGAACATTTTTGTTTGAGTCTATAAACTACTGACAACATTTCCCCCAAATTCCAAATAAAAATATGATTGTTTAGAGCATTTATTTGCAGAAAATGACAAATAGTCAAAATAACAAAACAGATACATGTTTTCAGACCTCAAACAATGCAAAGAAACAAGATCAAATTCATTTTAAAACAACATAATACTAATGTTTACACTTAAGACTTTACACTTATTTGGTGCAATGACCCTTATTTTTAATCACAGCTTTCATGCGTCTTGGCATGCTCTCTTTATTCCACTTCTGGTGGAAGAACTGAAGTAGCTCAGCTTTGTGTTTGTGTTGGAATTCAACAGATGCTGGAATGGAATTTGCCTATCTCTAATGAATTAAAAAAAAGGTAGCTGTTAACATGAAACATCATGACATCACAAGGTGGAACACAACATATTAAGATTGGGAGATTTACTGTAAACATCCTAATAATCCAGGATTACTCAAACATGTATGAATGAAACAAAACACAACTGCAGGTACGTTTTCGAGGAGGTAACAACATTCTAACATGGTTTAAAGCTCACAAGAGTCAATTTTGCGTAATATGTGGCCATTCCATGAACCTGTTACTGACATCCAATAAACAATCTCACACACACTGATGTCCATGCAGCTTTCAGCACTCTTGCACTTTACAAATTGCACATTTCATCCCACCTCGAACTTTCCTTCTTGTTGGAAGCGTATGTGTTTACCTGTATGTCTTATGTCTATTTATTGTTGATGAGTGTAGCTGTGTGTGTGGTATGTGTGCGTGATTTTAGTTTAAATTGCACATTTGGTGTCCGGTGAAAGGCAATTTCAGTCGTCTGTGTAATGTCTGTTACGTAGTGAATTGACAATAAAGTACACTTTGACTTTGACTTAAAGTCTTACTTGAGTAGCAGCGCTTCAGACAGAGCAGTGCCTACAGTTACCATCACGCCTCAAGATTTCAACATTTCAAGATTGTTTATTTGTCATATACAGGATTAACAATGCAATGAAATGCTTAGGATCAGAAGAACCCGCTGACTCGCTAAGACAATTGAGAAGTACAGTACTAATAATGTGCAATAAAAATACAAGGGAAAAAGTAAACAATACAATAAAAAATATGTAATAAAATATAATAAAATACAAATGTACAGGTAGGATTAAATAAGGTGTAAGTAGAGTATTTCACAGGGTAATACTGCTCAAATGAATTTTGTATTGCACATGATATAGTATAGTATAAGTATTGCACATGGATTTCGTATTACTTATACTATACTATATTATGTGCAACACCTCCAGGGAGCGTTGACGACATCAGCTGCAAAGTATCAATGGCGACACACGATCTGTTCCTCTACGAGCCTCTAACTGATTTACCTCCTGCGCAGTGACCCTTCTGTTCACATAATAGCTTCATTGGGCTGTTGTATGTATGCACCACACCGACCCAAAACCCACTAACATCCATCTCGCCCGACAGAGGCAAATTAACATGGAAATTGGTGCGTTGGGTTTTCAAACGGGACTCTAAGTGGGGGCCGGCCTTCCCTTTTCACCTCTCCTCTCCTGGACTCTCTTGCCATGGTCCAATGGGCGGTCCAGCCCTGACACTGGACTAATGAATGAATGTTGTGATTTATCGCGGGGATAGAAAAAGAAGAAAAGAGCTTCGGAGGAGAGGAGGGAGGGTCCGGGGAGGGTGACAGGGCGGGTGGAGGGGCATGCAGAGGGTAAGTGGGTGGGGCAGGGTTGTAAATCTTTACTTTATCTTATCTGATGGTCAAGTGTTTGCATTGAGATCATTGACGCAGGTTTTGTCTTGAGGACGGACAGAGGGACAATAAAGGACGCACTCAGACCCCAGGAAGGGTGGAGTAGGAAAGGTTAACGCAAAGGAAGACAATGACAAGGTAATTAATGGACGTGCAAAGTGGAGTTGGTGGAATTTGGGGTTTGTGAAGAACTAGAGCATTCTTCTGTCTCTCAACTGGCCTGGGAATTGTGTGGCGTCTCATGGGGGAGCTCGAGGAAGCGTCTAGGGTGAGGGAAGTCTGCGAGCGCTATACTTGGACCGCTGTTCAGGAGACCCTGGCCTGGATAAAGTGGGACAAGATCTATGGATGGACTTTAGATTTTAAATTTTATAAAAGTAACATCACTGTGTCCCAGATACAAGGTGGACCTGTTTAAATCAAATATACCGTTTACTAATAACAAACGTGACGCTCATTTGTTCTTAGTTACAAATGTAGTAGTGTGGACTTTGTGGAGTAACCAGCAGATGGCAGTGGAGCAAAAACTATAAAGGTTCCAAATCTGATTTATTAATAATTATAATTAGAATAATTAATAGCATTTTTATAGCGCCTTTCATGACACCCAAAGCGCTTTTGCAGTTCATTGTTCATTCACTCCACACTTGGTGGTGGTAAGATACTTTCTGTAGCCACAGGTGCCCTGGGGCAGACTGACGGAAGCAAGGCTGCCAATCTGCGCCATCGGCCCCTCGAACCACCTCCAGCACTCACGCACACACCACTTTCATACTAGGCAGTTAGTAAGTAAAAATATTAGGCATAATTACAATTTTTAGATCTAAGATGTTATTCAAAATGTATGTTTTTTCTTACATTTATGTGGGCACGGTTCGAAATATGCCGTGCTTTTGGGCTTATCCGTGCTTGGGCATGGTTCTAAAGTCCTAGTGTGAGTGCACCTTCAGAAGCCGTCAAGGGCTGAACAGTTTTTAATGTTTATCAGTTTTCTCAGTATTCTGTTTGACTGTAATTTTCAAGACATTTGGTGCTGGATTCGGGATTCGGGACAACAACTTACTGCGGAACCCGGGAGGGCTCAGGGAAAAATCTTTTTTGAGGGGTGGCAAGAAAGCGTGTGCTCACTTTGCAAAGTGTGCCCTCCTTTTATTAAGTCGCGTGTTCGTGTAAGTAGAGCGTGCTCTCGGTTTACTAAATCGCACGCTCGTTTCAATATGACGTGCGCTCGTTTACCTAAATCGTGCACCCATCCATTCATCCATCCATCTTCTTCTGCTTTTCCATTTCTGGGTCACGGGGGCAGCAGTCCAAGCAGATCTACTGCCCAGAACACAATGCAGCAGCCCCCATGAATCCTCCTGCGGGTGGTGGGTCCACAGGAGGACGGCTCACGTCAACACTTCTGCCATGGGGGCTACCAGTGTCCACAGACACTGAGGGCGAGGTGGGTTAAGTGTCTTGCCCAAGGACACAATGGCAGCACTCGTCTGTGGGAGCTGGGATCACACGCGGTCAACCCGTCAAGAGCGGGATTCAAACCGCCAACCCCTGGATCAATAGTACAAACGCTCTACAAACTGAGCTACTGCTGCAAATCGTGCACCCCGGTTTACTAAATTGTGCGCTCGCTGTATGAAGTCATGCCCTCGTCTATCTAAAACGTGCTCTTGTTTAAATTTGCTCAAAATGTGTACACGAGATGTATAAAATGTGTGCTAGTTTTGAAATCGTGGCCACGCTTTAGTAAATTGCGCTCTCGAGGTATATAACGTGGGCACGACTCAATTTTAGCGAGCACAGTTTTAGTAAGACGACTCCACGATTTAGGTAAACGAGCGCACGCTCCATTTACACGGACGCGCGGCTTAATAAAACGAGGACATGATTTCACAAAACGAGGACACGCTTTGCAAAGTGAGCGCGCGCTTTATTGACACCCTCCCAAAAAAGATTTTCTGCGAGCCTTTACGAGCTCCCTATCTTACATTTCAAGACTGTCCCAAATTTTTTAGGACATCTGGTCACCCTACCTGCAGTGTTTCGCCACTGTGCAACTTTTCTTGTGGAGGGTCTGCTAAGATGTTATTGCTTTTTCTGGAATGTTTCACAGTATGGCATTAAACCTTTCTATCTTTGTGACACCAAACCAGGCGAAGTTACAGGTCAGATCTATAGCGAGGCAACCCCGCTCACAGTCTGTTTTTTTAATTTTTGAGCCAGAAAACCTGTGAAATGTCATACTGCAGAACATTCCTCATACTTGCGTGAAACAAACAGGTGACAGACCCCTAACCAAAAAGTTCCACAGTGCATATTTAACTTAAAAACGACAGTGAAAGACGTAATTCAGCAAATGTAGTTTATTTACTTTTACAAAACAACAAGAGTACAAAAGTCAGTCCAGCCACATGTTTTCATTTTCTTTCTTTTTGCCGACTGCAGCGAACGCCTCCTTCTCTCCGCGACAATGGGATGAGCCACGAGATGCAACGTTTTACAATCAAACTTTTCAAACAAAGCCTGCGACATTTCGACATTGAGTAAAAAATGTTCTGACATTCTTAGCGGGCACTAGGGGGCGCAAGTCTTCTGGAAAACCTGCACAATTTGGCATTAAAGTCCTCCCTCCATCCCATCCTCCTCCTCTTCTTCTTCCTCTTCTTCTTCTTTCACACTTGTGCTTCAAATGTTGTATCGCCATGACAACAGAGTGCAACAGTAGTTAACGCGTTTTTGCAAATAAAATAAAAACGAAAACAAAAAGTATACATTTGGACAAAAACGTTGGCACATTCAAGAAGACATGAGCTTTTTTCTTGTTCGTAATAACATTTTTTTTTTTTTACAGTTTCTTTTTTGAATCGTCATAAATACAATATATCTTTTTGCCTGTATCCCACAAAAACAGTACAGACAATATTTACAAAAACAAGGCGTAGGCCCTTAAATAATCATAGTAATACTAAAACAAATGTCAAGTCCGTTTGGGAGTGTCTTTTCACAGCCATTTTGAATTCCCCGAAACTGGAAAACTTTCTTCGTAGCTTTTTGTCCTGCTTGGCTTCCTGTATCCTCACTGGAAGATGGAGGTCGATGTTTTGTAGAGGCTTCATAGGTCCACTGTAGAATGTGCCTTGGTCCTTATCTCATCTCCTAAAAACAAAACAAAATGTTGATTAATTTGTGATTTTTGGTCATTTTATTAACAAAAAACAAAACAAAACCCAGCAATTATGAAATTATTTTTGTTTTACAAGTAATACAGTATTGATTTGTATAAGGAGAAAGGGGATATACAGTTCAGGAAAAAAATAAGAGACCACTGCATTGTGATGGAAATCTTACAATAATCATGCATATAATCCGATATATATGTAATGTATAAGTTGGGTTTGATGATTCTTAATGAAATGGGGTTGTTAATCATGTCACCAAAATCTAGGCTTTAGGCCCATCTACACATGTGGTAGATTTCCATTGGCCTCCAAATTTGTTTTTCACTTGTTATTTTGCTGTAAAGGAGCCAGCCTTGAGCTGACCTGTTATTGTTATGTTAAATGTTATGTCTTGATTATGCATGTACGCATTTGCTCATGCCCCTCCCGTGGGGTATAAGGACTTGGTATGTTTTGTTATGAACACAGATCTAGGGACAGAGACGGCTGTCAGGGAGAGGTTGGGATGGTGCGCACAATTGCTTTTAATAAAACAACTCTTTGATTCAAGACAACTTTCCAGGTTTATTTTCTTAGAATAGAAATTCCACAACAGCATTTTTTTTTCTGAAATCAGCATCTCTACATGTATTACAGCCATTCCATTCCAGCGTCTGTTGAATTCCAACACAAACACAAAGCTGAGCTACTTCAGTTCTTTTCAAAGATTCAAAGCTTTTATTGTCATATGCACAGCAAAGAAGAATGTACAATGAAATTCTTACTTTGCTGCCCACACTGGATGCCAAGGGCATGCAAAAAAATTAAAATAGATAAATAAGATAAAGAGAAGAATGTAAAAAAGTATGATCAAATAGAAACAATCTTTACAGAATATACATTATGAAAAATATAGGTGCTATGTACATATTTACACCAGGAGTGGAATAAAGTCAATCAAGAACAATGTGAAAGACGCATGGAAGCTGTGATTAAAAATAAGGGTTATTGCACCAAATCTTGATTTCTGAACTCTTCTTAAGTGTAAACATTAGTATTATGTTGTTTTAAAATGAATTTCATCTTGTTTCTTTGCATTGTTTGAGGTCTGAAAACATGTCTCTTTTTTGTTATTTTGACCATTTGTCATTTTCTGCAAATAAATGCTCTAAACGATTTTTTTTTTTTTTTGGAATTTGGGGAAAATGTTGTCAGTAGTTTATAGACTCAAACAATAATGTTCCTTTTGCCCAAACACATACCTATAAGTAGTAAAATCAGAAAAAACTGATCATTTTGCAGTGGTCTCAGTATGCCTGGGAAACTCATAATCAGCACGCTTTTTAATTACAATTATTGATTTTATTCAAATTAAATTATCATTGTAAAGAGCATGAGATAATTATTTGCAAATGAGTTGTTGTTTCTTTTGTGTCTGAAAACTGTAAAAAGTAAATTGTGATTGTAAAAGATGGTTAAATAATAGTATTTTCAGTATCAATCTTAGGACAACTATACTGTATGTGGCACAGTGAGTTTGAGATTTGGCCCACCAACCAAATGTTCTGTGGTTCAAATAATGACATTGTGCTCTTTGGCGAGACACTTTGAGCCCTTCCATCACAGTAATTAGGTGAAGAAACTAAATAAAACCCTGCAAGGAAGCTATTTAGATGTTTGTTTGTTTTTTAAATTGTGAAAACAGATTTTTGAACTTTGAATTCGATCTTTGCTTATTTTTCTCTATGAACAAAATTTCACTTTGGCCTAGACCACCACCAAATGAAATACATTGCTTCTACAAGTCCTGGTAAATAAAATAACTGAAAAACGAAAGATGAGATTTTAATAATGTTGACAGTTTTGTGGAGCCCCGCGAGGCGACTGCTGGTATGATTTGGGGGTTTTCAAAAATCCTTAAAAAATACAGGTTTTTCAATTTTGATTCCAGTTTGAAGCATTATGAGGTCACCATTCTTACAGAGAGACGAAAAACAGACCCATATGGAAAAGAGACAGACGCATTTTCCAAAATTTAAATATGCTTTATCAGAATCTCATATGCAGCTTACATGACGGTTAAATCAGATGTAAAACCCTTAGTAAATGCAAATAATATGAACATAACATGAATAACATGAATTTATAACTTCTAAGGACTGTAGATAACACTAAATATTTATACAATATTCTTAGAAAATAAATGTCAGAGTTTGCCAAGCATTCATTTACACTGAAATATTACAGGAAACACCAACAAATAAGATATTATAAACCCATCATAATCTTATAGTAGTTACATGAAAGCGCATGAGCAAAGATGAAACAGTTTTGTGGTTGACGTGTTGTTTTTTTTCTTTTAAATCAATTTGGTGAAGATCACATTCCCTGGACCAATGGAGAATTAGGGTGGAATTAGGTGAAGAGTTCCCATTAATATCCAATAATTTGATTAAAGGGACAGTGTGTAAGATTTTTACCCGTTAATTACTGAAATTGAAGATACCCATTCAAAATTACATTGTTTTCCAAGCCTTTTCACTTCCATCATGAAATCAAAGTATTCTTTTGGACTTAGATATAGTCACATAAAAGGGGGATCTTCCCCATATAGAAGCAGCCATTTTGAATACAAGAGCCGCAGAAGGACATTTGGGCTCCGCCTTCGCCTTCGGCAAGGCTCGTGGTTTTGGGTAAACAACACAAGCATGCTGCCGGATCAGACATCGTAATGGATCTAACACGTGTTTTGGACTAAATTGTTTTACTGGATTTTATTCGCTGGATCCTTACGGACAAGTTTATGGTGAAATACAGAGTTTGACCTGTGCAAAGCATTCTAAGGTAAGCTAACCTCGTTTTGTGCTTTTCTGTATAAAAGCCCCATGTGCTCGGGGAGTGATTGTTGTGCAGGGAAATGAATTGCATAGTCAAAAAGAGGAGACTGTAAGGTTTCATTTGATGTGTAGAGTGTCATGGTACATGATCGGGAATGTGTGTTTTCATGAGAAAAAACCCCCCCCAAAAAACGGGACTGCGTTTTATTTATACAGTAGCGGTGCGCGGCACGTGCGCGGGTACGAGAGCTGTCCGCGTTACGGCGCGCCCAGGTGACCCTCGAGGTCTGCCGTAGCTAAAACAGAAAGTGCAATAGCACCATCCACCTATGCGCAACGAATCCCACACACTGGGGCTTTAAAAGTGTAGTTTCAGAGTGTATAATTTTGTCCCTGTGTGCCGATATGTTTTTGGCTACTTGAGATGAACCAGAAGAGCAAAGGACAGTTTAAGCATTTAAAAGAGTGTAATTATAGCATATCTCATATCTTCTCTCATATACATATAATATTCCTTCTTAAATTCAATAACACTTTTATATATACAGCTCTGGAAAAAAAATAAGAGACCACTGCAAAATGATCAGTTTTTTCTGATTTTACTACTTATAGGTTTGTGTTTGGGCATATGTTTTGTTTGAGTCTATAAACCACTGACAACATTTCCCCCAAATTCCAAATAAAATCGTTTAGAGCATTTATTTGCAGAAAATGACAAATGGTCAAAATAACAAAAAAGATACATGTTTTCAGACCTCAAACAATGCAAAGAAACAAGATCAAATTCATTTTAAAACAACATAATACTAATGTTTACACTTAAGAAGAGTTCAGAAATCAATATTTGGTGCAGTAACCCTTATTTTTAATCACAGTTTTCATGCATCTTGGCATGCTCTCCACAAGTCTTTCACATTGTTCTTGGGTGACTTTGTTCCACTCCTGGTGCAAGAACTGAAGTAGCTCAGCTTTGTGTTTGTGTTGGAATTCAACAGACGCTGGAATGGAATGGCTGTAATACATGTAGAGATGGTGATTTCAGAAAAAAATTGGCAGTGGTCTCTTATTTTTTTTCCAGAGCTGTACACTGTATGATGCACACAGAAATCTTAGTATAATAGTGAGTACTCAGTTAAAATAAAGCATAAGAAAGTTAAAAAGTTTACATGTATCATACAAAGACAATATAAGTTATTGTGCACTTTACTTTTATAAGTCATATATGACATTCAGTTGGATTATATTTCAATCTGATCTGATGAGGAAAATGCAAAAGTGGCCATTTTCAAGAGTAACTCATAGTATTGGCCATGTAAGTCTTTTATGATGTACAATACTGCTGACAATAATGCATTTCATTTTTAAGCTTTTTCTATTTATTTTCCGTATGGGGAAAGTCATTTGAACAAATTACACGACTGGCCTTGTGTGACCTTTCCCAACTTTCAAATCTCCTGCTCTAACTTTATAGCCTGGGAGCAGATGAAACAACAAGATCGCAATCCCCCCCTCCTTTGTGCTAACCTGGAGGGGTCAGAGGTCAGGCAGATCGCAGCCAGCCTCACCACAGGAGTCCTCAGAAACTTAACCTACACTTCCTGATTTTCCAACACCGCGACTTAACTGAAGATGTCCGACTTTCAAGTCTCAGACGCGGGCGTGAAGAGGCTCTGGGTGGAGAGGTGTTGCTAACTGCACCACGGGGGGGCAAGAATGGACAGGGGAGGGGCAAACAGAGGAGAGGGGGTATGAGCTACAAACTAGATACAAGGAAACTCTATGCTACTTTGAAAAGAGCGATTGTGCCATTTTTACAAGTGGTTTTGGACAGATTTTATCGGGGTCGGAGTAGTCTGATCTTTGACCCGTGCGGCCGTTCCTAATAAAATGGCCTCTTTATGGGAACTTTTAAGGGTTTAAAGTTAACAAGAGCTGTCTGGAACTTCAAAAGAACAGTGAAGGGTGTCAGTCATCAGTGTTCCGGGAAATTCTGCAGCTTTTAGAATACATTTTTACATCTAGAATTCTAGTTATTTCGGATCACATGCTACTCCACGGAATAAAAAGTCATTTCGGAGATTTATGGGTGGAGGAATCGCTTACAAGACTGCGTACGCAAGGCTATAGCTGAATTACATTTGCACATTTAAAGCTAGACTGTAACTTTTCCGTCGGAGAATCTGTCACTTAATGCCATACTGTGGAGTATTCCAGGTAAAACGACGACATCATCACCATGGAGACAAGAAGATTTCAGACCCTCCAACTAACCAATTACATCCTTACGCCCTTTAATTATGTTTTGTTTCATTCACAATTGTTTAATACACAAACCCTGCTACGTCCACATGACAACACTACAGTGGTCCCTCGCTCTATCACGGTTCACTGTTCGCAACCTCGCTGTTTCGCAGATTTTTTCAATTTTTCAATTTAGTTTTTTTTTCTTCCATTTTTTAAAATAGTGTAACATTTTTTAAAAATGTAATATTGTGTTCTGCGTCCTGATTGGCTAAGAGACTGTAGACCTTTGCCGATTGATAGATGGGGGATGCGGGGGACCGGAACTAGACCGGGACCAGACCAGGACTAGACCAGGACTAAACGTGGACTAAACCAGGTTTAGACCAGAACTAAACCAGGTCTAAACCTGGACTGGGCCTGGAATAAACCAGGACTGGACCAGGTCTAGACCTGGACTAAACCGGGACTAGACCAGGTCTAAACCAGGATTAAACCACCACGTGCTGCTCTTTGCTGGTTTCGTGCGGCTGGTTTGTGGCTCAGGCTGAGAGGACGCGGTCCGGGCGCCGCGGTTCGATCTCGTGCTCGCAGCCCCGGTGTACGCGCGGCCTCGCGCCGGTCGTGCTGCTCGGATTTGACCACGGTGAGGGGTGCACGTGTCGCGCACTTCTCCTCTCCCCTCGCGCATCCGGCGGGGCTTCCGGAGCCGTGTCTCCCCCCACGCTTCACTATTAATACATTTTGTTGAAAATCTATGAAAGTTTGAGTGTTTAAACAAGAGAGAAATGTGAGAAAAGGTTCATTCCAGTCTGAGAAAAGCGTATAATGTGTGTGGTGAGGCATTTACAGCCTTAAAACATGTATAATAATTGTAAAATATAAAGTTGTCCTACTTCGCGGATTTCTCTTATTGCGGGTTATTTCTGGAACCTAACCCCTGTGCGAGGGATTACTGTACTGGATTTTTTAAAATGCGGGTTGAAAAAATTTGCGGCCACACATGTGTCACATAAATAATGTTGTGTCAGTAATCTAACGTGTCAGTAAATATTTGCTATGAAAACGGAGCGCTAAGTGAAAACAATGTAATACATATGCGACACCAGTATGTGGTGCTGTAAACAGGAAACAGCCAGAGCCACCGGAAACGCAATACTACAAAAAGCGCATGGTCACGTGATGATGACGGCATCGCGACGTCATCATTTTCCAAAAGCTGCGTTTTGCTCGTCCACACGACAGTGCGACCCCGGTGTTCTCAGATTTCTCCACTCTGGAACCCGTTTTCAAAAAACACCATTTTTGCCCACCCAAATCGCCGGCGCCGTGTGGACGAAAGGCCAAAACGAATAAAAACTTCTCAGTTTCCACCAAAAAACATTGTCGTGTGGACGGGCCCAAACTCTGTTCCACCTTGTGTGTAGAATCCCTCAGTTTTCCAGGTAAAATCCATGGCAAAAGGAGAAATTCAATTTGTCCACTGTTCCACTTTGTGATGTCATGGGGTAATACAGGAAGCGCTCCACTATGTTTTTAAACTCCACACACCTTCACTAGAATCATCTGGATGATTTCAGCTCTGGAATTGTCAAACTTTACTGAACTAAAGGTAAAAGGTAGCTGCTGACTTGAAAACTATCGCTTCATGACATCACAAGGTGGAACAGAACATTTTGAGCTTTGGCGATGAAACGAAACACCACTCCGGGTATGTTTTTGAGAAGGGAACAACCTTTAACTGTGATAAAAGTACGAATTACTCAACCAAAAAGCAACTCCAGCTCTATTTTGATAAAGTAGCAGCTAAACACTGTTACATAAGCTTCAAATGGATGTGGCTGTCCTTGCAAAGTAGATGTAAAAATGTCTTTATTTCCCTGCAAAAGCGCCACAAATAAGTCCCATTTTCTACCTTTTCGCCCTTCCCTCCCTCCTCCTCTCTCTCCCTCTATCATCCCTCTCTCTTATCCCCACACTAGGAGACAGGACTAGGAGACAGGGGACATGTCTCTGCCTCTGCGCCCCTCGGTGTTCTGTGTTCACTCGGCACAACTTGTTCTACCATAAAAGACAGCAGCCCAGGGAGCCAGCGGGAGGGGGTACGTTTAAAGGAGACCTCCTCCTGATCGCTCCCTCGCTCTTCATCCTTCTTTCTCCACCCTCTCTCCATTTCTCTCCCTTCTTCTCTCCCCTCGCTACCTACCCTCCCACCTTCCTCCCTCCTCGCTCACTCCGTACGTGCCCTCCTTCTCTTTTTTGCTCCCTACCTCCCTCCATCCTTTCTCCTCTCCCTTCACCTTCATAGCCCTCCTTTTCAACCTCCCTCCTCTCTCCTTCTCACTCCCTATGCACCCTCGTTTTCTCTTTCACTTTCTATCTCCCATCTCTCTCCTTCCCCCCTTTCCTTCCCTCTCTCCTTCCTTCCTCCTCGCTCACTCCCTACGTGCCTTCCTTTGCTTTTTTGCTCCCTCCCTCCATCCCTTCTCCTCTCCCTTCCTATGAACCAACCTCCCTCCTCTCTCCTTCTCTCCTTCTCTCCCTCCATACGCACCCTCCTTCTCTTTCGCTCTCTACCTCCCATCTCTCTCTCTTCCCTCTTTCCTTAACTCCATACCTCTCTATCTTCCTCACTCCCAGTGCCCTCTCTCGCTCTCCATCTTCCTCACGCCCTAGCTTTCTTTCTTTCTCTAACCCCTTCCCACACTCCCTATGCTCTCTCCACTATCTCTTCTTTCCATCTCTTCCTTTCCCTCTATCCTTCCTTCCTTTTCTCCCTCCATAGTGATCTCTCTTCCTCACTCCCAATGCTCTCTCTCGCTCTCCCTCCATCATCCTCACTCTATAGCTTTCTCTTTCTCTTCTTTCCATCTCTCTCCCTTTCTTTCCATCCTTCCCTCCTTCTCTCCCTCCCTAGCGCTCCATCTTCCTCACTTCCAATGCTCTCTCGCTCTCCCTCTAGCTTCCTCACTCCCTAGCATTTTTCTTTCTCTCTCCCACACTGCCTATGCTATCTCTCTTCTTCCCATCTCTCTTCATTTCCTTCTATCTTTCCCCTCCGTCTCTATAGCACTCCATCTTCCTCACTTCCAATGCTCTTTCGTTCTATCTCAAGCTTCCTCTCCCCCTAGCTTTCTCTTTTTTTCTCTCTCTCTCCCACACTCCCTACGCTATCTCTCTTCTTCCCATCTCTCTTCCTTTCCTTGTCTCCTTCCCTCCTTCTCTCCCTCCATAGCAATCTCTCTTCGTCACTCCCAAT
The DNA here is from genome assembly GCA_036785185.1 of Paratrypauchen microcephalus. Classification (NCBI taxonomy): domain Eukaryota; kingdom Metazoa; phylum Chordata; class Actinopteri; order Gobiiformes; family Gobiidae; genus Paratrypauchen; species Paratrypauchen microcephalus. Next base: position 619,971 of record JAVJIX010000160.1, read on the forward strand.
GCTCTTTCTCGCTCTCCCTCTATCTTCCTCACTCCCTAGCTTTCTCTTTCTCTCCCTACGCTCTCCTCTCCTCCCTCAGTCGCTCTGTCGTTCTCTGGCCCTCCACAGTTTGTGAGTGTACCTCGTCTCCTGAGCCCGGTGCTAATGCAGAGCCGGAGTTCTGGCCCACAGAGTGTGCGCTTATGAGAACAACAGAGACCAGAGAAGAACAAGTGTTTGTAAAATACTTTAGTGTATTTGAAGTACACTAAGTATTACACCGTGACATTTAGGGACAGAGGAGAATCAGCCTTAGTGTGTGACTTCTTAAAAAATGTACCAAAAAGTTGAAATGATGAGTTAAAGACACACTATGTAACTTTTCTGACAAATAGATTTCAAATTGATTTCACTGAGATGTTTGCCAGAAATATTCAAGGTTCAAGGTACAGCTTTAAATTGAAATATCGCCATGGTGACAAGCAGATGACGACTCCAGGCCCAAGTTACCAGTCACATTTGTGGAGAAGCGAGCCCACTCATGGTACAAATGCATGTTTATCAAGGCAGCTACCATCACTACTATTGTTGCTACTACTACTACTACTGTTGCTAGTACTACTACTGCAACTACTACTGTTGCTACTACTACTACTACTGTTGCTTCTACTACTACTACTGTGTTACTGCTGCTACTACTGCTACTACTAGTACTACTGTTGCTACTACTACTACTGCAACTACTACTGTTGCTACTACAACTACTGCAACTACTACTGTTGCTACTACAACTACTGCAACTACTACTGTTGCTACTACAACTACTGCAACTACTACTGTTGCTACTACAACTACTGCAACTACTACTGTTGCTACTACAACTACTGCAACTACTACTGTTGCTACTACTACTACTGCTACTACTATTGCTGTTACTGCTGCTGCTGCTACTACTACTATTACTACTACTACTGTTACTGCTGCTGCTGCTACTACTGCTACTACTACTACTACTGCTACTACAGGGCTCTCAAGTCTCACGCATTGAGAGTGTGACACACGCAATTCGACGTGTTCACACGCTCACACGCCACACATGGCATTTCTCACGCTTTTTAAAAAAATAAAAATTTTGTGCCCAGAAAATCGGTCTGTTTGGCTCAGTTTATGCAGGCACCACGCGTTTTCAGGGAAAAAAACTCCCCCGCTCCCCCCCGCCCCGCTCCCCGGAAAAAAATCTCAGTTATCAGGCGCTGCGCCCTTTTCAGCCAATCAGAAAATAGATTGTTCTGTTGTTGGGCAGACTGTTGACAGTGCAGTGCGCGCTCAGTGATAAGGACAGCGACTGAACAGGAGGAGATGATAAAACAAACTGAGAACCATCAGGTAATAACTTAATTGATATAACTCTCATTAGTTGCTTTGTAGTTTAAGTTTGCTCTTTAGACAAACATTTACAGTACAGGGCTCTCAAGTCTCACGCATTGACACAGCATTTCGCACGCAATTGAAGCACCCCCCCCCCCACACTCCTCGGAAATTACGCAGTCTCACGCACGACCCCGCTCAAAACTTGAGAGCCCTGTGCTACTACTATTGCTGTTACTGCTGCTGCTACTACTACTACTGCTACTACTACTACTACTGCTGTTACTGCTACTACTACTACTACTACTATTGCTGTTACTGGTATCACTACTACCAAGACTACTACTATATAAGAATGTTTTGAATGTTTTGTTTAAACAAGTTTAAAATACATGTTTAATGTCATACTGTGGAACATTTCAGGCAAAGCAACATCTCCACAGAGACAAGCAGCTGGCAAAATCCCCCTCCAGAAAAGTTAAGTTAATTCATTCAATTATTATTAACAGTGTTTTTATGCCAGATGCCCTCCCTGCTTTAAACAGCCACGCATTAACCAGACTGTGTAATGGAGTATTATTTTAAGTATTTCCAATAATATCAGTGGGTAATTATAGTTTTTCTCAAACAAAACAAACACAGATGGAGTAAGTATCTTGTCTAAACCCTTAAACATCACACACATGTATAATTGATGCCATAGAAGTGAATAGTTTTCTCTCGTATACGTCTCTTATGAATAATAAATCGACCCAAACGGCTGAGAGGAAGTGTATGTCTCACCTCTGTGTGTTTGCGGTTGGATCCGGGCCCCCGGGAGCCTGTGGAGCCCCGGGACGAAGAGCTGCCCGTGGTTGAACAGTTACTGGACATCTGACTCCGAGAGAGGTATCCACTTTTACTGCTGTACGGGATTATGTCATCATCTGGAAGAGACGGCAGATCAATGAATAAAGGGGCACTCAGGAACATTTCGTCTGGGGTCTGCCACCTTGTTTCTACGGACATGTCATTGCTCTGCTTCGAATGTTCCACAATATTATCTACATACATCTTATATTTATTCAATTACAGGTGGTTTTATAGCTCAAAAATACCTCAAAAAACAGGTATTCTGACAGTGAGCGGGGTCGCCTCTCCACAGATCTGACCTGTAACTTGGCCTGGTTTGGTCTCCATTAAGACAGAAAGGTTTAATTCCATACCGTGAAACATTTCAGACAACGCAATAGCATATCCATGGAGAAAAGAGTGTTTGTTACTGCCTTGCCTGGGATGTTACACAGTATGGCATTAATATTACTGAATTATAATTGCTAAAAAAAAAAAAAAAAAAAACTTGTAAAAAGTACATTCTCACTGTAAGCCTTATCGCCTCTCCACAAATCTGACATGTCATTTGCCCATTTGTCTCCATGGAGATAAATATGTTTAGTGTCATACTGAGGAACATTCTAAGGAAAAAGCAATGATATCTCCATGGAGACAAAGAGGTGGCGGGCCCTCCATCTACCACCTTTAACCTGCTGTTAGTTCAGTGTGGACATTTTTACCTTTTCACTTTATGTATTTTGTTTCGACTTGTTAACATTTTAAAAACATTTAAACATTTTATTGATAAAAATTCATGGAGACTAGTTTAACATCAAGTTTAAGATCAGATCTGTGGAGAGGTGAGCTCGCTCATAGGAAAAATGTGTGACTTGAGGAATAAAAATGCCTGTATACAAGTACACTTATTATTAGTTAGCAAGTTATTTGTGTCCAGTTTAGGTCTAGTCCCAATTTTAATGTTGATAATGTGTAATACTACTTCTACTACTACTATTACTACTACTATTACTACCATTATTAATACTATTACTACTACTACTATTACTATTGTTACTACTATTACTATTATTACTACTGTTACTATTACTACTACTACTACTACTATTATTACTACTATTACCAATAGTACTACTACTATTATTACAATTAGTACTATCATTACTATTATTGCTACTACTATTAATATTACTGCTACTATTGCTAATACTACTACTACTATTACTATTATTGCTACTACTATTAATACTATTACTACTATTATTACTACTATTACTACTACTACTATTACTGTTACTACTATTATTACTGTTACTACTATTATTGCTACTACTATTAATATTACTGCTACTACTGCTAATACTACTACTACTATTACTACTGTTACTACTATTACTACTGTTACTACTATTACTACTATTATTACTACTACTACTATTACTACTGTTACTACTATTATTACTGTTACTACTATTATTAACATTATTACTACTACTATTACTACTGTTATTACTATTATTACTACTATTACTACTGTTACTACTATTACTACTACTATTATTACTACTATTACTACTACTAGTACTACTATTACTACTGTTACAATTACTAATACTATTACTACTGTTACTATTACTACTACTATTACTACTATTACTACAACTACTGTTACTATTACTATTACTACTACTACTACTACAAATACTAGCTCTATCTGTTGCTATAACCACACACGTTACTTCCAGACATTTATGAATAATCGCTCTATCCCTGAAACGGTATCGTCTTCCCTCGACGGACCAATAATCTCACAAAACCACTTTAAACTTAAGGTGTACAGGGCGCCGTAACCATGGAAGCGTATCAGATAACTACATTATACTTCTGATTTATGAAGTAATTTTATTTCTTCATTCAGATGTCGTCAGTGCGGTCTGTACCTTGTCTGGAGCCTTTCCTTTGGTGACTGGCGTTGTGTTCACTTCTGTCCAGAGAGGACAACGCTCCATTGCCCAGACTGGAGGTGTCTGGGGTCTGCAGGCGCTCCTCTGCAGGGGGCGGCTCGGGCGGAGGGGGCAGATCTGTTAACACAATTAAATATAATTAAAAATACATACTTCCAAAATTACATATATACATAATTACACAATTACATATATATAATGTTTGATAAGAGTAATTTCAGATTTAAAATGCAGTGGTGTTGGACTTTTAGAGAGCAGGAGACTACAGACATTTATCTATACGGTTTTTAGTTCAGTTTTCATTTGCTATGACTACGAATACTAATACTAATGCTACTACTTTTTCTACTACTATTACTGCTACTACTACTGCTGCTACAATGGTTGTTATTACCACTATCTGTTGCTACTACTACTACTACTACTACTGCTGCTGCTACTAGTACTAGTACTACTACTACTACTACCACTACTATCTGTTGTAATTACCACTATATGTTGCTAGTACTACTACTACTACTACTATTACTACTGCTACTACTACTACCACCTGTTGCTATTACCACTACTATCTGTTGCTATTACTACTGCTACTACTACCATCTGTTGCTTTTACTACTGCTACTACTACCACCATCTGTTGCTTTTACTACTACTACTACCTCTTGCTATTACCACTACCATCTGTTGTTGCTACTACTACTGCTACTACTACTACAACAATTGCTGATACTACTGTTGCTACTTCTTATCCATGTGTTTCACAGTAATAAAACGTACACGTACAGTTAACAGTCAAAACCAATAGTCGATCTTTTGAACGGTGAAAAGTCCTCAAAATGGCTCCAAGCACTCTTCTACGAATACTAGTCATGTCTTAAATTATTTGGTGTGTTGTAGTTTGTTAAAGTATGTTTTTTCAGTAAAAGAACTACACAGAAAATTGTAAGTGCAGCTAACATTTGGTGTAACAAAGACTCCAAGATTAAATCAGGATTCTTTCAAAATCGCACCTTCCATGGCAGAGTCTCAGATGGTGTAACGCAGTAATTATCATGTTTATTTAGTGCTTGGCATGACGCTAATTCCTCATTCTTCATTTAGACCCTGTAAGTTGGAAAAGTGACTCACCTCCTTGTAAATCTCTCCTGTATCCTGAAGTTTTGGAGCTCTTTTTCTTCACTCTGGACTTTTGGCTTGGAGGGGTGCATGTGTCTGCAGAGGACCGGCTGTGCACTGTGAAAAGAGATAAGGCACGTAGATACAAGATTTATTCAAGATTGTATACCATTTTTAAAATAAACACTTTGCCATTTTTTCACAATTGTAATTTCAAAATCTTGCTAGGATAATATGATAATATGATTAATTTCAGGAAAATCTCTAAAACTGTAATATCAAAGCATAACAATTTTGCATAGTTTGTCAAAAAATACTAAACAAAATGTATTTAAAGTTCTATCTTTGGTATTTCTATGTGAATATATCCCCGAGAGACATTTTACCACATATTTTTGAAGAAATATTTCTGTACTTATACTAACTTTGAATATGGGAAAGGTAAAAGTAGCTAGTATTGGTGTTTCTTGTCATTTGAAATCCAGTAATAAGCAGTACACGACTCTTACCGGGTGTGCTTGCGGCGCTGCTGTCGTCATTTGGCCCCGTCCCCAGGCTGTTGAAGTTACGGTGGGCGGAGCTAGGGCAGGGCAGCGTGCCGGCCTCCGTCATGGCGGCATGGGCGGGGCCGCACAGGTTTGGGTTGGACTGGGTGAGGGACGGGCTAAGAGCTGGCGGGGCGGGCACTGGACTGCAGGGCAACCGTCTGCTGTGGGAGGAAGAGTCATGTCAGAGGTCGAATAGTGCACGGGAAAAATAACAGTTATTCAATTTGATTAAAAAAAACAAAAACAATAATATTTAGTGAGATTCTTTTCATGATCAGATATGTTTTGTAAACCATCAGAAATGTACTAAAATGTAAATATTAGTGCTGTCAGTTGATTAAAAAAATTACCGTATTTTCACGGCCATAAGGCGCACTGTGTTATAGGGCGCAGCTTCAGTTATGGGTGTCTTTTTGGTATTTAACACATACAAAAGGCGCACCGGGCCATAGGGCGCGGGTGGTCCAGACCTGGTTTAGACCTGATTTAGTCCTGGTTCAGAGCGCACGTGCACTTCATTGCGTGCGCTGACGGCTCGTGCTCTTCTTATGCGCTGATGCTGTATTGAAGTTCAGAATGTGTTTAGTTGGTGGATTTAACCACATAAACTTTCCACACGAACAAAATCATATGTGTGTTATTAATAGGCCTAAGAAAATAGTGCGATTTGAATTGTGTTTTATTAAAAAAGGCAGCGGGAGCAAATATGGGGGTCTGTCTTCGCTCACGTCCGCACGTTCACGCCACGCCCCTTGTCTTCTACTACGTCCGCGTCTCACAACAACACAAAAAGCGCACTGCACCATAGGGGGCAGCATACATTTTCGAGAAAATTTAAGACTTTTAGGTGCGCCTTATGGCCGTGAAAATACGGTAATCTAATTCATTACAGGATTTCTAATAATTAATCTAATTCGCGAGCGAGCGAATGAACAAACCCACTTTGCGATTGAGTTTTTCAGTTTTTCTGTGGTTGTTTTGCTCATTCATTTCTCAAATTCTGCGAGCGTTGTTTGTTGGTTTGGTGGTTTGTTGAAGTGCGCACACGCTCGCTCTATCACCGGTAACGATGGAACTTGTCCAGACATATTTGTCGTTCAAATGATCCGTCAGGATGGAGCAGCTTCGGTGATCGGAAAATTATTTTTGACAAAAGCTACAAATCACCGCGTTCTTGTTGATCGTCCCGTGTTCGTTCTTTTTATAAATTAACTTGGCAGCGATTTGCTCGCCACACGCCAAATTTAAAATACGCGTGCATTGAATTGCCACTCATAATTAATTGCGTTAATTTTTATAACGCGTTAATTTGCAGTGTAATTAATTAATCAAATGAATGCGTTAAACTGACAGCCCTAGTAAATATGCTCATGGGTTTCATCTTAATTGCTATGGCAACAGTTCCAAAATAAAAAACTAAAATAAGAAATATGTCAATTTGACAAACAAAACAAAACATAATTAATGCAAATGTATTCAGCTTCTGTTATAGGCAACATTTTATTCTAAGGACTTTTCACCATTCAAAAAGTTTACTTTTTTCCACTTGTCAATTGCTATGGCAACAGTCCTCATTTTTAATTACTCTGAAACCCACAGATGGTTTAAGATTAAAATATTGTACAATGATGGAACTACAAAAAACAACAAAAAACTATAGCCTTGCATTTCTTTTTCTTTTGTTTTAGACAATATACTCAATATTTAAAATTGTACAAACCTTCTTATCAAAAACTGTGATAATAACTTGTCAAAATTACAGAAATAATATATTCCAGACCTAGAGAGAAAACTGAAGTGCTGTGTACTGTTTCACAATAGCAGCAGTAATAGCCGTTCTAATTGTTCACTTGTGGACAGTGATAATAATGTATTGTTAGAGTTTTAGCACATCCATTAACTGTGGCATTTTCACACCAAATGTCACTGAATACATGCATTTTAAACCCTCTAAAACGTATTGTTTTGGGAAGCTGTTCACTAATTGAAATGCCATTTATACAGGTAAGTTCATGCTAAATTCATACTATTTGGGTAGATTTTCTCATTTATTTTTCTACGTGACATGGACTGTTTTTGTCTAATTCAAATTTAAAGGTGCTATATTACACAAAATTCACTGTTTAAGTCGTGTTAGAATGCTGTTACCTCCTCAAAAACATACCTGGAGTTGTGTTTTGTTTCATTTCACACGTTTAGGTCACATAACATAAAGTACACCTGAATACTGTTGCATTGAAAAAGCAATCAGGAGGCCATTCATTAAAGGCCAAATAAATAAACATATTATTGTATACAGCTTTGTCCCTTTGTTTTGTAATATTTATCAAGTATTTTCATCCATCCAAGATTTATTTAGAGTAAAATCATAATTATTACATTACTAGACCAGATATTTTTGTTGGGTCATGGTGGTCCACTCTATATTTATCCAAATTTAACAATAACAAACACTTTCTTTTTGAATCTAAACTGAACACACAATAAATTAAGATACTTTTTTACACTATAGACACTATAGATTGTCCATTGTAATTTGAAAAGAAACTACATACCCTATCTCGCTATGACACATTTTTACACTTTTCAAATGAGTTAACAACTTTATCCGAGCTGATGATCATCTCACAGTGTTCAATAATTATTAATAGAAACATGAACAGAAAAATTAGCAACATACCGTGCGAGCTGTTGACTATCGGGAGCGTTGTAGCGTGCAAGGTCGTGGGGCAGACGCGGTTCTTCGTGCGGCGATGGCGTTAGCGTGGCGGTGGACTGGTGGCTGTAGGAGGTGGCCGGAGACGAGGCGTTGTTTCTGGGACAGGAGCCGTCCTCGCAGCCCTCCATCAGGTATGTCCTCTCCGGTAGCGGGGGGCACCACTCCTCATCGGACCTGTGCCCAAAACACACTTTATATTATTTTATTATAGCCAAAAAGACAACATCACCACGGAAACAAGCAGAAGTAAGAGCAGAGATTCAATAAACACACACTCACACATGCAAGGCTATGTTTGGCTAAAAGTTACACACTGTGGCTTTAAAGGGCCCATATGTAGCCCGCCACGGGAAAAGCCGGCACAACTCGGGATTGTTGAACATGAGAAAATCATGTTAGAAGTTTTCCTTTTTTCTTTTTTTCAAAATTTGTGATTTTAGTTTTTTTTTTGCTGAATGTGCTAGTTGAGATCATGAAGAAGCCACTCCATGTTTCAGATAGAAGTATACATTTTGTCTTTGAAATTGCCTAGTTTTTCATAAAGAATTGGGGCGTGTGTAAATTACCATACTGCTGCTGCGGACCAATCACGTGACATTAGCGCGCTTTTGTTTTCTTTTTCCGCCTATCAGCTGTGAAGCAGCTTGTGAATATTTTATGCTGCATTTCAACAGGATAAGGACAGTGAAAATGGACAAAATCCGTAACTTTAGCCCTATTCGGACGGGATTAGTTTTATGGGGTGACATGGGGTGAAGTAATAATTATAGGGAATTTAGTCCTGTCTGGATGTGCCATGTCCGTAAACATAGCAGAGTTTGTCGGTGAAATTTACAGTGAGTTTCACCTTCTGTAAAATGGTCTGGAGGAATTACCATAGGTAATCTTAATCCCGTGCGAATGCGACCCTCGGTAAAGATGTATGTAATATTTCGTCACATCCGTTTAAAGAAATAATTTACCGCAATTTTCAAACATAGAGGAGTTTGAAGCGCTTTGTTTTGCCGGCAAGCAAAATGACCTACCGGTACTCTCAAACAAATGCACACATCGACCAATGAAAAAGCCCAAGAGGTATAAATCAGTCGTCAGAGGCATGAAACTTCTGCTTGTTTTAGGTAATGTATGCTCTATTAGTCCTGATTATGGGCAATAATTTGCATAGTCCGCTAATATTTCACATAGGCTAATCATGACTTCTCTATCTTCAGCTGATGCATTAAGCATAGGCGAGGAATACGTGACGGCAGAGCGTAAACAAACTCCTCCCATGTCAAATAAATATTACGGACATTTCTTGTCCTGTGTGAGGTCATTTATATTACAGAGGTCCTGTGATAAACCGACATTACTCTACATCCCCCTGTAAAACTAATCCCGTCCGAATAGGGCTTTTGACTGTAAATGCTACGTATGAAGGAAGGAGAAGTGTCTCCTGGGGACACGGGAAACGTTTGGGACACGTCCGTTTCTCCGGGTAGCTCATGTACAGAATGCAATCGGATTCTTTAGCTGACGAAAGACCGTGAATACGCAAATAATCTTATGTAGTGAGTAAAGTGACTCTAAACTTTGACACTACAGACTTTAGGACATGTTTAAATACTTCAGCTTTACTAGTTTACTACAGTACAGTATTTTATGATCTGTTATGTTTCCTCATCACAAACAGATCTGGAGTTGTATTTTGTTCCATTCACACATGTTTAACACACAAACTCTGGATTTTTAGGTTCTTCACTCAGTCTGAAAACACTATTCCACCTTGTGATGTCATGTGGTAATACAGGAAGTGCTCCATTGTGTTTTTAAACTCCATACACCTTCACTAGAATCATTTGGATTATTTGATTTCAGCCCTGGAATTGCCAATCTTTACTGAACAAAATGCGAAAAGGAGCTGTTAACTTGAAAACTACCGCTTCATGACCTCACAAGGTGGAACAGAGCATTTTGAGCTTTGGAGATGTAGATTATACTCAAACATGTGTGAATGAAACAAAACGCAACTCCAGGTGTGTTTTTGATGAGGTAAAAACATTATAACATGAATTAAAGCTCACAAGAGTCAATTTAGTGTAATACAGGGCCATTAACTTCCAATCCACCATGACAGGGCATTACCACACTAAAGCTACGGGAGGCTAATCTTCTCCCTCTGCGCTTTCTTTGATTGTGAATAATAGTTTTGTTGTAGAACCCTGAGCGTCAAGGTGCAACTCAGCTAATAGTGTTTAAAGGATTGGGAACACAGCAAAATCACTAAAGCAATTGACCAAGGCCGGGGTAATTGAGTTGTTCCACTCTCCAAAGGGAGCGCCGCGTTCAATATGTAACAATGATTCTGATTGGACGGCTACATAAATGAACAGGGGATAATGACGTTGTAGAAATGAGCCAGTTTAATAATTGTTGCAGTTTCACTTTACACATAGAATATATAGCCATCGACTCTGGCTTCAATTGACTTTACATTGAAAAACTGTCTCCCCTCTCTCTGTAACTGCTACAGTGAGCCTCTTCATCTTAAAATGTGCGGATTAACCTGCTCTACGTGATCCTGGTGTTTTTATTTTACTGTTTTGTCAGTAAATAAATTCCTATTCCTAATCTGGAACTCCAAAGTCTTCATTTCACTGGAGCTGAACGCTATAGGTGATGTCACACTGCCTTTTTCACGTTTTTACCACATTGAAGCTTGAAAATAACTGATAAATATCATAGAGATGAAGCTTTTTAGAATATGTTGTTCTCATTAACATTCAGATAAGCAGTTTGACCTGTTACCTGGCTGAACACATCAATTTAACGTGACCAAAACCAGTTCATATCAAACAAGTAATAAAAAAGGCCAACCAACCGGCTTTACAAATGGACACATTATTGAAAAGTTATCAGGCCATGTGGTATTTCCATTAGCGAGCCGGTGCATTAACGTGTAAACAGACTCACCCTATGTCCATTTCCTCGTGCTCTGAGGGGAGGTCATCGGGGTCGCACTGGTCCAGGTTGTCGAGGGGGGGAGGAGGAGGCAGAGACTCCATCCAGGTGAGAGACGGAGTTTTCACCGCTTTCCCTATGGGCTTCTGCTTGGGTTTGCCTGAAAAATGGAAATGAAATGGATTATAATGACAGTAATATCAGCCTAAAAGAAATAAATTTAAAAAAAAAAGGGAAATATTATGTGTAATAAACTTTTATGAGGTTTTAACCATGTTCTGACGTTATTCCCTAATCATGAAATTATTCAAATTGAAATTAAGCTTTGGGTAATGACTAAAAGGACAAGATCGCAGATACAAGCGATGTGAGGAGCTCGGAGTAGAGCTGCTGCTCCTCCACGTCGACAGAAGCCAGTTGAGGTGGCTTGGGCATCTGTTCTGGACACGCAGGAGGGACTATGTCTCTCGGCTGGCCTGGGAATGCCTTGCCCCGCGACCCGGCCCCGGATAAGCGGAAGAAAATGGATGAAGAGATAGATGGATGAAATTGACTTACACAAGTTTTGTATTGTCTTCATTTGAGGCTTGAGTGCTCAGAAAATTTCCATTTTCCATTTTTTCTGTACCCCATCTCTGCCTACTTCAATCCATTTACTTGCGATTATTTCCGTAATAAAATCAAATTATTGAGTTATTGAAATGATTCACTGTTTGCTGCAGTTTTGAATAGAAAGTCAATGGAGAGCCTTTTTTATTATCAAGCCTGGTGGTTTACAATGAACAAAATTCAAATAAATTATCTATATATGTTATACTTTAATACTTAAACAATATATCTTCCGTCTATGTAATCCTGTCCCACAGTGTATTGCTCACCATTGCAGCGGTCGGGTTGAGCGTACTGCGAGGAGGGTCCGGGCTGTGTGATCCAGTGGGCCTCCCCCGGCGTGGTGTCCCCGCTGTGGGGAGGGGGCGGAGGGGCCTGGGGCTGGCTGCTGAAGGGCATGATGGAGGTGGAGGCGTAGGGGGCGGTGGAGGCGTGCTGGCTGAAGTTGAAACAGTGCAGGTCTTCGTTGGTGGCGTCGATGGTGCTGTAGATCGGACCCTCAGTGGAGCCGCCGATGCTGTACTTCTCGGTCTGATTGAGGTAGTTGGAAATCCCACTTTCTGTGATAATCATGCAAGTTCATTATGTCAGTGTATTACTGGCTACAATTTTATTACTGTTATCAACATTCCCTGGGGGTGTGATGCTAACTGTAAGCACTGCTCTGTCTGAAGCTCTGTTACTCAAATAAACAGGACTATGAACGCTCGTATAGATCACAGGCTCCTGAAAACTTGCTGTTTGAATCCATTTTGTATTTTTTTGAGATTTCAGACAGTCTTACAACTTTTTTAGCTGTGTAACTTCTAAACCTTCCACCATACACATACATGTAGAACACCCCCAGCCTGACGTCACTGCGAAGTATCAACAGATTTAGGCTGTGTCCCATTTCTGTCTTACCCCTACCCCTTGGTTTTGCGCGTTCATGTGAGGGCAAGGGGTGTCCCGATTCTAATTTTGATCAAGGGTTAGGACCACGACCAAGGGCTACATACCCCTTGAAACGAAGTAAGCTCTTGACCAGACTTGGAACGAAGGGGTACGCCTACAAGCTCAGGCAGGTTTTGGGATCAGGATGGCAGCGTCACATCGACCAGCCAAGGAGTCTCATAAATGTATTTTCAGCAGTTGTAATTATCGATTAACAGTTTAGCATGGTTTACAATTATGACAATTATGTTCTACGTTACTTTTAGTGAACTGTTGTTGCGGTGTCTGTTTAGCCAACATTGTTTTCATCGAACTTTCATATATAAATAAGCTAGTTTTTTGTCGAGCTGAGGTACCCGAAAATCCTTGACATGGCAAGGGATGATGACGCAAACGGTAATCGAGTGGTGTCCCATTTCTTAGGGGAATATTCGTACCCTGAGCCCTCTCAGCTCGGTATTAAGGAGCAAGACAAAGACTTAGATAAAGGAGTAGGGGAAGGGATAAGTCACAGTCATGGGACGCAGCCTAAAACTGAGCTGGAGAACACATTAGAATTCTATGGTAAAATTTGCTGAGTAATTTCACATTTGTTGACCTGGTTTATGGTAAATATCTCTTATTACTTTCCACATGAAACAAAAAACCGCACAAAGTTCAATGTCAGTATAAATAAACAAAAGTAACTATTTGTCAGTTGAAAGGACATTAAGCCATAATATTGATACAATTACAACATCTAATTCTACAACATCAAAGTAACAAATAAAGTTAACGATTTGAAAACAAGTTTCTGATTAAATTAAATCAAATAAAAGTGATATGAATAGCAAAACTGTTTATCGGGTTGTAAACTTGCATAACTTCTTATGATGACTGAAATCACTTGTCTAATTAGTTAATGCAACTGACATTTTATTTTCAATTACTTAATTTGGGGCCGTGGATACATCTATTGTGCCCAAGTAAAGCTAATGCGGTACACGCTGAAAGTTGTAATTTAATTTGAATAGAATAATTAAATTATTCATTTTAGACTCATTCTGTGTCAGACTGTGTGAATGTGTAATTAAAGCTTTTCAAAATTATGAACACTGGAAATCCTTTATGAAGAAAATTACTTTTTAAAACGTAAAAGTTTACTTGGTTAAACTTTATAAAACCTATACCTTATTAAGCCATAATAAAGCATGAAGAAAGACATAATTCATAATGAATAGTTTAGTAACTTCTAAATTAAGGAGTTAGGGTATTAAGTAATTACTAAGCCTGAATCATTCTTAAAGATTTCCGACCATGCTTTATCGTTGTTCTGTCTTCAAAAACATGCCTGAAGAGGTTTTAGATGTCATCCATGCATGTTTGAGTAATTTAGTGATCTCTCCCGGGAACTATTTGAACCTTCCTTACAGTTAGCTCTAAGATTCTGCCCAATGCTCAGCCCACAAGCCCATCTCCCGTGCTCCCACATGACACTTCTCCATAAATAAAACAAAAGCAGATACAAAACTGTAAACAATAACATGACAAACTTGATGCGATGTGCTCTGAAAGGGGAGTGACTTAGCATATAGAGCAAGGAAGGGGGACTTACAAAACTTGTTCATATGTCGTTTTCGGCACATATAGCATTTTCAAGCAATAAAAGGTAACATGGTGATCTAAATATGTTACGTGTTAGCAGTTAATACCCCATACAAGCAAAATACCCCCTCTTTAATACTTTAACTATTTGTTCATTATGAATTAAGTCTTTCTTCATGCTTTATTAAGGTTAATTAGGAGTAGTTACTCTATATTGTTACCCAATACATTCCAGCCTTGTAACTTCTAATGTTAAAATGTTTTCATTAAATAGCCAGTGCTATGCTATTTCCTGTTAAAATGGCAAAAGGAGAAATTCAATTTGTCAACTGGACAAAAGTTTATTTGGTCGAACTGAAAAAGCAGCTTGGATGAGCTGCGAAAAGTATTCGACCAAATAAACTTTTGTCCAATTGACAAATTGAATTTCTCCTTTTGCCATGGATTCTACCTGGACTGACCTTTCTGTTATAATGCCGTTTCCTCATCAAAAACATACGTAGCTTTGTTTTGTTTCACACAAACAAATCACAGGGTGGAGCAGAGCATTTTGAGCTTTGGCGATATGGACAGTAATTATAAAGGATTACTCAAACGTGTAACTGAAACAAAACACAACTCCAGGCATGTTTTGAGGAGGAAACAGCATTATCACTTGCCTTAAGGCTCAGAATAGTCACTTTTGCATAATATAGGAGCTATAAAAGATTACCACAAATACAGCCTGACACAAAATAGGCCCTTTCTTGTGTAGTACCGCATATGGACATTGCATTCTTCTTACCGTTGTAGTATCGGTCTGCTGTGTTGTGATTGGCTGTGCAGCAGTTGACCGCCTCCTTCCCGCTGTGGACCAGGTTAGTCGTCGGCCATGAGTCCGCCAGCCAGGGGTAGTTTCCCATACCTCCTCCCAATACACCGGGTCTATGGAAATATGAGAGTTTAATGTGTCGAAACATTGAGTATTTTCAGTCTGTCTAAAACAATCCTCAACTTTTTAAGTCAAAGCCAAAGTCAACTTTATTGTCAGTTCTGCCATATGTGTTCGGCACTCAGTGAATCAAAATTCCGTTTCTCTCTGGCCAAGCAGTGCAAAAAAGACAGTGTACAAAATACAATATAAAGACAATACAAAAACTATCTAAGACAAAATCTTAACGGTGCACTATGTAACTTTTTGGTTGAGGGTCAGTCATCTCACCTGCTTGTTTCTACAAATATGCCATTGCTTTGCCTGGAATGTTCCACAGTATGACATTAAACAGCTCTGCCTTACATTTATGAAATTACAGCTGGTTTTATAGCTTAAAAATACCTAGAAAAACATTCAGGCATTCTGACTGGGTTCTGACTGGGTTGCCTCTCCACAGACCTGATCTATAACTTGGTCTGGTTTGGTCTCTGTGATGATAAAAAGGTTTAATGCCATACTATAAAACATTCCAGACAAAGCAATAACATCTTCATGGAGAAAAACATTTGAGGGACACTACCAGAAAACTTACACAATGTACCTTTAATCATTCCTGTTGCTAAAGGCTCATACTAGAAAATGCAAAATGTGTCAAAAATAACTATTGTTATGATGATTTACAAGGACACGGAGAACAATCTTTGCTTTTTTCTTGTTTCTTAGTCCTTGGAAGTAACTTTTAGCTGCAACTTTTACAAATAAAGATTTCTCAGAAGTTGGATTTTTTTTTTTTACTTGTAGACCCTTTTCTAAACCTTGACTGCCAAGAATTGTATGGTAACTAAGTTTTTAGAGCAAATCGCTACTAAAATTATTAGTTTTAACATTTGTGGAATGCAGATTTGGTCCAAAAAAATAATATTGTAATGGCATTTAATAAAAATATTGAGTTTTTGGACCAAATCACAAATTTCAACATTTTATTTGTTTTTATCCGAAAATTAAAGACTTAAAGGTGCATTGTGTAACTTTTCTGGTGGAGGGTCTGCCACCTGCCTGTTTTTATAGCAAGTATTTCATAGCTTTGCCTGATTTGTTCCACAGCGTTCAACTTTTCTATCTCCATGGAGACAAGAATGCCACCAGGCCAAGTTATGGGTCAGATCTGCGAAGAGGCAAGCCCGCCCCTTTTCACTGTATATGTGAGCAATAAAAACACATGTAACTGAGTAGATATTTGATAGATAAGTTTAATGCCATACTGCGGAACATTCTTTGCAACTCTAACCAAGGCACAGTAAAGACATGCAGTTAATTAATATACAGTAAATACCAGATAATATATTAATATAAATACAAGATAATATATTTATTCTCAAACAGTTTTGCTCATGTAGGTAAAAGGCAATGCTACTCATTCTGCAGTTAGGATTTTAAGACTCCAAAAATACATAATTAAGCTTAAAACTAGCTTAATTATCTATTTTTGGAGACTTTAAATCATACATATTGAACATATTTCATATCAGATATTTTACTGCTTGAAAATACCTTGATAAAGATGCATTCTTGCTTAGAATGTCCTGCATTATGGCATTAAACTAATAATATCTTCATAGAGACAAGCAGATGACACCATCAGGCCAAGTTACAGGTCAGATCTGCATCTTTAGCAAGGTATTTTCGAGCAATAAAACATCTGATATGAAATATGTTCAATATGTTGGATTTTAAAGGAAAAGTAACGTTTTTTACAATCTGAGCCTTATTTCGGTAATAAAACAAGTTGTTTTACTCACCCATAGCACTTTGGTGTCATATGGAGCACTTCCGGAGATGTTTTAGATTTGCGATCTCCATAATGTGAGTTCTCGGGGCAAATGTTTGCGGTCTCCAAATAACACAAACTTTAGCACTTTTCAAATCATAGAAGCTCAATGTCCTAGTCTACGATTTCGGTGTAAAAGTGGCCTGTAATCCGAGACTTAGCCATAGTTTCGAGTAGATGAGCATGCGCATGTGCGGACTGTGCTCTCAGCTCCCGGGACCCAAACATGAAACGCAAAGCTGTAAACTATGGCTAAATCTCGGATTACAGGCCACTTTTTATTCAAACAAAATCGTAGAGTAAGACATCGAGCTTCTATGATTTGAAAAGTGCTAAAGTTTGTGTTATTTGGAGACCGCACGGGGCATATTATATGCTCGGGGAATATATTATATGCCCCGAGCTATGGCTAGAAGTCGCGCTAGGCTAACCGCAAACCTAAAACATCTCTGGAAGTGCTCCATATGACACCAAAGTGCTATGGGTGAGTAAAACAACTTGTTTTATTACCGAAATAAGGCTCAAATTGTAAAAAATGTTACTTTTCCTTTAAGACTCCAAAAATACATAATTAAGCTCAAGACTAGAAAATATCAATAAGAAAGTGTTGTAATTACCTTCCATTGAGTCCTGATCCTTCGCCGTGAGGGAACCCAACTGCAGCACAAGAGACAAAAGCATGAGGAGGTGTAAGTGACTAATAATGTTTCATTTGCCTATTTTAACTGCTCTGTGCTCTTCTATTCAAAGCTGATTTTAAATTATACGGTTTTATCAGAAATGTGAGTTGGGAATGTAAAAATAAAAAATAATATATGAGTGGACAGGCTGATTCTAGACACGTCTGTACAGTGTGTTCTAGCATCAACATTTTTGCACTGCTCTTAAAAGAAGTTGGATTCTGTGGATCCTCTCGTCTTTGTAATATTATTATTTTATTTAAACATTTGAGATAATGGGTTCTGTCTTTATTAGCAAAGGGGGAACTTGTGAAGCAGCAATATTCTTCATGTAAGGGTTGTAAACTTAAAACATAACTCTGATTAATTCTTTTATATTAAAACGTGGAGATAGAACAATATGTGTTTTTTATGGCCAATGCTGATACTTTTAAAAACGTTTTTCATTTGGAATATATTATAACATAAATCAGAAAACAGCATTTATTAATGTTATACTGTGACCTGGATTTGTTTACAATGTGCTCTCTGAACTGAATCCTACTAATCTAAACATAATACTTCAGAATCAATCAGAAATCATCATAGCTCAACCTCTGACTCATATTTTTAACTTTAGTTTGAGCACAATGCAAATTCCCAAAATCTGGAAATCTGCTTTTGTCACTCCATTATTCAAAGGAGGCGATCCAACAATCTTAAACAACTATAGACCAATATCCAAAGCTTTGCATTTTAGCAAAAATTTTGGAATCTTTAATAAATGAACAGTTGAAAGGTTTTTGTATTCCAACAATATACTCTGCAATTTTCAGTCAGGATTCAGAAAAGGTCACAGCACCATAACAGCAACAATGAAGGTGATCAATGATATCTCAACAGCTCTTGATAATAAGCAACATTGTGCCGCTCTTTTTATTGATTTGTCTAAAGCTTTTGATTCTGTAAACCATACTTTACTCAAAAAGAGACTGATCAATGTCTAAACAGGCAGTTGGGTGGATTTGCAATTACCTCTCAGACAGATCCCAATGTACTAAATCAGAAAAAAATTGTTCAAATATTTTATCATAACTAAAGGAGTGCCACAAGGCTCAGTTTTGGGACCACTCCTATTCACAATCTATGTCAACAACACTGGTCAGGATCTAGAGGACACCAAATTTCACCTATATGCTGATGATATGGTTATCTACAGTTTTGGAAAAACCCTCAGTGACAGTGTCTCTGCAGTACAAAATGCCTTTAACATTATCCAGAACATGTTTCTGAGACTAGACCTTTCACTAAATGCAAATAAAAGCAAGTTAATGCTATTCTCAAAAACAAAAAACAATGTGCAGGATTGTCCTCCAGTTGTCACTCTTCAAGGAGCAGAAATTGAAATTGTTAAATCTTTTAAATATCTTGGTATTTTAATTGATGACAGTCTAAATTTTAAAGGACATGTTGAGCAGCTACTTAAGAAACTGGGGCTGAAAATTGGCTTTTACTTTCGGAACAGGTTATGTTTTTCTTTTAATGCCAAAAAGAAATTAGTAGCAGCAACATTTTTACCCATTTTGGATTATGGTGACCTGATTTACATGAATGCCCCAATTCAAATATTGAAGCTGTTAGATTCTGTGTATCATGCCTCTCTGAGGTTCATCACAAACTGTAAGCCTTGCACACACCACTGTGAACTTTACACACGTGTGGGCTGGTCAGCATTGGAGACTCGTAGGCTCACTCATTGGTATATGTTCATTTATAAGGGTATTCAGCGTCTGCTCCCCTCATATCTGTGTGAATATCTTCAACCAAGAGCAACTGGACATTATTCTTTACGCTCTCAGGAAGCACTGCTGCTGACTGTGCATTCCAGTATTCTGATCCCTCAACTTGGAACAATCTACAAAAAGACTGGAAACTAAAGGAACTGGTCTCTATAGGACAGTTTAAAATCTTACTCAAAGGTTTGGAACTGAAATCTATGGTTTGTGAATGTTTTTAATTCTGAAACATTTTATTGCTTGTAATTGCTTTAATTGTTTTTAAATGGTTTTGTAATTGTATTGATCTGTGCCGCTGTCTTGGCCAGGACTCCCTTGAAAAAGAGATTATTAATCTCAATGGGACTTTCCTGGTTAAATAAAGGTTAAATTAAAAAAAAAAAGAAAAAGAAAATCACAATTCAATTTCTTTTTCCAAATTTTCCCGCACTGATTTTGCATTGCAAAACCTTGACAACCTAAATTAAAATACCCTATAATACATAACTGCCCCGTACCTGCTGGCGTGTACGCAAACGAGGCGGTGTAGTGGCTGAGCTCCTTCCTCTTCTTGCGTCGGCAGTAGATCCAAACACTGAAGCCCATGAGGATGACCCAGCACGCCCCCCCGATGCCCGCGATGAAGGCCGGCTGCTTCACCACGTCCGTGATCTGCTCCGCCAGGCTGACGCTGCCCTCCTCGCCACTGCCACTAGGGGCGCTCTTGTCCCCGTTCGTGGAGGGGTGCTCGGCTGGTAATTCTGTAGAAGAAGGTATTTGAGTTAGTGGTGAATTTGGTTCATTTTTAATACTTGATGCATATGTAGAACTTTACTAAATTAATTAAAAAGGCAGTACCGTGAATCTCTAAATAAAAGCAGTCAAACTGAAACCACTGCATGCGTCTAATTATGAAGAGTTTTTATCATGTGCAAACCACCTAGTTTTTGTTAGCATTTCCATGATGACTAAACTCCATTTTTGTCTCTGAAAGTCGTGAAATGTACTTATAAACTCATGACAGTTAATAATTAGATGTAAGGAATGCATTAAGAAAATAAGAATAACTATGGACCATTGCAAACCATTTACAATGATCAAGTTCTGTTTTTCACATTTTAAAGACAGCAAAAACCCGTGTCCACATAAATGCAGGAAACATGTCCAAAAGTTTTTCATATTAGGTTGCCCGATCATAAAACAAAAGACATGCAAAATTTCTCTCTCTGATCTGATATACAGCAAGTGGACTCCAATGCTCAGATATGATAACACTGTTTATTTTTGTAACTTTAAAAACACTGCAATCATCAACAAAAGGCGAGACTTACTGAAGAGCACGGAGACTGGCTGACTGCGGGTGCCCACCCCTGCGCTGGTCACTGCTGCCACCTCCACCTGGTACAAAACCCCGGGCACCAGCCCCTTCAGCACCACGCTCAGGGTGTTACCGTCCACTGTGCGGTTTATGTGGTGCCGGGTGAGGTTTTCGCTGTCACTGCCCACACACCACACCTGTACAGACAGAAAAACATTTACATACATGAGTCCGGACAAAAAGAACAGCTCATGGCAAGGTTAGGGTTTGTAATAGTGAAATATTACAGCATGATTGATAAAAATAAAAATAAAGGGTCCGTCCGCTGCTTGTCTCAGTGGAAATGTTATTGCATTGCTTAAAATGTCCTGCAGTATGGCATTAAACTAATAATATCTTCATGGAGACAAGAAGGTCACCATCAGGCCAAGTTACAGGTCAGATCAGTGGAATGGCAACCCCTTTTACAGTAAGAATGCATGTTTATCAAGGTATTTTCGAGCAATAAAACATCTGATATGAAATAAACATTAAAAAGAAACATTTAATGCAATACTGTGGAACATTCCTGGCAAAGCTATAAAATCTCAACAAAGACAGGTCGATAGCGTACCAGTAAAATTACACAGTGCACCTTTAAATGAATAAGTACATTTAAATTTAGAAGACAAATTTGAACAAGAATTTACATGAAGTTTGGATAAAGTACCAACCAAGTATTTTAAAAAAGTTCAATGTTCATAATCAATTTTAAAATCACAATGATTAATAACGAAAATGAAATCACTGTGGTAATTTAATTAATATCCAAAGATTGTGACAAGGTTAGGCACCGTCTGACAATGAAGCCTTGGATTCATTTGTGTATCCTTAAATTACACTTTCAATAAAATGAAAAAATAAAAAAATTCTAAATTCAATTCTAAATTCAAGGTAATTAGTAACTGAAAGTTTCCTAAAACGTACAAGGACTAAGAAAGAGTTCACTGGATTCTTGCATCATCATAATAGACATTTCTGACAAATTTTGCATGTCAAGAATTGTATTATTAAAACAGATTTGAAAACTTTGAGGAAAATGTTAAATCGTAATTTTGTCTCCATGTGCATTTAAAAGCCAAAGTCAAATCAAATCGTACTTTTTATTTTTGGCTAATGATAAAAATTAAAGTCGGAGAGGTTGTAGTTTTGTCTGTAATGTTCCACAGTGGCTTTAATCCAATTCTTTGTTTTTATTTTCATGTATGTTGTATATTTTTATTTCTTGTAAAATTTCTTTTCTGTGACTGGGGACACCTCTCCATTGATCTGACCTGTACTTGGCCTGGTGACCTCAAATGCTTGTCTCCATGGATGTAGGGAAGTTTAATGCCATACTGTGGGACATTCCAGGCAAAGCAATAACCTCTCAGTGGAGGCAAGAAAATTATGAAATGAAAAAGTGTGTAGCCCTTAACAGCAACCGAGGCTCTATTGATACTCCGCAGTGACGCTGAGGGGCGCTCTACATGTCGTTATTGGTGGAATATTTAGTAGTTACCATGGTGATACATTAGCAAACGCTGTCAAAAAGTTTTTAAATAGTCTGAAAAGTCAAGAAAAAAAATACAAAATGGATGTAAATAGCACATTTTCAGGAAAACAAGCATTCATGGTCCTGTTTAGGAGTTTGCATTGCTTACAATGTCCCGCAGTATGGCATTAAACTAATAATATCTTCATGGAGAAGGGCAGATGACACCGTCAGGCCAAGTTACAGGTCAGATCAATGGAATGGCAACCCATTTTACAGTAAGAATGCACATTTATCAAGGTATTTTTGTGCAATAAACCATCTGATATGAAATAAATGTTAGAAACATTTAATTCAATACTGTATTGCAAAATGGATGTAAATAACACATTTTCAGGAGTCTGTGTTCAAAACAAGCATTCATGGTTTTGATTTTCAACAAAAAGTTGAGTGTGACGAATGGAAAAGCTGCAAAAATCAGATCACCAGTTGTAGTTCCAGCTAAGTCAGTTCTTTTTGGTCAGATCGTGTTAAAGTAAAGATTAAAGTCTATTAGAGCCTCAGACAGAGCAGAGCCTACAGTTAGCATCACACCCCTGAGAATGTTGCAAAGTATTAATACAACAATATTCCAAAATTGTACCAACAGATTAAACTATGGGCAGTAAATAATGAATAGCTTTTGATACGATTCCCATGCACGTCTGCCTCTCCGTGTAAATCTAATGTGACACGTTGTTGTACCGTGCGTCGCCCGGGAGACCGTACGTCAGATGTGTTTATCGTCATGTGTTGTCGTGTGAACCGAGTTCTCCATGTTTACCCTGTACTCCTGGATGATCCCGTTCTGCCGGTCGCTAGGCGGAGGCTCCCAGGAGACGCTGATGCTGGAGGCGTTGCTTAGCTTCACTGTTGCCACGGTGACACCTCTGGGCGGGGCGCTGGGGACTGAAGAACGATGGCACGTGGTTAGCAAGACCGGGAAAGTTACATTTTTAATAACTATACTTTAATTAGACTTAATTCTTAGTGAACAAATCGTTTATTAAGAATGATTCAGGCTTCCTAACAACTTAATTAAGGACTTATGTTATTAATTAAGTAGTTACTAAGCCTGAAAGCCTGAAAAAATACTGTCAAATACTGAAAGAGGACATTGGTGAGTCAAATGTTTTACTATATTTATTATTATTATGGGAACAAATTGTCAAGAAAATTACATTTTTAAAGGTCCCATGGCATGAAATTTTCACTTTCTGAGGTTTTTGAACGTTAATGTGAGGTCCCCTACCCTGTTTAGCCCCCCCCCATGGTTAAAAGTTGCAAAATGTCTAAACTGAGCATTTGCGATCCTTTTCTGCGTTACAAAAATTCGGAGCTCAAACGGGCGATTTTGAACAAGGCACCTGATTGACGTCAGATCGAAAAAAGAAATGCAAATGCCCCCGTCTGTCTGTACTCAGCGTCTCTGTAAATCACGCCCAGAGAGTTTGGACTGCGAATGCGCTAGGCAATGCGAAATGCGTTTTTTTATTTGCCTGGAGGCACGTCCGAGTGTTTCTAGGCTTGGAAGTCCTTTATCTGAGCCTCTGGACCTTTGAACAGCAGTGGTTTAATTTTATTTTCTGTAGAAATGTGTTTATTTTTCAATGGAACGCTTCAAATCTCTCCCCCGTGCAAAAACAAGGAAATGGATCAGAGGGCACAGCTGACAGCTCTGAGCGGAGAGTTTGGCCACGCCCCCACCCTCTACTATTGGCCAGCTCTTTTCTCCTCATTTGCATTCAAGCAACAACGCCCATCATGACCTGTTCTGAGGGAGAAAAAATACTCTTTCTCATCTTATCTCTGTTTCTCATGCACTGAGTGTTGATTTTGAAGAAGGATTCATTTACAGTATTAGGGAACCATTAAGGAGCCATATAAAAGCATCAAGAAGTACCATGTCATGGGATCTTTAAATTACAAGTTTGTAGATAGGCTACTCTTACATTTCTAGTATGATTTATAGTACATTTTAACCTAAAAACTAAACTGCTATTTTACTCTATTCTACGCATTTTTTACGCTATTTTAAGTAAATCTCAAAATTCTGAAACTTTTTTTCCCCTGTGTTTATTATGTGTTTATTATTTACTAAATTATTAAAAGTATTTCTCTTATGTGTGCCAGTAATCCAAGTAATCTGCATGGGTTCAAGCTTTAAATTGATATTTTAAAGGTGCATTATGGTCCATCAAATGTGTTTCTTTATGTTATTGCTTTGTCTGGAATGTTTCGTTATGGAGACCAAACCAGGCCAAGTTACTGGTCAGTTCTGTGTCGAGGCAACCACACGCACAGTCAAAATGCATGTTTTTGTAACTATTTTTGAGCTCTAAAACCACTTGTAATAGAATAAATGTGAGGTAGAGCGGTTTAATGTCATACTGTGGAATGACATATCCATAGAAACAAGCAGGACCCCCAGCCAAAAAGTTACACACCTTTAAATTAAGAAATCACCACCTACACTGCCTCGCAAGTGAAAAGTGAGATCCAAGTGTATAAAACGTGTTTAATGAGCTAATTATTTCTGGATGCGTTGGAACGGCGTATGTTAAACAGACAGGTCCTTTTGTTTTTAATCTGCAGTTGAGATCGAGCACTAAAAAGCTGCTGACACCTGCAGACAGGAGCTATAATGAATACGAGATCGATATGAATGAACTTGGATGGAGCAGGATATAAAATTAACCCCAAAATGAAATTGCATTACTCACATTCGCACACTCTCAGGCGGACTAATGAATTGGAATTTAACAAGGCTGGCAATGTCAGAGACAAACACAAAGGTTGGGAGAAGTTTGTTGTGAAAACGCAATTCAACCTTGTGTGTTTGGACTAAATATTTCGACATATTTCGCACTAAAACGAGTTGCTGGTTAGATTCCCACTGCTGGTAATGTGTACTGCTATTAGGCAAAACATTGTAATTATCCTCAATCCAATCTATGCATGTGTATGGGTTGTGTAATTAATCACATTTTAATTAAGAGTACTGGTCCAATCGATTACAGTGGTGTGATTAAAAAAAAAAAAAAAAAATCAGATTAACCCCCAAACTTAATCTACAATCGCTTCTAAAACTTTAATTAAATAGTGTTACAACTAAGAAAAAATATGTATTTACCTCTGAAAGTCATTTTTTCACAGTTCATAAAAATAATATGCAATAAACACAATTTCATTTACAACCTAAAAAACTGTGTTAACATTTTTTCTATAGTAGAGCAGCCCTAGTTCATTAAAGGCACAGTATGTAACTTTTTTGGGTTTGTCCCATGGAAACAAGCAACTCCACCTAGCCAAACTAGAGGCCAGTAAGAATCAGTGGTTTCCAAGGTACTCTGAAGCCATTACAGAACCTGAAATACACGATAAAATAAATAAATAAATAAATAAAATAAACTGTGGAGCATTCCTGGTTAAGCAATAACATATCTATGGCAGCGGATCCCACTACCATAACAGCTACACAGTTTACCTCTAAGTGTAAAGTACTAAAAACTAAATTAACTTTTTTTGTGTATATGGTATGAGAGCAATTTCAAGTACTACATGACATCACACAGCACTGCCCTGATTACAGCCAAGTGTTTCTAATCACAAACAGCTGGCTGCAGGGGCGGAGTTTAAAGTGTGGATACCAATTGGGCCATGTGCCAAAGGGTCCTTAATTTCATATTAATTTTTCCATACTCAACTAAACTACTAAATACAACTATCCTGGGTTTGTTTTATTTAGTTTTGTGATGAGGCAAATCATTTAAAGTTACTTTAAATTATTTTATTTGGTTAAATTTATTAAATTTTGTTAAATATCTCCTCACCTCCTTACCTGCTCACCTGTTACTCCACATAGTCTGGAGACAAAGAGGGGGCGTGCCCTGCGATGGACATATTTATAGCCTCTGCGGGGAGGTTTTGGGCCAGACCATGTGGAGGGGGAGAATTGGTTTCAGTTCCTTTTGTTTGTTGGTTGGTGGTAACCAGTGTTGTGCAGTAACGCGTTACTAATAACGCGTTACTGTAACGCCGTTACTGTTGACAGTAACTAATACTGTAACGCGTTACTTTTAAAATAAAGGAACTCAATTACCGTTACTAAACGGCGCGTTACCGCGCGTTACTGAACCTACTCATTTTGAAACTGGCATCATGTGCGTGACTCGCACAGGCACAGGGGATTTTTTTTTCTCCCTTTGGTAAGGGCGGGATAAGTAATGATGATTGGCTAAAGCAGAGTAAGATTTCATGTTGAGCCAACCAGAGACACCCATTGGGCAGTGGGCGGGTATCTACACACAATCCCAGCACACAGTAGTAGCACACACACACAATACACACACTCCGTGTCAGATGGCGAGTCCCGAGTCGAAGACAGAAGTATAGGCAGTATTTTAACCTCGTCGAGGTAAAAGGTAAAAACGTACATGTTACGTGCACATTGTGTCAAAGACCAAAGACTTTGTCCACGTCCAATATAAGCAACTCAAATTTAATGAAGCATCTCTGGACGGCGCACGCTTCTGTTAAACTAGTGGCCACCAGCAGGCCCCATGATGATAATTGCATGCTAGGTGTTAACAATGAAGGAGAGAGGAGTAGGAGGAGAGGAGGAAGACGAAAGCAGGAGGAAGAGGAAAGGAGGAGGAAGAGGAGAGGAGGAGGAGAGGAAGGGGCAGAAGAAGCAGGCCCCATGATGATAATCGCATGCTAGGTGCCGTTAACAATGAAGGCCACGGTGACGGAGCCACGCCAGCCAAGCAGCAAAAGCTGTATAATGCACTGTAAAAAAAAAAATCCAAATTATTTGACATTTTTTAACTAAAAAAAAAAGTAACGCATTAGTTACTTTCCTAGGTAACTAGTTACTTTTATAGTGTAGTAACTCAGTTACTACACTAACCCAACGTTTTTGGGTTAGTAACTAGTAACTGTAACTAATTACTTTTTCAAAGTAACGTGCCCAACACTGGTGGTAACCCTCTACTAAGAGTTTAGGCTAGGTGAAGTGGAAAAGACTTACCAGGCAGAAGTGACGATCGTTAAAAGATGTCCTCTAGAAATTAAACTTTTTCAAAGAAGTGGGCTCTCAGAAATGTTTGCTTTTATATGCTTTGTACTTTATTCGTAATCAGTTACTGTCTAGGAACTTTTACATTCAATTATCTACGTGTGTCGTACGCTGCTTATAAAAGACCCATACATATGACACCAAATGACAGGGTACCATCAACATGTATCTAAAAGCTCTATGCCTGCATACAGCCACTGCATACTTTACGTACCTAGCCAAGCAAATGCAGTTGCACACGCTAAGCCCGCTGACAATCTCTTACGTCTGTGCTACCACACTAGGTACTAACGTACCTCAGTAAGGCCTCAAGCGGTTCATCAGTGCGGATAGAGCCCTGTTGCTGTAACCCAGTCATTCATTGGATCATATGCTAAGCCACTTACCTTGGTACAGCGTAAAACACACGGATCTACTATGAGTCACTGTGTGGAGTACAAGCTTCAGCAAAATCTGAGACAAGACCCGAGAGGCAACCAAAAACCACAGCTTATATTCTCTTCAGAGGGGTTTCCAAAGGGACTTCCGCCATTACCTCACTTTAGGCTATCGTGATTAGCCAAGGACTTGCCCACTACCCCTCCTAAAGAACCGGTTTCAGCCAGTTTGGGGGGTTTTCCCTGACAGCCACTCTGAACTATCATAACCTTTCTACTGCCTGTACTATGCCCCAACATAACCCCGCCAGCCTGTCCCGGCTGCCTCAGGGTTACCTCCGGGCAAATTCAAGGTTACTGCAGGACAGCCCAGGGCATGTCCTAACATGTCTCAACTTGTCTGGACTTGTCCTAGTCCTACAGGCCGCACTTCAGGCCTCCCCTAATTCAAACATTGTGGTTTCACAATTCTCATCATGTCTTGTCTCATAACAATTACATATTTGTATCAACTTAAAAGTAAAACTTAAACACAACAGATAAATGAACAAAATGGATACATGCCTTTATGGCTCATGCTTATAACTTCATAGCATAACAAGAACAAATAATAGTCTTAACACATATTTCATAATCTCATGCAACAAAATGAAACTCTCTCTCTAAATCTGTTATTTTTCAAGACAATCACTGTTCAAGGCTACTCGCTAGTCTGTCTCCCTTTTATCTTCTTTTAAGCTAGTACTCCCTAAAACTCCCTTTTACAGCGCCTCATTATAATGCACACACACACTCTTCATATGCGTAAAATAAAATCATATTTAGAATACATGAGTAACTTTAATAAAAATGATAAATGATATATGATAAGTATGATTAATAAGTTGATAAATGTTAACATGCAAGATGATAATATGATAAAAATCAAATCATAATGAAATGGTAACATAATAAATGATAACATGTTAAAACATCAAATCATAATGAAAACATTACTCAAAATCACAAGCTAGAAGCAACAAAACATTAAAGGGTGAAACATGTTTTTAACTTTTTAACTGTAACAGTGTAGAGGCACGTTTACGCACCCTCTCTCGCCCCCTGGTGGTAGGGGCGAGAATCTTCAACAGCGCCTTTCAAGACACCCAAGGACACTGTACAAAAAAGTTAAAAACATAGTTTTGGATGGAAATTAGCTCCGAGAGCTAAAGTCTGGTACAAAGCATCTTTTCATTTTTTTGTGATTAATGCTCCTGTACACTGTCCCTGTCAAATAAATGAAATAAAGTAAACTAAACTCAGGGCTCTGAAGTTTTGAGTGGGGTCGTGCGTGAGACTGCGTAATTTCTGAGGAGCGGGGGGGGGAGGGGGCGGTGCCTGCATTATCTAACCGATTTTCTGCTGCGCTTGAGAAATGCCATGTGTGGCGTGTGAGCGTGTGAAGTTGTATTTAGAACGGCAGTGTTGAAATTATCAACACAGGCCTAGCGCACCATCTTGCGGTTTGGTGTGAAAATAACATGTGAAATGATATAATAATATCATTTCACATGTAATTTTTCACACATAAGTCGCTCCGGAGTATAAGTCGCACCCATGGCCAAACTATGAAAAAAACAGCGACTTATAGTCCGAAAAATACGGTATATATATTTTTGGTTACCTTCCTCTGGGGTTCGCAACACCACCGTCCTGCTGTCCTTGCCCTGAAACTCATCGAAGTATGGTCTGATCTTGACTTCGTACTCGGTCCCTTTGAGCAGACTGGAGAGGACGGTGCTGCGCTCCGAGGGGGAGTTTATGTCCTGCAGGAGCCAGCTTCCTCCGATGGGACGGTAGAAGAGCCGGTAGCCCTGGACGTACTGGGACTGGCGGTCAACCTAAAGGCATACAGGACACAGAAGGGACAATTATATAAAGTTATTTTTAGAAAACTGGCAATATGCAGGCTACTTCAGGGTTGCATATGATATAGTAGTAGTAGTAGTAGTAGTAGTAGTAGTAGTAGTAGAGTTAACAGTTCATACAGGATTTAGTCTTGGTTGTAGTAGAATGGTAATATGCAGGCTACTTCGGGGTTGTATATAAAGTAGCAGTAGTAGTAGTCGTGGTAGTAGAAATAGAAGTAGTAGTCGTGGTAGTAGAAATAGAAGTAGTAGTGGTGGTAGTAGAAATAGAAGTAGTAGTTGTAAAATGGTAATATCCAGGCTACTTTGGGATTGTACATAACGTAGTAGTAGTAGTAGTTGTTGTAGTAGCAGTACTAGAAGTAGTATTGGTGGTAGTAGAAATAGAAGTAGTAGTAGTACTAGTAAAGTTCATACAGGATTTAGTCTTGGTTGTAGTAGTTATTGTAAAAAGATGGTAATATGCAGGCTACTTCAGGGTTCTATATAAAATAGTAGTAGTAATAGCAGCAGAATTAGTAATTATTAAACTAACCACATTGATAAACATTTTTGACACATTTTGTATTGAATTATTAATTATTAAAAAAGTTTTCGGTGATTTTCGTAGTTGTTCGTAGTTCGTAGTGTTTTTAAATTCCATAAACCTTCACTAGAATCATTTGGATAATTTCATCCCTGGAATTGAGCATTGGAGATGTAGACAGACTAATAATGCCGGACTACTCAAACATGTGTGTATTAAACAAAACACAGCTCCAGTTATGTTTTGAGGAGGTAAAAACAGTATAACATGGGTTAAAGCTCACAAGAGTCAATTTCGTGTAATATGGGACCTTTAATATTGGCAGCTACTCCTATTATTTACTAAATCTAGAACACATTTTACTGAGGTGAAGATGTTAGTTTAGCGTCAGAAGCTACTTACGCTCCAGGACATGCGCACAGAAGAAGTCGACAGCATGGCGGGCTCTTGTAGCTGCACAGCCACTTCTCCCAGCTCCCTCTGCACCTGTCTGTGGTCTACTCCCTGCCCCGTCGGACTCACGTCTAATAGGGAAAAACAAATATATATTAAATCCAGTGCTTATTAAAGATGCACTATGTAACTTTTCTGGCGCTGCTCGTCTCTATGGCTGTTATTGCGTCGTCTGGGATGTTCTACAGTATGGCATCTGTGGAGAGGCGAGCCCACTCACAGTAACAATGAAAAATAGATATGTTTACTGCCATACCGGGGAACATTTTAATCAAGGCAATAGCGTCTCTTTGGAAACAAGTAGGTGGCAAATCGTCCACTCAAAAGTTACACGGTGAACTTTTAAATCTGATTCTATTTCAAAATTGCTCCTAACCTTGTGTTCTCACTGGCTCTGATATAGGGCTGGGGTCGCTGAGGCCGTATGCGTTGACAGCTCGCACGATGAAAAGGTAGATGGTATTGGGCAAAAGTCCTGTGATTGTGTGAGTTTCCATCTTGACGTTATCCGCTACAGTCTGCCAAGTACTACCGGCAGATTGGCTGTAAAATGAAAAACACAAACAGATTTAAAGGCCTGAAATCTTACCGTTTAAAGGAAGTGCAATCATGACTGAGCCTGGGTTGCCAATACTTTAACCTCCGTATAGAACAAAGCATCAAACTGTAACAAACTCGCTCTCATATCCAATGTTTTTGTAGTAAAAATAAATCAGTATTACAGTTGTTTTCAGTAGAAGCTGTATTTGATTTAAACATGTCTGCTGGCAAGTAGATGCTAATTGATACTAAAACCTATGTCAAAACTAGATATTCATTTGAACAAGTACTGATACTGCAAGAAAAAAAAAGAAAAAAAAGAAAACAAAATTTGAGCTTTCCTGAATGTTTTTAGTCACCTCATGGGTAAATAAAGAAAGTACAACTATTTTGTGTTGAAAATTACATGCTACTGCTACTGCTACTTAAAATGTAACCTTTTTTCTTCACTCTGGTACTGAAATCAGTCAAAAATATCGGGAATCAGATGCTAATTGATACTAAAACCTATGTCAAAACTAGATACTCATTTGAACAAGTATTGATACTGTAAAAAAAAAATACAAATCATGACCAAAAAAAACAAAACCTTAAACTAGGGGTGCCCAACCAGTTGATCGCGGTCTACTAGTCGCTCGCAGACAGAGTGTCAGTTGATCGCGTATGGATACGTTCAGACTGCTCAATTACGATTTTTTTTGGTGTGAAATCTAATTATTTTGCGAGGTCATTCACATTTCCAATTAAATGCGACTTGTATGTGATCTCCAGTGTGAACTTTAAACGCCCCAAAAGTGTCCCGCATGCGCCTTGGAGGACACGACGTCATGCGCAGCAAGCGTGCTCAGTGTTTATGGAAGTAGCCTAAAGTTGCTGTCGTATTGGAGCGAAAACATGTACAGCTTATTTGTTTTAAGGAGGAGATGGAGAAGGAGAAGGACAAGGGTTTTGGCCACGGCGTTTTGTGGGGCAGTGGCAGCAACGTCTGCAGAAATGAATGTGTTGGTGTGGAGTTGCAGACAAGAGTGGTGGGATTGCTACGTGCTTCGCCGCTTCACTGATACAGAGTTTATATACTATTTCCGCATGACGAGAAGAATGTTTGTGCACATTTGTGAGCGCCTACTTGTACCACTCTCGCTGGAGGAAACACGCCCAGGTCGGATGAATGCGACCTGGCTGTTCAGACTGAAGTCGCATATCTTGGGCAACGTTTACACTGCAGCCTGAAGTGACCCAAATCCAATTTTTTCGCCCCTATGCGACTTAAAAATAATCCCACTCCAAAAGCCCATATTTGCCATGTCTAACAGGTCATTCTAAAATGACCCCCCCCCACCTCAAAAGTAGATCTCAGTTAAAAAAAGGTTGAGCACCCCTGCCTTAAACTGTTCCTTTAGAGACACATCAGATGCAATGTTACTTCTTCTCTTTGACATAAAATCGAGCAAAGTGAACTGTGGATACACCAATTTGCCCGAGACTTGTGGAATCCTAATTATTTCTTTCTGTCAATGTGGAGAGACAGCGTGTAATAGACTGAGAGTTGGGGGCAAGAAAGTGCTTTGCGATGCTGGTTTAATGTGCTGCTGCTGCTACACAATTAACCAATGCATACTGAGCTCCCTGGGCGATGGAAACTTCTATTTTGGTCTTTCATAAAATATGTGGTAAACAATAGCAGATGCAAAGGAATTTCACTAGTTTTTCACCTAAAGAGACTAGTGCTACAAAAAAAAAAGATTAAATGCAGTGGTATCAATGTTGAGATTTCTTTTTTTGTGTGTTTTGCTTATTTCTTTTTATTGATTTGAATAAAAAAGAATAAAAAAACAAAAAATAAAACCCTCATTGATGTCAAATTTCAGTGTGCTTTTTTTGACACAGTAATTTTAATTTGTATGCGCATGCCTTATTTTATAAGTCATACAGAAATATAATAAATACATAAAAAACAAAAACTTAACATCTAGACAAAACCAAGATTGAGTCAAAGATAATTTATAGTACCCCCCCCCCCCGATATCAACTACTGCATCAGCTAATGTTGTAGAATTGACAATTTTGAGCTATACTGTTCAGCTTTCATAGAGACATTACTACCAAATGCTACAATATTTGCTTATGAATAATGTGATTAATTATGTATAGCTATGCAAATTCTATAAAGTCAAATGGGCAAAGTTGTGAGCCTTGTGGTACCCCATAAAAATGCATTGTACCACACTCTCCCTCTTTCACTGTGAATTTTTGTCACCTTGGCAGAGCTGGTTCACAACGGCCTCTCCAACCATTTGTTTGACACTTTTTACATTATTCTCCCCCCATGGGTACAGCTTTGGTCCCCATCTGGACAATTAGCCTTGGAAAAAGACGATTTCTAGAAGCTTTGGTTGTAAGTGGGTGGAAAAACCTAAGCTACACTAAAGTAGTATTGAAAAGAGTCCAAAAATATAAAATAAAATGAAATAAATTCTCTCAAAACACATTCTGGACAATTAGCCTTGGAAAAAGATGATTTCCAGAAGCTTTGGTTGTGAGTGGGTGGAAAAAGCTGAGCTACACTAAAGAAACCATATTGAAAAGTGTCCAAAAATATAAAATAAAATGAAATAAATTCTCTCAAAAAACACTTTCTGGTCACTGATTGCAATTTCATCTCATAATATGCAAAACCGTATGTTGGAACTTCTTGAAACTCCTATTACTATGAACCATACTGGATTTTATACAATAAATATTTATGTACATGTAATTACAAAATTGTGAGTTTGGTTTGATCTCTAGCAGGTTAAATTATTGTTATTATTATTGTTAAGTTGTTGTTTATATATATAAAAAATCTCTAATAACACTGAACAACGCAAGGTAGCTCATGTGGTAAAGCAATATTTAATCAGGGCTCTCAAGTCTCACGCATTGAGAGTGTGACACACGCAATTCGACAATTCGCCACACATGGCATTTCTCATGCTGATTTTTTTTGTTTTTTTTGTGCCCAGAAAATCGGTCTGTGTGGCTCAGTTTATGCAGGCACCGTGCGTTTTCAGTGAAAAAAAACTCTCCCCCTCCTCCCCGTCCCGCTCCCCGGAAAAAAATCAGCCAATCAGAAAATAGATTGTTCTGTTGTTGGGCAGACTGTAGAGTGTAGTTTCAGCTGCTAAGCACATACTGCGGTGAGGATAAAACAAACTGAGAACCATCAGGTAATAACTTCATTTATATAACTCTCATTAGTTGATTTGTATTTTAAAGGGATATGCCACCCCCAGGTCAAATTTGGGCATCTCCCCACAGTCCAGAGACTAAAATAAGTGGTGGAAAGCGTTTTCCTGCTCACCCAGCCATTGTCCGAGTCTGTTGCCACTGACCGCCGCGGTATCTGCAGCTACTCCGCCTTAGACTGGAGTCTAACGTCGCCAGAGAAAGATTTCGGCCAAAAGGAATTAATTTGCTCGATGCGTTTCCCAATTACTTTCTGTGTAGTGCGCATTCATATCGAGTGCAAATAAATGTGCAAATCAACACGGAGAGCTTGCCTTGGTCATTTTGGGTGGGAACTATTTTCCAGTGCGGAAGAATAAAGCCGAATCACGCAGCACGCTGTGCAACAGGGGAACTCCCTTCCTGGTGCGTAACAGGGATTCCCCTGGTAGCGTGCTGCGTGATTCGGCTTTATTCTTCCGCACTGGAAAATAGTTCCCACCCAAAATGAC
Source organism: Paratrypauchen microcephalus (assembly GCA_036785185.1). Lineage (NCBI taxonomy): Eukaryota > Metazoa > Chordata > Actinopteri > Gobiiformes > Gobiidae > Paratrypauchen > Paratrypauchen microcephalus. The sequence continues at coordinate 655,209 of JAVJIX010000160.1, forward strand.
CAAGGCAAGCTCTCCGTGTTGATTTGCACATTTATTTGCACTCGATATGAATGCGCACTACACAGAAAGTAATTGGGAAACGCATCGAGCAAATTAATTCCTTTTGGCTGAAATCTTTCTCTGGCGACGTTAGACTCCAGTCTAAGGCGGAGGAGCTGCAGATACCGCGGCGGTCAGTGGCGACAGACTCGGACAATGGCTGAGTGAGCAGGAAAACGCTTTCCACCACTTATTTTAGTCTCTGGACTGTGGGGAGATGCCCAAATTTGACCTGGGGGTGGCATATCCCTTTAAGTTTGCTCTTTAGACAAACATTTACAGCAGGGCTCTCAAGTCTCACGCATTGAGAGAGACAATTCGACGCGTTCACACGCTCACACGGCATTTCTCACGCAATTCACTCTGTAAACTTACATGAGGTACTTTAAGTTGTTTTACATTTCAAATTCAGGCTAAAATGTATGACGCTAATAGAGCTAGCATGTCTATGGGAATTTCCTTGATGTTAGCATTATGCTAACTGCTTGTTTTATAGATGTTTTTAGGAAGTTCAGCTAATGTTAAGCTATTGTTATGCATATATTAAATTGTATTAAACTGCTCTACATTGTTTTATGTAACTCTACATATCCTCTGTTCATTTGAATGTGAAAACATAATTGTAATATGTATTTATGTTATGTTGGTTACAGTTTTACAGTCACTTCAGTAAATGTCCAAAACAGCAGAAGCTTCCTGGGTGTTTGTAGTTAGTAGTTAGTAGTGTTAGTAGTGTAGTTAGTAGTAGCAGCCATAACCAAAATTCCTGTACCAAGATTTCCCTATTCATGGATTTTAGTTTCCTATTAGTTGTAGGTGACATTTTGACGACTTTTCACTTTTCAAAAGACGTAATATTTTGTTCTAAACGCTATGGCAACGCTCCGTTTTTTCATCATTCTGAAACCCTTGGATAAAAACCTAAAATAACTCTGCAGAAGTCAGGGCTGTTTCGTTCCACCATGTGTGACATTTTGCCTGGCATTTGCAGCTCCAGGTATCCTCTTATATTGATACCTAAACAAACTTTAACAGAATGCAAACACAAACGCCCCAATCCCTCTCTCCTCTGTCTCCTCTCTCTTTTCGTTCTTCTCTTCCAAACAAACTTCTTCACCTCTGGCAAGCCAATGTTATTGAAAACATCCCAGCGGCTCCACTCCTCCTGCCTCCCCCCAGAATGAGTTTGCGTTACTCGGAAAACTCGGCACTGCCATAGGCCCTCTGGAACATTTGGATTGTATTAAGCTCCGCCAGTGTTCCCTCTTTATCCAATTGGAAGGACACATATCCCACTGTTAACGTAGCTTAATCTTACAGGGCGGTATCCTCTTACAGCCAATCTAGACTCCAAATTAAATTTCGGCTAATTAATTCAAGGTGGTTAGCTCAAAGGTGACATTACTTGGAGGTGAGAGGGAGGAATACTGCCATGTTATAGCAGGTAAAAGGCTATTATATTTTGTTGTTGTTGGGGATTTTAAAAACTTTGTCTTAAAAATGAATACTTGACATGCAAAGGCATAGCAATAAGAATACAATTTGGGAGAAACTAGAGTAAAATTGTACAGAAATGTACATAGAAGTAGAAATAAAATGCGTGTAGAATCCCTCAGAAATAAGCTAACTATGCTAACTAACCTAGGCTAACTAAACCGGTGGGTAAAAACAAAAAAGATACTTGGCTGTAGCAAATTGTACAAAACATCATTTGACATTCAACCTTTTTTTAAATTTATTTTTTGCTATGAACCCAATCTAGGTGTATATATTACACAATATAAAACAGAATAAATGTCTTATCACTGATCCTTGAAGTGTTTGGTTTGTTGTGATTCATTTAAAATAAACAGTAATTTGGAAAAAGTGATAGTCAAGACCTGGTCCAGGGATGTTTGATGAATTATTTTCTATAATTGTGAACTAGATGGTGATGCTAGTTATTGGTTAATTAATAATTAGTTGGTTAATTAATAATTAGCAATTAGTGTTTATGAAGCATTTAAGAATATAATTTAAATACAGTAGCATCCATTGCTAATAATGCTAGCTGTAATCAGTGGTGGAAGGTAACAAAGTGCAAAAGTAAATCAGGGCTCTCAAATCTCACGCATTGAGAGTGTGACACACGCAATTCGACGCTCACACGCTCACACGCCACACATGGCATTTCTCACGCTGATTTTTTTGTTTGTTTGTTTTCTTTTGGTGCCCAGAAAATCGGTCTGTGTGGCTCAGTTTATGCAGGCACCGCGCGTTTTCAGCGAACTTCCCCTTCCCTCCTCCTCCCCGCCCCGCTCCCCGGAAAAAAAATTCAGTTAGCGGGTGTCCCTGTGTCTCCTCCTCTGTCTCCCCCGCTGTCTCCTCCTCTCCCCCGGTCTGTCAGCGGACCCTCAGCCCGCGGTGAGCCGGGAAAGGCGCTCGGAGCCCGGTGTACTGTACCGGCTGTGCTGCGGACACACAGAGCGACCTGCAGCTCCGAACAGGTGAGTCACTCCCCGGACCGGTCCTGGTTTGGACCTGATCTAGTCCTGGTTTAGTCCTTGTTTAGTCCTGGTTTAGTCTTGTCTAGTCCCGGTTTAGTCTTGGTTTGGTTTAGTCCTGATTTAGTCTTTGTTTAGTCCTGGTTTAGTCTTGGTTTAGTCCTGGTTTAGTCTTGGTTTAGTCCTGGCTTAGTCTTGGTCTAGTCCTGGTTTAGTCTTGGTTTGGTTTAGTCCTGGTTTAGTCTTTGTTTAGTCCTGGTTTAGTCTTGGTTTAGTCCTGGTTTAGTCTTTGTTTAGTCCTGGTTTAGTCTTGGTTTAGTCCTGGTTTAGTCTTGGTTTAGTCCTGGTTTAGTCTTGGTTTAGTCCTGGCTTAGTCTTGGTATTCTATGTAGATGAATTTTTGTAATCAATAGGTATCCGATATTTGGCCTACAGCTGTAGCCAATAACGGATATTTCCTGTTTAAATTGACACATTTATTAAAGTTCCTTATGGACTTTTCACGTATGTAAAAATAATAAATTAAACAATTATTTGTTTAAAGGCACTCAGAGCACAACGGGAAAAATGGTTCACTCGCACCCCCCCCCCCCCCACCCCCACCCCCCCTCCTCTGGAAAAATTGTTCACTCGCACCCAGTTATCATATCAGCATATCAGCATATCAGTTCTTTCTATTCTACTACATTTTACATCTGGACTGAAAAGGAAAAAGTACTTTTCTTTATGGTTTGAGACCTGCTGAAACGTCTGAGACTTATTTTTAACACATTTAATTTGAGTTATCACTTAACTTTGAGCAAACCAAATATGCAAAAACACAAAAACAGCTAGGAAAAGTCAAAAGCAAAGTTGATTGAATCATTTAAAATCAGCTGAAGTATTTATTAAAATCACTATGTTTAAAAATCTCTGCAAAATACTTTTACTTTTTACTCTTAAAGTATAATTTTAAACAGGTACTTCAATAGTTTTATACAAGTAGATTTTGTCATGTGTGTGCACTTTTACTTTAGTAGCAAAATAGAGTACTTCATCTACCACTGGCTGTAATTAAGAATATTAGTAAACATTTAGTATGGCGTTTACTGCTATAAGCCATTAACATGTGATCTTTAAACTAAAAGTGTTACCTGAATGCTTCAATGATGTAGGACGTGACAGCTGCTCCTCCTTCGTGTGCGTTGGGTTGCCAGGTCAAGCTGACACTATTTTTTGACACATCCGTAACTATGGGCTTGTGCGGAGGACCTGGCAACTGAAACGGCTCCGTGGTTTGGGCTGCTGACGAATCTGCGCTCTCTAAAAATTATGAGATACGAAAAAGATGGTGAGAAAATGAAAAAGAAAAACACATTAAAGCATAAGTAGAGAGGTGGTGCATATTTGATTAACGTTTGCCTCCAGCGTTACCCTTTTGTACTACGCAGAGACAGTAATGCTGATTGAAAAAAATTTGCATCAGACTAGCTGGGGGCGCTTCTATACAGCCAGCACAAAAGCATCACCACTAACCATTTCCATTCTAGAGCTCAAATAAACCTCTCTGGCTTTAATGCAACTTATAAAGTCATTAAATCTTAATCTAAAGCCGCTAATTAAACCTCAGATGCTCAGAATATTTTATGTACTAATGCTTAATGGTGCGTTGCGTAACTTTTCCATCTAATAGTTTTCCTCATGGAGATGTTATTGCTTTGTTATTGCTTGAGTTTCACAATATGGCATTAAACCTTTCTGTTTTCATGGAGACCAAAGCAGACCAAGTTACAGGTCAGATCTGTGAAGAGGCAACCCCGCTCACAGTCATAATACCAGTTTTTCTAGGTATTTTGATCTATAAAACCATCTCTAATTTAATAAATATAAAGTAGAGTTGTTTAATGTCATACTGTGGAACATTTCAGACAGTGCAATGACATATGTGGATGGACCCCCAACCAAAATGTTACATAGTGCACATTAAATTCAACTTGTAATGTCATTAATTCTATCTAATCTAATCTAACGCCGCTAATGAAACCTCAGCTGCTCGGAATATTTTGCGTACTAACGCTTAATGGTTTAAGCAGGAAATAAAAAAGGGACGTGGGCTTATATAAGTGCGATTCAATTTACGGTTTGCTGTAGGGGTGGAGACGCCAGGCCACAAATCACATACAGAGGCAAGCTAACATTAGGTTTAAAAGCAGTATTGATGAAAAGGTTTAGACTTTGAGTTATTGTTCTAATCTGCCTGGTAACAGCCTAATTTGTAAGAGCATGGGTTAAGTGTGTTTTAGTTGACTGGATAGACAGGAAGGTACAGTATATGTTTTTTCTTAGAGATTGTTATTTGATGGAAAATATTATGCAACAGGCTAAGCGGCCATTTCATTTCATTTACTGTTAATTTAGTTTCTCTAAAGTATTGCACAAATCCAAAAGCTATGAAAACAAAAGCATTTTTTAATATAATTTGAAATGTAAAATGTGAACGTATTGATCATTTCTATATATTTGTATAATGCATAATGCAGAAATTGCACATGTTGAGCCCTATGAATATGAACTCTTAAGCCTCGAGCATTGTTATTGTTTGTTATTGTTTATTACACTGTATATTTGAAACAAAAAAACAAACAAACAAAAACTGTGTTGTTAAACTCCATATACCTTCACTAGAATCATATGAATCACTTCAGCCCTGGAATTGTCCATGAATATATAGCTTCATGACATCACAAGGTGGAACAGAGCATTTTAAGATGTGGAGATGTAGACAGACTAATAATAAAGGTATGTTTTTGAGGAGGTAACACCATTCTAGGGTGAGTAAATTTTGTGTAATACTGTACAGTTTTATTGCCAATTGCATATGTCAGCAATACTGTCCACTGTTAATTAGATGGGCTGCTATTGTACCTTGTTGCCAGGTAGATTAGAGCTTTAATTTACAGTTTATCGTAAATTGTTGTCCTAATCTACTTGGCAACAACTTAACCTGTTAGCTCATAGGTTAACGGCATTGATTGAGCTACTTTCTAATTAAGTGGACAAGATGCAACAGCACATTTTTCTTTGTCCACTGTTTTAAGGTAATTGTACTGAAAGATGCGGTAAGCAAGATTTTTTTAAAGGGCCCATATTACGCTGTTATAATGTTGTTTCCTCATCACAAACACACCTGGAGCTGTGTTTGTTTCATTCACTCATGTTTAACACACATACCCTGCATATTTAGGCTGAAGTCTTCTCCTAAACTGAAAACCCTCCTTTCACTCCCTTGTGATTTCATGTGGTAATACAGGACAGGGCTGGACTGGGACAAAAAAACGGCACTGGCGTTTTTGGCTTAGACCAGACCCTCATAATTAGCGGAGCACAACGGACTAATTTATGTTTGTGTTCCCCGAAGCAAAGTATTTTACTATTGTTACGTCTTGGCCAAGGGGAAACCACGGCGCAACATTTAAAGGAAAAATCCCAGCTCCCAAATACCACCAGCAAACTCACAGTAACTACACATTCAATGGTTTATTTAAAATGCATTTTGCACACACACACACACACACACAAAAACCTTTCTCATCGAATCTACACGATTCACGTAAGTCACCTGTTTTGCAGCAAATTTCGCCAAAAGCTGAGCGATTTTCATGCCTGTCCATCACCTAAAAGTCCCAGTATTATCCTAACATTACTACCTGCTAACCTGCTGTGCCTGTGCTACACTTCCCTGGTCACGGGTTCCCTCGGGTTCCCTCGGGTTCCCTCGGGTTCCCTCGGGTTCCCTCGGGTTCCCTCGGGTTCCCTGTCCACAGTCTCTGGCTGCTCCTCTCCCTGTCCACCTTCAACCTGGGCTGCAGAGGATGTGGAAGCTCCAGCAGCCCCTCCAGAGAATATGTCTGTTATTTTAGAACATTTTGCAGCACCTATAGCGAGATGTTTTAATCTTTTAGCCCACAACTTCTCCACACCCCCTTTTTTGCGCTTCTCCACGTTTCCACGCTCAACACTGAAACTGGCGGGGATCAGCGCAGAGAAAGCTCTCGTAAGCTTCTATATCCTGATTGGTATAGTCCACTGTCTATATTGAAGATGGGCCTCCTCTAAATTGTTGGCCAGTCTCTAAGTAAAAAAAAAAAAAAAAAAAAAGCCCAGTATGCCCGATTACCATTCCAGGCCTGATAGAGGAAGTGCTCCATGGTGTATTTTGAGCTTTGGAGATGTAGACAAACTAATAATAAAGGATCACTCAAACATGTGTGAAGGAAACTAAATACAACTCCAGTTTTGTTTTTGGTGAGGTAACAAAATTATAACATGGCTTAACTCATTTTTTTCATAATATAGGTTTAAAGATGAATTCACACATTGTTTTAAACACCTTTTAACATGTGCTTTTGAGTCTGATGAACAATTATTAAAATATTTTTGTTTTCCTTTTAGTCAAAATTGCCTGTTTTTTCTGTTTGCTGCATATATATATATTTAATGCTTCATAAATCCAGCCTTACATTTGTCTTTCTGCAACACTGTTTATACACCTATATGAAAAACACTGCACAATCACAATTCTTTACAGCTAAAATGACCATGTTTTTGGAACCATTTTTCCTGTTCACTCATATCATTTAACATTACAAGCTTCCACTTCACTTGTAGTCATTTGCATGTATTTAAAACCCCCGCAGCGGCCGTTTTTACCTTTCACTGTGAGCACTCCACTCCAGCTCGTTTCCCCGCTCGAACTGGAAGCCACGCAGGTGTACAGCCCGGAGTCCGTTTCCTAGCAACAGAAACAGACAATTAAAGTTTACGTTTAACGTGAGCACCACAGTTATGTTAATGCACTCGTGTTAAAGTGAGTGAGACTAAAATGTCATATCTCACTGAACAGGAGAGTTTGTACAAAGAATACGGAGGAGTGGGAGTAGACGTGAGGAGAGCTGGACCAAAAAAGGAATGAAAGAGAGAGGAAAAAAGCAATTTGCAAAGGGGAGGTGAGGTGGCTCAATGGAAGGGAATGTTTAAAATGTAAAAATGTATTTGAGTTTCGGAGTTGTGTTTATAAAAAATATTAAGTGGTACTGTTTGACCTCTATTGGCCACTCGTAGTACTTAAAAGGTCGGCTACCTTTTTGTCGCCATGGAGATGCTATTACTTTGACTAGAAATTTCTACAGTTTGGTATTAAACTCCACAGACACCACCAGGCCCAGTAACAGGTCAGAACTGTGGAGAGGCGAGCTCGATCACAGTATAAATGCATGTTTTACCAGGCATTTTTCAGCAATTAAATCCTCTGTAATACAATAAGGCGACGTTCAGACTGCAGCCTGAAGTGGCCCAAATCCGATTTTTTTGCCTCTATGCGACCTGTATCTGATCTTTAAATGGCAGCCTGAACGACACAGATCAGATTTTTTCAACTGCGACCAAGGCCACTTGGATATGTGGTCCTAAAACCGATACACGTCATCAACAAGCGAGAGTGGTACAAGTAGGCGCTCACAAATGTACACATTCTTCTCATCATACGAAAATTGTGTATGAAGTCCATGTCAGTGAAGCAGCAAAGCACATGGCAATCCCACCACTCTCAGCACCAACACGTTCCTTTCTACGGACGTTGCTGCCACTGCCCCACAAAACGCCAAGGCCAAAAACCTTGTCCTTCTCAAGCTCTTCCTTAAAACAAATAAGTTGTACATGTTGTGGCTCTGGTACAACAGAGGCGCTCAATGCTAGTGTCCATGTTTAGGCTACTTCCGTAAACACTGAGCACGCTCGCTGCATGTGATGTTGTTGTGTCCTCCGAGGTGCATGCGGGACACTTTTGGGGCGTTTAAAATTCACACTGGAGATCACATACAAGTCGCATTTAACTGGAAATGTGCACGACCTCGCAAAAAAAAAAAAAAAATCGGATTTCACAAAAAAATCCGAATTGAGCTTTAAACCCTGCAGTCTGAACGTAGCCTAAATGCAAAATAGATTTTCTATGGAATATTCCAGGCAAAGCAAAGCAAAGCAAAGCAGCAGCAGGTGACAGACCCTCCACCAGGAAAGGTACAATGAACCTTTAACATCAAACAGTTTGCACATTCACACTCATACTGGAGGCAAAGTGGGTGAAGTGTTTTGCCCAATGGCACAACAGCAGAACACCCTCCCTATAGTAAAGTGACAGAACAAAGAAAAAGTTTACACACTAGAAACAGGTAAAGGTTCCCTAAGATATATAAATTCTCAAAACACTAAGTTCTTCAATCCTTTATTATTGATATTTCACAGTGACATCACGCTGGGGGTGTTCTACATGTACCTCTATGGTGAAATGCTCAGAAGTTTTCCTGGTGACACAATAAAATCTGAAAAGAACTCAAAAAAGTACAAAATTGATTTAAACAGCATGTTTTCAGGAGTCTGTGATCAATACGAGTGTTCATGGTCCTGTTTAGGTGTTTGATTTTCAATAAAAACCTGAGAGTGACTGAAAAACTGCAGGTTAATGCTTGTGGTGTGTGACTGCAACTTTATATGTGAGAGACTTTTTAAGCGTACACATCTTCTCATTTGTAAGTCAGTTCTTTCTGGTCATATTAGGTTAAAACAAAGCTCAGATTAAGTTTAACTTGAGTAACAGAGCTTCAGACAGACAAAGCAGTGATTTCAGTTAGCTTCACACCCCCAGGGAATGTTGATGACTGCTGCAAAGTATCAACAGTAAACTCATATTCTAAAAACAAAGTAGAATAGACTCATGTAGCAACTGCAAATTGTGGAATCGTATGGAAATACCGTACAAAGGTATGCATATACTAACAGAGTGTATGACTGTCAGCTTTCCCATGCAGGACCACTTATAATAACATGCACATACATTTCTGACAGGTTATCAAAGAAACATGAAGCGTGCGCTAGGCTATAGGCAAACCATTACCATAACCACTGATGCTAACATGACAGGTGCATTTAAATATCTTTGAATGCTTAAAGGCCTAAATGTATCAGATTTAAAGGGCTGGGACCTGATTTTTACCCCATTTACTTGAGCAAAATGTAGAGATATACAGTCACTATATCACGGTTAACCTTTCGCGGCCTCGCTGTTTTGCGGATTTTTTTATTCCAATTTTTTTAATAGTGCATCAACGCACATTGTGTTCTGTATCCTGATTGGCTAAGGGAGTGTAGACCTTGTTAGCCCTTCTCTTCTGTGCTGTGTTTCCTGTACAGTATAAAATGCGTTCAACTAAATTTATATAAATGTTCGATCGCTCGCAGTGTGACTGAAGTTCTGAATGTTCGCAAGTTTTCTCCTCGACAGAACCCACAATGTCGACGAAACGTTCTCAAATATAATCGAACGTGGCATGTCTGTTTATAAGAATCTTCTCGCCCAAAAGAAAAAAGAGCGCCAATAACTCCCCATAACCATGTTCTTCAGTCGGAAATAGACGCCTGCACCAAGGTGGTGCGGCACCAGGACGAAGAGGCACGGTCAGAGGAAATACACGCGTCACTATAAATCTTTTTTTGTTTGTTGAAAATCTACAAAGTTTGAGTGTTCAAACAAGAGAGAAATGTGAGAAAATGTTAATGCCAGTCTGAGAAAAGTGTAGAATGTCTGTAGTGAGGCGTTTACAGCCTTAAAACATGTAGAATAATTGTAAAATATAAAGCTGACTACTTCGCGGATTTTGCCTATTGCAGGTTATTTTTAGAACGTAATCACTGCGATAGGGACCACTGTATTGTATATGTAATTCTTAAGGTTAAAGGTGCACTGTGTAATGAGGTCCGTTCATTGCTCGTCTCCGGAGTTTGCGTTGCCTGGAATGTGGCTCCCTCTTTTCTGCATCACTTGAGGAAAAACAAAAACTAAAATGCAACGCTACACACTCCAGTTCATCTTTCCCACACACCAAGCCAAGTTACAGGTCAGATCTATGGGGAGATGACCCCACTCGTTGTAAGAATGTGTGCGTTTCAATGTGTTTTAGAGCAATAAAAATGACTTTAACTGAATGAATGCAAGACGGATACGTTTAAAGCAAAAGCAACGTCATAGAGACAAGCAGGTGGTGGACCCTCCCCATGAAAGTTACACAGTGCACCTTTAAAATATACCTGCATCTAATCTAAGAGCTTTTTACTGTCAGATAATCAGAACGTCTACTGCTACTCCACTACAAACTGCTTAAAATGAAGTATTTCTGTTTGTTTTTACATTTTTAAATCAGTAAAAATGAGGTATAGCGCCTTTAACATGAACTACTCGACATTAGTGTGTATTTTGTGAAGACTTTGAGCTGAAGGTGTGTTTGGATGCCTGGAAACGGCTTGTAGGCAAACTTATTAAGCGCCAAAACACAAATAAATAAGGATTAGGCAAAATAGAGCGCCAAGGATGGTGCAAAGGCAAGTTTCATTTTTCTGTAGACGGAGGAAGGCTTCTCATTTTTCTAGTTCGCTCCGGGGGTATACGGATTATGATTTCAAATATTTAGGCTTCCCATTGACAAATATGCATGCATTAATCTAGTCCTAATTAGTGAAATATAAGCCGTTTCTGTGTGTGTGTAGTTTTGCTAATGATTTGCAGTAATTTGAAACTGGTATCCAAGCTCACATATTATTGGCAAGTGTAATAATGATCATACTCGCTAATATTTATACATTGGCAAATATAACGATGTGTTTATGTGGTGAAAGGAAATTTTAGAGCAAAAAATTATACATAAAAAAGCAGATAAATAAAATAAACTGATGACATTTACATTTACATTACATTTGATTTTTTTTTTTTGATTACTGATAACATTTTTTGATTACATATGATTTTTATTACATTTTGGATTACATGATTTGGATTACATTATGAATAATAAAAAAAAAAAGTATTTCTTGTGGTAAAATGGAACCGATATATAAGAAATGAATAAATAATGGCTTACAAAATGTTAGTATTGGTTAAGTCCTTACCGTTTCTGACCTAAGATCTTATCACTAAAATTTTGCATTCAAGTTGTGTTAATTTTAGTGTCATCACAATACTAAAATCTCAAACACGATTTCGATACTAAAGAATACTTACTGATTATAATAATTAAAAAAAAAAAAAAAACAAAAAAAAACGCATTTTTGTCTGAAATCAGCATCTCTACATGTATTAAAGCCATTCCATTCCAGCGTCAAATACTGATTTCTGAACTCTTCTTAAGCGTAAACATTAGTATTATGCTGTTTTAAAATGAATTTGATCTTGTTTCTTTGCATTGTTTGAGGGCTGAAAACATGCATCTTTTTTGTTATTTTGACCGTTTGTTATTTTCTGCAAATAAATGCTCTAAATCAGTGTTTCCCAACCTTTTTTGTCTTGTGTACCCCCTGAGCCTTTTTGTCACACCTCGAGTACCCCCTCACTCATATGTGTTGATAATTCTCCAAAAGTAGAACGTGACAACGGATTATTAAATGAAAATCATTTTATTTCATCTCCTTAATTTGAAATTTTAATTCTCTGACATTTTCTCTCTTTTATTTAACTCAAATTTACTCAAATTAGAATCAAAAATTTCAAAAAAATCTCCCCCTGCGCCTGGCAGCAACACTGCTGAGTACCCCCTGCAGTGTGGTCGTGTACTCCTAGGGGTACTTGTTGGGAAACACTGCTCTAAATGATAATATTTTTATTTGTAATTTGGGGGAAATGTTGTCAGTAGTTTATAGACTTAAACAAAAATGTTCCTTTTGCCCAAACACATACCTATAAGTAGTAAAATCAGTGGTCTTTGCAGTGGTCTCTTATTTTTTTTTTCCAGAGCTGTATGTGTATAATGTTTCATAGTACTCCATGTGCTTTTATACTTTTTCTGATCCAGCTCAAGATCATCCTAAAGCTATTCAGGTTCATTTCTGTCCTGTGAATGTGACTTTTTTTTAGTATTGAATCCTACTCAAATGAATATCTAAGTTTCGATACTAGTTTTAGCAGTTCATTTCTTGCCTTTTCTCGTGAGAGTCTACCAGAACCACTACAGCAAGTACCTTAAGTAACGTCTCCATGTTATATCAACAAGTGCGTATATTTCAGCGAGTCCTATCTGCAGTGAAAGCCGGAGTCAAGCTGATGTCTTTTAAGTTTCTTGTCTGATTCTGGGGAGGAGTGCAAAGGCTCGCATCAAAGGACAGAATTTTAATGACCAAGCGTACGCATGGGGAAAATTCAACTCTTTTTTTTATACTCCTGACAGCCACTTAGCATTCTGCGCTGACTCTGAGCACATGTAATTAAGAGGTGTGTGATAGATGTCTACTGAGCATGTGCGAATCTTGGCTATTTTTTCTTTCTTTTTTCTTTTTTTTTTTGAACGAGAGAGGGAGAGAGAGACAGGGGGAGAGGAGGAGGTGAGCCAAAAGCTAGACGGGCTGTGAAATTGCTTACAACAGTGTGAGATGTTAGAGGTCTCTCCACCGGGGGATCATTCCAAACGTGACAGCGCCGGAGTAACAAGTTTGAGGGAAGAGGAGGATGAGGAGGAAGAGGAAGAGGAGGAGGAAGAGGGTGAGGAGGAGGAGGGAGCGGGGGAGGGAGAAGAGGAGGAGGAGGGAGAGGGGGATGAGGAGGAAGAGGGAGCGGAGGAGGAAGAAGAGGAGGAGGAGGAGAGGAGGAGGAGGAGGAGCAGAGGAGGAAGAAGAGGAGGGAGAGGAGGATGAGGAGGAAGAGGGAGATGAAGAAGAGGAGGGAGAGAGGAAGGAGTGGGGGAGGAAGAAGAGGAGGAGGAGGGAGGGGAGGATGAGGAGGAAGAGGGAGCGGAGGAGGAAGAAGAGGAGGAAGAGGAAGCAGAGGAGGAAGAAGAAGAGGAGGAGGAGGGAGAGGAGGATGAGGAGGAAGAGGGAGCGGAGGAGGAAGAAGAGGAGGAGGAGGAGGAGAGGAAGAGGAAGAAGAGGAGGAGGGAGCAGAGGAGGAAGAAGAGGAGGAGGAGGAAGAAGGAGCGGAGGACAAACAAGAGGAAGAGGAGGGAGCAGAGGAGGAAGAAGAGGAGGAGGAGGAGGAAGAAGGAGCGGAGGATGATACAAGAGGAGGAGGAAGAGGAGGGAACAGAGGAGGAAGAAGAGGATGAGAGGAAGAGGGAGCGGAGGAGATAGAAGAGGAGGAGGAGGGAGAGGAGGATGAGGAGGAAGAGGGAGCGGAGGCGGAGGAAGAGGAGGAGGAGGGAGAGGGGGAGGGAGAGAAGGAGGGAGAAGAGGATGAGGAGGGAGAGGAGGAGGAAGAGGATAAGGAGGGGGAGGGAGGGAGAGAGGGAGAAAGAAGAGGAGGAGGGAGAGTTGGAGAAAGAGGAGGATGAGGAGGAGTAGGGGAGGGAAAAGAGAAGGGAGAGGGGAGGAAGAGGATGAATGGGAAAAGAAAGAGGATGATGAAGGAGGGAGAGGGGAAGGAGAATGAGAAAGAGGGAGAGGGGAGGGAGAGGAGGAAGAAGAGGATGAGAAGGGAGAGGGGGGAAAAGAGAGAAAATCGAAGAGAGGAGTTTGGCAGCGCTTCGGCTTAGGATTTTTATTTATTTATTTATGTTGGTCACGGATACATGGTCACTAATAAATCCTACAGAATAAACAAGACGGACACACGGAAATGGGCCCTCTGCTTTCCTGATGGATGGCCTGGAATGTTCCGCAGTATGGCTTTAAGTTCATCTGTTTTGCATCTGTTCACGTTTTTATTGCTCAGAAATACCTTGAAAAACACGCATTCTTCCTAAAAGCGCGGCCACTGTTCCACGGATCTGACTTGTCGTCGCCTTATTTCAATGGAAATCTAATTAATTCCATACTGTGAATCATTCCAGGCAAGGCAATGACATCTCCATGGAGACAGACCTATCTATAGACTAAATTACATGTTTAAAGATTAAAAATAATTTAAGGTAAACCATTTCAAATTAAGAAATCACCTCCCAGGAAATTTCTTTATTCTGAAGATTCAAAGTTTACCTACGGCTCTTTTAAAATTCAAATTAAATACTATGTTTATCTAATGTAAAATAAAGCCCGCCTCCCCGCTGTGCACTCTCCCCAGGTATTAACAACTGAATTAATTCCACTAAATCTTCACACATTCAGAGGAATCATACGAGCAGATCGCTTTGCAACCGGTCCTCCCTCCTGTTGCATTGTGGGGGTTCTGGCGGCGCAGGTGTGCGGAGGAATGGATCGGTTTTGGACGATTTTCAGTTGTACCTCATCAATTTACATGCAAATAACCTATTCGCCAATTATCCTGCGACTTTTCTGGAGGGGGTACGTCAACACGGAGGTGAAATGTTTCTCAGAATGGCATATTTCCATGGAGACAAGCAAGTGAAGCATCAGGCGGAGTTACAGGTCAGATCTGCGGTGAGGCAAGCCTGCTCATAGTAAGAATTCATGTTTTTGTAGGTATTTGTGAGCTATAAAATCACATTTAATTGAAGAACGCAAGATACCTATCATGGTTAATGCCATAATGTGAAACATTCAAGATCATGCAATAATATTTCTATGAACGCAAGCAAGTGGTGAACTCTCCACTAGAAAAGTTACACAGTGTACCTTTAAGTATACCTTGTATGGCAGTGTTTAGGGCAGTGGAACAGTGACTAATGCCTACACTGGGGGTGGAAGTAGCTCAGTTGGTGAGAGTGTTTGTCCACTTATCCGAAGGTTGGCGGTTCGAAAAAATCAAAACAAAAATCAAACAAAACATCATCGGTTGAGCGGGCACAAGTTGGCGGTGCGATTTCAGCTCCCACAGATGAACGCTGCTGTTGTGTCCTTGGGCAAGACACCCACCTCGCCCCTGGTGTATGAATGTGTGAGTGGTTCCTTGTTGTAACGCGCTTTGACGGTGGAAAAGAGCTGTACCAATATGTAGTTAATGCCATACTGTGGAACATTAAAGATCACGCATTGCCTAAGTCAGTTCTTTATGGTCAGATTGTGTTAAAACAAAGCTCAGATTAAAGTCTAACGAAGCCTCAGACAGAGCAGTGCCTACAGTTAGCATCACACCCCCAAGGAATATCGATAACACCAGTTGCAAAGAATGAATAACATTCCTATGAAGAAGCGAAAAAGTTCCACAGTGTACCTTTAAGTCTTATTGAAGAACATATAGTTAATGCCATACTGTGGAACACTGAAGATCATGTAAAAAGGTGAAAAAGGTTCCGCAGTGTACCTTTAAACCTTACTGAAGAACATACTTAAGCTACTTTCAGACTGCAGCCTGAAGTGACCCAAATCCGATTTTTTTGCCTCTATGCGACCTGTATCTGATCTTTTAATAAAAGTCTGAACGACACAGATCCAATTTTTTCAAATGCGACCCAGGCCACTTGGATATGTGGTCCTAAAACTGATACATATCCAATCTTTTGACATGCGACTTCAGTCTGAACGGCCAGGTCGCATTCATCCGACCTACATGTCATCAGCAAGCAAGAAGTGTGGTACATGTAGGCACTCACAAATGTACACAAACGTTCTTCTCGTCGTACAAAAATTGTGTATGAACTCCGTGTCAGTGAAGCAGCAAAGCACATCGCAATCCCACCACTCTCAGCACCAACACGTTCCTTTTTACGGACGTTGCTGCCACTGCCTCACAAAACGCCAAGGCCAAAAATCTTGTTCTTCCCAATCTCTTCCTTATAACAAATAAGTTGTACATGTTCTGCCTCCGGTACGACAGCAACTTTAAAATTGCCAGGCGCTCAATGCTAGTGTCCATGTTTAGGCGACTTCCGTAAACACTGAGCACGCTCGCTGCATGTGAGGTCGTCGTGTCCTCCAAGGCGCATGCAGGACACTTTTGGGGCGTTTAAAGTTCAGACTGGAGATCACATACAAGTCGCATTTAATTGGAAATGTGAACGACGTCGCAAAAAAATCGGATTTCACAAAAAAATCCGAATTGAGCTGTAAACCCTGCAGTGAACGAAGCCTATGTTAATGCCATACTCTGGAACACTGAAGATCACGCAATAACATTTCTACAAAGGTGAAAAAGGTTCCGCAGTGTACCTTTACATCATACTAAATGGGAGTATCCATAATGCACTGGGGCTGGAAGTGTTGAACAAGCTCAGAGTAACTAATGCTACAACAGACCCATTGGTAAACAGGGACAGAGGAAATCACTCAGGTCTAAGTGGTCTGTCAGGAGCCAGGGCTGACAGGGACGACAGGTGACATCGCTCATCCCCCCTCGCCTCGTCCTACCGGGGGCTGACCTTGGCGCGACCCGGGCCCGTCCCATGAAGCGTCTGTCTGCGCGGGGTCCCCAGATGGTGGTGGTGGTGGTGTTTCGGAGGGGGAAGAAAAAAATGGGCGCGCAAGGAAGAGGGTGGGGGAGCAAACAGCCGGGGACACCTGACTATTAATCAAGAGAGCAGCTCTGGCCTCTGCGGAGAAACAGATTGCTGAAAAATGGATGAGGGTTGGAGGAAGAGAAGAGAGGGATGAAGAGAGAGAGGGGAGGGGGAAGGGGTAGAAGAGTGGAAGAAGAGGATAAGAGGAGAGAGCGAGAGATAGAAGAGAGGAAAGAGGGGTGAGGGGAAAGAGAAGAGAAAAATGGATGAGGGCTGGAGGAAGAGAAGAAAGGGATGAAGGGGGTGGAAGAGTGGAAGAAGAGGATAAGAGGAGAAAGAGAGATTAAGAGAAAGAGAGGGATAGAGAGAGAGAGATGGAACAGGGAAAAGAGAAGAGAGCAAGAGAAAGAGAGAGGAAAGAGCAGTGAGGGGAAAGAGAGAGAGAAGAGGAAAATGAATGAGGGCTGGAGGAAGAGAAGAGAGGGATGGGGGAGAGTGATAGAAAGAGAGGAAGTGAGAGAAGGAAAAGAGACAAAGAGAGAGACGGGGAAGAGACAGAAGAGAGAAGAGATGGAACAGGGGAAGAGAGAGACGAGAGAGGGGAAGAGGGAATAGAGAAGACAGGTGAAAGAGAGGAAAAAGAAAGAGACCAATCGTTAGATAGATAGAGGAGAAAAGAGACAGAAATAGAGAGAGAGAGGGAAAGGGATAGAGACAGAAAGAGAGAAGGAAAAAGACAGAGAGAGGGGGAAGAGATGGAAGAGAGAGAAAGACAGAGAGAAAGAGAGGGATAGAGAGAGAGTGAGAGAGAGAGAGAAAGAGAGAGAGAGAAAGAGGGTGAAGAGGTGGAAGAGAAACAGAAGAGAGAAGAGGTGGAACAGGGAAGAGAGGGAGAGAGAGACGAGAGGAAAGAGGGAACAGAGAAGACAGGTGAAAGAGAGGAAAAGAGTTAGATAAAACAATAGATTGAGATGAAGAGAGAGAAGGAAAAAAGACAGAGAGAGATAGGGAAGAGATGAAAGAGAGCGACAGATAGAGGGAAAGAGAGGGTGAAGAAGTGGAAGAGAGACAGAAGAGAGAAGAGATAGAACAGAAAAAATACAGAGACAAGAGAGGGAAGAGGGAATAGAGAAGAGGGGTGAAAGAGAAGAAAAAGAAAGAGACCAACATTTAAATAGATCAACAGATAGATAGATAGACAGACAGACAGACAGACAGACAGACAGACAGACAGACAGACAGACAGACAAAGAGAGAGACGGGGAAGAGATGGAAGAGAGTGACAGAGACAGGGAAAGAGGGATATACTGTATATATATATCGAGAAAGAGGGTGAAGAGGTGGAAGAGAGATGGAAGAGAGAAGAGATGGAACGGGGAGAGCGAGAGATGAGAGAGGGAAGCGGCAATAGAGAAGAGAGGTGAAAGAGAGGAAAAAGAAAGAGACCAATAGTTAGATAGTTAGTTAGATAGAGAAAACAGACAGAAGTAGAGAGATAGGGAGGGATAGAGGGAAAGAGAGAAAAAAGGGGGAAGAAGTAGAAGAGAAGAGAGGGATGAGGAAAGAGGGAGCAAGAGATACAGTAAGCGATGGAAGAGAGAGGTAGGTAAAGAGACAGAAAGGGAAAAGAAGGATAGAAAGAGAGGCAGAGACAGAAGGGATGGACGAAAGAGAAAGAGAAGGAGGAAGAGAGAAAGATGAGAGGATGAAGAGGAGAGCGAGAGAAAGACAGAGACAGAAAGAGGAGAGAGACGGGGATAGAGAGAGCGCAGGAGTTATGGTAGTGGTAAGGAGCTCCGCGCTTTAATATAGGAGTTTAGTATTCCTTTTATTCACAGCTTGAATGCGTTTATGCCCTTTTGAATGCAGGAGCGCAGTTAACAGACTTCTTAAGATCTCTGAATGAAATGTTCCTGTGCATGTTAAACGAGTTAGCAACCAGAAAAAGCAGATCTGACACTTCAGCCCTATGTGTGATATTAGAAGTAAGCGCTAGATATGACTTTTCTTGAGCTGAGTTTTGAATTGCTTCCTTTTCGAAAACCGTATGTCATAATTTTCAAAAGTGCAAAGCAAAGCGAGTATTCTAGACTATTATTAAAGGGCACATATTATGTTTCCTCATCACAAACACGTCTGGAGTTGTGTTGTGTCTCAAACTGGAAACACTCTGCTCCACACACCTTAACTAGAATCATTTGGATAATTTCAGTTCTGGAATGACAATCTCTACTGAACAAAAGTAAACTTAAAAGCTACAGTTTCATGACATCACAAGGTGAAAAAGAGCATTTTGAGCAGACAGACTAATAATAAAGAGTTACAAAACAAAACAAAACACAACTCCAGATATGTTTTTGATGAGGTAACAACATTAAAACAGGACTTACAGAGTCAATTTTTGCGTAATGTAGGAGCTTTATGATAAGATAAGATAAGATAAAATAAGACTTTATTGATCTCACACAGGAGAAATGTACTTGTCACAGTAGCTCCAGGTAGGGACAGTTTGAACAAGAAAGAAAAGTGCATGCAGGCAAGAATGGCATAAAAATAACTAATAATAATAATAAAATAAGTAATAATAGAATAAGTAATAATAATAAAACAGTAACAAGGAAAGGATTGAAAAACGCACATTGGAAAAACAATATTGCACATTAGGACCATACAGTGGAGTTATAATTAAAAAGTAATAATAATAAGAAACAGTAACTAGGAGAGCCTAACCTAACCTAACCTAGCCTAAGCTAACGGTAATACTTTGTGTTGAATGTCCTTTCTACTGGGACAAATTACTGCAAGTTTCACTGAACACCCCTATTAAGTCATATCCTTTTTGGGAGTGTGCAGTTAGAAAATCATATTACTGTCATCTCTAAACCAGTTTCAAACTTGTCTCCAACCGAACTATTTGGGGAAAATATGTAATTGCAATTGAAACAGGATTCATGTTTATAGGTCCTACATTACACAAAATGGACTCTTGGGACGTTTAAACCATGATATAATGCTGTTACCTCATCAAAAACATACTTGGAGTTGTGTTTGGTTTCATTCACACATTTGAGTAATCCTTTATTATTGGTCTGTCGACATCTCCAATCCTCAAAATGCTCTGTTCCACCTTGTGATGTCATAGTTTGCAAGTTTACAGCTACTTTTTTGTTCAGTAGAGATTGGCAATTCCAGGGCTGAAATCATCCAAATGATTCTAGTGAAGGTTTATTGAGCTTAAAAACACAGTATGACATCACATTTTGTGAGAAGATACTTTGCTAATTGTGTTTTGATTGCCATTAATCTTGTAGCCACAGTATATTTTTTTGCTCTTTATTATATTTATTGCAAAGTGTGAGCGACTGTGTCCAAATAATCTCTCTTGTGGATCAATAAAGTTTGTCTAAGTCCAAGTTTACATTAATCTACAATATAGAACAACTGTTTAGTTAAAAGTATCTGCTTCGTGATGCTTTTCGTGTTTGTTTATTTCCTTTTTTATGTTTTTTTGCTGCATAAAAACTAAAAATGTGCGTATACATTTGTGAATGACAGTGCTATATTTGTTTCATATAAAAAAATATAACCGAAAACTCTCTGCTTCCCAAATGTCATGTCCCAAGATTTGAGCCAGGACGCCACCCTCCCTCCGCCATTACCGCACCCACACAGTCTGTCCAGGATGTCTTGGCACCAGGCAGAGACAGAGGTGCTAGCTGGTGCGCATTTTACCCCAATATTGGCACTGTTCCCGGGTAATGGCATCTCTGCGTTGCCAGGGCGCCGTGGAACAAACCTGCCATCTGTCCAGCACCGGGGGCCCGCCTCAAATCCACTTATTTAGACGGATGATTGCAGGGTTAAATGTGTTTCGGACTTTTCATTTTCCCCTCATCATGCAAATTTGATGAAACCGGGACTAATGTTTTGTGGTTTAATATGGAAAGATTGGTGTCTGAGTTGAAAATGTGCACAGCAGATTTTAAAGAGAATATTCACGGTGGATTCCGGCATGAACTAATTATAAGTAAGTGAATATAAGAGCAAAAAAGTAATTTAAAAGCTATTGCTAAGCTATTGCACTTCAGCATATTTGGTTGGTCTAGATTCTGACATTACTTTAAACGTCTGTGGTACAGATTTTTTTGAAAAGCACAAAGATTAAGTTAAGCTCCACTGGGTACAATCAATTTTGGCACTTTAACTTTTACAGCATAAAATACCAATTCTAAGATGGACAAAGGTTTAGTTAAAGCTGCATCGTGTCTGCTATCTGCTTGTCACCGTGGAAATGTTATTGCTTTGCTTATTATGTTCACAGTATGTATCTATTTAGCTGTTTCTATGACAAAATCAGTCAAAATTGTTCAAAAATACCTGGATAAACACACATTCTTATTATGAGTGGGGTCGCCGCTCCACTGATCTTACCTGTATGATACAAATGACACTGCTGCTTAAAGGACACTTAAATGACACTGATACAACTGCTTAAAAGACACCAAATGACATTGACACCGCTGCTTAAAGGACACTGACACTACTGCTTAAAAGACACTTAAATGACACTGACAATGCTGCTTAAATGACACTGACACTGGTGCTTAAAGGACACTTAAATGGCACTGCTGCTTGAATGACACTGACACTGCTGCTTAAATGACACTGACACTACTGCTTAAAAGACACTTAAATGACACAGACACGGCTGCTTAAATGACACTGACACTGCTGCTTAAAGGACACTTAAAGGGCACTGCTGCTTAAAAGACACTTAAATGACACCGACACTGCTGCTTAAATGACACTGACAGTGCTGCTTAAATGACACTGACACTGGTGCTTAAAGGACACTTAAATGGCACTGCTGCTTGAATGACACTGACAATGCTGCTTAAATGACACTGACACTACTGCTTAAAAGACACTTAAATGACAGACACGGCTGCTTAAATGACACTGACACTGCTGCTTAAAGGACACTTAAAGGACACTGCTGCTTAAAAGACACTTAAATGGCACCGACACTGCTGCTTAAATGACACTGACATTGCTGCTTAAAGGACACTTAAATGATATTGACACTGCTGCTTAAATGACACCATTTGAGCTTTATTACGCCACACATTGTGTTTTACCTATTTGTATTATAAACAAATTCTGTACTTTTGCTACGAGTATATATGATGTTTTAGTCATTGTGTTTATTGTCTTGTTTATCAGATGTTTTATGGTCACTGTGGACATAGGGAGCACTGCAATTTCAAATCCTGCGTGTGCAACCTGTACATATGGTTTTTGACAATAAAGCTGAACTCTGAACTGTAACTTTGCCTGGTATTGCCACCTGGTTGTATCCAGGGATATAGATGAATTTAATCCATACTGAGGAAGATTCCAGAGAAAACGACAACATCTTCATAGAGATGAGCAGGTGGCGTACCCTCCACTAGAAAAGTTACATAGCTACACTTAAATGTTAGGCAAAAAATTCTAATATAATGGATAAAACAGGACCTTTAGGACGACTCACAGAATTTGTTATGTGTTGTGAGGAGTATATTTCTGTACAAAATAGAAAAAAAGTGTTGCCAATTCCACTGCCTTCTTCAGTACAGTCCCAGCCCAGCTCCTCTGATGGACTGATCTGGTCTCAGTGTGATATCTGTCTGCACACCAGGTTCATTCACACTCTACAAATAGTCTTACAAATCTCACCTCTAGAGCTGAGCGCGAGAATCAAGCACATCACTGTCTCCGGGGGTGTGTATGTTTACTGTGCCGATTTCGGATCAAAAAACACGACTCTACACATTCACTTCAGCTGCTGACAACAGGAGACAGCAACACTACAAACTCTGAATCTGTGTCTCTGTAGAACTGTCATGTACGCTGAAGTGGAGGAGGCAGTCAGTTTTGTAAATGTAAATGTACTGATACAGAAGCAAAAAATACTATCGTAAAAGTTAACGTTAAAAAAATCAAAACTTATAGTATGTGAATTTAAGCATAATTTGTCTTGCCCCAGTGCAGATGTATTGTGTAAGTAGGTAAAAATAAGGCTGCATCCCATTTCTCTGTCTTACCCCCTACCCCTTGGTTTTGTGTGTTCATGTGAGGGCAAGGGGTGTCCCGATTCTAATTTTGGTCAAGGGCTTGGGCCATGACCGAGGGCTACATACCCCTTGAAACGAAGAAAGCTCTCGACCCAACTTGAAACGAAGGCAGGTTTGGGGATCAAGATGGCAGCGTTACATTGACCAGTCAAGGAGTCTCATAAATGTATTTTCAGCAGTTGTAATTATCGATTAACAGTTTAGCATAGTTTACAATTATGACACTTATATACGTTACTTTTAGTGAACTGTTGTTGCAGTTTTAATTGTAGTGATGTCTGTTTTGCCAACGTTATCGTTTTCATCGACTTTTCACGTATAAACAAGCTAGTTTTTTTGTCGTGCTGAGGTACCCGATAATCCTTGACATTTGTTTACGTTTGTTTGCGTCAATTGTTGTCGCCTCTGTAGACGTAGCAGCCAGGTAGAGGCAAGGGATGATGACGTAAACGGTAATCGAGTGGTGTCCCATTTCTTAGGGGAACATTCGTACCCCGAGCCCTCTCAGCTCGATATCGAGGGGCAAGACAAAGACGCAGATAAAGGGGTAGGGGAAGGGGTAAGACAGAGTAATGGGACGCAGCCTAAGTCTGCTATGTACTGTCTGCGTCTAATTATAAAGGGTTTTATTGTGCAATGGTGACTGGGGGTGCTTGGTTAGCATGCTTTTCTTCTTCAAGATGTTCATTTTGTCTTCTTATGTGCTTTAACTTCTTGGGTTCTTGTTTTTTTTGTTTTTTTTGTTACCACCTTGAAGAGATATTATCAATGACAATAATGTATAGTGGATTTTATCATGGGACGGAATCATATTTTGATTGCAGTAAAAATATTTCTATAGGCTACTGAGAGTAAACTACAAGCCTCTGATGATTTTTTTCAAATAACCCTTATCATTCATTCATTCATTCATTCATTTTCTTCCGCTTTTTCCATTTTCTGGGTCGCGGGGGCAGCAGTCCAAGCAGTGTTCTGCTGCCCAGAACACAATGCACCAGCCCCCATGAATCCCTCCGCAGGTGGTGGGTCCACAGGAGGACGGCCCACGTCACAACAGGCCCCGATGCATCCCCTGCCATGGGGGCCATAACCCTTATCTGTTTTTGCAAATTAACTCTTCACTTATAAACTCTTCATGATGAGTTTATAAGTAGAAGGTAAGTGAATAATAACTTTGGACCACTGCACAACACTTCAAATGAATTAGTTCAGTTTTTTTTTTTCTTTTTTCCAAGTTTTTAAGTCAATAAAGATCTGTACTTTTACTTTTGCACTTTCACTTTGTCATTTTAGACTACTACGTGTACGTCTTCTATTCCCTGTTCACATCCTTGCTCGGTTGTCTTCTCCTCACTCTTCCATCTCCATTTGGCAGAGTCCCATTCTCCCTTGCGCTGATGTATCGCGAATTTAATTACAAGTCTCAGTGATCGTTAATCATCGAGAACCCACAATCAATTAATGCGTGGCCTCCCTTATGCGGCGTTGACCCCAGGTGCTGCTTTGGACCCAGATGGAGGGGTCTATTGGGGGGGTCTTTGGCTGAAATAGATTGGATTAGTATGGACCAAGACGACGCTAACAACTGCTAATAGCTCGGGTTCCTCATTAGCATGTCGCTAGCGTCTCGCCAATGTGGTTCACGCCAGCGTAGCCATCTTGCACCCCCCCTCTTCACTCATAAAAGCGCATCATTTGACTCTCAGTTCAAATGTCCTCTCCTAAGTGCCTCACTCTCTGGCGGTAATTAAATTTTTATCGCTAAATATGTTTTGTTTTGTTTTGTGTGCAAATACTAATACCTACCAGCGAGAATACATTTTAATAAATTTATGGGTTTGATGGAAAGGAGTCATAGAGAGGAAATAAACACGCAGCGACTCAAAGCTGGAGGCCATCGGGGAGAGGAAAGTAATTACGCAAAGTTTTTTATTAAAGCTAAAGTATTATTTAAGTTTTAATATACATTTGCAATGGCTTTGAGAATGTACAAATATACGTGTGCTAAACCAGGACTCACTTCACAGAGAACGCTCAAATTACTGTCTGAGTGTTGAAACAGCACTTGACATTTCAGCTGGTAAGTCAATGCTTCATTAATATAGTTTTAAAGGTACACGGTGTAACATTTCTGGTAGCTTTGCCTGGAATAATCCATTGAAGTGTATTAAACCTATCTATTTTGGATTTCAAATACGATGTGTTTTTATAGCTAGAAATCACATAAAACATGCATTCTTCTGTAAGCGAGAAAGCCTTTCAGTAATACCACACTGCGGAACTTTTCACCCAAAGCAATAACATCTCCATGGATATGAGCTAGCTGGTCAAGATCATAGACTGTACACAGCTCTGGAAAAAAATAAGAGACCACTACATTTTTTCGGAAATCAGCATCTCTACATGTATTACAGCCATTCCATTCCAGCGTCTGTTGAATTCCAACACAAACACAAAGCTGAGCTACTTCAGTTCTTGCACCAGGAGTGGAATAAAGTCACCCAAGAACAATGTGAAAGACTTGTGGAGAGCATGCCAAGACGCATGAAAGCCGTGATTAAAAATATAACATTAATATAATAATAAAAAAATATAAGGGTTATTGCACCAAATATTGATACGCCAATTGACTTTACACTGAAAAACTGTCACCCCTCTCTCTCTGTAACTGCTGCTGTGAGCCTCGTTATTTTGGTCTTAAAATGTTCCTTTTAACCCACTTTACAAGATCGCGGTGTCTTTATTTTGCTATTTTGTCCCTAAATCAAGATATGAACATTAATAACAGACAAACCAGGTGCCTTCTTTTCCCGAAGTCGCTCCTGACAGCTGACAGCGTTACTAGGTAAAGAATTTTGGCGAATGAGAACACCTTACCTTTGTATAACTAAAATATGTGTGAATGAACAATTGTACTACTCCAGTTATATTTTGGAAATGGAAAAATCACATTATACTACAAAGAAAACTACAAAGAAAATGTCGCTTTTTCATTCAAATACCTGGAGGTTGGTGATCTGGAAAGTTCCGTTTTCCATGAGGCTGATGCGCCCGTCGTTTCCAAGGATACGCTGTCCGTCCTTCTCCCATTGGATGCTGGGTAAGGGGTTGCCCATGATGTGGCAGTGCAGCTGAGCAGTGGAGCCTGGTGCCAGCGTGTGATTGGCTGGGCCCTGGCGAATTATGGGCGGGACTCGGTCGGACGGCGCTGTGAGACAAATAGATACAAAATGTGAGATTTTGTTACAGCAAAAGTTATAAATATGTTCAATTTGTAAACTGGACAAATGTATTCGACCAAATAAACTTTTGTCCAGTTGACAAATTGAATTTCTCCCTTTGCCATGGATTCTACCCGGACGACTGAGGGATTTTATACACATTGTTATCTAAAATCAAACAGTCCTGGCCAATCAGCACTACTTTTTACAATATTTCTATGTATAAAGATTTATTATTATGTATATAAGATGGCTTGATGAACTTTTTTATCTTAAAAGTTCATAAATCTCCATTCTCCAATTCACAATCATCTCAAATTTGTCTAATTTTTGTCCAGGATAAATTATTTATTTTTGGAAAAAAAAGATGCATTGTGTAACTTTTCAGGTGGAAGGTCCGCCAAATGCTTTTCTCCAGTGAGTGAGGGGAGGATGGAGCGTGAGATTGACAGGCGGATCGGTGCAGCGTCGGCAGTGATGCGGTCGTTGTACCGGACCGTTGTGGTGAAGAGGGAGCTGAGCCAAAAGGCGAAGCTCTCAATTTACCGGTCAATCTACGTTCCTACCCTCACCTATGGTCATGAGCTTTGGGTAATGACCAAAAGGACGAGATCGCGGATACAAGCGGCCGAAATGAGTTTCCTCCGCAGAGTGGCTGGGCGCACCCTTAGAGATAGGGTGAGGAGCTTGGTCACACGGGAGGGGCTCGGAGTAGAGCCGCTGCTTCTCCACGTGGAGAGGAGCCAGCTGAGGTGGCTCGGGCATCTGTTCCGGATGCCTCCTGGTCGCCTCCCTCGGGAGGTGTTCCGGGCATGTCCCACCGGGAGGAGGCCCCGGGGAAGACCCAGGACCCGCTGGAGGGACTATGTCTCCCGGCTGGCCTGGGAACGCCTTGGAGTCCCCCCGGAGGAGCTGGAGGAAGTGTCCGGGGTGAAGGAAGTCTGGGAGTCCCTGCTTAGACTGTTGCCCCCGCGACCCGGCCCCGGATAAGCGGAAGAAAATGGATGGATGGATGGATGGATGTTGAATACATATGGCAGAATTGACAATAAAGTTGACTTTGAACTTTTGACTTTGATACATTATTGCTTTGTTTAGATTGTTCTCCAGGATGGTATTAAACTTTTCTACATCATGGAGACCAAATCAGAGCAAGTTACAGGTCAGATCTCTGGAGAGGCGACCCCACTCACAGTCAGTATGCCTATTTTTGAGCAGGAAAACCTTCTGTAATTTAATACATGTTTAATGCCATACTGTGGAACATTTCAGGCAGAGAAATGACATCCAAAGAAACAAGCAGGTGAAGGACCCCCAATCCAAAAAGTTACACAGCGCTCTTTTAAGTGCAGAGAAGTGGGCGGAGATAGAGGGTAGGTAAAAGGTGAAATTTCCTGAGCACTGGCGCCTCGAATGCAGGACAGCAAAAATAAATAAATAAATAAAAACACAAAAATAAAAATAAATAAATAAATAAAATTGAAAAAGTAAAAATACAGGACAGTAAAATAAATCTCAAACACTGCCTAAATCAAAATACAACTTTGAGTAACATTAAACATCATTAAAAGTTCAGAAAAGTCCATTTTAAATAATATATTTTCTTTCAAAAAAGTTAGCAAAATGTTTTATTTGTGCTAAAAAAAATATTTTTGTGTGTGAAATAATCAAAATAGTACACAAAACAAAACAAAACAATACACAGTGGTACCTCTTGCCTTGCCTATGCTCTTATTACGACTACACGCACATTTTAAAAACCAATACTCCCCATGCAATTTCCATCCCTCTCTGGATCCCATTTCTGACAATGACGACTAAAAATAAACAAAAATTTTCATGCTGTTCTTTTAGATTTTACTCAACGCAGCAGTCACCGGTTTGAATTTGAAAATGAAAAACTCAGCATGCCCGATACATGAAGTGTAAAATGTCACTGAGAGAAAGGACATGTGCTCCCCAGGTCTCCCAAGTCCAACTCTCCGCGGTCCTACCCCAGTTCATAATGCAAATTGATGACATAGTTTTTTCACATTTTTTTCCCTTCTTTTGCCGATTTGCTATAAGTTATTCAGCAGTAAGGAACGCATGAGTTATGGGGCGAAGCGGTGGACTGTATCGAAAAAATACAGGAAAAAACGGATTAAAGGATCCATGTTAAGATATTTATAATGTTTCCTCATCAAAAACACACCTGGAGTTGTGTTTTGTTTCATTCCCACATGTTTAACACATAAATCCTGCATATTTAGGCTAACTTCTTCTCTCAAACTAAAAACTCTAAGAGCTCTAATGTGTTTTTAAACTCCATACACCTTCACGAGAATCATTTGGATGATTTCAGACCCGGGATTGCCAATCTCTGAACTGAGGTAAAGGTAAAATGTAGATGTTAACTTCAAAACTATCACTACATGACATCACAAGATGGAGCAGAGCACTTTGAGGTTAGGAGATGTAGACAGACTAATAATAAACAAATAAATACCAAAAAAATACGAAATTTTCAGCTAACTCCCTCCCTTTTTTCTGTTGTTGTCCCATATAACTTCTTCTAATCTAAATAAATTACTTAATATAATAGTATACTTGTAATATAATACAACTTTTAATCAACTAAGACACCATCAATTGACCAAACAACCAAAAAACTACCTTCCTATTCTGTCTATTTGCTAAATGGACTTTCCAAACAGTGCGAGAAAACAAGCCTTGACCTTAGCTTCTCTGTGACATCTTTATAGAGCAGCGGGCGCGAGGATGCCTGGACTTTTATGGCGTTGGCGCATGTCCGTATGTCTCAGAATATAAACAGTATGTGTAAACTGCTGCCAGCCAGTGTGGGGTAAGGAGCTGAATTTAGACAAGTCAAATAAATCACAGAGCTTTTGTGGTGCAAGATAAGTGCTAGCTTAGTCAATGGCACTTTATGCAATTCTGCGTTGGATTCGAAGTAGTAGCAAGGGAAGAATTTTGGGAATTTGTTTCGTAAGTTGGTCCTGTTTACCTGTTTGTTTGGTTTTCATATTTTTCTATTTTGTCTCCTTTTTGGTCAGTATGGCTATTAATTAATTTTTTGTTAAATATTATTACGATTATTTATATTTGTGTTCATTATTTAATTTGTTCTACTGGTACAGTATTTGTCTGGTTGAAGAAGACTGACACATCACAGAGACTATTAATAAAAAAATAAAATACAAAGAATGGGGGGAAATTTGTGAAATTTATGGAGATTGTGAATAGATTTGCAATTTATGTTTAAAAAATAGGATTCTGTACAGACTCCAATAGCTCTAAAGTTCCTATGTTTCACAAACATGACACTAGTGAGATTTAAGTCATGTTACATACCGGGAGTCCTGTTTTTTGAGTCTGTCTACATCTCCAAAGCTCTGTTGCACCTCGTGATGTCATATAGTGATAGTTTTCAAGTTAACAGCTACCTTTTACCTTTTGTTCTGTAGAGATCGGCAATTCCAGAGCTGAAATAATGCAAATTATTCTAGTGAAACTGTATAGAGTTTAAAAACACAATGGAGCACCTCCTGTATTACCACGACATTACAAGGTGGAACAGAGTGTTTTCAGTTTGAGAGAAGAACTCAGCCTTGATTAAATATGCAGGTTTGTGTGTTAAACATGTGTGAAAGAAACAAAACTCAACTCCAGGTGTGTTTGTGACGAGGAAACAATATTATAACATAGATCAGAAACAGCGTAATATGGGCCCTTTAATTACACTGGTCTACAAATGTTTGGACTCGATCTGCTTCG
This sequence comes from Paratrypauchen microcephalus, assembly GCA_036785185.1. Taxonomy (NCBI): domain Eukaryota; kingdom Metazoa; phylum Chordata; class Actinopteri; order Gobiiformes; family Gobiidae; genus Paratrypauchen; species Paratrypauchen microcephalus. The sequence continues at coordinate 685,184 of JAVJIX010000160.1, forward strand.
GAGATAAAAGTGTCTAAATCTCATTTATATTGATAAGATGAACTGAAAATCAATTGATAACTGTGCTGGTTAGCTAATGTATTCAAGATATTTAATGATATTGTTTTACATCAAAACCAGATATGTTTATACAATAGATTTAGGCATTTTTGCTTAAAAATAATATTTATATTTTGAAAAGATTTAACTTGCACTTCTCTATTCGTCAAGAAATAAACAAGAAATATCTTAAGACATCAGGTGCACACAATTTCAAGGCACCTCTCTTATCCAAAAATCCAAAAATATTTGATGTTAAAACTCTAGACATATTAAAATTAATGTACTGGAATGTGCAGACAGGCTTTCAGATAGAACTGGTTGCTTGTAGACACACTGTACCTTCTGATAAACTACAGTTTTTGCCTTATTTTGCATAAATTTCCTATTTTGCCCCAATACTATATCTTGGAAACTATAGCCAATCAGCACTTCTGACTTACTTTTTCTTTATTAGTGACCTAAACCAAGAAAAATTTCACTACTTTTGTTCTGGAAGCATTTTTCTTGTAGACCAGTGTTATCAATCAAAATGTAAGATCAGAAATGTGAAAAAGAGAAAAAAGAGCAAACTGAGAAATTAAACTTTTCTAATTTGGCTTTTTCTATTTACTGTATATTAGACCATTTCAGCCATATGAGAATTAAACACAATTAGCACGTTTTTCTTTAGAGTCATATTTACATAGACATAAGTGACAAGGCAAATTGTTAATATTTCACACTAGCTTAGCACTGAAGCGGCCCCGGCTCATTTGTATGCGCTCACAGTATTAGACAACACGCGGCGGTATCAGGAGCTAAGCGCAAATGTGAGAAATTAAAAGCAAATCCCTGTTTACTCCAGAAGGGGGAAGGGGCGGTGCACTCGGCATATGTTATGAGCAGACTTATTTGCATAGCACCATCACCAGTTGTCCCTTTTGATTACATCGGATAAGAACGCCTGCTGTTTGCTCATTTGGGGGAAGTGTGTTTTAATTTCACTTGGATTTGAAAAGATTTTTGGGGAATTCATTCTGGTATCAGGTGTGGGTTAGGGAATTTTAGTCATTTGACAGACGCCGCTGAGCTGGGAGGTTGCAATTTCATGATTGGCGATGAGGGGAATACTTTGGGGGGATTTGTGTTGGTTGTTTTAGGCTGTGAGAGTTAGGTGGTCTGGGTGAGCCATAAAAAGCTTGTATTTTTTATTACTTGTTTCCAATACAAGCAAGAAAATTACTGTACGAAGAGGCTTAGTGTTGTGTTCCAATGCAAATTACTATACTGAATGTACAAACTCGGAATGCACCAATACTGATACTGGTATCGAATATCGGTGCAGGTCCAAGAGAATTAAATTAACTGGACTGAGTATCGATTCCATGATATCGGTTCAGCCATGGTTGGGATTTTAATTGGATATAATGAGACTAAGGCTACATTTATATGATGACGGTCTGAACAGAAGACACAAAAGTGGCGTCGCGTCTTCACTTTTTATTCTGCGTTTAGACAAGTGTTTTCGGGAGGAAATCTGCGTGCATACGGTGATGCAAAAGTGTGTTGAATTCGATTGGGTATGCACGCCAGGTGGCTACATTATCACTATGTCCGCATGCATGCGTAGAATCATCCTTCTTCTCATCTGCTCCGCGCAAAGTAAAACAAAACATGGCTACCGGTAGCAAAAAAAAATTTGTGTGACGACGAAAAAGTCCAACTACTGCTTCAGACCACGTTAGACTACAAACAATGAAGGTGTGGACTGGGAGTCCTGCCCAACAAAGTACACTGATATATGGACCGATGTGACGTAAACGCGTTTTGCATCTTGGGCAGTGTAGATGAAAACCCTACAGCGGAGCGTATTAAAGTTTTTACACTTTGGAGGGCGGTTTCAGTTTTTAAGCCCCCAAAACGCCATCATTACGAAAGGCACTTTCGATAAAATATTTTGTAGTTTTTACCCGTAAGTGCCCTAATTTGCTGGTGAATTTTGTCCTAGAACATCTGAACTTTAATTCAAATGAAGCCGTGTAGTTTTTAATTACATAGCACAACTGGGTCAGTTTTGTAAAAAGTTAACTTTGTTTCCGGATATGAGCAAATGCTTAAAGCCATAGTTTCAACGTCAGTATCGGAACTGAAAAAGCCGGATCGGTGCATCCTTACTACAAACATGTTAGGGTGGGCAATATATCGGTTCCAATAACAGTGTATCAGAGGGTATTCCCAGATATCGGTATGGAGCCCATATTGAAAATTTAGTTGATACTTGGCTGTGTTTACACAATCACACAACTAATTATTGTATAGTCCTAATTAACACATTTTGTTATTATTTTTGCAAAACGTAACATACAATTGAAGCACTGGTATCAGCAAATATTATCGATTATCAGCCACAGAAGAAAATATTGGATACCGGCTCTAAAATACATAAAATTCATATGGGACTTTCCCTACGTACACTACATACAAAACTGTCCACATACCGCTCTCTACTTCGAGCAGAGCCTTGGTGAGGATGCTACCGGCCACGCTGATGGCTTGGCAGATGTAGTACCCGGAGTCTTCCACCTGGACGTCGGTGATGGTCAGCTCACCGGTCAGAGACACGGAAAACCGACTGGCCGGGGCTGCCTCCTGGACTGGGAACAGCAAGATCTGCCAAAGAAAACACACATATAAATGAGTTAGCATGGGAAAAAAGATTTATATTTATATTCAGTGCTGGGAAGTAACAAATACATATCCTGATAATAATACACATTCAGTATAATTATAGTAGTTTAATAGTATAATCCTCCAAAACAGTTACTTTTTAATGTCACAATCTGTAATTAGACTGGCCGACCCACTCATGTTGTATTCTCACAAGTCACCACTATGCACTGTTCCTGATTTTTACTGTTTTAAATCAGAAATGTAATTCATTTGAAAAGGTTTGAAATATTTAAAAAAAAAATAATAATAATAATACAATTTTTAAAAAGCATGTTTAAAAACTTTGAGAGACCAGAACAGATTTTGCCATCATAGTAAAACTAAAAACAACTAGCATGCTAAGAGAACACTTCCTCCTTACGGGAGCAAGACAAAGAAAAAAATTGGATACGGCCCATTCATTTAGTGTTATTGGGAATATTTGGAACTATTTTATTTACAATAGAATACAATAAAATATAATACAATATACTGTAATACAATATAATATAATATAATATAATATAATATAATATAATATAATATAATATAATATAATATAATATAATATAATATAATATAATATAATATAATATAATATAAAACTCAATGTGAAAGATTGGACCATATAACAAAATACATTACAAAACACATTTTACAGTTGGTATTCAGTTTTCTGGAAATAAAATAGAAAAGTATCCTTCCTATCTCTTTACTTTAGTAGATGTACCATGTTTTCCCCTATAGTCAGTCTCATGACATAAACTTTGACATTTTCTGCTTTAAGGCCTCCTTGTAAGTAAATTAAATTACATTGAGTACGACGATATAAACACTGGTCTGTAAGTGTCTACAACAAGACGTGCAATGTCTGCCCTTGAAAATAATGCGATTTTCCCATAAAAGAACTGAACTCTGAGTGGAGAGCATCAAAAGGGAATGGTGTTTTTAATTAAGGCAGCTTTTATGGCGCAAACACTCTCACATCTGAAAAGATTATATAAGATGTATGCAGTAAAATACGTTTATTATCCTATTTGCATTAAAACTGAAAACAAACAGCGTAGCATGCAACATTACCCAGATATTATTCGTTCCATTACACCAAATGTACATTGTAAAGAGGTATTTATTACAAGAAACCACCACAGGATTACTTACGAGGCACTTAGCATGACAAATGAATATTACTGCGCCAGAGAGGGGGACTGGCTAGCATGCCTCACTGTAGATATGATAAGCCTGGCAGTGGTTATTAGATAATGACCCTTCAAAATCCTACTTTTCCATTTGTCAAAGTGAAATATGCTGGCTAAAAAAACCCGCTATCATATCCAACATGCTTCCCACACATTAGCGCTAACCATTCTTTGGCCTTATCTCTGTCCTCCACTCATATAGGCAGTAGAAGGGCCCCCGACTCCTCTGCTTTCTCTTCCCCGAGTCCTTTTAATCTAAAGTATACCCAAGAGCCAAACTAGAGGCGCCCGCCCACACAACGTCAGGTCTTTCTATACATTCGAGCGTTTGTTGATGTTGGACACAAACTATACGCACAGATATAATAATGTCCAAGTGCTAAAAATATTTAAATAAAGGGCTATGACTAGATAAGGGCCCTTGGGTAAAGTACACGTTGATACTTTGCAGTTATATCATGCTGGGGGCTTCTACTTATACCTCTATAGTGGAATGTTCAACAGTTACCATGGTGACAATGCACACATTTGAAAAACACTGTCAAAATATTATTATATATTTAAAACGCAAGAACATATACAACTCCTGTTTACGAGTTTGATTTTAAACAAAAAGGTGAAAGTGACTAACGTGTAAAAGTCGTCCAGGTAGAATCCACGGCAAGAAGAAATTCAATTTGTCAACTGGACAAAAGTTTGACTGTAATTTTATGTGTGACAGATTTATTTAACAGCACAAATCAGCTCACCTATTGTAGTTCCAAAGTAGTAGTAGAAGTAGTAGTAAAAGTAGTAGTAGTAAAAGTAGCAGTAGTAAAAGTAGCAGTAGTAGTAGTAAAAGTAGCAGTAGTAGCAGCAGTACTAGTAGTCTTAGTAGTAGTAAAAGTGGTGGTAGTAGTAGTAGTAGTAGTAGTAGTAAAAGTAGTAGTAATAGTAGTAGTAGAAGAAGTAGTAGTAGTAAAAGTAGTAGTAGTAGTAGTAGTTAAAGTAGCAATAGTAGTAGTAGTAGTAGTAGTAGTAGTAGTAGAAGTAGAAGTAGTAGTAGTAGCAGTAGCAGTAGTAAAAGTAGCAGTAAAAGTAGCAGTAGTAGTAGTAAAAGTGGCAGTAGTAGTAGTAAAAGTAGCAGTAGTAGTAGTAGTAAAAGTAGTAGTAGTAAAAGTAGCAGTAGTAGCAGCAATAGTAGTAGTAGTAGTAGTAAAAGTGGCAGTAGTAGTAAAAGTAGCAGTAGTAGTAGTAGTAGTAGTAGTAGTAGTAGCAGCAGCAGCAGCAGTAGTAGTAGTAGTAGTAAAAGTAGCAGTAGTAGTAGTAGTAGTAGTAGTAGTAGTAGTAGTAGTAGCAGTACCAGCAGCAGCAATAGTAGTAGTAGTAGTAGTAGTAGTAGTAGTAGTAGTAGTAGTAGTAGTAGTAGTAGTAGTAGTAGTAGTAGTAGTTGTAGTAGTTGTAGTAGTAGTAATAGTAGTAGTAGTTGTAGTAGTAGTAGTTGTAGTAGTAGTAATAGTAGTAGTAGTAATAGTAGTAGTAGTAGTAGTAGTTGTAGTAGTAGTAGTTGTAGTAGGAGTAGTTGTAGTAGTTGTAGTAGTAGTAATAGTAGTAGTAGTAGTAGTAGTTGTAGTAGTAGTAGTTGTAGTAGTAGTAATAGTAGTAGTAGTAGTAGTAGTAGTTGTAGTAGTAGTTGTAGTAGTAGTTGTAGTAGTTGTAGTAGTTGTAGTAGTAGTAATAGTAGTAGTAGTAGTAGTAGTTGTAGTAGTAGTAGTTGTAGTAGTAGTAATAGTAGTAGTAGTAGTAGTAGTAGTTGTAGTAGTAGTAGTAGTAGTAGTAGTTGTAGTAGTAGTAAAATCCACGGCAAGAAGAAATTTAATTTGTCAACTGGAATCAGATGATGTTAAAACAAAGCTCAGATTAAAGTCTAACAAGCCTCAGAGAGAGCAGTGCCTCCAGTTAGCATCCCCCCTCCCCTGTGGACGCTCAGAGGGAGTGAAAGAAAGCAGGACTCTTTGTGTCACATGTTAAGACGCTTATGTCAAGTGTGCTATTTTAAAAATGATTGTTGAGGAAAACATGATGTCATGAAGTTTCCAGGGTGGCCTTATTTATTTATTCTATTTTTGGATTTGTTGTGTTTTACAGCGTTAAGGCCACAATGTACTCCTGCAAGTAAAACAAAACAAAAACAATTCCAACTTGAATCTGAGTGGCGAATACCTTTATTTTCCCTGTCCGTTTCAGAATGACGATAAAGTATGACCGTTGCCATGGCAATAAGACGAAACCCATGACTATATTTCCTTTTATCTCTGTCGTAACATGAAACTTTTTTGAAAACTCTTTTAATTCTAAGTACGGTGCTTAAGATTGGTAGCCTTGAGAAATCAGCAAACCACAAGAAATCAGCAAAAAAGTATGTGAAAAATGACGCGTAATAAAACTCCTCAAAATAATCAAAACCATCTATCCTATCCCTCGTATGGTAGCCCTGGAGGGACATTTTCTGGGGGAGACTACACCACTTGCTTGTCTCCGTGGAGCTGTTATTGCTTAGCTGTTATTTATATATATATTTTTAATCTATTCATAACGGGTGTTTCTATTGCTCAAAAAAACATTAATTCCTTTTGTGAATAGGGCGACTCTTCACAGATCTGAACTGTAATGTAGCATAATGCTGTAACTTGCTTGGTGATAGATAGGTTTAATCTATACTGTGGAACATTCTAGACATCAGACCACTAGAAATGGTACACAGTGCACCTTTGAAACTGATTAAAACTATATCGCTTCCTTTAATGTAGTGCTGATAAATTGGTTCTAGGGCTGTCAGTTTAACACAATTAGATTAAGATAAGATAGGATAATCCTTTATTTGTCCCACAATGGGGAAATTGCAGTGTCACAACGCAAGTTTCAGAAACAGTAGGAAAATATGAGCATGCATCAAAATTAAGGTACATAATAATAATAATAAGTATGTACAATCAACTAAAAAACACAACACTGTAAGGTTAAAAGGCACAGGAACGCTGCACAATAAATGTCTTTGATTCTGAGCAGTTAAACAGCAGTTAAAGTGAAGATTAATTAATTACACTGCAAATTAACACATTATAAAAATTAACGCAATTAATTATGAGCGGCATCAATAAGAACCCGGTGATTTGGAGCTTTTGTCAAAAAGAAATTTCCAATCACCGAAGCTGCTCCAGCCTGACGGATCATTTGATCAATAAACACGTTCCATCGTTGATACAGTGATAGAGCGCACTTCACCAAACCACCAAACCACACTCGCAGAATTTGGGAAACGAATGAGCAAAGCAAACACTTGAAAACTGACAAACTCAACCGCAAAGTGGGTTCGTTCGCTCGCTCGGTGACTCACAATCTCTCTCACACACTCTTAAAATGCGATTTATTAGATTAATTAATTACAAATCCTGTAATTAATTCGATTATTATTTTTTAATCGCCTGACCGCACTAGTTTATTTTAATCCCTTGTAAAAAATAAAACACATTGCTGCATTTCCAAAGCTCTGAGCTGATTCTTACCTGACTCCCTTCTCTTTGCCAGAACACTGCCGGCGGTGGGTTGCCCTTTGTCCCGCAGAGGAAGGTTACGGTGCGTCCTGGGGCTGTGATCTGGTCCCGGGGCCGAACCACGATCTGAGGCGGGACTGTGCGGAGGAAAACAAAGAGAAATCCTTATGAGACCAAGGGAATACAGAGCAGTCTAACGCCACGATGTGAGTGACTTTAATACAGTGGTACAGAGGCAGGCTGACACTGAGGGCTTTAAAATATGGATAAATCACTACTGAAAGTACAAAAGGGGCCTTCAAACGTTGGACCTCACTGAAATTCAAATTAGGTATTAAAAGTGTAATGTATTGACTCATTTTACCAGGCATATATTGTATACATAAAGGGCGTCGGTTTGAAGTAACTTAAAAAGAGATAAACATTAAATGGTAATGGTAAAGGGTCACTTTTTATATAGCGCTTTTCCTTCAAGGCACTTTACAGCAAAGAATCAAACCGCCAACCTGTGAATCAGTGAATCTGAATGATGTTTTATGTAATTTGGGATTTAAACTGTCGACTTTCAGATCAAAGGACGAAACACTCTGAGCTACTGTAGCCCTTAATGACAATTTTATATGTAATTTATGTTTAATGTTTAATGTTTAATACTATACTGTGGAAGATAGAAAAGTTACAGAATGCATCTTTTATTACTCGTTCTTGAGTAATTTTTTGTGTGTGTAAATACCCAGGCTGGATAAGGAGCCCTTGTTTGTTTTGGTGCTTTTACTACTTCGACCCAAAGTCAATGACACATCTCCACATTATGCAGACGGTTTAAAATGCTGCGGCTAAGCGAAGGCCAACGCTGTTTCTCGACTCCATCAGTTCTTAACACACTCTGAGCCGGGGTTATGACTGGAGGAATAAATCATGGCCAATCTGACAGAGTTTAGAACGTCAAGAGGAGCGCGCCTGTCTATCCGTGAAGTTGGTTTCTCAATTAACACAGTAATGAACAGGCTTTGCAGAGGAGAAAGTGAGTCAGGGCTCAGTGGCAGCTGATAACTCCTGAAAAATCACCCGCCGTTAGAAGAGTTACCCCTACGACTGCTGAGTTCAGTGCTAAATTACAACATAATACCTAAAGAGATGTACAGTAAGATAGTTGCGAATGCAAACTAAACGTCTTTTAGAAATATAGTGAATAAAAATAAAGAAACATATAAAAAAGAACATTTATTTAAAGACTAGCTGTGTTTTATAGAGCATCATAAAATTATATAGGCCAATAATAGTTAATACAGATGAGGGGCAGCAGAATTAATTATGTTAAAGGTCCTATATTACACAAATTTGACTCTTGTGAGCTTTAAGCCCTCTTACAATGTTGTTACGTCATCAAAAACATACCTGGATTTGTGTTTTGTTTCATTCACACATTTGAGACATCCTGGTTTATTAGTCTCTCTGTGGACTCAAAATGAAGTAGTAGTTTTCAAGTTAACAGCTACGTTTTACCTTTTGTTTCGTAGACTTTGGAAATTCTAGGTTTGAAATTATCCAAGCGATTCTAGTGAAGGTGTATGGAGTTAAAAAAAAAAACAGTGGAGCACTTCCTGTACAGGGTTACGACGGTCTCGACTTACGCCGTTTTGTGGTTACGAACGCGCCCCCATAAAAAAAAAATATATATATTACGCGTCATTCCGTCTTACGCGGTTTAGCGTGGTAAGCGACGTAAACAAACGCGAATGGCGCGCGGCGCACAGCGGAAGAATGTTGTGGTTGTAGGGCGAAGAAGACGGCCTTGTGTGCGTGCCCAATGTGGGCGGAAGTACCTGATGTGGGCTCTGATCTGCTCCTATGAAAGCGGCAGTGATAACCAAGCAGCGTAGTGGTCTAATTATTGAGATGGAAAGGTTGCTGGTTATTGGTGCTTTGGATGGAAGATCAAAATCAAATTCCGACTTACGACGAAATTCGGGTCTTAAGAACGGATCAACGTCGTAACCCGAGGACATGACATCACAAAGTGGAACAGAGTGATGAACTCAGCCTAAATATGCAGGGTTTGTGTGTTAAATGTATGTGAATGAAACAAAACACAACTGCAGGTACAGTATGTTAGAGATATTTTTAAGATATTTTTGAGCAATAAAAACACACATTAAAATAATTGCAAAAAAAAGTAGGTTTACTGGCATACTTTGGAACACTCTGGCTACGTTTATATGATGACGGTCTGAACAGAAGATGCAAAAGTGGCATCGCGTCTTCACTTTTTGTTCCGCGGTTAGACAAGCGTTTTCAGGAGGAAATCTGCGTGCATACGGTGAATCAAAAGTGTGTGGAATTCGATTGGGTATGCATGCCAGGCGGCTAGGTGGTGCTGTGATACATTATCACTATGTCTGTGCGCATGCATAGAATCTTCCTTCTTCTCATCTGCGCCGCGAAAAGCAAAACAAAACATTGCAAAACACAAAAGCAGACAAAGAAGTTCAACTATTGCTTCAGACCACGACCAGCAACGAAGGCGCAACAAGGTGTGAACTGGGAGTCCTGCCAAACAAAGTACACTGATATATGGACCAATGTGACATAAAGGTGTACGCAACATCAGCATATTTGACCAGAGTTTTGCGTCTTGGGCAGTGCTGACGAAAACGTTACGGTGGAGCGTATTCAAGTTTTCCACTTTGGAGGGTGGTTTCAGTTTTTTTTGCGTTTTTAAGCCCCCAAAACGCCATCTAAACGAAACGCACTTCTTATCAAATATTTTGTTGTTTTTACCCGTTCTCGTGTAGCGTTCTCGTGTAAACAGGCCCTCAGAGCAAAACAATAACATCTCCACATCTCCATGGAGACAAGCAGGTAAAAGCTACATAATGCACCTTTATTAACACTATGCAATCCACTTGTTGTTTTTATAACTACATCGGGTAACCTTTAATTCTTTGACAATAGAACCGTGCAGTTTCATCTTTCGACCCCTGCGATCAATCTCCCACATATTCTCAAAGGCCAGCTGCTCGCCTATAGCCTACCAGAGGCTGTATCCAGGTTTATAGGTCAGCGTATAACCACATGTATCTTGTGAAGGCAGCTATGTGGAAACTTCTCTGCATATCCCTGTGTGAGTTTGCATCTCTTTGACTTGGTATCGATCGGTGGCAATGACAGCTTTGCTCCTGAAAGGGGGGGTCGAATACGTAATGACTCTTCCTCCTCCTCCTCTCCTCTTGTTCTAATTGATTTCTCAGCTTCCCAGCTGATCTCATGGCTTCTTGATTCTGCTTTGGTCTCGTTTTGCCTGGAGAGACGACGGCGAGGGAGGAGAAGGAGTTGACGAACCGACGTACAGATGAGTCACAGAGGAATTCACGCGTTTGCGAACAGCTTTGAGTGTGTCATGTCGGAAAGCTCATTAAAATGCAAAGTTTACATCAAAATGGTCAAAGAGTACCATGAAAAGGGAGAATTTAAGGTATAACTATATCTGCAACAAAGAATGAATGAAAAACAGCTTTGAATGTTTGCTACGGTTAAGAAACTGTGAAAGTTAGCCAATTAAGCATCGCAACACAGCATGAAACTAGCCTACTGCACGAATAAATGTCTTCCTATTTGGAGTTATTCTGACTGACTTTAAAACATGAATCAAAAGAAGAAGTTGGTTTTCATGTGTACTCTGCAAGTTGCAACTGAAATACAGTCTCCATTAACTACGCAGTACCTGATTTTTACTGTTTTAAAAGATGTAAAAAGCCACACAACAGCAATCTCAGCATCCTAATTATTCACTGCAATGAGTTTATAAGTGATTTTCATAATTCTCAGACACCAGAGCGGACAAGAACTAGCATGTCAACGGCGTACATGCTGATTTTTCTTGGTTGGTGAATGCTCGTATTGATCACAGGCTTTTGAAAATGTCTTGTTTATATCAATTTTGTATTTTTTCTTGAATTTTCTCACAATCTTGAAACTTTTTTGACTTTGTCTTGTTTGCTAATAACTACTAAACCTTCCACCATACACATACATGTAGAACACCACTATATATCTATATTGTTAACAAATATTCGTAGCAAAATTAATCTTACATGACTTTCATGCCCACAGCCCAAATACAGTGAGTAACTGCTATAACCTGTACTCCACATTTGCCTGTAGTAATACTTCTTTGCATCTCGTAGCATAGAGCCCCCTGTGTACGCCGCCATATAAAGTTGATGCGTTATTATGATGATGAATTACAATAGCGCCCTCTTTAAAGTGGGTTCATTGCTTTTAGTTCCTGCAGTGCATGAAACTTCAATTTGTCAACATGGAGTAATTACGCTACAAAAAAGGCACGCTGACAGTGCTTGCTTGTAAAATGCGCTAGAGTTCTCCCAGGTTTACTGTTCTTTGATGGACTTTATAAATGCAGTGCAAACAGCCTATGATAAACACAGCGGAGGTGATGAAATCAGAAGCGGGTCAGCACTTTGAACTTTGCTGATTTAACTGTGCACGATGTTTGAGTACCAGACGGTCAGCAAAAAGGGGGGTGTCCTGCCTGGGATCGAGAATACACACTTCTTCAATACGTTATGAAGATGTGAGTCTGGTCACTGGTGAGTCATGTTTTCAGAAGGGTGTGATTGACAGGTGGATTAGCCAATCAGGGACACGTACGGTCAGTCCATATCAAAACTAGAATGGCTGCTTAATAAGGATAAATGGTCATGGTAAATGGTCACATCTTTATATAGCGCTTTTCACCTTCAAGGCACCCAAAGCGCTTTACAACAAGGAACCACTCACCCATTCACACACCAGTGTACGCAGACACTGAGGGTGAGGTGGGTTAAGTGTCTTGCCCAAGGATGTGATTATGTCAAGAACCGCCAACCTTTGGATCAGTGGACAAACGCTCTACCAACTGAGCTACTGCCGCCCGGATAAAGATAAACAGAAAAATATCACAAGGTACTGAAAAAAACACATAAGCGTGCAAAGTCAATGAACGAAGCACTAAACTCTGAGAGAAATGGAATTTTGTATGTAAATAATAGATGACCAATGATCTCCTTGGATCTTTTTAAATTATGTCTTAGATAGTTTTTGTATTGTCTTTATATTGTATTTTGTACACTGTCTTTTTGCACTGTTTGGCCAGAGAGAAACGGAATTTTGATTCACTGTATGTCGGACACATATGGCAGAATTGACAATAAAGTTGACTTTGAACTTCTTTAGCTACTCCAAAACAGTGAAAACAGTCAAATATGACCTTCAATATTTATATAAAATATGTTAGTAACAATATAAAAACATTTCAAAAATATGGCAACATTCAAGGTTGCAGTTGTATTTTTGTTACTTCAAGTTTGATGCACTGGGCAATAGGAGATTCAACTATAACTGTAAAATACTGATGTAGTTAAGTGGTTAATTGATCGGGTTATTGGCAAGTTTTACCAGTTTAAAGGTGTACTCTGTAACTTTTCGAGTGTGGTGCCATACTATGGAACATTCCAGGTACAGCACATGTTAGTATATCTCCATGGAGAGAAGCAGGTGGACAAGTTACATTGGGCACCTTTTTAAGAAATAGAAGAGGGAATGTCTAACCCAGTTCACAACTCCAGGTTTCATATTTTATTTCAACACTGTGTAGTCCAAACCAGTTATAGTAAATAAAGCTCTTGAGAAAAAAAAAAAAAAAAAAAAAAAAAGAGACCACTGCAAAATGATCAGTTTTTATGATTTTAATACTTATACTATGTGTTTGGGCAAAAGGAACATTTTTGTTTGAGTCTATAAACTACTGACAACATTTGCCCCAAATTCCAAATAAAAATATGATAATTTAGAGCATTTATTTGCAGAAAATGACAAATGGTTCAAATAACAAGAGATGCTGATTTCAGAAAAAAATGCAGTGGTCTCTTATTTTTTTCCAGTATTTTTTAATGTAGTAATAGTTCCAATCGCAACTGACCAGGCCACTCTGCAGCCCCGTGTCAAACAAAAAAGTAACTAAAAACATATCTCAAAGCTGATTTCCACTGCTAACTGCAAACGCACTCCAAGATGCGTTCGCCCAGCAGGGGGGGGCCAGGCGTGTGTCAAAACTGGGATAAATCACGGCTGGAGGGGTCTAAAGAGGTCACGAGCTAGCTAAGTCTAACACTCATACTATGTCTATCCAAGATTTTTGATGAGGCAGGGACTGGCTGCTTGACAAGCCTGATGCAACTGTTGAAATATTTACGAAACGAAAAGTAACATCCACGACTTATGTAAGGGGAGAATCCGCTGTATCAGTAGAAAGAACACCACGCAGACCGATCAAAAGAGGGAGGGGCATGAGAATGAGGGAAATGTGAGTCTGTCAATTTGTATGTTTGTGATATTGCTATACTATAGTTATACTTCTATTTATACTTCTTCTGCTATACTATATTTATACTTCTGCGGACTAGTGTTGCGAAATAGCCTTGGCTATAAACACTGTGAAACCTGCATCAGATTACTGAATTGTTAATTTACAGCTCTGGAAAAAAAGAGAAAAAATAAGAGACCACTGCATTTTTTTCTGAAATCAGCATCTCTACATGTATTACAGCCATTCCATTCCAGCATCTGTTGAATTCCAACACAAACACAAAGCTGAGCTACTTCAGCTCTGGCACGAGGAGTGGAATAAAGTCACCCAAGAACAATGTGAAAGACTTGTGGAGAGCATGCCAAGACGCATGAAAGCTGTGATTAAAAATAAGGGTTATTGCACCAAATATTGATTTCTGAACTCTTCTTAAGTGTAAACATTAGTATTATGTTGTTTTAAAATAAATTTGATCTTGTTTCTTTGCATTGTTTGAGGTCTGAAAACATGTATCTTTTTTTATTATTTTGACCATTTGTCATTTTCTGCAAATAAATGCTCTAAACGATAATATTTTTATTTTGAATTTGGGGGAAATGTTGTCAGTAGTTTATAGACTCAAACAAAAATGTTCCTCTTGCCCAAACACATACCTAGTAGTAAAATCAGAAAAACTGATAATTTTGCAGTGGTCTCTTATTTCTTGCCAGAGCTGTATGTTTGTGAAGCTTCAAATAAACAATAAATACATCTAAAAAAACACTTTCAAAATGGCCTTTTTTCAAAACTGGTGCGACCCAGATTTAGGGCTGGGGAGACATTTGTTTCTAGTGCCGCTTTTGGTGTTTGACAAGAGTCTGGTCTAGTGAGAATAACGCTGTTTGATTTGAAGTGAGGCAAAGGGGGGAGTCGGGCGGTGGGACCATGACAGAGACTCACGCGCCCCGGGCTGCAATAAATAATTAGTGGTAATGGGCACAGAGTCGCGCGACGGAGCGGCAGATTTAGGGCAGCGAGGAAAAAACAGAGCAAAAAATGTGCGGATCGAACAGAGGGGGCTGAAAAATACATGACAGGAATTAGCAAGCAAAGTGTCACAGTAACTATTAGACTGCTCAATATTTTAAATGTGTAATATGGAGGTTTATTCAAGCTTTTTCAATACACTTAACTGTATTTTATGAATGAAAAATATAGAAAAAGGACTAAACTGAAAATGTATTTAGCAAGGAAAGTGTCACGACAAATATATACGTTTTTTAAAGGAGAAAAACAGTGCCAACTATATCAACTATTACTACTATTACTACTACTACTACTACTACTACTACTACTACTACTACTACTACTACTACTGCTACTGCTACTTCTACTTCTACTCCTACTACTTCTAGTCCTACTTCATCTCCAACTATTACTACTCCTACAACTACAACAACTACTACAACTACAACAACTACTACTACAACAACAACAACTACTACTACTACTCCTACTACTACTACTTCTAGTCCTAGTTCAAATCCAACTATAACTACTACTTCTACAACTACAACTACTACTACAACAACCACAACAACTGCTACTACTTCTACTCCTACTACTTCTAGTCCTAGTTCAACTCCAACTATAACTACTACTCCTACAACAACTACTACAACAACAACCACAACAACAACTACTACTACAACAACAACCACAACAACTACTACTACTTCTACTCCTACTACTTCTAGTCCTAGTTCAACTCCAACTATAACTACTACTCCTACAACAACTACTACAACAACAACCACAACAACAACAACTACTACTACAACAACCACAACAACTACTACTACTTCTACTCCTACTACTTCTAGTCCTAGTTCAACTCCAACTATAACTACTACTCCTACAACAACTACTACAACAACAACCACAACAACAACAACTACTACTCCTACTACTTCTAGTCCTAGTTCAACTCCAGCTATAACTACTACTCCTACCACTACCACCACCATTACTACTACTACTACTACTACTACTACTACTACTACTACTACTACTACTACTACTACTGCTACTGCTACTTCTACTTCTACTTCTACTCCTACTACTTCTAGTCCTACTTCATCTCCAACTATTACTACTCCTACAACTACAACAACAACTACTACTACTACTACTCCTACTACTTCTAGTCCTAGTTCAAATCCAACTATAACTACTACTTCTACAACTACAACTACTACTACAACAACAACCACAACAACTACTACTACTTCTACTCCTACTACTTCTAGTCCTAGTTCAAATCCAACTATAACTACTACTTCTACAACTACAACTACTACTACAACAACAACCACAACAACTACTACTACTTCTACTCCTACTACTTCTAGTCCTAGTTCAACTCCAACTATAACTACTACTCCTACAACTACTACTACAACAACCACAACAACTACTACTACTTCTACTCCTACTACTTCTAGTCCTAGTTCAACTCCAACTATAACTACTACTCCTACAACTACTACTACAACAACAACCACAACAACAACTACTACTACTACTCCTACTACGACTTCTAGTCCTAGTTCAAATCCAACTATAACTACTACAACTACAACTACTACTACAACAACCACAACAACTACTACTACTTCTACTCCTACTACTTCTAGTCCTAGTTCAACTCCAACTATAACTACTACTCCTACAACTACAACTACTACTACTACAACAACCACAACAACTACTACTACTTCTACTCCTACTATTTCTAGTCCTAGTTCAACTCCAACTATAACTGCTACTACTCCACCTCTGACTATAACTACTACTTCTTCTCCTACTCCAACTACTACTCCTACAACTACTACTACTACTCCAACTACAAGTCCAACAACTCCTATAACTCCTAAGCCCACATGCCAAGACGGTCAAAAATAGACATAGCGTTTTTGCGATTAGACGAGTGGAAGTTGAAGTCTGGTGGCGCTAATGTTGCTCTTGACTGTCTGACTGCGCTGGTGACAGATGGAAGATTGTGCTTGTCATTGCAGTTATTTGCTTGTGGACGAGAATTAAGACGGGTGATGGCGGGGAGTTTGGGAGAGAGTTTCTGCTGTCAAGGCTACTGTCCAAAAGTGCTGACCGAAGAGACAAAGATGCATTCTCAACAGAGGATGGACAAGATGACAGTGAAAACAACAATATTTAGGGCATTCAAAACTTGGGAATAAGTGAAACATGATGGTATTACAAGATTTTGGAATGTACGTTAAATCCAGTAAGCCAATGTCATTTCCAATTCATAATATAATAATATAGACTGTGTTTTTATTTGCTGCACTGAATAGGCAGAATTATCCGAAATGATGAGGCAAGCACTTTCTGTTTGGATGACAAAGGGACTGTAATTATACCCGTAGACTGTATAAAGAGGTGGACTGAGTGAGTGCGGCACCACCCATAGCGTTCAGATCCAGTCAAATGAAGCCCACCGAGGCTAGCAGTTATGTAGAGCGGGTTATTATGTACGTTTTAAGACCAAAATGATGAGGCTCACTGCAGCAGTTAGAGAGAGAGGGGTGGCAATTTTTCAGCGTAAAGTCAATTGGAAACAGAGCTGACGGAGCCAAAAGCGCACCCATGCTCACTTCCTATTTGGAACGACACGGTTAGCATCAACTTAGACCAGGGCTCTCAAGTCTCACGCATTGAGAGTGTGACACACGCAATTCGACATGTTCACACGCTCACACGTCACACATGGTATTTCTCACGCACAGCGCTTCTGTGCCCAGAAAAATCGGTTAGATAATGCAGGCACCGCGCGTTTCCAGGCGCCCCCCCCCCCCCCCCCCCGCTCCTCGGAAATTACGCAGTCTCACGCACGACCCCGCTCAAAACTTGAGAGCCCTGACTTAGACTACGTTCAGACTGCAGGACTTAATGCTCAATTCTGACCTTTTTGTGAAATCCAATTCACATTACCAATTAAATGCGACTTGTATGTGATCTCCAGTCCCCAAAAGTGTCCCACATGCGCCTCGGAGGAAACGACGAGGTCACATGCAGCGAGCGTGCTCAGTGTTTATGAAAGTTGCCTAAACATGGACACTAGTATTGAGCGCCTGGCGATTTTAAAATTGCTGTCATATTGGAGCCAAAAGATGTACAGCTTATTTGTTTTAGGGAGGAGATTGAGACGAGGTTTTTGGCCATGGGGTTTTGTGGGGCAATGGCAGCAACGTCCGTAGAAAGAAACGTGTTGGTGCTGAGAGTGGTAGGATTGCTGTGTGCTTCACTGCTTCACTGACACAGAGTTCATACAGTATTTTCGTATGACGAAAAGAATGTTTGTGTACATTTTTGAGTGCCTACTTGTACTACTCTCACTTCTTGATGGTCAGATGACTGCGACCTGGCCGTTCAAACTGAAGTCGCATGTCAAAAGATCGGACATGTATCGGTTTTAGGACCACATATCCAAGTGGCCTGGGTTGCATTTGAAAAAATTGAATCTGCGTCGTTCAAACTGTCATTAAAACATCAGATACAGGTCACATAGGGGCAGAAAAATCTGACACTTCAGGCTGCAGTCTGAATGTAGCCTTATATGTACAGACTATGATTATACGACACTTTTAAACAGTGTTAAATGTATCTTAAACATCATAATTTGTATTACCTGATAAAGATGTTTATCAAGGCTAGTTATAAAGAGCTTTTTAATAAGCTTTGACCCTCTGCGCTTTCTACCTTTGCTTGCCGTACTTAACATAATTAGTCAATAGTAGGTTATTAGGCTTAGATGAGCCTTCTATAAAAGTATGTGTAATATATTAAAAAGAAAATTCATATAATTGATGACATTAGATCCTATAAAATAAAACACACACTTCATTTTCAGTGCTCTTGACATCTTTTACAGTATTGTAATTCATTTCAAAATCACCTCAAAAATTATCAAAAAATCTTCTATAATGTATTTTTTTTATATTCCAATGTCAAAACGGCCAAATAATAAACTAACTATGAACTTTTTAGTTGCAAAATATACAGAAAACATTGACTGTTGGGTGCACTGTGTAATTTTTCTGGTGGAGGGTCCATCTTTTTTTTTTCTTCTCCAAGATGTTAAATGTTATTGCTTTGTCTGCTACGTTTCACACTGTAGCAATTAACCTTCCCGTCTTCATGGAGACCAAACCAGACCAAATTACAGGTCAGATCTGTGGAGAGGCGACCTGGCATATAGTCAAAAGGCCTATAAAACCACCTGTAAGTGAATACATGTAAAGTAGAGCTGTTTAATGTCATACTGTGGAACATTTCGGGCAGAGAAATTACCTTTCCATAGAAAAAAGTAGGTTATGCCCCCCCTTCCAACCAAAAAGTAACATAGACCTCCTCATAGCACCTGTCCAGTATTATGTCGATTAATGAGTTGTATACTGTGTGATCTTTTCTGCTAGTCTCTTTCTCTCTCTGTGTCGTCTGGCAACCAAAAATCTGTAAAATCTGGTAATAAAGACACCTACATTGTCAACCTACACAGCATGCTTCCCAATGGGCACTCAAAATCACAGTTATCCACAAACGCACACACACACACACACACACACACACACAGGAAGCGGAGGGGTGAGTGGGGTGGGCACACTCGCTTGACTCCTCGGGGGCTCTTGTTTGACAGGCAGCTGCCACAGTCCCACACAGAGAGAGACAGTTCATTGCACACACAGACACATACACACACACAGACACACACACACGTTTGAGCAGGGACATTCTCACGCTGCCACAGACATCACTTTGCTGTTATGTCGGCACCACGAGCGTTCTCCTCCAACAGAGCCGCGCTGTCAGTTACACGCTCACTGTCCATCAGTGACAATGACTCCAGCCCACTGTACGCTGCACGCTGCGTGAGTGAGAAAACAACTGTGCCCCTGTAACATGTAAGAACAATGCAATGTTCTTCACTTGACGGTTCAATTTTGTACTATATTACTTTTTTTTTTAACCTCTAAAGGTGCACAGTGGAGCTTTGATCGGCTACCTGCTTGTCTCCATGGAGATGTTATTGCTTTGCCTTAAATGTTCCACAGAAACGCATAAAGTATCCAGCATATATTCAATTACTATTACTACTACTACTACTACTACTACTACTACTACTACTACTACTACTACTACTACTACTACTTCTAGTCCTACTTCAACTCCAACTATAACTACTCCAACTATTACTCCTATAACTACAACAACTACTACTACTACTCCTACTACTTCTAGTCCTAGTTCAACTCCAACTATAACTACTACTGCTGCTACTCCTACTACTTCTACTACTACTACTACTACTACTACTCCTACTACATCTAGTCCTAGTTCAACTCCAACTATAACTACTACAACTACTACTCCTACTACTACAACTACTACTTCTACTCTACTTCATCTCCAACTATAACTACTACTCCTACAACTACTACAACAACTACTACTACTACTACTTCTACTCCTCCTACTTCTAGTCCTACTTCAACTCCAACTATAACGACTACTCCTACAACTACTACTACTACTCCAACTCTGACTATACGTACTACTTCTTCTCCTACTCCAACTACTACTCCTACAACTACAACTACTACTACTCCAACTACAAGTCCTACAACTCCTATAACTCCTAAGCCCACATGCCAAGACGGTCAAAAATAGACACAGTGTTTTTGCGATGTTATTGCTTTGCCTTAAATGTTCCACAGAATTCGTTTGCTTATAATGCTAAAAAAAAAACAAAAAAAAACTAAATACCATGTAACTTGACCTGGTGTCATCGCCTGCTTGTCTCCATGGAGATAGATAAGTCCAATGCCATACTATGGAGCAATCCCGGCAAAGCAATAACAGTTTCGCGGAGTTGTGCAAGTGACAGACCACACCATCTGAAAAGTTTCAGATACCTTTAAATATACCTTTAAATACTAAATGTTATAATGTTGTTTCTTTGTCAAAAAAGCTACAGTTGCGTTTTGTTTCTGTTCAAATAATCCTGCATATTTTTGGCTTCCTCCGTTTCATCAAGTGGCATTTAACGTCACAAGACCGACAATTTCAGCTCTCAAACTGCTGCCATTTAAATGCATCTCAAGTTTGAAGCCGTCATATTTCAAAGTTTTGAATTTGTTCAAAAATTCAAATTACAAAAAATTCTGAAAGAGATGTACCCTGCTGTTTGCTGTGAAAAGAGAAGTGAGTTAAAAGTTGAAATCACTGTCAGAATTACACTTGGGCGACGCTAAAACAAGCCCCACAGAGCTGAAGTGAGTGGTCCGACCCAGATTAAAGCCCCTCTTTTTGTGGGACCCACCTTCCCTTCCCCCATTGTCAATCGATCAAGTCTGACATTTCAAATAGCAGCGAGCGCAAACCAGCACTCACACTGCCAACTACTATGACAGAAAATTACAACTGGCCGTTTTTGCCTGGAATAATAAGCTTTAAATTGCTTTGTGAAATAAAGCCCCCCAATAGATTGCCAATTAATTCTGGTAACAAGGCAGCGCTGTGTAAACCACCTTCAAGCTTAAACGTTGGGAAAAAAACGCTATAATTAATTTCACAGTTGGTGCTCACTAGACGCAAAGCCAATCAAATCAATCTACTTTTCTTTTTTCCAAGGCTTTCTTTCAGGGTTTTCTTGCATAAAACGGCGTGTAATTATAATTTTTCCACCTTTCCAGTCAACAGGTTGAACTCTCACGCAATGTTTTTATTTATAAGCTTACTACTTTCTACATTTGATACACATACAGACGACATCAAATATATGCAGTAAGTATCTTTTACACACACGTTCATACACCAGTGTACGCAGAAACAGGAAGCAAGGCAGGTTAAGTGTCTTGCCCAAGGACATAATAACATTCATCTGTAAGAGCTGGAATTGCACTGCCAACCTGTGGGTCTTCGGTCAGCGGAGAAACCCTCTGCAAACTGAGCTACTGTTGCCTAGTAGAATTAAGTTTATACTTCCACCTGCTACTGTTGCCTAGTAGAATTAAGTTTATACTTCCACCTGCTCCTTTTTGAGCAAAAGGAACCTGCAAGTTGCTCAAATAAACATTAAGCTAAAAAAAAAATAATAATAATTCTTTAACTTTTTAAAAATGTACTAAATAATTGCATACATCTTGCTTCTTATATTAGATGTCTTCTGCAAAAAAAAATAAAACAGTGAATGAAAAGAAAGGAGATGGTGTGTCGACCATACATACTACATGTTTATATGGAATTATTTAGTAAGTAAAAAAGGCAAAACGTAAAAAAAAACCCTCAACTTAATATGTTTCTACAAAGCAAAAAAGGGCTAATTTGAGGATTTGGTTATAAAATATATGGCAAAAGGAGAAATTCAATTTGTCAACTGGACAAAAGTTTATTTGGTCAGACGCTGGTGGACACTGCTTAAAACTGGCTGCAGGGAGGAGCTACTACAATGAAATTACTATGAAACTATCACACCTATTTGTTTACAGTTTCTGTTAGTTAGGTTGGCCTATTAAATATGCAGTGGGAGTGGAGTGTGGGGTCTTGTCAGCAGAACCATTCAGGGCCATAATGGATTTTTTCACTCCTCTGGACCTGACCTTCTGCCCTATTGTTTTCTTTATTTGTTTTGATTTAGGTTTGAGGATAGAGTTATAGATGCGAGACAAATGATGTCTGAGACCTCCATTTCTGTTCAAGGAAGGATTCTCTTTCTTGACAAAAATAGCCTCTTTAACTTCCCTCTCAAACCAGTTCTTTTCTCTGGCCAAGATCTGTACCTCACTGTCCTCAAAGGAGTGGCCCATGGCTTTTAGGTGGAGATGTACGGCAGATTGAGGTCCATTCTGTGTTGGTACGTCGTCTTGTAAAGGTCCTGTTTAGCGCTCACTGCAGTCTTCACTACACTGAATGGAGTAGACCACATTGCTTTGTTTGTGGCTCGGTGTTTTGTCCTTTGAGTGGACCGGTTTTTGTCTTAAAGTGTTTGTGGGTTTGAAATAGACTGGGATTTCATGTTGTCTTATAAAATATACTTACTTCATATATCTGATGTCTTCTGTATGTATATCAATGTAGAAAATAGCCAAAATATAGAAAAAAACATTGAAAGAGAGTGAGAATTTTGGCTGGTAGTGCTGTGACAATGGATATTTTTGTGTGGTAGTGCACTGCTCGACTAATGGACAGTAATGCTTCTATAACCTTTTGTAAATGTGTCAAAGCTTAAAAGGGTCGCTCCATCCCTGTGTATGGCACCTGCCCACGCAACACAAGGACAGGCTGAAGAAAACACCTGCCTGGACAGCACAGATGTACACAGGTAAAATATAAAATACAAGACTATGCTACCTAGCCTATCATTTACCCTATCTTTAGCCTCTTGTTAGCGCACTAGTCCAAACACCTGCGCATACCGGCATGTTTTCTTAAATTGCACGTTCCGGGAAAATGCTTTGAACTATTTTTGCCGTCCCATCACGTCAGATCTGTCAAAGAAAATGCTCAGAAGATGAAGATGCTGCGCTGTAACAATGCAAGGAGCCACATAAAGTTTTAAAGTACTCTGAAAGGTCACGAAAAATACAGCTGGTGGTTTATTTTCAACAAAAATGTGAGACTGTATTAAAACAAAGCTCAGGTTGAAGTCTATCTTGAGTAACAACGCTTCAGACAGAGCAGTGCCTCAAATTAGCTTCACCCCCAGGGAATGGTAATGACATCCTCTGCAAAGTGTCAATATCGAGCTAAATGTGACAGATTAAACTTAAAACTTTAATCGTAGCATAATTTTCCATTTAAATACGCACTATAATATAACACTCCAGCTGAGAGGTGTCAAGTTACAGGTCAGATCCGTGGAGAAGCAACTCGACTCACAAATCGAGTGCATGTTTTTCAAGGTAATCTTTTAGCAACTGAATAAATGCGAGATAAATAAGTTTAATGCCATACTAAGGAACATTCCAGGCAAACCAATAACAAGCAGGTGGCAGACATAGGATCAAATTTAACCACTAACACTAACACATGCATGTGACGGTACGATATTTATTTCGATATTTTGAAGCTAAAGAAATTGTAGATACAATACTTAGGTTGCGTCCCATTACTCTGTCTTTCCCCTTCCCCTTCCCTACCTCTTTATCTATATCTTTGTCTTGCCCCTCGATACCGAGCTGAGAGGGCCAGGGGTACGAATGTTCTCCTAAGAAATGGGACACCGCTCGATTACCATTTGCGTCATCATCCCTTGCCTCTACCTGGCTGCTACGTCTACAGAGGCGACAACAGTTGATGCAAACAAACGTAAACAAATGTCAAGGATTATCGGGTACCTCAGCTCGATAAAAAAACTAGCTTGTTTATACATGAAAGTTTAATGAAAACGATAATGTTGGCTAAACAGACATCACTACAATTAAAACCGCAACAACAGTTCACTAAAAGTAACGTAGAACATAAGCGTCATAATTGTAAACCATGCTAAACTGTTTATCAATAATCACAACTGCTGAAAATACATTTATGAGACTCCTTGGCTGGTCGATGTGACGCTGCCATCCTGATACCAAACCCTGTCTGAGCTTGTAGGCGTACCCCTTCGTTTCAAGGGGTATGTAGCCCTTAGTCGCCCTAGCCCTTGATCAAAATTAGAATCAGGACACCCTTTGCCCTCAGATGAACGCGCAAAACCAAGGGGTAGGGGTAAGACGAAGGGGTAAAACAGAGAAATGGGACACAGCCTTATTGCTTTTAAAATACCTTGACTTGAATTTGGAGCAAATCATTACAGTCATAATCCCAAGACTTAAAAGTAAAAAAAAACATATTTCTTCATGTTGTCTGCACTGAAATGAATCATGGGATATGTAGTTCCCTATGTTTATTAGCTGTTGCTACTATAAAACAATGCATTTAAGGAAAAGAAGTTTTAATTTGATATATTGTGAGAACCCACAGTATTATTGTGAGACCTTTGACGATACGATATCACGATATTTCGGTTACTGTTACATCCCTGTTCAGTCCTGTATAAAATAAGTTGGAAAAACATGCCAAAGATAATGTTTTTTTTTTGGTGTGTGCATAGATGAATTAAAAAGAGACTGGTTCATATCTAATGGCGAACCAAAATAACAACTTTGGCAACACGTTTTAACTTCTACAATGGCATCACACAAAAGCGTATATGACCGCAGTAATCTCTTGTTGAAGGAGCTTGAATAAGGCAATTTCAGACCTGCAGACTTCACCTTGGAGGGTCTAGTGCCAAAGCTCCATTTCTCAGACTCCACTGACGACATCAGAGAAAAGGAAATTGAATTGTCACAGCATGTGCCAGTTCTCAGTACATCGCCACGGTGTCTATAATGTACCCGCACTGGAAAATTGACAACCACATACTGTAAGTAAGAGTAACTTCATGGTATTAAACCTTTGTATTTTCATGGAGACCAAACCAGACCAAGTTGCAGGTCAGATCTGTGGAGAGACAGCCCAGCGCACAGTCAGAATAGACGTTTTCTAGGCATTTTTGAGCTATAAACCCAGCTGTAATTGAATAAATGTAAAGTAGATGTTTAATGTCGAACTGTGGAACCAGGCAGAGCGATAGCATATCTATAGAAACAAGCAGGTGATGGACCACGAATCAGAAAGTTTCATAGTGCACCTTTAATGTAAGTTGAATGAGAAAACATAAAATAATGTATAAACTTGGGTATTTTCAAAGGACAGACACAAAAATTAGAAAAACATTTTATCTAAAGGAGCAGTGCAAGAAATACAAATGTCAACTTAAAGCAGGGGTGTCAAACATGCGGCCCGGGCCCTACAAGACCTTTAATCTGGCCCTCGGCTGATTTTCTATTAAAATATTTTAATTATATTTAAATTTTCTATTAAAATATTGGTAATTTTCTGCGCCTATTTTCTGCGGAGCTTAGCATACCAGCGTCTCCAGTGCCTCTGTGCGTGGCTCCTCCCACCAGAGCAGACTCGCTTCTTTCCAAACGCTCTTACAGGACCATCGTTTTGACTGTTGACCGTGACACCCTCATCAGCAAAATGTCAAAAATGAGAAAAGTGGAAGCCGAGTGCAGGATTTTCCAAGAAAAATGAACAATAATAATAATTAATAATTCCTATTTGTTCACGGAGGTGAATGGGAAACCTGTATGCTTGTGTTGAAAGAGCATTTTTCTTAAAGTTTCAGGTTGTTCATAATATAATATTTTGTAAAAGAAAGACTTCATCAGATAAAAAAAGACTTCTGTAATAGATTTGCATTTGTCTGGATACGGCTCCCGAACCAATGTAAGTTTGACACCCCTGACTTAAAGCTTTTGTCACTTGTAAACATAACAGTCAACAGAACCTTTAACCTAGTAAGAGTACTGTTATTTCAATAAAATATTTCTCAAGTAGGAGTAAAATTATGCTGCTAGAAAAGAACTCAGGAAAGCAGAATTTCTTCTAGAAGGTACGCAAGTAAATGTAACTACCCACCTCTGCTTATGAGATGTATTTATGATATTTGAGCACAAAATCTGTTATACACACATGCAGATATATGAGATGGCAATGGTATACTCACTGGACAGGCCGACTGCGATGAAGTGATGCGTGAGAAAAATGACATGGAAAGAGAGAGGGAAAAGACGGATGAAAATGATGAACGGATGACACATTTGGTTAAATACAACATAAAAGTCAATTATGTCAGAGTTAGTCACAAATTATGGCGTTTCGATGTAAATGAACATAAATATATGGCTGCGATGGGACTTGAAGGGAAAATTACAGGAAATAGACTGTGATTGATGTGTGGTTTGTGAAAATAAAAGTGGAAATATATGTGATGATTTTTCCTCGTGCGCCGCATGGTGGTCCTGTAATAACTCGCAATTAATCTTTATAGAAAAACATCAGCTACTGGAGCGAGAAGCCCATCTGCTAATGACATCAACGGTACGTCAGTGGTGCATAGCTTCGGTATAAGGTGTAGGTAGAAATATATTTACTGTTACCGTGGCAATATGCACACTAATGTTAATGAATATTCCTAATGGGGGGTAGAGAAGATTAGCAAGATATTAAATATTAAAGGTCCGATATTACACAAAATTGACTCTTGTGAGCTTTAAGTCGTGTTATAATGCTGTTACTTCATCAAAAACTCACCTGCATACTTTATTATTAGTCTGTCTCCAAAACTCAAAATGCTCTGTTCCACCTTGTGATGTCATGAAGAGGTAGTTTTCAAGTTAACAGCTCCTTTTACCTTTTCCAGGAATCATCTAAATCATTCTAATAAAGGTGTATGGAGTTTAAAAACACAGTGGAGCACTGTCTGTAATACTACATGGCATCGCAAAGAGGAACAAAGGGTTTTCTCCAAGAATGTTTGTGAAAAAGAAACAACATTATAATATAGATCACAAAATAGTGTGATATGGGCCCTTTAAAATTTGCTATGCAAAACTAAAGATTCACTATGTAACTTTTCTGTTGAATTCAGTAATCTTGTCTCCATGGAGATATTATTGTGTTGCCAAGAATGTTCCACAATAACAATAAAATAACCTCATTGGAGACGTACAGGTGATGCCAGAGAGTTAGTTAGAGATCAGATCTGTGGAAAGGCAAGCCAACTTACTGTAAGAATGAAAGTTTTTATGCAATAATAATAATAATAATAATAATAATAATAATAATAATAATAATAATAATAATAATAATAATAATAATAATAATAATAATAATAACAACAACAACAACAACAACACTGGTCTACAAGGAAAAAGCTTCCGGAACAAAAGTAGTGAAATTTTTCTTGGTTTAGGTCACTAATAAAGAAAAAGTAAGTCAGAAGTGCTGATTGGCTATAGTTTCCAAGATATAGTATTGGGTCAAAATAGGAAATTTATGCAAAATAAGGCCAAAACTGTAGTTTATCAGAAGGTACAGTGTGTCTACAAGCAACCAGTTCTACCTGAAAGCCTGTCTGCACATTCACATACATTCATTTTAATATGTCTAGAGTTTTAACATCAAATATTTTTATATATGATTTCACATAAGAGAGATGCCTTGAAATAAAATAAAAAGATATTTCTTGTTTATTTCTTGACGGATAAAGAAGTCCAAGTTAAATATTTTCATTTTCATATAAATATTACTTTTAAGCAAAAATGCCTAAATCTGTTGTATAAACAGATACGATTTTGATGTTAAACAATATTATTAAATATCTTGAATACATTAGCTAACCAGCACAGTCAACTGATTTTCAGTTCATCTTATCAATATAAATGAGATTTAGCCACTTTTATCTTGGAATCAGATTGAGTCCAAATATTTGTAGACCAGTGTAATAGTAATAATAAAATTCTGTGGAACATTTCAAGTAAGGTAACATCTCCACTGCAAGACGAGACACTTCACCCACATTGCGTAGTATGAAAGTGATGTGTGCATGAGTGTTGGAGGTGGTCAGAGGAGCTGATGGCGCAGACTGGCAGCCTCGCTTCCGTCAGTCTGCCCCAGGGCAGCTGTGGCTACAAAAGTAGCTTAGTGTGGAGTGAATGAACAATGAACTGTAAAGCGCTTTGGGTGTCATGAAAGGCGCTATATAAATGCAATCAATCAATCAATCACTGACAGCAGCTAGCAAACACCCAGAAAAGATACATAGTACATCTTTAAATCCCCAAAATATATAAATGTATAATGCATATCCCATAATATCTGCTACGCCCTGTTATCTTTACATTAGAAAATTGCCCATAGAAAAGTGCATAGTCTATAAAGCGTGGTCTGTGGGGCTTTGCTGTGGAGAAGCCGGAGCAGATTTGATGTGTTAAAACTGTATTAGTGCGGACACAGCCCTCGACTCAGCTCATATAATCAAGTGTTCCAGAACAAAAGTCTAAATATTCTCTTTTATCATCGTAAATGACAGATTCCTCATCCCAGCCCCTCTCTTCTGGCTTCTGACTTTATTCTAATGCAATTTCACTGCTTTTTGATCTCCGTTCTCTCCCAGGAGGGATGACGATTCGATGCTTGAAAGACCTTAAAATCCATTTTTCACTATAACAGTATGTGCCATCAGGAACTGTACGCTTCAAAACGCAGACTACGTATCTGTTCTTCATCTTTGCGTGTTTATTTTTAGGCTCGAACCTGCTTAGATGTGGTGATGTGGCTCTATGACAATTTATTCTAGCTTTTAAGTTGTTGTGGTCGGTCTGTGGTTGTTTTTTTGTTTAATTTATTTTGTTAGGGATTGGAACAGCCTGGTGTGGGCAGTGACAGCGTTGCATCATGGGTAAATTGTCCATCTGCATAAATAATTTAATCAGTGTTCAGAAGAGGAGAGCTGGCCAAAGTGATGCGTAATAGACCCTTTAACTTAGATTTCAAGCCATTTAAAAGAGGTAGCATATCTTTTTATTTTACATTGTTGTAGTTTGATACCTGCTCCCTCCAGTAAACTGCCATTGTGTCCTTGGGCAAGACACTGACACTAGTCGTAAAGGAATAAATGGTAATGAAAACAAACATGCATTTATAGAAAGGGATTTATTGATATGTGAAAAGCCTACCTCCCCATGAGCTCATTTAAAGGTACAGACCCATGTTTCTTCTCTAGCTTTTAACACTGCATGGGCTGTGTGGTCGTCTGTGTCTTTTACTTCATTTAATCTGCTTTAATCTTTTTTATCTGGCTTCTTTTTTGCTATTATACTGTGTTTATTGCTATTGTATTCCCATTTCTCTGTCTTACCCCTTCGTCTTACCCCTACCCCTTGGTTTTGCGCATTCATGTGAGGGCAAGGGGTGTCCCGATTCTAATTTTGATCAAGGGCTAGGGCCACGACCGAGGGCTACATACCCCTTGAAACGAAGTAAGCTCTCGACCGGACTTGAAACGAAAGGGTACGCCTACAAGCTCAGGCAGGTTTTGGGATCAGGATGGCAGCGTCACATCGACCAGCCAAGGAGTCTCATAATGTATTTTCAACAGTTTAGCATGGTTTACAATTATGACGCTTATGCTCTACGTTACTTTTAGTGACGGTTTTAATTGTAGTGATGTCTGTTTAGCCGACGTTATCGTTTTCATCAAACTTTCATGTATAAACAAACTAGTTTTTTTGTCTAGCTGAGGTACCCGATAATCCTTGACATTTGTTTACGTTTGTTTGCGTCAATTGTTGTCGCGTCTGTAGACGTAGCAGCCAGGTAGAGGCAAGGGATGATGACGCAAACGGTAATCGAGTGGTGTCCCATTTCTTAGGGGGAACATTTGTACCCCTAGACCTCTCAGCTCAGTATCGAGGGGCAAGACAAAGACGTAAATAAAGGGGTAGGATTAAGACAGAGAAATGGGACGCAGCTTAAAACACAGTTGTAAATGTTTTAAATTAAGATAAAGATAAAGATAAGCCTTTATTGATCTCACACAGGAGAAATTTACTCGCCACAGTAGCTCCAGGACATTTGGACAAGAGGGGAAAAAGTGCATGCAGGCAGGGAGGGGATAAAGTAAATTGGTGTCTGAAATCACTCACATGAATCTGAGTGGATTTCATTTGCAAAATTTCCCTGAATTTTCCATATTTTGTGATATTCGGTGATTAATCTTGGCTTCCCGTTAAACTAACATTATGTTCCATTTCATTTTTGCCTCCAGCTGCCTCCATTCTGCAATTTAGAAGGTTTTTGTTTGGATTTTTATTTTTATTTTTTTGTAATGCTCTGTTTTGATGACTTACCGTGAACTTGTAGGGTCCCAGAGGCTTCGGCTTTGCCCACACTGTTCTCTGACACACAGGTGTAAGTGCCCTCATCCTCCGCCCGGACCTGAGTCAAACGCAGGCTGTTGTCAGTGCGGATCTCAAACCTGAAGAGAAATCACAACAACAAAACAAGTTAGAAAATAAAAAGTAGAATGTGTCTCAAACATACTGAAATGTTGTCTCTTAGATTCGCACAGATGCAGTAACTTTGTGATTGCATTTTTGAGTCGGTAAATAACAAAGTATACACTACATCAGATATTGTTATGTCAAGAATATGTAATCTTGGACTTTAAACGGGATCAAAACCATGTGGAATCAACAATAAAATACCACTATGAAGAGCTGTCCTATCAGTTTCCCAGTTTTGAACAGGAATTCAATGGTCCTATTTCTATTTTTAAGCATTTTTAGTGCAATATTGTGAATTACAAAGCATAAAATGTCTTCTTTAACCAATATAATCCAGTATTTTGGAAAAAAAGTGAACTAGATGCTTCAGTGTGCAATGTCAAACTCAGCTCTGCGTGCCTATCAGTGCGAATGACTGCGGGGCCAACACGAGACAGATCCATTAATATAAGAAATGGCTTTTTAACTACACTGCCCGCAGACTCTGGGACTGACTGAGTTGTTCTGAGTCGCTTTAGGCCACAGACGGCAAATCCTGGACGCACAGCGAAAGCGTCACGACAACAAGGGAACATCTGACCTCATGTCCCCCGAGGTGCCATTAAAGTTTTATCCAATCGCCTCCGCAAAGTGTCCTGAGTGTGGCCTTCACGGTACTGTCCTTCAATAGAAACAAAACTCCTTATCCACTTGTATGCCACGGATTAGTCCGGATAAGTGGAGTAATTGGCATATTTTAAAATGAAAGGGGCGCTACGGAACATTTCTGGTGTTTCCATGGAGATGTTATCGCTGGAATGTTGCACAGTATGAGATGAAACTTATCTATCTTGGGTTTATTCATTTACAAACATGCATTCTTGGTGTGAGCAGGGTCGCCTCACCTCAGATGTATAGTTTAATGCCATACTGCGGAATATTCTATCCGAGGCGATAACATGTAAATAATAAATACTTCATGTACACTGATTTATACCAAGACCAAGTTACAGGTCATATCCATTGATCGCTCAAAGATTTTCAAGGTATTTTTGAACAATAAAAATGTAGATTAAATACAATATAGATGTTTAAAGCCATAATGTGGGACTTTACAGATATAGCAATAGCATCTCCATAGAAACAAGCAAGTAGCAAAAACGTCCACATTCAAGGGTGATTCTCCAACTATCACAGAATTTGTTTCCCAGGCAGAAATAAGAAAAACAATTATTATTCCTGCTGCACTTACTAGACACAAAGACAAACTTACAAAAAATGTATGATAGATAAATTACTATTTTTATTATATAAAATATGGTTTTATATTGAGTGTTTTTGCTGTATGTCCTTTTTCCCTTGGCCAGGTTTTAGACTCTCAGTCCCTCATAAGACTGAAATTAAATCTGATTCAACAGTAACTTCATTGACAAATGGTACAGATTATTACCACTATTTTAATGAAAAATATCATGTGCTTGAAAGATATATTAGTATTTCATTTATTTTTCATAAAAAGAACACCTGTCCCTAGGGATCACTGTCATTTCCACCACAAAATGTAACTTTTAACTTCTTTTTAAACCTTTGTTTGCTTGAAGCACATCAGTTGTGATGTGACAGGAGCTCATGGCAGGATAGCAGCGTTAGCTCCATGGAAGGAAGGGAAACAAGAACAAAATCAAGGTTGAGTTTCGCAAATCCAAGAGTAGGTTTATTGGTCGTCATTTCCAAATACCTCATATTTCCTTTGAATGTACAAATAATGAGGAAAAATACCATTTTATATTGTGTATTTTGAGTATATTTTATGCTAACTCTAAAACAGAGATTAGCACGCTAATATGTCATGAGATTTTAAAAGAAATGCTAAACATTGTTATTTCAACAACAGTCATTTCCATCACTTTATTGTTTATTATTATTTATTTAATATTTATGTAATTTCATTACAACCACTATCAGTTAATGTTTCTACACATTGTGATGAAGTAGAACAAATCAAAATATTTTTTAAAATGTGTGTTGGAGAATCACCGTTAAATGAACTTACTCCTATATCTAACTATCAGTATTTTTGTCCATCTACAGTGGGGTTAAACTTATTAAGTCTACTTAACTTTCACCCATGACAAAACAGCCCATTAAGTCCATGTTACAAGTTTCAGTTTACCTTCTAACCGCTCAGAGTCAATGGCTGCTGTAATGTAACACAATCCACTTGTGTTTATGTTGGCCTCACCTTCCCCGGGGCAGCTCTCCCTCGTCTCTCCTCCAGCGGATGGTCGGAGTCGGGTCCCCGTGCACCTCGCAGAAGAAGTCCACGGTATCGTCCGCCAGCACTACCTGGTTCACGGGCTGTTTGGTGAACATTGGTCTCTCTGTGAAAGTATTCAAACCAGATATTGTATTATTGTTCCAAAACTTCAAATATGTCTGAGAAATAATGAACATTGTAAGAACGTGACAATGATAATGGTGAGTAGGGATTGGAAGGTTGTATACGAGTTAAGATCATTATATTTAAGACTTTTTACTAAAAATCAAGCCTAGTTTTGGTCTATTTTTCTTTATGATGAAGTTTATCATTTAAAGGTGCACTATGTAACTTTTTGGTTGGGGGTCTGTCATCTGCTTGTTTCTATGGATATGTCATTGTTCTGCCTGGAATGTTCCACAGTATGACTTTAAACAGATC
Organism: Paratrypauchen microcephalus; assembly: GCA_036785185.1. NCBI lineage: Eukaryota > Metazoa > Chordata > Actinopteri > Gobiiformes > Gobiidae > Paratrypauchen > Paratrypauchen microcephalus. The sequence goes on from JAVJIX010000160.1 coordinate 718,687, forward strand.
TACCTTACATTTTTAAATTGCATGTGGTTTCATTGCTCAAAAATACGTAGAAAAATCAGCATTGTGACTGTGAACGAAGTCGTCTCTCCAAAGATCTGAGCTGTAACTTGGTCTGGTTTGGTCTTCATGATTATAGAAATGTTTAATGCCATACTGTGAAACATTCCAGACGAAGCAATAACATCTCCACGGAGAAAAGCATTTGACGGACCCTCCACCCGAAAAGTTAAAATGTTAGGTTGAAAAAAACAACCTTTACTGGTTAAATTAATGTTTAAATTGTAAGAAATTATACATAAATTCTCCTTGCATTTCAGTTGGAATTTTCAGTGTCAATGACGTAGAGATATTCCAGTTGACTCATCACTACCTCCTGCATTTTTTCTACTTTTCTTCTCAACTTTTTCCTCCCACAAACTACCACTTAACTCATGTGAAACTATGATAAACACTGACCACACATACTAACCCACACAGCCAAGTCATAATTACCAAAACCTGAAATCTGTCATACACCCTTTAAGCGTGCTGTGTGTGGGAATGTGCTGTTTCACTGCGATAGACCAAATCTCAGGAGTCTAAAAACTAATGTGAAATTAATTACCAAACTTAGGCGTAAACAAACTTTGGAATTGATGGAACTGCTTAAGGGAAAACTGCAGGGTTACAGCAAATAAGAGGGATAGCACCGTGTGGTAGATAAACTAAGTAAGCGGACTGGGGTGCAGTGATTAAACAGGTATTTAAGGCTGCGGTTTGGGCTACTTAACTTAAATAATGAGACTAATAAAGAACGTTACTACAAATGGCAAATATAAACTTCAGTCGTTAGTCTCATGCAAAGTGCATGAGCAGAATTCTCAGTAGTTTACTTGAAGGTGCACTATGTAACTTTTTGCCTGCTTGTTTCTATGGATATGTCATTTCTCTGCCCGGAATGTTCCACAGTATGACATTAAACAGCTCTATATTACATTTATTAAATTACATGTGGTTTTATAGCTCAAAAATACCTAGAAAAACAGGCATTCTGACTGCCTCTCCGCAGATCTGAGCTGTAACGTGGTCTCGTTTGGTCTCCATGAAGATACAAAGGTTTAATGCGAAACATTCCAGACAAACATCTCCATGTAGAAAAGCTTTTAACGGACGCTCCATAAGAAAAGTTACACAATGCACTGCAAATTTCTCTGATTTGGCCAAGAATTTAAAACTTATGTCAGATTATTTGTCTTGTTTTCAGATTTATTATCAACTTTCTAGTTCTGAGACTGCTAAATTCTAATCTAGATGTTGTTTATTTTAAGATAACTTGTCAACTAAAATGATCTTGCTGCATGGACAGATCATTTCACTACTTTTAAGTAATTTTCTGATAGATTTAAGTGTTTATATCTTAAATTTTGGCTAAGCTTTTTTGCAGTGTGCACCTTTAAAATTAAAATTAAATATTCTTTTTTTAAATTATTATTTTGTTAACCTTCCAAATTATTTTAATTTTCAAAACATTCATAAGCAGAACATACTATGCTACTTGGATAACACACTTTGATACAAAATATTATGTCGTGTTAAAGGTGAACTTTCTGGAGATGGCACGTCACCTGCATGATTCCATGGAAACAGAACGTTAAAGCCATACTTCGGAACATTGATCCATGGATATAGATACGCTTTATGCCATATGATTGAAAACTATAACCCAGGGAACAGGAATTCAATTTTTCCAAGTTTGTGGAGATGTAATAACACTCAAATTAAGGACATGTTTTTAAGGGTGATAAACATAACCCAAATGAAAAAAACAAACAAACAAAAATACTAAAAAGTATCATACAGCGGCTTTAAATTATAACCTACAACCTATTTTATTTTCAATTTGTTCAACAACACACAAATCATGCAGTTCACCTTCCCGTCGTGGTATGTCACTTTGCTTTTAATCGTTTTAAACTAACACTAGAACCAGACATGCCATTTCAATATTCCACTTGTAAATGGGAAAATAAATCAAATAAATTAGGCAGAAATAGTCAGGTTATGGGTTTATCTAAATGTTGATCAATGTGCACACTGAACAGCATATGGGCGGTGTCAGGAGGTGGTTGGTGGTTGGGAAGTCTGTGGAAATATCAATTTTCTATCTATTTTCCAAAATCAATACTGGCTTTCAGAACGTTTATGTGGCCGCTGGGTTACGGAGTGCAGGGTCAGAGGAGCTAAACCAGGCCCAGGATACAGGGGCAGAGCCGTCTACGGCTGAGAAGCAAAGAGAAGCAAGAATCATACTCCAGAAATCAATTCAACACACTATAGAAGCTCGGACTTGAATATGTTAGATTATAAATGCAGGAGAATGGACGGTATTGTTCTATAGTTAAAATATGTACAAATTTAGGTTCACAAATTTTCTTATGAAATGTTGTGAATTTAATTTAAATTTTTGTTAATGACTGTAATTATCTTAACCTTAGTTGGTCTGCACTGATAGAATAGATGGAAAGAATAGCAAATTTTATGTACAGAAACAGAGGATTAACTTAAATCAATAAATAATAATAATACATTTAAAATAAAAAATACAATTTTAAATAAAAATAAAATAAAAATAAGGTGCACTATGTAACTTTTTGGTTGGTGGTCCGTCAAACTTGTTTCTATGGCAGAGGTGTCCACACTTTTTTCATCAAAGGCCTCATGTCTAAACACAGACGAAGCAGAGGGCCAATCGAGGGCCATAGACTGGTGCTCAGGACAGTCAATAATTGAAATATGCATGTTTAACATCAGATCAGTCTTTTACTCATGCTAAGATCCTCAAAACCACACAATAAATATTAAATATTGTCTTTTTTTTTTTCAAAAAACTTACAGTCAGAAGTTCTGCTCAAGGTAATTTGGGCCAATTCACTCGGAAGCCTGAGGGCCAAGAAAAATTTGTCTGAGGGCCGCATTTGGCCCACGGGCCAGAGTTTGGACATGCCTAAACATGCGCCATAGGTAAAATGCCTAAACATGCGCCATAGGTAAAATCCTCCAGCTTAGGGCCTGACCAAAGCCTAAATAACAAAACAAAATCATGGGGATGGTCCCCGGGTCAAACATAGAAACAACTTCTCCTGTGCGAGATCAATAAAGGTCAATCTTCTAATCCTTGACCACTGTAAGGCGCTTTGTGCTACAATTTTGTATGAAAAGCGCCTTATAAATATTGTTTGATTGATTGATTGATTGATTGATGTCTGTTCTATGGAGATGTCTCCGTCTGGAATGTTCCACAGTATGATATTAACAATTCTACATTAAATTTATTCAGTTACAAATAGTTTTACAGCATACCTAGAAAAACAGGCATTCTGACAGTGAGAGGGGTCGCCTCTCCACAGATCTGACCTGTAACATGGTCTGCTTTGGTCTCCATCATTATAGAATAGTTTAATATCATACTGTGAAACATTCTAAACAAAGCAATAACATCTCCATGGAGAAAAAACCTTTGGCGGACCCTCTTAAAATTAAAATGAAGAGAGTTATTTTCAATTATCTTAAATCCCTCTTGTCCCACCACATTCACTAGTGCTGAATATTTTATCACTTTACTGCTTTTATTACTAAACTGTAGACCTCTAAAAACAGTATGACAGCAAAATAACAATCCAGTGAAAAAGAAAAAAAACATTTTTCCAGTAAAAATGACTCACCAAATACCACTAGCTCAGCAGGGTCACTGTCCTTCTCTCCCACCATGTTGGTTCCCACGCACACGTACATCCCAGCGTCGCTTTTCCTGGTGTTGGAAATCATCAGCTTTCCTCCTCGAATCTGGGAGAAAAAAAATAAAAACAGATTTGAAATAAATTGTCGACAAAATATATGAAAACCGTGATGGTAGGAGAGGTGTGGGAGGAATCGGAGATCAGATGATGGAGGAGAAAAGGAAGGTTCTTTGAAAGGAGATATTGATGCACGTTGGAAGAGACACTGCTCTTCTCCTCTTTTCTTGACAGATAGGATAGATGGTCTGTAGCTCCAGGCCAAATCGCCATAGAAACATATTTGGGTTTGGAGAAGATGAGCTCTGATTCATCATTTTAGCGCCATTCGCACATACAGCCTGGCCCAGGAATTTACCTGAAGTTTAGCAAGAACGCCGAATTTCCTGCCATTTTTATCTGGCAATTTCACAGGTAAATTACAAGGAATACATAGGTTTTTTTCCTCTGAAATTTCTATTGTAACCATACTTTGGACAAACTTTATTTTTGAGACACGTTCAATCAGATTTATTGATTATTATTTATTTATTTATTTTAAATCTATGCTATAATGTTGTTTCCTCATCACAAACATACCTGGAGTTATGTTTTGTTTCATTCATTCTTTCTTCTCTCAAACTGAAAGCACTCTGTTCCACTTTGTGATAATGGTAATACTGTAAGTGCTCCATTGTGTTTTTAAACTCCATACGCCTTCACTAGAATCATCTGGCTCATTTCAGACCTGGAATTTCCAATCTCTACTGAACTAAAGGTAAAAGATAGCTGTTAAAACTTAATACTTGATGACATCACGAGGTGAAATACAGCATTCTGAGCCTTGGAGATGTAGACAGAATAAAAATAAAGGGTTACTCAAATGTGTGAATGAAACAAAACACAACTCTGGGTAAGTTTTTGATGAGCCCACATTGTGAGCTTAAAGCACAAGGGTCAATTTTGTGTAATATAGGACCTAAATAGGATTAAACAGGACTTGGCTCAAAATCTGTGAAAGTTATGTAATTAAACTGTCAAGAAATATTAGAAAATGGAGTAGAGAGGAGTAAATGTCTGCCTTCATAAGCCATAAAACGGGTAATTGTGATGATTATGATCAAATACAATAATTTTTATTTTTAAAAACTCTGAAGCTGACTGAAACCTGCATACCTGCACATTTGGGAAAGGTCTCATGTCTTCAGTGTGTTTGTTAAAAAGACATGCCTGCAGATTTAATCACTGGAAATCAATACTTTTCAACCGTTATTGTCTTAAAGCGACCAGCAGTGATGGAACAGTATTGATGCAGATACTCAATACCCAATAGCAAGTGCAAATGAAGTTAGAATGTGAAGAAATCTCCTGGCCACAATATTGAGTTTGCTGGGTTGTAGGAATCATCTTGAAAATCGTGTGGTTGGTTGAAAAAATTGACACCTGATTTGATTTGGTAGGCCTACTGTATTCTATTACTGTAATTTAAATCGCTTTTTGCATAATTTTAACTGCTTAACATACATAAACAAATGGCAGCTGCAACTTCTTCAGTTTTCTTTATCCATTGGTGCAAATATCTTGAGGACAACCAATGATTTTTATTCGATATAATGTAGGATTTGCTGTTACTTGTAAATTGGAAGTATAAAATAACAAATTTGGAAATAAAGCAAACTAAGTTAAAACCATACTCCGGAACATTCTCCATGGAGATAAGTTTTACGCCATACTACGGAGGATTATAGCCAAAGGAACAACATTTCCACGGAAACAAGCTGGAGGAGGCCAAGCCAAATCAAGTCAGGTTTGTGGAGATGCAAGCCCGCTCAGTGTAAGAACGCACATTTTTTCAGCGCAATAAACACCACCAAAATGAAAAGATTTTTGGGGTGAAAAAGTTACATACTTTGGCTTTAAACTACAGAGTAACTGGAAAGCCTGATAACACTTTCTTTGTGAAACATTGTATTTTGTGACTCACCGTGATCCTCTCGTCACGATCATTCACTTTGATGTTGTTCCTCTTCCAGGAGATGGTGGGCTCCGGGTGGCCTCTGGGGGGGATACACTCCATGACCGCTGGTTCTCCGGCCGCTACCACCACATCGCTGGGGGTCTGCCGGAAGTCGTCTCTCAAAACTGGAGGAGGAAAGAGAAAGAAGAAGAGATATTCATTAGATTCTGAAGGCCAATAACGACTAGGGATGAGAGGATAACTGATATTAAAGGCCGTCTATCTAACCAGAATTTGTCTTGCTGCCAGTAAGAGTTTGGAAAACGATAACATTGCGATGCCATCATCATTATGTGACCAGACATTATTCGCATGCGCTCTTTGTAGTATTGCGTTTCCAGTGGCTCTGGCTGTTTCCTGTTTACAGCATCACATATTGGTGTGGCATATGTATTACATCGTTTTCAATCAGCGCTCCATTTTCGTCTGTACGTGAATATTTACTGATTCGACACGTGTGTGGACGCAAAAATTTTTTCAACCCGCATAAAAAAAATAAATAAATCCAGGAGCGTTGTCGTGTATACGTAGCCTTATACATCTGTACTATAGGCCGTATGAATGGACAAAACTAAGCCACTTGCCACATGGGAGCACTTCCGGTTCCATCGACTCTGGCTCCAGTTGACTTTACACTGAATAATTATCACCCCTCTCTGTTACTGCTGCAGTGAGCCTCGTCATTTTGGTCTTAAAATATTTGTATTAACTCGCTCTACATTTTTTGTGTTACATTCTGGTGTTTTAATTTCACTGTTTGTACGTAAATAAATTCCTGTTCCTCAACACTGTCTTTATACAGTCAATCTGTACAATCTGTAAATGGGGAAGACACATTTTGTCCAAATACATGGAAAAATCAGGTAGAAGGCCTTAAAAAAACATCACATTGTAGTATTTTTATCATGGTTAGCATACAACAGAATTTTCGCATCCTTCCTTCGCCGATACCAGCTAATGTTATACAGACATCTGACCTTTCCGATGATGACAGCATTCAAATTAAAAACGATCGTCCCTCATCTTGTTGGTGAGGCATGATCGCACCTAACATACTCGGACAGTAGCACTAGTGATACAACATAAATAATATAAGTTAACATGGCCCAAGTCTCTGCGGGTTTTCATTGACTCCATGTCTTCTACTGCAACACCGAGCATCAATAATATAGGCTGTGCTAGCTGACACGCACAAAACCGAGATGAATTATTCAAACCAACCCACACACATATGAGCTAGCAAAGTCCCCCGGTGTATGCACTGGCGAAAATCCACTTGTGGTCAACCAAACAAGCCACTATTCAAACAAGTACATGGCATAGATCAACAAGAACGTGTTTTGACGATTTTATTTCAATTTCGGTTCACGTTTCCGCGCTCATTCATAAAACATGCCGACATTTTTCTGGAGTGAAATCATCGCGACTCGTATGTCCTTCGAAATTCTGTTGTGAACACGGAGTGGCCTATAGTACCTGGAGGCGAGGGGCTTTTCCCTGATCTCATGGCAGTCTCCAGAGCCGCTCAGCCTCTCCGGTTACATGAGAGGAGGATGGTTTCGTAGTTAAAGATGATGTACTGACAACAGCGCTGTATCGGGGGAGGCCAAAGCTATGCTAAGCCTGCAGGCTACAGTCTGGCCTAAGCCACTCTCGGGATTCAACAAAGAGCTGCACCAACGCAATGGCTCCAGTGGCTTTTCTCACCGGATCAAATGTAGTGGAAGTGGAAACAAAACATAAACCCTTAAAGATGCACGTGTAACTTTTCTTATAGAGGGTTCGCCACCTGCTTTGTTTCCATGGAGATGTGATCGCTTTGCTTTAAAGACAGAGATTGGCATTTATTTCAGTATGGATTGCTCAAAAATACCACGAAAAGCATGCATTGTTCTGAGAGCTGTCACTGCCATACTGTGTAACAATCTAGAGAAAGCAATAAGATCTTAAGTTAGTTACATGTGTGCCTTTAAAGTTGCAAAGTTTAAAGGAACTCCATTTTTTATTTCAGAAAATGACTATCTTTCAAAATCGAACGTAATGATGGAAAAACCTCTTCTTAAATATCAAAAAGTTCATCTGATAATCTGGGATAAGTGTAGATCCACAATTTATTAAAAACACTGGAAATTCAAATCTTCTAATTGTTAATCTGCTTTTATACTTTTTGTAATATCCAACAAATCCAAAAGTTGATATAAACTTTAAGCCTGGTTTCAAATGCCTTTTGCAGGAGACATATCACTTAAATCAAACCTTTGCTCTCAATAAAACCTTTTAATAACTCTGTGAACCTGAACTGAAGCTCATGGTATCAATGCATGACCGATAATTAATGAATGTGGGTTGATAAAAAAATCTGATCTGCATTCATCTTGGAGACTTCACTGATTAAATTAATAAATCATACATGCCCGATCACGTCTCCTCCTGCTGAACTGTGTAGACTCAGCCAAAGACAGTCTCACTTTGCTTTAACCTTAAATGAGGAAGTCAAATCACAAAGAGATGCCCTAATTTGCCCTGGCAGCTGCTCACTGATGTCGGAGTGAAGGGACTTAAAAGCTGTCAGGAAAATAGAACCCTGGCCGCACTTTGTTTAAAATGCTCTTTAAAGTACTACAGAAACTTTCGGAGTACGCTTACAGAATTTCAATGTTATGGTTTTGATTTTACGAGTTTTGTACTGGTGCATTAAAGGTCCACGAAATATTACACAAAATTGACTCTTGTGAGTGTTTAGTTGTGTTATAATGTTGTTACCTCCTCAAAAACATACCTGGAATTGTGTTTTGTTTCATTCTCACATTTGAAGAACCCTTTATTATTAGTCTGTCGACATCGCCAAAGTTCAAAATACTCTTTTCCACTTTTTGAAGTCATGTAGTGTTAGTTTTCAGCAACATTTTACCTTTAGTTCAGTAAGGATTGGCAATTCCAGGGCTGAAATTATCCAAATGTTTCTCGTGAATGTGTATGGAGCGGAAATACCATGGAGCACTCCCTGTTACAAGGTGGAACAGAGTGTTTTTCAGAGATTTCAAAGAGATTCATATTAAAAGCTTGCGAGCTTGCTCAGGGCTAATCAGCTACATGGTGACTAGTAAGTTACTAAAGCATTTTGCCAAGCCTTGTGTTTAAATGTGCTTTTTGGACCTAGCTCTTAATATTTGAAATTTAAGCTTATGGGAAAAATGAATGGAAAAATCACTGTTGAGCTCCATTACGCTACGATTTCAGCGATATTAGAGATGATACAAACTCCACAAACAAGACCCTACACTGTCCAAGAATCAAACCCTATGTATTCTCATTGTAACAAAACTATAAAACCAAACCGAAATATGCAAAAACCTCTCAGGATACCATCGAAAGGGTCACTGTCTCAAGTGATAAACAACACCCCACCTACACTGACAAGCACCCATGGGCGAACAAAGCGCCAGGACATTAGTATTATCACCAGCACCCATACATCTACCATTCTACCCCACCCACCACCCGCCACCCGAGTGAATGCCTACTTTTGAGAACATTTCTTTATCTGAAGTACCTCGGCTTCTGCGGAGAATTCATCACATCTGGGTGTCAGGCTCTGCGCCCTGGGACTCATTTCTCGCGTTGTCAAGATAGCATAGCGTCCTCTCTGAATGGGGCTGTGTGGGTGTGAGTGAGGAGATAAATCTGCTTGGTCTGTTGGTAATCAAGGTCATGGGAGACGGCCACACCACTGTTTATGGAGGAGCTGTGAGATTTTTCAGTTCCTCATTAGCTAACAGGGTCTAGGCTTGGCGGGAGCTGATAAAAGGACTACGCTATTCCGTGTTGGTTTTTATTGTCATGGTATCTCAATTGCGTTTGGAGAGGCGATGTGGTGGAGCGAATGGTTGGTGGTTTGGTCTCTTAGCAAGAAGGTTCTAGGTTAGATTTTGTGTTGAGTTTACTTGTTCTACCTGTGTCTGAGTGGGGTTCCTTTGGGTGGACCTGTTTTCACCATCAAATTTTCTGATCAATGTTATAATGTTGTTTTCCCATCAAAAACATACCTGGTGTTTTGTTTTGTTTTGTTTCATTCACAAAGGTTTAATACACAAATCCTGCATATTTAGGTTTCTTCTCTCAATCTGTCCCACCTTGTGATGTCATGTGGTAATACAAGAAGTGCTCCACTGTTTTTTAAAACTTCATACACCTTCACTAGAATCATTTGAATAATGTCAACCATGGAATCTCCCATCTCTACTAAACAAAAGGTAAAAGGTTGTTGTTAACTTGAAAATTACTACTTCACGTGTCTCAAACACACAACTCCAAGTATGTTTCTGATGAGTTAACATTATAACATGATTTAAAGCTCACAAGAGTCAATTTTGTGCAATATAGAACCTTCAATATTCTTTCATGATCGTTGTCTAATACATAACAATTTCCCTAGTATGTGAAGCTTTTTGAAACAGAAGTTTTTGAATGATAAAGTAAAGCTAATGTGACCAATGTTTTCATAAATTACACGTTTTGACAATGGTTGCGTTTGTTGCTTATTTCCCGTTCTATAACAATGTCCCATTATCTTTCCAATTCCGTGTTCAGATGGCATCAGTGACCTTCTGTATCTCTGGTGTTGCCAAATCTCTAATCACTATTCACACCGTATTACTGGTCGGACCTAATAGCGAAAGAACCTGTCCCATCACGCAGGCAGAGATGGGGACGGGGCGGCTGCGAGGGGAGAGGAAGTGGCCTCACGTACCCCACGCCACGAGAGGTTAAGACTCACTGCGGTGACTCTCTCCGCATCCGAGTCGAAACAGCCCGAGCAGAAGTTTATTAGACACTGGCAATTACCCATAGACTCCTCGGGGGCCCATATTAAGCAGGTGAACTTTGACCCTCCCTTAAAACCCCTGGAACAAAGCCACGGTAATCCACAGCGGAGGGCCCAAAAGGTGTGCTTTAATCAAGACCGGCACTTCGGAAACACATGGATGAGAAGAGAGGACGAGCGCAGCATAAACCTGGATATGGATCTGTTTACACTGAAAGATCAAATACGAGTCTGCCACTAAACGAGCAGGGGAGTCCGTTCTCAAAAAAACAGACACGCCACGGAATAACTCAACAAGATTTAGAAAAAGGAGGACAAATTCAAGATAAGTTCGGGTTAGTGAGTGTGAAAGCTCATGTTTTTATAGAGCAGTAATTTGAAGCATTGTGACAGCAAAGTCCTATTGGGGACCAAGGACTAAGCTGCACAATATATTGCAATGTTACTGTAATATCAGCAATATGACAAACATATCAAGGTGTTACTTACTTTTATTCAGTTAGGGTTAGGGTTTTTGTTATGACCTTTTTAGTTGTAAATGGTTATGATTAAGGCCAGCTTTATTTTGACCTATCAATCTAGCCTATAATTAATATATATTTGATACTGCGCAGGCCAAAACAAACCTATGTTCACTGAAAATACTCTACCCATGATTCCTCCCAAATTAATCACATAAAATTACCACACCGATGAAACAAAACAATGAAAATGGTGCTGTATCTGATTTTTACCGTCTTAAAAACATGAAATCGAGTTCTTTTTAAACTTTTTGCAATGGTCCAAAGTTTTTCTTTACTTTCCTACCATATTTACAGCATCCTAATTAGTTTCCTTAAAGGAGAATTAATGTTTTTTACAATCTTATTTCGGTAATAAAACAGGTTGTTTTACTCACCCATAGCACTTTGACACCAAAGTGCTTTGGAGCATTTCCGGAGATGTTTTAGATTAGCGATCTCCGTAATGTGAGTTCTCGGGGCAAATGTTTGCCGTCTCCAAATAACACAAACTTTAGCACTTTTCAAATCATAGAAACTCAATGTCTTAGTCTACGCTTTCGTTTGAGTCAAAAGTGGCCTGTAATCTGAGATTTATCCATAGTTTCGAGTAGATGAGGAGGCCAGTGCGCATGTGCGGAGTCACATCTTATTTTGCTCTCAGCTCTCGGGACACAAACATGAAACGCAAAGCTGTAAATTATGGATAAATCTTGGATTACAGGCCACTTTTGACTCAAACGAAAGTGTAGACTAAGACATTGAGTTTCTATGATTTGAAAAGTGCTAAAGTTTGTGTTATTTGGAGACCGCAAATATATGACCCGAGAACTCACGTTACGGATATCGCTAAACTAAAACATCTCCGGAAATGCTCCAAATGACACCAAAGTGCTAAGGGTGAGTAAAACAACTTGTTTTATTACCGAAATAAGGCTCAGATTGTTAAAAAAAAAAAGTTAATTCTCCTTTAAAAGCCCTTTCCACAACTTTCAGGCCAGAGTGGAGTTTGCCATGACAGCAATGCATGCTAACAGCGCACTTCCTGATTTGCAGCCAATAAATAACTATAATTATTAGATGCAGACAGCACACAGTGATCTCATTGGGGCAAAACTGATTTTATGCAATTACATGAAAAAAACAAACAAACGCCCATTTAACTTCCACCTATGTCCTCTCCATACAAACATCCAATGTCCTTTACGGAGCAAATCCCCTGTCCTTGATACATCCAGCCATTAGGGTCTTGACAATGATATCTGCCTCTAAAATCTCTGGCTTCTGGTGCTCGTGGGAGATTGCATTGAACACTGACAAAGCCATCAGTCACGGGGCAAAACAAATGACACCCACCTGTGCACGGCATACATCAGCCTATGGCCCATTCTGATAGATAGCCTGCTTACAAATTACTACAAATAAATCATAAATAAATATAATAAAAGAAGATGAGAAATGAGTCTGTGTTATTACATTATCCGCAAAAGGTACACTTGACCTAGCGCAGGTAGCCTCGCGGATATCACGGCATCATTTTAGCAATTAATTGGACATAAAAAACACCTTTGGGGCCAAGTTGGGGCTCACTTTTAATTAAATGGCTTTATCGCGGTCATTAATGTTGAAGCGTGTGACAGTGACCCCCACCGGCGCCTGCTCCACCTTCAGGGATAAATATTCAGATGGTGTGGACAGGATGACGGATAGTCCCTTGGCCGCGGAGCTCAGGGAGGGTGGGGGTCTCCGAGTGGGGGTCCCGCGGTGAAGGTTCAAGTCAGGCATCTGTCAGTCCATCAGCTGAAGCCTGTCCACACCAGCCGATCAAATTACAACGGGCTTGCCATATTGTTTGGGCTGCGGCTCTGAACCCAATCTACAAAATCTCTGGGGGTGTCATGTTAGCAAAAAGGACATGTAGCTTGGTTTTTAGTGCACTAGAATTGTTTTGTGTGTGTAAAGAATATAGGGGGGTCTTTAAAGCGCCCATATTATGGTATTTTCTGATCTACAGTATGTTGTAATAGTGTATCTTCATCAAAAACATGCATGCTTTGCTTCATTCACACATATTTAACACACAAACCCTGCATATTTAGGCTGAGTTCTTCTCTCAAAACAGAAAACACTCCACCTTATGATGTCATGTGGTAATACAGAAAGTGCTCCTCTGTGTTTTTAAACTCCATACACCTTCATTAGAATCATTTGGATAATTTCAGTGCTGGAATTTCAGTCCTGGAACTGCCAATCTCATCACTTGAAACTTGTAGTGTAGTGGGACTTGAAAAATCCCACTACATGCCAAGGTGGAATGATGTTTTTGATGACATTATAACATGACTTAACGCTCACAAAAGTCAATTTTCCATAATACGAGCCCTTTAAATACAGGAAATGCCAATTCTAAGATGTCCGGGGCACTTTAATAATGCATAAGAGAAGACCTTTTAAGAGCCTGACAATGGTTTTTATTGTGCCGCTCATGTCAGGGTACACATTTGGTGCCACAGCTGCCGTGCGGAGTACCAGGATCCTCTCTGTGTTTGCATTTGGGGGCGGGAGGGTGAAAGGGTGGGCTCGGGGGCCGTTTTGGACATCTGTCTCCTGAGCATCTTGGACTGTCCCTCTTCACACCCCCCTCAGTGAAGACAACGCAGCGCCAATATCCTGCACGGGCCCTTTCATGTGCGCCAATAATGGGAGATAGGAATCGGAGGGGGCCCACTCGGGATAATGAGAGAGCTTTCCATGTTATTGCCTCGTGTCACACCTAAAAGGAGCACGGGGGATTCTGGGGGTGTGGGCTTTTGATCAACTGATAATGCTGCCAAGTGGGGTAGAGTATTTTTTTGTATTTTGTTACCAGATTTGAACTGCATACTGTGAAGAAGGTGGTTATACTTGCTAAATTTAATCTTATCTTTTTTTTATCATTTGTGTTTTGAGCTGAAGTTTATATACAGACATTTTCTTGTTTTATATATTAATTTTCATGCTTTTTTTAAAAATAGTACTAGATTTTTCCCTCAATTTCCTAATCAAAAAGCATCCTCACTATTCATCACAATGGATTTATAAGCGCTTTTCATATAGGGAAGGTTTGTCATCACAGTAAGCAAACAACAACTACTACCTGGTTCGTAGACAATAGGACTAACCAGGAACAGGAGCTAAAAATTTGCACTTGCCGAAAATTTGCACTTGCCATACTACTATATATAAGTATAGGTCAAATCAGCTATAAATTGGTATAAGTTGGTTTTGTAAACTAAACCATTTCTAAACCAGACCAATCAAGTCAAAGAACACTTATAAATCTGTATAGCTCGTCATAGAAAAAGCCTGTACACCCCACTTTGAGAACCTCTACATTAGGGTGCTCAAACACTGTCAAGAACCTCTTATCAGCGCGTTGACCCAGGATCGCCCACCTTCTTTTCGGCTTAAAGTGTAATTCTAGTTTTTAATGCAGCTTTCCTTTGGCTTCTTGGCCTCGGATGGGTCCTTTTTACTGCCGTGAGTAAATGGCCTTACACGCTTTGGCTCTCTGAAATGCTCTTACGATGCTGGGAATGGTGGACAGGAGCCAGAGCTAGGGCTAAATGAATGGGGGAGAGAGAGGGGCGGGTAGGGCATTTCAATTACCTCTTCCAGGAGCCCGGAGAGGTCACCTTCCTGGAGCTGGGTTGGGCTAAAGAGAGGAGGTGCTATGGTACTCTGGCCATGCACTACGCGGTTTCTTCCAGATTGAATTTGAAAGTAAAATGGGGCCGGGTCGTAACTCAATATAGCGTATGATTTTGTTAGCGAACGCCATGACATGTTCTTGATTACGAGGCATTCTTAAAGGTTACAGGAAAACAAGGTGCATACAGAGATTCAATCCAATTCCATCTTCATTTCATCTAAAAAAAAAAATCTATTATATAATATATAATATATGTAATAACTTTTTGTATTGTCAGGACTAGTTTCTGTCTCAATAATAAATCCTAGGAAAATTGGGTTAAAGATGTAACTTTTCTGGTAAAGAGTCCATCACCTGCTTTTTCCTGAAATGTTCTACAGTATTCATTTTACTATCTCCATGGCAAACCACAAACAAAGCAGACCACATCACTCGACCATGTTACAGGTAACATCTGTGGAGAAGTGCAGAAAAAAATGCATGTTTTGAGGGATAAAAACACCTGCAATTGAATAAATGCAAGATATCTGTTGAATGCCATACTGTGGAACATCCCAGGCAGATCACCATGAAGACAAGTAGATGACTCTCCACCAGAACAGTTACAAGGTGCATCTTTAATAAATAATGAGCCTAATGCTAGTTTATTGAGTGCACCTCAGTATAAGCCACGTCTATATCCATGTCTTCACAAACGTTTCCAAGTTCGAACCATCTACTTTTATTGCCTCTGAAAGCTTTTGTCGTCTTTTTGATTGAGTCAGTTTGTCACGCTGCTGTCGCCAGCGTCTCACCATTGACTCATCGATGCCAAGCTCGCATGCAGCAGCTCTGTTTTCTGCGACAGCCAGATCGATTGTCTTTAACTTCAAAGCTGCATCATATGCATTTCTTCTTGTGTTTTCCATGAGGAGGGTGTGTGCATTAAGCACAAAATAAGCTTGGCACATCATCTCTTTCACCTGTCTGTCTCGATCTTGCACCTCCGTCACTTCACGCTCTACTGCAGATGTCTCCTGCAGAAAGAGCCGCTGTCCTGTCTGGGATCATGTCCGTGTCTGGGATCATGTCAGTATCTGGGATCATGTCCGTGTCTGGGATCATGTCAGTATCTGGGATCATGTCAGTTTCTTCTCGTCATTTACGCCTCACCTGCATTTAACGCATACGAGTCATTAAGACGTATCCCATTTACTAATGTTCATTTAGCATCATAACTTATTTTATCATATGGCGATAAACTGTTTTAGTGCACTGACAACAGCACTAGCTAACGCTGCAACTTCATGTTAACCGCACAGAAAGCGGCGCTTTCTGCACTCAGGCTGCGCAAACACAAAAATGTTGATAAATGAATAATCCGTCTATAAATTAGCCGCATCATTGGAAAAGTCACAGGGTTCAAAGTGTCAGAAAAAGTTGTGTCTTATAGTTCGGAAAATACGGTAGATAATCATATTTTTAAAAATCGGTCTATAAAGATGTATCTCGTATAACTTAAATTTCATGACTTGTGTATTGCAATGACTTAGTGCTAGCTTCAACGCTCAATGCTAGCAGTAACCGCTAATCCTCTCCTATTAGCAACTGTGGGCTCATTATTTCTTTATTTTGTCGTATTGGGATTACAAAGCTTTCACTATAGTCTATCCTTGTTTGGGTTTCTATGGACCACCACAGAGACCAGTGCTTAGCCCTGTCAGCTGAGCCCGTTTAGTAACAGCTGTGGGACCCCCCCCCCCTCTCGCCCCCAACCCCCCCTGCCCTTCAAAACCCCTGCCCCTCCACCTTCACCTCCTCCGAACCTGTGCTGACCACCATAAAGCAGATGGTGCCACTGGTCAGGCTGAAAACCACATGAAAAACCAGACCTAAAAACACCTACTAGTGTGCAAAGGGTTTTTGGCATATTTGAACATGAAAGGAAAGATATAAATAAAGAAAGTTTTTATTATTATTATTATTATTAATATGTTACCAGAAAGCCAGAAGGGGGTGCAAGAACGAAGAAGCGAAAACCAAATATTAGTGTCAAAGTTGCTCATTGCCAAGCTGAGTTGCTAATTGATATGATCAGAGGATGGCGAAGATGTATAAACTTTAAAAACACACAGGAGCTTGTTGAATTTGCACTTGCTATACTGCTATCTGCTAATGTATTTTTGGAGCAGAAAATATATAAATAAATGGCAAAAGGAGAAATTCAATTTGTCAACTGGACAAAAGACCAGACCCCCCAGGATTTCGCGGGCATTTTTTGTGATTGTTGCGGGCTAAAATGCCTGAATTTGCGGGAGCTTTTCCAAAAAGTTGCGATGAAAGTTGCAGTGCGTTTAAGGTTTTTGTTGCGGGAGGAAGTGAAAGTTGCGATAAATAGTTGCGATTTTCGCTTTTTGTAATTAAAATTGAGTAATATTTTGAATACTGAGTTATTACTGACAAAGAATAATACAAAGACACAGAGATCACAGATATGGTCCTAAAACAACCTTACCAACATCGAAAATAAATTACTAGTAGGAGGGGAACTGTTTCACCCGGTCTTTTGCTGTTATTTTTGTGGGCAAATGGCGCCGCACATGTTTCTTTGCCATTAGAAGCCGTGTCCCAATTCCCAGAGCGCGCGGCTCGGAGCGTGGCCCGAAGGGCATGTGCGTCACACATTTTGACAGAACACCGGCGCGACGACTGCTGTCCCACTTCTTTTTTGTCCCATGCGCAGTTGACACGCGGTCCGCGGACTGCAGTCGGGGCTGAGCAAGTGTGCACCTCCTTGACTGCAGTCTGAGCCCCCTTCGGGCCGCGCTCCGAGCTGTGCGCTCTGGGAACTGGGACACGGCCGCAGTTTTGTTTCGTCACACGGAAGTAAGGCAGAATGTTGCTGCTTCCAAACTCAAACCTTTTAGCCGCCGAGAATATGAGGTTGGGTCCTATGGCTCGCAGATTTGTGACGCGCAAAGAGGAGGCTATGGTGACAGATACACTGAGATCCAGATATGTTTTGTGCATTTATTACAAAAAGAGCGCACACAGTTATGACAGCGCAGCAGGATGAAATGGAACTCATGAAAACCAGCAGGATGAACAGATTAACGTGAAAGATGAATGAATGGTTTGCGTTCAACAAAAAATACGGCTACACCCCAACCCTGACTCTCTCCTCTGGCCGTTTCCCAATTCAGCGACGGCACACTTGTGAGCGTCCTTGGAACGGGATATGCGTCATATCCGGCGCGACAAGCGCCGTTCCATTCGTTTTTTTCCCCCTGCACCGTCGAGACGAGCCCTGAACGGCGCCGTCGTTTCCATGGAAATCGGGGCGTTGAC
Source organism: Paratrypauchen microcephalus (assembly GCA_036785185.1). Classification (NCBI taxonomy): domain Eukaryota; kingdom Metazoa; phylum Chordata; class Actinopteri; order Gobiiformes; family Gobiidae; genus Paratrypauchen; species Paratrypauchen microcephalus. Next base: position 736,799 of record JAVJIX010000160.1, read on the forward strand.
CAAGCGTGCAAACATGCACGCTCCGCACACTTAAAAGCCCCAGCATGCACAGCGCGGGAGGATATATGACTACAAAGACCGACTCGCCAGCGACATCCACAAGTGAGAGTTGCGACGTCACTATAAAATATACGTACTGGTTCACCTCACCTACAACTATGCTACATGAAACTCTTCATAAACTACACTAAACATGTGTGACAGTAGCCGTAACGGCATAGATCACGGCACCTGTATTACCGTTCACATACTTTTCCCCTTACACTTCTATATTTCCTTTGCTGTTGTAATGCTGGATATTCTACAGTGTCGCCATGTCCAGCGTTTACTCTAAGCTGCGCACTGTTCGCACATTCTCAGCGCACAAGAAAACTTGTGCAGCGCCCTGTAAATCAGGGATGAAAGAGCTTTTTATTCAGCCGCGGGGTAATTTTTTTATATCTGCAAAGTGCGAGCCGCGCGGGGGGGGGGTTCATTTCGGATGTGGAGTTAGTGTGTGTTTGCTCAGACACATTAAAAAATAGGGGGAACATTGGCCATGTCCCAATTCCAAGTATTACTAGTCGCAATAGAATAATATTTTTGTCTTTAGGGAACAAGGAGCAGACCACCCGGCTCATTGAGCTGAGGCGGGACCTGTTCTATTTCGCAGACGCCCATGTGAGAAACGTAGTGCACTAAGGACAGAGCGAGTGTGCGCCGTCTCGACAGACCGAGTGCACACTCACAAGCGTGCCGTCGGTGAAATGGGAAACGGCCTCTGTGTGACAGGTGAGCGCGCGCTTTTACACGCACACACTTCCGTACGTGCACACACCCACACTCACGTGACCCACCGCCTCTGCCGCACACACACACAAACGCACCGTGCGCCTCATCTCAGTTATGTCTCCTACACAGAAGGAAGTTGGTCGGCGTTCAATACGTCGCCGATGATTGGTCAAAATGTGTAAAAATTGCGGAAAAGTTGCGGTGATTGGTCAAAATTGCAACACCGCCCTGAATTCGCGGGGATTGGCTGAAGTTGCGTTGAAATTGCAAATCGCAACGTCGCGAATTCCTGGAGGTTCTGTATAACTCTATCCTCAAACCTCAATCAAAACAAACAAACCTAAATCAAAACAGACTACCCAGGTCAGGTCCAGAGGTGTGAAAACGCCCGTTATGGCTCTGAATGGTTCTGCTAACAAGACCTCACACTCCACTCCCACTGCATATTTAAAAGGCTTACCTAACTAACAAAAACTGTAAACAAATAGGCAGGCTCAGTTTCATTGTAGTTAGCTCTTCCCTTCAGGCAGATATAAGCAGTGTCCACCAGTGTCTGAGCAGAACTGAAGAAGCAGCTTGGATGAGCTGCGAAACATATTCGACCAAATAAACGTTTGTCCAGTTCACAAATTAAATTTCTCCTTTTGCCATGGATTCTACCTGAACGACTGAGGGATTCTACACAAATATAAATAAATGCTTTCTTTTTAAATTATTACTCTATTGATAATTATGGCAAAGTTCCACATTCATAAATATAAATGTAGTAATAAAAACATATCTTAAAGTTCTAAAAAGATTGTTATTTGTATGTTAGACCCATTGCACCATCAAATAGCCAAATAATCAAAGCAATATAAATATTTTTGTTAAACTGTGGATATTTGTTTTATTGTTATTATTATTTTTAATTCAGCTACTTTTACTTTTTCAACATTTTTATTTTTTTTTTTTTCTTGGTGCACTATTTTCCTTAAAGCTGCACTGTGTAACTTTTCCGGCTGGAGGTCTGCCACAAATTTTTGATGGATATATTATAGCTTTGCCTGAAATGTTTCACAGTATAGCATTAAACTCATCTTTACAGGTGTTTTACTGTTCAAAAAAACATACTAAAACATGCATTCCTATAAAGAGTGAGCTCACCTCTCCACAGATCTCACCTGTGACTTGGCCTGGTGGCATTGTAGGCTTGTCTCCATGGATAAAGATAAGTGTAACGCCATACCGTGGGAACCAGAGATGACGAAGCCTCTCGGATGAGCGGCGAAACGTTTTCGACCAAACAATTTGTCCAGTTGACAAATTGAATTTATCCTTTTATCATACCGTGGGATATTCTAGACAACATTTCCATGAAGACGAGCAGGTGGCAGACCTTCCAGCAGAAAGTTACACAGTGGACCTTTATTGGCTCATACCCTGCACATACCGATGGCCTTTATGGTACGCCACTGTTATAAATTGAATAATATAAATCAGCAAAAAATTAAAAAATAAAACCCTACAGATGAGCCTCTACCACCACAATGTAAATGCCATTTCGCTAATCCACAGCAAATCAATAGGAAATCTTCCCTTTCCCGCGCTGCTTTAGTGAAGAGATTCAAAATAAACGCTTCAAACTCGGCGGATGATGGAGCGCTATATTGTTTGCAAAATCGATCTTGACCCTGAAAGTTGACAGAAAATCTCTGGAGCAAATTACCATCATGTCAGAAGGACCTGGCATTTTTCACACCTCTCTGCTATACAGAAAAGCAATTATTATTCGACAGTTGGCTGTGATAACGTTGTAATGAAATCCGCAAGTTGAATATATGGCTCTTATTAGCATAGATAAAGCAGCGTTACAAGCTAATCATGGGGCCCAGCTCCGCCACGTTTCGTTGTGTTAATATTGGCATCATGCAAGCGCCGCTGTTTACAATGATTTTAGATGCGTTATCGGTGACAATTGAAATGAAAATGAGCCCCATCCATGCGCTTTTATGTCGAGGGAAATTGAATACGGTTATCTGTTGTAGAGTGATGTTTGCAACGATTTTAAGTGCTTTTTAAGAAAAAAAAAAGTCCTTATACTCTATATAGCAATGGAAATGAGAAATATGAAATGCTTTTTTTAAATTTTAAATTAATTAATTTATGTTATTTGTATTTATTGTACATATTCTTTTATTTTTATGAATTTAATTTACAAATTAATTTATTTGTATTTATTTTGTATTAATTTAGAGTTTGAGGAAGGGAGCAATATAAGCAATGTTAGTTTATTTGACCAATTTTAGCAGTTTTATGCCTTTTTCTGCACTTTGATTGACATTTTTTCCAAAGAGTAGGATGATAAAGAAAGAAAGAAAGAAGTAAACAAAAACTAAGATTAAAGTGTTTCATTATCATCATCAAAAAAAAAAAAGAAGAATGAAATAGGGATAAAGTTATAAGTAATATGCTAGATTCCAAATATTATAAATGTGTATATTTTCTTGAAGGTGCACTAGGTAACATTTTGGTAGGTGGTCCGTCACCTGTTTGTTCTGCCTGGAATGTTCCACAGTATGGCATTAAACAACTGCCTTACATGTATTCAATTACAGGTGGTTTTATGGCTCAGAAATACAGGCATTCTGACTGTGAGCGGTGTTGCCTCTCCACAGATCTGACCTGTAACTTGGTCTGGTTTGGTCGTCATGAAGATAGCAAGGTTTAATACCATACTGTGAAACATTCCAGACAAAGCGATAACATCTCCATGGAGAAAAGCTTTTGACGGACCCTCCACCAGAAAAGTTACCCAAAAGTTACCGTTAAACTTTTGAAAATCAGTGAATCCCATTTTAATGTTTTTATACAGCGTTGAGTATCTACATTTTTGGAATTCTTTGTTTCCCTCCATTGGAATACCCATGATCACACACACGAGAGGGCTTCTGTGTACATGTATGTACTTTGTCATATAAAGTACATGGGTCATCGACAGGCTGGACTATGGGCCCATGTGATAATAAAGGCCAAGTCAGGGGCAGCCATGTTAGTAAGGTGCTACATTCATGTGACAATAAGATTATAAGAGTAAGCTGGTTCACGCATTACGAGCACGCCACCTCAAGAATGTAGCGTGAATTATATAATGTGTTCACAGCAGTGGGAAGAAGCCAACACCTGAGAGCTGAGATTTTTGTACAGCTGCTGATGTTTAAGCGATCGGGCCTGTTAATTAGACTAAACTTAGAACTGTACATGTCAAACTCTGTGTGTAACTATGAGTAACTATGAATTAAAGGGCCCATTTTACTTCTGATCTGTGTTCTAATGTTGTTTCCTCATCACAAGCTCTTCTCTCAGACTCAGAAGTGCTCCACTGCGTTTTTTAACTCCATGCATCTTCACTACAATCAGTTGGATGATTTCAGACCTGGAATTGCTCATCTCTACTGAATTAAAGGTAAAAGGTAGCTGTTGAAAACTGCCACTACATGACATCACAAGGTGGAACAGAATATTCTAAGCATGGGAGATGTAGCCAGGTGAAAATTACAGGATTACTCAAACATATGGGAATGAAACGAAACCAGGTATATTTTTGATGAGATTACAACATTGTAACATGGCTTATAGCTCATAAACGGCCAAGTGGAGAGTTTGCTACCTGCTCGTCTCCATGGATATGTTACCCCTTTGTCTGAAAACTTCCACAGTATGCCATTAAACACATCTTTCAAGCAGGTATCCAATTACAGGTGTAGTAATGGCTAACAAAAAGTGCCTAAACATACATTCTAACTGTGAGCAAGGTTGCCCTTTCACAGATCTGACCTGTAACTATGCCTGTGTCCCAAATGCTTGTCTGCATGGAGGCAAATAAGTTAAAAGCCATACAAAATTTCAAGCAAAGCAATAACATCTCAAGCAGGTGCCAGACACTCTCCAGAAAAGTTCCACAGTTTACACTTTCACAGCCCATCCACATGACGTTTTTTGGTGGAAGCGGAGAAGTTTTTATTTGTTTTGGCCTTTTGTCCACACAGTGCCGGCGTTTTGGATGGGCTAAAACTGTGTTTTTTGAAAACAGGTTCCAGAGTGGAGAAATCTGAGAACGCCGAGGTCACGTTGTCGTGTGGACGAGCAAAACACAGCTTTTGGAAAACGATGACATCACGATGCCGTCATCATCATGTGACCAGAAGAGAACCACCTCTTGTGTTTGTTTGTTTGTTTGCAGAAGAGAAAGGACTTTATGCGCATGCGCTCTTTGCAGCGCTCTCAAGTCTCACGCTTTGAGAGTGTGAGACACGCAATTCAACGTGTTCACATGCTCACACGCCAAACATGGTATTTCCTCACGCTGAAATTTTAAGCAATTCAAAACTCTAGCCACTGTTCACAGCGCTTCTGTGCCCAGAAAATCGGTTAGTTATGCAGGCACCGTGCCGTTTTCAGCGAAAAAAACTCACTCACACCCCCCCACCTCCACCCCCACCCGCTCCCCGGAAAAAAATGTCACTCGCTGTATTACATCGTTTTCACTCAGCGCTCCTTTTACATCTGGACGCGAATATTTACTAATCTGACACGTGGACGCAATTGTTTTCAACCCGGATAAAAAAAATCCAGGAGCATTTTCGTGTGGACGTAGCCTTAAAGAGTACTGCATGGGTGATACCTGTTACTGGACAGCACCCAGGTTTTCAAAGGTGAACTTATGTTCTAATTTGGCATTGAAAATAACACCTAACCTTTAGCCAACTGTGTAATTCTATTAAGTAATTGCATATGGGCTCCTCTCGAGTTCCTGCCAAATATGGTCTGATAAAAAGTAATAATTATAAAATGATTAACGAGCAGAGTTGAAATTTTGAACCGCTGGCGGTGCTCTCCTCTTGTGTGTGGTGATGTGAAGGCTGAGGTTAACCTTTAGAGTTCATGTTAAGACCGCAAGATTCATCGAAATTTGTATGGCCACAAATAAACAGCTACAAGGATAAGTACTATAATTTCCTCCACAAAACAAAGAAATATCCAGTCTTATCTGCATAAAAACTGCAAACTCTGTAGCGATTCTGTGTCAGTGTTTGTGTCAATTCTCCTAGACACACTTTGAACAAAAACTTAAAGGGATATGCCACCCCCAGGTCAAATTTGGGCATCTCCCCACAGTCCAGAGACTAAAATAAGTGGTGGAAAGCGTTTTCCTGCTCACCCAGCCATTGTCCGAGTCTGTCGCCACTGACCGCCGCGGTATCTGGTGCTCCTCCGCCTTAGACTGGAGTCTAACGTCGCCAGAGAAAGATTTCGGCCAAAAGGAATTAATTTGCTCGATGCGTTTCCCAATTACTTTGTGTGTAGTGCGCATTCATATCGAGTGCAAATAAATGTGCAAATCAACACGGAGAGCTTGCCTTGGTCATTTTGGGTGGGAACTATTTTCCAGTGCGTAAGAATACAGCCGTATCACGCAGTACGCTACCAGGGGAATCCCAGTTACGCACCGGGAAGGGAGTTCCCCTGTTGCACAACGTGGTGCGTGATACGACTGTATTCTTACGCACTGGAAAATAGTTCCCACCCAAAATGACCAAGGCAAGCTCTCCGTGTTGATTTGCACATTTATTTGCACTCGATATGAATGCGCACTACACACAAAGTAATTGGGAAACGCATCGAGCAAATTAATTCCTTTTGGCCGAAATCTTTCTCTGGCTACGTTAGACTCCAGTCTAAGGCGGAGGAGCACCAGTTACCGCGGCGGTCAGTGGCGACAGACTCGGACAATGGCTGGGTGAGCAGGAAAACGCTTTCCACCACTTATTTTAGTCTCTGGACTGTGGGGAGATGCCCAAATTTGACCTGGGGGTGGCATATCCCTTTAAAACATACATCGCAAATCGCGCACACTCACGCACCAGTGTACACAGATACTGGGGGTGAAGTGGATTAAGTGTCTTGCCCAAGGACCCAACAACAGCATTCATCTGTGGGAGGTAGAATCGCACCGCCAACCTTCAACTCAAGCTACCAACTAAGCTACTGTCCAGTCTTATTGTGCAAAAACAAAAAATCAAAACAAAAACAAAACTACTAAGCCGGTAATTTAGAATATGCATGTTTTGAGATGTAATTCTTATATTATTTCAGTTCATATTTCAGTCTTTTGGTCAATTCTTATGAATGTTTTTAAAATAGGATTAATACATAAACTTTTTTTTTTTTATTTTGAATTAGGACAATGGATATGAATCAACATGACAACAAACAGCATCATGTAAATAAGCCGTAATTAGCACAAGAGCTACTTTACATCCGTTGTCCTAAGGCAGGTCAGAACAGAAGAACATTTAGAGGAACACACAGAAGAGACAGAAGTGCACATAGACATGATGGCAAGTTCACCACAATAGACCATTTAAGAGGCCCCAAGAAGAAGAACATCTACCTGTGTGAGCATGTGTGATTATTTCAACCAATAAACTGCAAATCAAATCGCTTGTCAGAAAACTCAGAAAACAATCAGATATTTTCCCCAAATCGTACACCCCACCCTCTCCATTATATAGCTGTGGTAGCCCCTCCCGTCTCCGTTCACACCTCCTGTTCACATGATACACTCAAACAGAGCAGAACAGGCTCCAGGCATGTCAGAGCCAACTGATTGAAATAGCCATATTTCGAGGCGAGAGGGGGTCGTATTAAAATACACTTGGCAAAGGGAGTTTTCACACATCGAAACCCTCAGTGCCCACCCAGCTCAACCTGTTACTGCAGAAACAGCCCCAGATTATTGTGCAATGGGGGATAGTGTTTTATGATGAACATACTTGATCTTTTATGTATTACAGCATTTATAATCCGTATTGTTTAAGGGTGCATTGTTTCTGGTGGAGGGTGTGTCAAATGCTTTTCTTTTCTCCATGGAGAAATCTGTGGAGAGGCGACCCTACTTTTTCTAGGTATTTTTGAGCTATAAAACCAGCTGTAATTGAATAAATGTAAAGTAGAACTGTTTAATGTCATACTGTGGAATATTCTAGGCAAGGGAACGACGTCTCCATAGAAAAAAACAGGTGACAGACCCCTAACAAAAAAGTTACACAGTGCACCTTTAAAACTGAGCTGGGGGACAGGTCCTATGGTGGCATTTGCTGTTTAACTGCCAGGCTGCAGATTTGTTGACCTGGTTTATGGTTAATATTAATTACTGGGCCTCTTCACATAAAACAAAAAACTGACACTGACACAAGTTCAATGTCTTCTCTGTTAGCATAAATAAAGTGGATTAAGTGTCTTGCCCAAGGACACAACAACAACATTCATCTGTGGGTCAGCGGATCTGACCGCTCAACCAATGGCGTTTATTTTGAGAGTGAGATTCGAACCGCCAACCTACAATCACCCTCATACTGTATACATACATACATACAGTGCATACATACATACAGACATACATGCATACATACATACATACAAACAAAGATACATACACACACATACATACACACACACATACATGCATACATACATACAAAGATACAATACACAAATGCATAAATATAGAATATGAACGTAGGTATACTTGACTTATCGTTCAATATATGTTAGACGGAACAATAGTTTTTGGGGGGTCATATTTATCGTACCAGTAGGGAACTTTTTGTTATTTTTCTGTTCTTCGATGAGATTTGAGCTGCAGAGGATTAAAAACATGACTCATTATATGACTCATTATAGACACAAAGTAAATACTAAAACTGTTTCATTCTGCCATTTCTTTATTTGAACCATATTATACATTTAGAATACATTTTTGGAGAATACATGTTTGGCGATCCTGTTTTTTATTATTTTGTGAGTGGCAGTTTCAATAGTTATTGTTTATCATCTATATTTACTTCATCAATGTTTGTTATCGTGACAGGCCTATATGAACGCAAACTATGTCACATCTCTCCTCATTTGAGTGTAAATCCTCCAGTCTCGGTCACTGTTCACCTGTGTGGTCTCGCTGGTCTCCCTCAGCTCGCTCAGCTCTCACAGCCTGCAGCCTGGAGGATAATCCAGCAAAAACCTGCTCTGGCATGGCCCGCCTGGATGAGTAACCAGTGAGTTTGGGCCAATATTTTATCTCTGTGTTTCATCTGCAGAGCTCCTGACTGTACACACACACACACACACACAAACACACACACACGTCTCCCTATAGCCCTGCACCATCACACCACACAGACCACACTCGGGACTCTAATTCTTTAAAAAAAAAAATTGAACTCCCAAGCACTTCGGTTTTTCCATCAAAAAACTACCTCACCTTCGATCCATTGGCCATATCAGATAACCATAAAGCAAGAAAAACTGTAAATATTTGTCTTTTTTAAAATTCACTTCGTAAATAAAAAAATAAAAATAAAACTCATTCATTCATCATTGCACCAATTTCTCTCATGGCTCATACCCTTAATATATCATACCCTATCCTTTTTTATGCGTCATTGTTATAAATTGTATGAAATATTTAAGACACACACACAAGGGTGCATCTACCATTAAAATGTAAATCCCTTATCGCTAATACACAGAAAATCAATAGGACATCTTCAGTTTGTGATGCATTAGTGAAGGCACAAACCGCTCCCTCTCTCATTGCACCAAAGGATGGGCTGTAAATCTTGCAGTAGCTCACAGACGCTTGGACATACAACATATTAACTACAACATTAATTATGTTTTAATAATAATAATAATAATAATAATAATAATAATAATAATAATAATAATAATAATAATAATAATAATAATAATAATAATAATAATAATAATAATAATAATTTATTATTATTATTTATGTTTATTATTTTTTATTTGTTAGTTAGTTAATATTGCAATAATTTCATTCATGGTTTATATACCCTGCATATTTACCCTATCCCAGACTTGGGCATTGTGCTTCTCCCAGGCCACATACGGTCCTTTGGTTGAGTCGTTTAAGATCATTTGGAATTACAAAATAAACATATTTTTATCATTTTACGTCATGTATGGACTAAAGTTGTGTTGCTTTTATGTAGAGGTGTTTTTTTCCATGGCATTTTTGTAAGGCAATCTCACTTTTTCTTTGCTTAGTCTACACATACAGGGGCTCCTCGGGTTACGGTCTCGACTTACGACGTTTCGTACGAACGCGCCCCCATAAAAAAAATAAAATAAAATAACGCATCATTCCGTCTTACGCGGTTTAGCGTGGTAAGCGACGTAAACAAACGCGAACCGCGCGGCGGAAGAATACGCTTTGTTGTGGTTGTAGGGCGAAGAAGACTCGTGTGCGTGCCCAATGTGGGCGGAAGTACCTGATGTGGGCTCTGATCTGCTCCTATGAACGCGACAGTGATAACCAAGCAGCGTAGTGGTTATTGAGGAAAGGTTATTGGTGCTTTGGTTGGAAGATCAAAGTCAAAATCCGACTTACGTCGAAATTCGGGTTACGACACGTCTTAAAAACAGATCAACGTCGTAACCCGAGGACCCCCTGTAATGTAAAGTACATAATACTCTTACCAGTCTTACCAGCTTGTCAAAACAATGCCATTTACTGTTTTTTTATAAAGAATTAATATTATGCAGAATTGAGTTAAGCATTTTAGCCCGGCCCTCCACAATATTTTCTATCTTATATTATAAGCATTGTATTAAATGTGAGATATTTGAGTTTATATTAAAAAATAAGTGTATATAAGAGTTCCTCTACACATTAAAATGTAAACGCCTTTTCTTTAATCCACAGCAAATTGAAAGGAAATATTCTGTTTGTGACTCCCTTTCACTTTTGCACTAAACCGACCACACTCTGAGAAGGTTGGTCTGTAATTCTTCAAAAATTGAACTTGTAGCTGCTCCCTGGCGCTTGGATTTTCCATCCAAAAGTACCTCGCTGAGCAGAGGAAGCTTTCATCAACACAGTCTAGGTTCTGGCTGCTTTTCCATTCTTTTGACATGTCCTTGGGCTAAACGTCTAGTGTTTCCCTCTACGCTTCTGGCAAGAATAGAGCTAACCCTGGCACATGACCTTCTGACGAGTGAAGCAAGAAAAAAAAAATCCTTACAGGGATCGATATCTCTACATTATCAAAAAGCAGAATGTGAGATTTATTTGGCTCCTTGCTACGCGTCTAATGGAGGTTGGTGATAAACAGTGCGCGCTTCTGTCCTCCAAAGCTGAAATACCCAATAGGGAGCAGTCAAGGTGAATGGATCTGTGGCCAAATCAGTCAAATGAATGAAGCTATAGAGACGCTGGTTTATTGTTTCAATTGAGTCTGAGTTTAAAGGGCCCATATTACGCTATTTTCTATATGTTGTTTCCTCATCACAAACATATCTGGAGTTGTGTTTTTATTTAATTCACACATGTTTAATACACAAACCCTGCATATTTAGACTGAGTTCTTCTCTTGTACAGAAAACACACTGTTCCACCTTGCAATGTAATACAGGAAGTGCTCCACTGTGTTTTTCACCTTCACTAGAGTCATTTGGATTATTTCACTCCTGGAACTGCCAATCTCTACTGAACTAAGGCTACGTTTATATGATGTCTGAACAGAAGACACAAAAGTGGCGTCGCGTCTTCACTTTTTATTCCGCGTTTAGACGAGCGTTTTCGGGAGGAAATCTGCGTGTATACAGTGACGCAAAAGTGTGTGGAATTCGATTGGGTATGCATGCCAGGCGGCTAGGTGGTGCTGTGATACATTATTACTATGTCCGCGCGCATGCATAGAATCTTCCTTCTTGTCATCTGCGCCGCGAAAAGCAAAACAAAACATGGCTACCGGCAGCAAAAAAAAATTGTGTGGTCAAATGAAGAAGTTCAACTATTGCTTCAGACCACCTTAGACTACAAAGCAACGAAGGTGTGGACTGGGAGTCCTGCCAAACAAAGTACACTGATATATGGACCGATGTGACATGAGTTTTGCGTCTTGGGCAGTGTAGATGAAAATGCTACGGCAGACCATATTCAAGTTTTTTTTTACTTCGAAAGGTGGTTTCAGTTTTTTATGTTTTTAAGCCCCCAAAATGCCGTCACCAGCTAAAGGAAAGGCACTTCCAATAAAATATTTAGTCACTTTTACCCGTAAGCGTTCTCGTGTAAATGGGCCCTAAAGGTAAAGGGTAGCTGTTTACTTGAATACTACCACTTGATGACACAAGGTAAAGCAGAACATTTTGAGCTTTGGAGATGTGGACAGACTAATAATGCAGGATTACGTAAAAGAATGAAACAAAACACAACTCCAGGTATGCTTTTGATGAGGAAACAACATTCTTACAGGCTTAAAGCACACAAGAGTCAATTTTGAGTACCTTTAAGTCAAGACAAAGGCAAAACGTATTTATTTCTTTCACCAGTTTGCTCTCTAAATTATATCTTTGTCTTGGAAACATTGTCCAATCTGCATTGAAAGATGTTTTATAAGGAAATTTAAGTACCTCACATCCAAAGTTCACATTTTAACCGCTTCCAGAAGAATCGACCAAAAGAAACAACTACAAGAATCACATTTCAGAACAAGCTCCAAGGTTAGCAGTTTTATGCAGAATGAGATATTTTATTGTTTGTAGAGGAAATGATTGTACTCTCACTTGAGTAAAAATGTGGGTTACGCTACCCACCTTTTGTCTAAAACATTTTTGGAGCCTCACCCGCTGCAAAATCCTTCTCCTCATTTAACCACTGTTTCTGTACCCACTCTTTTCAGCGATGAAGTAAAAAAGATACACACAAACAAAAACTGCTGCTTTGTGCGATTTGCTAATTAAGTTCATTCAAATTTCCATTTTCATTACCAATAACCTTGCAACCCTAGTTTTTACCAACAAAAGTTTACTCTTACAACTTTGTTTTTTTGTTTGTTTGTTTGTTTTTTTGCTTCCATCTGAAATGAGAAATTTTGGCACGAAAACTCTCGCTAACGCAAAGTGACATCTGTCTCTCAAACCATAAAAGCACACAAACAACAGACAACCTTCATATTCATTAAATACTCAAACTGTTTCATAATACACAAATACACAAAGGTGCACTGTGCAACTTTTTGTTTGGGTGTCCATTACCTGCTTGTTTCTATGAATATGTCATTACTCTGCCTGGAATGTTCCACAGTATGGCATTAAACAGCTCTACCTTACATTTTTAAACTGCATGTGGTTTTATTGCTCAAAAATACGTAGAAAAACCAGCACTGTGACTGTGAGCGAGGTCGTCTCTCCAAAGATCTTGCAAAATCAATAATTTAAGTTATGTTTTGGAAGACAGGGATGGGATTCAATAAGTTTTCTTTTTCCCACTCCTTTTTGAGCAAAAAACAAACATATTTGACTGTATACAGTAATCCCTCGTTTATCGCGGGGGTTAGGTTCCAGAAATAACCCGCAATAAGAGAAATCCGCGAAGTAGGACAACTTTATATTTTACCATTATTATACATGTTTTAAGGCTGTAAATGCCTCACCACACACATTATACACTTTTCTCAGACTGGAATTAACCTTTTCTCACATTTGTCTCTCATTTAAACATTCAAACTTTCATAGATTTTCAACAAAATGTATTAATAGTGACGCGTGGGGGGAGGCACGGCCCCGGAAGCCCTGTGGGACGCGCGAGGAGCACTGCCACGTCCCAGGACTCCTTGGAGAAGTGCGCGACACGTGCACCCCTTATCGTGGTCAAATCCGTGACAGAGCAACGTGACCGGCACGAGGCCGTGCGTACACTGGAGCTGCGAGCACGAGATAGAACCGCGGCGCCCGAAGCCCAAACCACAAAGCGAACACGCACAAACGAACGCACGAAACCAGCAAAGAGCCACACGGAGTGATTTAATCCTGGTTTAGACCTGGTCCAGTCCTAGTTTAGTCCAGGACCAGTCCAGGTTTAGACCTGGTTTAGGCCTGGTCTAGACCTGGTTTAGTCCACGTTTAGTCCTGGTCTAGTCTCTTAGCCAATCAGGACGCAGAACACAATGTTACATTATAAAAAAAAAAGTTACACTATAAAATAAAAATTTGAAAAAAAAAATCCGCGAAACAGCGAGGCCGCAAACAGTGAACCGCGATAGAGCGAGGGACCACTGTATTGGTTAAATGTATTTATTTCCTTGTGTTGAAATGCTCGAAATGAATAAATAAATGAAATGAAATCTGAGCTGTAACTTGGTCTGGTTTAGTCTTCATGAAGATAGAAAGGTTTAACGCCATACTGTGAAACATTCCAGACAAAGCAATAATATCTCCATGGAGAAAATCATTTGAGGGATCCTCCACCAGAAAAGTTAAAGAATCCACCACTAATTCAGTGGTGCTTGGTCCTTTTAAGCAGAATAAATTATCCTTGTATTTTCCTTTGAGCATTGAGTGACAGGCTTACACCGCATCAACAGCTCATGTCCGTTTAACCGAAATCTTCCCCATCAGCGAAAATACACAGAATTCTGGAGTGGTATGAAAGATATTTTGTTTTGTTTAGTGTTTAGTTGGAACGGGACCATGGATTTTGAAACTTGAGGCGAAGAGGAGATGAAAAGGCATTTTGATGGGAACTGTTTGGCAAAAGCTAACGTCGAGATTCAAGCAAGAAATCTGGACCACATGCTAGGAAAGAAGGAGTGGGATTTGCAAACGTGCCCGTCTTCAAATACTGATCTGACTAGAATTCTGGCAATACATCTGTGGGTATGTGTGAAGAAGAATTATTTTGGTCACTAGAGCTGAAATCCTTTCGTAGTTTAGTCGATTAATCGGTTGATGGCGTCTTAGTCGACCAACATTTGTATTAGTTAAGAAATGATTTGATTAAATATGAAGGAGTTGTATGGAGTGGGGTAACTGGATATTTGGGAATGAATGGTGAATTTATTGTATCTTTTCTCAAACAAATATGCAATTTATTTTACTATACTTTTCTTGTCTTGGGGTCAAAGATCTGGTCTTGTCATTGAGATAATTTTGCGATCTTTTGCTGATACCGCTCCCTTTTAGTCCAGTAAGATTCAAATTTTTAGCCGATTACAGCCCCATTAGTCCGGTACCAAAGAACACTAACAAGCAAATAATTAATATGATGATTTGGAAGACTGGAAATGGTGTAATTTAGCTAAATAAGTCTCAATATTATTATTAACTCATATATTGAGTTGCGCAATCTCTTTACACAACTTTTGTTTTTCTGCTTGATTGCTTTGCCTTGAATGTTCCAAAGTATGACATTAAACTTATCTATCGCCATAGAAACAAAAAAGACCAACTTATGAAGCGATGACCCTGCTCACAGTAAGAAATAGTAATTTTTTACAGGTATTTTCTGAGCATTAAAACACCCATAAGTAAACAAATGCGTGTAAGGCTACGTTTATATGATGACCGTCTAAACAGAAGACACAAAAGTGGCATTGCGTCTTCACTTTTTATTAAGCGTTTAGACGAGTGTTTTCTGGAGGAAATCTGCGTGCATACGGTGACGCAAAAGTGTGTGGAATTGGATTGGGTATGCATGCCAGACGGCTAGGTGGTGCTGTGATACATTATCACTATGTCCGCTGCATGCGTAGAATCTTCCTTCTTCTCATCTGCGCCGCGAAAAGCAAAACAAAACATGGCTACCTTTAGCAAAAAAACGCGTATGCATCAGCAGATTTGACCAGAGTTTTGCATCTTGGGCAGTGTAGACGAAAACGCTACGGCGGAGCGTATTCAAGTTTTCCACTTTGGAGGGCGGTTTCAGCTTTTTTGCATTTTTCCAAAACGCTGTCATCGTCTAAACGAAAGGCACTTCCAATAAAATATGTTGTTGTTTTTACCCGTAAGCGTTCTTGTGTAAACAGGCCCTTAAACAAGTTTAAGTCTATACTGTGGAACATTACAGGCAAAGCAACAACATCACCATGGTAATGGACCCTCCACCTTTAATCTGTTTCACTGCAACATGACAAAAAGACATTTAGTATTCTATTTTAATCTTTCAAAATGTAGAATTAAAGCCAAATTGTTTAAAAGAAGAAGCAATAGTTTTCCACAAAAATATCCAGCAGGAATCCCAAACTGAGATTTGAATATCACATTGCTAAAGATCTCCACTCCCACAGGCGCCCTTCAGCACCCCTTGACCAGTAACACCCCCTTGGAGCGCCCCGGGGCCCCCCACCATAATACCCCCACAGAGGTGGTCGTGCTCCCGTGTGTGGTCAGCTAATAAAGCAATTGTCTGGGCCTGCAAAGAGGATTACTTTAATCTAGTAATGGCCGACGTCGAGCGGAGGGGTAAGAGGGTCGCCCAGTGTCTAAGCAGCCCATTGTAAACCTGCCCCCAGCTCACCCTAATGCCCCACCGTAGACCCCAATCTGCCTCGGGATAACCTTATAGGCCAATGCAGGCTACTGTAGTCCACCCATCTGGAAAAGCACAAAGTGACCCCAACGGAGCAAAGGTGACCGAAGAAACAGACGAAGGAGGAGAGGAGGAGGAGGAGAACCGGGGAAGGAGAGATGGAAGAGGGAGAGGTGGAAGTGGAGAGGAGGAGGGGGGAGAAGAAAGGGAGTGGGAGGAGGAGGAGCGGGAGAGGAAGAGTGGAGGGGAGAGGGGAGGAAGAGCAGAGAGGGTGGAGAGGAGATGGAAGAAGAGATGATGAGGAGGAGAACTGGGGAAGGAGAGGAGGAAGAGGGAGAGGAGGAAGCAGAGAGAAGGAAGGGGGAGGAGAAAAGGAGTGGGAGGAAGAGGAGAGAGGAGAGGAGGAGGAGAGATGGAGGAGAGGAGGGGGAAGAAAAGAGGAGGGGGAGGAGGGGGGAGAGGGAGAGAAGGAATGGAGGAGGAAGAGGAGAAGGGAGGAAGAGGAGAGGAGGGGAAAGAAGAGAAGAGAAGGAAATGAGAAGGAAGAGAGGAGGAAAGGAGGAAGAGAGGAGAAGGAGAAGAGACCAAACATGAATTATTGACAATTGGAGGAGGAGATGAGAAGAGGGGAGGAAGAGAGAAGACAGGGAGGAGGAGGAGAGAGGGAGAGGAGAAGCGGAGGAGGAAGAGAAGAGAAGGGGGAGGAAGAGAAGAGGAGGAATAGGATAAGAAGAGGAGAGGAAGTGAGAAGGAAGAGAGAAGGAGGAAACAAGGAGGAGAGGAGAAGAGACCAAAACATTAATTATTGACCATTAGAGGATGAGACGAGAAGAGGGGGAGGAAGAGGAAGAAGAGGAGGAAGAGAAGAGGAGGACTAGGATAGGATAAGGAGAGGAAGTGAGAACGAGGAAAAGGAGGAGGTGAGGAGAAGGCAACCAAAACATTAATTACTGACCACTGGAGGAGAGGAGAAGAGAGGGAGTAGAGACAGAGAGGGGCAGGAAGAAAGGAGTAAGAGGAGGAGGAGGAGACCAAAACATTAATTATTGACCAGTGAAGTGAGATGATGGCTGAGTGCATCTCTGTGAATGGGAACACAACAATAAGGCAATTCAGACAAAGTTTAACAACACTTCTTCACACAGACAAAAGAAGAAAAAAGAAAAGAGTCACAAACACGGCCGCCCCACAAAGCGTCAGAATTTATAACCCGGCCTGAGCAGTTCTACAGATAAGATAAAGAAGAGATGGCGGGTTTTGTAGTTTTTAGAGTGTTTTTGAAAGAAAGGTTTCAAATGGGCGGCCGCGGAGCACGAACCTAAAACAATGAATACGAATCAGCTATTGAAGAGTCAACAATGTGAAGAGAAGGTTTCATTTCAAACACTGGGTTTTGCTTCGCTCTCTTTCACAAAACCACAGCAGACTCCGAGGGTCAAATCACAAGTTTAAAACGGCAGTTGTGTTGAAATTGGGTTGTATATTTCATGTGAATTTGCGAAAAGTACACTTGTATAATATTATAATAAGTCCAAAAGCTTCAGTAATTGGGTCAGCAGCTTTGATTAACTCAAGTGTTCAAAATCTCTAAAGTTAAAGCTAATTTGTCTTAAATGAGAAAGACTGAGAAAGAAAAAAAAAAAAAAAAAGGAAAATGTAATAGGATAAACAATCCTCACATAAAAGCGTTGCACTTGCTTTTTACTGCCTTAAAACAATTTCCCTTGTGGGTCAATAAAGTTTGTCTAAGTCTAAGTTTTAAAACATGAAAAACAGAAGTAGTTCATTTTAAACAGCTGCAGTGGTCCAAAGTTATTTCTCACTTACTTTGTGCATTCAGAGCGTTAAAATTACTCACTGTGATGAGTTTATAAGTGTTTTTCACAACTTTCAGAGACCAGAGCGAAGTTCTGATGGCAAAGCTGACAACATCTAGCAAGCTAACGTGCAACGTGCTAACAAAAACACACTTTCTAATTAGAGGCAGACAGCACACGGCGGACAGATTTTGACCTCAGGAGCTGCTTATAAAACAAATCTGTACTGCATTGTGTAACTTTTCTAGCAGAGGGTCCGGCTGAAGCTTTTCTCCGTAGAAATGTTATTGCTTTGTCTGGAATGTTCCACAGTACGGTATTAAACCTTTCTATCTTCATGAAGACCAAACCAGACCAAGTTACAGGTCAGATCTGTGGAGAAGCAACCCAACTCTCCCGCTTTTCTGGGTATTTTTGAGCTATAAAACCACCCGTAATTGAATAAATGTAAGGTAGAGTTGTTTAATGTCATACTGTGGAATATTTCTGGCAGAGCAATGACATATCCATAGAAACAAGCAGGTGACAGACCCCCAGTTAAAAAGTTACATAGCACACGTTAAAATACAAGGGGGAAAATCAGGTATAGATGGCCGCTAATCATACATCTACTTAGGCTACGTTTATATGATGACGATCTGAACAGAAGACGCAAAAGTTGTGTCGCGTCGCATCTTCACTTTTTATTCCGCATTTAGATGAGTGTTTTCGAGGAAATCTGCGTGCATACGGTGACGCAAAAGTTTGTAGAATTCGATTGGGTATGCATGCCAGGCAGCTAGGTGGTGCTGTGATACATTATCACTATGTCTGCGCACAGGCGTAGAATCTTCCTTAATTTGTTTACTTAATTTAACTTACTTAAGTTTTGAATTTAATTTCAATTTCATTTATTTAACTTAATTTACTTTATAAATATAAATATCAAGAAATGGTGACGTAAACACGTACACGACATCAGCAGATTTGACCAGAGTTTTGCGTCTTGAGCAGTGTAGACGAAAACGCTACGGCGGAGCGTATTCAAGTTTTCCACTTTGGAGGGCGGTTTCAGTGTTTTGCGTTTTTAAGCCCCCAAAACGCCGTCACCGTCTAAACAAAAGAAGGCACTTCTGATAAAATATTTTGCCGTTTTTACCTGTAAGCGTTCTCATGTAAACAGGCCCTTAGTTCCTGTCCTGTATAAGTTTCCCTGAATCTTGTAATTCCCAGTATTTATTCACTTGCACTACTTTTATGGTTTTACGGTTCAAAAGGTGAAGATTTTTCTACAACATCGGCGTCTTCGGGCCCGGGACGAGATGAGACGGTCTGCTGGTGTCATCCGAGCCGATGTGTGACAGCTGTCTCGCTCGTGCTAGCTAGCTCCTGCGCGAACTCTAATAGTCCCAACTGATGCCCCCGCTAACACATAGCACATAGCTCGAGGGCAGATGGTCGCGCCTCGTGCCAGTTACTGTGCCATCATGCCTGACTTGAGAGGGGGAAAGGGAGGAGGGGGTTGGTCGATAATAAGGGTGAGAAGTGGGTGAGTGGGTTAGGGAGAAGGTAGAAGGAGTCAAAAAAAAAAAAGAAAAAAAGTACCATCATTTCCTACACAAACAAAATATTCTGTACTAACAGGTTCTGAAATGTGATTCTTGTATTCGTTATTAGACCGGAAACAGCATTTATTTCCTTTTAAACTAAAATAAAATAAGACATGACTGGTCAAAATGTGTTGTGTAGCTGATTTTCACTTTTCTATCCCTTAAGTAACTTCAAAACAGCCTTGTATAAGTAAAAAAAATCAAACATTATGAGACTTTCGGAGCCAGCGATGACCAGTGAACCAGTCTTATTTACATCAATAGGATAAACCAGGATGTCTAACCAAGATATCATCTAATCTGATATTTGGAATCCGATATTTAACCCAGCTATTTCTCCAGTATCTGCACCGATATCCGATACAAGTATAGAATCGTTCACACCTAATTTCGATTCCATTGTGATAAATCTTGCAGCCATAGCAGCAGCAACAGTTCCAATTTTCCACCCTGTCAAAAAACTCCAAAACAGATGGATCCCGATGAACAAATCCATTTAGCTCTACTCGGATGACTTAAGCCCCACATCAAGTGACCTTTCCTAACTCTGAGGTGGCGGGGCGACTTAAAGAGAAATGAATCTTGTACAAATACGGCAAGCTCCAAAATCAATAAGCCTTTTCCCCAGCTGTTCACCCATGTATTTACCATTTATATGCAGGTCGAATATGCGGAAATCCCCCAGAAAATATTACAGAGGAGGTCTAGTGAAGGGAGATTATTCAGGTAAATGTAAATTGTGTGTGTGTGTGTGTGTGTTTCACTCAGGTACATAAAGAACTCAGAAAATCCCTCCTCCAATGCAATAGGTTATCTTCACATGGCATCACAACATTCACAAATCCTTGTAGTTTATATTATATTCAGTGACGGACTGGGCGGTCTGGCATTTGGGCACATGCCAGAAGGGCCACGACCCACAGCTCACCCGGCCGTTACGTGCCTGACCAATGTCTATCCGAGTTGCTACCAAGAATTACCAAGAATTGACTAATCACGGCACTAGTTGCTACCAAGAATGGGCAGCGCTCGCATATGAAGTGGAAAGCACTTTATATGGAAGACAATAGTAAACCTTTTCGAGGAAGTTAGTACAACACAACATTTAATCACTTTCATGAGAAATAGAACGGTGAAGATTGTGGTAGTGTGGTCAAGTTAGTCAAAGTAGAAGATGAGATAGACGGACGGTCGGATACTTATAGTTTAGTAAAATGAATCGAGGAAGAGGCACTAAACGACACAAGGGGGGAGCGGAGGAAAAAGAGGGAAAAATTGAAGAAAGCACTGCTGTCGGGGGGTGAAAAATGTTCGCACTTTATTAACGGCATGAAGGTAAGACACTTTTTTTTAATTTATGGCTGGGTTGAGCATTGATTTCCATGATTTTAATGCAGTTGTTTAATGCATGGGGCTGACATCTGCCGCTGTTACCTGATGTGCTTTGTGTGTGTAGCCTACTGTTTTGGTATTTTATTCTGCGCAGTTCTGTGCTGGCATGTTGTGGTTGTGGACTAAAGTCACGATTGATGGGTGAATCTGAGCGTAATGTATGGTATTGCGCGTGTCCATAAATAACATTTACAGAATTTTGTTTTGGATATTTCCATTAAAAAACAGTAAATCTCCCAAAGAGTTACATAAGACTTCTATTTAATTCAATTTCAAAAACATGAGCGCAACCTATTAGCAAGCTAGACTTCAAAAAGGTCAGCTAATCGCCATTGCTAATGCTAGGCTCTGGCTGGAAAAGCCACCGGTCTAAGCTTCTTATTTAAATTCAGGACAACTACTGCACCAATTAACAGAATGCTAATTTAACATTATCCATAAGTGAGTGGGAACAGACTGAGATTTCTACTGCCACTCAAATCTTAATTTCCCAGTGAGCGCGTTACAGATAGTTCATCAGAGTTTGAGAATATTAATTGAAACATTGCCAGTTAAAAGCAGCGTTGAATTTGGAAATTAGCCAACCAAGATTCTCAACAAAATACTTTCCAATTTAGAATTTCTGGTCCACCAACCGTCGAACCGTCGTCGTCCAATAATTAAAACGAGCAGAAGACATGTAAAACTGGTTACCCTGACAACTATATTTGGACCAATTCGAATTCGCCATATTGATACTCTGCAGAAACATCATGCTGCGGGGGGTTCTGTACGTTCCACCATTAGAGATAAATGTAGCAGTTACCATGGTGACAAAATGCACACATGAGCAAACACTCCCAAAAACGCCTGAAGATAGTCTGAAAGCACAAAATGGAGCCTGCAATCAATATAAACGTTCACGCTCCTGTTTATGTAACGTTTTATTTGGGGTTCCATCACGTCCGTGCTTGTTTCTATGGATAATATCATTGCTGTGTCTGAAATGTTCCAGAGTATGACATTAAACAGCTCTACTTTACATTTATTCAATTACAGGTGGCTTTATAGCTCAGAAAAACTTAGAAAAACATGCATTCTGGCTGTGAGTGGGGTTGCCTCTCCACAGATCTGACCTGTAACTTGGACTGATTTGGTCTCCGTGTAGATAGAAAGGTTTAATGCCATACCGTGAAACATTCCAGACAAAGCAATGACATCTCCATCTCCATTTTGACGCACCCTCCACCAGAAAAGTTACACAAAGCACCTTTAACTTGAGTAACAGGCCTTCAAACAGAGTCGTGCTTCCAGTTAGCTTCAAACCCCCAGCTGCCAAGTATCAATAAAGAATAAAATGTGTGTTTCAATTAGTGCATGCTAGGAACTGGACATCTTTTTACTGTGCAGGAAGAAAATTGAACTGCGAGTGAAAAGAACAATGAGGACCAAGTCACCCTTGAAATATGCCGCTCACCCGCACTGTGAATCCATCCAATTCAATAAAAAGAAAGATTTTTCCAATAGCTTTCGTAATTGCTTCGGCAGCTTTGAACGACTCAAGTGTTCACTATCTGATCTCGAAAACGTTCCATTTGACAAGTTAAAGCCAATTTGTTGCCCGTGAGAAAGACTAGCCTTCCCAGTTACTACTTCTTCTGATGTTGATTCTTTTTATCTGTCCTGGTAATAGTTCCCTGATTGCGTTTGATTGATTTGTTTGAACCGTGTATTGATTGGGGGGGGGTCGGGCTCTGACGCTCGCTGTCTGTCAGGAGTGATGCGTGAAATTTCCCAGATGTACTCCGCTCGCCGCCGATGTTTACGATGAGCTGATGAGATTTGTTTTCTGAGGCATGACTTGTTTCTTTTTGGAGTTTTTAACTGTATTTGTCAAGTTGGTTGTGCCGAAATGTTGTAAAAACTATTGTAAAAAGAAAACCGTTGGTTTTATCCCAACTAAACTCCGAATAGCCTTCCTAATCCGACATTTGTATGGCATTAAGGAACACCAGGTGCTCATTCATTTAAATAGGGCTATGTAGAAGAGTTTTAAATAGAACAACAGTAAGACAAAAGATGCTACTTTATAAAGCTATGGAAATCTTTTGGACTAACTTTTATTGTTAAAAATATAGCTGAATTATCATGCTAACAGTATTAACTGAGCTCAACTAGAACAATGCGTTTGAATTTTAATAATTTTTTGCAACAATCTTAATGTTTAGCGCAGTGCTGTCGTAATACTAAAAATTCAAATTGAATTTCAATAGTGATGAAAATGCTTGATGTTATGTACCAATTTTGATTAAATTATGTATTTTTTGGATAATAGAATGTTGGTTTTTTAACACAAAATTATATTAGTTTCTTTTCAACTCAGTATCTACTTTCAAATATTAATTTTAGTAGTCGGCCATCTGTTAATAACTGTGATAATGATTCAGTACAGATGTCTTTTGGATGATACAATGTAATTTTCAACTAAATAATAGTACTTTCTTTATTGAAAATGAAAAAAGAAGTAACAATAACAAGGGTGAAAGGTGGGTGAGTGGGTTAGGGAGAACAAAATATTCTGTACTAACAGGTTCTGAAATGTGAATAGAATGTAATTTTTTTAACACAAAATGATAGTAGTTTCCTTTCAAGTCAGTATATACTTTCAAATATTAATTTTAGTAGTAGACCATCTGTCAATAACTGAGCTTATGAATACTTTTGACAATGATTCAGTACAGATGTCTTTTTTGGACAATACAATGTCATTTTCAACAAAATAATAGCACTTTTTTATTAAACACACAGTAAGCTACTTGTCCAACTCCGTATCTACTTTCAGTAATAATTTTAGCAATAGGCTATCTGTCAATTAGTGTTTATCAATACTTTTGACAAACCTAATTCAGTACAGCAATTATAGTAAACTCAGAATGTGTTAATGACAAGAGATAAGCCAATTCTAATCTCTTATGTACCAATTTTGATTAAATTATCTATTTTTTGGATAATACAATGTAATTTTTTAACACAAAATGATAGTAGTTTCTTTTCAACTCAGTATCTACTTTCAAATATTAATTTTAGTAGTAGATCATCTGTCAATAACTGTTTATGAATACTTTTGACAACAAGATGGGTTTTTTTTGGACAATACAATGTCATTTTCAACAAAATAATAGTACTTTATTGAATTTTTTTTTTTAAAAGTATACATGAGCTACTTGTTCAACTCGGCATCTACTGTCAGTAATAATTTTAGTAGTAGGCTATCTCTCAATTAGTGTTTATCAATACTTTTGACAAACCTAATTCAGTACAGCAATTATAGTAAACTCAGAACGTGTTAATGACAAGAAGTAAGCATTCTCCCATTAAAAAAACAGCATTTCAGTTCCATTCATGTTAGCCTTTTGTGCACACCGACTATAATGAAAACGCCTTGTATTCACTGACCCGCTGATTTGATGAATTGATGAAGCGGCTGTATCCCACTAAGCAGGTCTGGAGAGCTGCTTTATTTCTTATCAGTGTGAATGGTACTTCCTGTTAGCTTGTGGCCAGTGTGTCGCAGTAACACACCCACACAACACCAGCCCTTATGTTGTTTTACCCCGGGGGCTATTGTGGACCTCAATGTGCTCCAAACAGGGGATCATTTATTTACACCCTGGAAGACTCCGGCTAACGACCCTTTCATTAATTACAGCCTAATCGGAACGCCAGGGAACGCACGAGACAGACTTCATCCCATGTGTCATTTGAAAAGAGAAATCATTCAAAGGGCCTATGACCGCTTTGCTTTTTCTAATCATTACTTGGTTTGTTGGGATAGTAGTCCTACTTTTTGTAAATATATTTTTTTAGTTTTACATCAGTTAAAGTTACATTGTGTAACTTTTTTGGTGGAGGGTTTTTCACCTGCTTGTTTCTATGGATTATGTCATTGCTCTCCCTGGAATGTTCCACAGTATGACATTAAACAGCTCAACTTTACATTTAGTCAATTACAGGTGGTTTTATAGCTCAAAAATACACAGAAAAACAGGCATTCTGACTGTGAGTGGGTTCACCTCTCCAGTGATCTGATCTGTAACTTGGTCTGGTTTGGTCTCCATGAAGATAGAAAGGTTTAATGCCATACTGTGAAACATTCAGGACAAATCTATAACATCTCTATGGAGAAACACATTTGACAAACCCTCCACCAGAATAGTTACACAATGCACAAAGGAAATGACAAAAATACAAGAAATAGAGAAGACTTCTAAAACTCTATCTCTACCTATGTCATCTAAGGCCTTGTTTACACGAGAACGCTTACGGGTAAAAACGACAAAAAAAACGCAAAAACGACGGTGACGGCGTTTTGGGGGCTTAAAAACGCAAAAAACTGAAACTGCCCTCCAGAGTGGAAAACTTTAATATTTTCGTCTACACTGCCCAAGACGCAAAACTCTGGTCAAATCTGCTGACGCTGTGTACGTGTTTATGTCACCATTTCTGGATATTTATATTTATAAAGTAAATTAAGTTAAATAAATTTAATTCAAAAGTTAAGTAA
Organism: Paratrypauchen microcephalus; assembly: GCA_036785185.1. NCBI lineage: Eukaryota > Metazoa > Chordata > Actinopteri > Gobiiformes > Gobiidae > Paratrypauchen > Paratrypauchen microcephalus. Next base: position 762,287 of record JAVJIX010000160.1, read on the forward strand.
GTTAAATTAAGTAAATAAATTAAGGAAGATTCTACGAATGCGCGTGGACATAGTGATAATGTATCACAGCACCACCTAGCTGCCTGGCATGCATACCCAATCGAATTCCACACACTTTTGTGTCACCGTACGCGGGCAGATTTCCTCCCGAAAACGCTCGTCTAAACGCAGAATAAAAAGCAAAGACGTGACACCATTTTTGCGTCTTCTGTTTAGACCGTCATATAAACGTAGCCTAAACACCAAAAATTCTACTTAAAATGCGAAAACACTTAACGACCAAGGACCACTGGCATTTTAAACATTAATTAAACAAAATTAAGGTGTTGTAATTTATTTTTAGAAATCATAACTACTGGCCCTTGTTAATGTTATGGTTATGGAATTACCTCTATGTTTGTCATGATATCTGCTGTGCATGTCCAACCAGGAAGTAAAATGTTAAATAAATATAACGATGTTTTAGTGAAATGACTAGTCTGCCATATGAGCTTTAATCCGATTCCAGGCTGGAGGCTATTGCTACTGAAATCCATGCATCCTTTATAAAGAGCTTCACACATCTCCACATAAAAAGACACTCCAGCTCCAATACAGCGATTCACAGTGCAACCTCCGATGTGACCTGAAGCGAATTAAATCAGCAACCGCCTCCATTAGTCTACCGCATTTACAATTTTGTTTTACATTTTAATTTATTCCGTGTTTGCACTTTTGTGTAAGATGACAATTACGAGGAAAGGATGAAATGTTATGTATGCAAACAGCAAGTGGATTTTGCATGGATATTTTAAGGCCTTGGCGAAGATAATGGGGGGTGATCAAGGTTGCCAGGTCAGATTTTTAAAGCAAAAAAAAAAATAAAAATCAACGACAAAAAACAAGGAAGCAGCTAATTAAACTATGTGCATACAGCTGAACTCATGAATGAGATTCACACCTTTTCAATAGCGTATTTTACAGGAAGAACAGCTTTAAAATATTAACAGCTTGAATTTCAGTCAGTAGTCAGCTTAAAAAAAAAGCCAACTCTGGTGGGGATTTGGACCAGGGTTGCCAGATTTTCATAAAACAATGACAATTCCTTAAAAAAAAGCCCAGAACATGTGACTTCAGGGTAAAAAACAATAAGGAATTAGCTAAATATATGTTGCAGCCATAATTTAAAGGTGCACTGCGTAACTTTACTGGTCCGTCAGCTGCATGTATAGAGATTTTATTCCTTTGGGCTATAATGTTGTAATAGTATGGCAACAAACATATTTATTTACCTCCATAGTGGCAAAACCTTCAAGTTACAGGTCAGATCTGTGAAGAGGTGACCCCAGTAACCAATTCCTATGGTAATTATTTAATTAAAAGACCTGTAATGAGATGTTTAATGCTATAATGTGTAATGTTCCAGGCAAGGCAATAAATGCTCCATGGAGACAACATTAACATTAAAAACTGCTTTTAACGTTAAATAAAATGTTAGCATGAAATAGACCTGAAAAAGACAAAAAAAATCTAATCTTTTATGGTGACTTAAAATTTGCAAGTGACTTTCCAAAAATAGCAGCCCAAAGTCGCTATAAATGGACAGACTTGGCAACTCCGGGGGTGATTTGGACACGACGGTTGGAATGATGAGTCTTTATTGTTCTGGAGGCTACCCCCCCTGGCCTTTGAGCTGCACTGTCATTAGCCTTACAGAGGGGGGAGGGAGAACGGACCCCTCCCCTCACCACCTGTTGTCAATGCCCTGACCACCCCCCCACGCCCCCCTCCTCTTACCCCGCTTCTATTGTCCCATTGACCTTTTATGACATCACAACAGCCACAAACTGCCCCCAGCTCTCACTTGACTAATTAATTCACAGCTAACCCTCTGGAGGAAGAGGTCTTTTGGCTGGTGGCTTTGGTTCGGTCAATATGTTTACATGGAGGCGGAGAGTTCGGGGGTATTGACAATAAGAACTGAAGTCCATGTAAATTATTCCTGTTGCATAAGAATATATAGCGCCATTGAGAATTTATTCATTTATTTATTCTTTTATTTAATAGGGACAGTGCATATTAATGAACATCTACAACATTGCAGTGTGAATACGCCAGATTATAGCAAAAATGCTCATTTCCATCTGTAGTCCCTGGGCAGGTGATACCACAACAGTTATACACAAGTCTGCTTTTCCTTTAGCCGCTGTTTCAAGTGTGATTTGAAGTGTCCAGTGTTGGAGTCTCTCTTATTGATGATGGGAGAGAGTTCCAGAACTTAGTGCCTCTGACTGAGAGACACTTTGTCCAAATGTAGAGAGTCTTCCCCGGGCCCTACAGTCGTTCCCATCCCACTGACTTTGTTTTAATAAAATCCTGTAGCCGAGGAGGAGCTCATGCAAAACTTTATATATAAAACATCCATACTTGAAATGAACAAAATTATTAAAATTAAGCAAGTTGTACTTGTCTAAAACAGTACAGTGGTGAACTGAGAATGGTTTCTTGTCCAATATTTTCACAGCTTTTTAAAAAAGTAAGAATGACCTTACATTTTGAAAAGTCCCATATTACACAACATGGATTTTTGCTTTATGCCATGTTATATGTTATTACCTGCTCAAAATCATACCCAGAGTTCTGGTTATATTAGCATTATTAGCCAGTTTACATCTCCAAAGCTCAAAATGATCTGTTCCAGCGGTAGATTTCAAGTTAACAGCTACCTTTTACCTTTTGTTCAGTAGAGATTGGCAAATCCAGGGATGAAATTATCCAAATTATTCTAGTGAAGGTGTATAGAGTTTAAAAACACAGTGGAGCACTTCCTGTATCAGCACATGACATCACAACGTGGAACAGAGTGTTTTCTGTTTGGGAGAACTCACATGAGATGCCAAATACAACGATTGTCAAATATATTCAAACTAATAGCATATCAGTGTAGAATATTAGTATTTTACAGAGAATAGTTTCTAGTCTTTAGTTTATCCAAGACTAAAGATTATAGATGTAGCTTTGTAAAAGAAAATAGTTGAATCTCATGTCGCCTCATTAAAAGTTATTCTAAAACCCAGTTCGTTTCATCATGCGTACAAGACTGACAAAAGTTAGCTTGTAAACACATCAATTTCTCTCCTCGCACTTCACTGCTAATTAATTCATGTGTCTTATCCTTTGGGGGACCTTCTTGGCTTGTGGCGCTGGCTAACTGCTGTCCAGACGGGTGGGTCAGATTAAGGGAGGGTGAAGCCGGACCCCCCAGTCCCCCATTTTGACCATCTGATCCTCATTTCTATGTCCGCCGGCCATGTCCGGCACGTGTCTGGAGTTTGAATCCTATTAGTAAAGCATGAGCACACCACTATCCCGATCCTGAGCCAAAATCTACACAAGCACGCAGTTCATATTTACGCCCCGTCAGGGTTTGTTTACTCAATTTGTCAAATGCTGATACTCCTTACATCTGCATGATTTCTTGTAACACAAATAGGCAAAGCTGCGCAGAGAGGGCGGTGACAGCTAGTTGTGTTTTTGACAAATGAGTAAGATTGGACAGACTGCTTGAGACGGCTTTTGGAAGACGTTTTCACGGTTCTACGGATGCGCAACAAGATGCAGACACTGGCGATTAATTAAGCAGAGCGGATATTTGGGGCGTGTTTATGTTTTGCTAACTCGAGTTCAATTATCATATTAGAACGTCTACAAGCGAATCTGACGTCTCGAGTAGCGTTTCAAGCTCCGTTAGGGTACTTGTTGCGCGCTGAAATTCAAATGACGAGCTAAATCATCTGAAAGCAATGCGTGAATAAAAATATGTAAGTGGATTTTAGAGCTGATGATTTTGGAAGAAATAAAAAACAATTGCAGTCACGATTGCGATTTGATTTCTGATATTATGTTCAGGTCTAAACTATTGCACAACCATCTTTTTCTATCAAAATAAAAGTGGCCTGTATTTTATTCTTTGCAGATGACATACTATTTAGTTTTTTCTTTCCCGATACCGATGTTGATACTTGGCTTTAAGTGTCTGCCAATACCCGATATCAACCGATACCAGGGCAGAGACTGAAATCATAATGTATTTCCTTTAAAAACAAACAGCATAAGGTAAAACAAATTATCCAAATGTGTTTTGTAACTACAGAACAGCTTAGTAAAAATACAAATTTAGTATTATGACACGTTTTGCTCCAAGATTGTCCAGTAAATCGCTTTATTACACCAGTTTATAGCCCAAAATCCATCTGAAATGTGAAAATCTGAACATTTTATCTAAATAATTGCAGCTATTATGATTTATTTATTTATTTGTGCCAACTCAAACTGCAGTTTCAATTCATTTGTAATATATTGTGCAGCCCGGGTGGATATTTGCAGTAATTCTTTTATTCAACATATCCAATTAAACAGCCCAAACTCTATTTAAACCAATTTCTTTCATTTAATGTCGACAAACTGAACTGCTTCAACACTTGACTGACAGGCTTTTAAAAGACATGCTAATCTACTAATATCCTGAAGATAAACAGATAGAATCATTATAATCTATCTTGATAATATCACCCTGTTCAAATCACTTCCTAATAGGTTAGCAGATTAGAAATGCTAACCTTGCTTTAATCATTCAGGAGGGGAAAACAGCAGCAGGGCGTGTTTACAGTGGAACGAATAGCACTTAGCCCAGGGACCCAATAGCTCCGAGCAAACTCCACTCTCGCATAAAGACTTTTCCCCCCTTTATTTCTCCATCATGTACCTCGGGCGCTGCAATGTAGACAGCTTTGTATGGGCCTGTTTTGAGAAGCGGTGACCTTCATAGAGCGTGATTTAAATGCTAACAGGTGTAAAGTGAGATTGATGGCGGCGCGGTACAGTGCTAGTGCTGTAGCCTTCTGGGATTGTGAACAGGTCACGAGGGCTGCTCTGCGGAGTATAGCTGCCACGGTAATGACTGAACATTACAGCTCGGTGCTATGTTTTATGGATGCTTTAGTAGGCAAAAAGTATGTCGTAGGCGAAGGAAAAGACTTCTGCAGGAACGTATCTAAGCAAATGTGAGTCTGGAAGTAGTTGATGTAGATTCGCTTACTTATGAAGTCCTTAAAAGTCCTATATTGTTATCTGTTTGAGAGAACTCGGCCTAAACATGCAGAGATTATGTGTTAAACTTGTGTGAATGAAACAAAACACAACTTCTGTTTGGCTTTTGATGAGGAAACATTATAACATCATCAGAAAATAGCGTAATATGGGCCCTAATAATAAATAATAATAAAATTGTGCGCAGTCCTAGTTTGAATGGAATTATCTTACATAGACAGATCACATAGACAGATCACATTTAAATCTTGTACTATCCAAGTTTGGACAGAGGAAGGATTAAAATGTATTGATAATTTCTTACAATATGGCATCAGACCGTGTTGGTTCATGCTACCCATTCTTCACTTCCCTCCCAAGTCACAAATCCTCCCTTTTTTCTTTTAGACAGCAACCCCCCAAAACCTTAAACCTATTTTCTGCACTGTAGGACTTGGGGGAAAAGCGAAAGGGATGAACCAAGTAGTGACAGTAGCCGTTCAGCTGTTTCTTTAAAATCGGCGTCTAGAATTACAGTGTCTAAGAAAGCCGGGCCAAAACCGCAATGACAACAACCAAGGGTGCCTTCTCCTAACAGAGGAGTCGTTCACATATCACCTGTTCATTCCTGTGATTCTCGTGGGCAGCTGTTGTCACAAATCCTGACCTTCTAGCAAACTTTAAAGTGCACATGAGAGGTTTTCATGTTTTTGTATTTATTACGTCCTAAAACTATGGTAAAATGGTGAATGGTCACACTTTTATATAGCGTTTTTCCAACTTCAAGGCACTCGAAGCGCTTTACATCAATCACGCTTTACATCAATCACCCATTCATTCACACACATTCATAAACAAATGTACGCAGACACTGAGGGTGAGTTGTGTTAAGTCTTGCCCAAGGACACAACAACAGTATTCCTCTTGAGCTGGAATTGCACCGCCAACCTGTGGGTAAGTGGATCTGACCGCTCTATCAATGATGTTAATGTCGAGAGCGGGATTCGAACCAGCAACTGAGCTACTGTTGCCCTACTGTGAAATTTAGACACGTTTTAACATTATGGTTGCTAGGTAACATTTATAAGTCATATCATCTGCCCATATCCAAGCAAAAAATTTGGTAAACATACACCTCCGAAAAAAAAAGAGATCACTGCATTTTTTTCTGAAATGTACATAAGATAAAATAAGACTTTATTGATCTCACATAGGAGAAATTTACTTGCCACAGTAGCTCCAGGCAGAGACAGTTTGAACAAGAAAGAAAGTGCATGCAGGCAAGAATAAAATAAAATAAGTAATAATAAAATAAGTAGTAATAATAAAAAACAGTAACTAAGAGAGTATGGAAAAAATATTGCACGTTTGGCCTATATAGTAGAATTATACATGTATTACAGCCATTCCATTCCAGCGTCTGTTTAATTCCAACACAAACACAAAGCTGAGCTACTTCAGTTCTTGCACCAGGAGTGGAATAAAGTCACCCAAGAACAATGTGAAAGACTTGTGGAGAGTATGTCAAGACGCATGAAAGCTGTGATTAAAAATAAGGGTTATTGCACCAAATATTGATTTCTGAACTCTTCTTAAGTGTAAACATTAGTATTATGTTGTTTTAAAATGAATTTGATCTTGTTTCTTTGCATTGTTTGAGGTCTTGTTATTTTGATCATTTGACATTTTCTGCAAATAAATGCTCTAAACGATAATATTTTTATTTGGAATGTGGGGGAAATGTTGTCAGTAGTTTATAGACTCAAAAATGTTCCTTTTGCCTAAACACATACCCAGTAGTAGTAAAAAAGTAGTAGAAAAGTAGTAAAATCAGAAAAACTGATAATTTTGCAGGGGTCTCTTATTTTTTTCATATCGTCTGCCCGTATCCAAGCAAAAAAACCAAAACAAAACAAATAAACATAGGCAAGATTTTTAGTTAAAGGTGCATTGTGTAACTTTTCTGGTAGACAGTATGGTAAACCTTTCTATCTACCAAACCAGACCAAGTTACAGGTCAGATCTGTGGAGTGTATGGTTTTCTAGGTATTTTTGAACTGTAACACCAACTGTAATGTAATAAATGTAAGGTAGAGCTGTTTAATGTCATATTGTGGAACATTCCGGGCACTTTTAAATCTCTGTTTTGTGAGATACCTAGGAGATGGTTTGCCATGTGCGGCCGTCTCCATGAGCAACCCCAAGCCCCGCCCACTCCTTACAAAACTGCACTCGTGGTCCCTCCCCTTTCTTTGTGAATATTCATGAGCCATAAACTGAGGCATCGTATAATAAAAACGCCACAGGGAAAAGGAGAGACACTTTTGAATGCCAAATCCCCGAGCACCCAAGGGTGTCTCAGCCGTTAGCCTCATTGTCCTATAACCGACTTTTCTCCACCTGACATGGATTGGCCTGAACCTGGGCTGAACTTAAATGGATCAAAGAATGCCTGTTCACGCATGAAATCAGAAGGATCACTGCACAACGCTGAAGTTCAGAGAAAGCGTGTACAGATTTGTTGCTTTTGAAAAGTTATAAACGGAGAAGCGTGCACGATTTCTCATTCCTGTTGCCGTTACACTCGCAATATCTGTTTAAGATAGGAGGATTCTGGATTTCACAGCATTAACGTTTGAGAAAAGACTGAAATGTGAACTGATAAACTCATAGAAAAATCCCATGAATGTTAAAGGTGCATTGTGTATTTTTTTTGGTGGAGGGTACGCTACCTAATCTTCCTACCCGTTTGTCTCTAGGTAAATTATTTCTTTGCTGGGAATGGTCTCCCGGATGGCATTACAGTTGTTTATCTCCATGGAGAAACGTAGGTGACACCACAAGGCCAGATTACTGGTCAGATCTGTGGAGAAGCGAGCCCACTCACAGTAATAATGCATGCAATAAAATCAAAGATAGATAGATATTTAACATATGCTGAATGCCAAACTGTGGAATATTCCAGGCAGAGCAATTACATCTCCATGGAGACAAGCATGTATCCTACCCTTAACCTGAAAGTTACGCAGTGCATCTTTAATACAGGACTAAACTACAGTACAGGAACTTTTTTTTTTTGCAGAGGACATTCTATTATCTTAATAACTGCAGAATTTTCCATTTGATAATTGCGTCAACGCGAGTTTCATTTTCGATTCAATTAGGATATAATGTAGCATAGATGATGGGAGTTGCAATGCTAATATTGAGTAGTAATTATAAAAATATGCCGCCTTACATCAGATGCATAAAAGGGATCTCCATTGAAAAGTTTTCACTGGGTTAATGGTTGCCAGTCATGCAAAAACAAGCTCACTAGTGATGAAAAATAATAAATAAAATGTAACGATAAAATAATGATGACAAACTAAAAGCAAAAACTTTGCTACAGTTTAAATGTGAATTTGATGTGACCATGATTTGCGGCCTTGCCTCATGTACTATATCTGCCGCAGACCCATTAATTCTCCAAACACTTAACTACTAATGCAATGTTTATTTAAAAACAGTCCAATGGAAATGCCATATCCGAGTCCGGCCATGCTTGCAAACCCCCCTCACAGTTCACGCGCTCAAAATCCATCCATCATGCGGGTCGTTAATAATAATTGAAAACTGTTACCGCGGTAACTGAGCTGAACCATTGCTAATAGCTTATTGAGCGCTTAATTGTGAGTGTGTAAAGACCCGCAATAGGAAGAAACAGCTTTGCGACTGCCGCTTGAGAAATACAGCAAAGACTTGGCCACATCTGTTGGCTACATCTGCAAAATAATATTACGCAAATGACTCAGGACAAGCTAAGTACACACGTTATGATAATCGATCAAAGCGCTGTGACATCAATCCATTTTTGTTGTTCTATAATAAAGTTTTGGTTAGTTTTATCGCCGTTAATTTAATGTACCATCTGCAAAAACAATCCCCGACGGATCAGGCGAAGTTCTTCATCTTAATTTTAAACACAAACTGCAATTTAGTGTGTAACCTGCATCTTTTAAATGGCAATAACAACGTGTTTACCGGGCGAGGTGTCTCCGAGGACAATTAGCATGCGGCGTCCTCCAACAGGGATTAATTTTGCTAGTCGAATATCGCTACGGCAACTAATCCTTGGGAGTTTCCAGTCCCCCCCCCAGAGGGAAAAGCATAATGACTTGGGTAATTCCTCACATTACCAAAGAGAACATTTGATAACGTAAGATAACAAGCAGTTGTCTGACTCTCGACTGGGCGATGAGAGCGTCATTAGAGGCTGGCAGGATTTAGAAAGGAAAAAAAAAAACGATCCCTGGGTTACAGAGTGAGGAACGGTCTTAAAGGTGCATTGTGAAACTTTTCTGCTTGTCTCCATGGATATATTTTGCCTTGATTATTCCAACTTATTATGGAAATGAACTTCATAGTGGAAACAGTGGAATTCATGTTTTTATGGCGTTTCAGAGCTATAAAACACCTGTAAGGGAGATACTAGGTTTAAAGGTGCACTGTGTAACTTTTCCGTTAGGAGTCCGTCACCTTCTTGTTTCTATGGAGATGCCATTGCTCCGCTAGGAATGTTCCACGGCATGACATTAAACAGCTCTTCCTTACATTTACTCAGTTACATGTGGTTTTATAGCTCACAAATACCTAGAAAAACAGGCGTTCTGACTGTGAGCGGGGCCGCCTCTCCACAGATCTGACCTGTAACTTGATCTGGTTTGGTTTCCATGAAGATAGAAAGGTTCATTACGATACTGTGAAACATTCCAGACAAAGTATTAAGATCTCCATGCAGACAAGCAAGTAGCAGACCCTCCACCTTAGAAGTTACGCAGTGCACTTTTAACCACTGCAATAGAGATTTACAAGAATTATGAGGGGAAAAAAAACATCTAATGGTGATTTTTCTAGTGATCTTGTATAGCGATTACATTTGTAAGCTATTCTCAAAAGGATTCTGTTCGGAGTGCACATTGTAAACAACTCCAGGTACATTACCATTTGAGAGAAGACTGAAATATGAACTGATAAACTAATAAAAGAATGCATTTGAGTCTGTAAAGGTCTAAACTACAGGTATAATGAGATTTCTTTCATGAAAAAACAATGCGATATTTTGCAAAGAGAACATTTGATAACAGACGAGAACAGGCATAGATCTGGGTCTGAACTGGGCGATGAGGATTTTAGTGTTGGCAGGATTTAGTGGTGGTGAGGAAGAGACTCCCTTAAAGTTTCAACAACCAAAAATGAAGAGAAGACAGTGCTTTATGCAGCATTAAGTGTTTTTTAAAGCACATTCTCAATTTTACCTTTTCATTTAAAGCACCTCTGTGTGACTTACTGTAGTTAAAATTGGAACATTCTCCATGGAAATTGATCCAGTTAGATGCTATTCCAGAAGAGTTTTCATGGTAAAAGCAGGTGGAGGTCTTCCTCAAGACCAAGTAAGAATCAGGTTTGAGATGCAAGATGCAGTTCACAGTAAGAATGTTAAGTTTTTTTATTTTTTATAAGCACATTTAGCAGATTTTTTTTTTTTTTTTTGGTCTAAGAAACTCCCACAAAATCATACATTCAAATTTCCTGGCTTCTTCCATTGAGCCACAAGGACAACTGACCTTGTAAAACCAGGCTTTGAGGGGTTAAACTTCCCAATTGCCCCACCCTCACCCTGCTTCTGCCTCTCTCCATCTATGCCCAAATATACCCACTACCCCACAGAGACTTCCCAGTGCTTCCAAGTCCAAGACTGGGAGCGAGAGGTGCCATCTTGTGCTTCGTCTGGTGCTGATCGGAGCGGTTGGCAGCCCCGTGGCCCGTGGTCTTATCTCAGTTCCTGTTGGCATCATTCTGTCAGGATTGGCACCGGTGGCTGCTTGGCATTTGTCTCTGTTTGCTCTATATAACGTCTCTTTGTCCGAGGCAGCTGTCCAAAAAGTGTATTAGCGGACTTATGTTAAAGTCCACAAATGTTAGCAGACACGCTAGAACTTTTTAATGGATTAAGTGGTGTTAGCGTGGAAGTCGAGGTCTGTGTGTAAGTAGGGCTGCTGAAGATTTCTAAATAAAAACGGACGAGCAATAGCAGATTTTTTTTTCCTTTGCACTAGAACAAAATACGTCACCTTCGCTAATTCTAAGCTATAACACATACTGACACTTAATTCACACCCTGTCAGCCACTAAAATCATATGAGTCTTTGTCTGTCACCTGCTTACTAAGATACTGGTTTGTGTGAAATGTTCCACAGTATAGCATTAAAATAAATCCTCTTGCATTTACTTTGCTTTTTTATCGGTAGAAAAATACCTTGAAAAACATGCTTATACTGTACTGTGTGTGAAGACGCCTCTTCACAGATCTGAGCTGTAACTTCACAGGTGGCTTAAGCTCATTATCTGAGCAAGATAAATTTAATGATATACTTTGGAACTTTTTGGTACAACATCTTAATGGAGGCAAGCAGGTGGCTGACTATCCACTGTAAACGTTACATTGTGCAAATTTAAAATGACTTTGGAGTCAAACTGCAGTGAAAGTAATACAAAATCAACACATAATGTCATGGTTGTTTTAAAATGATTCTTTCCTAATAATCAGGACTCCAATACAGGGGGTCCTCGGGTTACGACGTTCTTAAAACCCGAATTTCGTCGTAAGTCGGATTTTGCCTTTGATCTTCCAACCAAAGCACCAATAACCTTTCCATCTCAATAATTAGACCACTACGCTGCTTGGTTATCACTGCCGCTTTCATAGGAGCAGATCAGAGCCCACAACAGGTACTTCCGCCCACATTGGGCACGCACACGAGGCTGTCTTCTTCTCCCTACAACCACAACAGAGCGTATTCTTCCGCCGTGCGCCGTTCGCGTTTGTTTACATCTCTTACCACGCTAAACCGCGTAAGATGGAATGACGCGTAATATATATATATATTTTTTTAATGGGGGCGCGTTTGTAACCACGAAACGTCGTAGCCCGAGACCGTCGTAACCCGAGGACCCCCTGTACTTGTATCTGATACTGATAAAAATTGGCTGGATCGGATATCGTCCTCCAAATATCGGTTCACCTGACTGAAGAAATAAATTTATGTGATAAGACGATTTACTGATCGTACTCGGTCTAGAAAGTCTTGGCTCTTTTTAACTGTTTGAACTTTTATTTATAAAAAGAAGTTCTCTAGTTACATTTGATATAGTTATATTTGATGAGTGAGCTACTACTACTGTACCCCAAACAATTTCCCTTGTGGATCAATAAAGTTTGTCTGAGTCTAAGTTACATGAGGGATAAAAAACAGTTAAACATATGGATCGGTTTTGTCTTAATTAATTTTTGTTTTAAGAAAAAGTTGCTGTAAATGAAAATGTTTCAGTCTCTGCGCTGGTATCCAGATTCTCAAACCCATAGTATTGTAATAGTTATCGTAACCAAAAAAGCTGCATCGGTGCATCTTTACAAACACAGATTCAGTCCCAACACCGGGACATACATTGTGTATGTATGTGGAATATCGCCTCCTGAAGGAGCAGCAAACTAAGAGAGGAACAAATAGATGACACGATCAGACACTTGGCAGAGTGTTATCACAGAGAAGAGACAGCAGCCCTTTGAACAGGAAACACGACCTAGCACAACCTCACAAAGCCCAATATTACATCTCCTCAAAAAGCCCGCACGATCTTATCTACAGAAACCCACCAGCATGGCAATATCCCCAAGAGTGCTGCAAATATTACCAAAAATGTGTCCTTGGTTTCCAAAGCGACAAGCATGAATTAGAAATAAGTAAAAAAAAAGTTTTGGGATCTGAAAAGCTTTGAAGTGCGTATGACAGGTCTTCATGAAGTCAAAAAGGTCAAATGCCATACTGTAAAATATTCCAAACAAAGCAATAATACTGCATCTCCACGGAGAAAAGCATTTGATGGACCCTCCACCAGAAAAGTTACACATGTTGCTGATAGGTGTTACACACAGTAGGAAGTGTGACATTTCCAGTAACGCAAGTCTATTCTCTGCACGATCTCAACGCCTGCAGTAATTCTCCTCGTTTTTCTTCTTGAATCTCAAATACCTGCAGGCTTATGACGTTGAGAGCGGGTGTGAGGTGAAAGGTAACTCTTCTCATCGTTTGGAATTTCCAGCAAAGATGACGAATGCGTTTGATGGATCGCATTCCATTGAAAATAGATATCGAATGATTCATTGGTTCATTTTGGTGTCTTCTTTGTATTTTAAAGACAACGATATACATGTTGCTTCCATACTTGCATGGACTAGTATGGCTATATTTGATATCTTAACACATACTAGCCCCAAACAAAGATTTACAACCTAAAAGTTTTACGCCTGGAAATGTTATTGTTTGATTGGAAAGTTTCACAGTATGCCATTAAACATTATTTATCTTGTTTCTAATCAATTACAGGTTACAGTTATGCCTTGAAATTACGCATTCTTACTGTGAGCGGGGTCGCCTTTCCACAGATTTCACCTGTAACTTGGTCTGGTGGTGTTACCTGCTTGTCTCCATGGAGAAATACAAGTTTATATTCCCATACTGTTACCTGGCCAGCCAAATGATATCTCTCTGTATTTCCTATACACCGCGATACCATTTGGACACCCTCCATCCACCCTCGCTCCTCCGGTTACAAACCGACTCCGCGATTCTGATTCGTTCAAAGATGGTGACGTCAGTGCCCCCGCCTTTGCCCGCAAAGTCACTCTTAGGCAGCGGAAGTTCCGCCTCAGTTTTGAATCAAGATGGCGCAATCTCTGATTGGTTCACTTAGCTGTCTGTCTATGCGCAACTGCAGCGCATTTTGGACCAAGCGTTACCAGACTCACTCGCTGGTACAGCGATGAGTCATGGATTCTTCCAGGCAAACCATACTGTGGAACATTTGTCGCAAAGGTATAACATCTCCATTAAAACAAATAGATGACAGACCCAAACGGAAAATATTCTGTTCCACCTCATGATGTGGTAATGCAGGAAGTGCTCCACTATGTTTTTAAACCCCACACATCTTCACTAGAATCATTTGGATGATTTCAGCTCTGGAATTGCTAATCTCTGCAGAACTAAAGGTAAAAGGTCGCTGTTAAATTGAAAACTACCACTTCATAACATCACAAGGCAGAACGGGGAATTTTGAGCTCTGGAGAAGTAGACTAAAAATAAAAGATTACTCAAACGTAAATGACACAAAACACAACTCTGGATACGTTTTTGATGAGGTAACAACATTATAACATGGCGTAAAGCTCAAGAGAGTAAATTTCTCGTAATATAAGACTTTTAAAGGCTGTAATGAGCTGGATAGAGTTTCAAAACCACTGCTTCCTCACACGAAAGGATATACAAGTGTTTTTCAGCTGGTCTGTGTTTGTGCTATAAAGAATTCCTGGAATGGTTTCTGGTTTTTATAGGCCTGGCTGTATTAGAAGAGGCCGGACAGAAGCCAAGGATCAGAGGACGTGCTTAAATTCAAAAATCTGGTGTCAGGCGCTGTCACAGAGGGATGTTGATATAAATTGGTAGATAATAGCTTTTTGTAGGGGTTTACTTGTATTTAAAATCATGTCCATGGTGATTTCAGTCAGTTTATTCACAGTCTCATCCAAGTTAGAGCAGCTCTTTTGAAGAGTTCGCCTTCTGCTCCTGTCAAAACAAACCTAATAGAAGACACTTTTTAATTGGCCTTCCTTGCATTTCATTAAAGTCCTTAAGAGCAGAGGATCTAAGAGGTGTCGTGGCTTGACAATGCTTTGTTGTATTTTTTCAAGGACGAACACCTGTTACTGGAAATTAGCCAACTTAACTATCCCTCCATCTTAGGAAAGTAGGGCTAAAGAAATACTTGTTCAAAGATATGTTCTGCAGATCGATTGGCTGACTAAAATGAGGCGTGGCAAAAGCTCTCAAAAACGATTACGTAGTATCTGACCCAAATTGGGCTATTTACGCAGAGAATAATCTTCAGTTAAGTCACTTGCTTTTGTTCTCGTTTCTGCTGTTGTCCCATATAAATCCTTAGAATCTACACAAAGTTAGTAATCTACTAACACAAATCAGCCCTACAAGAAAGTAATTCTGATTTTTTTTTAAAAAACTCCATACACCTCTACTAGAATAATTTGTGTGATTGTGATCTCTACTGAGCCAAAGGTAAAAGGCAGCTCTTAAAGGGATATGCCACCCCCAGGTCAAATTTGGGCATCTCCCCACAGTCTAGAGACTAAAATAAGTGGTGGAAAGCGTTTTCCTGCTCACCCAGCCATTGTCCGAGTCTGTCGCCACTGACCGCCGCGGTACCTGGTGCTCCTCCGCCTTAGACTGGAGTCTAACGTAGCCAGAGAAAGATTTCGGCCAAAAGGAATTAATTTGCTCGATGCGTTTCCCAATTACTTTGTGTGTAGTGCGCATTCATATCGAGTGCAAATAAATGTGCAAATCAACACGGAGAGCTTGCCTTGGTCATTTTGGGTGGGAACTATTTTCCAGTGCGTAAGAATACAGCCGTATCACGCAGCACGCTGCCAGGGGAATCCCTGTTACGCACCGGGAAGGGAGTTCCCCTGTTGCACAACGTGGTGCGTGATACGGCTGTATTCTTACGCACTGGAAAATAGTTCCCACCCAAAATGACCAAGGCAAGCTCTCCGTGTTGATTTGCACATTTATTTGCACTCGATATGAATGCGCACTACACATAAAGTAATTGGGAAACGCATCGAGCAAATTAATTCCTTTTGGCCGAAATCTTTCTCTGGCTACGTTAGACTCCAGTCTAAGGCGGAGGAGCACCAGATACCGCGGCGGTCAGTGGCGACAGACTCGGACAATGGCTGGGTGAGCAGGAAAACGCTTTCCACCACTTATTTTAGTCTCTGGACTGTGGGGAGATGCCCAAATTTGACCTGGGGGTGGCATATCCCTTTAACTTGAAAACTACCGCTTCGTAACATAAGATGGGACAGAGCATTTTGAGCTTTGGAGATGTAGACAGACTAATAATAAAGAGTTACTCAAACAAATCTTAAGGCTGCGTCCCATTACTCTGTCTTACCCCTTGCCCTTCCCCTTCCCCTTTAGCTACGTCTTTGTCTTGCCCCTCGATACTGAGCTGAGAGGGCTCGGGGTTCAAATGTTCCCCTAAGAAATGGGACACCACTCGATTACCGTTTGCGTCATCATCCCTTGCCTCTACTTGGCTTCTACGTCTACAGAGGCGACAACAATTGACGCAAACAAACGTAAACAAATGTCAAGGATTATCGGGTACCTCAGCTCGACAAAAAAAATAGCTTGTTTATACATGAAAGTTCGATGAAAACGATAACGTCGGCTAAACAGACATCACTACAATTAAAACCGCAACAGTTCACTAAAAGTAATGCAGAACATAAGCGTCATAATTGTAAACCATGCTAAACTGTTAATCGATAATTACAACTGCTGAAAATACATTTCTGAGACTACTTGGCTGGTCGATGTGACGCTGCCATCCTGATCCCAAAACCTGCCTGAGCTTGTAGGTGTACCCCTTCGTTCCAAGTCTGGTCGAGAGCTTACTTCGTTTCAAGGGGTATGTAGTCTTCGGTCGTGGCCCTCGCCCCTGATCAAAATCAGAATCGGGACACCCCTTGCCCTCACATGAACGCGCAAAACCAAGGGGTAGGGGTAAGACGAAGGGGTAAGACAGAGAAATGGGACGCAGCCTTAATCAAGAAAGTGGATCTGTTTTCCTGTTTATTGGCAACACCTGCTATCTGCTACTGCTAACCCATCATCTATCTACATTAACAGGGTCCTGAGTATCAAAGACCAGGAAGCACAATGACCACAGAAAGCCGAGAGGGGAGGGACGGGGTGCAGAGAGGGCCGGGTGCAGAGAGGGGTGGGTGAGGGGGCTTAAGGGTGCCAGCTGCCACGGCGATGCGACAGCAAGGTCAGAGGTGTGGTCTATAGCTAACACGGGTTGATGACGGTAATGACAAGAAGGTCAGCTGAAGTCACTTTGTGTGTTTAAGAGCACCTGCATTTTTACAACATGATAAATGGAGTTATAAAGCTCAATGATACATATCTAAAAGCAATTTGTCTGACAATCCTGCAAAAATTTAACTATTACAAATGAACTATCATTCATTCGCTTTTTCCAAGTTCGGGTCACGGGGGCAGCAGTCCAAACAGATCTGCCGCCCAGATCTCAATGCACCAGCCCCCATGGATCCTCCTGCGGGTGGTGGGTCCACAGGAGGACAGCCACACATCGCTTGATGCAACCGGCCTTGATGTACTTCTGCCATGTGGGCTCTCTACCAGTGTAAGCAGAAACCGGGGGCAAGGTGGGGTTAAGTGTCTTGCCCAAGGACACAATGGCAGCATTCATCTGTGGGAGCTGGAATCGTACCGCCAACCCTTAGATCAGTGGACAAACGCTCTACCAACTGAGACGCTCTACCAACTGAGCTACTATGCAACTTTATTGTTATTATTTTGCCTGCGATGTTCAACAGTATAACATTAAACTTATCTATCTCTATGGAAACAAGCAAGTAATGGAAATAAGACCAAGTTACTGGTCTGATCTATGGGGAAATGGCTCTCCAATGCATGTTTTTCTGAGATATTTTTAAGCAATAACTGGATAAATGCAAGAAAGGTGACTTCAATGACTAGCAAAGCAATCACATTTTCATGGAGACAAGCAGATGGAAGACCCTTCACCAGAAAAGTTACATATTGCGCGTTTAAATGGCAAACTAATAGGGAGTTAATACATTTGTAGAGGTCCAACTTCATTGCCTGGAAGAATCCATGACTCATCGCTGTACCAGCGAGTGAGTCTGGTAACGCTTGGTCCAAAATGCGCTGCGGTTGCGCTTAGACAGACAGCTAAGTGAACCAATCAGAGATTGCGCCATCTTGATTCAGAACTGAGGCGGAACTTCCGCTGCCTAAGAGTGACTTTGCGGGCAAAGGCGGGGGCACTGACGTCACCATCTTTGAACGAATCAGAATCGCGGAGTCCGTTTGTAACCGGAGGAGCGAGGGTGGATGGAGGGTGTCCAAATGGTATCGCGGTGTATAGGAAATACAGAGAGATATCATTTGGCTGGCCAGGTAACCAACTTCATGGGTTTTATGAAAAATATCTTCTAAATTGTGATTGCGATAAGGCTAATTTTGCATGTAATATTAAAACAATCCATAGCATAATTCTGTCTGCCATTGCGTCAACCACAAATATCCCAAAAGTCCTCAAACACGCCAAACCAAGCCTCTTTCACTTACTTGCCACCTCCAGCGATGCGTTACGACTGACGGCCTCGCCCAGGTAGTTCCTCGCCACGCACACGTACACGCCTTCGTCCGGCTTGCTCCTCCGCCCGTGCACGATCCTCAAGAAGAAGAGCGCCCCGCTGGGTAGAAGCATGCGGTGAGATCGGGGGTCCTCTCTGTCGGTATCTACACGTTCGCCGTCTTTGTACCACTCTATAATCGGCGTGGGTCTCCCCTCTGCTTTACAGTTCAGAGTGGCCGGTTCACCTTTGGATACGATCAGGTCCGACGGGTGTTCCACGATGCGGGGAGCGGAGTCTTCAAGCCTGTGTCTGGTGCCTAGAAAAGAGAAGACCAAAAATATGTAAAAAATATATATATACAATTGAAATTTATCTGTATTGTGACTGCGTTTATGGTTATTTGGAT
The DNA here is from genome assembly GCA_036785185.1 of Paratrypauchen microcephalus. NCBI lineage: Eukaryota > Metazoa > Chordata > Actinopteri > Gobiiformes > Gobiidae > Paratrypauchen > Paratrypauchen microcephalus. The sequence continues at coordinate 781,075 of JAVJIX010000160.1, forward strand.
TCTGTTCAACGTTCACATGTTAATTTTCCAGAAGAATTGACAAAAAGAATTATGAACTGAGAAACTAATACAAGAATCACATTTGAGGACATGTATAGATCTAAACTGCAGGGATAGCAGTTTTTATGCAGAATGAGACAAGATTTGCTAATTGTGTCCTTTCAAATTCAATCACTAATTGTTGTTTTGTAAATTGAAAAACGTTAACGTTGGAAGATATTTAGCAATAACCTGCCAACTTATAGTCTTTAAAAGAACCAAAGATTATGAAAAATTGTTTTGAAATTATGGAAATACAAGTTTTAACCTAGGCTACTCTTGTCAAAATATTCTACACAATACCAGAAAATGTATAGAAATATACTTATTAAGTGTTTCCTGTATTCTACCCATTCAAAACAGCAAGAGCAGAGTAGTAACTGAACTAACTGAAATGTCAATGTAGTTTTAAAAGTACATTCAAATGACAACACAGTTTCATAAGTATCCATTAACACGTAAATAAAAAAAATGACAAATTTTGCAAAAACAACTATAGAAGCAATTATATATATTTGCTATACGGTGTACAGCTTTGGTGATTTAAATGCTCAGGGGGGATAAAACTCGTCACCACCTGTAGTGTGAACTGTAACAAAGCGATTCATTAAGTCTGCCCCCCTGACTGTGAATATCAAGCAACACAACATGGTCGCATTTGTGTAGGAAGAGACTCGCAGAGGGGAAAAAAAACAAAACAACTGATTGCACAATCCTCCTCTGAATATCAAGAGTGGGCGCTACTTCTAAGAGCAAATTCGCTTGGCCTTTTCGAAACCTCAAGAAGGAATAAAATATATGCATTGTTATTTCCAGCCAAATTTGCATATAGCACGGTACAATTTTATGTGTAAATAAAAAGCACCAAGGCACAGATTTTACGGTCATAAAAACCTGAAAAACAAAACTTAATTTTAAACTGTTTGCAGTGGTCCAAAGTTAATCCTATTAATTATCCATTACAATGAGTGTATAAGCGCGTTTCGCAATTTCCATAGACCAGAGCAGGGTTTTGCCTTTATGGTAATGCTAACAACAACTAGCATATTAGTGGGCAATTCCTGATTGCCAGATGCAGACAGTACTCAGTGGACTTAATATATCTGTAGGCAGGTCTATTTTTTCTCAAATATATAGGGGGAAAAATCAGATAAAGGCCATGTTGGGAATGTAAATATGGTGTATTTTTTGTGTAAAGCATAATTCTAAGTTGTAAATTAATTTAGCTGATGTTTCTCTTCACTAAAATGTCCACTGTTGTTCTTATAAAAACTGATTGAACCAAATAAATTAAGACAGCAATGAAAGAGGACAGAGACAGAGACAGAGACGGGCACAAGGTAATTCCCACAGGTTTCAGGTCCTGCCTTGAACCTGCCTTGAAATTGCTTTTGCCCCCCCCTTCTTTCTATTCCATTTCTGCCTTCACTTTGAATGACAGTGTGTTGGTAGTACAATTATGTATGAATAGCAATAACACAAATTCAAACACCACCAGAAACACTGAAAATGTCTCCCTGGAGAGAAGACAAGAGCATAGCAACAAGAGGGATGGCATGTAGGGCTGCAAAACTAAACACAACTGAATCGAAATTTGAATGGATGCAATTAGCAAATCACAAGTACCATAATTTCCTCCACAAGCAACTAAATATCCTTCCTTATTCTGCATAAAAACTGCTAACCTTGTATTTTAGATCTAAACAAACATGCTCTGAAAGGTGATCAGTTTGCCAGTTCATATTTCAGTTTTTGTCAAATCATCCGGATGCATTTAAAATGTGATCTCTGAAAAGAATCTATTTTGATAACATCAGCCCTGGAATAGCGCTCATCAACCACACTGTTAGGATCTCTATTTCCTGTCCAATTTTATATCTATAGTTTTATAGTCATGCTAAAAAGAATAATACATTTTATTTATATAGCGCCTTTCAGGACAGAACACACATTAAAACAGTCAAAATGATAAACACAAAATAAATATTTAAAAGATAAGGCATTCAACAGAGAGTTGCGGGTAGATCTTGAATGTTAACAACTATACAAATAAAATGGCAAAAGGAGAAATTCAATTTGTCAACTGGACAAAAGTTTATTTGGTTGAATACGTTTCGCAGCTCATCCAAGCTCCTTCTTCAGTTCTGGTCAGACACTGCCTATATCTGCCTACTTGTTTACAGTTTCTGTTAGTTAGGTAAGCCTATTAAATAAGCAGTGAGAGTGGAATGTGGGGTCTTGTTAGCAGAACCATTCAGGACCATAATGGGTTCTTTTCTCTGGCAGGTGGAGATGTACGGCAGACGAAGGTCCACTCTGGCTCTCACGTCAGTGTTGGTACATCCTCTTGTGAAGTGGCTTTTTTGTTTCTCCAGTGTAGCACTCACTGCAGTCTTCACTAGACTGAATGGAGTAGACCACATTTCTTTGTGGCTCGGTGTTTTGTCCTTTGGATGGACCAGTTTCTGTCTTAAAATGTTTGTGGGTTTGAAATAGACTGGGTTCAGTTGACAAATTGAATTTCTCCTTTTGCCATAGATTCTACCTGGACAACTGAGGGAATGAGGGAACACTTCACTGGAAGATGATCTTATTCTTTATTATCATATTCTATATTATATATTATTCAATTTCAATTTGTAAATTCCCTATAGATTAAAAAAACAAACATCTTTAATCTTTTGCTTACAAAGTAATGACTAGCTTGACAAGGCTTTTAAAAAGGTATTGGTTTGTTTCAGTGCCAACGCTAATTCTAATTTTAAGGCATAACAATAATAATAAGTATTAAAATAATCCCCCAAATTGAAGTAGTCTACATTTAAAAACAATCACGCAGTCTTCACTTTAATAAAATCTTAATAGGCTGTTTACTTTATATTTTATGACTGGGACACAGTGAGCTAGATAGCGTGTCTTTATTGCATTAAACGTAAATGGAAGCTGTTAATTTGAAATATAAAACATAAATCACTAATCTTTTTCCTGGGATCTTGTTGCCCGCATGTCTCCACAGACCACAGTTACTTTCTGTTCTCCCGTGGCTTATGTCGTCATCTGTCACTGTCCTGCTATAGTGGACTTCTAATACACTGGAGAGTTCGGACAGCGCTTAAAGAGTCACTACCAACTTTTTCAAGCACTAGCCAGCTACTTGATGGATGAATCGCCTATAGTGCCAGACATGCGTTTCTCAAACTGTGAGACTGGTTCCAATGTGGGATGAAAAAGTTTAAAGTTCATGTATGATTTGATTTAGTCCAGGTTTAGATCTAGTTTAGCTCTGTTTCTAGTTTAGCTCTGTTTGTTACTGTTACTCATTACCATATTTTTCCCTGGATTAGTCAAAAAAGTATGCTAATTTTATTGAATTATGGTTATGCTTTTAACAAGATAAGAAGGTAAACATGTGGACAGGCTACATTTATATGATGATGGTCTGAACAGAAGGCGCAAAAGTGGCGTCGCGTCTTTTTATTCCATGTTTAGACGAGCGTTTTCGGGAGGAAATCTGAGTGCATACGGTGACGCAAGAGTGTGTAGAATTTGATTGGGTATGCATGCCAGGCGGCTAGGTGGTGCTGTGATACATTATCACTATGTCCGTGCATGCTTAGAATCTTCCTTCTTCTCATCTGTGCCGCGAAAAGCAAAACAAAACCTGGCTACCGGTAGCAAAAAAAAATTTGTGTGGTCAGACGAAGAAGTTCAACTATTGCTTCAGACCACGTTAGACTACAAAGCAACGAAGGCGCAACAAGGTGTGGACTGGGAGTCCTGCCGAACAAAGTACACTGATATATGGACCGATGTGACGTAAACGCGTACGCGACGTCAGCAGATTTGACCAGAGTTTTGCGTCTTGAGCAGTGTAGATGAAAACGCTACGGCAAAGCGTATTCAAGTTTTCCACTTTGGAGGGTGGTTTCATTTTTTGCGTTTTAAAACCCCCAAAACGCCGTCACCGTCTAAACAAAAGGCACTTCTGATTAAATATTTTGTCGTTTTTACCCGTAAGCGTTCTCGTGTAAACAGGCCCTAAAACTATAAAATATTCTGCTTTTAATTTTCAGTAAGAAACACTCCAATTAGCTACTACTTTTGATTATGTTTTTAAGTTTTTTTAATGTTCCACAGTATGAGACGTTTTCAGAACAGGATATTTCATTGTTTTCTGGACAAATATGGATATATTTATGCCATATTGTGGAACATTCCACACTCAGCTATACCATCTCATTGATAATAAGCACGCAACAGGCTCAACGCCAGAAAAGTTACATTTTACACTTTTAAATATCTTCCTTTTATGGTTTTCAATTCATGGTACTTTTTGAAGACTTAAGAAAAGTCTTGGAGGTTACATAAATAAACTTTGATGTTCTGTCAGTATTTTAATATTTGGCTATAAAATCTAAGGGTTCCACTTCAAAGGCAGAATTATAAATATCCCTTTAGCTACGTTTATCTTTCGTTTTCATAAAATAATCCTGACATTTGTTGCTCTTTGCCATGATGTTCTTTCTTCAACCTTTGACGCATTTGAAAACAGTAAAAGCGTTCGTTATAGGGGCTGGTAAGATTATCCTATGAGGGAGTTTAGAATTTGCCAAAAGGAACTATAAGATGACAGCAAAAATCTGCCTCTTTTGCAGTAAATGTTATCAGGATCATCTAAAGAGGAGGTAGTTGGAATGAGACCAGTGATCTCGAATAGTCAAACGCAGGCCTAGTACAAGTACAATTTCATAATTTTTCTTGCTTGAATGAAAGAAGTTCAAAGGCCCCTCTATGTAGCATTAGCTATCCCAAATTCCTGCTCCCAAAAGTGACAAATCCTCTGTTGGAATGGGGGATTAAAGTCCATTTGAAAGGTTAAACTTCATGTCACTAAAATATATCATAATATTACATAATTAAATTTAAGGTTTTACTGAAATATTGCCTTTTCCCCCAAAGTTTTAGTTGCACATAGGTAGCAGATGCATGTGTAAAGGTAATTCCATGATTTATCTAGCAACTATCATGTTAACAGTGGCTGAAAACTTTAAACTGATGTTCAAGTTGTCAAGATCTTCTGGGAATGTGATGCTAACTGCAAGCACTGCTCTGTTTGAAGCTCTGTTACTCAAATTGGACTAAGGCTGCGTCTCATTTCTCTGCCTTACCCCTTCCCCTACCCCTTTATCTACATTTTTGTCTTGCCCCTCGATACCGAGCTGAGAGGGCTCGGGGTACAAATGTTCCTCTAAGAAATGGGGCGCCACTCGATTACCGTTTGCATCATCATCATCCCTTGCCTCTACCTGGCTGCTACGTCTACAGAGAGCTTACTTCGTTTCAAGGGGTATGTAGCCCTCGGTCGTGGCCCTAGCCCTAATTTATAATCGGACACCCCTTGCCCTCACATGAACATGGAAAACCAAGGGGTAGGGGTAAGACGAAGGGGGTAAGCCAGAGAAATGGGAAGCAGTCTTAATCTTATTTTAACACAATCAAACCAGAAAGAACTGACTTGGTTGGAACTACAACAGGAAAGATGATTTGTTAAAGTAATACGTTTTTCAATTAGTCACGCTCATCTTTTTGTTGAAATTCAAACATCTAAACAGGACCATGAGTGCTTTAAATCCATTTTGTGTGTTGTTGTTGTTGTTTTTTTTTTAGTTTTCAGGCCATCTTAAAACTTTTTTTGACAGAGGTTGCCAATTTGTGCATTGTGTCATAATGGTTACTCCACCATTAGAGATACATGCAGAACAACCCCAACATGATTTCACTGCAAAGTAGCAATAGTACTAGATTTCCGCACTGATAGTCTTTCTCTCAATACAATTACACCCACTAAGAGGTTGGAATGGAAGACGGGGCTGTTGAAGTTTCAGTTAGAATCTAATGGGAGCCTGGCAACAGTTCAATCCCAATCCCAGATTAGGCCGACATTTTCCTCCCAGTGCTAAAAGCAACGCAAAATGTCATCAGATCCACCTATAACAGGGAGGTCCAATCTCATTTCACTGGCTTTACCGGGAAAGAGGCCTTCTATAAGCTTCCCTTTCGCATTTCTTTCACGGAAAATCTATGCTGCTAAAACGCAAGGAAATGGTGATTGAAAGAATTAGACGCATCAGGCACTGCTAAAGGCTCCACGGGCAGAGGTTTCATCTTATTCAATTTCGGAGTAAAGAGATTTTTTAAATGCCCTATAGATCAAAAAGACATCTTTAATCTTTAATCTTTTGCTTACAAAGTACCGACTAGCTTGGAAACTCATTTCTGTTTGTTCACGCATCATCTCACAGCAACATAATTCGACTCCAGGGCTTTTCTGTGGAGTTTGCATGTTTTCCCTGTGTCTGTGTGGGGTTTCTTGAAGGTACGTTTGTCTCCATCAACTCAAAACATGCACAATGGGTCAAATGCTACAGCTATAAAAAAGGTACTCCTGATCAAGGCTAGCTCAAGATCTGATGTTGGATCTACTCCTCCTGACAGGTTGTCCCAGCAGAGTTGAAGCGAAGGACAAATTTCCCTAAAGTAAATCTTAAAGGGACACTATGCAACTTTTCTGTTAAAGGGCACGTCACCAGTTTGTCTCCATGCAGATATTATTTGTTTTTGCCTAGAATGTTTCACAGTATGGCATTAAACTTATCTATCTTGCATTTAGTCAATTAGAGGTGTTGTATCTGCTAAATAACACCTTAAAAACATACATTCTAAGTATTTCTTAGTGAGTGGGGTGGCCTTTCCACAGATCTGACCAGTAACTTGTATCAATTCAAGGACACAGACAGGTTTAATGCCATACTTGGGTACATTCCTGGCAAACATTTCCGGGGAAACAAGAAGGTGGTGCACCCTCTTCCAGAAAAGTTACATAGTGCACCTGTAACCTTATAGTAATAATTATGTAGGTCAGATCTGTGGAGAAGCAAGCCAGCACAAAAGAATGCCTGTTTTAAAGGTGTTTTACTTTTCCAGCGGGTTGTCATGGAAATGTTTGACCTCTGGTGTGGCAGTAAAGTTATGTTATGTTAAGACAAGCATATGGCATCACCAGGGTAAATTACAAGTCAGATCTGTGGAGAGGAGATTCAGCTAACAGTAAGAATACATGTTTTTTGAGGTATTTTTGAGTAATATAACACCTGTAATTGAATAAATGCTACATAGATAGATAGGTGTCTGTCAAATTAGCTCATCACACTTTAGAATATTGTAGAGTAGTAGGTTTCCCATTGAATTTCGTCTGTCAAACCGTCATTTCTTCCTTAAACTCCCTGAAGTTCACTGACCGCTAGCTAGAAAGAGCTCGAATAATGGCCTTTTAGCTCCCACACTATCTGGATCTGGTTTGTCTGAAGAGTAGGAGAAAGAGGAGACAGAGACTTTAAGAGAGGACTCATAAATTTTACAGCACACAGTTGGAATGGAGCTGGCCATGTGGAAAAGTAAAGGAAAAGAAGGAGGAGAGACCACCTTGCAGAGAGCTAAATATCAGCGAAGGGCACCCATGTGACGCCCACTAAACAGGAGCTTTTTAGGGCGATGGTGTGGAATGATCCGGGGAACATTCTCTGCTCCATTAACTTGTAGTGTCCACTGATGTACTTTATACCGAATACTACACCCAAAGTACCTAAATACAGTATTGAAAGTCCACCTTGCAATGAGTCAAGACAGGTTTTGGTAACACTTTATAACGATTACGAGTTAATGCGGCATTTTCTGATCTGTGTTATAATGTTGTTTCCTCATCAAAAATACACATTAAAGTCATGTTTTGTTTCATTCACACATGTTTAACACACAAACCCTCTTTTCTCAAACAGAAAACACTTTGTTCAGCACAAGGTATCTGTACTAAACAAAAGGTAAAAGGTAGCCGTTAACTTAAAAACTACCACTACATGACATCACAAGGTGGAATAGAGGATTTTCAGCTTTGGAGATGTAGACAGACTAATACATCAGGATTACTCAAACGTGTGAATGAAACAAAACACAACTCCAGGTATATTTTCGAGACGGTAATATTAAAGGGATAGTGCGTTTTTTTTAATTTATTTTTTTTATGTGAATCTGTATGGGTTCCCTTCTAAAAGTGTCGTCCATTAACCCTGGCTTACCACTGACAGTCTCGTCTCAGCCCAGTTCTGCTCGGGTTCTGGAGCTCACTTAAGTAGGTCCGGTAAGTTCGCGGGGAAAGTTAATAAAGCTTGTTTTTCTTCTCAAAACAACATTTGTCCAAAAAGTGATATATATTTCCGTCACAAACAGTTGGAAATGGAAAAAATCCAGCAGCCTAATTCGCATGGTGCTCTTTTCTCTCGGAGTTGTATCACTGCCCGTGTAGCCTAGCCTAGCCTGTTCACTTGTAAACATCCGGATGTCGCCGTACCGCATTCGCCGTAAACATCCGCTTACAAGTGAACAGGCTAACAGAGCTAACGTGAACGCAGTGATACGAATCTAGAGAAAATATGCGAATGCGAATTAGGCTGCTGTTTGTGACGGAAATATATATAACTTTTTGGACAAATGTTGTTTTGCGAAGAAAAAGAAGCTTTATTAACTGTCCCTGCGAACTTACCGGACCTACTTACATGGGCTCCAGAACCTGAGCGGAACCGGGCTGAGACGAGACTGTCACACTGACACTTTTAGAAGAGAACCCATACAGATTAACATTTTAAAAAAAGCACTATCCCTTTAAAACATGGCTTTAAGCTCACATGAGTCAATTTCGCGTAATATAGAGCCTTTAAAACATGGCAGTAATATCAATATCGTGCAGCCCTAATTAACAGCTACCGTATTGACCAATGAGAAAGATTACATAGTCAAATCTGTCAACTAGAACAGATGACTAGAAATATATGCTTAAGTATAGAAGACAGCTGAGATGGCTTGTCTGGAGCAGCGTGTAGAATACCAAAGCCCTCAGACCCTCTCAGGACCTATTAGCTTTAGCCTGCGGACTTGTACAGTAGGTTCTCAAAAGCAACACGCTAGCTAATGAAACCTCAGGGATGGAGAGACAGGAATCTGCGAAGTGCCAGCCAGCTTTGACAGGAGTTGCATGGGGGGATAAAACGAGAGAGAGCAAAAAAAAAAAAAGAAAAAGAGTTGGAAATGCGCGATGAGAAAGCTGTCAAGGAGAGTGATACTTTAAAAGGTGCACGATGTAACTTTCCAGCCGACTGTCATGGAGATGTAATTTCTTTTGCCTGGAGTGTGCCTGTAAAGTTGTGTATCATTATTCATTAACATATGGCGACACCAGGCTAAGTCAAAAGTCAGATCTGTGGAGAAGCGAGCCTGTTCACGGTAAGAATGCATGCTTTTCAAGGTATTTTTGAGTAATAAAGACACCTGTAATTGAATAAATGCTACATAGATAGGTGTCTGTCAAATTAGCTCATTTTTTTCATGAAATCACACTTCAGAATATTGTAGAATACGGTAGGTTTCCAATTGAATTTCATCTGTCAAACCACCTGTAATTGAATAAATCCTACATTCTAGGCTTTTCTACGCATTCGGGCTAATTCTGGCGTATTTACAAGTATATGTTCATGAATATGCATTGTCCTTTTTAAATAAAATGAAGCCAAGACAAGCTGGCAGACCCTTCAGAAAAGTTACATAATACACCTTTAACATGGAAGTAAAAGTGTGAAAAAATAGCTGCTTAGAAGTGGCATTAATGAGTATTTTAAAGAGGAAAAAAATCAACTTTTTTGCAGGTTGCAGTATACTTCGCCACTTGAAGTTTGACAGCTGCTAGCACTTTCGTTTTGAGCCCGAATGTTGCAGAGCCTTGATTTGATTTTTAATGAACTTGGATAAGTTTAGAACATCTGCTGTAAGTGCAAATGAACAGTACAAAAAGAAATTTGTTTAGTGTTTTGTTTCCATGGTAACTCAAGGGTAAACTTCTGCAGTATAAATAGCCGAACAAATGTGTTGAGATATATTTTAACTTGCACATGTAATTAATACAATATATATATATATATTTATAATGAATGAATTTTTATATGTATATACAGTAGTTTAACTAACTCAGTTTCATAAAGGGTGAAATTTAGGGGGACTTTACAGCTTGGGCGACTTTCCAGCTGATTTCCAAATAGCAAATAGTATGTATTTCATGTAAGCAAAGTTAAAGAAGACATTTTAAGCTTTTGTCTGTTATCTATCCTTATATTTTTTGGACAATTCTGATCTAAAATTGAGACATTTCCGAATCTAGATCTTGAGACAGTATTTTTTGGTGAAGAGTACTGAGCTGTAGTAGTGTATAGGTGTAATTCGATCCAAAATTCCACAAAAGTAATGAATGAATCCTAGCCACAGTTGGAAGTCTGAAGATTTAAAATATGAAAACGCACAATTTTGTGATTTATAAAAGACCACAGTAATTTCAAAACAAAACCAAAATTTGCAAGGTTACCAGACTCCCACAATGAAGTGATGGAAAGACTCCAAAAATATGCCACAATGTGAATTTTCCAATCCAGACCAATTTAACCATGAAGGAAACTTGGATAATAAAAACTTGGATTTCTGTTTCCTCCACAAGCCTAGAACATTCCACTGTATAGCATTAAACTCTACCTCCAGAGACAAGAAAAAGGCCAAAGTACAGGTCAGATCTATGGAGAGGGTAATTAAATAAATGCACATCACAAAAGTTACGCAGTGCAACTTTACAATCTTGCAAACTGCCATCTAGTCGGTGTAACTTGCAAAGATATGAGGCCGTGAAACTTGGATTTCAGTTTACTTCAGTCCCAGAATATTCCACAATATTGCATTAAACTCTTCTACCTTCAAAGAGACAAGCTACAGACGAAGTTACAGGCCAGATCTGTGGAGAGGTGACAGTAACAGATGTGTATTTAAATCATGTAAAATATGTCAATCCAATACAGTGGAGCGTTTCAGGAAAGCGTATCCAAGGAGACACTTCGCAAGTCCCAGAATATTCCACATTATAGCATTAAACTCTTCTACCTTCAAAGAGACAAGCAAAACGACTGTACCAGGCCAAGTTACAGGTCAGATCTGTGCAGAAATGACAGTAACGGTGACAGTGGAGCATTTCAAGAAAAGGTATCCATGGAGACAAGAAGGTACTGTAGCTGCAACCCACACCACAAAAGTTACGTAGTACACCTTTAAACCCTTGCTAACTGCCATTTAGTGAGTTTAACTTGCATAACTTTACTATGAGGACCAGGCCAAGGTACAGGTCAGGTCTGTGGAGAGGTGACAGTAATGAAATAAACGTAAAATAACTCAATGCCATACAGTGGAACATTTCAGGAAAACCTATCCATGGAGATAAAAGGTATAGCAGACGCCACGCCGCAAAAGTTACAGTACACCTTTAAAACCTCGCTAACTGCCATCCAACAGAAAAAATAAGTGGTGAGACCATTTCGAGAAGAAACCGCTGTCAGCCTCATTCGTACTAATTCAAAGCATACGTTTTCTGCGGCGGTGGCACAAGGCATTATGCAGATGAACTGATGGAGCCACTTGAGGTCCTCTTATAGTGTAATTATATGGTGCATGTTCCAGTGATGGAAAAAACAGCACTACGCTCAATCACCATGTCTACCTGCAGAGAGTTTAGTGTCAAAAACAGGGTTGTCAAAAGTATAGAAAATCAGATACTAATCATTAATGGGACAGAAACTAAATCCAGTAATGTTCTCAAGGTAATAAAGGAACCCAATATAAGTGGTGAGTGTTAAAAGCCATACGGTGCAACGTTTAAGCCAAAAATTTACTAAATTGAAGGCTATTATTGCTCTGAGAAACAGAGAATCATGTTGTCCTTATCATAGACTGTAAATGGACAAACAGGAAGTGAGCATGGGCACACATCTGGCTCCATAGACTCTGGCTCTAATTCACTATGTATGGAGAAAACATTACTGCTACTGTCAGGCACCTCATTTTTTTGCTAATTTTGTTCATATTAATCCACTCTACAGGATCCTGGTGTTTTTATTACACCATTTTTTTCTGTAAATCAACTCCTCTTCCTAATACGGAACTCTGCTCAAAATTCACCGTAAATTTGCAAGACGTCACACTCCCTTATTCCACTTCTTTATACAGTGTATGGTCCTTATGTGAGCAGGCTTGCCTCTCCACAAACCTGACACTTATTTGGGTTGGAGAAGGGCCTTTCATACCTGTCTTCATGGAAATGTTGGCTATAATTTTGCATAATAGGCATAAAATGTATCTATATCCATGAAGAATGTACTTTTTTAACTTCTGTTTAAATTTTACTTTTTTACTTCTGTTTATGAAATCAAGAAGGTGATGGGCGACCTTGAGAAAATTACATACTGTAGCTTTAACTGATGTTCAGCTACTATAAATGGGAGGTTTTTTTTTCTATTACAATAAACAAGTTCCCCAGCATGCTATAAAACAACTCCCAAGTCCCGCCAAAAAGATCCACCGTTGATTCCCGTCACCTCCTACCCCTGCACTCCCCGCGTAATGGTGTTATTTGCAGCTAAAACAAAAAGGCTCTTTCACCGCTAAGCTGATTTACTTCAAGGACATCAGCGAAAAACAGTTCTATATATCTTTGCCTTGACTCGCATTCAAATGTTAAAGCAATGAAGCGTGATATTTCGTCACAAGCTTTCTCTCCAGAACAGATGGAGGGAGTTAACCTTTAAAGTTCAAGATTTTGTGAATGGGCCTTAATGGGATACTTGTGCGTGATCAGGGTCTCGGTTAATGTCGGGGGGAGTTTTAAAAAGAAATGGACCGAAGGGAACGCAAAGACCACATTTTGACACTTGAATCAGCAGGGTGGTTTTATCTAGTCTTCTTCCCTCTTTCACTGTGGGATCATGGATGAGTGAAGCCTATTACGGACCTTAGGGGGTACCAGTGGACTGAAGTGCTTGGAATAAACGACTGCACAACTTCTGACTGTTTTATGTTATGTTATGATACAGATAAATCAATTGCGATGGACTACTATGACTACATGTCGCACAATATTTTGGCTGGGCGATATGACAATTTATAATTCAATTTTTATGTACTTAAAAAAATAAAAATGTATGAATATCTGAATCTTTTAAAGGTTCTATATCCTCCTGAGACCCGCCCATTCATTTGTGTCCTTTATAGTGGACATTGAGCTAACCGGTATGAACTATGGAAAAAAATAAAATAAATAAATAAAATAATAATAAATAAAATAATAATAATAATAATAAATAAAATCAATTATATATATATATATATATATACTTAAATACATAAATAAATAAATACATAAGTAAATAAATAAAAATAAATAAATAATATACAGTGAACCCTCGCTGTATCGCGGTTCACTCTTCGCGGCCTCGCTGTTTCGCGGATTTTTTTTTTTTTTTTTTTTTTTTTTATAGTGTAACTTTTTTTTACAGTGTAACATTCTGTCCTGCGCCCTGATTAGCTAAGAGACTAGACCAGGACTAAACCAGGTCTAAAGCAGGTCTAAACCAGGACTAAACCAGGTCTAAACCAGGACTAAACCAGGTCTAGACCAGGGATGGTAGGGACAGAGTCTCAGATGTCCTTCACGAGAGCGCCTGGGTGACAGGAGGTGTGGCCTTTGTTTACTTGCACGAGCCATGGAAGAGAGTGCGAGCCGGACCATGGAAGAGCCAAGAATCAACATGGAGCCAAGAATCAATCCCCCCGGACGCCGAGCCGCAGCGGGGAGGGAGCCCGCAGCGGGGGGAGGACACTCGCGCGCACAGAGGAGACAGTGGCTCTTCCCCGTGAGAGGACGAGAGGACAAACCCGACCCCGTCCTAGAGAGCTGTGGAGTATTGGCGACGCATTGATAGCGGTCTGATTTTGGAGCCGGGGTGAAATGCAACCAACTCTTGTGAGCGCAGGTTAGTGTTACCTGGTCTTGTGGTGAGGACTGGTGCTCAGAGGCGTCTGTTAGCGGTTTGGCACTGTTAGCATTGGCTTGAGTCTTGCCCAAAATGATATCCAGGTCGCTTTCCACTCGACTTTCGCACATGGCATGGATATGTGGTACCAAAACAAACACACGTGTCCGCGCGCACGTATCCGCGCACACGTGTCCGCGCGCACGTGTCCGCGTGTCACGTGCCCCCCCCCCCCACTATTAATATATTTTAATGAAAATCTACAAAAGTTTGAGTGTTTAAACAAGAGAAAAATGTTAATACCAGTCTCAGAAAGGTGTATAATGTGTCTGGTGAAGCGTTTTCAGCCTTAAAACATGTAGAATAATTGTAAAATATAAAATTGTCCTACTTCGCGGATTTCACTTATTGCGGGCTATTTCTGGAACCTAACCCCCGCGATAAACGAGGGTTCACTGTATATGTAAAAATAAAAATAATTAAATACATAAATAAATACTTAAATACATAAATAAATAGATACTTACATAAATAGATAAATAGATGAATAAATAAATAAATGAATAAGAAATACAATTTTTTTAGGCGACTGTAGAAGTTTGTCAGAAATGTTGGGTATCAAAAAAAAAAAAATGTTAGGTCGTTAACTTCACATGGATTTAACACCAAAATGTCCCTGACGTCCATTACAGAGGACATGTTACAACATTATGAATAAAAATAAAATTAACAAAATGTAAATGCTAAGGTGTTCATTTACCTCCAAATAGAAAATTAAAATAATAATACGATGAATTTAGACACACTTTTTTTCTTCGGGTCCCAGGAGGATATTATGCAAATTTGACTTTTTTGAGCTTTAAGCCATGTTAAAATGTTGTTACCTCATCAAAAACATACCCAGAGTTGTGTTTTGTTTCATTCACACATGTCTGAGTAACCCTTTAGTCTCTCTACATCTCCAAAGCTCAAAATGCTCTATTCCACCTTGTGATGTCATCAAGAGGCAGTTTTTCAGCTAACTTTTACCTTTATTTCATTAGAGACTGGCAATTCCAGGGCTGAAATCATCCAAATAATTCTACTGAAAATGTATGGAATTTATAAACACAGCTTATAGTCTCAATTCAAATTCAAGAAAACTTTCCACTTTTACACTTTACACCTTAGAGAAATCCACAACAAGCTCACAAGGTGGAACAGAGTGTTTTCTGCTTGAGAGAGTAACTCCTAACACCTAAATATGCAGGGTTTGTGAATGAAACAAAACACAACTCCGGATATGTTTTTGATGAGGAAACAACATTATAACATAGATCAGAAAATAGCACAATAGGTGCCCTTTAATCAATTCTATTTAATACCAAAAGTAGTTAAGATTCTGAATCTAATGGCTGAACTGTGCTCCAAGCCACAAGCGTTTAGCGACAGCCGTCTCTATTTTAAAGCTCCAACAATCCCCATTATAATTTGACTAATTGCAAAGCCTTACATTATATTTCTAATTATAGTTTTGTTGCTGCTCTCCAAACTGACAGCACATGGACAGTAATCTTATCCATCTCAGTTAATTAGACAATGACTCACTGCAATGAGTGGGATAAAAAGACTATCCTAACTTTCTTTAAAACTTCTGCTAACCTCAAATGCCCTCGCTGCTAAAAAGTCACAGGTCAAACAAGTTGAGAGACAAAATGGGAGACAAAACAGAGGAAATTTTTACAAACATTAGTGTAAATATGATGATTGACAGCTTTTTGTATTTAGAATAGGGCATGTAATATCACAGCATTTTATAATCCCTATAGTTTAAGTTTGATCTAGAAGACAGAATACTATGACAGGATTTGCTGTCTGTTTGTTGTAGATGTGTTGACCCGGTTTTTGGTTAATATGTAATTACTGAGCTTATCCAGATGAAGCAAAAACTGGTGCAAAGTTCAACATTTTCTGTCAGTATAAAATTTACATTGACAGAAAACGTTATACTATAAATAATCAAAACTAAAATAATTTTTACACGATAGCTTCAGAAAGTGGTGTTGAAAAGATAAATATGAGGTTAATATTATTAATATTATTATTATATTATATAAGTTTCTGGCCCCAGTCCTTGACAAATAATGAAAAGGTTCAATTTTTATAGATTTTTAAAAATAGATTTCTTTCAAAAACAGCGAATCTCCCATTGAGTTAAAAAAAAAAAAAAAAAATTATATATATATATATATATATATATATATATAAAAATGGACATGGCTAACCTGCTAGCGTTCCAAACAGGAAGTAAACATGGGGGTGCTACTGGCTCCATCGACTTGAACTTTTTTTTTTTTTTCTCTCTCTCTGAATAGTTTGTAGAGTAAATGTTATACAGCTCTGGAAAAAAATTAAGAGACCACTGCAAAATTATCAGTTTTTCTGATTTTACTACTTATAGGTATGTGTTTGAGCAAAAGGAACATTTTTGTTTGAGTCTTTAAACTACTGACAATTTTTCCCAAATTCCAAATAAAAATATTATCGTTTAGAGCATTTATGTGCAGAAAATGACAAATGGTCAAAATAACAAAAAACAAACAAACATGTTTTCAGACCTCAAACAATGCAAAGAAACAAGATCAAATTCATTTTAAAACAACATAATACTAATGTTTACACTTAAGAAGAGTTCAGAAATCAATATTTGGTGCAATACCCTTATTTTTAATCACAGCTTTCATGCGTCTATTTATTCCACTCCTGGTGCAAGAACTGAAGTAGCTCAGCTTTGTGTTTGTGTTGGAATTCAACAGACACTGGAATGGAATGGCTGTAATACATGTAGAGATGCTGATTTCAGAAAAAAAAATCCAGTGGTCTATTTTTTTTCCATAGCTGTATATTTTTAGACAATAGAATAACACAAAATAGTTATTAACATATAGTCAAATACTAGTTCTGATCTAGATTAACACTAACTGTAAAACTATCCAGAAAAAGGTCAAATTATGTGTTGTGTAGCATCATTTTATATACTTACTTTTTGACAATCCTACAAGCTATTTGCACCCAATTCCCCTTACATGCAGACACAGCAACAACAAAATCATTCAATTTCCTTTTGAGAATAGCTGACCCTGCCCATTTAAGAGCTTAGCATCAACAGCGTGGCTCAATTAAGGAGGTTGTCTCTTTCTGGTTGTTTTTGTATTCAGATGCGAACCTGCAGAGCCAGAGAGTGGGAGGAAGCACAGAAAGCACTACAGCCCAGTTCCCTTTTTCCTTCTCTCCAAAGCTGCCAATTTCACTTTGAATGTACGTTTGCAAATCAATTCCCAGCTTTAGAGCTGACGAAGCAACGGCACGGTGGAGAGGGGAAGCCGAGAGGAATTATAAACCACTTGTTGAATTGTCTTTGATCGGGGGTCTGCCAATCGGACCCCTTACTTTCTTTTTAAATTTCCAAAAGAATTTAAAGTTTAATGTTTTTTGGGGTTTTTTTTCCAAGTGAGACATTGTTAGGCTTGCAAAGGTTTACCGCCTTTTGAGAATCAGGCTAGGAAGTTTGTTTTCAAGAGCACGAGGGGGGAGTTGCCGTAAACTTGGCTTTTATAACCCGTGAAAAACAGAATTTGTTCATTTTAAACAGTTTGCACCAATCCAAAGATATTCCTCACTTACTTGGCGTATTCCGAGCATCCTAATTACTCACAGCAATCAGTTTATAAGCCAACTTTAAAGGAGAATTAACGTTTTTTTACAATCTGAGCCTTATTTTGGTAATAAAACAAGTTGTTTTACTCACCCATAGCACTTTGGTGTCATTTGGAGCACTTCCGAAGATGTTTTAGATTAGCGATCTCCGTAACGTGAGTTCTCGGGGCATATATTTGCAAACTTTAGCACTTTTCAAATCATAGAAGCTCAATGTTTTAGTCTACACTTTCGTTTGAGTCAAAAGTGGCCTGTAATCCGAGATTTATCGATAATTTACAGCTTTGCGTTTCATGTTTGGGTCCCGAGAGCTGAGAGCGAAATAAGCTGTGACTCCGCACATGCGCATTGGCCTCCTCATCTACTCGAAACTCTGGCTAAATCTCGGATTACAGGCCACTTTTGACTCAAACAAAAGCGTAGACTAAGACATTGAGCTTCTATGATTTGAAAAGTGCTAAAGTTTGTGTTATTTGGAGACCGCAAACATTTGCCCCGAGAACTCACGTTACGGAGATCGCTAATCTAAAACATCTCCGGAAATGCTCCATATGACACCAAAGTGCTATGGGTGAGTAAAACAACTTGTTTTATTACCGAAATAAGGCTCAGATTGTAAAAAAAACGTTAATTCTCCTTCAACAGAGCACAGATTTGACATCAAGGACTAGCATGCTTACTCTCAGAAGATAAAATTATTTGATGCAGACAAATAATACCATAAGAGCTGCTAATACACTACATTTGTGCTAGGCTATAGGAGAAAATAGGGTACATCCACTTCAATTTTACCCACTAAGCAAAACTCTGGATTTTAGACTTCTTCCTGCTTTACTACCAAAATTTAAACTGTGCTATTTTTTTTTTTTTAATACTTCGCCAACTTCTGATTTACAGCCTCAGACCTTGATGGTAAAATGAAAGACATTCCTCAAAGTGCCAGGCGGGGATAGTTCTTGAGAGCAATCCATGTTTTATGTCCCTCTTCCCCTGCCGTAGTGCGGAGACAATCTTTATCATATATTGTCTCGAGGCGTCGGGGTAAGCAGGTGCGGTGACCTGAACATTAGATTGAGCCTTGGATAAATATCAAGCAAAATGGGAGCCCTTTTCGCTTTTCGTGCCGCAGTTTTCCGATTTGTTTGACAGTGAAAGTGCACATTTACATATAGATGTGTAGTGAAGGATTGTTTCCTAAATCAAATGGTGCGTCAAGTTAAAGCCATCAATCGATAAACTGTATAAATAAATAGATTAAGGGAGTGTGACGTCACCCAGTCAAATGGAGCTCACGCGGCTAGCAGTTATAGGGGCGAATTTGGAGCCTGTTTCATATTAGGAATAGGAATTCAGCAAAATAAAAACACCAAGATCATGTAGAGCAGGTTAATGTGAATATTTTAAAACCAAAACAATGAGAATAGACTATCTGGAACTCAGCGGCTAGTTGGTTGGCCATGTCCATTTATAGTTTATACGCAGATCTCATAAACTCAATGGAAGGTTTACTATTTTTGAAAGAAATATCCAAAATCCATTAACACTGAACCTTTAAAAATGAGTACAAATGTCTTTTTTGTTCTGGTTTTGTTGCTGCTGTGTTTGTTTGAAAGGGGAGATTGGGTACAAATGGAAATAGCTACTTTTTTAACTTGTTGGGTTGGAAAAAAGTACCCTTATTCAGATATTAATCAGTACAACAACTAGAATCAGAACTAGATTCGCATTTGATCAATTATCTATGCTGAAAAAAGTGAACTAGTACAAGACGATATAGTACAACTGAAGAAGCAAACACTATTTTGTGTTGAAAATTATATTCTATTGTCTAAAGAAATTGTTTTTATCATCAATGTGGTATCAAAATTAGTGTTGAGCCTTTTTTAGTATCAAAATCCAGTCTGAAATCTTTCTATTGTTTCAACTGTCGTAGCTTGTAGCGTATAAAAAGAACCAAAAAAAGTGCTAGCCCATTTAGCTTTGACTCAAAACGGCAGCTTTTTAGGCATCTGTAAGAAAAAAAAAGATTGTGTAGCATCATTTACTCAACCACAAAACTCACAATTCTGCTTTTCATATAAAATACCCCTGAGAAATACAGCACTTATCAATACTGCAAAGACAGTTTTTGCTACAATACTTCGTAGTTAATGTTCAGGCTAGTTTCGCAGTCCTCAAGGCTGAAAACACAAGCAGCTCAACATTGTTCAACTTATCGCAAATTCTTCCAGGAGTTGTCAGCACGAGTTCCAGAAGGCCGGCGGTAACAAGCATCGATTTTCTTCACTGACTCCGCACAGGGGCCTTTTTGCAAACGGTCTTTGAGAGAGCGGAACCATGTGGTCAGTGCATACAAGGCACTATTCGCTGCACACTGCTGCTGGTGCTGTGTTTGATGGGAGGAGGCAAATGGTAGAAAGACAGAGAGAAGTTGTTGACAATGGATCTGGAGGGATGGGAAAATTACGCTCATAGTATAATAATAATATAATAACTGCAACAACGCCATGTTTTATTTTTTTAGTTTTTAGCAATAGTAACCAAAGGGGACTGTAACGTCACCCATAGTGTTCAGCTCCAGTCAAATGAAACTCAAGATGCTAATAGTTATAGGAGCGAATATAGAGCAGAGTATTGTATTATCTGTATTAGTATTAGGAATATTCATTTATTTATGGACAAAATAGCAAAATAAAAACACCACAGCAGTTTAATACCCACATTTTAAGACCAAAATGAGGTTCACTGCGACAGTTTTTCAATGTAAACTCAACTGGAGGTGATGGATACTTGGAATAATAAAAAAATTGCAGACTTTTTGATCTTCTGCCTCTGATATTTTATAGTATTTGGGCATATGGTAATATGAAGAAACAGCAACTATTGTGGGTTGAAAATGTGTTGGTAATGGAAGGACAGGAAGTACAGATAACAACTGCAACAAATTGTAAATGGTCACATTTTTATATAGCACTTTTCCACCTACAAGGCACTCAAAGCACTTTACATCACGCATACATTCATGCACACATCAGTGTACAGACGATGGGGTCACGGTGGGTTAAGTGTCCTGCCCAAGGGCACAATAGCATTCATCTGTGGGAGTTGGAATCAGACTGCCGAGAATGTGCCATACATATAAAAAAAAGACGCTGCAATGAATAGATGTTACAAAGAACTAGCCTACAGTGCGAGATAATATTTATAATGTGTCATAGATTTGTTGTTATTTAACCTTATCTAGTTAAAATGTGAACATACTAAAAAAAATAAATGCTGACCCCTAAAAATATGGTTCATTCTGCAATTTATTGAACTATTGGTTGATATAGTAATTATCGTGACAGGCCTACACATTTGGAGAGGTTAGCTTCCTCCTTATACAACATATTTGAACATATTTAGCTTCCGTTTGATGTTTGCCAACACATACCCATGGCTATCAGCTAGCTATTAAACATGTTATTTTTGATCATAGAAATCCCAAGCTTCTAGTGTACTTCTAGGAGTGTTCATTCAAAAGCCAGACTTCTAATTATCTAAATGAGGGAAGCCAGAGGAGGCCATTTCAGGACATACATCATATTCGCTCAATTACACTGCACACTGCTCACTTCGGCTAAATGATTCAACGGCGCGCTCGCAAAGACTTATAAAATCTCATTGATGTTTTCTCAGCAAGACGCATTGCTGATAAAGAGACTTGATAATTGCACTATAACACAAGCTTCTAATCTTATAGAATGCCATGATTAATAAGCCTTAGTGATGAAGGACCTCGTGTATTTGAGCAAAAATTAGTGCAAATCATAGACCGTTATAGAAAAATGGCTGAGTGGCTAGAATTCACGCCTCACAGCAAGAAGGTTCCGGGTTCGATAACGGGTATGTTCCATAGGTAAAATCCTCCAGCTGAGGTCCTGACCAAGCCTTGCTGTAAGATCATGGAGATGGGTCCCCGGGCGCCTGAAAGATGAGCTGCCCACTGCTAAAACGGATGGGTCAAATGCGAGAGAAATAATTTCCCTACAGGGATAAATAAAGGACAAAAAAATAAAAAAAATAAAATAAAAAAAACATGGGGGCACTTCCAGCTCCATCAACTTCAACTGACTTTACATTGGAAAATTGTCACCGCTAACTACTGCAGTCATTTTGGTCTTAAAATGTTAAACCCGCTTTACATGATCCTGGTGTTTTTATTTAGCTATTTTCTCCATAAATAAATTCCTATTCCTAATATGGAACTCAGCTCCAAATTCACTCCTATACCTGCTAGCCTTGTGAGCTTCATTTGACTGGAATCGAACGGTATGGGTCACATCACAGTCTCTTATTCCCGTCTATTTATACACTCTATGGTACACATATATTGCATTTCAATTGTATAAGGAGTTACAAAGTATTTTATTGCCCAATAAGCAAGAAGTCTGTGTTAGCATGCTACTTATTGTTAGCATTAGCTGGTCTGTTAGCAGAAAGTCCTTAAAAGCGCTTATAAACTTATCGGGGTGAATAAATAGGATGCTGGGAATGTATAAAATGAACTAGTTGAGTTTTTTCACATTTTTAAGGCAGTAAAAATCAGGTAGCGTGTCTTTATGGGCTATTTGAGTACGTTAAGACCTTTCGAAGTGGCGTAATTATGGCTACGCTTCCCACCGAACACTTCAAATAGCATGGCATCTGACGTGTAATTATAACAAGACTGCAAAGGGTGGATTCTAATGCAAGCACCTGTCCCCGCGCTAAATGCTAGCACTGCTTTTGATTTGAGCTGCGACTTGCAGAGCTAAGAGTCTAGAAGAGGTTCCTAATTGCGTCGTCACCCAAGTTCCCATCCTTTTAATGAGCATCGAGCTCACGCCGGCGTCAATCAAGTAAAAAGCAACAATATAAACATTCGCAGGTGTCGTATTTTTGTCACTTTTTAAACGGATATGAACTTAATAACAGCTATCTACCGAGAGCCTCTTTCTAACCCAAAAAGAGCTGTCTCTGGCACTTCTGAAGCTAGCATTAAATCATCCCAGACCGCTGTCACAAACTTACCCCCGGTACTCCATCCATTATCAGTTCTCTCAAATTTTTCTTTCTTTTCTTTTCTTTTCTTTTTTTTAAGCTTTCAAAAGGTTTGAATCTATCTGAGCTGCAAGACAAGTGGTGACAGTTATAGCAGAACGCAAGGTCCAAAAAAATGAGGGACATGTTTGTGGAAAAGGACTTGCCATAAAAAGTAAATAACGCTGAAGAACTGGTCGCTTCGTTTAAGTGGTGTCGGAGAGGGGAGTTGAATTGTTTGAAATGATAGCTGTTTTTTATGCGAGTTTGGCCTGTCAGAAAGTATTGAATACAGCTGGGATTTTGCGCCAGTAAAGTTCTGCGGTTAAGTCATTTTCCAGAGGTCACTTCAGTTTCACAGCAATAAATCTTGTGAATAACTTCTATTGTAGTACTGTATGTTTGAGATCTTTCTAAACTGTAAATTTTATCATCCATAAGACCACTAGAACCACTTGAACCATAGTTTCGCTAATTCATTACACTATGGTTACCACGTTCTTGTCTCCATGGAGATGTGATTGTTTACTAGAATGTTCCACAGCATAGCATTAATAATATATATCCTCCTGAGACCCGCCCATTCATTTGTGTCCTTTATAGTGGACATCTTTTAAGTTTTGAGATAGACTCTAGTTTGTGGCTGCACTATCATTAAAAAAAAATAATAATAAAATAAAATAAATAAATAATAATAATAATAAATAATAAATAATAATAATAATAATAATAATAATAATAATAATAATAATAATAATAATAATAATAAATAATAATAATAATAATAATAATGCATAAAAAATCGAAAATATATAAATAAAATACATACAAAAAATAATATAAATAAATAAATAATAAATTAAAAACTTTTTGAGGCGACTGCAAAACCGACCGAAAAAATGTTTTTGTTAGGTTTAGGTTAGGTTAACTTGACCTGGATTTAACACTATTACAGTCCATTACAGAGGACATGTTACAAAAATATGAATAAAAATAAAATGAACAAAATGTAAATGCTAAGGTGTTCATTTGCCCCCAAATAGAAAATTAAAATAATAATAATAATGATTTAGATACACTTTTTTTCTTCGGGTCCCAGGAGGATATTCAATTAAGGCTGTTTTGCTGAAAAATACAGTGAAAAGCATGCATTCCTACAGTGAGTGAGGTCGCCTCTCCACGGACCTGAGGTGTACAGTAACATGGCATTGCGCGGTGTCACCTAGTTTCACAAGTTTAATGTCATACCGTGGAACATTCCAGGTCAAGCATCTGTTTAACATCTCTGAGAAGACAAAGAGGTTGCGAATCCTCCATCACAAAAGTATTGCATTTACTACAAGTTGTAAATATACTTTCAAAAAGATCTCATTTGTTTTTGTCAGTGTGTTTTCAGGTCTGAATCTGAGCAGCGATTTTCGTGCGGTTGCTGTAAAAAGGCAGACTTCCTCTTGAGATGAATTTGGCTTCTCCGGAGAATGTTTGATGGAGACGCTCTGACACCATATGTGAATGTATGCATATTTTTTCCCACCAGCCACTTTAATCATCTGCCAATGACAGCTCACAAAAAACGGCTGCATTTTAAACAAAGCCACACAGTCTTTCTTCAGTGTCATATCCGCAAGCCACAATACAACACCTGTCCAACGTGTATGAGGACCAATTAGGCAAAGAAAGCTTCATTATTTCAAAATAAAGTCAAAGAATTGGATGGATTGTGATAGTGTATTTAGTGGTATTTTAGTAGTTGACTGGTTAGCGATTCATCTTTCGATGAGTCATTCTGGGGGCGGCAGTAGCTCAGTTGGTAGAGCGTTTGTCCACTGATCCAAAGGCTGACGGTATGATTCCAGTTCCCACAGATGAATGCTGCCGTTGTGTCCTTGGGCAAGACACTTAACCCACCTCGCCCCCGGTGTCTGCGTACACTGGTGTGTGAATGGGTGAGTGGTTACTCTTTGGCGCTTTGAGTGCCTTGACGATGGAAAAGCGCTATATAAAGGTGTGACCATTTACCATTTATTTCTATTATACATAGACCTTTCAAATACAGGTTGAAATATGGTGAATGAAGGCTTCTGAAGAGAAAATATTTACGAATTAAGTGTATTTTGATGAAAAAGAGAGTTATTTTGATTTAATAATGCCACTGCCTTTGTTATGGAAGGTATATTTGTGTGTGTTTTAGAGTCTGTATAGTCCAGATAAAATGTAAAAAAAATCATAATGTTATTTATTTTATTTTTTCATTTATTTTTTGTGTATATATTTATTTTATTATGGAATAGTCACGGATAATCGCTCAAATGTCCTGCCGTTGTCTTACTCAGGACAGATAATATATGGTGGCTTCAAAATATTTCTGCGCGTACTCTCAGAAAGAGTAAGCATTTCAATGTCTAATAATCAGGATGTGCGCATTAGCATTCTAGCTGTTATTAGATTTACTGTGACGGAAAAACTCTGCTCTGGTCTTATTGTGAAACGTGTAAACTCATCACAGTGATTAATTAGAATGCTCAGAATGCATAAGGTGCGTGAGGCATAACTTTAGACCACTGCAAACCATTTAACACTAGAAGTCCCGCGGAGGGGTCAATTGACCTTTTTACCTAAAAGACCCACAGAGGGGTCATCTGACCCTTTGGACCCCCTGTGGACACTCCTTTTGTTGTGGAAATGTGGCTGTTAGCGGCTCACAGCAGTCGCTTGAGTCACAGAGTCGCTTGAGCCTGTGTGGGGCAGGGGACCCCCAGGCAAGCGTAGGTAATGCGTGTTTTTGCATGTGTGTGTGTGTGTGTGTGTGTGTGTGTGCGTGTGCGCCCATATGGTGGATTTATAAACATATGGTGGATTTTTATGCAGTGAATCATCAGGATCAACGAGAATTTGGGATCAAAAACTCTAAACATTTATTGTTAAAAAAATACAAAACAAAACATATTTACAATGAATGCAAAAGCAACTGTTTTCCCAGTTTTTGTGTGGAAGGTTGTTGCAGAAGTAACTTATTTTTGTGTGCCAAAAATAGAAGAAAAAAAATTACAAAGGAAAAAAGCATATTTACAAAGAATGCAAATGAGTGAAATACATTTGAGCAGTCACTAACAATTCTGGCACTGCCATTGCTCCTTTCGGCATTTCCCACATGTATATTTGTAACAGTCATCACAGCGCACTGTTGCACGATTGTCCTTGCATTTGATTTTAGCCTGACACTTGGCTCTTTGTCCGAGTTGTGGTGTGGAGGGTTGTTGCCGAAGCAATTGCTCCTTTTGGGCCTTTTCATACCCACGTGGGAGTGAGCCAACTCTCTTGCCAGTTCAAACAGGAAATCCACCCGTCTTTCCTTTCTCCCAGTGCATAATTGATAGAGCACGTGGGCATTCAGTGCTGCAATGTCTATCATGTTGTAGAACACTGCTACTGGCCAGCGCCTTGTTCCTGTGCGGACAGTGTATTCCCGCACCATCTGGTCCATGATATCGACGCCGCACTTTGTTGTGTTGTAGAGTGTGATGGTGTTTGGCTTCTTTTTGGTGGTTTCCTGTGTCTGAATCGTGCTGTGCATGCTGCTGAGAATATACACAGTCTTCTTCCGCTTGGGTGCATACACAGTCAGTGTGGCACCAGTGGATGAAAACACCTGGGTGGTAAATTCATCGCGGTGCATCTGTCGAGTTGACGGTGGGATTTCTTGGCGAATCCTGTTGACTGTGCCGAGGATGGTTGAATTCCGGCTAAGTAGTCGTTTTGCAAGTGACAGTGATGTAAAGAAATTGTCTGTGGTAACATTTCTGCCCTTGTCCAAGAATGGTTCCATCAGCCTCATGACTACACTCTCAGACACTCTCTCCCCACGAGGTCGAGTGGGGTCCTTGCCAAGATATGGGAGGATGTTGCAGACGTATTTGGTTTTCAAGTCACACGCCACCCAAAACTTGATACCAAACTTGTCTGGTTTAGTTGCAATGTACTGTAGGAAACAGCAGCGAGTCTTGCACGGGAAAAGTTGTTCGTCAATGGTGATGTGTCGACCAGGGATGTAGGATGTGATGCAGTTGGTGACAAACAATCCCCATATGTTTGAAATTGCCGCAAACCTATCAGTCTGTACTCGCTCGCTGCGGGTGTCTCTGTCATCAAAGCGCAGGTGATGCATGATGTTTTGGAAACGGCCTCGGGACATGGTTTCGATGATGTGTGGGCTTCCCAGCTTTTTCGACCAGCAGTCACGCAGTGATGGCACCTTGAAGATTCCCCTCATGATGGTGATGGAAATAAATGCCATTAGTTCAGGTATGCCCATGAACCAATCCACATGCTCAGTTTGCTTCGCATGTTGAATTGTGCAGTCTCGAATGATGTCAAGCATGTCCGGAGTGATGAAACAAAGGAAGCTCTGAAGGCGACTTGTGATTGACCTCCTGGCCTTAGCTGTTGGCTCTCAGATAGATAGGACCAGATAGTCCTCCCCCCTGCTGATTCAACAGGTAATGGACGCATTTACAAATGAAGAGATGCTAATTGTGGCCATCAGAGCCATCAGTTTGGACTAAGGGTCTTTTGACCCTTCTCCAGGACTTTAGGGGGGCTGTCAAAATTCCCGGGACTTCTAGTGTTAATACAAACAAATTCTGCATTTTACATTTCTAATACAGTAAAAATCGGGTACAGTGCCTTTAATTGTTGCAGCCCTAGATTAAAACTCAAACAGCAGTGACCCGTGGATGCCCTGAAGTCCATCTATTTCAGTGTTCTGACCAGCTAAGCAGAGGTCAGCGCTCCTAAACCACTGGAACTAATGTTGGGGGTCCATCCATCTGTCTGCAGCCTGAGGGGCCCGGTATTATGCTTTAGCCCCGAGAGCAGTCGCACTCGAGACCTTTAAGGAGAGGCCGGGGTTGACTTGTCCTGTCATCACCCGCTGCTAAACAGACTCCTCGCGTATTTTCTTTTATGTCACGTTTTGTTTTGTGCAATTTGAATGAACGCAATTAGGAAAGGCTGCCATACTTTCCCCCACAAATAACAAAATATACTGTTTTATTCTTCATAAAAATTGCTAATCCTGTAGTAGTGTCGTCATGATACTAACATTTCAAACTCGATTTTGATACAAAGGAAGAGACTCAGTACTGATTCCCATACCATGATGATAATAAAAAACACTACCTTTAGATAAAAGAGTAACATTAAATCATAGTAATTTCTTTTATATTTATTTTATTTTATACAGCCTCGGTTGTCCACGTACAGAAATAGGCTGGAAAAAAATAAGAGACCACTGCATTTTTTTCTGAAATCAGCATCTCTACATGTACTATCCAGCGTCTGTTGAATTCCAACACAAACACAAAGCTGAGCTACTTCAGTTCTTGCACCAGGAGTGGAATAAAGTCACCCAAGGACAATGTGAAAGACTTGTGGAGAGCATGCCAAGATGCATGAAAGCTGTGAATAAAAATAAGGGTTATTGCACCAAATATTGATTTCTGAACTCTTCTTAAGTGTAAACATTAGTATTATGTTGTTTTAAAATGAATTTGATCTTGTTTATTTGCATTGTTTGTGGTCTGAATACATGTATCTTTTTTGTTATTTTGACCATTTGTCATTTTCTGCAAATAAATGCTGTAAACAATAGTATTGTTATTTGGAATTTGGGGAATGTTGTCAGTAGTTTATAGACTCAAACTCAAAATATTCCTTTTGCCCAAACACATACCTATAAGAAGTAAAATCAGAAAAAACTAATAATTTTGCAGTGGTCTCTTATATTTTTTCAGAGCTGTAGATTTCATAGTAGTCCAAATACTAGTCTCTGTGGTCTTACGCTTGTTCTGATAAAGCCCATGATCATTTTAAGCTATTCAGGGACGGTTGTGAATGCGACTTTTTCAGCATCGATACCTGCTCAAATGAGTATCTAGTTTCGATACTAGTTTTAGCATATCCGATTTCCGCTTTACCTCTGACAACCCTACTTTGAACAGAATCCTATTATTAAAACATAAATCAGAAATCCAACCACAATCTCAGGAAAATCAGAATTCGATATTTTCCTCCCCAAATCGCTCATCCCCGGTGTTTATTTTCCTCCGGCATGCCCGTGGATTGCGAAGTATTTTCAAAGCAGATGAAGTTTGGTGAAATACTCCAAAGCGAAAGTGACAAGGCATGTTTTTTCATTCTCCACAGCTGAACACACAAATAGCTTGTTAATAATGCACCATGAGGAGAAGGCAGGCTGTTTATGTAATGAATATTCAAGGACTGTAAAATTCTGTTATCACGGCAACGCATGGTTAAACGCGCCACGGCTCGCGAGAATCCAGCTGCCACAATTTTCATTACGAATAAAAGTTATTGCTAATTTTAGCTGTCAGGAAAGCTTAGAAACGGAGAGGAAATATAGGCTGAGGCTAGCGCACAGACTTTTGGATTTTATTTTTCATTATAGTGTAGGCTATATGACAGGTTTTTTCTAAATGTTTTTCTAATTAAATCTCAGTTTGATCGGGTAGTACCTGCTGTGAATAAATAATTTTATAATAATAATAATTTTACACCAGTTAATTAGGAGTTTGTGGAAAAAAAGAGAAGAAAAGTATAAACATACAGCTTGTAGAGAAGAGTTAAAACTGAATACCTCTACCTATGTCATCAACAACGAAAAACCCATTTCAATGAAGGAACTACTTAGAAAGGAAGATTTTTTTGGCAGTTTAATATCTTATTTAACTAAATAAAAGTGTTGTCATTTATTTGTATGAGTCAAATCATGACTATTGCATCATTTTGACACTTTTTGGCCTTTAATATTATGGTTGCTATTACTATTTTTGCAGATATGGAATTACGTCTAGCGCTATGTATGTTGAAACTGCTGCTAAACCAGGAAGTTAAATGATAAACGCCACCAAAAGTAAGAAACTAGGCAAAGTTTTTAGTAAAATCTTAAATATAAAGATGTGTATGTGTGTGTTTTAGTAGTCTTATCTATCGTATACACTTTAACATAATTCAAACTGACTTGTAATTAAACGGCCTTCTCTGGTCTACTGTAGTGGAACATATCAAAGGCGAGTCAGCTATCGACAGGCTAATTGAAGCGTGAGAAGCAGATGGGCAGCCAGGTGGAGGACTAAAGCTGGTTGTTTTTTAAATAAAACGACTACAAAGCCGCTCTTTGTAGTTCCCGAGTACAAAAAAGTTGTTTTCAAAAATGCCAGTTGCACAATCGCCGTGATGTTTTTAAACGACCGTTTGCGCCTCCGTGAGTCACCTTGGCGGTCACGTAAACAAACCTGTAATGACTCCACGTTGGAGAGTCTAAGCGTAGGATAGACTCGTAATGTACTTGTTATGTTTTACGCTAGATCAAAAGATTAGCTAACTCTGAACGCTTCAAACATCTAAGTCGAGGAGATTTCGCACACTCGAGAAAGGATTTGGCTCAGATCTCAAAGGGTCATTTTACCCAAAGGACTTGAGAGGCCCTTTTGTTACCAGATATCTCTAAGCTTACTCCCAAGATTTCTGCGGGTTTTCAACAGCCTTCACAGAAAATAAAGAAGAAATGGACGTTTGAAAGAATGGGGCTTGGAAAGTAACCCTAATAGTCCAAGCCGCGCTAATAAAGACTGGGTAGTGCTGTCAGGATGTTTGAATTGGCCAATCACTCAAAGCAGTCGATGCCGGAGCCCACCACGCACGGAGGGATCCTCGAATGCCTCATCTGAGCGGACACGACCACAAACCGACAACACAAGAGGCTTTGAATTAGAGCTGGGTAGGGCTGTCAAAAGTACACAAAATCAAACTATTATTATTATACTATATTATTATTCAAACTAGTATCGAAACTACTCATTTGAGAAGGTATCGGGAAAAAAAGTCACATTTGTAGGACAGAAATGAACCTTCCTGAATAGCTTTAGACTGATCTTAAGCTGTATCAGAACAAGTATAAGAGCACATAGACTAGTATTCCCACATGGACCACTAAGGATGACTGAGGGATTACACAGATATAAGACCACATGGTACGGTAAAAATAAATAACGTTAATGATGAAAATCACAATCAAGCTAGCTGTTATAAGGGCAAATTTGGAGTCGAGGTCCATATTAGGAACAGGAATCGATTTACAGACAAAATAGCGAAATAAAAACACCAGGATCACATGGAGCGGGTTAATACGGACATTTTACGACCAAAAAAATCAAGAGCTTGAAAGCCGAAGTTACGGAGAGAAGGGTGAAGTTTTTTCATACAAAGTGAACTGGAGATGGAGCCAGAAGCACACCCATGCCCACTTCCTGTTTGGAACGTGTTCGTTTATACTAGTATATACACTCCATGACCAAAAGTTAACAAAATAAATCAAAATATACAATTTCAGCACCTCATTACACTCAGAATTTGGCCGTCAGCACTTTGGGTTTCCATGCGTTCCAGTGTCTACTCCTGATGTCCATGCCGTGCCTTTGTATTGGACCCTGCTTCTTTGAATCTAATCACAGCAATAACCCCTGTTCACCTTATATAATAAGTATAAGAGCACTAAGGGACCTACATGTACGTGGACGACTGAGGGATTACACAGATATAAGACCACATGGTACTGTAAAAGTAAGTACTGTTTAATGTTGAAAATCACATCTTATTGTCTAAATGTCTAAAGTGTTTTTTTAATTTTCATTGGGTTATCTGAATCAGTACTGACTATCGAGTCTATTCCTTAATCTCGAAATCAAGTCTACTGAGAAATCCGGGGATGATATGAAATTTGTAATATCATAACATTGTCTGCCTCCCCTTGCACATGAAAGAAAAACTGCTAATTGCTTACACTAAACCCTAGAGCAACTTCAGTAACATTGATTGTGGAGGCTCAGCAAAGGCTAAAACACTAAATAATAAAACACAGATAATAAAACGTGAAGTTATGCAGAACTTATAGCTATAACATCAATAGCCTGAAACAAGTAAGTACAAATATTCTAAACGCCGCGACTGTTAGCAGAATTAACGGTATATTTTATAGCGCGATAAAAGTTTTAAGGTTACGACTTAAGATACACTTTATTGTCCGTATAGGGAAATAATTTAGACCATTTTAGACCTACCCTACTTTGAAAAACCTATGCTGGACCCCACTATGCATGGCAATATCCTTCGAATACCTCATCTAAGCAGACACAACCACAAGCTAACGAAATTTACAAAAAAGGAAAGACTTTGAACATTGAAACAGTTCGATAATTGTACTATAGACTAGCCACATAACGCCCCACTGCACTTCCCTCCCTGCAGGAAATCGACTTGCACACTCAAGACTGTAATTACAGTGTGGCTATGAGGGTTTGGTGCGAGCCATTTGATCTGGTTAGTGCTCTGTTTGGTTAAAAAGAGAAAGAGGGGAGGGGGATTGGAGGTCCGCGAGACAACAATGTAGCCGTCTGTGGCCGGCCCTTGCTCTGTGAGGTGGAGAGCTGAGCAAACACATGGCTGCTGTCGACAGTCGTTCAACGCACTGAGAAGAAATGCCGTTGACGGAGGGTGACAGAGATGACTGGCAATGGAAGCAGATAGAAGCAGGGGGAGAGGTGTCGCATTACTGACCAAACAGACTGAGGAGATGGGGAGATGAGGAGGAGAAAGAGAAGGGGTCACTGAAATGCAACCCTAGCCACACAGGAAGGACTTGTGAAAAGCAGAAAAGTAGGATGGAAGTGGGGCTGTAGTTCCTTTAGTAGTTTCATCTAACCAAAATGTGTATTAGTCGATTAATTGTTTTATTTGTACCATGAGGATTTATATGGGAAAACAGCAGAAAGAAGAAGTTTGTGAGTTAGCGCAAGATTTTGCGTTTTTTTTGGCATTTATTGATCATGGTGGGGGCATTCTACATGTACAGCTCTGGAAAAAAATAAGAGTCCACTGCATTTTTTTTTCTGAAATCAGCATCTCTACATGTATTACAGCCATTCCATTCCAGCGTCTGTTGAATTCCAACACAAACACAAAGCTGAGCTACTTCAGGAGTGGAATAAAGTCACCCAAAAACAATGTGAAAGACTTGTGGAGAGCATGCCAAGACGCATGAAAGCTGTGATTAAAAATAAAGGTTATTGCACCAAATATTGATTTCTGAACTTTTAAGTGTAAACATTAGTATTATGTTGTTTTAAAATTAATTTGATCTTGTTTCTTTGCATTGTTTGAAGTCTGAAAACATGTATCTTTTTTGTTATTTTGACCATTTGTCATTTTCTGCAAATAAATGCTCTAAACGATAATATTTTTATTTGGAATTTGGGAGAAATATTGTCAGTAGTTTATAGACTCAAACACATAACTATAAGTAGTAAAATCAGAAGCAGTGGTCTCTTATTTTTTTCCAGAGCTGTATATGGGAAAATAGCAAAAAGGAGAAGTTTGTGCGTTAGCTCCAGATTTTGTGGGTTTTTTTTGTATTTATTGATCACAGTGGGGGCGTTCTATATGTATCTTTATTGGCGGAATGTTCAGCAGTTACCATAGTGACACAAGGAAAACACCCAAAAGAAAAAGATTTTAAGACTGTTCGAAAACTCAAGAAAAAAAAAAGGATTTAAACAACAAAATGAATTTAAACAGCACATTTTCAGAAAGTGATGACTACAAACGCTCATGGTACTGTTTAGGTGTTTTTCCACAAAAAAGGTGAGAGTGACTAACCGAAAAACTTTTGACTCATGCTAGTTAGCTTGTGGCAGTATTTTTTTGTGTGAGAGACAGCACAAACACCTCACCTGCTGTAGTTCCAACCAGCTGAGCTATTTCTGGTCAGATTCTGTTAAAACGAAGCTCAAATTGAGTCAAATTTGAGCGACAAAGCTTCTAACAGAGTAGTGCAACCGAATATCGCATCTTTCTCTCATATACAGTCAAAGAGTCTTCACAGAACGGGCCCCAGACTTGTGAAAAGATGTATGGAAGTATGGCATCCAGGATTATGAGATCGTCTTACTCAAACTGAAAGGTTGACTGCGCTGCCTCGCTATTTATGCAGTGACATCTATACTGTGCTGATTGGAAAGCCAGTCACTCACAGCAGATCTGATGGATAAGGGTAACTAAAGTAGCAACAAAACGCAGTCTTATGTCATTCTAACAAGTTTGACTGACATAAGGTATTTTTTCCATGACTTCAACTTAAAAATGCACCGCAAACATACACTATTCATCCACTTTTTTCATTCACTGCTGTTAGGTACAACCATATCTTTATCTTTCGTTAAACTAGTAATGGAAGTGAATAGAGTTTTGAGATAACTTTTCAACTTTATTACTGTGCCAGAGGGAAACTGTTGTGATAATCGCCAGCGTGACTAAAATTAAAGGTGCGCTTTTCGGTTAAGGGTCCGTCACTTTCTTGTTTCTATGGTTATGTTATTGCCCTGCTTAAATATTATGACATTAAACAGATCTATCTTACATTTATTCAATTACAGGAGGTTTTATTGCTCAAAAATACCTAGAAAAACAGGCATTCTGACTGAGCCTCTCCACAGATCTGACTTGTAACAGTCTGGTTTGGTGTCCGTGAAGACTGAGAAATACAAGGGACATTTTGTCAATTTTGTTTTGTTGGGAATCTACTGTAAATAATATTAAAGCAGCTTCGCTTAGCTTCATTTAGGTCAAATTTAGTGAACGTGTTCATGTTCACTATCGACTCAATTATTCGGTTAATCGAAATAATCATTAATCGATTAGCAAACTAACCATAAATTTCAGCCATAATCTTTAGAAATCAAACAACATCATCATTTTTTTGTATCAGATACATTAGACTTGAGTTAAGTAAACTTCTATGAGTGCCATTAGAGGTGAGTCCACAGTATCTCCCGTTTTGTTACCAGAGCAAAAACGTTCTCCAGTGAAAACATTTTTCTTGAGCGATTTTGATCAACGGTGTTAAATATATCATGACACTATGAAAACTCAGTATCACCTCTCCAATCTGCAAATCTGACAGTTTAACAAGACTCCACTGTTCACGGCAATTATAGGTGATAAGATATATATAGAAACAACTGCAACTTTGAAAAAAAAAAACTGAAAATGAGCTTCCTGTCTTACTTAAAGGTGCATTGTGTAACTTTTCTGGTAGAGGGTGTGTCACCAGGATGTGGAGCTATTGCCTGGAATGTTCCGCGCTATGGCATTACACTTACAGCTCTGGAAAAAAATAAGAGACTACTGCATTTTTTTTTCTGAAATCAGCATCTCTACATGTATTACAGCTATTCTGTTCCAGCGTCTGTTGAATTCCAACACAAACACAAAGCTGAGCTACTTCAGTTCTTGCACCAGGAGTGGAATAAAGTCACCCAAGAACAATGTGAAAAGCTTTCATGCCAAGACGCATGAAAGCTGTGATTAAAAATAAGGGTTATTGCACCAAATATTGATTTCTGAACTCTTCTTAAGCGTAAACATTAGTATTATGTTGATTTAAAATGAATTTGATCTTGTTTCTTTGCATTGTTTGAGGTCTGAAAACATGTATCTTTTTTGTTATTTTGACCATTTGTCATTTTCTGCAAATATATGCTCTAAACTATAATATTTTTATTTGGAATTTGTGGGGAAATGTTGTCAGTAGTTTATACTCAAACTCAAGTTTATCCTCAGACTCAAACAAAAATGTTCCTTTTGCCCAAACACATAGCTATAAGTATAAACTGATGATTTTGCAGTGGTCTCTTTTTTTTTTTTCCCCAGAGCTGTATTTATCTATACGGAGACAGCGGGTGACACCACAGGGCCAAGTTACATGTCAGATCTGTGGAGAGACGAGCCCAATCACAGTAAAAATTCACGTTTTTAAGTCAGTAAATGCAAGATGAATACAGTATGTTTAATGCCATACCGGGACATTTCAGACAAAGCAACAAAAATCTCCATGGACACAAGCAGATGGAGGACCCTCTACCGGAAAAGTTACATAGTTCACCTTTAAGTGACTACAGTAGCTTGCAATCTTTTTTTAGCAGTCTCTACGGAGCATCTGGATTCAGTGAAGAAAGACAGTCACAGATGCTAAGTTCACGTGTTCCTGCTTCATAGCCGCTGTTTACAGGCTCAAATAAAAACACAGCACAACCCTGAGCCATCATGCTGTCACACGCTATAAAATCATCCAATACCGAGAGAAAAACAATGAAAATATGTTGAAAATAAACACTTGTACAGCTCAGTTGCTTTGCTTGTTAGACATGGGGGTTACACAGGTACACTGACATGGAGCCTATGGCAAACTGGTAGCAATTTCTTTAGCTACACAAGTGTGATTTATAGACGTACCGTTGGGTCGCATTTGCGGTGAGTCTAGAAGGGCTAGAAGCAAAACTCATACTTAAGGGGCGGGCTTGTTTCTGTTCTCACCATTAAATTAAGGAACTATAGTCGCCACAGTCTTTAATTACTTTTTATGGGCTCTAATTAAACGCCTTTGCTATTTTGTTTTGTCTATCCTGGGATTACAGACTATATTCAAAGGAAGAATTGTCAGTTTATATCTTAATATGCAACAGCCTACTCCAAAACAAAGCAAGTACAATTAGATGGAAATGGAACAACAATGTGTCACCCCTTGCATAAAGCTTTTATCTCCAAACGCATTATAATGGGGAAGCATGCATTTTTAAGCAATGAGATGGGAGATTTGCAACCCCCTCCAACCTGGCAACCAACCTGCCACCCATGCAGGACTATTTAAATGCATAGAAGAGAAGGGAATTGAATGTGTCCTGCTGCTAGCTGTATTTAAAGGGCCCATATTACACTCTATTTTCTGATCTATGTTATAATATTGTTTCCTCATCGTGTTTTGCTTTATTCACACATGTTCAACACAGAAATCCTGCATATTTAGGCTGAGTTCTTCTCTAAAACAGAAAATACCATGATGTGATGCAGGAATACAGGAAGTGCTCTGTATATCTTCACTGGAAAAATGGAAAAACAGAGCATTCCGAGCTTTGGAGATGTAGACAGACTAACAATAAGGGTTACGCAAACGTGTGTGAATGAAACAAAACACAACTCCAGGTATATTTTGAGGTGGTATCAGCATTATAACGTGGCTTAAAGCTCACAAGAGTGAAATGTGTGTAATATTGGACCTTGAATGTGAATGAAACGCGAGGATGTGGACCATATCTCACTAATGGGCCTAATAATAGAGATAAATGACTAGAGTTTCTATCACACACAATGTCCATTTTCTGCTGCAAAGCCAGGGGAAGTGAGGTCCCATGGGCAAGGCACGTTCAGAGGAGGCACACATGGAGCCTTTACGTTTAAGTGGCCTTTAAATGACATCATCCAAGAGGGGGGATTAGTCATTTTGGCTTAATGTGGAGGTCTAAGCCACCCCACTTAGTTGTGGTACCTCCAGCCATATGAGATTTAAAGGGAGGATGTGGGGAGACTGCCTAAATGGAAAAGCGCATGAAAAACGTGCGGTATTTTGAAAAATGTCCATCCTGAAACGCTACCCTAAACCTTTTGAACCCCCCGGGAGTTGGGAAGTCACTCACTCAAATCATCTGCACGAGTCCCACCATCTGTACAAACATCACCCCGTCCCCACACTGCAAGCACCGGTCTACTAAACTTACCATACGCCAAAGTTTGTAGCGCGCAAAAACCCAGAAGGACGATCAAGGCTGAACGGTACTCCATCATAAACCAGTCCGATTGATCATAAGTAGACGAGGGGGGGCACGGTCTATTCCTAAAAATCTGTCCCACGAGCCGACCAGCAGCGCAAGGGGTACGGTATCCAAAACAAGCAGGCTACGAAGGGAAAAATCACCGCTTCCAACTCCGACTGCAGCGATCCCATGCACCGTAGTCCTTAAAATAAACTCCCCAACATCCCTTTTGGTAACTTTTCCTCCAGAGGTTTAGTCCTGCGGGGAGTGCGTGTTGCGCAAGCCGCGAGAGGTGAATGGAGAAGCGGCTCTGCGCGCAGGCAGCGTCTGGTGAAAGAGCACGCAAGTCCCGTTCGTTTCTTTGGGCTTTTATCAGAGGATGGTGAAAGAAAAATGTGCCCAGTGGCGTCTTCGTGTGGCAAATATGTCCCAAAGTAGCTAAAAGCGTGCGTAATGCGTTTTCCTGTCCGTTATAGACTCGTTTCCATGTCTCCTCCTGCGCGTAATGCTCTCCGCCGCTGCGCTACACACTACTGGCGCGGACGCACGGGAGCCAGGCAGCAGCACGAGCACGGCCCACAGTCACAACACACACAGACACACCACACACACTCCATACTGCACTTCCGCTCATGGCTTCAGCATAAAACCTCCACATCCCTGCGTATTCGAAAGAAAATCCCTTTTAAAGTAACAGCAATATTCCTTTGCGCATATTGTGGAGTATGGTATACCATGAGATAAATACACGTAGTAATATCATGAGGGTGCATACATTTACCACAAACATATTTTCAGTCTTATCAAATACCCTATAGGTTAATTTTATATAGGAAACGTACAACAATATACAAGATACATGTAAATATCACATGTAAACAATGACACCCTTTTGGTTTCGTGTAATTAAAGTCTTACAGCATAAACCTCCTTTCCTAAACATTTTATTTTGAAAGGTCCCATCCCATTCTCCTGTCTCCCCAATTAATATTTTTGCACCTTCACCGACCCAGCGGTGCTCTTAAAGGGCCAATGCGTTTACTCTGCTTTGTGCCTCAAAAGCAGTTTTGATTCATTTTCTGAGTTTAGCTACGTTGTGAGTTTACAGATCTCTGTCTTAGATAGTTTTTTGTTGTGTTTTGTCTTCATATTGTATTTTGTACACTGTCTTTTTGCACTACCTGGCCAGAGAGAAACGAAATTTCGATTCACTGTATGTTGAACACATATGGCAGAATTGACAATAAAGCTGACTTTGATCTTTGATTTGACAAGTTTACTAAAGCAGAAACTGATAATGTGTCTGAACATAATATGCAAATGTTTAATCTTTTCATGGAAATAAAAATAAATATCTGTCTTGTCCAATGCTTATTTTCTTGGTTCATTCAGATCTATGACCACCAAGTAATAATCAGTAGAAAAAATAAACATGTTTTTACTACCTTCACTGTTGTGCACATGTCATTATGGTGAGTGCACTCTATAATGCAAGACCAGTTTGATTCCTACAGACTCTCCTTGGATTAAATTCATTCCTAAATATCCCTTTCACTGAAGTCCCACTGCTCACTGTGGGGCAAATGTCAACATTTATGTTACAGCTGCGATCACAGACAGACGAAGGATTTGGCAGAGTTTGGATCCACATGCAAATGTGTGTTACATGTGAGAGCTTTGATCCTGAGCAGTAGTGCTGTGTTTACAAATCAGGAGATGGGAAAGAGACAGAGACACAAACAAACCCACTGATAAAATGTCGAGGCTCTCGCTCTGTGCTCCTGATGGAGAGAAAAGCAATATTACACATGCCATGAGACAACAGCAACTGCAGCGAAGAGAGACACCGCCAACTGCAGCGATGAGAGCTGATGGTCTAAGAGCCACAATCCTGCAATGAAGAAATAGCTATTGACCAGAGCTGCAGAGCTGAATAAAAATGAGGAGAGAGTCCATCTGTAAACACACAGCTCTGACATTTAGAGAAATGCATTGTGCTCTTACAGCAGTGGATACAGAGGTGAGCTCCGCCATACATCGGAGTGGCCCTCACAACCTCAGAGTTCAAGGGCTCATATCTTCTGATCTGTTGCGATGTGGTTTTCTCATCAGAAGCAAACCTGAAGTTATGTTTTGTTCCATTCACACATGTTTAACTCACAAATGATGCATCTCTGGCTGAGTTCTTCAAACAGAAAACTCTGTTTCACCTTGTGATGTCATGAGGAAATACAGGAAGTAACTCTATACACCTTTACTAGAATTATTTGGATGCTTTCAGCTCTGGAATTGCCAATCTCTACTGAACAAAAGGTAAAAAGTAGCTTTTAACTTGTAGACAATTGCTAAATGACATCACAAGGTGCAACAGAGCATTTTGAGCTTTGGAGATTTAGACAAACTAACAATAAATGATTAAAGGAGAATTAATGTTTTTTTTTACAATTTGAGCCTTATTTCGGTAATAAAACAAGTTGTTTTACTCACCCATAGCACTTTGGTGTCATATGGAGCATTTCTGGAGATGTTTTAGTTTAGCAATATCCCTAACGTGAGTTCTCGGGGCATATGTTTGCGGTCTCCAAATAACACAAACTTTAGCACTTTTCAAATCATAGAAGCTCAATGTCTTAGTCTACGCTTTCGTTTGAGTCAAAAGTGGCCTGTAATCCGAGATTTATCCATAGTTTCGAGTAGATGAAGAGGACAGTGCGCATGTGCGGAGTCACAGCTTATTTCGCTCTCAGCTCTCGGGACCCAAACATGAAACGCAAAACTGTAAATTATGGATAAATCTCGGATTACAGGCCACTTTTGACTCAAACGAAAGTGTAGACTAAGACATTGAGCTTCTATGATTTGAAAAGTGCTAAAGTTTGTGTTATTTGGAGACCACAAACATATGCCCCGAGAACTCACATTACGGATATCGCTAATCTAAAACATCTCCGGAACTGCTCCAAATGACACCAAAGTGCTATGGGTGAGTAAAACAATTTGTTTTATTACCGAAATAAGGCTCAGATTGTAAAAAACCTTAATTCTCCTTTAAACAAACTTACGCAAATGGAACAAAACACAACTCCAGATATGTTTTTGATGAGGCACCAATATTATAACATGGCTAAAATCTCCCAATAATCCATTTAGGTTAACTTAGGCCCTTTAAGGTAACAACAGCACTGATAACACCACACTTAAACAGCTCATGCCATGTTTTATGCATGTACACATTTAATTTAATTGCAGAATCTGATTAATTGAGCATCGCTGTGTGATTGAATAAAACATGATGGGGGCCTACGCTAAATGCATTTCCGCTCGCCTGTGACGGATGCAGCTACTTTGGGCCTTCGTCAAACGTTTGGGGGGAGCTGTCACAGGAATCAAGCACTCCATGAATTTCCAGTAATTATCCACATTAGGTAGTGAATTACAATGACAGCACATCAGAGGCAATGGGCCCGCCACGCGCACTGGCATCTGAGCTATACATCATAGAATTACCCAGTGCCGCACAAAAGAACGTGTTTTATGAGCTGATTTTAGCATTGCGTCTCCATCTTTTGTATTGGCGTCTGCGGTTGACGTTCGGGAAATGTCAGCGCTAAAAGACTTCCTGGCACCAGCGTGAAAAGCGTGCATGTTTTAGAAAGCGCAATTAGAATGGAAAACAGCATGGCGTTAAACATTTCTATTAAGGCTGGGACAAGATCTCGTGCCACAAGACAAAACTGCAAAAGTTCTAAAAGAAAAATTATTCATTCATTCATTTTCTTCCGCTTTTCCATTTTCTGGGAAGCAGTCCAAGCAGTGTTCTGCTGCCCACAACACAATGCACCAGCCCCCATGAATCCTCCCGCGGGTGGTGGGTCCACAGGAGGACGGCTCACGTCACAACGGGCCTTGATGTATCTTCTGCCATGGGGGCTACCAATGTCCACAGACACTGGGGGCGAGGTGGGGTTAAGGACACAACGGCAGCGCTCATCACATGCGGTCAACCCGTCAAGAGCGGGATTCGAACCTGGATCACGAGGCATATGCTCTACCAACTGAGCTACTGCCACCCCCAAGAAAAATTATGTTGTGGGATTTTTTT
This sequence comes from Paratrypauchen microcephalus, assembly GCA_036785185.1. Classification (NCBI taxonomy): domain Eukaryota; kingdom Metazoa; phylum Chordata; class Actinopteri; order Gobiiformes; family Gobiidae; genus Paratrypauchen; species Paratrypauchen microcephalus. Next base: position 822,636 of record JAVJIX010000160.1, read on the forward strand.
TCCATATTTGGATTGGATTAAAAAGTGTTAAAAACAGAAAAAAACAGAAACAAAACTAAGAAATCAATTAAATAAAATATTGTGAGGCCAATATCTGGACCCGGTCTCGTATCTTGTTTCGTCTTGAGTCTCGTCCCATCCCTACTTTCCAAGATACAGGTCTATGGAAAGCCAACCCACAGTCAGAATGCCTGTTTTTCAAGGTATTTTTGAGCTATAAAGCCACCTGTAACTGAATAAATGTAAGGTGGAGTTGTTTAATGTCATACTGTGGAACATTCCAAGCAGAGCAATGACATCTCCATAGAAACAAGCAGGTGATAAACCAATAAACCAATGAACCAATTTAGGATTAAATAGTTTGAGGAGTATTTTCAGAAAAGTGATCTACCACAGAGTTCTGATCAGGAATTAGTTCTCATATTTTAGGTTAAATGTTCACTGCGTAACCTTTCTTGTGGACGGTCTCCATGGAAATGTTAATCCTTTGTGCAGAATGTTCCACAGTACAGATTAGACAAGCAGGTTTCGGCATCTGTGGTGTGCCGTCTCTATTCACAGAAGGAATTTTTGTATTTTTGAGCAATAGAAACAGCCGTAATTAATAAATGCTAGATAGAAATGTTTAAAATCATACCAGGGAACCATTCCGGGCAAAGCAATAGCATCTCCATGGAGATAAGCAGGTGGTGGACACTCCACCAGAAAAGCTGCACATTGCACCTTTAAAGGGACTGTTTTTAATTTTATTTTTTATAATTTAAAGATCCTATATGACGCAAAATAGACTCTTGTGAGGTTTAACCATGTTAGATTTATGTGAGTCAGCCTTTTCCCACATGAAGATCATTAAGCCTATATTTACCTATATACTGGAATTTTCTTTTAAATTTATTTTTTGCAATTTTCCTTAATTTTACATTGTATAATACATTTCATATCGTATTGTATGAAATTGCCAATACAGGTGACTTTAACTTAACATATTATCCTGTGTATTATTGAATTATTGAATGATTATATAGAGTTTTTGTTATAAAAGCATTTCCATTTTAACAAAGTACCTTCTAATTCTGACCTGCCCTGAAACACCAAACCACAGTGATGTCAGTGATGGGGGAGGGCTTAGCTTAATGTCTTGCAAATGAGTTCTGAAGGCCTGGACTTAAAGAATCTTTAACGTGGCTTTTCTCAGCTCGTTTTCAGATGTCTCGCTTTCAAATGGCCACAAATTCTTCAAATGTTCTCAGATTTCCATGTGTAAGGCATCGTTGTAAAGCTTAAAATCTACACTTTCAGAATCTGGGAATAACTCAAAACGCCTCTGGGACCACTTGTGACTGTTTTTTCCGTGGTTGGTCTCATATTAGAACGTTGTTGGCGTTTGGGAAATGTCAGTGCTGAATGACTTCCTGGCACCAGCGTGAGAAACGTGTATGTTTTAGAACGAGCAATTAAATAGAATGGTTTGTGTGCTCCCATATAGACCAGACGCACACAGACATGTGAGGTTCAGGAGCTGGGCTTTCTAATGCACTGTGTGATTGTATAATACATCAGAGGCTCTGCTACAGTGCTGCACACACAGACAGGAGAGTGTGGATGTTCTCTTTGTCATAATTCATTAATAGGCCTTCATTATTGGCTCAATGTCAACATGAAATGCACAAATTAAGTCGTGCACAATCGCTATTTACCATGTTTATATAATGACGTGTCCTTAAATGTAATAAGTTGTGTAGTAATTGTCCTTAAATGATGAAGTAGGATGAGGAGTATTTTATTTTTGGGAATATAAGGGGCCACAGAGTTCTGATCAGGAATACCCAAATGTTTCCAAATGACACTTTATTACTTATATATTATACTTTCAAACTCTGTATTAGTATTATTATTATTGTTGTTGTTGTTGTTGTTATTATTATATAAAAAAATAATGAAAGATATATTTAAAATCAGCTTTTAGTGTCAATTTGGGACCACTGTGTGTTGTCAGCTGTCTGCATCTAAAGCATTTTTCTCTTTTTTCAGTTTGTTTTTATTGTTGAGTTTTTATTGAGAGAAACAATAATCATATGCATATTACATATAGTATAAACTGGTGTTGGTGTGCTGTTAGCATGCTAGTGGTTGTTAGTGTGTTAGCTGTTGTCGGCAGAACTCCGCTCTGGTCTCTGAAAGTTGTGAAAAGTCCTTAAAAACAATTTTTTTGGAGAAATCCAGGGATAAAATGATCAGGGTTTTAAACTAAAACAACTGGACTTACTGGTTTCGCTAACCACATAGAAACACAAGCGCAACTAATTAGGATGTTTTTAATATGAAAAATCAGGTACAGCACTTTAATGGGGAAAACATAAGATTATAATACTGTAATGTGTGTGGGGAGGCGTTTACAGCCTTAAAACAAGTATAATAATTGTAAAATATAAAGTTGTCCTACGTCACCACCTACATTTAATTTCATTTTTCATTTATTTATTCATTTCGAGCAGGTCAACAATGCAGTCAAATACATTCGTTTTTTGCTCGAAAAAGAGTTGGAAGAAGAAAACTTATTGAATCCCACATGATTTCAACAGTTATAGAGACAAAATGACAAAAAAAATATACATTTTATTGTTGTAACTAATCGATAGGGCTTAAAATGATCAAAAAGAAATCACATCTCCAGTAACAGTGAACACAGCGGCGGTCTGAACAGCGCTGTGTCCGCTAACTGAACCTTGAATATAAACTTGTGAGCGAATGGAGACTGTGATGTATAGCTGACCTCCAGATTGCTTATTTTTTTTGGATTGCCGCTACAAGCAATTCCATTATTTCCCCCCCATTTAGACGTGATTAAGTGCTTTTCATAGAGAAGAAATAGCAACGACGAACGCTGTTTTTTCCAATATGAAATCAGGATTGAAAACGGAGCACTAAATGAGCAGCGTGCATATCACAGCCCCGGTCATTACAACTCACTTCGGATGGAGGTGTCGGGAAATAATTACAGCAAGAGCCACAGTGAAGATAACAAAGCTCTGAGGAGGATTCTTTTACTTTGTTTCTTTCCTAAGGACGAGAAACACTGCATGAATGGTACTGTATACATATTATTCTATTATATTTGGGTTCTGATATCAAACTGGAATCGATATTAATGTTTAAAAGTTACAGTCAAATATACAGCTCTGGGAAAAAAATAAGAAACCACTGCAAAATGATCTGCTTTTCTGATTTTACTGCTTATAGGTATGTGTTTGGGCAAAAGGAACATTTTTGTTTGAGTCTATAAACTACTCCCCCAAATTCCAAATAAAAATATTATCGTTTAGAGCTTTTATTTGCAGAAAATGACAAATGGTGAAAATAACAAAAAAGATACGTGTTTTCAGACCTCAAACAATGCAAAGAAACAAGATCAAATTCATTTTAAAACAACATAATACTAATGTTTACACTTAAGAAGAGTTCAGAAATCAATATTTGGTGCAATAACCCTTATTTTTAATCACAGCTTTTCATGCATCTTTCACACAGTGGCTGAGTGCCTAGCGCTCATGCTTCACAGCAAGAAGGTTCTGGGTTTGATCTCCAGGTCGCCTGTGTGGAGTTTGCATGTTCTCCCCGTGTCTGGGTGGGTTTCCTCCAGGCACTCCGGTTTCCCCCACCAACCCAAAACATGCACCATAGGCAAAATCCTCCAGCTGAGGTCCTGACCAGACTGAAGCAAGAAGATCATGGAGATGGTCCCCGAGCGCAGTAATGTGCTGCCCACTGCTCCTAATAACAGGATGGGTTAAATGCAAAGAAGAATTTCTCCTGTGTGAGATTAATAAAGTCACGTCTTCTTCTTTATTCCACTCCTGGTGCAAGAAGTGAAGTCGCTCAGCTTTGTGTTTGTGTTGGAATTCAACAGACGCTGGAATGGAATGGCTGTAATCCATGTAGAGATGCTGATTTCAGAAAAAAATGCAGCGGTCTCTTATTTTTTTCCAGAGCTGTATCTTTACTGTATCTTCTCTCAGTGTTTCCTGCTCTACTGAAATGTCTTAAACCTACTAAATGTTTTGTAATAAAGATAAAACTTCACTGTTCACAAAACACCATTAAAATCAAACTAATCTTCCATTCCACTCTGGGTCAAACCTGTGCCTGTGTGATCCATGAACTGTCACATTGTCACATTTGGAGCCCAGGGTCGGCCATAGACATGTGACTCACCTCCCCGCGCTGAAATAATAGCTGACCTTGCGTTTGCTCATTAAGACAAAGAGAGGACACAGTCGGCTCGTTCTCGCCGTATTTCTTTGGATTAAAAATGGACGCTTTGATTAGTGTGTGGGCCAATGACCTTACAGAGGACAAGCACTGACCGTCAGGGAAGAGCGCGACTCCCCATCGCCACACCGTCTTTATACTGTCTTTCATACTGTGATGTTTTTGCAGGTATTTTGAATTTTTATAAGATTTTATGGGTTTTTTTTATGTTTATTTTGCACTGTTCACTGCTGCTCTCTGTGTAATCCATGTGCTACTGTCTCGTGACCTACCTGGATAAATAAAGGTTGTGCTTTGTGTAACTTTATGGTTGGGGGTCCATCACCAGCTTGTTTCCATGGATATGTCATTGCTCTGCCTGGAATGTTCCACAGTATGACTTTAAACAGTTCTTCCTTACATTTATTCAATTACAGGTGCTTTCATAGCTCAAAAATGCCTAGAAAAACAGACATTCTGACCGTGCGCGGGTTCGCCTCTCCACAGATCTGACCCGTAACTTGGGTTTGGTTTGGTCTCCATGAAGATAGAAAGGTTTAAGACTGTGAAACATTCTAGGCAAAGCAATTCCACTGAGAATAGCATTTGATGGACCTTCCACAGTGCACCTCGAAATAAATAAAATATAAATTTCACAGTACGTGAGCTGAATTGTCTCACATTTTACTTTGGAAAGCTTGGATTTGGTGACTGAAGCCCTCTGTTGGGAGTTTTACATTTTGGGATGGCTATGAACAACAAGGTGAAACATGATGCTAAGCAGGCATACAGATACTGTGTCGTAAAGTCAATTAAAATGAATTTATACAAGATGTTTTATGGATTATATATATATATAAATATATATATATATATATATATATATATATATATATATATATAGATATATAAGCAACTCTTGAGAGGTCTGCTCTGTACTGTCTGCATCTAATTATTAAGTATTTTATGATCCAAGAAGCAGGAAGTGCACTCAATATAAAGAAAACTGTCTGCATGATGTTCAGTAAAAAAACAACTGAATTACAGTGGTCCAATGTCTTTCTAGAAGGGGTGGAACTCAGACTCATCACAGAGTTTAAATACCTGAGACTGACGTTGGACATTGACATTTAACAAACACATTAAGCACCTCACAAAAACTGTAAATTTTAACTTAGTGAATTTTAGACAGGCAAGATCATTTATGACTCTATATGCAGCACGAATGTTTTTACACTCCATGATTCTGTCTCATATCGAGTACTGCATAACCACATGGGCACAACACTCAAACCAGTGAAATCACTTTTTAAAAAGCTGTGAAAATATTGGACAAGAAACCATTCTCAGTTCACCTCTGCACTATTTTAGACAAGTACAACTTGCTTAATTTTAATAATTTTGTTCATTTCAAATATGGATGTTTTATATATAAAGTTTTGCATGAGCTCCTCCTCTGTTACAGGATTTTATTAAAACAAAGACTGTCAGTGGGATGGGAACTAGGGCCCGGGGGAACTGTGAGGTCCCACACAGACGCTCTACATTTGGACAAACTGTGCTCTCAGTCAGAGGCACTAAGTTCTGGAACTCTCTCCCATCATCAGTAAGAGAGACTCCAACACTGGCCACTTTCAAATCACACTTGAAACAGCGGCTAAAGCAAAACCAGACTTGTGGACACTTTTAGTGTCTAACTGCTGTTATTGTCACTTGTCAATGTTTTTGTTGTTTTTGCTGTGGTGTCACCTGCCCAGGGACTACAGATGGAAATGAGCATTTTTGCTATAATCTGGGGTATTTACACTGCAATGTTGTAGATGTTCATTAATATGCACTGTCCCTATTAAATAAAAGAATAAAAAAAATACAAAATAAATAAATATTAGCATTCTACTTGTTGGTAGTGTTATCATGATGGAAAAATTCCACTATGGCCTCTGAAAATATATCTTAGAAACTCATCACGGTGAATAATAATGGATTAGGATGCTCTGAATGCAAGATAAGTGAGGAATAACTTTGGACCACTGGAAACCTTTTAATATGAACTAGTTGTATTTTTCACGTTTTTTAAGACAGTAAAGGCCAGGTACAAACATTTCACCTCTAGAAATGGGATTACTTAAAAATGCTTGAATGAAACAAACGCCAGTGCAGTATGTCACTGATAAGGAAGCAATATATAACAAGAATAAAAGCTTTTAAAGTTTGCGTAATACATACATACTTCGCAAAATCCTGCACTGTTAGCATGCTAGTTGTTGGTAGCATTAATGGGACGGCAAAAGTCAGCTCTGGCCTCTGAAAGCTGTGCAAAGAGTTGAATAATTATACTCTGAATACATGAGGTGAGTGAAAAATAACTTTGGACCACTGAACTAGTTGTATTTTTCACATTTTTAAGACCTGATATTTGACCTCTATGAATTGGATTACTTAAACATGCTTGAATAAAACTAAACAAAACATTCCAGGTATGTTGTTGATAGGGAAGCAATATAAATAAAAGCTCTTAATGTTTGCGTAATCCATCTCCTTTAAAATCCTCTGGGAAATAAAGGAACGCAGACTGATCTCCATCTACAAACTTACAGTAAAACAGTGTCAAACCACAAAGCTACACTTGTCGGCTACACGGACGCGAACAAGAGCTTTTTGTTACCAGAAATCCATAGGAAATTATGAAGTGTTCCCCCTTCCAAAGCTCCAGCCCTTTTCCTCACTGGTGCACCATTTCCTTCCTCGACATAAATCACCATAAACACAAATGAAGACTGGAGATGGCCGCTCCGATAGCGCTGTGAGTCGAGAGAGGCAATTTTGCATGCTTACAATTAGGCCTGATAAAGAGGAGGGATGCAGTACGCCCACAGCTGTTGATCGGACTGATAAGAACTTTTTTTTAAATTATTATTTTGTGAGTTCATGTGGAAATACAGAGATATGTTCAAATGTTATATTCTGATAACAGCGGTGTTTTACTTTGTTCTATTGATACGCCTCATATAAAGTACCTGTCACTGCATAAGTAGATAATATAAGCAAATTTATGGGCGCAATTTATAATAAAGGTACTTTATTACACAAAATTTACTCTTTTGAACTTTAAGCCATGTTATAATGTTGTTACCTCACCAAAAACATACCTGGAGTTTTGTTTCATTGACACATATTTGAGTGATCCTTTATTATCAGTACACTTCTCTAAGGGCCTGTTTACACGAGAACGCTTACGGGTAAAAGCGACAAAATATTTTATTGGAAGTGCCTTTTGTTTAGACGGTGACAGCGTTTTGGGGGCTTAAAAACACAAAAAACTGAAACCGCCCTCCAAAGTGGAAAACTTGAGTACGCTCCGCCGTAGTGTTTTCGTCTACACTGCCCAAGACGCAAAACTCTGGTCAAATCTGCTGATGTCGTGTACACGTTTACATCACATCGGTCCATATATCAGTGTACTTTGTTTGGCAGGACTCCCAGTCCACACCTTGTTGCACCTTCGTTGCTTTGTAGTCTAACAAGGTCAGAAGCAATAGTTGAACTTCTATATTTGAGCACACAATTTTTTTTACTACCAGTAGTAGGGGTGTAAATCAGACACTTCATGCCGATTCGATACGATATCGATTTCTTAAGCCAACGATTCAATTCTTTTCGATACTTGAGAATTCCCCACGATTCGATACGATTCGATACAATTCGATTCAATGGTGCATAGTTTTCACTTTATGTATTAATGATGTTTTGAATAAATTTTATTACAGAAAATTTAGATTTTAATCAAATCAAATCAAACAATATTTATAAGGCGCTTTTCATACAAAATTGTAGCACAAAGCGCCTTACAGTGGTCAAGGATTAGAAGATTGACCTTTATTGATCGCACACAGGAGGAGTTGTTTCTATATTTGACCCAGGGACCATCCCCATAATTTGTTTTGTTATTTAGTCTTGGTCAGGCCCTAAGCTGGAGGATTTTTACCTATGGTGCATGTTTGGGTTGGTGGGGGAAACCGGAGTGCCCGGAGGAAACCCACCCAGACACGGGGAGAACATGCAGTCTCCACACAGAAAGGCCTGGGCAACCCGAACCTTCTTGCTGTGAAGCATGAGTGCTAGCCACTCAGCCACCGTGCTGCCAGAGGGGAAAATTTTTTTAGACGCATCGATGCATTGGGATCGTCGGCTGTAGGATCGATGCATCGATACGAATCGATTATTATTTACACGACGAACCGGTAGCCATGTTTTGTTTTGCTTTTTGCGGTGCAGATAAGAAGAAGGAAGGTTCTACGCATGCGCGTGGACATAGTGATAATGTATCACAGCACCACCTAGCCGCATGCGTCACCATATGCACGCAGATTTCCTTTTTTGCGTCTTCTGTTCAGACCACATCATATAAACGTAGCCTAAAGCTCAAAATGATCTGTTCCACCTTGTGCTGTCATGAAGCAGTAGTTTTCAAGTTAAATCCAGCACCACGACATTGGCAATTTCCATTTAAAGTTTTACCGTTGATTCCACAGAACTAGAATGTTAAAACCTTAAAACCATACTCCGGAGCATTCTTGATGGAGATAGATATGTTTTATGTCGTACTGTGGAATATTATAGCCAAAAAACAGTATTTCCACGGAAATAAGATGAAGCAGATCCTCCTCCAGGCCAAATACGTGTCAGGTTTGTGGAGATGCAAGCCTGCTGTTTGTGGCCAATTTAATATTAGACTTTATTGAGTGTGCACTCTATAAAGCACCGTTTCAGATCCTCTTTACAATGCACTCTATTCCCTGGCCACTTCACCTCAGCAGACATCACCGTGTTTTGAGTCTTTTTGCAACCCGCACGGCTGACCATGAAGAAATATTTTTAAGACTACTACTACTATACTGGTACTGAAATACAACCAATACAAGGCTCAAAGCAGAAAATAACACTGCGTTATGATAGCATCAGTGGGAGCTCCGTGTTTAGCTTAAGGCAGCCTGAGCATGCACCCTCCAAACAGAATGTGACTATTGTATGTATAAGGAGACCACAGCTATGCCAGTGCACTTGAATGCTCCCTATCCCAAGACGTCAAGGTTTTATAGGGACAGATATACAGCCAATAGAGCGGGTTTGGTGAAGGTGGTTTTCCTAAATGTTTAGAGCTACTTTTCATAATGACAGACGGAGAAAAAGATCAGTTTCCAGTTTCGTAATTCCCTGTGGTATAATAGATTTCAATATAGGCTCTGGAAATCTTAAATACATATTATTATATTTTATTATATGGGCATATTATGGGTACGATTTAAGTGCTTTTTTTCTGTAAAAAGATATTCAATTTTGCAGAGTGAAAAGCACTGAGCAGTGAAATTAAAATCAGGCTAAACATTTGTATGTTAGCAGTGTAGTGAAGGAAATTTGTACGCTGAAATGAAAGGATGGGTGATGACTTAAAAGGACCGGTATTATGATATTTTCTGATCTATGTTACATCACAAAAATACCCAGAGTTGTGTTTTGTTTCATTCACACATGTTTAACACACAAACCTGCATATTTAGTCTACGTTTATATGATGACGGTCTGAACAGAAGATGCAAAAGTGGCGTCGCGTCTTCACTTTTTATTCCGCGTTTAGACGCGCATTTTCGGAAGGAAATCTGCGTGCATACGGTGACGCAAATGTGTGTGGATTTCAATTGGGTATGCATGCCAGGCGGCTAGGTGGTGCTGTGATACATTATCACTATGTCCGTGCGCAGGTGTAGAATCTTCCTTCTTCTCATCTGCGCCGCGAAAAGCAAAACAAAACATGGCTACTGGTAGCAAAAAAAATAAAAAATTGTGTGGTCAGACGAAGAAGCTCAACTATTGCTTCAGACCACGTTAGACTACAATGCAACAAAGGCGGAACAAGGTGTGGACTGGGAGTCCTACCAAACGTCAGCAGATTTGACCAGACTTTTGCTTTTTGGGCAGTGTGGACGAAAACGCTACGGCGGAGCGTATTCAAGTTTTCCACTTTGGAGGGTGGTTTCAGTTTTTTGCGTTTTTAAGCCCCCAAAACGCCATCACCGTCTAAACAAAAGGCACTTCTGATAAAATATTTTGTCATTTTTATCCGTAAGCGTTCTCGTGTAAACAGGCCCTTACACCGAGTTCTTCTTCTGTTATATCATGTGGTAATACAGGAAGTGCTCTCCTGTGTTTTTAAACTCCAGACACCTTCACTAGAATCATTTGGATGATTTCAGACCTGGAAGTGACAATCTCTACTAAAAAAAAAGGTAGCTGCTAACTCGAAAACTAAACTTCATGACATCACAAGGTGGAAAAGAGCACCTGGATATGTACTTGTAGAATGAAGAAAAAAAACAAAAAAAACAAAAAACAATTCCAAGTATGTTTTTGACAGGGCTCTTAAGTTTTGAGCGGGGTCGTGCGGGTGGGGGGTGCGAGTGAACAATTTTTCCTGAGGAGCGGGAATTGCGTGTGTCACACTTTCAATGCGTGAGACTTGAGAGCCCTGGTTTTTGAGGAGGTAACAACATTATAACATGGCTTAAATTTTGTGCAAAAGAGGAACTTTAAAAAGGCTTATAAATATTACTGCAATTTCAAATTTGTTTCGCAGGGCTTTGGACCATACAGAAATATACAAGACAAACTACAAAACCAAAGCAGAAGCAGTAACTGAGTAGCATGTCTTCTGTACCTGCCCCCTCCTCCCTCCTTCATCCCTCCTTCATCCCTGGGGGAGGTTGGGTAACAGCCCATTGAAAGGCAGATCAATAAAGAGATATATTGTCATTTCAGAGCACCACCCGCTTAATCAATTAATCTATAATAGAATCCTTTTCAGAGGAGCTTCTTAAAGGGCCAGTCCCCCCATTACCAGCTATGGGTCAGAGGAAATGTGCTCACGTATTACGAATAATGGGAGGAGGCACCGGTGCGAGTTCAAGTGGCCGGCTATAGATACACGAGATAGGCGTTTAATAGCGTTTTATGGAGATTAGGTGCTAATATTTTTATCAAGACGTAGCCACACTAACAGGATTACAAGCCCCAGCGAGTGGTTAGGTATGCTTAGCTGCATGACCGGATACATTGTGAGCCAGAAAATGCCATTATAGAAACAACACATATTTCTTTAAGCAAATTTCATCATACTGTATTTATTCTGTGTTTTCCATAATACAAATGCTCAAAATTGTATCATTTCCTTAGTTTCTAGGGGAAACAACTGAGTGAGAAGTAAAACAATACAGAAAGCAGCACTGAATTCTGAAGTGAAAGATCTCTACCTGTGTCATCAAACCTGAAAATTCCAGAAAAAATGCTAAGAAAATTTTGACACGAGGAAGGCATTCTTCTGACAATTTAAACCTCAATTTAAAGGTTCTATAAAGCACTTTGTGTTGCATTTATTGTATGAAAAGTGCTCTATAATAAAGACTTACTTACTTACTTGTAAAATACTTGTGAAATACTCTACTTACACCAGGCATGTCCAAACTATGGCCCATGGGCCAAATGCAGCCCTCAGACAAATTTTTCTTGGCCCTCAGGCTTCCAAGTGAATTGGCCCAAATTATACTCAACAAAAATATAAACGCAACACTTTTGTTTTTGCTCCCATTTATCCTGAGATGGACCCAAAGATCCAAAATTCACTCCAGATACACAACACTACCATTTCTCTCAAACATTGTTCATGCAGTGCTTGGTAACGCTTGGTCCAGAATGCGCTGCCGTTGCGCTTAGACAGACAGCTAAGTGAACCAATCAGAGAACAGTTAACGGACAGCGACGTGAACCAAGCCGGTAGGAAGCAATGCAAAAACATCTTTTTTGAAAAGAAAGGCCTGTAGAGCTGTCAGCTGCTGTGGTTTTAAGGAATTGATGTGTTTTAGGTCATTTAAGACCAATTTTACAGCTGAATGGAAGGGACGTTGCGGGCAAAGGCGGGTGCACTGACGTCACCATCTTTGAATGAATCAGAATCGCGGAGTCCGTTGTTAACCGGGGGAGCGAGAGTGGAGCGAGGGTGTCCAAATGGTATCGCGCTGTATAGCAAATACAGAGAGATATCATTTGGCTGGCCAGGTAAGCTGTCTACATCTCCAAAACTCAAAATGCTCTGTTCCACCTTATGATGTCATCGCAAGTTAGTTCAGTAGACTAGCAATTCCAGGGCTGAAATTTACAAAATGATTCTAGTGAAGATGTGTGGAATTTAAAAAACAAAGTGGAGTACTTCCTGTATTACCACATGACATAAGATAAGATAAGACTTTATTGATCTCACACAGGAGAAATTCACTTGCTACATTATCTCCAGGCATTTTAGTGCAAAAAAAAAGTTAGAACAAAAAAACAGCATGCAGACAAGATAAGTAATAATAATAAAAATAAGTAAATAAGAGAATGTAGAAAAAAAATGCACATTTAGACTATAGTGGAGTTATACAGTATAACATTAGTTATGCAGTCATCACAAGGTGGAAGAGAGTGGAACTTAAATATGCAGAGTATGTGTGTTAAACATGTGTAAATAAGACAAAACACAACTCTGGGTGTGTTTTTGTTGAGGAAATAACATTATAATATAGGCCTAAATCAGAAAATTGTGTAATATAGGCCCTTTAACCAAAATAATAAAAAAAAAAAAATAGAAAAAAAGGTACTACATTTGTAATAAAATGAGCAGTCTAACTTGTCGTACGCACTTTAATATAATAGTAACTCTGGTAATTCTAATAGCAGTCACACTGGATTTCTCGACACAGCCCAAATGACTGTCATCCTCTTCACTCTCCACACATATTCCATCTCCTTCTCTTCACACTCTGGTCTCATTATAAGATCCACCTTTGGAGCTCCCTCTCAGCTCCAGACCCCTTTGTCTTTCCCCGTAATGAGAGGGGCCCCATTAATTTTGGTGCCGCGAAGCGAGACCCTCACGTGCCTCCCCACAGACGGAGGAGCAGCTCAGATCTGCAGACCGAGTGAGGAGAGGAGAGGGGCGTCAGTCTATTTCGCACATCAGGAGGGGAAAGGCCAGATTGGACTCATTCCAAAAGAGACATTAACCTCTTGTCCGGAATTCGTGGCCCTCTGCGTCTCTGGTCTCAAGTATAAGCACTGTCTTGTGTAATGAGGAGGGGATCGCATTTGGTCCATAGAGAGCTTTGGATGTGAAAGAAAGATGAGGTTGAAAATCAGTGTTTTTATGTTTGATTTTAGTAAAAGCAGCATAGTTTCACATGGAATCACAACATTCGGTAATATCTAAAGGTCCCATAATGTGCAAACTTGACTTTTCTGAGCTTTAAGCCATGTTATAATGTTGTTAGCTCCTCAAAAACATACCTTGAGTTGTATTTTGTTTCATTCACACATGTTTGAGTACGGTAATCCTTTATTATCAGGGTGTCTACATCTCCGACACTCAATACGCTGTGTTCCACCTTCTAATTCAAGATTCAAGATTCAAGATTGTTTATTTGTCATATGCAGGATCAGCACAAGGTCAACAATGCAATGAAATGCTTAGGATCAGAAGAACCCATTGACTCGCTAAGATAGTCAAGAAGTACTAATAGCATGCAATAAAAATACAAGGGAAAAAAGTAAACAATATAATAAAAATATGTAATAAAATATAATAAAATACAAAGGTACAGGTAGGATTAAATACGGTGTAAGTAGAGGATTTCACAGGTGGTAATACTGCTCAAATGAATTTCATATTGCACATAATACAGACTACAAAACCGTCTTCAAGCCTAATAGAGAAAAGTGCATTGTTGACTATACAAATAAACCTAGATTATTGGTAAGAATTCTCTGTAATTCACTGAATTAATAGGATTCCCCAATCAAAACAACAAAGGTAACAACAAACATAAGGTGGATAGTCAGGTTTGTTCACCAAGAGCAGCAAGATGGTTGTATAGTAGCAGTAGCAGTAGTATTTTAGTCTAGCAGCAAGCCCTAGTAGTGAAAGAAGTACAAATGAGTTGTAGGCTATACTTAGACCAGTCGTAGAAATATTTACATAGGTTAAATGACTGTATTTAAAGCAGTTTAAATAGTAGCAGACCTTTGCCATTCATTTCCACTGTAGTTCTAAACAGGAAATTATACAAAGGAGAATAAAAAAGTGGATAAAAAGAACTAAATCTGACAAAACCCACATACCGAAGCGTTGTATTTACACTTAATTTGAGAATTTTAGTAGTATAGTACAGATTTAGTTATTTTTATCCACTTTTTTGTTCTCCTTTGTATAATTTCCTGTTTAGAAGTACAGTGGAAATGACAGTCCACTTTTAGACCTGGTTTAGCCCTAGATTAGACCTGGTTTAGATCTGATGGTACTCAGAAACTTTACTTTGGAGGTACTTGGTGTTGAATGTTTGAGAGGCAATGTTTTATGGGCAAAGGTCTGCTGCTACTTAAACTGCTTTAAATATAGTCATATAACCTACTGTAAATATTTCTACTACTGGTCAAATTATCTCTTACAACTCCTGTTTGTACTTTTTTCACTACTATGGCTAAACCAGGTCTAAAAGTGGCATTTCCACTGTAGTTTTAAGCAGGAAATTATACAAAGGAGAACAAAAAAGTGGATAAAAAGAACAAAATCTGACAAAACTCACTTACCGAAGCGTTGCATTTACACTTAATTTGAGTATTTCATAATTTTAGTAGGCTATAGTACAGATTTCTCTCACAACTGTCTGGCTTGCACAATTTAGCAGCATCATGCACTGATTGTTTTTTGTAATGAGCAGAGATTAGCTTTGGCGCTCTAACGTTGCGCTACACGGATCACCCTCCGAAGACACACAAGAGCGCGTTGCCAGCACCAGAATAATCACTTATGAACAGCAGCTGAAGTGGCCGATAAAACTGCTATTTTGGATGTTTAACTACTGTTTAGTTTTTATGGCTTGGCTGTGTGTTGCTTTAAAAAGATTACAAGGGTAAATGAGGGGGTTTGGGGGGCTAATAGCGCTATCGTTGGCGAGTATTTCCAGCAGTCCCTCCCAGGATGCTTAACTGTGGTAAAGGATTACATTGGGCTTAATTGTTCACTTGGGTCTCGTTTGGTTCGTAGAAATGGCTGCTCGAACACAGATGGCGTGTTCTTAAGAGCAGTGTCATGCTTTGCTATTAACCGCAATACCAGAGGGGGCGCCGCAGCAGGACATGAAACTGTGAGTCAAGCCATTTACAGTTTTATATTTATGATTATTCTGGTTTAAAGATAACATATTAATAGACCATATTATATGATAGATATGTTTTTAACACAGTGACTTTAAAGGGGCACTGCGTAACATTTCTTGTGGAGGGTCGCCGCCTGCTTGTCTCCACGGAAATGATATTGCTTTGTTAAGAATGTTCCACAGTAAAGGTTAAAGATATCTATCACAACAGACACAAGCAGGTTACAGCACTACACTACATTACAGTTCAGATCTGTGGAGATTTGCCCCTATTCACAGAAGGAGTGCAATCATAAAAAAAAACAAAACAAAACAAAACATTTGCCCAAAAGGGAGTGAGAAGAAGAAAACTTATTTAACTTATTAAATCCCACCCTCTCTTCTAATTAGACCACTATTACTGTACTTTTTGTACTATAGAGTGCACCTGACTATAAGCTGCACCAACCAATTTTTTTTTTTTTAATTAAGATTTGTACATAAGCCACAGGTGTCCACATTGTAACTTGAAATATTTACACAGAAAGATGGCACACAATAGGATTTTTTTTTTTAAATTAACGTAAATACTGGTACGTGCTTTTTTCGAACAGCGCCTACGGCAGTAAAACAATTGTAAAATGGCCAGCCTGTACCCTCTGGAAGCCTTAAAATAAAGTTTAAAGTTTAACTTTAAGGGTAAACCCCCTGAACTCAATCTCATGGAACTGTTGATACTGTAGGAGATTTTGAGTGGCTAAAACAAGGCTTCATTAATTCATGAACTCTCCTCACTTATTTACCGTCTGATGTCTGCTGTCTTAATAAAGGATTAATCCATACATAAGCCGCACCTGACTATAAGCCGCAGGGTCCGAAGTGTGAGAAAAAAGTAGCGGCTTATAGTCCGAAAAGTACGGTAGAACTATTTACAAGTGAGGACAGTGAGTCACTGTTATAGCCTGGCAACATAACTATCATCATTCTGCAATAATACAAAAGGATACCAACAATGGTAAAGAAATGAAAGATACCAACAATGGAAACAGACACAAGTAATGTGATGAACAGACCAAACCAACAATGATCAGGAAACAACAAGCATAAGCAACAGCATGCCTGAAGAGGTCTTATAGGTCATCCATGCAGGTTTGAGTAAAGTTGTAATCCCACACAACAATTCTCCATAAACATACAAAAGCATGATACAAAACAATACACTACAACTTCATAAACCTGATTCAAGTAGTTTCATTAGTGGAATACAGCACATAAACCATTTTAATATGTGTTTTTGTTTCCATCAAATATAGTAATTTACAATAAAACAATAAAAGGTAACATGGTTATCTAAATACAGCTCTGGAAAAAAAAAAGACAGCTGCAAAATTCTCAGTTTTTCTGATTTTACTATAGGTATGTGTTTGGGCAAAAGGAACATTTATGTTTGAGTCTATAAACTACTGACAACATTTAAAAATAAAAAAAATATTATCGTTTAGAGCATTTATTTGCAGAAAATGACAAAATAACAAAAAAGATACATGTTTTCAGACCTCAAACAATGCAAAGAATCAAGATCAAATTCATTTTAAAACAACATAATACTAATGTTTACACTTAAGAGTTCAGAAATCAATATTTGGTGCGATAATCAATTAATCACAGCTTTCATGCGTCTGGGCATGCTCTCCACAAGTGTTTCACATTGTTCTTGGGTGACTTTATTCAACTCCTGGTGCAAGAACTGAAGTAGCTCAGCTTTGTGTTTGTGTTGGAATTCAACAGACGCTGGAATGGAATGGCTGTAATACATGGAAAGATGCTGATTTCAGAAAAAAATCCGGTGATCTCTTATTTTTTTCCAGAGCGGTCGTTTCATTAGTGGAATGCAGCACATGAACCATTTTAATATGTGGTTTTGTTTCCATCAAATATAGTAATTTACAATAAAAGAATAAAAGGTAACATGGTTAGTTATCAGTTAATACCCCATAGAAGTGTAATACCTCCTCTTTAAGTGTGTATTCTGTATAACTTGGTGATTTAAGTAGTTCATACGTGCTAAGGTTTGACTAGACTCTACGTATACTCATTCATTGGTGTCATTTTGTACTCTCAGATTGGGTCATTGTACTGCTCTGTGGTCGTCTGTACCCAAAATTTGATTCTGACTTGAGTGTCAATGGAAGGGGCACCCAGGCTTGCAGCAAAAGATCACCTTCTCAGCAACTTAAATTTAATATTTTCTTTTTGGAGCAGGTCTGCTATCTCTAATTTGGTTCATAGAAAAGCACTGATAAAACCTATTCATCTGGGGTAATGTAATATTGGTAAGAGTCATTAGAATGGGCAGTCATGCACAAAATTAACCTGGTTGGTTTAGATAATTGGATTATATTGGATTGCAATTAGAGCACTGCTAAATCAGGGGTGGAACCAATAAAATGGACAACGAAACAATTTATTTTCCCCAACTTTTTTTTATTACAATGTTAATGTTTCCAATTGGGGACACAGCAGGTAAAAAGCATATTTATCATTCAGTTAAGAGCAAAAAAAAAAAGTATTCATTGTAAATTATTATTCATTCACTCTCCTCATAAAATTACACTAGGAAAGAGTAGATGTGATTACATTTTTGGACCGCTAATCCGCTCCTATTACACATTCACACAGCGCCAAACGATTGAAGTGTCTTGCCTAAGAACACAACAACAGTATGAACATGCCATAACAGGATTCAAACTGCCAATGTAATATAACTAAATGCATGTTCAGAAATATCTAAATGATCTCATTTCGAGTAGCTGTATTCCAGTACAGTTATTTTTTCATTTGGTGGGATTTAGAGTACAAGTACTTAAAAAAAAAAAAAAGAAAAGAAATACTGTAGTACTTGCTCATGCAATTTAGTAGTGAAAAAAATTGAAAACACCAAATAATATATATATTAAAAAAAAGATGAATAAATGCATAAAAGGTGGTGTAACAAAAAATGAGCTCTTGGTAATCCTACAGCTCTGGGAAAAAAAAAAAAAAAATGCTTGAAATCAGCATTGCTACATATATTACAGCCATTCTACAAGCTACTTCAGTTCTTGCACCAGGAGTGGAATAAAGTCACCCAAGAACAATGTGAAAGACTTGTGGAGAGCATGCCAAGACGCATGAAAGCTGTGATTAAAAATAAGGGTTATTGCACCAAATATTGATTTCTGAACTCTTCTTAAGTGTAAACATTAGTATTATGTTGTTTTAAAATGTTTCTTTGCATTGTTTGAGGTCTGAAAACATGTGTTTTTTTTGGTATTTTGACCATTTGTCATTTTCTGCAAATAAATGCTCTAAACCAGGGGTCTTCAACGTTTTTCAGGCCAGGGACCCCCAAACAGATGGTGAACTGGGCCAGGGACCCCCTACTATATATACGGCATAGAATTGTGTTTTATATTAAATTGAGCTTAGTGTCATGTATAAACATTGCTACTCTGTTATGGTACATCCAATACAAGGAAATAATACACAGGTTAATACTGTATTTTACACTATAAAATATGAAATTATATTATTTAAGTGAAATCAAAAGATTTTGCGACCCCCTGCAGTACCTCCGCGACCCCCCCCTAGGGGTCGCGACCCGCCTGTTGAAGACCTCTGCTCTCAACGATAATATTTTTATTTGGAATTTTGGGGAAATGTTGTCAGTAGTTTATAGACTCAAACAAAAATGTTCCTTTTGCCCAAACACATACCTATAAGTAGTAAAATCAGAAAAACTGATAATTTTGCAGTGGTCTCTTATTTTTTTTTCCAGAGCTGTATATGTTGTATTTTGTGAACAATATTAGTAATGTGAAAGTATTGTAAGTTGTTCTAATAAAGTATACAATATTCTGTGACTAAAACTGCTTGAAAAGTATCCTTCCCCACGCTGTTTATACGACAGCAGCTCCTCTCCTTTTCATTTTTCATTTCATTTTTCATTTTCAAAACAATGTCCTTCCGTTGTCATTGAGAGATTGTTTGTGCATCTCGTGAGCTACGGGTTCAAAGAGAAAATCCGCTGATGCAATTGCGTGAGCTCTTTGACATTCACATAAAAGTTGAATGTTTGTTGTAGATTGCACAACATTAAAGCCAGTGTTGTGTTATTGTGTTATTGTGTTTGTCCTTCTTGTCTCTGGGTGCACATTTCAATAGGCCCTATACTTTTGGTTCCAGGTGTTGTCGGGACATTATTTTAAAGGAAAACTAATCCAATTGAAACTGATTCATCAAAATGCATGAAAACCCATCAACTTTGAGCGAGGTGCCGTAATTCTTATCCAAAGTTCAGATATTGTACATTAAAGGGCAGTTGGTAGTGAGTTTGTCCACTGATGCAAAGGTTGGTGGTTCTAATCCCACTCTCGACTCTCACCAAAATGTAGATACAAACACTTAAATCTATCAGAAAATGACTTAAAAGTAGTGAAATTATCTGTCCATGCAGCAAGATCATTTTACTTGGCAAGTTCTCTTAAAATAAACAGCATATAGACCAGAAAGGAGCAGTCTCAGAACTAGTAAGTCGATAATAACTTTGAAAACAAGATGAAGAACCTGATCTAAGTTTTAAAATCTTGGCCCGATCAGAGAAACTTGTAGCGCAAGAGCCAAAAGCAATATCTGAGTATGTTAAAATGACTTAAATTAAGAATATTTTAGTTTATTTGAACCGAGCCAAGAACTGCACTGAACAAAGCACTCACTGCAAAAAGATACAAACACTAAAATCAGAAAACGACTTAAAGGTACTGAAATTATGAAGCAAGATCATTTTACTTGACAAGTTCTCTTAAAATAAACTCCCTCTAGACTAGAATGAAGCTGTCTCTGGTCTAATAAGTCAATAATCATCTGAAAACAAGATGAAGAATCTGATATAAGTTTTAAAATCTTGGCCAGATCAGCGGAATTTGCAGTGAAACCAACCTTGGAAAATCTTTGACATGTGTTTTGACATTTAAGCACATTAAATCAATAGAATTTAGTTGTTTTGTTGTAGCGTACTCTGAATTGTCTGCGCATGTTAACGTAGCGATCGACCACATCAGCCCCGCTCACTACTTTGTCTTGTAATTTCACCAGTCCTGCTTCGGTCCCGCTTCCCCATACCCCACGGAGCTCTCATCTGTTCCCTTTTCCTCCGATGAAATGACTATTCCAATTCTCCCGCTCAACTCTTTGGGGGTCTCCGGGCAACGGCAATTACAAGCCGACCCCCGACCCCCCCCTCCCTCTTCACCGCCTTCCATCAAAGCTGCCGGAGAACCTGCTGAACAAAATTGTCTATGCTGCAGAGACAAGCTCCTCTAGTTCTATTTGTGCTCTCACCTGGCGTTAACAGGCAGCTCTGGCCTTTCATAGGAGCCATTATAGCGTGGGACAGGAGCCATTCAAGCCTTGCAGTTAGCCGGCGAGCACGGGATGCCTTATTTTCTGCCAGAGTAGATGTTATGGGACTAGAGGCAAAGAGAGATGCGCGAAAACTGCAGCAGACATGCATTGCCTCACCAAAAATGGAAGGGAGTTTTTCTGTGTAATTTGATAAGCCAGGGAACGGTCATTAGACAGAGCAACAATAGCGCTCCACAGGCGTTAGTTAGTGTTGGCAAACGAACATGAAAAAAATCACAATGAGAAAGGAAATAATTGGATTTTGATGCTAATGCAAGGCAATCGAGATTTTGACTTAACAATATTTCAGTGTGTCAATACTTGATATGATTGCATGATTTAGATGCTGCAAGATACTGACTCTTAGATCAACAAACAAATGAAAATGTACTATGAATTATGGTTGTCAAAAGTATCAAAAATGAGATACTAATTGCTACTAAAATTTTAAACTAGATTCTCATTTGAACAAGTATCAATACTGAAAAACATAACATACAGCTCTGGAAAAAGAATAAAAGACCACTGAATTTTTTTTTCCTGAAATCAGTATCTCTACATGTATTACAGCCATTCCATTCCAGCGTCAAATATTTATTTCTGAACTCTTCTTACGTGTAAATATTAGTATTATGTTGTTTTAAAATGAATTTGATCTTGTTTCTTTGCATTGTTTGAGGTCTGAAAATATGTATCTTTTTTGTTATTTTGTCATTTTCTGCAAATAAATGCTCTAAACCAGGGGTGTCAAACTCATTTTGGTCTGGGGGCCTTATCCAACCCACTCTGATCCCAAAGGGGCCGGATCAGAAAACTCATGGCATATATACCCCAAAAATAGCAATAAGTCCAAATATTTGTGCAGAGAAACGCAAGTCTTTTTTATTTGATGAACTCTGTCTTTTACAAAATATTATAATATTATGAACAACCTGAAACTTAAACTTTTTCCCATTCACCTCCATGAACAAATAGGAATTAGTCAATTTTTCTTGGAAAATCCTGCGCTCGGCGTCCACTTTTCTCATTTTTGACATTTTGCTGATGAGGGTGTCACGGTCAACAGTCAAAATTACCAATATTTTAATAGAAAATTAAAATATTTTAATAGAAAATTAAAATATTTTAATAGAAAATCAGCTGAGGGCCAGATTAAAGGTCTTGGAGGGCCGGATCTGGCCCCCGGGGCGCATGTTTGACATCCCTGCTCTAAACGATAATATTTTTTGATTTTTAAATGTTGTCAGTAGTTTATAGACTCAAACAAAAATGTTCCATTTGCCCAAACACATACCTATAAGTAGTAAAATCAGAATTGATAATTTGATAAATTGATCATTTTGCAGTGGTCTCTTATTTTGTTCCAGAGGTGTAGATAGGAGAAAATCTGACTGAAAATTTTGCTGAATGGTTTTAGAGTGATCTTGATCTATGGTAAATTTTGCATTTTTATATCGAGTTTCTCACCTTATTTATGTATTTATTTATTTATTTATTTATTTTGGGCAAGTAAGCAAGTTACATTCTTTTAAAAGTGTGATAACAGAAATAACAATAAACAGAAATAACAACAACAAAAAGGCACTCTGAGCGCTTTACATCAAGGAAGCACTCACCCATTCACGCACACACACACATCAGTGTTTACAGACACTAGGGACAAGGTGGGTTAAGTGTCTTGCCCAAGGACGCAACAGCAGCATTCATCTGTGGAAGTTGGAATCATAGTTGGAATGATTTTCTAGACCAAAACTAATGGTAACATAAGTAAAGTACTATTGTTTCGTGATGAAAATAACACTCTTGTCTACCATTCTGCCCTTAGTATTGAAATTTAACCTGAATTTTTTTGTATTGTGACAACACAAATATTTATGAATAGGAAATGAACCCTGGTTGCTGGTTTAATTCCATATCTGACCTGGGTAAACATGACGCCATTGTCATATAAGCTCATCACATCGCCGGGGCTCTCGTGTCTCAGAGTTCGTTAAGTACATGTCTGCGGATTTTGATTTTGAATGATGAGAAAACCCACAAAATGAAAAACTAAATAGAATTCTTCAGAGATCACAAGCATCCAGTTATAATTCTCTCTCCCATTCTGTTGTTTCATCATATCCGAACGTAGGCAGCAATTACTCCACCAACGCGATTCACCCAGGCCTATTGATCGCCAACCTTACACTGAAGACCCGGAATGCCAGAAGCTTTGTTTGCGGCATTGACTTTGACCCCGGCCGCATCCGACTCCCGCTGAGAGGTAAGCTAATATTCGGTTATTACTTTAGCTACATTTGATGCAAAATAGCCCATTATGTGTCCCGAGCAGGGCTGTTGTGTCTGGCAAATTGGAAAGGGAAAGTAATTACGCCATGAATATGCCGAGCTAGCTCATTTGTTCATATTGAGAATAGATCTAATAAAGAAAAAAGAACAGTAGCTGGCAGATATGTTCTTACTTTAATGGGAAGTGGCAATGAGATGCAGACACAGGGTACAATGCGAGCTTTACATCCACTTTTAGATGTGAATCATTAGCAACAACAAATATCTGACAAGTTCTAAGGGTTAATTTGCACTTTCAAACAAAGAAGAACAGAGTACAACACTTCATGGCAATGGGTTCACTTTGTATATTCGCTTTTTCGCTATCAAACGAAGTTCATTTTTATGTGTACAACTTGTATTAAATGAATAATAATGCGAAGGTTGGTAGCATATCTAAGTAAGTGTTGTGTGTGTGGGTATGGTGGGCCTGGTTGGTGGGTGGAAGGGGCAAAGGGGAGTGGGTAAGAGTCCATGAGTTTATGTGTTTGATGTACAGCTCTGGAAAAAAATAAGAGACCACTGCATTTTTTTCCTGAAATCAGCATCTCTACATGTATTACAGCCATTCCATTCCAGCGTCTGTTGAATTCCAACACAAACACAAAGCTGAGCTACTTCACTTCTTGCACCAGGAGTGGAATAATATTTTAGATTTATTATATTATATCTTTTAATATTTTAAATCATGTGTCTAAAACTACCGCACCAGAGCCCAAAACAAGCCCAGGGGCCATCCAGCACTGGGCCCCATACAATATTAAACATCTTTTTTAATTTATTGAGTGAAAGTTAATACAAATGACTTTTCACTCTTAAAGTAAGCTGCTCCTCTTCTTTTTAAACTTGACCAAAATCCACTTAGTTTGTATCCATTCATAACAGTCTTTTCCAAGAAGACAAAAAGGCTATCAGTCTGAATAAGACAGACTGTCTTATTCATATACAGCTCTGGAAAAAATGTATTTTTTTCTGAAATCAGCATCTCTACATGTATTACAGCCATTCCATTCCAGCGTTGAATTCCAACGCAAACACAAAGCTGAGCTACTTCAGTTCTTGCACCAGGAGTGGAATAAAGTCAGCCAAGAACAATGTGAAAGACTTGTGGAGAGCATAAAAGCTGTGATTAAAAATAAGGGTTACTGCGCCAAATATTGATTTCTTTAGTGTAAACATTAGTATTATGTTGTTTTGGTCTGAAAGGTCTGAAAACCTATTTTGACCATTTGTCATTTTCTGCAAATAAAAGCTCTAAATGATAATATTTTTGTTTGGAATTTGGGGAAAATGTTGTCAGTAGTTTATAGACTCAAACAAAAATGTTCCTTTTACCCAAACACATACCTATAAGTAGTAAAATCAGAAAAACTGATAATTTTGCAGTGGTCTCTTATTTTTTTTCCAGAGCTGTATATTGTTTTTAGAATAGTATGTGAACAATTTGACCCTAGGGGATATCTGTTTTAATTTATTTGTGGTCAATATTTCTATCTAACTTTGCACTGTCCCTGTACAAATAAAAAACATACCATACCGTACAGATAAGTAGACCTATATATTTCTATGTCTCTGGTGTACATGCTTCTTCAGGTGGTATTTTCACAGCTCTTCGGTTTGTGGGTTTTGCCTAGTTAAGAGTTCATTTTAGCCACTCTAGTCTTTACTTTTAGACTTTTAGACCTTAGATTAGATCTGGAATAATGTGAATATTGATAGCAACAGGCCTACATCAGTGAAGCCATGTTCTGGAAATATAACAATACAACTTGTCTCCACAGCTCTAAAATGTTGTCTAGTTAGGACTAATTGAAATAAATGGCCAAAAGTTGACAATTTAAAAATTCGCTGTTGCAGATTACTAGCTGCTAATTCAAATACTACAAATACTGCAAATATTATCATTATTAATAGTGGTATCTATTCATACAGAGGTCGTGTGATGTTTTTTAACGTTGTCATGCAGTAACTACATGTCATGCACCAACAATCACAAAATTGCGGACGTCAAAATCCGCTTCGCAAACCTTTAAAACGCCAATAATCACGCTTACATGAAAAGATTTGCGGCCTATATTGCAGTATATTGGTGTTTTTCCTTTGTATTCACCTCTCACATATGAGCACGACGCACTACTTGTAATCAGGACTCTTCGTGGCTAAAAGCAGCGGAAAGCAGCCAGACTTCTGACAGGAGCGGGACACTGAGCGATTTTACCTTATTATCCTCCGCCTGTTGACATTTTAATGGCAGCTTTCCCATCCACTTTGCTCGGCGTTCGGAAAGCAAGCTCCGAACGCAGGCTGTGAGAGTCCGCCAAAAATGAGTATATGAAAAGATTGCGTAGGCGTGAGACATCTATATCCACAATTTTATATGGAAATGACGAGTCCAAAATATGTGTGGAAATCTGAAGACATTTGCTGAAAAGCAGTACTGAAGTTACATTCGATCAAGTCATTTGTAACTTAATGAAGAGCAGAAATAATGATTACTGTTATTTTTTAAAGTCTATCGCAGAATGGTTTGTTATGAGAGCACTCACGCTGGGGGTGTTCTACATGTATGTCTATGGCGGAGTGTTTAGAAGTTACCATGGTGACACAATGCACACATTAGCAAACACAGCCAAAAAAGTTTTAAGATTCTCTGAAAACACTGATCTACAAGAAAAATGCTTCTGGAACAAAAGTAGTGACATTTTTCTTGGTTTAGGTCACTAATAAAGAAAAAGTAAGTCAGAAGTGCTGATTGGCTATAGTTTCCAATATTTTGTGTATAGTATTGGGTCAAAATAGGAAATTTATGCAAAATAAGGCAAAAACGGTAGTTTATCCAGTAGCGGTTCTTGGGGGGGGGGGGCGAGTGGGGCAATTGCCCAGGGCGCAACTTCGTGAGGGGCGCCATGCCGAGCGCTTGAAACAAAACCTCTCTCCCTCTCGCTCCGCCTGGTTTGCCTCAAACCTTTCTCTGCTCCTGCAGGAGTGCTTACAAACTGTTTCCTGCTCTCTGGACTCTGTTCCCCTCATGCTCTCCCGACCTTCTCCTCCTGCTGCTCTCTGGTTCAAGGGCCAAACTGCAGCACTTCCTGGTCTTGCGAGAAACAGCGCAGAGTGGGCCACATTAAAGGGGGGATCACTAATGTTAATTTGCGGGTTTATTTTGTTTTCTTAAGTCTCTTAGTTAATGAAGTCATACCATATGGGGGTTATTTAAGTATTTTCTTTATTATGTTGAATTGCAGGTGTTTTATCATTATGGGGACTGTTATTTGTAGTTGGATAAGGATGTGAAATTGGATATGAAGATGGAGATAACACATGAATAACACATGGTTTGATTGTTAAAACTGATATAATAATTGCTGTCTATAGTTCTATATGGGCTTTGGCAATGATAGTGAAAAATAATAGCTCGCAGCAATGTATTGGAAAAAAAAAAAAAAAGAACTATGAACTAGTTCATTTTTTGGAACTATGAACGAACTACTAACTATAAACAATTATGAACTATGAACGAACTAGTTCATTTTGAAATGTGTGAACTGAACTTTGAACTAGTTCATGTAGAAAATGAACTTTCCCAACACTGCATACTTGTTCTATTTATATATATGTATATATTTTTTATTTATGTTATTTAAGTTATGATAACTTATATATTTTTGAAACTTGTGATAATGAGAACCACTCTATAGTGATAATTAAACATGGCTGCTTGTGGGGGGGGCTCGGAAGGGGTCTCGCCCAGGGAGTAATTCCATGTAGAACCGCCACTGAGTTTATCAGAAGGTACAGTGTGTCTACAAGCAACCAGTTCTATCTGAAAGCCTGTCTGCACATTCCAATACATTCATTTTAATATGTCTAGAGTTTTAACATCAAATATTTTTTTATTTCACATAAGAGAGATGCCTCAAAATTGTGTGAACAACCCAGATACCTTCTGTTACGTTTGTGGTGAAGTGATGTTTGCATCACAAAAGCGCAACATACGTAACTGCAGTGGTTAAAAAGGCAAACCACCATTACTTTGGCTGCAAAGTTGGAGATTAGGACAAAAGTTGGGCTCAATATTATTGTTGTAACACATGTGATACTTTAGCTTGTTTTTCATAAGATATTCAATCACCTGATGTCTTAAGATAATTCTTGTTTATTTCTTGACGGATAAAGAAGTACAAGTTAAATATTTTCAAAATATAAATATGAATTTAAGCAAAAATGCCTAAATCTATTGTATAAACAGATGCGATTTTGATGTAAAACAATATCATTAAATATCTTGAATACATTAGCTAACCAGCACAGTTATCAATTGATTTTCAGTTCATCTTATCAATATAAATGAGATTTAGCCGCTTTTATCTCGAAAGCAGATCGAGTCCAGAAATTTGTAGACCAGTGAAATTGGAGAAAAAATACAAATTGGATTTAAACAACACATTTTCTGGAGCTTGTGATCAATCCGAGCGTTTGTGGTTATCCTTAGGAGTTTAATTTTTAACAAAAAGGTGAGAGAGTAACTGAAAAACTTGTAGTTCCAGCCAGGTGAGCTATTTCAGGTCAGACTGTGTTCAATTAAAGCTCAGATTAAATTCTAAACCGAGTAAGAGAGCTTCAGACAGCAGTGCTCACATTTAGCATCACACACCCTGGAAATGTTGATGATTTCAGCTGCAAAGTAATAGGAGTTGTAATTGTAAAACTGATCTTTATGAACTTTTTCCAGTCCTGAGAGTAGCCACAATTTGCTTTGTCGAAAAATATTTAGAAGTTATTTCACTGTTTTCTTTACTACATAATTCCATATCTTACTTCATAAAATGTAGAAAGAAATACATACAATTATAAATAAGATTATAGGCCTGCAAAACTAAAACTCACAATTTAAGCATTTTCAGAGATGAAATTTAATCAATACAACTTCACTCTCTAAACACCACACCAAACACTTGAATGATTCTTGTATTTCTTGCGTCATGCAGCTAAATCTTTCAATAATTTCGCCTTATTAAACTTTCAAAACACGCAGTATAGAGCCTTTCAACCTCCCAGAACTCTGTAAAAAAAAGAAAAACTCTCCCATACCCTGATGCAAGCTTCAGTCTACAGCAAGAACCGTGAACAACAATCAATTACGGATACTTTGTTGAACGGCGCTTCCCTTTTGTCTTCGCTAATTGTATTTTACGTTTTCCCTTCCACTGAACACACCTCGCGCTGGGAAAAGCTTCTCCGTAATGAAGAGGAAGCATTTTGTTAACTAATTAGCTGAAATCAAAACCGCGGAACCTGGAGGTGGATGCGCCCTCACAACACAGGGACAAACAAGAGTGAAAAACTAGCAGGGCAGATCAGGTTCAGAATCTACGCCGCTCTCCCTAGGGCTGATTGAGTTGGGAAAATACTTAATTGGAATTTTTCTGACAAATGTTGGGGATAAGATTTGCGATTTTAATAATGAGATTCAGTTCACATTGTAAACCTGCTCAGAAGAATTGGCAAAAAAACTGAACTGACAAACTAATACAAGTACAGGTAGCAGATATTTACGAAAAATAAGACAGGATGTTTTGTTGTTTGTGGAGGATATTATGGTATTCTAAAGGTCCTATATTATGGAAAATTGACATTTGTGAGCTTTAAGTCACGTTAGAATACTGAAACTTCATCAAAAACATACCTGGAGTTGTGTTTTGTTTCATTTAAACGTGTTTGAGTAACACTTATTATTTCTGGCTACATTTTAAAAGCTCAAAATGCTCTGCTCCTTATTAACAGCTACCTTTTATCTTTAGATTTTAGGGAGATTTCAATGCTGAAATGATCCAGATGATTCTAATGAAGGTGTATGGTGTATGAGTGTTTTCAATTTGAGAAAAAAAAACTCCTAAATATGCAAGGTTTTGTGTTAAATGTGTGAATGAAACAAAACACATTTCCAGGTATTTTTGTGATGAGGAAACAATATTATAACATAAAAAACATAAGAGACCACTGCAACATTATCACTGTTTTTTATTTTACTACTTATAGGTATGTGTTTGGGCAAAAGGAACATTTTTGTTTGAGTCTATAAACTACTGACAACATTTCCCTCAAATTCCAAATAAAAATGTAATCGTTTAGAGCATTTATTTGCAGAAAATGACAAATGGTCAAAATAACAAAAAAGATACATGTTTTCAGACCTCAAATAATGCAAAGAAACAAGATCAAATTCATTTTAAAACAACATTATACTAATGTTTACACTTAAAGATCCCATGACATGGTACTTCTTGATGTTTTTATATGGCTCCTTAATGGTTCTCTAATACTGTAAATGAATCCTTCTTCAAAATCAACACTCAGTGCATGAGAAACAGAGATAAGATAAGAAAGAGTATTTTTTTTCTCTCTGAACAGGCCATAATGGGCGTTGTTGCTTGAATGCAAATGAGGAGAAAAGAGATGGCCAATAGTAGAGGGTGGGGGCGTGGCCAAACTCTCCGCTCTCCGCTCTAGCTCTCAGCTGATCCATTTCCGTGTTTTTGCACGGGGGGAGAGATTTGAAGCGTTCCAATGAAAAATAAACACATTTCCACAGAAAATAAAATTAAACCACTGCTGTTCAAAGGTCCAGAGGCTCAGATAAAGGACTTCCGAGCCTAGAAACACTCGGACGTGCCTCCAGGCAAATAAAAAAACGCATTTCGCATTGCCTAGCGCATTCGCAGTCCAAACTTTCTGGGCGTGATTTACAGAGACGCTGAGTACAGACAGACGGGGGTGGAACTGCGTTTGCATTTCTTTTTTCGATCTGACGTCAATAAGGTGCCTTGTTCAAAATCGCCCGTTTGAGCTCCGATTTTTTGTAACGCAGAAAAGGATCGCAAATGCTCAGTTTAGACATTTCGCAATTTTTACCCATGGGGGGGGGGGGCTAAACAGGGTAGGGGAGCTCACATTAACGTTCAAAAACCTCAGAAAGGTCCCATGGCATGAAATTTGCGATCCTTTTCTGCGTTACAAAAAATCGGAGCTCAAACGGGCGATTTTGAACAAGGCACCTTATTGACGTCAGATCGAAAAAAGAGTGTTTCTAGGCTCGGAAGTCCTTTATCTGAGCCTCTGGACCTTTGAACAGCAGTGTTTTTATTTTATTTTATGTGGAAATGTGTTTATTTTTCAATGGAACGCTCCAAATCTCTCCCCCCTGCAAAAACAAGGAAATGGATCAGCTGAGGGCTCAGAGCCTAGAGCGGAGAGTTTGGCCACGCCCCCGCCCTCTACTATAGGCCAGCTCTTTTCTCCTCATTTGCATTCAAGCAACAACGCCCATTATGGAGTGTTCAGAGAGAGGAAAAAAATACTCTTTCTCATCTTATCTCTGTTTCTCATGCACTGAGTGTTGATTTTGAAGAAGGATTCATTTACAGTATTAGGGAACCATTAAGGAGCCATATAAAAGCATCAAGAAGTACCATGTCATGGGATCTTTAAGAAGAGTTCAGAAATCAATATTTGGTGCAATAACCCTTATTTTTAATCACAGCTTTCATGCATCTTGGCATGCTCTCCACAAGTCTTTCACATTGTTCTTGACTTTATTTCACTCCTGGTGCAAGAACTGAAGTAGCTCAGCTTTGTGTTTGTGTTGGAATTCAACAGACGCTGGAATGGAATGGCTGTAATACATGTAGAGATGCTGATTTCAGAAAAAAATGCAGTCGTCTCTTATTTTTTTCCAGAGCTGTAGATCAGAAAATTTAAATTTGCCTTTGCGATTTGCTAATTGTGTTGTTTTAAATCCCATTTCAATTACGATTACGTTTCCATTTCAAACTCCATTCTTGGATTTGAATAACTCCCCAAAAGGTCCCTCTAGGAAATGCCTCTTTTTGCACTGTGCTCCACTCTAGCCCCAAGCAGCCCCGCAGTCCGGTAGGTAAAAAAAGAAGATTTTCTTTTTACAACACTTCAAACCTCTTCTTCCTCTGTCAGGGTTAAGCCTCCTTTGGGCTAAATCTGAGACTGTCCTTACACTTGCAGAGGTCAGCTAAAGGTGCATTCCACAAGGCTTAGCTCCGTCATTGAGATACGAGGCCTGGAGGGACGTGATCAGTGTTGCCCCAAAGCTAACGGGCGCTAACTAAGTGAAGGAGTCTGACAGGTTAGATAAACTATATGAATAAGACAGACTTTCAGACTGATAGCATTTTTGTCTGCTTGGAAAAGACTGCTAAAGTTATGAATAGATACAAACTAAGGATTTTGGTCAAGTTTAACCCTAGAGCACTCATTTTCACCTGAGCAAAAGTATTTAAATGATTTTCAATATGTTGCATTTTTCTGAGTGTCATGGGTCCCTGGGTAGTTCCACCATTGTTTTTGACATCTTTGAAGGTGTAGGTGTTTCCCGACCCCAAAGCCCACTTTTTCCTACAGGCTTTCAGGTGATTTTCACCCGGCAATAGTGAAAGAGGAATGTAATGAATTTAATGTAAGAAGATGTAAGGAATAGGTAAGTAAGAGAGGTCCTGGAATGTGTATGCCAGGGGTCTCCAAACTTTTTCCTCCGGTGAGCTACTTTTACAAAACAAAATAGCCAGAGAGCTACTAGTATTAGCGGTCACAAGAAACGGAGTATAAGAGCCACAGTGAGCCTTAGATAACGTACAGTTAGATGCATATAAAACATCAACCAGTATCCATTTATTAGTGTACAAAGTTAGGCATCAAAATGATACAGGTACAATGGTTAAAAGCATTTCATTAATCAAATTGTACTTATTCAGCACAATACATGTAATTCAGAAATCCTTTGGCGAGTTACTTGGAAGGGGGTGGAGAGCTACTGGAAGCTCCCAAACTACAGGTTGGAGACACCTGGTGTATGCTATCCTTATTTAATGCAGTGGTTATGAATAAATATCACAAAGTGGTGATTTCAAAGGGAATTCTTATGTTGAAAACAATATTTTAGTCAACTGGTCATTTTTACCCACTAGAAAAATAAAATTTTTGTTCCTCTCTCCTGCAACTGTTCGTGTGTCAAGGAGTCTGTGCTTCACGAGGGAAGTCTCACATGTCCCAGGAATGGGTGGACCAAAGACCAAGTTTCCAGTATCTTTGTTTGTTTGTTTGTTTGTTTGTTCGTTCTCAAATTCCTAATTTTCCAGTAATTTTGGAGCATGTTTTTAAGGTCTTCCTGTTTTTTTTTGTTTGTTTGTTTGTTTTTTTCCATTTTGTACCACATACCACAGTTGAAAATAAAAGAAAACCAGTATAATTTGTGTTGTCATATTTTGATCTATTTTTCATGACAAGTACTTTTTGTTGGGTATATTATATCAGGTAAATCCGATGTTACTTTTTATAGCGAAAGTGTTCTACAGTTAAAAAGAAGAGGAGCAGCCTACTTTAAGAGTGAAAAGTCATTTGTATTAACTTTCACTCAATAAATTAAAAAAAAGATGTTTAATATTGTATGGAGCCCAGTGATGGATGGCCCACGGGCTTGTTTTGGGCTCTGGTGGAGCCACCTGATTTAAAATATTAAAAAATATATTAATAATAGAAATTCTTGTCATTCTTTATTAGATAGGTTAAAAAAAATAGACTTAGACAAACTTTATTGATCCACAGGGGAAATTATTTGGATACAGTAGCTCACACATCACAATATAATATAATAAAAATGTCCAAGAAGTTTTAAACCTAGTACAAATACATATACTACCAGCAAACTCACTATCTAATTTTGTTTTACTACTTTCTACATTTTAGATGCATACTGAAGACAAAGGGTGGCTACTATGAGGATTTGAATATTACATTTAAAATATATACATATATTCAGTATATTTAACATTTATACAGTTATTTAGCATTTCATCTTTGCTACATAATTCCATATACTTTGCATCTTGTCTCCTGTATGTATATAAAATGTAAAAAGTATGAAAAGTAAATTAAAAACATTGAATGATGTGTTGAAACCGTTGAATGGGAGAGTATATTTAAATATGCAGCGGTTAACTTAAGAAGGGTAATTAGTTGTACAAAAGGAGTATATGCCTTTCTTCTACATAGATCGCATTACCTGTTGGGTTAGTTTGCGAGTACATGCTTTGTCATTCAGTTTCTCGTGTTTTACTTATTCATACTTAACCTGGGAAATCCCAGGCTGCCTTTGTTCGTTCCGATCTGAAAGACAGCCTGGCAACTATGGCAAGCGAGCTCTCCCGATTCTGGGAGCCAATCAGAGAGCGGGGAGGGGTGGCAAGACGGTGACGCGTACTACGTGACAAAATGGAAGCTTGTAGTTTGAACTGACATGATTGGCTATGGGCTACGTATACGCCAAATGATAGACATTCGTTACGCCCAATAAACGGCCGTTGGCGATCGTAAACCACACCTCCGGTACGAGATATTTCGAAGGTGGCTTCCAGACCATATCTCACTTGTGATATGGTCAGGTGTAAACCAGGCAAATTGATACTGGGTAACCATAAATGATCAACTTTCTCTTTCAAAGTGCAAGAGTGAGTACCTGCAGATTTGGTTCTATGTTTTCACATAATAATATATATAAAGCTCTGGAAAAAAATAAGAGACCATTGCATTTTTTTCCCTGAAATCAGCATCTCTACATGTATTACAGCCATTCCATTCCAGCGTCTGTTGAATTCCAACACAAACACAAAACTGAGCTACTTCAGTTGCACTTGCACCAGGACTGGAATAAAGTCACCCAAGAACAATGTGAAAGACGCATGAAAAATAAGGGTTATTGCACCAAATATTGATTTCTGAACTCTTCTTAAGTGTAAACATTAGTATTATGTTGTTTTTAAATGAATCTGATCTTGTTTCTTTGCATTGTTTAAGGTCTGAAAGCATGTATCTTTTTTGTTATTTTGACCATTTGTCATTTTCTGCAAATAAATGCTCTAAAGGATAATATTTTTATTTGGAATTTGGGGGAAATGTTGTCAGTAGTTTATAGACTCAAACAAAAATGTTCCTTTTGCCCAAACACATACCTATACGTAGTAAAATCAGAAAAACTGTTTTTTTTTTTCCAGAGCTGTATAACTAGTATTGAAACTAGATACTCATTTGAACAAGTATCGATGCTAAAAAAGTCACATTCACAGGACAAAAATGAACCTTTCCTGAATAGCTTTAGAATGATCTTGAGCTGTATCAGAACAAGTATAAGAGCACATAGACTAGTATTCGCTCATGGACCACTATCTGGACGACTGAGCGATTACACAGATATAAGGCCACATGGTAATAAAAAAGAAAGTACTATGATTTATTCTAATCTATTGCTTATTGAAATTGAATTTGAAATTTTAGTATCGTAACAACACTATTATAATAAAGGTCACCCAAGCTCTGTCTTCCTTCACCCTTGAGGAATCGATACAAGAAGATGCCTAATGATTCAACTCGTAGGGCACATATTTATAATCTCTACCTTTATAAGCCAAGCCCTGCTCTGTTAGCCCTTATTGATTTTGTATTATTAATTCTTTTGAGGTCGCGCTGCCGTGTCTTGCTATCTGTCCTTCCAAAGGTCATATGTAATGATAAGGATGCTCGGATTCCTGACGTTCTGAAAAGGCAGATATTTTTCCGAAGGTATAACAGTGATTTTGGTTGCTATGGAAGTTATAATCATGATGTTCAAAATAAGTTTGAATGTGGGCTCTTCCGGCTCCTACTAACCCTGGCTCCCATTAACTTACACTGGAATATTTTCATCCCTCTTGTCATTTGGTTAAAATGTAAAAAAAAAAATTGCATTGCGGGGGTTTTAGATGTCATCATAACATTCTATAGGCCAATAATATTTAATACAGATGGGGGGCAGCTAAAATAAATACAGGTAAAATTTTGTTTTTTGTTGTAATATAGCAAGTTAATGAGGCAATCTGTCTCTTTTCTCCCATCTGGACATATGACATCAACAGATTCCACCAATTAACCTGCTCTACGCGATCCTGGTATTTTTTATTTTTATTTTTTCTGCTTTTTTGTCTGTCAAAAAGTCCTATTCATAACATAAAACCTGGCTCCAAGACGTTGTTACACTGATTTTGATTGTTATGGTGATTTGAAACATGTATTGTCTTAAAATCTGTCCTTAAGGTCGAATGTAATGATGAGGATGCTTGGAATCCTGAAATTCCTCAAAAGGTGATATTTTTCTGAAGTTGTACCGGTGATTTTGATTGCTATGGAAGTTAGGCTCATAATTGTTCTTAAGATGCGTGAAGAATCCCTCAGTCGTCCAGGTAGAATCCATGATAAAAGGAGAAATTCAATTTGTCAACTGGACAAAGTTTATTTGGTCGAAAACGTTCATCCGAGAGGCTTCGTCTTACGAAACGTTTTCGTAATGATGAGGATGCTTGGAATCCTGAAATTCCGAAAAAGGTGAAATTTTTCTTAAGTTAAGTTGAAAATAATGATTTTTGTTGCTGTGGAAGTTATAATAGTGATGTTTGCTCTCATGGAAGTTTTAATTGTGATTCTGGTTGTTATGGTGATGGGATGAAATTGGTGGTGGTGATGGTGATGAAATTCTCTTCTCAGATAATTTTTTTTAAAGTGATATTAGTGATTTTATTTGTTATGGTGATGGTAAACATTTGTCTTTGTATCTGTAGGGTCATAAGGATGCTTGAAATCGTGAAATTCAAAAAAAGTTTATATTTTTCCGAAATAGAACCAGTAATTTTGATTGTCCTGGAAGTTTTAATTGTGATATTAGGTCTTATGGAAGTTTTAATTGTGATTTTGGTTGTTACGGTGATGGGAAACATGAAATTCTTTTCGCAGATATATATTTTTAAGTGATATTAGTGATTTTATTTGTTATGGCGATACACTCAAAAAAATATTTCCTTGGATTTAATTAAAAAAGTTGCGTCGTACGGTTCCACATAACTGTGTTACATAGCTTCTATGATATTATGTTCTTTAAAATGGGCTCAATACAATGTAGTAAATCCTACAAAACTGAATTGAGAAGATTCAAAGTAACTTGGTTAAATCACTTGTGTTTAGTGTTCTGATATTAAGTCAAAATGACCCCATTAGGTTCAACCAAATTGACATGGTTAGGTTCATCAAAATTGACACCGTTAGGTTCAATCAAATTGCTGATGTTAGATTCAATCAAATCGACAATGTTAGATTCAATCAAATTGACACTGATGGGTTCAACCAAACTGACACGGTTATGTTGAATCAATTAAAGCTGCCTGGTTTAGAAATACACTGTCAAATTAGTCTACTTTCATGCAACAGTTGTGTGGAACCATACGACGCAAAATTGTTAATTAATACAAACACAGCATTGTTGTGTAAAATCAGTGATTAAGCTGTAGAAGGAAACCACACACCATTGTCAGAAACTATAACTGCATTTATTCAAATTTGAAGTTATTGGTGAACACAAGAAAATAAGTGCTGGGGCATTTTAACACTCTTTTAAAGATCCCATGACATGGTACTTCTTGATGCTTTTATATGGCTCCTTAATGGTTCCCCAATACTGTAAATGAATCCTCCTTCAAAACACTCATTGCATGAGAAACCGATAAGATGAGAGTCATAAATATCTCTCTCAAACACTTTATTCTGGGTGTTGTTGCTTGAATGCAAATGAGGAGAAAAGAGCTGGCCTGTAGTAGAGGGTGGGGGCGTGGCCAGACTCTCCGCTCTAGCTCTCAGCTGATCCATTTCCGTGTTTTTGCACGGGGGGAGAGATTTGAAGCGTTCCATTGAAAAATAAACACATTTCCACAGAAAATAAAATTAAACCACTGCTGTTCAAAGGTCCAGAGGCTCAGATAAAGGACTTCCGAGCCTAGAAACACTCGGACGTGCCTCCAGGCAAATAAAAAAACGTATTTCGCATTGCCTAGCGCATTCGCAGTCCAAACTCTCTGGGCGTGATTTACAGAGACGCTGAGTACAGACAGACGGGGGTGGAACTGCATTTGCATTTCTTTTTTCGATTTGACATCAATAAAGGTGCCTTGTTCAAAATCGCCCGTTTGAGCTCCGATTTTTTGTAACGCAGAAAAGGATCGCAAATGCTCAGTTTAGACATTTCGCAACTTTTAACCATGGGTGGGGCCTAAACAGGGTAGGGGAGCTCACATTAACGTTCAAAAACCTCAGAAAGTGAAAATTTCATGCCATGGGACCTTTAAAAAATACATAGATGAACATTTTAGCAAGTGCTAAAAGTGACACAGACCTGAATAACAACACTTAAGACTCAGAGCGATGTAAGAAAACAACACATACATAAACTGTATTCAATGAACATGCCTGAGTCTGAAGTGGATGAATAATGCAATGTAAACTTCTTTGAGTTTGAAAGATTGAAATCCCAAAAATCCAAAAGAATCCTCAACAACAGGACTGTTTACCCACAAAGTTTGTTTTTGAGAACCTGAACCTTGTCCGAAAGGCAGTGGTCACCGATTTTCATCAGCACCTTCTGAAAAAATTCAAACGTGTACCTGAGGTCAGAAGGGTAGCTGAGGTTCAACACGTAAATGACATCAAAGAGGAGAGCGGTGGCGCAGGCAATGTTGTCAATGTTGTTGAGGACCGTGAGTCCTTCAACAATGATGCCCACATCCTCCGGTGATCAGTGTTGTCGCCCCCCTCATGTTTGATTGTGTAAATCCCAATGGTGGTCTTTCCCATAGCAGCTTCAGCAAAATCCACGTCCTATATTTCAAAATCAGAGAAACATTGTATGAGACATTGGATGTATGAAACATATTTAACATATTTAATGGTGTTTAAAGGAGAGAGAGAGACACACAGAAAGAAAGAGAAAGAAAGAATGTTTGTAGAAAAGAGATGGTGGTGCATGCATGAGGTGATGTGTGCCTCTGATCTTTTAAGTCAACGGTTTGGACCATTACAGTTAGACTCCCATTTAACCCCATTCATACCTTTAAAAAAAAAAAAAAAAAAAGCTTATAATAACCTATGCTAGACTTAGGAAAACGTCCTCATCTCCTCAGGATTTCCTGAAAAATGCTGAATGCGGGCCGCCAGTTGCCCATCCCTGTTCTAAGGATTCATTATGGCTTGGAAATTTTGCATACATGAATAGGTGGAAACTCTCAATGTAAATCTGCCATTTTGAATAACCTTCACATCTTTGGCTGCTTCACCTACTCTGGCAAGACCAAGGCAAATATTAGTTTATTTACTTAGTAAATATTCCTTAAAAAGTTAAAATTGGTGAATGGGCATACATTTTGGAAATAAACTACAATTTACACGGTCGACCTTTAATATCTAAGGCTATGAAACACATAGAAACATGAAATAAATTGTATTGAAAAGGTAAGGCTCTCAGCTTATATTACAACATACTCCTTCGGCAACAAATCAACAATGCTACGCTACGTAGCAGCTGGCAGGAGGCTCAAAGCTGCAACCGGCAGGTAGAGCAATGTTGCGCTACGCAGCATCCAGTATAAATGGGTTAAGATTGTACAATGTTTGCCTCATTTTTTACATCATAGACTTTTACTTACCAGGTATTCTTTTATGAGCTTGTCTGGGTCTTCATTCAAGTACACAAGCAGGGCTTTTATGTTGCATGCCCTCCGTGTGGCGACACTGGGATTCTGCAAGAGGGAAAATGTTATAGTAATTCATTTCCATGTGCATGATAAGCACCCAACATAATATAGCAAAATAAGATCACACAAATGTTTGTCGTAGAGATATGAATGTCTGAAGATTCTCATTCATCCATGTCATCTTAGTCAAAAGAGTTTAGTTGTAGGCAACTGGCCTTCTATTTGGAACTTTTTGGAGCATTTTGTCTCTTCACAAAGATTTCATCAGTTCTAATTCTGATGTGGGAATCAGATATTATTTATCTCTAGAGAGGGAGCCATTTCCTCATCCATTCCCTGGACTTGGAATGTGTTACCACCTAAATGACTGTCAGGCCAATTCACACCTTGACATGTGACCCATCATGTGAAGAGGGGTGAGACCTGGTCCTGCCCCCACACCTTCAAAGACATCCTAGAAAAACACTACAAGTTGCCTACAACTAAACTCTTGACTAGATATGGATATCTGACCTTGCACCTATACATATCATTAAAGAATTTGAGTTAAAGAAGAATTCCGGCAGTTTTCTAAATGTATCTCAGCTGTTTGTGTTCAAGGGAAGTTGTCAGTAGCGAAAAATGCAAGAAAATTTCATACGTTCCACTTAGTTAGGCTGATGCACAGATTTCCACAAAAGCAGTTGATACAGGGCAGCCTTTTAACATCCTTTTAGCAGGGATGAAAGTGGCCAATCATGAAAAAAGAGGAAAGTCACAGCACACACACCCCCCCCCCCCCCCGGCTGGAAAATTTTCAATTTCTGAAATTTGGATTTCTATATGCTATATGCTTGGATTTCTATATGTAAAACTGTACATAAAAGTACAAAAAAAACCCACATTTTATTAACAGGTAGGCCTACTAGTAGCATATATTGGATTTGTTTTTGCTTTGCACTTTGTCTAATCAGAGCGCATCGAGGACGAGCTTATGCGCACTAAAACGCACAGGTGAAAAAGCGAGGAGCGACGCGTTAAGTGAGGCACGGGCAGGTAGGATGAGGTATAGGATGTTTTATAAAGTTTAACCTGTGTACACGCAATGGTACACGCTGTTGCGAGAGCTGCGCTCACTCGCTCGGTCCGCGGCTCCAGACATGGGCTCGCGCGGCCCACGGTATAATACGGAGTTTAATACGAGATACACATACTTTTGTTCTGAATACGGGACGATTCTGTTTTTCAAGGGACGGTTGGCGACCCTAAACACAACTACACATATATATATATACACCCAAAATCTTTCAACGAATTTGCACAGATGTAAAAAAAATAAAAAATACCCCGCGGCTGAAAAAAAAGCCGAGTATAATACAACATTCAAAATACAAAATTCAGATAATAATAAAACTAGCCTTGATGGCAAACACATTACACCTGAAATTCTTGTTGAGCCTTGATGAATTGATTTAAAAGCAAAATGAAATGTACATAGACATCGATTATTTACAATGAATCATGTTAAAACTAAAAGACATTTACCTCACTCTCGGAGAACAAAGCTGGCCATCTGTCTTTGAAATCCGCGATGAAGGGCAGGTCTCGAACCACTTCTCTTCTGAGGGCAAAGGTCCATTTTGTGTCTGATGACCTGTTGGTTGCTCCTCCTCTTCATTTGCATTCAAGCAACAAGGCCCAGAATGAGGTGTTCAGAGAGTTATTTTTTTACTCTGACTCTGTACATGTGTCTTTCTCATGCACTGAGTGTTGATTTTGAAGAAGGATTCATTTACAGTATTAGGGAACCATTAAGGAGCCATATAAAAGCATCAAGAAGTACCATGCCATGGGATCTTTAAGTTTCAGGTCTTCCACAGCTTCTGGTATTCAAGATCGTAGGATCAATTTTTCAGAATTGTTTTCTCCCAAGATAATTTGAAGCTTGACAGAGTCCGTCATTTCTTGCCCACTCCAACTCTTACTCTACAAAAACATACAATACATAGATTTAGCCCGCAAAATACAAATCACACATATTTTACTGTGCAAACAAACATCACATACTTAAGTGCAAGTATGCATGAAATCCCACACACCAAAATTCTTGTCTACTTTGATTTTAGACCTGCGAGATTTATCTATTAAATCGATTAATTCGACTTTACAGTTCAGGACGATGTGTTTTTATGAAAATTTTTAGTAATTTTTTACACGCGAGCAGAATTCATGCGCGGCCACGTTTTACACGGGTAAGTTCTGCACAGTTTTATTAGCATGGGATCTGCTTAGATGACTGTTGAAAGCATTCTAGGATTTAAAAACACAAGGGCAATGAGTATGTGCACATGGGTATGGGTGTCTACGGCCAAAGTGACCATGAGCCAACCTGTAATGTTTTAACAGCAGTGACCTCGATGACACTGTGGTCTGACAATCCTTGCACTGCCACATACAAGTCTGTGGAAGAGAAAAATAAAAAAGGTTACAATAACAAAAGCACTCACAATTCAAGGATCTAAAAAATGTCTATACAACAGGTTTCATGATTTGAACTAAATTAGCAATTAAACTTAACTCTAAAACACGTTTAAAGAACAGGAAACGAACCGACATTTGCACTCGACTGCATTCTAAAACACCTGATTAAAATCAGGCTACCATTTACCATTGACTTGCACTAGCCTAGCAACAGAAAACTCTGCAGCTGGAAAGACTGCATGAAATTCGCTAAAAAAGTGTCTCCACATCTCTGCAACAATCTGGCTAACTCGGAAATGAGCCCCCATGTCAAAAATCCTGGAATATCCCTTTAATCTTTACACCC
Organism: Paratrypauchen microcephalus; assembly: GCA_036785185.1. Lineage (NCBI taxonomy): Eukaryota > Metazoa > Chordata > Actinopteri > Gobiiformes > Gobiidae > Paratrypauchen > Paratrypauchen microcephalus. The sequence continues at coordinate 864,308 of JAVJIX010000160.1, forward strand.
CTAGTGCTCGTCCCTCTGTGCTCACACTGCGTTTGAATGAGAAGCAGTCCGAGCCGCACCGAGCTCCGGGGCCGGATGCACGAGGACTGGAGACATGAGTCACTGGACCCGTAGGAAGTCCAAGTCTAAACCTGGACTAAACCAGGACTAAACCAGAATTGCGCTCTTTGCCTTGTTTCATGACCACGGGTGCACATGCCGCGCGCGCCCCGGGTGCACATGCCGCGCCGCGCGCGCCCCGGGTGCACATGACGCGCGCGCCCCGGGTGCACATGCCGCGCGCGCCCCGCGCGCGCACCCCCTCCCCCCACGTTTCCCTATTAATACGTTTTGTTGAAAATCTACTAAAGTTTGAGTGTTTAAACAAGAAAGAAATGTGAGGAAAGGTTAATTCCAGTCCGAGAAAAGTGTATAATGTGTCTGGTGAGGTGTTTACAGCCTTAAAACATGTAGAATAATTGTAAAATATAAAGTTGTTCTACTCCGCGGATTTCTCTTATTGCGGGTTATTTCTGGAACCAAACCCCCGCGATAAACGAGAGATTACTGTACTGAAAAGCTAGGCTAGTTTCATAGCCGACAGCGACCACATATACAAAAAAACAGATATACAAATTGTCTATTGTAGTACATGTACTGTTTTGTTGAATATTGTAAAACAATTATTGAACTTACCACAAAATCGACGGATGATGATGGATTTTACAGGACAAACATTCTCCATTCCAGAACAACGCCTTGTTCGCAAAATGAGGTCAGCAAAAAGCGGTTGTCCTTTTGCCTTACTGAGCATGTGCGAGAAAGTACAGAAAGCGGACTGGGACAGCCTTCAGGCAATTTAATCAGCTGTATTACATAGATTCAATTCAACAAGGTTTCGTAATTACAGCAATTGATGTTGTTGGGTAAATACAAAGAAACTCTCTTGATTTCATCGTCAAAATTAGACACATTAAGTATTTTTAAATGATAAGAGTTATTTAATGCCAACAATATCCATGTTTCACTTTTTTGAGTGTAGGAAACATTTGTCTTCGTATCTGTTCTTAAGGTCGAACATAACAATAAGGATGCTTGAAATCGTGAAATTCCAAAAAAGTTGATAGTTTTCACGAAGTTGTACCAGTGATTTTGATTGTTATGGAAGTTTTAATTGTGATTTTGGTTGTTATGGTGATGGGGGAAAATTAAATTATTTTCCCAGATATATATTTTTAAAGTGATATTAGTGATTTTATTTGTTATGGTGATGGGAAACATTTGTCTTCATCTGTTCTTAAGGTCGAATGTAATGATAAGGATGCTTGAAATTGTGAAATTCAAAAAAAGTAGACTGATTTTGATTGGTATGGAAGTTTTAATTGTGATTTTGGTTGTTATGGTGATGGGAAACATGAAATTCTTTTCCCAGATATATATTTTTAAGCAACGATAAGGATGCTTGAAATTGTGAAATTGCAAAAAAGTTGATAATTTTCCCAAAGTTGTACCAGTGATTTTGATTGTTATGGAAGTTTTAATTGTGATTTTGGTTGTTGGTGATGGGAAAAATATCTTGCACCGCCATGTCCCTGTATCTGTTTTTGCTTGGATTGCTGAAACTCAGAACAATACAGATATTTTTCCAAAATTATAATAAAGATTTTGGTTGTTATGGTGATAAGAAACATGTATTGCGCTGCCATGTCTCCGCATCTGTCCTTAAGGTCAAATATAATCATAACGATGCTTGGAATCCTGAAATTCCAAAAAAGCAGACATTTTTCAGAATTTCCAATAGCTATTTTGGTTGTTATAGCATTTGTATGGGAAACATACAAAAAAAGTGCTAGCATTCACTTCTGTCCTTTTCAATGGCGGCTCCCTCTCCAGCAGCCATTCTTGTGTCCTGCAATTGTCAAAGATGGCTTTATCCCAGTGAATGCAAGGACGTAGCCGGGGTTGTAGACGAGGTAGTAAGAAAGACCCCTTCGTACGTGATTCGGGCCCACCCCTCCTCCACTCCACCACCTTCTGCTGCCTTCTGACAGGTTTTGAAATCAGAATCCCTTGTTCAGAGGGGAAAATTATTGCTGGATTACCTTTTGTCCCTCCGAGCTGTCACTACCAAAGCCCGTACGGCCAAGTTGGATTTACTACATAGGTGACGATTGCAATTGACGGCGAAGGTGCAAGAGGGACCGAGCTCCGTATTGTTTACTTAAAAGACCACTCTGCTTCTCTGCCCAAATCTTAATATTGCACGGATGGCTCAAATGTCATATGAGACTATATAACGCAGACAATATGAGTCTACTGTTGATTTATTGATACTTCGCAGTGACAAAATGCTGCAGGTGTTCGACATGCAGTTACCATGGTGACATAATACACACATTAACAAACACAGACAAAAAACTGTTAGGATGGTCTGAAAATTCAAGAAAAAATCTATCAATACAAGCATGGTTCTTTGCTATGGAATCCTGCGTATTCACAAAAATAATGTTGAGGCTATTCTGACTAGACCTATTCATTGCTAATCAACCACGGAAAGACAATTTGAAATGTTTTGATTTGTGTGTGGTCAAATCATGCTTAGTAGTCATCCATTAATTTTAATTTAGGCCGTCATTAGAGTAAAAAGAAAAAAGGCATTATGAATATTCAATAGAGGGTGGAAATAAAAATATACAATGCTAATGGTGGCATTACTGAACAGCGCAGCGGTGTTTTTCCACATATTGTAGCTTATTTGTGTTATGGGTTCTTTTCTATGTATCTGGCTTCAGGTAGACAGGATTTAAACCATTCATACATACATTTATTTTTGGCTTTTTTCATTTTCCCACAACTTTTGTTTATTTTAAAGACAATAAGTTAGTTCTGACAATAAGTTAGTTGTGAATGTTACTAATAAAATAAAATTAAAAAGTCCAAATTAACATTGTTTTTTGTTATAATTATATAACTCTTACTCAGGGGTGTCAAACATGTGGCCCGGCGGCCGGATCCGGCCCTCCAAGACCTTTAATCTTAGTCTGGTTAACACCTGACCATATCACAAGTGAGATATGGGTCTGGAAACTCGCTTCGAAAAATCCCGTAGCGGAGGTGTGGTTAGCGATCGCCAACGGCCGTTTATTGGGCGTTATGAATGTCTATCATTGAGCGTATACGTAAGTCCATAGCCAATCATGTCAGTTGTCAGTTCAAACTACAAGCTTCCGTTTGTCATGTAGTACGCGTCACCGTCTTTCCACACCTCCCCCGCTCTCTGATTGGGGCCCTAAATCTGGGACTCTCGCTTGGACGAGTTTCCAGGCCGCCTTCCAGTTCGAAACGAACGGAAGCGGCCTGGGAATTCCCAGGCTACTTTAATCTGGCACTCGTCTGATTTTCAATTAAAATATTTTAATTATCTGTAAATTTTCTATTAAAATATTGGAAATTTTCTGCGTTACTTAGCATAGCAGCGCATCTGTGCGTGGCCCCTCCCACCAGAGCAGCACAAATGAAGACTAAAGCATGACCAAAGATTATGTGCAATCTGTGAAATACTCTACTAACACCTTATTTGATCTTTGACTTAATCCTACCCGCACATTTGTACATTGTACCTTGTATTTTTAATTACATTTTATTACATATTTTTATTATATTGTTTACTGCACTTTTGCAACCCTTTTTTACCATGTACTATTATTGCATGTTATTAGTACTTCTGACTATATTAGCGAGCCAATGGTTCTTCTGATCCTAAGCATTTCATTGCATTGTTGACCCTGTGTTGATTCTGCATATGACAAATAAACAATCTTGAAATCTTGAAAATCTTGACTAAATTCTGTGAAATGCATACAAGTTAATGTTAAAACATTGTGTTGAAATTGCATTTTTCTTAAAGTTTCAGGTTGTTCATAATATTATAATATTTTGTAAGAGAAAGAGTTCATCAGATAAAAAAAGACTTCTGTAATACATTTGCATTTCTCTGCACAAATATTTGGACTTATTGCTATTTTTGGGGTATATATGTCATGAGTTTTCTGATCCGGCCCCTTTGGGATCAAAGTAGGTTGGACACGGCCCCCGGACCAAAATGAGTTTGACACGCCTGCTCTAACTGTTATGTTATTTGCATATTGGTTATTTGAGGGCCAAAGTTAAACCACAGACCTGTTGAAAATTTGGCACAATGAAATTTCCATTCAATTCCATGGTACAAATGCATCAACTCTGTCCTCCTGAGTGAGCTGTAGTTCTGTAGTGCTGTATGGTACAGCTGTCTCTCAGTCACTCACAGACATTTGATTCAAATTTGTTCGATGATTGTGGGCCAACCCCTGGATGGACTGTTTGAGGCAGTGTATCATAATAACTGGCCAAGAACATGACCTCTGACCCCAGCCATGTTCTGCACACAGAATATGTGCCGGTACCATCCAGGCGTAGATACTGTGTGCCCGGCTTTAACAGGGTCAGACTCAGACAGTCTTTTATGCATCAGTCTGTCCTGAAGCTATTCATAAAATCGGAGAGAGCCATGATGAACAGAAGGCAGTCTTTGTTGAATTGCCCTGTGTGTTTAGGTCTTCGTTTGATGTCCCTGTGTTTATATGACGGAGCTGCTGTTTCAGAGCTGCTGTTTTTCAATTTCGGATCTGACAATATAGTATTATCTAATAGTCTAATGTTAATAATAATAATAATACTCTAATGCTAATAATAAAATGCAATTAATGAATTGTGTAGTATTTCTAGGCATATCGCTGCTATTGCTATGTTATTATCAGCAGTTAGTATTTTAAATTAAATATACGGATTAATTAGCCTACGACTAACCATGAACATTCATTGATCATAGAATTTTAGTATTTGAAGTTGCGATTTAAGAGCTGTTGCCCAGTCTATTTCAAATGATAAACAAATCACAAAGGCACAGATACTCCTCTTGTCCCTCTGTCCTTGGATTATTCTGCCTTACTCCTCTGTTCCCGCTCAGCAGCCGTCTCCCACGCTCTCCTCTAATGACAGGACAGGCTCGGGACCCCTCGGAGCGCTGCCTTTTCCCACTTTTATGTCTCCTTGCCTTACTCTGGCCCTGGGATCGGGTTCCTCTCTCTTTGGCCCCTCTGCTCTCTGATTTACTGCGTCTCCAGCCACTGACAGGAGGACAGACAGACCTGGGAGCGTCCAATGGGGTAGAAGAGGGGTAGGAGGGAGAGAGGGAGAGAGGGAGGGGGCCATTGTTCTTGTCTATCCACTGTCTCTCTTTATTTATGGCATTTGCAGCATGATCAGGGACAAGCTCTGACCTCAGGAAGAGAAAGACTTGGTAAGAACTACAACAGGTGAACTGATCAGTGCTGTTAACTAATAATAAGTAAGTAAGTCACAATCTAGCATTAGCCAGCTGTTTATCCGTTTGTCGCACTCATCAATTGTGTTGAAAAGACTTAAAGGATGTATGTAGCCTGAGTTCTTATTACAATCACAATTTAGCCTGTGTTACCAGGGCTTAAACATGCATATGGAGGACACATACAAAGATTTCTCAGTTTACAGCTCTGGAAAAAATAAGAGACCAGTGGATTTTTTTCTTAAATCAGCATCTCTACATGTATTACAGCCATTCCATTCCAGCGTCTGTTGAATTCCAACACAAACACAAAGCTGAGCTACTTCAGTTCTTGCACCAGGAGTGGAATAAAGTCACCCAAGAACAATGTGAAAGACTTGTGGAGAGCATGCCAAGACGCATGAAAGCTGTGATAAAAAAAAAAGAAAAAGGGTTATTGCACCAAATATTGATTTCTGAACTCTTCTTAAGTGTAAACATTAGTATTATATTGTTGTTTCTTTGCATTGTTTGAGGTCTGAAAATGTATCCCTTTTTTTTGTTATTTTGACCATTTGTCTTTTTCTGAAATGTTGTCAGTAATTTATAGACTCAAACAAAAATGTTCCTTTTGCCCAAACACATACCTATAAGTACTAAAATCAGAAAAAAATAATAATTTTGCAGTGGTCTCTTATTTTTTTCAGAGCTGTATGAAAAGGTCTCAGGTGAACGCCCAGAACCTCCAGAATCCCCTCACTGAGCTGCAGAGGCTGCTGGTAAATGACTGGCTGTAGGAGGTGGGGTTTAAGTTTTGATGGTTCAGATGAGAGAGAGTGGTAATAGGTTCAAACCAACTGGATTTAGCATTGAAACTACTATTTCTATTTAAATCTGATTGTACATATATATATTTATTACCATTATCTTATGTATATAATTGTGTCTCATCTGACAGGTCTATTGCTCTTTGGTTGCTATTCCATCTATTTTTCTTTTTGTTCTTTTAGCCTCTGTTTTATATTGTATATTATATTTGATGAGTGAGCTACCGTACCCAAAACAATTTCCCTTGTGGATCAATAAAGTTTGTCTAAGTCTAAGTCTAAGTCTAAACTGGCAACCCAAACGAGAGTCTACTGTGAGGCTCCTTCATCAATTGTCTTGAGAACAAAAACAAATTACCCCAATGTTTTTGTAATTAAAAATAAATTAGGATTAAAATTGTTATCGGTAAAAGCTAAATGAGGTCAAGTTTATAAAAATTCAGATTCTTGCTTACAGCTCCTTCAAGTAATTCTTATATCAACAGTAAACATACTGTATTTCATAATCCACTTGTTTACTCCCTTTAATCCCACTGAACATAATTTAGAAACAAAATCGACCAAACCCATCCCAACACTTACAGGTCTAGTCTATTGTTCCCCCCCATCCACTGTCTCTCTTTATTTATGGTATTTGCAGCCTGACCAGGGACGGGCTCTGACCTCGGGGAGTACGCCGACGGCCCCTTCGGCGTACACCGCATCCGTGCCCTGTGCCGAGGCTTTACTTCGGGGGAAAACAATAGCCTACAATACCCCCCCCCTCTCTCTCTTTTCCCCTCTGCCCGTCATTCTGGGGGAGTCAGCTGGATTGAAGTAGAGCCTGAATGGGGGTCTATCACTGCACTGCACGCAACACTGGACCAGGAAGAGTGAATAATGGTGATATTCGGAGGGGGAAGCGGCTCAGGGAGAGGGAGGTTTAACGCATTAAGTGTAACAATGAGAGTTGCCGGCATGATCCTACATTGTCCCTCGAGGGAAGGTGTCATATGTTTTGTATTGTTGTCCGATGTCGCTGATGGAAAACTGTGCTCGTGATGCTCGTATGGGGCAGAAAGCGAAAGCAATTTTTTTTAAAGCAGCTGTCCGTTTTTGCTTTTTTGCTTTTTTTTTGGCAGGGTTTTTCAGAATGGCTCTGAGCAGATGTACAAGTGTGGAGAGGAGGTCTGTTTATCTCACGGCTCAGTTGCAAAGATATAAAGCTATATGTTCTTTTTTAAAGGTTATTCGCAGGGTATGTTTGTTTGGCTGTACTGAAAAAAGGAAGAGGAAAAAAATCTATTCACTGATAAGCCACGTAACTGTGTATAGACCTTGATGATAAAGGGAAAGGAAAATTGCACATCCAGTATTTTAAATGCGTAATACATTTGCAGTAGTTCAATACAGATTTCAATTCCACAATGACAATGAAATGAAAGACAGGAAAGGTTCATTTCTTTTGTTTCCTTTTTTAGTATTAGACAAAAGGAAAAAATAAATTTGTCAACTGGACAAAAGTTTATTTGGTTGATTTATTTCAGTTTATTTTGACCAAATAAACTTTTGTCCTGTTGACAAATTTAATTTCTCCTTTTGCCTTGGACTCTACCTGGATGACTGAGGGATTCTACGCACTTTTTAGGACGTTTTCACACCTGCCTTGTTTGGTTCGTTTAAAACGAAGCAGAGTTCGTTTGCTCCTTTGATTCGGACCTTTTGGGCTGGTGTGAATAAAAACCAAAAATCTCGATCCGGAGCAAACAAGCGAACCGAGACCACCTAAAAAGCTGGGTCTCGGTTACCTGGCCAGCCAAATGATATCTCTCTGTATTTCCTATGCAGCGCGATACCATTTGGACACCCTCGCTCCACTCTCGCTCCTCCGGTTAAAAACGGACTCCGCGATTCTGATTCGTTCAAAGATGGTGACGTCAGTGCACCCGCCTTTGCCCGCAAAGTCACTCTTAGGCAGCGGAAGTTCCTCCTCAGTTTTGAATCAAGATGGCGCAATCTCTGATTGGTTCACTTAGCTGTCTGTCTAAGCGCAACAGCAGCGCATTCTGGATCAAGCGTTACCAGACTCATCCGCTGGTATAGCGATGAGTCATGGATTCTTCCAGGGTCTCGGCATGGTACCATCCGAATCCTGGTGCGGTTCGTTTGAGGTGAGAATGCAGACCGGACTCGATCTGACACAAGTTGGCTTTTTGTACTTAACGAGTTCCCGTCGTATGTCGAGCATTATGGGAAACCGAGGCTTACGAAACGAAATGAAATTTATGAGGCTTACTTACGTTTTGCGTGAAGAGCAAGAGTCAGAAATTGACGCGCGCACGAGCGCTGTCCTCTGTAGCCGTCTTGCCCTGTGTCTTCGTCGTTTAGAAATTGATTGTAAAATAGTGTAAACCTCACCTGCTCAAACATTTGTGCGAACTGTAAAAACTGAGCAAACCATATCGATAAGGCTAGACTGAAAACAGCACGTAACACCATTATTCTTCTCCTTCCATGTTTAGACACAGCATTTTGACATGGCTCATTTCTGTCCAGTGGCTGAGCGACCTCAGCACACGTGGTTTTGTTTATAGATGTTGGTCCACTTGGGAAAAAAACGCAGTGTGAAAGCGAACCGCACCAAAATTTAAAAAAATAAAAAAATTTGGTCCAGACCAAAGCAAGTGAACTATCGGACTTTCCTGGTGTGAAAACGACCTTATTATAAATAGAAGTGACTTTATTGATCTCACACAGGAGAAATTCTTCTCTACATTTAACCCATCCTGTTATTAGGAGCAGTGGGCAGCACATTACTGCGCCCGGGGACCATCTCCATGATCTTCTTGCTTCAGTTTGGTCAGGACCTAAGCTGGAGGATTTACCTATGGTGCATGTTTTGGTTTGGGTAGTTGGGTTGGGTTGGGTATCTAGTTTTGATAGCCTGAAGCTCTGTTATTCAAGTTAGACTTAAATCTGAGCTTTGTTTTATGACAATATGACGATAAATAACTGACTTAGTTGGAAATACAACAGAATGGTCCCTCTCAAATCACATAGCAGTTACAAGATAGCATTAGCCAACAGTTTTTCAGTCACTTTCATCCTTTTTGGTCCTGAAAATGTGTTGTTTGAGACCACTTAAAAACTAGCGTTACTGTGTTTTCCTAATGTGCACATTGTAAAGTATCAGTATATCTTATATATATATTTAGACAATCATTTCTGTGTAAATTACCTCTCAAATCTCACCAGTGTGGCTTCAGTTATTTGGAGTCTTGAGTTCTTCACTGAAAAACACTGAACGTTGCAATCTTTAAGTAATTATTATACCAACAGTAAATCTATTTCATAAGCCGTTTGTTTACTCCGTAACACCTACTGAGTTTAATCTGCATTCAACTTTTCTTTCTTACATTAATTCAGCAGATTTAATAGCTGTTTTTATTGCCCAAAAATACCCTATAAACCATTGTATAGGACAGTTGGGGACAGTTCGGCGCTGAATTTCCACTGTATTTCCTCCTGATTTTGAACAACACTACCTCAGAAATACTACGAGTGATCTCCAAAAACTGTCGAGCAAAATTACGACTGGACTTGGACTGTCGGGCTGTGTCACCATTTTCCTGTCTGCTGTACATTTCTTTGCAGTGACACCTCAGCAAATAGTGGAAACAACTTATTTCATCTGCTTTGGTTGTCTAGCTCACACTTGGGGAGAGAAGCAGTTTTTATATTCATTTTTTTTTTCCCACACAGCGTAGCAGTCCTGAGTCAGCGACTATAGACTTCAAAGAACCCAGGCAGATAATTAGCTATTTGCAGTTGTTAAAGAGGGGGTATTATGCAAAATCTGTTATTTTGGTTTAGCTTTCCATAATTTTGTAACGTTCCCTCGTCAAAAACATGCCTGAAGAGGTTATCCATGCATGTTTCAGTAATTTAGCGATCTCTCCTGGGACCTATTCGAACCCTCCTTACTGTTAGCTGTAATAATAAGAGCTGTCCATAATAATAGCTCTGGAAAAAAAATAAGAGATCACTGCAAAATGATCAGTTTTTCTGATTTTACTACTTATAGGTATGTACATTTTTGTTTGAGTCTATAAACTACTGACAACATTTCCCCCAAATTCCAAATAAAAATATTATCGTTTAGAGCATTTATGTGCAGAAAATGACAAAGGATGAAAATAATAAAAAAGATACATGTTTTCAGACCTCAAACAATGCAAAGAAACAAGATCACGTTCATTTTAAGACAACATAATACTAATGTTTACACTTAAGAAGAGTTCAGAAATCAATATTTGGTGCAATAACCCTTATTTTTAAAGGAGAATTAACGTTTTTTACAATCTGAGCCTTATTTCGGTAATAAAACAAGTTGTTTTACTCACCCATAGCACTTTGGTGTCATATGGAGCATTTCCGGAGTTTAGCGATATCCGTAACGTGAGTTCTTGAGGCAAATGTTTGCGGTCTTCAAATGACACAAACTTTAGCGCTTTTCAAATCATAGGAGCTCAATGTCTTAGTCTACACTTTCATTTGAGTCAAAAGTGGCCTGTAATCCGAGATTTATCCATAGTTTCGAGTAGATGAGGAGGCCAGTGCGCATGTGCGGAGTCACAGCTTATTTCGCTCTCAGCTCTCAGAACACAAACATGAAACGCAAAGCTGTAAATTATGGATAAATCTCGGATTACAGGCCACTTTTGACTCAAACTAAAGTGTAGACTAAGACATTGAGCTTCTATGATTTGAAAAGTGCTGAAGTTTGTGTTATTTGGAGACCGCAAACATATAACTCATGTTACGGAGATCGCTAATCTAAAACATCTCCGGAAATGCTCCATATGACACCAAAGTGAGTAAAACAACTTGTTTTATTACCGAAATAAGGCTCAGATTGTAAAAAACGTTAATTCTCCTTTAATTACAGCTTTCATGCGTCTTCACAAGTCTTTCACATTGTTCTTGGGTGACTTTATTCCACTCCCGGTGCAAGAACTGAAGTAGCTCAGCTTTGTGTTTGTGTTGGAATTCAACAGACGCTGGAATGGAATGGCTGTAATACATGTAGAGATGTTGATTTCAGAAAAAAAAAATGCAGTGGTCTCTTATTTTTTTCCAGAGCTGTAGCATTTTCACAATAAAAGATAACATGGTGACTTATGTTATGTTATGTGTGAGAAATAAACACAGCAGAGAAGTAAAATACCGTCTCTTTAAGTGGACAGGATGTGAACAGTGCACACCTGTTTCTACATGTTTTCAAGCAGGTGGACAGGCCAAAGAGCAGAGAGAAAGAGTCGTCCAGTCTGTCAGGAAATGCATGCTGGGAAGGAGAGTCTAGTTCACTGCAGAAAACAGGAAGTGGGCTGGATAAGGCTTTCTACATAGACAAAAAACGAAAATGACAGCAGCTGTTTTGGGCAACTGCTCGGGCACATTAGGTACAGTCCATTACCACTTCCTATTTGGTCATGACATCATCCTCTCACGGTTACAACTGCCAGAAGTCAAAGAGTTGGCAAAAGTTTCAGTCGAGCTTCAAATTTGGGATTGGTAATGAATCAAATCTTGGTCATTTTTAATAGGCAGTTATCATCTTGGGTCTTTTTAATCGATATTCGAATACTTTGGAGGAAGGAACTTTGACTTAATATTGGCATTTACGTTTTCATTCATTTTAAAGAAGATCATTCTTAATTTTTAGATCGACAAATTTGAATATAAAGTAAGGTACGATTAATAAAGGACTAATTGAAGTTTAGTTACTATAAGGTGGTATCACAAAATTTTTTATGAACAAAGTAGCCAGTGGCCTAATGGATAAGGCATTGGCCTCCTAAGTCAGGGGTTATGGGTTCATGTCCCGTCTGCACGGTGGCTGAGTGGCTAGCGCTCATGCTTCACAGCAAGAAGGTTCCGGGTTCGATCCCCGGGTCGCAGACAGTGCAGACATTTAAGTACGATATATAACACAGTATAGGTAATAAAACACAGTAATGGTAATGGTACCGGCTGATTAGCTAGACCCTTCACGGTACTGCCCCCTGGGCGCCGAAAAAGATGGCTGCTCACTGTTCCTGAAAAGGATGGGTCAAATTTCTCCAGTGTGTCATTGTGTGTGAGACCAATAAAGGCTTAATCTTAAAAAAACAAATTAGTGCAAAAAAAAGTCCTGTACTACGCATTAGTTGCCAGGTTATTGCAAGTCTAATGTGGGTCGATCGTAGTGTCGTAGTACTTAAGACCGGACTTGGTCTTGAGACGAGTGTGATCACATTCATTAAATTCACTGCCATCAGCAATAAACTTGTTCCGGTTTGCGTAGGGCTAGACTGGGACAAAAAAACGGCCCTGGCATTTTTGGCTCAGAACGGCCCCTCATAATTAGCGGAGCACAACAGCCTCATTTATGATTGTGTTCCCCAAAGTAATGTATTTTACTATTGCAACGTCTTGGCTGAGGGGAAACACCTTCTTCACAACAGGGTTTGTAGCATCTTGCCCCGGCCCCCGAGGACTGTTGGCCCACCGTGAAAATGCCCGGTATGCCCGATGGCCAGTCCAGGCCTGGGTTTGCGGGACCGTGTGGGGCTGCACACTTCAGCCTGTACGCTCATCTGGAACCCGCGGACACTACGCGGCACGTCACGACATGCGGCCCCAGCACGCACAGCGTATTTATTAGATAAAATGGAGATAGATCTATAAAAACTTATTTATGTGAGTCAGCCTTTTCCCACATGAAGATCATTCAGTCCAAATACCATTCCACCATGACTGATGATCATTTAGAAGTGAGCTTGAGGCTGTCAGCAGCTACTGTCCGGACTACACATCCCGAGCTGATTCCATCCAGTGCAAATCACCAGAGTAGGTAATGACAAAAAATGTAAGAGTTACGTTGCGCAATATGGGTTCGACATACATTGTACATGTGAAGAATTTTCAATATATTTATAAAGAAATAAATACATTTTTGTAGTAGGTACATCATTTTGACTTGGTCATTTTTAAGTAGCTCACATGCTGAAAAAATGTGGGCACCCCTGTTTTAAAGTTTCAATCAAACTTCTTCCTACTTAGCTATTTGAAACCCAACAGACTTTACACCCACTAATAATTGAATCTATATGCACAGGACCAGCGGCATAACTGACCCCACCAAAGGCCATACTCTGTCCATACATTAGGATTATTTAATATTTATGAGACACAATGCAGATCCTTTAAATTGGACATCCAGCCTGATGGAAATATGTGTGGATCATTTAAGCAAAGGAATATGGGATGAGACTGGAATTTTGATCAAGCCTGTCCAATTAGAGCCTGCCTCATTCGCATGCATTACCCTGGACTAGCCGCTAATGACAGAGTTCTTGGTGGGAGCAGTGGCCAGCGATCTAGTTAGTAAAAGTTTTGAAGATTATTTTTCCACATTTATAGTCTAGTACTAAATATAAATAATGCTAGTTTTTCAGTTCATCAGTTACCGTTTGAAGTTTTTAAACCTGAAAACTGACATGAAAAAATATGAAATTGATTTAAGCGATACATTTTCTGGAGCCTGTGATGAATACGAGCGTTCGTGGTCCAGTTTAGGTGTTTGATTTTCAACAAAAATGTGAGCGTGTCTGATTGAAAAACTGTAAATTTATGTGTGAGCTCACTTGTACTGTATATCCAGCTAAATCAGTTCTTTACAGTCAGATTGTGTTCAAATTAGTGCTGTCAGGTGATTAAAAAAATTAATCTAATTAATTACAGGATTTGTAATAATTAATCTAATTAATCGCATTTTAATCTCGTGAGAGAGAGAGAGATTGAGAGAGAGACAGAGATTGAGAGAGAGAGATTAAGAGAGAGATTGAGAGAGATTGAGAGTGAGTGAGAGATTTAGAGAGAGGGATTGAGAGAGACAGATAGAGAGACAGAGAGATTGAGTGAGTGAGAGACAGAGAGTGAGTGAGAGAGATTGAGAGAGAGAGAGTGCGAGAGAGAGAGAGAGAGAGAGATTGAGAGTGAGTGAGAGAGAGATTGAGAGAGAGAGAGTGCGAGAGAGATATAGACAGTGAGTGAGAGAGAGAGAGAGAGTGGGTGAGAGAGAGAGACTGAGAGAGAGCAAGAGAGATTGAGTGAGTGAGAGATAGAGAGAGAGAGTGAGAGAGATAGAGAGAGAGAGATTGAGGGAGAGAGATTGAGAGAGAGAGAGATTGAGAGAGAGAGAGATTGAGAGATTGAGAGAGATTGAGAGAAAGAGATTGAGAGAGAGATTGAGAGAGATTGAGAGAGAGATTGACAGAGAGTGAGTGAGAGAGAGTGAGAGAGATTGAGAGAGAGAGAGATTGAGAGAGAGTGAGTGAGAGAGATTGAGAGAGAGAGACTGAGAGAGTGAGAGAGAGTGAGAGAGATTGAGAGAGATTGAGAGAGAGAGAGAGAGAGAGAGAGAGAGAGAGAGAGGTGAACCACTTTACGATTGAGTTCGTCAGTTTTTCTGTGGTCGCTTTGCTCATTCATTTCCCAAATTCTGCGAGCGTGGTTTGTTGGTTTGGCGAAGTGCGCATGTAATTAATTAATCTGATTAACGCATTAAACTGACAGCCCTAGTTCAAATAAAACTCTGATTAAAGTCTAACAAAGCCTCAGACAGAGCAGTGCCTACAGTTAGCATCACACCCCCTGCAAAGTATGAAGAGAACAAATTGTAAAATCATCAAACCAGAATCCTTCCACAGACCTACAGACCTGCAATACCGCCACAGTGAGTACAGGATTTCAAATAGAGCTGTTTTTTTTTTTTTTTTTTTGAGTCAGAGTAGAAAACACTTTAGATGCCGCTATTATGGAAGCCAACTTGTAAAACTTCGCTTTCTCCATAGTTTCCGCTGCACATTCTATAAAGTTAATCGTATCTATCCTGAATTTGTTCAATTGTTGGTGTTTTTGGAGATCAAAAATATCTCAAAAAACAAGTATTCTTACTGTGAGCAGCGTTGCCCCTCCACAGATCTGACCTGAAAGTTGGCCCAAAACATATCTGTCTTGGATTTGTTCAATTGCAGGTGTTTTATAGCTCCAAAATACCTCAAAAAACACGTATTCTTACTGTGAGTGGCGTCGCCTGTCCACAGATCTGACCCGAAAGTTGGCGTAGTGGGGCAACTTGCTTGTATCCATGGTGATAAATAAAAATAAGTTAAATAACATGACTCAATCAAACTCAAGGGGTCCATATTTAACATTTGTCTAGCATTTAAAACAGAAAAATACACAACAAATAATGCTATGAAACATTCAAGGTGGCAGACCCTTCATCAGACAAGCGACATAATACAGCTTTAAAGAAGAATTAACGTTTTTTTACAATCTGAGCCTTATTTCGGTAATAAAACAAGTTGTTTTACTCACCCATAGCACTTTGGTGTCATTTGGAGCAGTTTAGTAGATGTTGTGGTGTAGCGATATCTGTGAACGTGAGTGCTCGGGGCATATGTTTGCGCAAACTTTATCACTTTTCACATCACAGAAGATCACTGTGTCAGCGTAGACTTTAAGTGGAGTCAAAAGCGGCCTGAAACCCAATATCCCACTCGAGACAGCAAAGGCATTCTTAATCTGTGGCCATCGACATACAATATCCACATAAACACCACAAGGTACTGTCTTTTCGTAGACGGGCCGTTGCTCGCTGTTCTCTTGTGCGCTGCTCCTCAAACTGTCTCTGCTTCCTTCTAATATCTCTTCCTCCGTATACTCAGGCTCAAAACGATAGGGACGGCCATCATACTCAAATAAGTCCTCTTCAGTCTCAAAGTCCGAATCTTCAGCCATGTCTCGCAACAGAAAAGCTAAGCGGTGTTAGCTTCTTTCGGACTAGCGGTGTTTATCTGCTAAACAGCTGGGACTCTATGATGTCCTCTATGATGACATCATCAAATGAAACTATAGCTGGATATCAGGTTTCAGGCCACTTTTGACTCCACTTAAAGTCTACGCTGATACAGCGATCTTTTGTGATTTGAAAAGTGCTAAAGTTTGTGTTATTTGGAGACCACAAACATTTGCCCCAAGAACTCACGTTCACGGATACCGCTACAACACAACATCTACGAAACTGCTCCAAATGACACCAAAGTGCTATGGGTGAGTAAAACAACTTGTTTTATTACCGAAATAAGGCTCGGATTATAAAAAACCTTAATTCTCTTTTAAATATCTTTTTGTATTACAGCATGCTTTTTTTTTTCTTTTTCTTCAGAGTCAGAGTAGAAAACACTTTAGATGCAGCTATTATGGAAGCCAACAGATGAAACAAACTGACAAAGGTTCATTTGCACTTCTCAGCGCCCACACAGCTCAGCCCTGTCATCCCAACCAGTGCTCTCCTGACTTTATCGAGCCATTTTCACAATATCATAACCTATTTGAGTCGAGCTGAAAACACGTCCAAGGGTACACTGTGATTAATATTGAGAGTGTTTCGCGTCTTTTTCTTACACTGGCCAGATGTCTTTGACCCTATGCATTTAAACGGCTGCTAGGTTTTCATTAGCAGGGACATAGCAATTATACTTCAAATGAATGACGGTATTGTACAGTCAGACAGCTAAGTGATACTGCAGTTCACGTAGCACTTTTATGTATTCATTTTCTGTCTTTCAGTCAAATTCAAAGCACGTTCACCATTTTTGTTGAAACTCAAACTCTTAAACAGGACCGTGAATGCTTGTATCGATCACAGAAATAATCCTGAAAATGTGCTGTTTAAATCCAGACCTCAAACGCCTAAACATTCCACCGTTAGAAACACACGTAGAACACCTCCAGCGTGATGTTATTGCAAAGTATCAGTTGTCATAAAACCATAATCCATACACCTCACCCTAACACTATATCATGTCAAATCACCACTTCTGTACGCGGTTTCTCTTAACCCGATTGCTTCTTGTTTATTTCTGCTCTGTGAGCTTCTCTGTCCGAGCAATTTCCTTTGTGGATCAATAAAGTCTGTCAAAAATGTGTAGGCTGTGACTCAATCTTTTATGTTTTAAGGTACAGTACGTAACTTTCTGGAGTTTAAGCCCCACTTTGGAACATTCTCCATGAAGATACAGCTCTGGAAAAAAAAAAAAAAATTGTTTTTTTTTTATAATTTTTTTTTCTGATTTTACTAGCCTACTTACAGGTATGTGTTTGGGCAAAAGGAACAATTTTGTTTGAGTCTATAAACTACTGACAACATTTCCCCCAAATTCCAAATAAAAATATTATCGTTTAGACCAGGGGTCGGCAACCCGTGGCTCCGGAGCCACATGCGGCTCTTTGATCCCTCTGATGCGGCTCAGTACAGTGGTCTCTCGTTTAACACGGGGGTTACGTTCTGAAAATAACCCACAATAAGCGAAATCCGCGAAGTCGTCAGCTTTATATTTTACAATTATTCTCCATGTTTTAAGGCTGTAAACGCCTCACCACACACATTCTACACTTTTCTCAGATTGGAATTAACGTTTTCTCACATTTCTCTCTTGTGTAAACACTCAAACTTTCGTAGATTTTCAACAAAAAAAGCAGAGTATTACAGAACAAAACCAAAGTGTACTTTGTGTGTATTTCACAGTTCTTATGACCAAGCCTCTTCGTCCTGGAGCCGCTTCGCTGTCGCGGGTTTTGTCGGGGAGAAAACTTGCAAACATACAGCACTTCAGAGTCACACTGCGATCAAACATTTATATAAATCTGGCAAACTGAACGCATTCTGTACAGTAGGCATGGAGAATGACTTGAAGAATCAGCAAAGGTCTACAGTCCCTTAGCCAATCAGTACGCAGAAATGCGTGTTGATACACTATAAAAAAATTTGAATAAAAAAATCTGCGAAACAGCGAGGTCACGAAAAGTGAACCACGATATAGCGAGGGACCACTGTATTTAATTCAAATGTATTTGATTTTAGTTCATTCATTTTCAAAATGTAATTCTATGGCACAAAGGCAAAAAAGCCGTTATATGCAGTGTTATTTAATTTTAAATTTCAAAAGGGTTTTGTGGCTTCCAGTGTTTTCTTTACTGTGTGAAACGGGTCCAAATGGCTCTTTGAGTGGTAAAGGTTGCCGACCCCTGGTTTAGAGCATTTATTTGCAGAAAATGACAAATGGTCAAAATAACAAAACAAAAAAATACATGTCCTCAACAATGCAAAGAAACAAGATCAAATTCATTTTAAAACAACATAATACTAATGTTTACACTTAAGAAGAATTGCAAGTTATTGCATCAAATCAATATTTGATGCAATAACCCTTATTTTTAATCACAGCTTTCATGCGTCTTGGCATGCTCTCCACAAGTCTTTCACATTGTTCTTGGGTGACTTTATTCCAGTCCTGGTGCAAGAACTGAAGTAGCTCAGCTTTGTGTTTGTGTTGAATTCAACAGATGCTGGAATGGAATGGCTGTAATACATGTAGAGATGCTGATTTCAGAAAAAAATGCAGTGGTCTCTTATTTTTTTTTCCAGAGCTGTATATATGATTTACGCTGTACTGTGGAAAATTACAGGCAGGAAGAGGCCAAGTATGAGTCACGTTTGTGGAGATGCAAGCCCACTCGCGGTAGCAATGCATATTTTTCAGTGCAATAACACAAACCAAATGAAAAAAGCTTTTATTTTAGTCTAGTTTGGGATACAAAGTTACACAATGTGGCTTTAAAGTAAAAAAGAGCCTTTGTTTTCTGTTTCATATAGCTTCCATAATAACTTTATCTTGAGTGCTGTTGTTTTCTACTCTGATTTCATAAAAGTTACTCACGGAAGAAAGAGGATTTTTGAATATGCAGTTTATGCCAGGCTGCCATGTTGGCGCAGGTTTTCAGACAAATGCGTCTCATTATGGAGAGATGGATCAGTTGGTGCTTTGTGATGTGATGGGAGCTTTAGTGAAATGCACACAGGAAAGATCTTACATTTGGATTTTGAAATGGCTTTGTTTTGGAAGGCAGGTAGAACAAATGGAAGCCGGTGAAACAACAGTCATTTTGAGAGAATGACAAAGGCAATTTTGAGCCTCTGGGGTAAAAAGGATTTGCTTTTTGCTAATGTTCCAATGCAAAGGAGTGCCAATAATACAGTGCTGGGACAGTGACAATGCAACAAACTGAATTTCAATGCATCTATTTGTAAAGAACATGTGATTTTTGGTGTAATTAGTATTAATATAGGTGCATTAAGGTGCAATAAAGAGTCGATCAAATGTTTTTCTCCATGGAGATGTTAGTGGTTTACCTGGAATGTTTCACAGTATGCATTTAAACTTTTCTATCATCATGGAGACCAAACTAGATCAAGTACCAGGTTAGATCTGTGGAGAGGAAACACTCGCAGTCAGAATACCTGTATTTATAGGTATTTTTGACATATAAAACCACCTGTAATTGAATAAAAGTAAGGTAGAGCAGCTGAACGTCATACTGTAGTAAATACATTGTAGTAATACAAAGCAGGGGGCGGAGACAGGGGTAAGTGAAAACAGACATTTTCTGAGCACTCAAGTCAAGAATGCAGGAAAAGCTCGATTTTGATACTATGGAATATAGCTGATTCTTCTGATAGCATTTCTGATACCACGATAATAATTTAAAAAAAAGACTTAAATGTCTTAAATGACACTGACACTGCTGCTTAAATGACACTTAAATGACACTGGCACTGCTGCTTAAAATACACTTAAATGACTGACACTGCTGCTTAAATGACACTTAAAAGACACTGCTGCTTAAATGACACAGGCACTGCTGCTTAAATGACACTTAAATTACCCAAACACTGCTGCTTAAATGACGCTGTTTGAGCTTTTTACGCTTTTTACGCTACACTTTGTGTGTTTTTACCTATTTATATTATATACAAGTTTACTGTACTTTTGCTACAGATATATGTGATGTTTTAGTCATTGTGTTTATTGTCTTGTTTATCAGATGTTTTATGTTCACTATGGGCCGAGGGGGTGCTGCAATTTCAAATCCTGTGTGTGCAATCTGTACATATGGTTTTTGACAATAAAGCTGACTTTAAACTTTGACCTTTATTCAGAAAATATAATGTGATGTTATATCTGTGTAATCCCTCAGTGGTCCAGGTAGGTTCCATAGTGGTCCATGGTTTCATCCTAGTCTACATGCTCTTATATTTCTGAAACAGCTCAAGATCATTCTAAAACTATTCAGGAAAGGTTTATTTCAGTCCTGTGAATGTGACACTTTTAGTATCGAAACTTGCTCAAATGAGTATCTAGTTTTGAAACTAGTTTTAATATTGATTCGTATTGATTTTCAATTTGACCTAGATCAACCTACATTCGATCTTAACACTGTATCGCCAAAACCTATAAATTCCCAACCCGTATACTAGTATCTATCACTGCTCTCTATAGACAAACAATCCAAGACTTTCATTCACAATTTATAATAACTTCAGGAAACCAGACTCTGTGGTATCTGACGTCTCTGTTTTCTTTATGGTTGTTATGTCTGTGGGTCATGCCATCTCCACATGTGCTGCAGATTCTTAATAGACTCCTGAATTGGGGTTGTCTTGGGTCTACGTGATATATACTAGCCCATATCACAAGTGGGCTGATCCTGGCGACCTCTCTCCTCTAGGTATACTTACTCCTCCTCCACTGTACTCCACTGCTGGCATTTCCAATTTGATATCGCCGTTAACACCCTAGGAGACTTGTAAAACTTCGCTTTCTCCCTGGTAGCTTTTCCACAAGACCACAAAACTAGTTTCCGCTGCACATTCTATAAATTTAAGCGTATCTATCCTGGATTTGTTCAATTGTAGGTGTTTTATAGCTCCAAAATACCTCAAAAAACATTTATTCTTACTGTGAGTGGCATTGCCTGTCCACAGATCTGACCCGAAAGTTAGCGTAGCGGGGCAACTTGCTTGTATCCATGGTGATAAATAAAAAACACTTAAATACCATGACTCAATCAAACTCAAGGGGTCCATATTTTACATTTGTCTAACATTTAAAATAGAGAAGATACACAACAAATAATGCTATGATATGTTCAAGGTGGCAGATCCTTCACCAGAAAAGTTACATAATACAGCTTTAAATATTACAGGATGCTTTTCTACTGTTCAAAATGGGGTCTGGACTAAACAAAAGTCGGGCTAAACATGAAAACAAGCTATAATTTTTTTTATTTGTATCTGCAGTTGTTGTAAAAAAGTGGATTTGCGATTTTCTTTTCTACGATAATGCATAAACTTTTCAATCTTTCCCAAGTAGCTTTTCCGTGTACTACCACAAAACTAGTTTCTGCTGCACATTTTACGAATGCACGGACAATAAAACAGACTGTTAAAACTGTAACTGTGCAATAAATCTCCTGCAATACAAGAGCGAAGTCTGTTTCATTTTATTTCTTGAATGCACCACTTCTTCTCATCTGATTTACTTGTACAGTCAGTTTAACTTCCTTGCCACAGCCACTAGAGTGTGAACGCAAGTGTGAAACTTTGGGAAGCTTTCAGTATGCATTAAACATTTATTTTTTTTGCCTGCGCTGAAATACCAACAACAAAGCGAACTCTGGTCTACTCCACTCTACAACTATGAATCAGCAGTGATACAGGAGAAAGAATTATAACGCTGTGATTACTTCAATTAAAGTTTCATCATGATTTGAGTAAATTTCACTTGACAAGTTAAGTGATCTATCAATAGAACAAGAATCTTTGTACTTAAGAGAATAAGAGAGCACTGCTTTTTTTTTTTCTGAAATCAGCATCTCAACATGTATTACAGCCATTCCATTCCAGCGTCTGTTGAATTCCAACACAAACACAAAGCTGAGCTGCTTCAGTTCTTGCACCAGGAGTGGAATAAAGTCACCCAAGAACAACGTGAAAGACTTGTGGAGAGCATGCCAAGACGCATGAAAGCTGTGATTAAAAATAAGGGTTATTGCACCAAATATTGATTTCTGAACTCTTCTTAAGTGTAAACATTAGTATTATGTTGTTTTAAAATGAATTTGATCTTGTTTCTTTGCATTGTTTGAGGTCTGAAAACATGTATCTTTTTTGTTATTTTGACCATTTGTCATTTTCTGCAAATAAATGCTCTAAACGATAATATTTTTATTTGGAATTTGGGGGAAATGTTGCCAGTAGTTTATAGACTCAAACAAAAATGTTCCTTTTGCCCAAACACATACCTATAGTAAACTGATAATTTTGCAGTGGTCTCTTTTGTTTTTTCCCAGAGCTGTACATCTTGTTACATTTAAGACAAGAAAAACAAAAACTCTTTGCACTTAAAATAAGAAACAAAATGTAATGTTGCTTGAATCCCTCGTCTATGGAACTGCCTGCCGGACGAGCTCAGGGCTGCAGAGAACGTTCATGTTTTTAGGAGTGGGCTCAAGACTCACCTGTTTAGCTTGGCCTTTGATTAAAAAAAAATAAAAATGGTGTGTGTGTGTGTGTTACTCTTTGGGTTGTTTGGATGTGTGGTGGCGGGCAGCTGTGGGGCTGGTTGGGTGGGTGGAAGGAAATGTGGTTTGATTTTAATCACTGTAAATCACTTTTGTATGATTAGTGCTTTACAAATAAAGTTTTGATTGATTGATCGATTTTAGGTATATTGTATCATTACAATCAATAGTATGCAGTTCTAGTGTGGTAGTAATTATCATTATTAGTGGTGTAAGGTACAAATTATACTACTTGTTAGCAGTATTATAACATAGCAGTATATAGCAGTCATACAGTGATGCAGTGATAATATTAAATTTAGGGATAGCTGTAGTGGTGGTGGTAATATCAGCGTTAGTAGTAGTAGTAGCAGTAGTAGTAGTAGCATGTATCTTAGTATTTTAGCATGTGTGTGTGTGTTACTGTTTGGGTTGTTTGGTTGTGTGGTGTCAGGCAGCTGTGGGGCTGGTTGGGTGGGTGGATGGAAATGTTTTAATCACTGTAAGGCGCTTTGTGTTACTTTTTTTTGTATGAAAAGCACTTTATAAATAATATTTGATTGATTGATTGATTGAATTAAGAAAAACATTCCTATTCCATTGGTAGATAGTTTTACTTGTCAAGTTGAATCTAGAAATAAAGTACATTTTTATTAACTTAAGTAATTTTATCTTACATAGACATTGCTTTTTGCAGTATATTGCTTTCTGTAATATGAACTGCAAAAAGTAATATCTGGGTAAGTTCAAATTACTCAAATGAACAAGATTTAACTTGATTTTAATAGACTTCCCTTCACAAGTAAAATTATCTACCAATGGAATTAGTTTTTTTGTTCTTAATACAAACAGCATATAGCTTAGTTTCTTATTTTAAGTACAAAAGGTTGTTTTTCTCATCTTCAGTGTAACTAGGTGTATTTTCCTTTTTCAAATACCGAAAGACTTATTGGATTGGTAGATAATTTGACTTCAACCAAGTGAACATTTTCTTAATTCAAGTCAACTTTTTGTAGTGTGACTAAATTTACGTGGAAGCCTACGGGCCCAGAAAAAATGTTCAGTGGGCCACATTTTGCCCCTGGGCCATAGATTGTACATACCTGATAAAAAAACAATGTCCTACTCTTTACATATTTGACCTCGAGAGCTGGGGTGTACTGGGGCGAGACAAATTTAGCTCAAACACATGAAATAAAAACACGTACTGGTCCATTAAAGTTGTATAAACCCAATGGCCGGCGGAGCTGTATTGGTTCCCATTGTTCACGCTGCACTGTTAATGGCAGACATCATTAGCGTTGTAGAGGCTCATCAGGCTTGGTCGCCTTTCTGAGCTGGAGCATTATATTGCAGTGGTCAGCTTGTTAATTCGCCTGGAGTCCGGTCCGTCTCTGCTGTGGTATGAGCCAATTATCTCCCTGTGTGTTTTGGTTCTGGGCAGTGCAGAAGGCTAGCGTGCCAGTGTCTCTTCAGGAGTGAACTGGCCGAGTCTGTCAGGGTCTGGATGCATTTTGAGCTCCCTAAATGATGTCGGACCACCAAAGCACAAACAAACAAATAGCTATTCATTTTCTACACAGTGTATTATAGTGATTGTCAGGCGAATGGGGTTATGAAGTAGGGGTGTGATAGGAGACAAATGTGTTCTACTGTTTAAAGTATCAAAAATCGGATTCTATTCGATGCTAAAACTAGTATCAAAATGGGATATTCAATTGAGCAGGTATGATACTAAAAAGTCACAGAACAGAAATGAACCTTTCCTGAATAGCTTTAGAACAATCTTGAGCTGTATCAGAACAAGTGCAAGAGCACATAGACGAGTTTACGCCTCTAGACCACTACAGAACCCACCTGGACGACTGGGTTACAAAGATATAAGACCACATATATAATATGAAATATAAAAGAAACTAGTCTTATTTAATGTTGAAAATCACATTCTAATGTCTAAATCAGGGGTGTCAAACTCATTTTGGTCCGGAGGTCGTATCCAACCTATTTTGATCCCAAAGGGGCAGGATCAGAAAACTCATGGCATATATACCCCAAAAATAGCAATAAGTCCAAATATTTGTCCAGAGAAACACAAATCTATTACAGAATGCTGTTCCTTCAGTCCCAGCAATAATTTGTTTTCCTCTGTCTTCTCAAATCTCCGTTCAAGTTATTGTATTGTTCAAAATGCCGTGTCTCGTAGTGGCGTTTAAGATTATATTCCTTGAGCACCGCCACTTGTTGCAAACACACCAAGCATACAGGTTTCCCATTCACCTCTGTGAACAAATAGGAATTAGTCAATTTTTCTTGGAAAATCCTGCACTCAGGGTCCACTTTTCTCATTTTGGACATTTTGCTGATGAGGGTCAACAGTCAAAACGATTGTCCATTAAGAGTGTTTGGAAAGAGGCAAGTCTTCATTTGTGCTGCTCTGGTGGGAGGGGCCATGCACAGAGGCGCTGGAGACACTGCTATGCTAAGCTGCGCAGAAAAGAGGTGCAGAAAATTACCAATATTTTAATAGAGAATTGAAATATAATTAAAATATTTCAATAGAAAATCAGCCGAGGGCCAGATTAAAGGTCTTGGAGGGCCGGATCTGGCCCCCAGGCCGCATGTTTGACACCCCTGGTCTAAATAAAGAGTTTTACTCATTGTGGTATTGGAATCAGTATTGTGCAATGAGTCTATTCCTTCTATCGAAATCGAGTTTGAAATTCTAGTATAGTTACAACAGTAGTTTATAAACGTGATAAATAAACTTCCATGTTGCAATTAAAGGTTCACTGTGTAACTTTTCTGGTGGCTTTTATCAATGGAGATGTTACTGTTTTGCCTTGAATTGCTATCTATCTCAAGTAAGCTAAGTTACAGGTCAGATCTGTGGAGAGGCAGAGCTCACTATTAGAATTACAGTACCGGCTGGTTAGCTCAACTGGTAAGTCACTGACTTTCCCCCCAGGAGTTGTGGGTTCAAATCCCCCCCGGGCAATGAGCTAACCAGTGTGGGTCCTTGGGCAAGACCCTTCACGGTACTGGCGCCGAAAAAGATGGCTGCTCACTGCTCCTGAAAAGGATGGGTCAAATGCAGAAGTCAAATTTCTCCCGTGTGTCACTGTGTGTCATTGTGTTTGAGACCAATAAACGCTTAATCTAATTAATGTTTTTAATATGGATAGATGCAAGATACTGTGTTTAATTGAGTACTGGTAAAGCAACAACATCTCCAGGTGTATAATCCAAAAAATGTACACAACACACCTTTAATGTTAATGTAATGTTAATTGAAATGTGGAGGACAGATTTTTATAACAAAAAATGATTCTTAAGTCTACGTTAAACCCCTGACAATAATACACAAAAATTAGAATTGATTGAATATGTTTTTTATCTCCATAGTCACGGCAAAATGTAGATATCCTCTATTTGTCCAGCTATCTCTCTGAGGGCAGGTGTATTGATTCAGCATTTATTTCATCTGAAAAGGGCATGAGAGTGGACAAAAACAATGAAATCCTCCACGGTGAGTAATTATTCAGGTAAGGAGCTCAGAGACTGTAACTTTTATTGACCTTTTGCCTCTCTATAGGTGAATCGAAGAAACTGCTCTACCCGTTGCCTGAGGTGAGAGCTCTGAGTACTTATACTTTTGTACTGTCTAAGTGCATTGGAAATGGACTTCGATAAGACACTCTTCATTTTCATTTTATTACGAGATAGAAGCTGTCTTCTTGCCTGGTTCAGCAGTAGTTTTCTGCGATGGAGTTTGACAGTGTTGGCAAGTTCATTCTTTATAATCAGAGGCAGTTGAAGGCTGTGAGTGCGTAATATATTTAGTGTGAATTTGTGACTTGCTTTGTACGGTTTAAAAGTTCTATATGACACGAAATTGACTCTTGTGAGCTTTAAGACGTATTAGAACAGGGCTTTCAAACTCATTTTGGTTCGGGCTGTATCTACCTACCTACTTTGATCGTAAAGGGGCCAGATCAGACAACCCATGGCATATATACCCCCAAAATAGCAATAAGCCCAAATATTTGTACAGAGAAATGCAAATCTATTACAGAATTATTTTTTATTTGATGAACTCATTCTTTTACAAAATATTATAATATTATGAACAACCTGAAATTTTAAGAAAAATGCTATTTCAACACAAGCATACAGGTTTCCCATTCACCTCCATCAACAAATAGGAATTAGTCCATTTTTCTTGGAAAATCCTGCACTCAGCGTCCACTTTTCTCATTTTTGACATTTTGCTGATGAGGGTGTCACTGTCAACACTCAAAATGATCATCCATTAAGAGCGTTTGGAAAGAGGCAAGTCTTCATTTGTGCTGCTCTGGTGGCAGCCAAGCACAGAGGCGCTGGAGACACTGCTATGCTAAAATGTGCAGAAAAAAGGCGCAGAAAATTACCAATATTTTAAAGATCCCATGACATGGTACTTCTGGATGCTTTTATATGGTGCCTTAATGGTTCCCTAATACTGTAAATGAATCCTTCAAAAATCAAGCCTCAGTGCATGAGATAGCCTCATGAACACAGTCAGAGTCATAAATATCTCTCTGAAAGGCTTTATTCTGGGCGTTGTTGCTTGAATGCAAATGAGGAGGACAGAGACAGGCCAGTGCAGCGGGTGGGTTGTGGCCAAATACGCCGCTGTTTCCTGGATTAGAGGTGCAATGTGCGCTGTCACCAACTTCTGTGTTTTAAGAGCGGAGGAAGACATGAGACGCTTTCCATTAAAAAAAAACACATTTCCACAGAAAATAAAATTAAACCACTGCTTTTTCAGAGGTTCGGAGGCTCAGATAAAGGACATCCGAGCCTGGAAACCGCATCTCGCATTTCGTAGCTCCTTCGCGGTCCAAATTCTCTGGGCATGATTTCCAGAGACGGTGGGTAGACATTAGGGGTGGGTATTGGCAAAGAAGTCACGATTCAATTTGAATCACGATTCATATGCCACGATGCGATACTATCACGATGCATCACGGTACTTGAATTATTGTGATGCATTGCAATATATTCAACATACTTCAGTGAAAATGTACCAAAAAAAAGATGGCAACTTAAATATCAGTGGCTGTGTATCTGGGTAGTGTCTTCAGTTGATACATAACTCTGAGCAACTCAATTCATAACTGAATTTATTGAATAACAAAAACAAATAAACCAAACCAATAACAAAAAAAGTGCATAGGATTTTTTCTAAAACAAAAAATGATGTTCAAACATTTGCCCTTTTGGAGGTAGCTACCATCATAACAAACAATACCCTTTCACAAAGAAAAAAGTGCATAGGATTTATAAAAAAATAAATAAACAAATAATTAATTAATGTATTAATATTAAATATTAAATTATTAAATATTAAATTATTAATTAATAATAATTGATTTTTGGCAGCAAAAATCGATGCAGTATATTGTGAAAGTTAGTATCGCGATGCATTGTCATGACGATTATTTTGCACACCCCTAGTAGACATCCAGACGGGGGTGGAAACCTTTCCGCGAGTGTGACGTCAGAAAGTTCCCTTGTTCAGAATCGCCCGTTTGGGCTGTGTTTTTTTCAAACAAACAGGGTAGGGGAGCTGACATTAACGTTCAAAAACCTCAGAAAGTGAAAATTTCATGCCATGGGACCTTTAATAGAAAATGTAAATATAATTAAAATATTGTAATACAGAATCAGCCGAGGGCCAGATTAAAGGTCTTGGAGGGCCGGATCTGGCCCCCGGGCCACATGTTTGACACCCCTGAATGTTGTTGTATCATCAAAAACATACCTGGAGTTGTGTTTGGTTTCATTCACACATTCAGTAATCCTGGAATATTTAGTCTGTCTTTACAGTGTTACCTCACCTTACGAAATTAATTCGTTCCAGAAGTGGTTTCGTAACGTGAAAAATTCGTAAGTTGAGTAGCTATTTCAATGGAAAAAGCCTGATTCGTTCCAAGGCCCCGATCCAAGTTTTTTTTTTTAATAGTGTAACTTTTTTTATAGTGTAACATTGTGTTCTGCATCCTGATTGGTTTCTCAAACTTTCATAGATTTTCAACAAAATTATTAATAGTGAAGTGTGGGGGGAAGGGGGAGGAGGGAGAAAACTGCGCGCGGACACGTGTGACGATGCATGACCCGGCGCGGGGCTGCCAGCAGGTCTAGACCTGGACTAAACCAGGACTGGACCAGGACTAAACCTGGAATAAACCAGGACTAGACCAGGACTAGACCAGGTGGATTAAAGCGCCGCGCGCGGGTCTATTTCCTGGTTTCGTTTTGAGTCACAGCTGAGGGGAGCAGCGAGGGGGACCGCACGCAGTCTGAGCGCATGAACGAGACCCATGCTCAAACCGTGCCTCCTCTAGACCTCCTCTAGACCTGCAGGTCTAGACCACCGCGGCTCTTGCATGCGTTCGTGGGTCTCGTTCATGCGCTCATGCGTTCATGCGCTCAGACTGCGTGCAGTCCCCTCCTCGCTGCTCCCCTCAGCTGTGACTCGAAACGAAACCAGGAAATAGACCCGTGCGCGGCGCTTTAATCCACCTGGTCTAGTCCTGGTTTAGTCCAGGTTTAGTCCTGGTTTAGTCCAGGTTTAGTCCTGGTCCAGTCCTGGTTTAGTCCAGGTCTAGACCTGCTGGCAGCCCCGCGCCGGATCATGCTGAGCTATCACACGTGTCCGCGTGCAGTTTTCTCCCCCCTCCCCCTTCCCCCCACACTTCACTATTAATAACTTTGTTGAAAATCTATGAAAGTTTGAGTGTTTCAACGAGAGACAAATGTGAGAAAAGTTTAAATCCAGTCTGAGAAAAGCGTATAATGTGTGTGGCTGAGCGCGCATTATTTGAATTTTTGAGATTTCGCGTTTCGTAACTTGAATTTTCTTTCGTATCTAGAGACCAAAATTTACCGTGAAGGCGTTTCGTAACTTGAAATTTTCGTTTGTTGGGTCATTCGTAAGGTGAGGTACCACTGTATCTCCAAAGTTCTAAATGCTCTGTTCCACCATGTGATGTTATCAAGCTGTAGTTTTGCAGTTAACAGCTACCTTTTACCTTTTGTTTAATAGATACTGGCAATTCTGGGGCTGAAATCACCAATCTGATTCTAGAGAAGATGTATGGAGTTTAAAAACACATTGGAGTATGACATCACAAGATGTTTTCTGTTTGAGAGTAGAGCGGTGGAGATAGATAATTTTAATGCCATTCTATGAAATATTCCAACCGACGCAATGACCCTTCATCAGAAAAGTTACATAATGCGTCTTTGAATACCTTTTTCTTTTAGAGCCACAGCAGTCTAACGCTGTTCTACTGTGAATAGTTAGCTAAACGTTTGAAAAACACACTGTCATTTATGATTTGTAAAGGCATTTGTTATAAAAAGTGGATTTGTGTATGTCCCGGTGACAATTTCTACTTTATTAGTCACAATATATGGACACAGTTGAAAAAAATGCATGAAAACAGTTAAGTTAATCTTTGAAAATCAGGAAAAATACATCTAAATTACCACCTAATGAAATCTTTACAATCTTTAGTGCTTTAACTCAATAGAATACAAACACAATACATAGCAGCGGGTTGCCAGAGCTACGAGGTCCATTCTCCACAAGCTCTACACTTTGCAAGTTTTATAATATTAATTTCCCTTGTGATCCGTGAGCACAAAAGAAGTCCAGAATGAGACCGAAGCCTGCAAATGTCTAAATTAACTGGTGCGCTAGGTATTTATTCATTCATTGCTATTGATTCCGGTCACGTAGGCATCGAAGGTAATGCGCAGTACGGCTAATAAAGACATCCACGAAGCAATCATCTCGCCAATGGAATGAGCAAATTGTTTACAACCAAATGTCCACATAAAAATGCCAGGATTAGATAGAGATTTAGCCTCTTGGTTGTTCCATATACTGTACGTCTAACAAAGCATTGAATTCCCCATTAATTGCTACCGCCTCACCTCTCTTTGTAGATAGCCCGATAGTCCTGATGGAGCTGTAGCCAATCAGAGACTCGCATCCTCCCCGAGCCCAATTAAAACGCGCTCATAAATAACATAAAGAATGGGGCGATCCCTGCAGGCGTTGGATTGTGATTCGGGGGGCAATAAGAAGCTGTGATGGGGGCATATATGGGTAAATACAAGAGAGGAAAACAGGTGGGACCCTCAGTGGGGTAGTGGGGCAGATTGATGGAGATATGGGGGAGTAATGGGTTTGCTATTATCTCTGTGTGAGCGGCAGGCGTGACATAAGCAGACGCATGGCTAATGCACAGAAATGGTGGATAAATAGTGGGAGGTGCGTTCGGTTGTTAAGAGGGCAGGGGTTGGTTTGATCACACCAGATAAGTGATTACAGGTGTACAGAATGTTGTTTTTGAGGTTAAAATGTGATGTAGTATCAGCTTTATTGTGAAAAACGCTTTATTTTGAAATTGCAGAGCCCCCTAAGCCCACAGTGAACATAAAACATCTGATAAACAAGACAATAAACAATGATTAAAACATCATACCCACTGTACCCACTTTCATGAGATTTTAATGTGTGGTCCCCTATGATAAGTCTACTGTACATAAAGGTGCACTGTGTAACATTTCTGGTAGAGGGTGTCCATGTAGATGTAGTTTTTCCTGGAATGTTCTACAGTATGGCATTTAATTAACTATCTCCATGGAGGGAGTTTTGAGAAATAAAAAACACCCGCAATTGAATAAATACAAGATGTGTGTGTATGTGTATGTACAGGTCTGAACCAGGACCAAACCAGGACTAAACCAATGACTAAAACAAGGACTAAACCAAGGACTAAACCAAGGACTAAACCAGGACTAAACCAGGATTAAACCAGGACCAAAACAGGACTAAACCAGGACTAAAACAGGACTAAACCAAGGACTGAAACAAGGACTAAAACAGGACCAAAACAGGACTAAACCAGGACTAAACCAGGACTAAACCAAGGACTAAAACAAGGACTAAACCAGGACTAAACCAAGGACTAAAACAGGACCAAAACAGGACTAAAACAGGACTAAAACAGGACTAAAACAGGACTAAACCAAGGACTAAAACAGGACCAAAATAGGACTAAAACAGGACTAAACCAGGACTAAACCAAGGACTAAAACAGGACTAAACCAGGACTAAAACAAGACTAAAATAGGACTAAAGCAGGACTAAAACAGGACTAAAACAGGACTAACCCAGGACCAAAACAGGACTAAAACAGGACTAAACCAGGACTAAACCAGAACTAAACTAATAACAGTAAGTTCTAATTCTGACCTGCCCTGACCTGAAACACCACAGTGATGATGATCTGCAGGGGGAGGGCTGAGCTTAATGTCCTCCAGATGAGCTCTGAAGGTCTGGAGTTAGAGAACTTCACGAGCTGTTTTCCAGCTCCAGTGTGCTGCTTTCAAATGGCCACAAATTCTTCAAATGTTCTCAGATTTCCATGTGTAAGGAATCGTTAGGAAGCTTAGAATCTACACTTTAAGAATCTGTAAATAACTCAAAACGCCTCTGATGACTTGTGACTGTTTTTTCCATGGTCAGGCAAATTTGTTTAATGCCATACCTTGGAACATCCCAGGAAAAGCAATAACATCACCATGAGGCTAAGCAGATGGTAAATCCTCCACCAGAAGTTACAAAATGCACCTTTAAAGCTGTATTTTTAATTGATTCATGCATGTTTGAGTAATTCTGTATTGTTTTGCATTTGAGATTGACTGCTCAAAAAAGTCTATTTTCACCTACCTCCTATCCCCGCCCACTTTCTGTGTTTACTTGCAATGGTTAAAAAAAAACAACTGACTTTTCTGGTGGAGGGTCTGTCACCTGCATTTCTCCATGAAGATATTGCCTGGAATGTCCAACAGCATAACATTACACTTATTTATCACTATGGAGACAACAGGTGACACCATAGGGCCAGGTTACACGTCATATCTGTGGAGGGGCGAGCTCACTCACAGTAAGAATGCATGTTTTTAGGTCAGTAAAAACCCATGTTATTGAGTAAACGCAAGATGGATATGTTTAATGTAATGCCACACCGGGACATTCCAGACAAAATGATAACATCTCCATGGAGACAAGCAGTAGAAATGTTACGCGGTGCACCTTTAGGTAACAAATCGAGCCTGTAAACGCACACACTCATACAGCATTAGTAACCTGGATAACTGCCATACTAGTAACTATCACCCAACGCCTTACGCTAATTGACTAGGCACTAAATTTATTCTCTGCCTGAAAAAGCTAATGAGCTGTTGAGGTTCTGAAGATCTCAGGAGCCGGCGAAGCGTGGCGAGTCTTTTCTATCTCGAGCTTTGTTTTTCAGCTCTGGTTCAGCAGAGTTCAGCTTAATGCTTACTCACAGTCAAGTCTCAGCTCTGCATATAAAAGGAAAAGGAGAAATTGGCCCGGGTGCTTTTGCATACAGTCATTTTAATTGGCTGTTGTGTTCCTCCTTCAAGATTAGAAAGGCTTTCCTTGAAAACAACACCACTGAAAAACAGCATTCAGACTTCTTATATGGAGACGCCTGCGATTTTAAAGTACACATCATAAGTTAGACGACAAATTTCACTTAAACACCGATAACGTCATCATATTTAAGATCTTACGAGTTTAGTTTTTGTGTTTATTTTGGGGAAGTGTACATTTTTACTTTCTGTTTAGACTCGGGGAGCAGATGCGACGTACTGTAAGTAAAAGGTAATTTCCTAACCGCTACCTAGCAACCGTGTTAAAGACGCAACGTGTAACTTTATAATGGAGGGTCCGCCAACAGCTCGTTTCAGTGGAGATGTCTTTGTTTTGCAAGGAATTTCCAACAGCACGGGATTAGACGTATAAATTTCCAATGAAGCAAGTAAGTGACGCTACAAGGCCAAGTTACAGGTCAGATCTGCGGAGAGGAGACTACACTAAGAATGCATGTAACGTATTTCTGAGCAATAAAAAACAAAAGATACAGTAGATCAGTTTAATGCTGTACGGTGGAACATTCCAGGAAAAGCAGTAACATGGTGGTGGACCCTCTACCTGAAAATGTATTTATTTATTCATTTATTTTGTTAAATTAAGGTTTAAAAGGACTCACCACTACTTATTTTTGTGCTTTTCTTTTAGTTTTTTTTCTCTTTTCTTTCCGCTAAAGTTATTCCACAAACTGCCACTTAACCCACGTAAAACTAAGATAAACATTTACCACAGACACAAACCCAGCAAACCAAGTAATGATTATAAAAACATGAGAACCAAAAGGCACATTGCTCGTGGCTATAGAGTGTTATAGTAGAAAACAGCGCTGTGTTTGGCCCCCGGGCTCTCAAACACAACTGCATTTACATCTGTCACTCCTGACTCATTAGGAGCCCCCTCTTGTTCTTTATGGTGTGCGCTAGCTAGTTTAATTCCCCTCGCTGTGCTACTCACTTTAAATCTTTGTGTATGAATGCCATTAAAATTTAATAAACTGCCTTCACGGTCACCTTGAGGCACGGCGTGCCTCTCGTCAGCTTAAAAAGGGGAAATTAGCACGGCGTAGTGTAATTATGCGCAAAGAGAAGCAGAGGTATTGTTAGAGAAAGTACATGTAGCATCGTCATAAATACTCTATGCGTTGGATGTAGTGTTTGTACTAAGGGTACAAACTTAATTTCGATACCGCAGTGATAATAAAAAGACAGAGTTTAGTGAGACAATAGAATAAATTATTTTCAGCATTGAATCATGGTATTATAATGTGGTTTTATATCTGTGTACTCCCTCAGATGCGCTCTTATACTTGTTCTGGTTCTCAAGATCATTCTGAAAGTTCATTTCTGGCCTGAGAATGTGACTTTTTTTAGTATCAATACCTGCTTAAATGAGGATCTAGTTTTGATTCTAGTTTTAGAATGATCTTGAGCTGTATCAGACCACATAGACGAGTACACGCCCATGGATCACTATGGAACCTACCTGGATATCTGGAGGATTACACAGATTTAAGACCATGGTAATATAAAAGAAAGTACTATGATTGAGTGTATATTCAACAGATTGAGTGTCATTCAACATATCTACACTACATTATTCAACTATATTCTAGAGTCTATTTTTAAGCCATTATTTATTATCTTGTTTTATTGCATGCTACATTACTGCTGTTCTTGATCTGTGCATTGCAACACTGGAATTTCTCCACTGTGGGACTAATAAAGGCATATCTTATCTTATCTTATCTTATGATCTTATACTTGTTCTAATGCTACGTTTAGATGATGACGGTTTGAACAGAAGATGGAAAAGTGGCATCGCGTCTTCACTTTTTATTCCGCATTTAGACGAGCATTTTCAGGAGGAAATCTGCATACGGTGACGTAAAAGTGTGTGGAATTCGATTGGGTATGCATGACAGGCGGCGAGGTGGTGCTGTGGTACATTATCACTATGTCCGCACACGTAAGCGTAGAATCTTCCTTAATTTATTTACTTAATTTAATTTACTTTTTAATTTAATTTTAATGTAATTTAATTTATTTAACTTAATTTACTTTATAAATATAAATATCCAGCAATGGTGATGTAAATGCGTACGCAATGTCAGCGGATTTGACCAGAGTTTTGCGTCTTGGGCAGTGTAGACGAAAACGCTACGGCGGAGCGTATTTAAGTTTTCTACTTTGGAAGGTGGTTTCAGTTTTTTGCGTTTTTAAGCCCCCAAAATGCCGTCACCGCCTAAATGAAAGGTACTATATAAAATATTTTGTCGTTTTTACCCGTAAGCGTTCTCGTGTAAACAGGCCCTAAATCTATGTATTCAAGGAAAGGTTCATTTCTCTCCAGTGAATGTGACTTTTTTAGTACTGATACCTGCTCAAATGAGTGTCTAACTTATATTCTAGTTTTAGTATGAGACAGCACTATTGGGATGGGAAACATAATTTTAGTTAATGGGCCATAACATTCTGCTGATGAAGCCTGCTACACTGTCCAAAGGGTAAAGGTATTTACTCACAGGTCACTTATAATAAGCTGGCAAGATCCTCAATGACAATCAATGTTTTTGATGTTCAAGAACCGATGAGCCGTATAACCTTGTAACTTGTCCATTTTCAGTCAGTACCTACAACATTTTTTGCTACATGATGATATAATACATAATTTCCAAAATTTCTGTCACAAAAATATTGAAAAGTAAATAATGTTAAGATCAATTTGGAGGAATCTGCAGTTTAATCTTGTCACTCTGCTAAAATGTGAAACAAATATGATCTTGGAGACTGGAGATGTATATTATGCATCATTCTGTGTACAACTGCATTAACGAATTTACAAGAAACAAGCTGATAGACTTATATGTATGTAGATTTAATTATGTAACCGTGTATACAGCTCTGGAAAAAAATAAGAGACTACTGCATTTTTTTCTGAAATCAGCATCTCTACATGTATTACAGCCATTCCATTCCAGCGTCTGCTGAATTCCAACACAAACACCAATGTGAAAGACTTGTGGAGAGCATGCCAAGATGCATGAAAGCTGTGATTAAAAATAACGGTTATTAAGATAAGATAAGACTTTATTGATCTCACGCAGGAGAAATTTTCTTGTCACAGTAGCTCCAGGTAGGGACAGTTTGAACACCAAATATTAATTTCTGAACTCTTCTTAAAGGGATATGCCACCCCCAGGTCAAATTTGGGCATCTCCCCACAGTCCAGAGACTAAAATAAGTGGTGGAAAGCGTTTTCCTGCTCACCCAGCCATTGTCCGAGTCTGTCGCCACTGACCGCCGCGGTATCTGCAGCTCCTCCGCCTTAGACTGGAGTCTAACGTCGCCAGAGAAAGATTTCGGCCAAAAGGAATTAATTTTCTCGATGCGTTTCCCAATTACTTTATGTGTAGTGCGCATTCATATCGAGTGCAAATAAATGTGCAAATCAATACGGAGAGCTTGCCTTGGTCATTTTGGGTGGGAACTATTTTCCAGTGCGGAAGAATACAGCCGTATCACGCAGCACGCTGCCAGGGGAATCCCAGTTATGCACCGGGAAGGGAGTTCCCCTGTTGCACAACGTGGTGCGTGATTCGGCTGTATTCTTCCGCACTGGAAAATAGTTCCCACCCAAAATGACCAAGGCAAGCTCTCCGTGTTGATTTGCACATTTATTTGCACTCGATATGAATGCGCACTACACAGAAAGTAATTGGGAAACGCATCGAGAAAATTAATTCCTTTTGGCCGAAATCTTTCTCTGGCGACGTTAGACTCCAGTCTAAGGCGGAGGAGCTGCAGATACCGCGGCGGTCAGTGGCGACAGACTCGGACAATGGCTGGGTGAGCAGGAAAACGCTTTCCACCACTTATTTTAGTCTCTGGACTGTGGGGAGATGCCCAAATTTGACCTGGGGGTGGCATATCCCTTTAAGTGTAAACATTAGTATTATGTTGTTTTAAAATGAATTTGATCTTGTTTCTTTGCATTGTTTGAGGTCTGAAAACATGCATCTTTTTTGTTATTTTGACCATTTGTCATTTTCTGCAAATAAATGCTCAAACGATAATATTTTTATTTGGAATTTGGTGGAAATGTTGTCAGTAGTTTATAGACAAACAAAAATGTACCTTTTGCCCAAACACATACCTATAAGTAGTAAAATCAGAAAAACTGATAATTTTGCAGTGGTCAAGAGCTGTATATGCACCTAGATTTAATTATGTAACTGTATTACTGTATTATTATTATTATTATTATTATTATTATTATTATTATTATTATTATTATTATTATTATTATTATTATTATTATTATTTATCTGTTTACAATCTTAAGATGTATGTTTTAGCACAAGGGTGGGGGGAAAATGGAGATAAAAAACATAAATAAAACATAAATATTGTGTCCACTGTATTGTCAGCCAAGAAAATTGTGAATTTGGGAAACAATACATATAAAAACAACACCTATCAGACTGCGTCCTGAATCATGCAGAATAAATTGGAGGTCTGATACACGCTGGGCGAGGCTCCGTGTATACACATACGTTTTGTGCGTTAGCAAAGCCCGCTCAGGTTATAACCCTGTGACTCTGCTCTGTATGCATGCACACACTCCCCTCCTGTGCACTCATCCAGCCCTGCTCCGGTCCACTCCCTAGGGGGCGCTCTATTGATCTGAAAAGAATCTCCCTAATTAGACCTGAGAGGAGTGCAATACAAAGAAAGAGGGAGGAGACCCAGCCAGAGGTGGAAAATTTACATTCGAGTAAAGTGCACTGCAGTTATAGAGCAGAATGTTCCGCAGTATTGCATTTAGCTTATCTATCTCCATGGAGACAAGCAGTTAACGCCACCAGATCAAGTTACAGGTCAGGTCTGTGAAGAGGCAACCCCACTCACAGAATTAAAGTCATTTTGAGCAATAAAAACAGTGAAGAGATGCAGGATACGTTTAATGCCATACTTTGGAACATTACAGGTAAAAGCAATAACATCTCCATGGAGACAAACTGACAACATACCCTCCTCTTTAAGTAAAAGTATTAAAATATACATGGGGAATACTACTGAAGTACTAGTTACTACTACCCAACCAGTGTTGGGGAGTAACGGATTACATGTACCGGCGTTACGTAATCAGAGTACAAATAATGACTAACTGTAATCCGTTACAGTTACTGTTTTAAGTAGTGGTAATCGGACTACAGTTACTTTGTTGAAATACATGGATTACACGGCGGTACTTCTAATGGAAAAAAAACAAGCTATCATTGCCGCAGCCGCCGAAGACGCAAAAAAAATTAGAACGCAAGCAAGAGCGGTTATCGTTGCCAGCAATTGGTTGGCAGCGTCAGTCAGTCACAAATTGAAGAACTTCTAGCAGCTATGGTCACAATCATCGGGCAAGAACGCGTTTTTTTTCCTGGAAATTAAGGCACCACTTTATATTTAAAGGACACAAAGATGAACGGAATCTGACCATGCAGTGTAAACTCTGCTTGCCAGCAACCAAGCTGCTGTCCACATCCAGAGACTCCACATCGAACCTGAGCAAACATCTAACAGTAACCCATCAATCATGACTTTAGTCCACAACCACAACATGCCAGCACAGAACCGCGCAGAATAAAATACCAAAACAGTGGGCTACACGCATTAAACAACTGCATTAAAATCATGGAAATCAATGCTCAACCCAGCCATAATTAAAAAAAAAAACATGTCTTACCTCCATGCCGTTAATGCTCTTCTCCGCAACCCGATCGCTCCCTCCTTGTACTCCTCGATTCATTTTACTAAACTATAATGCTAAGTATCCGACCGTCCGTCTATCTCCTCTTCTACTTTGACTAACTTGACCACACTACCACAATCTTCACCGTTCTATTTCTCATGAAAGTGATTAAATGTTGTGTTGTACTAACTTCCTCGAAAAGGTTTACTATTGTCTTCCGTATAAAGTGTTTTCCACTTCATAAGCGGGCGCTACCAATTCTTGGTAGCAACTCCTGCCGTGATTGGTCAATTCTCCGGCTGTGGGAATTTCCCATAAGGCAGTGCTTTACTTTACAAACAAATACAAAATACAGACTGTGTTGATTTAGATTAGATTAGATTAGATAGATTAGAGGAGTCTTTGAGAATGCTGCACACTCTGAGAAGGCATCTGTTCTTCGGGCCTCCTCAGTAGAAGTGGAGTGCCTCTGATGGGTTGGGCAGTTTTCAACACATTCATGTAGTTTGTAAAAAAATAGCAATGTCAAGTAATCTAAAGTAATCAGATTACGTTACTCACCTGAAGTAACCCAATAGATTACGGTACAAATTACATTTTGGATCATGTAATCTGTCATTTGTAAGGAATTACATTTCAAAAGTAACCTTCCCAATACTGTACCCAACACAATTATAGTAGCAATTTTATACCGGGCTTTAATACAAAACTTGATACATTAAACAGTCTAAAGGTGCATTATGTAACTTTTCTGGTTTGCTTACTTGTATCCATGGCGATGTTATTGCTCTGTCGCTAAGCAGGTGAAGTACAGGCCAAGTTACAAGTCACATCTGTACAGAGGCGACCGTGCTTACAGTAAAAATGTGTTTTGAGCAATAAAAAATGACAAATTGAGTAAATGTAAAGAATTTTAAAGAACGTTTAATGCCATACTGTGGAATATTCCAGGCAAAGCGATTATATCTTCATGGAAACCACCAGTAAAGTTACATAGTGCACTATTAAAGCTCAATAAGCTGTTTTAAAGTGAAACAGCCATATTCTCTGAACCCTGGACAAACAGGAACAGACATGATTGGGGAAATTTTTTTGACTTTTATGATTTTAAAAGTAGCAAATTACAGTTAAACGGTACAAGTACGATTGCCCCAAAAAATCGAGTCAATTACAGTCACGCAAGTATTAAAAATGAGCTACTTTCCAACTGCAGTGAGCCAAAAATACACACCAGTCTTCCCGAAGACCACAGTAAAGTTTTGACTTGCTCCATAAGGCTCAGCTAGGCCTATGTCAACAGCTAACAAGGAAATATTAAAATGATGCCAAATGGAAAAGCAGGGCCACTATGCCAATACCGCGCAAACGATAATTACCCAGAATTCATGGCTCTCATTTAAAAACAAAAAAAGAGAACTGGAAATGAAGATGTGCATGATTTGATTCGTATCACCCTTACGGCGTTCGGTACCCGCGGGATTCAATTAAAATAGACAATTATCTTTTCCACAACTGCCCTCCCGTCGCTTTGTTTTTCGTCATAGCAACGCCAAGGCACAAATGTGTTTACAAATGATACATGCTCAGTGCAGTGCTACAGAGGTAATTTGGGCTAACGTGAATGGGCGGAATAATTCAAAATAAAGGCGGTCTCATAACGGCTAACATCATAATGTGCAGTGGTCGTCTTCAGTCTTTTTGTATCGCCTGTGTCGGCTACAGTTAAAACCAGCAGAGGAAACCTTACACAGCTCTGGAAAAAAATAAGAGACCACTGCAAAATTATCAGTTTTTCTGATTTTACTACTTATAGGTATGTGTTTGGGCAAAAGGAACATTTTTGTTTGAGTCTATAAACTACTGACAACATTTCCCTCAAATTCCGAATAAAAATATTATCGTTTAGAGCAGGGGTCTTCAACGTTTTTCAGGCCAGGGACCCCTAAACAGATGGCGAACTGGGCCAGGGACCCCCTACTACCGTTGCTATGTGCGTTGCTATGTGCGGAGGAGCTGCTACGGAGGACGCGCAGAGGCCGACGTTACTTTTTCGTGCTGTTCTTGATCTGTGCGTTGCAACACTGGAATTTCCCCACTGAGGGACTAATAAAGGCATATCTTATCTTATCTTATCTTACTATATATATGGCATAGAGTTGTGTTTTATATTAAATTGAGATTAGTGTCATGTATAAACATTGCTACTCTGTTATGGTACATCCAATACAAGGAAATAATACACAGGTTAATACTGTATTTTACACTATAAAATATAAAATGATATTATTTTAAAGTAAAATCAAAAGATTTCGCGACCCCCCTGCAGTACTTCCGCGACCTCCCTAGGGGTCGCGACCCCCCTGTTGAAGACCTCTGGTTTAGAGCATTTAATTGCAGAAAATGACAAATTGTTGAAATAATAAAAAAGATACATGTTTTTAGACCTCAAACAAAGCAAAGAAACAAGATCAAATTCATTTTAAAACAACATAATACTAATGTTTACACTTAAGAAGAGTTCAGAAATCAATATTTGGTGCGATAACCCTTATTTTTAATCACAGCTTTCATGCGTCTTGGCATGCTCTCCACAAGTCTTTCACATTGTTCTTGGGTGACTTTATTCCACTCCTGGTGCAAGAACTGAAGTAGCTCAGCTTTGTGTTTGTGTTGGAATTCAACAGACGCTAGAATGGAATGGCTGTAATACATGTAGAGATGCTGATTTCAGAAAAAAATGCAGTGGTCTCTTATTTTGTTCCAGATCTGTACATGTAGAACACCCCCAGCAAGATGTCACTGCAAAGTATTAATATATAAGACAGTTATACGCTCGGACAAAGGGCAAAACACATACAGACTAGTGCGCAGGGATTTCAGAACTTTGCATTGAAGCATACTTTTTTCCCCCAAATTCCAAATAAAAATATTATCGTTTAGAGCATTTATTTGCAGAAAATGACAAATTGTCAAAATACCAAAAAAGATGGAATGGCTGTAATACATGTAGAGATGCTGATTTCAGAAAATAATGCAGTGGTCTCTTATTTTTTTCCAGAGCTGTACATAAAGGTCCTTCTTAGTCTTTGTAGTACTGCGTGTAGTATTTCCTGCTGTGTCTTCCACAGTTAAACCCAGTCACAGCGGTGACATTATGAGACGTGCCGAGGCGTACCGGACCAAAAGGCTATCAGCTAACCCGATAACCTGTGTTCAGCCGTCATGTCCGCTCACATCTGGTCCCATAGAGTCACCTTCAGCAGTCTTTGAATATCCGCCGTCGCTCCTCTCACTGTTATCTACCTGTGCGTGGCTTCTTATGTCTTATCTCGTTTATCTTAATACCATCAAAATACAAGAAGATTAAGGATGCTAAGTGGGTGAATCATTATATAAATTTGTCATGATATGAAGTGTAATCCATAAATTAGCATAATTGTTACTTTGAAGAACATATGTCTTTATTTTCCTTCGTGAAACTCACTAAATGTGACTTCAGTAATAATCAGATGTACTGTTCTGGGTTTTAATCTATGT
Organism: Paratrypauchen microcephalus; assembly: GCA_036785185.1. Lineage (NCBI taxonomy): Eukaryota > Metazoa > Chordata > Actinopteri > Gobiiformes > Gobiidae > Paratrypauchen > Paratrypauchen microcephalus. Next base: position 906,744 of record JAVJIX010000160.1, read on the forward strand.
TTCCTCATCAAAAACATTCCTGGAGTTGTGTTTTGTTTCATTCACACATGTTAACGCGCAAATCCTGCATATTTAGGCTGAATTCTTCTCTCAAATAGAAAAAAATCTGTTCCACCTTGTGATGTCATGTGGTAATACAGGACGTGCTCCACTGTGTTTTTAATCTCCACACACCTTCACCAGAATCATTTGGATTATTTTAGTCCTGGATTTGCCAATCTCTGCTGGACAAAAATAAAAGGTAGTTGTTACAAGGTGGAACAGAGCATTTCAAGCTTTGGAGATGTAGACTAAAAATAAAGGATTACTCACATGTGAATGATACAAAACACAACTCCAGGTATGTTTTTGAGGAGGTAACAGCATTATAATATATATATATAATATATATAATCTCACAAGAGGCAATTTTGCATAATAGAGGATCTTTAGACTAAGCCAGTCAATAGCTTTCTCATAATATTTGGCATCAGTGTGGCAGTGTGGGTGTAAATGAGAACAGACTGTCAAAGAAAAGCTCAAACTGAAACAGAAGAATCCATTTGAATCTTAGCCCTTGATCAATGAGTGTCAATAAAGTGTAATCCAAGAGGTCAGTCCACAGAGGAGAGGAGGAGAGGAGGCAGCCTGGTGGAGGAGCTGGTACAGAGATAGAAGAAGAGATATACTGTTACCTGTGCTTCATTCCTTTTATCAAAGAGATTTAGGCTATGTTTATATGATGATGGACTGAACAGAAGACGCAAAAGTGGCGTCGCGTTTTCACTTTTTATTCCACGTTTAGATGAACGTTTTCGGGAGGAAATCTGCGTGCATACGGTGACGCAAAAGTGTGTGGAATTCGACTGGGTATGCATGCCAGGCAAAACAAAACATGGCTACCGGTAGCAAAAAAAAAAAGTGTGGTCAGACGAAGAAGTTCAACTATTGCTTCAGACCACGTTAGACTACAAAGCAACAAAGGCGCAACAAGGTGTGAACTGGGAGTCCTGCTAAACAAAGTATATGATATATGGACCGATGTGACGTAAACGCGTACGCGACGTCAGCAGATTTCACCAGAGTTTTGTGGCAGTGTAGATGAAAACTCTACAGCGGAGCGTATTCAAGTATTCCACTCTGGAGGGCGCTTTCAGTTTTTTGCATTTTTAAGCCCCCAAAACGCCGTCACGGTCTAAACGAAAGGCACTTCCGATAAAATATTTTGTCGTTTTTACCCGTAAGCGTTCTTGTGTAAACAGGCCCTTAGATCAGTGGCGGAGCTAGAAATTAGTTATAGGATGTGCCTCCAAAAATGTGACATCACAAGGTGTTTTCATTCTGAGCGAAGAACTAAATACGCAGGGTTTGTGCACGGCTCCAGGAAACAACATTATAACATACTGTAGATCAGAAAATAGTGTAATATGGGCCCTTTAAATATGTGTTATGTAACTTTTCTGACATGTCGGTTTGCCTGGAATGTTCTACAGTATGGCATTAAAGCTGTCTTCACGGAGACAAGCAGAAGACTCCACCAGGCCAAGTTACAGGTCAGACAAAAACACATGTTTTTTCAATACATTTTTAGCATTAATATACAAAATTTTACAAGTTTAATGCTACTGTAAAAAAAACATTCCAAGCAAAGCAATAACATCTCCATGGAGAAAAGCATTTGACGGACCCTCCACCAGAAAAGTTACACAGTGCATCTTTAAATGTGAATTCCATACTGTTGGGCAAATACAATCATTCTTTTCTGAATGGAGTGAGACATTTTAAACCCAAACCCGTAACACCTGAAATTTATATTTATTTCTCATTATATTTTACACAATTCTTCACATAAATCTCTGTTTAGGATCTACTTTTGCTCACACAGTAGCCAAAAAAGCCTGTCATTCATGCTAAAAGAAACGCGCGTCAGTATTGTTGGCATCGTTGGGCATTTTCACACTGTGGCTAAATGTAATTAAACTACATGGGAGCTGTGCGTGACATACACTCCTCTTTCTCTTCCTCCTCTTCCTCCTCTTCCTCCTCCGCTCAGACCCAAACAGAGGCCGGGCACGCTGCCTGGAGAGCCTGGAATGCTCAGAGACAGCGCGGTGAAAATGTGTTAATTACGTGGGAGTTGGACTGAAGCTTTGGAGTAGTGTTTATCGGGAAAACTAAAGAGAGAAGAGCCACGGATAGACCTGTGCAAGAACTAAAGGACATGCAGGGTTATTATAACAAAAGGAATATAATATGTAGATAGATAGGTATGGATAGAAAGATAGAAAAGGTAAGAGCAAGATCTGTTACTCATCTACTCAACTATTAATGTGGGCATTGTTTAAACACAACTTTACCTTAAGTAGCACCAAATCAAGTGTGTTTATTTCAAGGGAAGCAAGCAAGAATTTCATTGCATAGTTGTTTTCACTATCAGGGCTAGACTGGGACAAAAAAAAACGGCCCTGGCATTTTTGGCTTAGACCGGCTCCTCATAATTAGCCGAGCACAATAGACTAATTTATGTATGTGTTCCCCGAAATGTGAGCGATTTTCATGCCTGTCCATCACCTAAAAGTCCCGGTATTATCCTCACATTACTACCTGCTTACCTGCTGTGCCTGTGCTACACTTCGCTGGTCACTCTGTCCCTCGGGTTCCCTCGGGTTCCCTTGGGTTCCCTGTCCACAGTCTCTGGCTGCTCCTCTCCTTGTCCACCTCCAACCTGGGCTGCAGAGGATGTGGAGGCTCCAACAGCTCCTCCAGAGAATATGTCTGTTATTTTAAAACATTTTGTAGGGTCTATAGCGAGATTTTTTTATCTTTTTGCCCGCAACTTCTACACACACCCTTTTTTGCGCTTCTCCACGTTTCCACGCTCAACACTGAAACTGGCGGGGATCAGCGCAGAGAAAGCTCTCGTAAGCTTCTATATCCTGATTGGTTTAGTCCACTGTCTATATTGAAGATGGTGTCTAAGTAAAAAAAAAAAAAACACACATAACACAACAGCATCGGCCCCTAGGACTGTCGGCCCACCGGGAAAATGCCCGGTATGCCCAATTACCAGTTATTTCCAGGCTTGTTCACTATGTGCATTTAGCACTACTTTCAATACTTCGAATATCAGGACAAAACCAGGAAAGGAAGATAGATAGATAGATAGATAGACAGATAGATAGATGGATAGACGGATAGATAGATGGATAGATGGATGAACATTATTAATCCCAAAGGAAATGCTCCCACTATCACACACATTCAGTACGATGGGTTCCTTGGCAATGTTGTATATTGATGCGTCACCGCGTCACGCTGGGGGTGTTCTACATGCATCTCTATTTGCTGAATGTTACCATGGAGACACAGTGCTCACATGAGTAAACACTGTCAAAAATGTTTTAAGATCTGAAATCAGTCTGAAAATATCAAATAGATTTAAACATTTTCATAGAGTCAGAATTAAAGTTTTAGCTTAATTTTGTTGAATTACTATGGACACCAAAAAGAAACAAACACAAAATCAATAAATAAAGTTTAAAATCAGGTGAGATTTTGGATATCTTATTTGGTATTTGAGATTATAAATTCTATATTACTGAAAATTGGCATACAATTTTTTTTTTTGTTAAAACATGACTAAAGCCCAATCAGTGAAAATATTACTTGTAAGAAAAAGCTTTCATTTGCACCCAGTTTACATTGGATTAAACTGCCATTTTGAAATCTTCGCATTACAGCTTCGCCCCTCTCATTGCGTTAAACGGACTTCTCTCCCAAACAGCCCCCTCTTTCATCTTTTGATCCAAATGAGGAGTTGAGTCAGATAGCTCCGTTCAAAGTCTGCTCTTGTTAATTATTAAAGCTGATGAGCTAAAGGTGCCTCCACGCATTTTAAATTTTCATATCTCAAACACTCTGAAGAGGACTAACCCAGAGGAGGGGGGGGAGGGGGGGGGGTCCTGTGTCTACTCTCTTAGCCCCTGTTATGACATGTTCCTCTCATTCAACATGTCCTCCTGTCTCCTGTACAGCGCCCCCTGCTGCTCTCGACCTGCACTCTTCACGTTCTCTTCTCTAAAGGGCCCGTGTTATTGCACTATTTTCTGATGTTTGTTCAAATGTTTCCTCTTCGCAAACACACCTGGAGTTGTGCTTTGTTTCATTTGCATGTGTTTAATACACAAATCCTGCATATTTAGACTGAGTTCTTCTTTGAAACAGAAAACACTCTGTTCCACCTTGTGATGTCATGTGGTAGTACAGGAAATGCTCCACTGTGTTTTTAAACTCCATATCTCTTCATTAGAGTCACTTGGATATTCAGTCCTGGAATCGCCAATCTTTAATGAAATAGAGCAGGCATGTCCAAACTATGGCCTGTGGGCCAAATGCAGCTCTCAGACAAATTTTTCTTGGCCCTCAGGCTTCCAGGTGAATTGGCCTAAATTACCTTGAGTAGAACTTTAACTGCAAGTTTTTTTTTAAATCTAGCTCGATAAGACAATATTTAATATTTATTGTGTGATTTTGAGGATCTTAGCATGAATAAAGGACTAAAGCTCATTCTGACGTGTCACCAAGGTCACCCGCACAGCATCCAAAATCATCAATCGGCCCATCACAGACCTCTCACATATTAACAATAAATCCATCACGCGTATTGCCCGGACAATTATCAGAGACTCAGATCATCCATTACATCACCACTTCTGCCTGTTGCCCTCTGGCCGCAGGTACAGGACCCTGAGGTGGAAGCAGGCACGCTTCAGTAAAAGCTTTGTGTCCCCTATCTATCTATCTATCTATCTATCTACTGTATCTATCTAAACATGCAGATATTTCAATTATTGACTGCCCCTTGATCGGCCCTACACCTGAAATAGAGGCAAAGCTGTTAACTTGAAAACTATCACTACATGACATCACAAGTTGGAACAGAGTGTTTTCTGTTTCAGAGAAGAACTCAGTCTAAATATGCAGGATGTGTGTACTAAACGCGTGCGAATGAAACAAAACACAACTCCAGGTATGTTCTGAGGAGGTAACAATATTATTAAATGGCTTAAAGCACATAAATTTGTGCATAATATAAGACCTTTATGGAGATATTATTGTTTTGCTCAGGATCTTCCACAGTATGGCGTTAAACCGATCTCCACAGAGAAAAGTAAGCGATGCTTCTACAGGTCACAGGTCAGTTCTGTGGAGAGGCAACCCCGCCCACAGTCAGACTGCATGCTTTTCAATGTTTTTTTTTTTTTTTAAGCAATGAAAACTTCTGTACTTGAATAAATGCAAGATAAGCTTAATACCATACTGTGGAATATTGCTTTTCTATATATTTTTGAGCTCTAAAATCACCTGTAAGTGAATAAATGTGAGCTAGAGCTGTTTAATGTCATACTGTGGAACATTCCAGGCAGAGCAATGACATTTCTTTATTACCGTATAATTTTCAAGGGGGTCCATAGAAACAAGCAGGTGACAGACCCCTGACCGAAAGTTCCATAGTGCACCTTTAACTATCCCTAATTTCAATCTTAAAGCATAGTTCTTTTCCATTGTTATGATATCAGATGAACGCAGTCTTCTTGGGAGACAGTTTGGAGATGTGTGTAATAAATTAAACTCACAAAATGAATTGTAATGTTATTGAGAGAACAGACTCGGGTAAATGAGAAGCCCATTGTGCTTATTAACATGCAGGGTTATGGTCCAAATTGCAAGACGGGAGACATCCAAAACCGTAACCATGGCAACCAGGAAACAGCACTACATAACAAAAGCACCTCCAGTGAGTGTTTCTCTCTTATCTTTGCTCGTCCTCTCAGTAGCGACGGGAATAGGTCTGAAAAATTGGAATCCACCCAGACCAATCCTCTACATTTTCTCTTTTCTTTGTTACTCTATAGTTTTTATTGAAATTCTATAAGGAATGTTAAGTCTTTGTATGAAACTATTTCCAATAAAGAAGAAAAAAGTATGCTTCAATGCAAAGTGCTGAAATCCCTGCGTAATAGTCTGCATGTGTTTTGCCCTTTGTCCGAGCGTATAACTGTCTTATATATTAATACTTTGCAGTGACATCATGCTGGGGGCGTTCTACATGTACAGCTCTGGAAAAAAATAAGAGACCACTGCATTTTTTTCTGAAATCAGCATCTCTACATGTATTACTGCCATTCCATTCCAGTGTCTGTTGAATTCCAACACAAACACAAAGCTGAGCTACTTCAGTTATTGCAACAGGAGTGAAATAAATAACCCAAGAACAATGTGACTTTTGAACAATGACTTGTGGAGAGCATGCCAAGACGCATGAAATCTGTGATTAAAAATAAGGGTTATTGCACCAAATATTGATTTCTGAACTCTTCTTAAGTGTAAACATTAGTATTATGTTGTTTTAAAATAAATATCATCTTGTTTCTTTGCATTGTTTGAGGTCTGAAAACGTGTATCTTTTTTGTTATTTTGACCATTTGTTATTTTCTGCAAATAAATGCTCTAAACGATAATATTTTTATTTGGAATTTGGGGGAAATGTTGTCAGTAGTTTATAGACTCAAACAAAATGTTCCTTTTTGCCCAAACACATACCTATAAGTAGTAAAATCAGAAAAACTGATAATTTTACAGTGGTCTCTTATTTTCTTCCAGAGCTGGATTTTCACGCTAAACTGTCTCTCGAGCTAAACTCTGTATTCCTCTCCAAACACCAGCCTAAAATAGCAACAACACACTGACACTACAGAGCATTGTTTTCATGTTTACCTTCACTTGTTCTTTTTGAGCTCCCAAACTGGCAACACTTCCCCAGCCCCCACCCGAGTACTAGAACCACACGGGGCATATTGCTTTTGGGTTATCAGCCTGTACACACAGAGCTTCAAAGATGAAAGGGAGAAAAACCAAGAGAAATGTCTGTGTAGTTGAATATAGAGGAGACTGGAGTACCTTATAACTGGCGTGTATTCTGCTTTGAACCTGGGGACATGTATACTTCTGAATACTGCGACTGTATGTGAAGGTAATGTAAGTGGTAGAGGGACAGTGCGGCGAGCAGCGTCTCCCCTCCAGTCTTCATGCAACATTGATCTCTGCTATTGATCGTGTCTGTCCTTCAACGCCGAGGAGGGCCACGGAACAGGCAAAGTGCAGATGGAGGTATGATGTGGGTGAAGAAATGAAGGAAAGGGCTGATAGCTTTTCATTTTCATTTTAATCTCAATTCTAATTTTGTTTATTTTTTATTTATTTTAATTTTGTTTATTTATTTATTTTAATTTTATTACTTTTTTTGTTCAAATAATTTCCCGTGTGGAGTTTGTCTAAGTCTCTGTCTAATTTTAATTTTAATTTTTGAAGATAGATGGTTCTAGTGCTTTGGCGCATGTCCTGCTAACTAGTTTGTTTTAATATATTGTAATTGAGGCTACGTCTATATGATGACAGTCCGAACAGAAGAAGCAAAAGTGGCGTCGCGTCTTCACTTTTTATTCCGCATTTAGGGCCTGTTTACACGAGAACGCTTACGGGTAAAAACGACAAAATATTTTATCGGAAGTGCCTTTCGTTTACACGGTGACAGCGTTTTGGGGGCCTAAAAACGCAAAAATCTGAAACCACCCTCCAGAGTGGAAAAGTTAAATAGCGTTTCCGTGTAAACTGCCCCAGACGCAAAACTGGTCAGATCTGCTACGCGTTTACGTCACATAGATGCGGCATACCTTGATACCACAGATGTTCAAGCTGCGCTAGCAGCTCTAGTCAACATACAAGAGTCATTTCAACAATTGTATAAATCGCACCCACACACGTCTGCGGTCTTTTCTCTTCTTCCCGTACAAGTCTTTCTCACACTCTCACAGCCACGCAGACGGCCAAGACAAGCGACTTCCGCATGAGGCACTTCAAATGTAAAACCCGATGTGATTTTATATTTTCTAATTCACTGTAATCCTCTTGTAATGTAACTATTTTCAGTACAATATTCAAAAACATGTAAACAAAAATACAAGTCACTGAAATGTTTGGAGCGGAACTTAACAACTCATTTAAAACGCAACTAGAATATTTTATTTTGAAGTTTTACCTTTCTCTTTTCCGGTACAGTTGTGGTTAGAAATGTAACTTGACGCTGTTGTGATGTTTTTTTGTTTTTTGTTTTTTTCAGTCCAGTTATTTACAGCGCCTCCCTTCGCTGGCTTTTGTGTCCACTTTTGCGTCTTCGTATAAACAAACATTTCCTGTTGAGAACGTTCGTCTAAACGCGGATAAAAAATTGAAGACGAGACGCCACTTTTGCGTCTTCTGTTTTGACTGTCACCGTATAAACGTAGCCTTAGACGAGTGTTTTTGGGAGGAAATTTGCGTGCATACGGTGACGCAAAAGTGTGTGGAATTTGATTGGGTATGCACGCCAGGCGGCTAGGTGGTGCTGTGATATATTATCACTATGTCCGCGCGCATGCGTAGAATCTTCCTTCTTCTCATCTGCATTGCGAAAAGCAAAACAAAACATGGCTACCAGTAGAAAAAAAAATGTGTGTGGTCAGATGAAGAAGTTCAACTCTTGTTTCAGACCACGTGAAGGCGCAACAAGGTGTGGACTGGGTATGTACACTGATATATGGACCGATGTGACGTAAACGCGTGAAAGCTGTGATTAAAAATAAGGGTGATTGCACCAAATATTGATTTCTGAACTCTTCTTAAGTGTAAACATTAGTATTATGCTGTTTCAGAATGAATTTGATCTTGTTCCTTTGCATTGTTTGAGGTCTGAAAACACGTGTCTTTTTTGTTATTTTGACCATTTGTCATTTTCTGCAAATAAATACTAATAAAACAATAACATTTTATTTGGAATTTGGAGGAAATCTTGTCAGTAGTTTATAGACTCAAATAAAAATGATCCTTTTGCCCAAACACATACCTATAAGTAGTAAAATCAGAAAAACTAATCATTTTGCAGTGGTCTCTATTTTTTTCCAGAGCTGTAGGTAAAGTATGCACTGGGACTGGGACTGGGATTGAACCAGCAATCCTGTAGTTAGAGGATGAAACGATAAACTGATAATACAAGAATCCCATGAATTTGCAAAATAGCAATGCTTCTTCCCACTGTAATAAGAACACAATAGATTTCTGAAGGAGCTTTTGAACATTTTGTAAAATTACCATGCTACCAAAATTACAGAATGACCGTGTTTGTACAAAAACATTCTCCGTCATTATTAGCAACAAATTGGCTAAGAAGAACCACCACACCATCACAGATAAATAAACCTGCTCTAGCCTATCAAATCCTCCATCTTTTTCACCGCTGTGTGCCTATTACTTCTCCCTTCTAGGTACAACGTTCACGAGGTCACGCCGACAAAAGAACCACAGCTCCCTCACGTTAATTCGTTGCGGGGGGTGGAAATCTCTTCAGTTTCAATTGCCCAAGCCGTCAACGTGTTTCCGCGGCAATAAAAAAAAAAAAAAAAAAGGAACAAAAAAAAAAAGCAGCAGATGACCTTGTGAGACTGGCTACTGCACTAGAGAGAAAGACATAAATATTTCATGGTAGCCTCGCAGTACGCTCTCTCTCCTCCAGGGGTGTGGTACTCACCTCGGGCTCGCTTCATCAACAAAACCCCAGGATAGTGAGGGAAAAGGGGGAGAGGGAGGAGAGCCACTGGCCTGTTTGCACTGTATCCATGTGTTTGCACAGTAAATAGGATAGAAGGCCATGGGGTGTGAATGTAAGACTATAAGTAAGCATACTGAAAAGGTAGAAAGTAAGAAGTGCTCCAGAGCGCTGCATGATTTTGGATTGAGTTTGAGAGATTGAGATTAGATGTATGTTCCTGTTATGTAGGAATTTAAGTGTAACTGAAAAAACGTAATATCATATCGTCAAAAGTCTCATAATTATATCATGGTGGGCCATCATAATAAATCGAAGTACAAGACTTTTTGCTACAGATGATTGTACAGAGGGAACTACACATACCATGATCCTTTGCTTTGGTTTAGGCTGCGTCCCATTCCTCTGTCTTACCCCTACCCCTTAGTTTTGCGCGTTCATTTGAGGGCAAGTGGTGTCCCGATTCTAATTTTGATCAAGGGCTAGAGCCACGACCGAGGGCTACATACCCCTTGAAACGAAGTAAGCTCTCGACCAGACTTGGAACGAAGGTGGTACGCCTACAAGCTCAGGCAGGTTTTGGGATCAGGATGGCAGCATCACATCGACCAGTCAAGGAGTCTCATAAATGTATTTTCAGCAGTTGTAATTATCGATTAACAGTTTAGCAGGTTTACAATTATGGCGCTTATGTCCTACGTTACTTTTAGTGAACTGTTTTAATTGCCGTTTTAATTGTATTGATGTCTGTTTAGCCGACATTATCGTTTTCATCGAATTTTCATGCATAAACAAGCTATTTTTTTTGTCAAGCTGAGGTACCCGATAATCCTTGACATTTGTTTACGTTTGTTTGCATCAATTGCTGTCGCCTCTGTAGACGTAGCAGGCAGGTAGAGGCAAGGGATGATGACGCAAACGGCAATCGAGTGGTGTCCCATTTCTTAGGGGAACATTCGTACCCCGAGCCCTCTCAGCTCGGTATTGAGGGGCAAGACAAAGACGTAGATAAAGGGGTAGCGGAAGGGGTAAGACAGAGTAATGGGATGCAGCCTTAGTCCAGACTAGATGAAGAAAGCAGCTTCTTAAAGATTATTTATCATTGTAATATTGTGCTCGAATCTGCTATATTGTTACAATCTATGACACAACGTATATCATTATGTTAGAATTTGCACATTTTAAATCACAGTATTAATCTCAAACGATTTAATAAAAGAAACTAGTTGGAGGAAACTCCTAAAGCTGCAGATCACACTTAGAAGCAGGGTTTTTTTTTTCTCATTTGTACTACAACGACGCCGCTAAATCCTACATGTATCACTGATTATGAAAGTAAAATTGGAGAACAAAGTAGAGAGCATTGAGCGTGTACTGGTGGAGATGAAAACTAGCCTGGGAATTCCCAAACTCGAAACTCGTCCAAGCGAGAGTCCCAGATTTAGGGCCCCAATCAGAGAGCGGGGGAGGTGTGGCAAGACGGTGACGCGTACTACATGACAAACGGAAGCTTGTAGTTTGAACTGACAACTGACATGATTGACTATGGACTTACGTATACGCTCAATGATAGACATTCATAACGCCCAATAAACGGCCGTTGGCAATCGCTAACCACACCTCCGCTACGGGATTTTTCGAAGCGAGTTTCCAGACCGATATCTCACTTGTGATATGGTCAGGTGTTAACCAGACTAGGTGAAAACAGGTGTTGATCGGCAATATGGCGTCTTGAAAGTAAGTGATTCAAGATTGCTCAAAATGCACAAAACCATCCAAATATAACTTCAGTAAGGTAAATGAGATGGAGAAACAGCTATAAAATGGGTCAATAGAAACCCAATGCTATGTTATGGCCAAATCATATTCATATGACTGTTCAAGCAAAAAAATCGTTCCAAAATTCAGATTTGAAGAATACCCAGGGGTGGCTCCAGTCTGAACACAGATGATTTTTTTCATGAGGTTCCACATTATATATTCATCATGATCTCCCCATAAAACTGAATGATGGATGTTCTTTGTATTGTCATGTACGGATTTGGCTGTAAACTGACAGGATCTCTCTGCACGTGCTCATGCATAACAGCAGATGACAAAAAAAAAAAAAAAAAACACCACCCAACACCCTCCCACGCACCCAGTTCCCCATATGCAAGACCACCCTATAATGTACGCACTGCTACCATGGCCTTTCCTTTAATCACTTCAAACAGGTTGTAATTGTGTTTAATTGAAATTTATCCAATGAAAGAGGGGCCAAGGTTTTGCCAAATGACTCCCCTGGAAGAAAACCTTGAAACACATGCGCTACACGCTACAGGCATGTCTATGAGTGACCTTTGGGATCAAATCAAATTCCGAGAGATTGGGAATTAGCTTATCCAGATGTAGCTATAGCCTTGATTTCATTCTATTGGGTTAATTGAATTTGGTGTGGTGCAACTGCCATAGCTATAAAACCTGGAGACCTGGAGTTACTTTACTGCTACCAATTATCCAGAATTACTGTGCATTGTGGGAGATTTTTGCATATTACATTATTTGAACGTAATGCCAGTGATCTGGTTAAAGAATTAAATCAAGTTTAATTTTCAATTGTCTAGCTGTTTTATGTTTGCTCAAACAATTAACATGCTATATATAAAAAAAACCTCAGCATTTCAGTAGAGTTCAAACTAGAAAACTACTTTTACTTTTCAGTCCAGTTTAAAAAAAATTATGGAGTAGAAAGTACTGATCCCTGCTCTTAAAAGTAGTAAAAGTAAAAAGTATACCACCAGAACTGCAAGATTCTAGGACTGCAAAATGAATCGCAATCAAATAAAAATTGCAATTTGAATGGATGTAAGTGGCAATCCCTGTTGGTTTTGGTATTGTCGATAGAGTCTATATATAAATGGACATACAGTAGCTAACCTGCTAGCCGCCACGCTTCAGATAGGAAGTGTTCATGGAGGTGCTTCCGGCTCCATCGACTCTGGTTCCAATTGATTTTACATTGAAAAATCGTCACCTCTCTCTGTAACTGCTGCATTGAGCCTCATCATTTTGGTCTTAAAATATTCATAATAACCCGCTCTACACGATCCTGGTGTTTTTATTTTGCGATTTTGTACATAAATAAATTCCTATTCCTGATATGGACCTGGCTCCAAATGCGCTCCTATAACTGCTAGCCTTGTGAGCTTCATTTGACTGGAGTAGATCACGCTGTACTGACCAGGCTGGCTTTTTTAACCATTATATGTTGATGATGATCTAGGCCTTGGGTGTGGACTGGACTGCACCGGAATGATATTGAACCAATATTAGCCGTGAATGCTAATGAAGAGAGCAGTTGTTTCGGAACGTGTACCAATTATCCGGCTCGGTGGCAGGTGCGGTGAAGGCTAGTCCGGAATTATAATGCTTCTATTTAGATCCAGGGCTGTCTGGAATATCGCTATAGCAACTTGGAGAGGTTGCGGAGTCGTTTGTTCATTTTCTCCTTCTGGCTGTGTGTCTTTTGTAGCTTGCTCTACTTACCAATGTAGCTGTCACCAAGAAAATGTCAGAACGCGTGTACAGGTCAAATGGTGGATGTAAGTAATTATGTTGCTGCCATATGCTGGTGCTGTCAGCTTTGTTTAGTTAGCGTTACCATTTGCGTACTGTACAATTAAAAGTCCTGTATCTGATTTTTTTCCCATGTATTTGAACAGAATCGGACCCAGTATACGCATCTCTTGAGGTCAAAATATGTCCGTTGAGTTAATCTAATTAAGTATTTTATTTTCCAGTAATCAGGAAGCATTAACGTTAGTGGGTAGAGTGTTTGTCCCACTGATCCTAAAGCTGCTGGTTCGAATACCGCTCCTGACACAAACATCATTGGTGTAGCAGTACGATCTATTGACTTACAGGTTGATGGGTGCGATTCCAGCTCTCACAGAATCTGCCATAAATCTGCTGTTGTGTCCTTGGGCAAGACATTTAACCCCACCCCCTCACCCCCAGTGTCTGCGTGCACTGGTGTATGAATGTGGTTGTAAATGGGTGCGTGGTTCCTTGATGTAAAGAGCTTTCAGTGCCTCGAAGGTGGAAAAGGGCTTTATAAAAATGTGACAATTTACAATTAGCATGCTAGTTGTTGTTAGCATTACCATCACTGCAAAACTCAGCTGTGGTCGCTGAGAGTTAAAAGTGCTTGTAAAAACTTTGCACTAAATAATTAGGATTAGCACAGAGCAGGAGTGTCTGATTGGTATCTCATTTATTTCCGATTGTTTACAAAAATTTGTAAATTAGTAAAATGCTGTATCGTTATTATGGGGAAGAAGAAAAAACTAATGTGGCAAAGACAAAAATTAAAGAGAAATGTTAAGGCTGGAGGGGAGTTGAGTTGAGGACTGCACAGCTTTTCTAAAATCCATTGCACTTTGGGCAGTTAGTCTAAAAATCCACCAATTAACTGACACATTTCAGCAGATGTTTTTGATCATTACATTTCACATGGAAAAGTAAAAGGCAATGCCAAAATTTAGATCTAATTACAGGGCCATTTGGGCATGTAAATGTACCCACTGGCTACGCTTAGATGGGCCCTCAAAATCAGATTATAATGATAATGATTTATGGAGTTTTAAAGCGTTTTAAAGCATTTTAACAACATGTAAACAGCCAAATATGATGCAAGTAAAATTATTTCATTTTGATCATGGTCCCTCACATCACTCACATCTGATCATCTTAAAGGTGCACTGTGTAACTTTTCTGGTAAAGGGCTCTCCAGTTACTTGTCTCCATGGATATGCTATTACTTTACCTTCAGTATTAATTGTTAACTATTAAGTATGGCATTAAACTTTTGAATCTCCATAGAAACAAGCAGGAGATGCCAATTTACAGGTGAGATTTGTGAAGCGGCGACCCCAATCAGTAAGAATGCATGTTTTTAAAGGTGTTTTTGAGTAATAAACACACCCATAATCAAATAAATGGATCTCCTATAAGTTGAATTAGTATTTATCGTGAAGGTAAAGCAATAGCACCTCCATGGTAGCGGACCCCCAACCTGAAAAGTTACACAACGGACCTTTAAATGCCTAAAAATCAGATACTAATTCAATTTTTCATGTATATAACAATACTCGTACTTCCTTTGGCCCTACTGCCTTTTATGAAATCCATAAACCAGTTTTAGTTTCACATTTAATCCGCAGGAGAAGTCTTTTCACAGAGCGGCGTCTGGACTACACCGTTTTTCACTTCAAGGCCCAGCAGGTACCTTTCATTGACTCCCTGTTGACCGCCACTAAGAACCACTGGTCAATTTCCTGGGGCACTTCATCCAATCATTATTATGTTAATATCTGCAAAGACCTTTAAGATCCCACCGTGAGGGGATCCAGGGACCTGAGAATTGGCAAGAACATGACCACACACCAAGCCAGCGAAATTAAGAGAGCGAAGAGCGAATCATTTTAAAGTAGTTATCGTTGACTAGAAGATTTGGTGAAAATATCTCATTCTGATTTTTCAGATTTTTTAAATTTGTGATGTGTTTTAATAATAGGATTCTGTTCAGAGTTCTTATTTTAAACCAGAAGAACACTGAAATATGAACTCAAAGGTGCATTGGAGGGTCCGCTACCTACTCGTCTCCATGGAAATGTTATCGCTTTGCCTTAAATGTTCCATGATATGACTTTAAACATCCATCCATTCATGTAGCATTTATTCATTACATGTTTCTATTGCTCAAAAATACAATAATGTCTTCTGAGAATAGCGCGACTCCTCTGCAGATCTGAACTGTAATGTACCTCAGTGCTGTAATCTGCTTGTTTTAGGTTAAATCTATACTATGGAACATTTTGGACACAGCAATAACATTTCCATGGAGACAAGCAGGTGACAGACAACTAGAAAAGTTACACAGTGCACCTTTAAATGCATACAGATCTAAACTACAGGCTTAGCAGTCTTCATGCAGAATAAAACAGATTTTGTTGTTTGTGGAGGAAATCATGGGACTTCAAAAATTGCAGTCTGTGTCCGTTCAAATTGCATTTTTGATTCATTTGCGATTAATCTTGCAGCCCTATCGGGGACATCCGTACTGGGGCGAACACAAACAAAACCAAAGCACAAGCGGAAAAATTAGGTGGAAGAATCATTTGAGAGCAGTTGCATGGTTGTCCTGGAGATGGCTTTTTAATTCCAGACCATTTCAAGCAATTTTGTACAAGGGAGTTCGAAAAAACCCCTGCTAGCATCATGTGCCCTCTCCAGCTGCTTCAGTGACATTTGGCACTTTATCCATGCCCCCAGCCTGGTCACAGCAAATACACATGAACAAGCAATTTGGTACAATCCGTGACTGTTGTGGAAGTAAGGGTGGCTTTGTATGTCACATCCACATCAGATATCGCTCTGTATTTTTCTATAATCAGGTTTGTTTTGCTGTGACCATAGACTGTATATATAAAAAGACATAGCTAACCCTGCTAGCTGTAGTGTTCCAAATAGGAAGTAACCATGGATGCATTTCCAGCTCCATTGACTTTGGTTCCAATTCACTTAGCAATAAAAAAAGCATTACCCCTATCTCTGTAACCGCTGCAGTCAGGCTCCTCATTTTGGTCTTAAAATGCTCATATTAACCGCCTCTTTCGTAATTTGAGGAAATAAAAATAAGTAAAGGAAATAAAATATAAGTAAAAACAGCTAGGAAAAAACAATGAATTCAACTGTTTTGACTGAACCAAATCTTTATCAAAAATCACTACATTTGAAGCCTCATAATACCAAATACCTCAAAATCTGTGCAAAATACTTTTTTTTTTTAAATCTGTACGTGCATTTTTAAACATGTGATACTCTTTCCATGTGATATTTTTACTTTTGAGTAATTTTTGCTTAATTACTTCTATTTAATGATGTTTTAGTCATGGTGTTTATTGTCTTGTTTATCAGATGTTTTATGTTCACTGTGGACCTAGGGAGCGCTGCAATTTCAAATCCTGTGTGTGCAAACTGTACATATCTTTTTTGACAATAAAGCTGACTTTGAACTTAAAGTTGCAATGCGCAACTTTGCAGGTGGAGGGTCTGCAACCATGGAGATGTTATTACTTTGCCTGGAATGTTCCATAGTATGACATTAAACATATATATCTAGTATTTATTTATTTAGTATGGGTGTGAATAGGGGAGACTCTCCACAGATCTGAACTTTAATGTAGCCGAGTGCTGTTACCAGCTTGTTTCCCTTTTGATAGATACAATAGGTTGAATCTACGTATAATGTGGAATAATCATTTCCATGGAGACAAGCTGGTGATGGAACCTCCACTAGAAATGTTACGCAGTGCACCTTTACATAACACAATTGAGTACTTCTTCCACTGCTGTTCCAACATAACCGCACCATATTGTCATTTTTTTCCCGGACCTTTCATAACTGACCTATAGCTCCCACTTTTGTGTCTAAACACGAGAATGTGACTTCCATTTGTGTAATTGGAAGATTCAGGGGGGATTGGCTCAGCGGACGATGGCTTTATTCAAGTGGGTTTTTTCATGAATAGCAAATTAGCTGTGGTCCCACTAACTGCAGATACAACAAGTGGCTCCATCTACCACAAGCACTCACAAACAATCCAGTATAAAAGGGTACTACAGTTTTCTGCATGTGAAAGTACAGTATATAATGGGAAGTACTCCTTTGTTAACATGTGATTATTGGATATTTTCTACATCCAGGCTTGAGTGAATTTTTTTGAGTGCACTATGCCTATGAAAGGTGCACTGTGTAATTTCCTTCCTTGATTATTCCACAGTATGGCAGTAAAGTTGGTAATCACAATGCAGACACATTAATGGTCAGATCTATGGAGAAACAAGCCTGAACATGGTAAGAATTCATGTTATTTTGAGCTATAAAACACCGTTAATTGAACAAATGCAAGAGAGATATGTTAAATGCCCTACTGTGGAACATTCCAGGCATAGAAATAATATCTCTACCTTTAACGTTCACAGCAATCTCTATGGATACAATGCAAAATATACAATCCTGCTGCATTTGGGGTAATTTGGTAATCCAGAAGAGATCCTCCATGTTTGAAAGTCCATCCTTTTTCATCTTGCTTTTTGGTCATTTATGTGCACAAATTGCCTTCACGTCCAATCAATTTTGATAATAGCAGCTATGTTTTTATTGTTATGCTAATTTTGATGATAGGGTATCAGTTTGACATTTACTGTTATGATGAATTTGTTCAGGTCATGATTTAACAAAGAAACGCTGTTGTTAAAATATACGGTCATACCTCACCTTACAAAATTAATTCGTTCCAGAAGTGGTTTCTTAACGTGAATTTTTCGTAAGTTGAGTCGCTATGGGGGATTTGGGCTGCCGCAAAGCCGAGCGTGGATTCGAGCGCGAATTACGTGAATTTTTGAGATTTCGTGTTTGGTAACTTGAATTTTCTTTCGTATTTAGAGACGAAAATTTTAAGTGAAGGCGTTTCGTAACTTGAGATGCGTAACTTAGATTATTCGTTAGTTGGGTCTTTCGTAAGGTGAGGTATGACTGTATTTGGTTCCTAAAAATAAGACTTATATTAATACTTTGGAGTGACATCACGCTGGGGGTATTCTACTGTATCTCCAATGGTGGAATGTTCAGGGGTTGCCATGGTTGCCACATTTTCAGAAGCCTGTAATCAGTACAAATGTTCATGGTCGTGTTTAGGTGTTTTTGGTTTGTGCTTTGCCTGGAATGTTCCACAGTATGACATTAAACAGCTCTACCTTCCATGTATTCAATTACAGGTGGTTTTATAGGTCAAAAACACCAAGTGGAGTCACCTTTCCCCAGATTTGACCTGTAACTCAGTCTGGTTTGGTCTGGTCTGGTGAAACATTCCAAACAATAACATTTCCATGGAGAAAAGCATTTCATGGACAATCCATCAGAAGAGTTACGCAATGCTCTGCTTTGTCTGAAATGTTTCACAGTATGGCTTTAAACCATTCTATCATCATGGAGACCAAACCAGACCAAGTTACAGGTCAGATCTGTGGAGAAACAACCCCGCTCACAGTTAGAATACATGTTTTTCTAGGTATTTTTGAGTTATTAAACCACCTGTAATTTAATAAATGTAAAGTAGAACTGTTTAATGTCATACTGTGGAACATTCCAAAAGGTTACACTGTGCACCTTTAAAATTGCAGCCCTAGTAACCCACACAGTTACTCAACCAGTCCAGGTAAAGCTGACGAGCTGCTAGCAAAAAGGTCAGATTAAAGTCTAACTTGAATAACAGAGCTTCAGACAGAGCAGAGCCTACAGTTAGCATCACAGTTAATGTTAATGACATCAGCTGCAAAGTATCAGTATCACAGAATATCATTTAAGAAATATCGATTATCGCAAAATTGTAAAATGATTGTACAGTGAACCATGTAACACGTATCATATTGATTGATAAGGGACCCTGTGATTCCCAGACCTGTTTTTTAGCCAGATTTAAAATACATTAATGTACAAAGCAATACATACTTCTGATACATACACCATTCAAAAAAACTTAGAAAATTTCCATAGCTTCATACAGTAGGCTATATTCATTCTCCACATGGGTAAGCATAAAAATAAGTCTATGTTCAGACTGCAGCCTGAAGTGACCCAAATCCGTTTTTTTTTCTCCTCTATGCGACCTGTATCTGATCTTTTAATGACTGAACGACACAGATCGTTCATTTTTATTTTTTTCAAATTCGACCCAGGCCACTTGGATATGTGGTCCTAAAACCGATACATATCCGATCTTTTGACATTCGACTTCAGTCTGAACGGCCAGGTCGCATTCATCCGACCTACACGTCATCAACAAGAGACAAACGTCACTATTCTGCTCTGAAGTAGGTGGAAACTGAACTGAACTAGACCGTATTTTGGGAGACAAGCCCGGGGTTGAGCTGATAGAATTGCGTTAGTAAAGAGGAACCCTGGTCCGAGAAGAGTCCAGGTACAGCAGCTAACGCAGCCAGCCCAGCCCAGCCCAGCTTCTTCTCAATCTTCTCCTTAAAACAAATAAGCTGTACATGTTCTGGCTCTGGTACAACAGTAACTTTAAAATCTCCAGGTGCTCAATACTGGTGTCCATGTTTAGGCGACTTTCGTAAACACTGAGCACGCTCGCTGCATGTGACGTCGTTGTGTCCTCCAAGGTGCATGCAGGACACTTTTGGTGCGTTTAAAGTTCACACTGGAGATCACATACAAGTCACATTTAACTGGAATGTGAAGGACCTCGCAAAAAAATCGGATTTCACAAAAAAGTCCAAATTGAGCATTAAGCCCTGCAGTCTGAACGTAGCCTAAGTCCCTACCGCAACCATTTTAAATAAAAGGTAAATACATACAGCTAAATGATAAGGTGCACTGGTCCAAAAATGAAGGAAGATTAAATGAGAAAACCATTAATTCACTGCCAATATGCGGTTCACATATTTGGATAGGACCGAATCAATATTTTCCTAATAACTACACCACATTTTAAGCATTTCTCTGAGCCGAGCCACGCGACAATTGGAAAACTATCGGCATAGAAAAATTCCCCGTTGAACAAATGAGACTCCAGAGCTCTCCCATTTCTCCAATCCCCCTCTCTCCGTCCAAACAGCTCTACAGTCAATAACAATATCTGAGCACATTTATTCTAGTTTCATGTGTGTGAGGTGGCGTATGGATGTGTAGGGCTGAAAGATTAGCGAAAAATATTGAACTGTGATTATTATTCTTATTATTAGAATTGCCGTTGGATTTTATAGATTTTGTTTACATTTAAAAGTTACATTTTTAATACGTTTTAATATAAGAACCACATGTATTTCAGATCATGTGCAAATGTAAAATACAGGCTAGCAGTTATAGAAAATAAGAAATATTTTGTCGTTTGTGGAGGAAATTATAGTGCATCAAAAATTGCAGCTTGTATGATTTGTTAATTGCGTCCACCCAAATTACGATTTTGATTTCATTGTGATTAAAGGGCCCATCGTACACACATTTTTGAAATATATATATAAAGATTCAGTATGTAACTTGTTGATTGGGGTCGGTCACCTGCTTGTTTCTATGGATATGTCATTGCTTTGCCTGGAATGTTCCACAGTATGACATTAAGCAGCTCTACCTTACATGTTTTCAATTACAGGTGGTTTTATAGCTCAAAAACACCAACAAAAACAGGCATTCTGACAGTGTGCGGGGTCACCTTTCTGTAGAACTAACCTGTAACTTGGTCTGGTTTGGTCTCTGTGAAGATAGAAAGGTTTAATGCCATATTGTGAAACATTCCAGACAATAACATCTCCATGGACAAAAGCATTTCATGGACAATCCACCAGAAAAGTTACACAATGCACTGCTTTGTCTGGAATGTTTCGCAATATGGCTTTAAACCTTTCTATCAGCATGGGGACCAAACCAGACCAAGTTACAGGTCAGATCTGTGGAGAGGCAGCCCCGCTCACTGTCAGAATGCTTGTTTTTCTTGGTATTTTTGAGCTATAAAACCACCTGTAATTTAATAAACGTAATGTAGAGCTGTTTAATGTCATACTGTGGAACATTCCATAAAGTTACACAGTGCACCATTAAAATTGCAGCTCTAGGAACCCATCCATTTACTCAACCAGTCCCGGTAAAGCTGACGAGCTGCTAGCAGAAAGCATTGACCTTTCCCCACCTCTCCTCTAGCCATCTTGAGCAAAAAAAAAATTAACCCTTTCAAAAAGCCCAAACAGTAACCGCAGTAACCACAGTTTATGGCAGTTCATTTCAATTCAATGCGACGCAGATAAGCAACTTTGTGATAGCAGGAAATAGTGGAGAGAATTGCTGTTTGCGGAACTATCGGGTGGAGCGATAACAGGAATAAGCGAATGGGGGTTTTAAATGGGTTTTTCAGACAAACAAATTGCCAGTGAAGAGGTGGAGTAAAGTGAGATTTATGGTTGTGAAAATTGCAGTTTCGTCTTTAATGAATTTGGTGTTTTAACCTGAATAGAAACTGGAGATGGGCTAGTTTTTGGGTAGCTATTAGCAAGCTAGGTTAGCGCTAATTTATACCTTGGTTGTAATTGCGTCTTTGCAGGAGTTGGAGGGACAAACTTCAGTTTTGTGATTTTCTTCACAGCCACATTCATAAATGTATTCATTTTGGTTAAAGGGCTTTTTAATTTTTGGTTTATTTTACTCGGTTATTTGTTTTGTATAATTTTATTCAGCTTTTTCGCTCAAACAGTGAGAGATACAGGACTATATTCATACCTTATTCCATACAACTGTACAACAACACACACATGTAGTAGATAACCTCTTGTATATAGCTGAGAGATAGAGTCTATTTATTTTATATATTGTATCTTTTTTAAAATTTGTAATTATGCTTTATTTGACACCAGTCTCTTGTTATTTTTGCTATTTATTTTGAACTATTATTATCATTTATATTTTTACTCTTTGTTATTATATTTATTGTAATGTGTGAGCTAATGTGTCAAAAATAATGTTTAAGTTCTCAAGGGATATAACTCACAGTCAAACGTCAAATGTAAACATATTTTTTTTTAAAATCCCACAAAACCACTTTCTATGTGTGCACAATCCTAGCAATTTTCAATTCAAAGTCCCATCCCTACCTTTCTAGCTACCTATTTATCTATATTTTGGTACTAAAGAATATATATATCAATACAGATTCCGATACCATGATACTACTACTACTACTACTAGTACTACTACTACTATTAATAATAATAATAATAATAATAACAATAATAATAATAATAATAATAATAATAATAATAATAATAATAATAATAAATATAGCCGCAAGCGGCGATGATCGGCCCTCGCTTGCACTCGCAGGGGGGGTGGCGCTAACGCGCCATTTTCCTATTCCCATGAGCCATATATGTACTAAATTAGGTGTGGCTACACCAAAGCTTTTGCCGGGCGTCCTAATGGCAGGGACAGCTGTTTGACCTGTTACCATGGCAACATGACGGGAGATGCCGCGGGGTCATCATTGAGATTTTTGATCGAGACCATGTCACGAATGTATGGTCCAAATTTGGTGTGTTTCTGGCAAAGTAAATTTTTCCTGTTCCATGCAATCTCCCTAGGGGGCGCTATTATGGCCAATTGAGATTTTCTTATATCAGTCTGTGTAGGGCCGGGGTGTCCACCAATGATTCAAGTTTGAGTAAAATCAGCCAAAGTATGTGCGAATTATCACTCGTCGAAGTTTGACAGGAAATGGCGCCTTCGCCACCAGGTCACATGGTCTATCCAAAATGGCTGGTTGGTTGCCTAGCATACTTTTTGTTTATCTTCCCATGATGCATCTGTGTACCAAATTTTGTTTGACTACGCCAAAGTTTTTCCAGAGAATCCTAATGACAAGGACAGATGTTTGGCCTGTTGCCATGGCAACATGATGGGAGATGCCCGGGGTCATCATTGAGATTTTTGATTGAGACCATGTCACGAATGTGTGTACCAAATTTTGCATGTTACATTTTATAATATTTTGTTATTTCATACAGTCTCCTTAGGGGGCGCTATTGCGCCTATTTAAAGTTAATGTCCAGGGTTCCTTCAATCTGGTTTTGGCTTCTTAGACCTGGTTAGTTCTAGGTTAGACCTGGTCCTGACTATAGTTTTGTTCAGGGCCAATCATAAAGCAGTAATAGACAGCCAATCAGCATGGTCCAGTGTCTTGCGGTGGAATTTTGTGTGTTCTGTTGCCGTGCAGAGAAGAGAGTTTGTCCGGATCTGGTTTATTTATTACTTGTTTAGACCTGAAAATCCTAGTCCTGGTTTAGACCTGCTTTAGTCCTCCTTAGGCCTGGTTTAGTATTTTTTTTAATCTGATTTTGGCTGTATAATTTATTTATTTATTTATTTATTTATTTATTTATTTATTTATTTATTTATTTATTACTTTTTTTATCTTTATCTATCTATCTATCTATTTATCATGCTGAAAATTGCCTTCGTGGTCAAAATACGTGTCTGTTGTAAATAAAATAAATAATCAAAAAAAAAAGCCAGAATCGGGCAGGAAAACCCTCCTTCTTCCTGATACGTCATGATACGTCATTGTGCGCATGTGCAGAACACACAGAGCACACAGGGCACTCACGAGAGGAGAGGAGAGGAGAGGAGAGGGGAGGGGGAAGAAAGGGGAGGGGGGACTGCACACGCGGGGAAGGAGAGGAGGAGAGGGAGAGGAGGGGAGGGAGGGAGCTGCACGTGGGGGAGGGGTAGAGCCACACCCGAGCCACACCCAAGACACACACACTCAATCCATCTACACTTCTGATTGGCTGTTTGTGGCCCGGTAACAGCCAGACAGCCAATCAGCTGCACTGGTGGTGGGGTGATAGAAGAGTATAAGTAGGACCTAACAGGGTGTGGCCGACTGAACGTCTATGCTCTCTGCTATAGCGCGTTCTCCTCTGCGACTTGAGTGAATCCTTTTTTGGACGATTCAAGAAGCTTTCACAACTCTATCTCGGATTTTACATCTCCATCTTGTGTGAAGATCGTGTCTTGGACCTAGAAAAGAAGAATCTTCTCATCTTGTGGATTACAGCTCTCCCGGACTTCTCTTCAACACATCTAAAGGTAGGAAAAAATTATTTTCTCTCTGCACAACGGCTAAAGTAGACAAACTGATGAATATTACGATTGTTCATAATGTAAGTTGAAAGAATTGTATTTTAACTGCATATATTTAGATTTGTTTTGTTTTAGATGTGATATTGGTCTAGTTTAGTCCTGTTTTAAACTTGGTGTAGAGTAGACCCACTTTACCCCTGCTTTTAGCTTAAACCTGGTTAAAGATCCCATGACATGGTACTTCTTGATGCTTTTATATGGCGCATTAGTGGTTCCCTAATACAGTGGTACCTCACCTTACGAAATTAATTCGTTCCAGAAGTGGTTTCGTAACGTGAAAAATTCGTAAGTTGAGTAGCTATTTCAATGGAAAAAGCCTGATTCGTTCCAAGGCCCCGATCCAAGTTTTTTTTTTTTTTTATAGTGTAACTTTTTTATAGTGTAAGAATGTGTTCTGTCCTGATTGGTTTCTCAGACTCGATTTAAACTTTTCTCACGTTTTTCTCTCGTTTAAACACTCAAACTTTCATAGATTTTCAACAAAACGTATCAATATTGAAGTGTGGGGGGAAGCGGGAGGGGGGAGAAAACTGCGCGGACACGTGTGATAGCGCACATGACCCGGCGCAGAGCTGACAGCAGGACTAGACCAAGATCTAAACCTGGACTGGACCAGGACTAAACCAGGACTAAACCAGGACTAAACCAGGACTAAACCAGGACTAAACCAGGACTAGACCAGGACTAGACCAGATGGACTAAAGCGCCGCGTGCGGGTCTATTTCCTGGTTTCTCACGAGTCACAGCTGAGGCGGGGACCGCAGGCAGTCTGAGCGCATGTGAGCGTGGCTCCTCCTGGTTTAGTCCAGGTTTAGTCCTGGTTTAGTCCTGGTTTAGTCCAGGTTTAGTCCTGGTCCAGTCCAGGTTTAGATCTTGGTCTAGTCCTGCTGTCAGCTCTGCGCCGGGTCATGCTGCGCACACGTAACCGCGCAGTCCCCCCCACTTCAATATTGATACGTTTTGTTGAAAATCTATGAAAGTTTGAGTGTTTAAACAGAGACAAATGTGAGAAAAGTTGAAATCCAGTCTGAGAAAAGTGTATAATGTGTGTGGCTGAGCGCGCATTATTTGAATTTTTGAGATTTCGCGTTTCGTAACTTGAAATTTCATTCGTATCTAGAGACAAAAATTTACCGTGAAGGCGTTTCGTAACTTGAAATTTTCGTTTGTTGGGTCATTCGTAAGGTGAGGTACCACTGTAAATGCTTTTTCTTATTTTATTTCATAGTGACACTAGAAAATGTGTATTAAAACTAATATTTGAATAGTCAGTTAGTCACAATTATTCAGCTGCGGGGGGTTAGGGGAGCTCACATTAACATTCAAAAACCCCAGAAAGTGAAAATTTCATGCCATGGGACCTTTAACAACTGCTTTAAAACAGCTGTACACAAGCTTTAAAACATATCTGATTACTACATTGCCGTATTACAATTTAAATGGTTCATTTTAACTTTCTTCAGATGCCTCGTGGAAAGTCATTCCGCCGTTCCCAGGCGGCTCGGCGAAGAATGGCAGAACGGCAGCAGCCGCCTGCTGTTTTTGAGCCTGACAAGAAGGTAAGTCCTTTTAACTCTAACAATATTACTAATAATAATTTTCTAGGGTTTGGCACTGGCTACCGCTTCCCAGTGCGTAACTGGCCAAAGTCTCTGGTCACTGGAAAGAGCCACAAGCTGGTGATCCCTCCGGAGCACCCTGACAAGAAGGTAATACCTTTTAACTGTAAATGCAGTTTACAAAATCTTAACTTTCTTAAATCTTAATTTTTTCAGTTTGTTCTGGTTGTCGGGGCCTCTCATCTGCGACACTTCATCGATGGCTTTGCCCAGATACCACAGGGGAAGATCATCTTTGGTTTCAGCTCCACCCCGGGAGCTGCAGCCGCGGAGCTTGAGAGGGAGATCAGGCACATACAGGTGGATCGTTCTCCCTCTCTTGTTCTGCTCACCGCTCCCTCCAACAACCTGACGGCCAGCAGGACAATCGATGAGGCTGCAGCCGACTTCGGTCGGTACCTTGCCACCGCTTGTAGCCGCTGGACAAAGGTACCATATTTCCAAAATTGTTTACTCCATGCGTGAAAAGTCCCTCAGTCGTCCAGGTAGAATCCATGATAACAGGAGAAGTTCAATTTGTCAACTGGACAAAGTTTGTTTGGTTGAAAACGTTTCGCCGCTCATCCGAGAGGCTTCGTCAGCTCTAATAAGAATACTGGTAAGACACTTGCTTATATCCTCCTCCCTACAGCAAGATATAAGCAAGTGTCTTACCAGTATTCTTATTAGAGCTGACGAAGCCTCTCGGATGAGCGGCGAAACGTTTTCAACCAAACAAACTTTGTCCAGTTGACAAATTTAACTTCTCCTGTTATCATGTTTACTCCATGCACAATCTTTTAAAAAAGTACTGTGTTGACAAGAGGGTGTTGGGGTAAATACTATTGAGTCAATTAAGTTGTGTAGATTAACAATTCTTAGACTAGTAATTAATTAAGATAAGGTGTACACGTTCTCCCGTTTCTTCTCATTAGATAGCCTACTAATTTAGAACTGGTTTAATCAAGCTGTAATTCTGGCTTTAAAGGAAAAGTAACGTTATTTTACAATCTGAGCCTTCTTTCGGTAATAAAACAAGTCGTTTGACTCACCCATAGCACGTTGGTGTCATTTGGAGCTGTTTGGTAAAAGTTATGTTGTAGCGTATCCGTTAGCGTGAGTACTCGGGACATTACTTTGCGGTCTCCAAATAACACAAACTTTAGCACTTTTCAAATCATAGAAGCCCGATGTCTTTAGTCTACGATTTCGTGTGGTCAAAAGTGGCCTGTAATCCGAGATTTAGCCATAGTTTCGAGTAGATGAGGATTGATTGATTGAGGTTGATGCTCTCAGCTCCCGGGACCCAAACATGAAACGCAAAGCTGAAAACTATGGATAAATCTCGGATTACAGGCCACTTTTGCTTCAAAAGAAATCGTAGATTAAGACATCGGGCTTCTATGATTTGAAAAGTGCTAAAGTTTGTGTTATTTGGAGACCGCAAAGTAATGCCCCGAGTACTCACGCTAACGGATACGCTACAACATAACTTTTACCAAACAGCTCCAAATGACACCAACGTGCTATGGGTGAGTCAAACGACTTGTTTTATTACAGAAAGAAGGCTCAGATTGTAAAATAACGTTACTTTTCCTTTAAACCTTGTTAGATCTTACTATAGTGCTGGTTTAGACTGGTTAAGTCCTTGCTTGAAACAGATTTGATTGCCTTCTACTCTCTCATTTTAACAAAATATTTAAACTAAAATATTGTTTTGAGGTCTGTGTCCTGGATTTTCCACCTCGCCTAAATGTTGAGGTGGATTTGCAAAATCATCTGCGCCAGGAGTACCATCGTGTGGCGGCACGCATGAGTACGTGTGTCTCTATGTGTCTTTATGAAATCTCTCTCGTGTGTATGTGTATAACATTGTATGTATAACATTCTTTCTTTCTTTTTTTCTTTTACTGAAGGTATCAAGTACTACTCTATTGTGGATTACTTTCCGATGAACCGCCTCAACCTGTGGTGTAGGGATGGGGTAAGTAATGTTCTGAAATGCAAGTATCTAATATGCAGTGGAAATGATAATTGTTTTCTTTTGTATCATTTGCAGGTCCATCTCAGTGATACTGATGGTGGCATGGACATGCTTGGCCAGTTGCTTTGGACTGTCTCACACCTACAGTTGGAGATGGACACCCCCAGACCATCGCCACAAGCTTCAGTGCCCTCCCCACCAACCAGGCAGGTCAAACCAGTGCTGGTTGTGACAGGCCCTGCCCCTCGGCCACAGCCACCACCTCCTGATGCCAATCAGATGGTGGTGGTCACACGGAAAAAGAAGGTGAGGCTAGTGTCTTGTCATAACCTCATGAATGTACCTCATGAATTGTTTTTAAGATTGTTTTATTACTGCCCTTGCAGAAGAACCGACGTGAAAGCCCTGTGCACTCCCCAGGGGATTCTAAGAGGCTGGTTCACCAAGAGCAGGTTTGTTTTGAGTGTGTGGCATTTTGGCAGCACTTCCTAGAGTCTTATGATGTATTTAGATCAAACCTAATTTTAACAGGTGGAGTCAGTCTTTTCGATCCCGCTTTCACCGGTGTATTTTAGCACCGCCATTTTGAAAGAGATGGACAAGTTCATTCCATCTGACCTTGATGCTGAGTGCACTGCCTGCTTTCCTGTTGAAAAGAAGGTAAGGTTATTGAGTAGAAATGTTTTATGTTAAATAAAGTAAAATGTTTTTTGATCTGTATTTTATACTCAGTAATTGTTATTAAGACTGTTGTCATTTACATTTTATTACTGCTCTTACTTAAGGACCAGCCTGGAAGTTCTGCGCACTCCCCAGGGCTTCCCAAGAGGCTGGTTCAGCAGAAGGTTTGTTTTCAGTGTCTGGCATTTTAAAAACACTACCTAATCTCATAATTTTGATACATTTTATATATAGAAATTTTGATGTATGGGAAATACTGTTTTATGCATTTATAGATATATTATTTTTTTCAGGCAACTCATGTCAGATGTTCTGAAGCTGCTGCCTCCAAGAGAAGCCAGCCCAAGCAGCAGGTATGTACAATTCTGAAAAAAGAAGTGAAACAATTTCTGAATATTATTTCATCTTTGAATGGAATGTAACAAGACGAGAACTGTAAATAAATACATTTATAGGTGCTAAGGTTAAGACTGTGAAGCCTGCATCAGCTTCAGCCCCAAAGCTGTGATGTGCCTGGCCAGATATGTGCCTTTTATGTAATACTGCACATGCAGTTGTTAAATAATAATATTTAATAAGAATTTGCTGTGTGGTCATAATTTTAATTTCTGGACATGGACAGCAGATGTGATACACTTTTGTCAACTTTGTTTCCCCACAAACTATTATGATACATAATGATAAGTAATAAATAAAATAAATAAAGTAACAGATAGAAAACATGAAAACCTTTTGACTGTATTATCAAAGAGCCTCAAACCAAAATTACATGAATGACAACATGAATTTTCTTGTTTTTGTTCTTCAGAAGGAGGTTGAAGTGGTGGTAACTCCTGAAACGTCACCTACCAGTGCTGCACACATGTTGCGTGAGGATCAGGTTGGTATTGTTAAAGGTCCCATGGCATGAAATTTTCACTTTCTGAGGTTTTTGAATGTTAATGTGAGCTCCCCTACCCTGTTTAGCCCCCCCATCCCCATGGGTAAAAGTTGTGAAATGTGTAAACTGAGCAATTGCGATCCTTTTCTACGTTTGAAAAAAAAGACAGCCCTTACGGGCGATTTTGGACAAGGGAATTTTCTGACATCACACGCGGGGAAAGGTTTCCACCTCCCGTCTGGATGTCACCCCCTGTGAGTGTTTTTTTCATGGGACAATACAGAGCTGGACTTGCAAATGGCTTCTCCATGTGAATTGGGACAGGGCTCATGTCTCCTTTCTTCCGTCCGCGTCTCCCGTTCCTCTGCTTACACACATGGAGCCAAACCAGGAAACTGTGTCTCTGTCTCTCTCCTCCTCATTTGCATTCAAGCAACATGCCCAGAATAAAGCGTTTAGAACCATATTTCTGAATAGGGCCTGAGAATTAAAATTTCTAATTAAAGAGATGAAATAATCACGTTCTACTTTTCGAGAATTATCAACACGTATGAGTGAGGGGGTACTCGAGGTATGACAAAAAGGTTCAGGGGATACACAAGACAAAAAAAGGTTGGGAAACACTGATATACAGTATTAGGGAACCACTAAGGCGCCATATAAAAGCATCAAGAAGTACCATGCCATGGGACCTTTAAGTTTGAAATGTAGTATTACCACAGTAAACATTTTTTTTCATGCATTTGACAAATTTACTGATGTAGGTGGAGCCAGGAGTTGTGGAGGTGACGCCTGGAGCATCACCCACCAGTGCTGATGTGGACGCGCTCCCTGATGTGTTGGCGAAGAACCTGGTTTGTATTTACAATGATTAGGTGCAGCTATGTATTAACTCATTCACTGCCGGCCTGTTTTCACAATGTCAACCCTTTGACTGCCAGAGCTTTTAGGTCATTTTCACTGATTTTTCAAGACTCACAGAATACTGAGTTCTTTGACTATATAGACATGGCACACATCAAAATAAAGTGTAGACTCTCTTCTTTCACCTGGAAAAAAAAATATGCTTCTAACCTTTTCGGTTCTCAAGTAATTGATAGTAGAACATAGGGAAGTTTCAGCAAAAACACTGGTTTTTGACAAAAACTGGAGAAATGGAGCATTTTGTGCAAAGAAGGATTTCGAGCAGATCAGTGACTTTGACATCAATACTTATTGATTTAGTGACATCTCAAACATCTAAAACAACAGAGAAAGATATTTTTGATGATAAAGTACACTTTTATTTACAAATATAAGAAATATAACTATATACAAATTGACAACAATCAACAAAACAAAATTTGAGAACAAAATTTGAGATCAGAACAACATACATAAGTATACAACATACATAAAACAATACAATATACAACAATAAAAAAATTAAAAAAATAAATAAATAAAGGAGAAATTCAATTTGTCAACTGGACAGGTACTGGGTCCAGTTGACAAATTGAATTTCTCCTTTTGCCATGGATTCTACCTGGACGACTGAGGGATTCTTCACACAATAAAAAAAAAAAAAACTTTTCAAAAACAATGCCAAGAAACAGGTTTCAGCTGATAGTGACAGTGAACCAAATGGGATCAGGGACAAGGGGGAAAGGTTATGAGGCACAACAAGAAGGTCACGGTGTTAGCCTGGCATGACATGGTGACCACCTGCCACCATGATAATATGCAGACAGTAGATGTGTGGCATGTGTGGTTGTTCTTGCCACTCCAGATGCACCACCTATAAATGATAGAAATATACATTACCTAATTGTATTTTTATTTTGTATTGCTGCAGTGTGATGTGGAGAATAGACACTTTTTTATACATATATATACACACACAGAATTTATTTATTTATATATATAATATATTTTTTTTACCTTTCTTCACTTTGCGAGCAGGAGGGGGGGTTGGTCCTCTGCTGGTTGAAGGCTCTGTAAATAGAAAATTCCTTCACAATTACCACACAACAGCAGCATCATGTTAGTTAGTTAGTTATTTAGTTAGTTCTTCTTACCCATCCCATGCCTCTCTGGAGGCGAAGATCTCCTGCTTCCACTTGATCCTGACGGCTCATCAGATGAATCGGGGTCTGGCTCACGAAATGAGTGCCTCCGGAGCAGACCTGTGATGCGGGATACCGCGGAGACAGGCTGCAGAGACACGCCGGATCAGTTAGGTCTGCCTGAGGCGAGCGATCCGGGTGCGGGTAGGTCGGAGCAGCGGTCTCATCTGCCCGGGGCGGCGGTGCGGGCGCACATGTTTCGGAGCAGGGAGGTGCGGGCGCGCATGTTTCGGAGCAGGGCGATGGAGGCGCGCATGTTTCGGAGCAGGGCGATGGAGGCGCGCATGTTTCGGAGCAGGGCGATGGAGGCGCGCATGTTTCGGAGCAGGGCGATGGAGGCGCGCATGTTTCGGAGCAGGGCGATGGAGGCGCGCATGTTTCGGAGCAGGGCGATGGAGGCGCACATGTGTCTGAGCAGGGCGATGGAGGCGCAAATGTGTCTGAGCAGGGCGATGGAGGTGCGCAAGTGTCTCTGCCCAAGGCAGACCGAGGCGCGGGTATATCAGGGAGGAGGGAGGAGGACGACGACAGTGAACCGTTTTCCCTCGTTCGCTCTCCTCGCCATCTTGACTCTCTCTCACTACACTACACTACACATGTGCTGATCTTTTCCTGTCTTCCGCGTCTCTGATGGGCACACGATCGCTATCTACAGGTTGGGATGTACGAATTACACCTTAAAAGTTGCTCCAGGTCGTAACCTAGCAACCCCCGCTGAAAAACGCAATTGACGTATTTATCCGTCTCCGGCAGTCTACGTTTGGATTTGAGGGGACGTATTTATCCGTCTCCGGCAGTCAATGAGTTAAACATGTATGAAAGATAATCAGTGACAATAGTTTCACAGCAAATTATCTGACATGGAAAAAATAAGTTGTATTCAATTTATCATATTTACCCACCACCACAGGTTCTCATCAATAGTAATTTTAGATATAAGATATTCAGTGCATTTTTTTTTTTCATAGACTGAGAAGAGTCATCACATTCCATCCAAGATGACCAAGAAGACGAAGAGGACCAAGAACAGCGGTCCATGCATCTGCTGCTCTCCGGGTAAAGAAAAGCCAATTTGTGATGTTTCTTTTGGTGCTGGCTTGACTGAGATGAAAGCTGATCTCAGATCAGAAGCAGATCTCCAGTCTGGTAAGTCTGTGCCTCAGAACATCAGTGGATCATTTCACCAGGGGAATGATCGCTTCATGTATCCCGGTTTTCAGTGCGCACCAATAGCATTAGTGAGTCTTGCAAAGCATGTAGCATGTCCTGTGTCTTCATGGCAGAAGCAGGACCTGGATAGAGTTCTTGTTTTGGGTGATGCATTGTATGTATACTGCAGAGAGAACAGAAAGATTACCCCGGGGTCTTATATGATGCTTGTCTCAAATCTGCCAAAGGAATGGGACATTGAAGGTCAGACATTTCACTTTCAGTACGGTGACTGTGTTTCTGGTGTTGTTGGTCTAGATAGTGGGGAGCTCATTGATCAAGAGGTTCTTGTTAGTTTGGGAAATGGTTTAGAGAGAATGTTGTCACAGTATGACACTTGTCTGTTCACTTTATGCAAGACCACGTGTTCCATCATTCATGATAATGGTTTGTATGCTGTCGTTGATTCTCATTCTCGTAACAAAATTGGCATTGTAGACGCAGATGGCAGTAGTGTTGTGTGTTATTTCAGGTCTGTTTCTGAATTGCATTCTCACTTTTGTCATTTGGCTCATGTATTTGACAGTAAAGATAATTCATTTGAAATCAGTGGAGTTGTTGTCACTAAGGCAGATACAAATGTGATCATTAGAAAGCGGGCAAGGTCAACAGATTGCAGTGAACCTAGGGTTAAAGCAGGATCTCCAAAGAGTAAATGCATCCACAAATCCAAAAAACACAGAACTGATAAATCCGACAGTGAGGAGGTCATTGAAGGTGTTCAGTTTATTGGCCATGAACAAACTCCATTGCATTTCAGTCCTATTGAGAAGGACATTTGCCAGGCTCTCTGCAAAAAAATCAATGTGGCTTTTGAACAATTAAATACCTCCCACTTGACAACAAACAGCTTTTTAGGTCTCCCCTGCAAAAATGAATCCATTGTTGCTGATGGCAATTGTTATTTTCGGGCAATTTCACTTGCAGTGACTGGAACACAAAAGAATCACCGTAAAATTCGGCTTTCAGTAGTAAAAGAACTTGAACAGAACTCTGTCAAGTACAAGAGTCTCTTGCGTCCTGGGTTTGTCTCTGTTGCTGAGTATATTGAAAAAAACAGAATCAAATATGTTAATAGCTGGGCCACAGAGCTTGAAATTCAGGTAACAGCTGACTATTTGGGGTTAAATATATTTACATTTTTAAATGGAAAATGGCTGCAGTACAAGTGTAATGGCAAATTGTTGTCAAGCCAAGGTATATACTTGGAAAACTGCAATAACAATCATTATGAAGTCGTAAAGTGTGTTAAAGATTCAGAGGGGAAAAGTTGTTGTGGCCTTTGTCAAACTGATATTAATCAAATTGGATACAGTTTTAGATTTCGGGAAACCTCTCTAGTAAATACTGAACATGCTAAACTGCTAAAACGCAGAGAGAAAGAGAGAAAAAAATTCAGAAAACGGTATGCACAGAAAGCTGTGTATAGACAGTATGCAAGATGTATAAATAGACAGAAATACTGGCAACAATTGAATGTTAGAAACAAGTTAAAAAACAGAAGTAAAGAAAAGTATAAAGCAAACAAACTGCACAGAGACAAACTCAAGGCCATGAGCATTCTAAAATATACTACCAATAAGTCCCTCCAAGCAAGCGTTAAAGCTTACAGTAAAGAAAAATACAGTACTGATAAGTCCCACCAAGCAAGCGTTAAATCTTACAGTAAAGAAAAATATAGTACTGATAAGTCCCACCAAGCAAGCGTTAAAGCTTACAGTAAACAAAAATACAGTACTGATAAATTGCATATGGATAAAAAAAAGGCACTAAGCAAGGAACAGTACTGGAAAAGTAATTCACATCGGGAAAGATTAAAAGATGCAAGTAAAGAAAAATACAGTACTGATAAGTCCCATCAAGAAGGCGTTAAAGCTTACAGTAAGGAAAAATACAGCTCTGTTAAATTGCATAGAGATAAAGTAAAAGCCCTAAGCAAGGAAAAGTACCGGAAAAGTAATTCACATCGGGAGAGATTAAAAGCTGCAAGTAAACAAAAATATGAAGACCCGGTATACAGAAAGGAAAAAATCATAAGTAGTAAAACACGATATCATAATAGCGAAAACAAAAAGCGTATTCAAGAAACAATAAAAATGACCAAGAAACTCCACAAACTCAAATTAAAGGACTTAGAATATGTCATGGAGAGTTTCTTGACTAAAGTTGAGAAGGGCCCAGAATTCATCTGTTCTGTGTGCCATAGAATGTTTTTTGAAAATTCGGTTATACATTGTAACATGGATAACTATGCAAAGAAAGAAAACTCATTAATTGCAGCTAATAAGTGTATAAAGGACACATATTTGCATAAATGTAGCAGTCACTGTGTCAGTCCATGCCCGATAAAAACAACTGCCAAAGGTAAACTCTGGATCTGTTATACCTGTCACCGAAAGATAAAAAGAGGTGACACTCCAGCTGAAAGTGCAGTTAATAACTTAGAACTAGACCCCATCCCAGAAGAACTGTCATGTTTAAACAGTGTAGAAGAACTTCTGGTATCCCCCAATGTAGCAATGATGAAGATAATCGCTTTACCCAGAGGAGGGCAGAGAGCTTGTCATGGGCCAATAGTCTGCTGCCCTTCAAACCTAACTCAGACTGTAAACATTTTGCCGCGCTCTGACTTGGGTGGTGTATTGTTACCAGTAAAGCTAAAACGTAAACTGACATATAAAGGCCATTATGAATTTCAATTTGTTGATACAATCCGTATAAAACATGCCATTAAGTGTTTAAAAAGGATAAATAAGTTTTTTAAGGACATACAATTTGATGAATCATGGATAAATGAATTTTCAAAAGAAGAGATGGATGAAGTCTTTCAAGATGATATGAGCGAATTTTGTGAAGACGTAGACCCATTCCTTGATGACAAAATGCCAACTTCAGAGCAGGAAAATGAAAAAACTGAAGACGAAGTTCTAAATGATGAACTCTTGCATGACCAACAGCGATACTGTGTATTTCAGGACACTTGTTCTTTGCCCCTGGATTTAGGTCAAGAAATATTGGATCAGTACTTGGATGGTATTTTAAATCTGGCTCCAACAGAGGGTAACAATCCAGTGAAATTACTCTCAGATCGTGAGAATGAAGCCAAGTGCTTTCCATGTCTCTTTCCCCTCGGTCAGTTTACGTTTCATGATAAGAGACCTGTACGGATAACTTTAATGCGTTATTTAAATAATAGAATAATGCATGCCGATGGACGATTTTCAGGGAGTTTACTGTATCTCTTTTATGCATACTACATATCCGTTCTTCAACAAGTAGTTTCAAGCGTATCCATTGCACTTCGAAAAGGTGATACAGTTACATTTTCTCAGGGCAATGAATCAAATATTAAAGAAACTCTGAGAACGATGCTGGAGCATGACAGTGGATACCGTTTTCTTAAACCTATAAGAGGAAGTCCAGCCTACTGGCAATCGGCGTCTAGTGATTTGGTAGCGATGGTGCGCCAGTTAGGGGTCCCAACCTGGTTCTGTTCATTTTCCAGTGCTGATATGCGCTGGAAAAATTTACTTAACACTATCCTGAGACATGAAGGTCGATTACAAACAGTAGAAGACCTAGAGTGGTCTGAGCGCTGTGAACTCTTAAGGCGTAACCCGGTAATCGCGGCCAGGATGTTTGACTATCGCTGGCATATATTTCTTAAGGAAGTACTAATGTCTCCGTCACATCCCATTGGTGAAATTATTGATTATTTCTATCGGGTTGAGTTCCAGCAGAGAGGTTCCCCTCATGTACACTGTTTGTTTTGGGTAAAAAACGCACCCAAACTTCATGAAAACACTGATGAAGAAGTGATTGAGTTTATCGATAAATACGTCACATGTGAGCTGCCAGCCGAGGACGATCCTTTGTATGAAGTAGTCACGTCTGTGCAGCAACATTCTAAGCGACACTCAAAAACTTGTAAAAAAAATAAAACACAATGCCGCTTTAATTTCCCGCGTCCTATATCTTCCCGTACTTTCTTTAAAAAATCTGAGCCAAAACCCAAATGCCCAAAATGTCACCCTGCCAAAACTGATGTTAGTACACGTGATAATCAGGTGGAGTGTATCTGCCATACAACAATGCCTACAGCACACGGTGTGGAGATGGTGTCCAACGTGAAAAAGATCAGCCTGATGGATAACTGTCCTTATGACTGTCCTGATGCTGTATTTGAATCTCTTGGGTTTAATCAGGAAGTATATGAAAAAGCATATAATTGTTTGGGAGGTCGCACACATATTGTTTTAAAGAGAAATATTTCTGAGATTTGGAATAATCAGTATAGTCCTTTTATTCTTAAAACGTGGAATGCAAATTTTGACATTCAGTATGTTGTGGACCCATATGCTTGTATTGTTTATATAATCTCATATATCTCCAAATCTGAAAGAGAAATGGGATTATTGTTAAGTATGGCCCAAAAAGAAGCCCGCAAAGGAAATTTAGATGCCAAAGGTGCCCTGAAAAAAATTGGTTCTGTTTTCCTACATAACAGAGAGGTGTCTGCACAGGAAGCAGTTTATTTACTTACTAATATGCATTTAAAAGAATGTTCCAGAAAAGTTGTGTTTATACCCACAGGAGAGAACATAGTTAGAATGAGCAGGCCCTTAAATACAATTGATGAAACAGATCGAGAAGACGATATCTGGATGTTAAACATTATTGATAGATATAAGAACCGTCCCAACAATAGTGTGTTCAATGACATGTGTATGGCAACATTTGCATCTGAATATCGTGTACTAACAAAAGGTGAAAAATCTAAAAACTCAATCCCACTACAATTTGATCATGGATTTATAGTTAAACGCTCACGTACTCAAGCAGCAGTCATACGTTATGCGCGTTTTTCAAAAACAAAAAACCCAGAACAGTATTACAGAAGTATGATTGAATTATTTGTCCCCTATCGTCACCATTTAAAGCCGGAAAGCTTCGCGTCGTTCTTACAGTTTTATAAAAATGGTAATGTTCAGTTTTCCAATGGTTCAATGCGTAGCGTATGTTCTGTTGTAAAATCAAACAGGCGCAAATTTGAAACAGTTAAAGAAGATTTAGAGGAGCTCCAGAAAGAAGTTGACCTTAATCCAGACGTGGAAAATGCGTGGTCAAGCTTATGCCCAGAACAAGAGTCTGAAAGAATGGACTGCATAAATGAAATGGAACATCAACGACTTGGAAATCTTGAAGAAGAACCACTTGCCATTCCTGATTTAGCTGTATGTCAGGAAGAAATATTCCATTTAGAAAAGCGTAATAATATATTGAGTAGACAAGAGGGTTTGGATTTAGTTCGTACATTAAATCAAGAACAGTTGTCCATCTTTTATAAAATCCGTGCTTGGTGTTTGGATAAAGTAGCTGGTAATAATCCTGATCCTTTGCATGTATTTATTACTGGTGGGGCGGGGACGGGGAAAAGTCACCTGATAAAGGCCATACAGTATGAGGCAATGAGGTTATTGGCCCCTCTGTGCCGAAATCCTGATAGCATTAGTGTGCTGTTAACTGCACCAACTGGGATGGCAGCTTATAATTTAAACGCAGCTACTATCCACACAACATTTCACATTGGAACTTTTTTGAGTTTGCCCTACTCCCCTTTAGGTGAAGAAAAGTTAAATTCTCTGCGTGTAAAGTATTGTGATTTACAAATTTTGATTATTGATGAAATATCTATGGTTGATCACAATTTGCTCACATATATTCACGGTAGATTAAGACAAATCAAGCAAACAGGTGACTTTTCTCCATTTGGCAATGTAGCCATCATTGCTGTAGGAGATTTTTATCAATTGGCACCCGTTAAAGGGAAACCCCTATACAAAGACATTG
Source organism: Paratrypauchen microcephalus (assembly GCA_036785185.1). Classification (NCBI taxonomy): domain Eukaryota; kingdom Metazoa; phylum Chordata; class Actinopteri; order Gobiiformes; family Gobiidae; genus Paratrypauchen; species Paratrypauchen microcephalus. Next base: position 945,422 of record JAVJIX010000160.1, read on the forward strand.
AAGGCGTGAACTTCTGGACGAGTTTATTTTCATGTGTTGAATTAAGAACAATTGTCCGCCAAAAAGATGAAATATTTGCCAGTTTGTTAAACCGATTAAGAACTCGTTCTAGAACTACACCCATGTTAAGCAGTGACATTACAATTTTAAGACGCTGTGAAACTGGCGAGGAACCAGACACACTACACATTTTCCCAAGAAATCAACAAGTGGATGACTACAATGCCAAAAAACTTACCCGCTCTTGCCCAGATTATGTTGAAATACATGCACAGGACTTTGGACTCAATAAGAAGACTGGGAAATTAGAGGCAAGGATAGTCCCCCATAGTGATGCGCCTTACACGTGCCTGTCAGAACAGTTATTATTGGGTAATGGTGCGCGTGTTATGTTATGTAAAAATATTGATGTAAATGATGGCCTAGTTAATGGTTTATGCGGTACAGTAAAAGATATAGTGTGGTCTAATGAAAGGTTTCCGGTTGCCGTTTATGTTTTATTTGATGATGTCAATGCTGGTGTTCAAAAAAGAAAGCGGTATATACCCCCAACACCAAATCTAATTGGATGCACACGCATTGAACCAGAGGAAGAACGAGCAAATAAAAAAGGTGGCATTCGTCGTCAGTTTCCTCTCAGACTTGCTTGGGCCTGTACTGTTCACAAGGTTCAAGGCATTTCTGTTGATAGTGCGGTCGTGTCCCTCGACAAAATTTTCACAGCCGGTCAGGCTTATGTCGCGTTGAGCAGAGTTAGAACATTATCCGGGCTCATAATCCAAAAGTTTGATCAAAAATCCATTTATTGCAATGATCATGTTAAATTTGCACTCCATTATATGCCATCCTTCATGACAGATTACATATCTAGGCCCATCACTAGTGTGCAAGACTTTACATTATTTTTGATGAATGTGCATGGATTACACAGACATGTGTCAGATTTGACATTCGCTACACAGCCTTGGCAGCCTAACTGCATCGCTGTAACAGAGACGTGGCTAAGGGGTGACTCTTGTTTAGACACTGTTCAGATGGATGGATTTCAGTTTCATAGTCGTCCCCGTAGTGATAGTTATAAATGTAGTACCGACCCAGCACTTGTGGATTTCTGTACGCAACAACACGGCGGAGTTGGTGTGTACTGTGATGTAAATGTAGCTTATGAAGTCACAGTACCTAATGTTGATCTAGAATGTGTAGCATACAACTGTTTGGCTTACAATATTTTAGTTGTTGTAATTTATCGTCCCCCATCTTATCCCATGTCATTGTTCATCAAAAATATGAAAAAGTTATTTAATTGGATACATTATAAAAGTGAAACAATTGTTATTGTAGGAGATTTTAATGACAATATACAGAAAGCCTCAAAATGGTCTAAATTTATGCTTGATCAAGGGTATAGTCAGCATGTTGAATGTCCTACAACAGAGAGAGGAACATTAATTGACCATGTATTTGTTAAAACGACAACCTTTGAGGTTCACTCTGTGGTGGTGCCAACATATTTCTCTGATCATGAAGGGATTGCATGTTTTTTTAAGTATTTAACTAGTTAAATTATGTATCGCTGTTGGTCATTTATTTATTATACTATGTATTTATATTTTTTCTGTGTATCTAATCATGTAATAATCAATAGTATAATCCAAAAATATATATAATAATCATGTGATTATGCTAATGCGATTGAAGCTTTGTACTTTTCTTTACTTAAATATTGGTTCTGTGTTTGATCTTTAATTTGGTCCAAGTCTGATGCTAGTTTTGTTCTGCATCAGTCCTTGTGTGATCCTGCTTTAGTCCTAGTGTGGTCATGGTTTAGTTCTGTTTTAGTCCTGGTGTTGTGCTGGTTTAGTCCTGCTTTAGACCTGGTTTAGTCCTGCTTTAGGCCCGGTGTGGTCGTGGTTTAGTTCTGTTTTAGACCTGGAGTGGTTTGGTCTGGCTTTAGTCCTGATGTGGTTTGACGTGATCCTGATTTAGTCCTAGAGTGGGGCTGGTTTAGTCCTGCTTTAGACCTGCTTTAGTCCTGCTTTAGACCCGGTGTGGTCGTGGTTTAGTTCTGTTTTAGACCTGGTGTGCCGGATGAGTATGGTCCTTAGTGATGCTGTGTGCCTTACGCAGACCCCTGCTGTGGTAAATGTCCTGGATGGAGGGGAGACTGCTGCAATGATGACCTCTGCTGCTCGCACCACCCTCTGTAGTGCTTTGCGGCTCTGAGCAGTGCAGTTCCCATACCACACAGTGATGCAGCCCGTCAGCAGGCTCTCGATGGTGCACCTGTAAAAGTTTGTGAGGATGCTGGTGTTCATACCAAACTTCCTCAACTTCCTCAGGAAGTAGAGTCTTTGTCGGGCTTTCTTAACCACAGTGTCTGTATGTAGTGTCCAGGACAGATCCTCAGTGATGTGTACCCCAAGGAAGGCTTTAGTCCTGATGTGGTTTGACTTGGTCCTGATTTAGTCCTAGAGTGAGGCTGGTTTAGACCTGCTTGTAGACCTGGCGTGGTTTGGTCCGGCTTTAGTCCTGATGTGGTTTGACTTAGTCCTGATTTAGTCCTAGAGTGGGGCTGGTTTAGACCTGCTGTAAACCTGGCATGGTTTGGTCCGGCTTTAGTCCTGATGTGGTCTGACTTGGTCCTGATTTAGTCCTAGAGTGGGGCTGGTTTAGACCTGCTTGTAGACCTGGTTTAGTCCTGCTTTAGACCCGGTGTGGTCGTGGTTTAGTTCTGTTTTAGACCTGGTGTGGTTTGGTTTGGCTTTAGTCCTCATGTGGTTTGACTTGGTCCTGATTTAGTCGTAGACTGGGGCTGGTTTAGACCTGCTTGTAGACCTGGCGTGGTTTGGTCCAGCTTTAGTCCTGATGTGGTTTGACTTAGTCCTGATTTAGTCCTAGAGTGGGGCTGGTTTAGACCTGCTTGTAGACCTGGTTTAGTCCTGCTTTAGACCCGGTGTGGTCGTGGTTTAGTTCTGTTTTAGACCTGGTGTGGTTTGGTCTGGCTTTAGTCCTGATGTGGTTTGACTTGGTCCTGATTTAGTCCTAGAGTGGGGCTGGTTTAGACCTGCTTGTAGACCTGGTTTAGTCCGGCTTTAGACCCGGTGTGGTCGTGGTTTAGTTCTGTTTTAGACCTGGTGTGGTTTCGTCTGGCTTTAGTCCTGATGTGGTTTGACTTGGTCATGATTTAGTCCTAGAGTGGGGCTGGTTTAGACCTGCTTGTAGACCTGGCGTGGTTTGGTCCAGCTTTAGTCCTGATGTGGTTTGACTTGGTTCTGATTTAGTCCTCCAAGTAGGTTTTTGAGTTCCTGACTAGGGGGGAATACCCAGAAGGTTATACCAAGTCTCAGAAGTTGAGCTCAAGGAGGCATTCTCAGAAGTTTACACTAAAGGGTAAGTAGGCAAAGGTGTGTTCAAATATATCCATGTCTCGGAAAATGTTGTTGTTTATCACTTTGTGATTGTTCACTGCAGATGGACAGCTCTTCTGATACTAGATACTAGAAGAGTGATCCAAATAAGGGATGAAGCCAGATCACTGTTCATTGAATTCCATTCATCACCATTTGAGGGACATGCAGCAATATGCTCCAGATTTTACAGGGTTGGCATCTCAGCGGATATTGACAGATGGGTATGTGATTTATTTCTGTGTTATGTTATGGACTCATTTTGTTCAGCCAATTAGATTAGGACATTATTAATTTGTTTATCATGACAATTTTCTTAAAGGTCTCGGAGTGTGGCAGATGCCAGAGAACTGGAAGATCATTGGCTGTTGCACAGCCATTGCAAAGCAAAAGGTAAATGTATAGATGTAGTGCAATTGTAGTGTAAGCAAAAAAAAATGTTGAGATTCCCTTGTTTACAAGATGTATTAATCATTTTTTGCATTGGTGAATAAAAGTAGCATCTTCACTAAACTCCATTCACATATAATGTTTAATGACATTTGGCCTCATGTAAATGTACTAGGATTATAATGCAGTCAAGCCTTTCAGTCTCTGACAACTTTTTTTGTTACTTGTGATGGCCGTCACACCACAGCCACCTCCCCAGATAAGGTTACCAACTTAAAAGATACAAAGTGTGGTCTTCACATTCTCAAGTGATAGCTGTAAGAGACGCTGTGATGGAAGGAGACTGCATTTTAAGATTAAAAATCAAGGTATTATCCCAAGACCCAGTTTTGACTTTCCCTAGTTAATAACAGAAGGTACTGTTCCAGACGTATATTTGAGAGAGTGTATTCACACCCCTTTGTCTCCAGTCTTTGTCTCCAGGCCCAGGCTCCAGGAACACGTTCATCAGCTCAGTGCTCTGATAGCTGGATGTTTCTTCAATGGAACATTTCAGCGTCTTAGAAAAGTAATGTATTTGTTTTGTTATTATCTCGCCTTGGTGTTTTGTATGTGATAATAGTGCTGTCTTATTTCTTTTCCATGCACACTTCAAATGCGGCCTGAAAACCGCCCTCGTTTCCATGGAGATTGGGCCGTGAATGAAGGGCACATCCGAGCACATTTCACACAGTCATATATCCCATCATGCACCGCGCGGCGGCAGACAGATGTTCGAAAATACAAAGCAAAAAGACCGTCCAGAGAGCGGAGAAAACGTGAGTACACGCTTTTAACTTTAGGAAATCATCACTAACACAATTGTAAACGAAAAAATACGTCCATAAACCACAAAACTATCAAATTAATTTGTTTTAATTTGTGTGAATCTCTGAGCTTTGAGCTAAAAGTTTTGCTAATAATCTACAGGTAACGTGATAAAAAGTCTGCTCAAACCTTCGTATTTGGACAGATTTACATCAAACACTAATAATGTTTTTCCTGTCAGAGGAAAAGAAGACCACGGAGGGATTAATGAAGCTTCGACGAGGACATTTTCATGGAAACACATAAACACTTGGCCATTGTAGCTCGGAGGTAAGATAAAAACACATTATTTCATACATTAAACTTAAAAGACACAGTTTGACTATATCAAAGTTTATATTTACTTGTAAATCATGTAATATAAGCCTCCATCATATGCAGATAATACATTATCTGTTTTTTACAATCTGTAAATAACACTGGACAGGTCAGATTTCAGATGGACATTAGGCTCATTGAACAGGTGCAGACACTGGTGTAGATACTAGACACTGTGTCTGTTATGTCCATCACATCTAATATAACAATGAGAAAAATGTTTGAAATGTTTTATATGAATTTTCTTTTCTCATTTGCAGCCTCCACTGCTGGGGCCACAGAAGTGTTGGCTGATGAGATGCTCATGCGTCATGAAATGGGTCAAATTCATATGACAAAGTAAAGCCAACACTGCGCTGGAGCTCTGCTGACCCAGACTCCTGCCCCTGATTAGGTACAGTATGTTACATGTTGCTTTATTACTCCAGTTATAATAAGGGCTTCAAATGAATCATGCTCATATTGAATTCGTTATTTAAATGGTGAAAATACACCTTTCCCAAATGTGTGGGATTCCTCTATTAATTTATCTGTTTGATTTATATAAACGGCCTTTGGATCTGAATGTACATGTGAACATAGTTTTGTAGTTTTCTTTATGTGTGTGTCATTACAGGTTTTCACTGTGCAGGACAGGACTTTGAACCAATCAGACGTAAAGCCCATTCTGCTCCTCCTCCTCCAGAAGACGAGGGATTCCTCACACTGAGTGGTCCAAGTACTTTGGGTCATCTCTCCACTGTACACGCTGACTGTACAAGACCTGTGGGGTTTCCACTGACTGTACAAGACCTGTGGATTCTCTGGTCACACCAGGCCTCCCTCCTGCTCGTGCGGTCTGCTGCTGTCCCTAATGTGTCCTAATAGTGATGTTTAGGTTTAACTTTTAATTTTCTAAAATAGTAAAATGGTAGTTTTTCATCTTAGCTGAGGAGCACCTAAACAGCTGAGGAAATGTCCCATGATAAATGTGGCCTTATATGACCTTAACAAGTGTGTGAGACAAAACTGAAAACATATCATTTGCTCATAAGTTTATTTGAATGTTTTTCTGTCTATTCAAACATTTGAATCATGGTGAAATGTGCCACTTATTTGGGTCTCTTGATAACACTGCGCTGGAGCTGTATATAGTAATTACATGTACTATAAGAATGTACTATTGTACTGCAGTTAAGCAGTGGTATTCCACCATATTTTGCAAAGATAATTTGTTCATTTTGGATTGTCACTGTGCTTCAGCAAAAAGGGAACATAATTTTTACTCACCAATAATTGCCTCGTGTGTGTGTAATGGTTTACTATTTGACTCTATTTGACTTGTTTAATAAACCATCGTTTCTCAAAGGAGAGATGTCTTTATAAACTGACTTAAATGCATTCCCTGTATAAATGCTTTAGACGTGGTGTGGTTTGGACCGGCTTTTGTCCTGATGTCGTCCTGTCCTCTCTCTCTCCCTATCTCTCTATCTTATTTAGACCTCATCAATTTCTTAAGATGCAAAATGTTCAAATCAAGAGGTCACATGGTTTTGTCAAGATTCAGACCTCGGGACAACCCACTGACTGGTTGATATTTGAGTCATTTCTTCTGGGCAACAAGATGAGAAGTGGGCCGTGGCCTTTTTTTAATACAATTTTAATGGTGCATATTCAAGGGAGAATATGATCAATCCAAGGTACATTAGTGTTTGTCAAAATCATGTCATGTAATGTAATTTTGTGCTTCCAAACATGTTGATGAATATATACAACAAATTCAGTTTGGTGACAACACATTTTGTGTTTGATTGCATGGATGTGTGTTTTTGGGACATCACCATGCCAACATGATCAGACATGGGGTGTGGCAATGATTTACTTTTTCCATCAAGAGTCAATTTTTCCATCATGATGTGACAAAGTATGTGCAAATTATGATTATAACACAAAAACTTGCATTACAGGAGACATGAATGGTGCATCTATGACAAAATGGCGTATGGTCAAAAGCACAGTATATTTTGATTTTATAGGGGTGCTATCACGGTCTTCTGGTTTGGGAGGGGGGTGGGGCATATTTTGCTTTGTTCCTATTGGTGGTTTGCAGATTCTAGATCAGGGGTGTCAAACATGTGGCCCGGGGGCCAGATCCTCCAAGACCTTTAATCTGGCCCTCGACTGATTTTGTATTAAAATATTTTAATTATATTTTAGCTACTCAGGACATGGTGCCTGATATTGATGCACTTGTGCAGGCTAAAAGAGTTTCAGGTGCAAAAAGAAAGCATGACTAAATTCTGTAAAATGCATACAAGCTAATGTTAAAACATTGTGTTGAAACTGCATTTTTCTTAAAGTTTCAGGTTCATAATATTATAATATGAGGCGCTTTGTATTACATTTTTTTGTATGAAAAGCGCTTTATAAAAAGTGTTTGATTGATTGAGTTCATCAAATAAAAAAAGACTTCTGTATTATATTTATAATATTCTATATAATATTTGGACTTTTTGCTATTTTTGGAGTACATATGCCATGAGTTTTCTGATCCGGCCCCTTTGGGATTAAAGTAGGTTGGATATAACCCCTGAACCAAAATGAATTTGACACCCCTTTTCTAGAGTGTCATGATGTCATATTGCCAGGTGGGGAGCAAGAGCCAGTTATTATATTGCACTTTCTTATGAAATACAGACACTCCTCAACCTACGAACGAGTTACGTTCCGAACGGCCGTTCGTTTGTTGAATTTGTTCGTTTGTTGAATTTGTTATAGGGCATTCTTTAGAAGGGAATGTATGTTTAAGGCTTGTATAAGTAATCTATATGGATTTGTACTGCATTTAAATAACACTAAATAGTAACAAAATAATATTCATTCATGAATGAATGAACAAAACAATATGCTTTTTAAAAATATGGAAAACTGATGAGATAAAAAGAAGAGAGACACAGGCAGACGCAGTAGACACAGCTGAGAGAGAGAGAGCGTGTGTGTGTGTGAATGTATGTGTGAGACTGTGTGTGCATGTAGCCTATTTTTAAAAAAATGCAAATTTAGCTTACCGTACCGATCGTCGAACGGTTCATGTTGTATTTGTATGCGCGTGCCACATTCACCATCTTCTCACCAGCATCAAGTTTCGTTATTATCGCCACCTTCTTTTCAAATGAGACGGCTTGCCGCTTTTTCACATTTCCACTTTCACTAGAAGCTTTTCGCTTTTCACCAACCATATTGGATTATGGATGCAAGATAAAACAACAAAGTTCGTAACACCGCAAGTACGTCTGAACACTTCAACTGAGTGGGCGTGATGCTGGGGAGATGCTGGGCACATGATCGTAGCGCCCTGCCTGTGCATTGGCGGCAGAAATACGCACTACTCGGAAGTCGGAATAGGTGCTAAATACAAAAACTCACTTACGTACATGTACAGCACTTTTGCCCAAACATTTAACTTTTTTTTTTTTTTTTTCGACCCTGTTCGTAACTCCGAATGTTCGTAAGTTGAATGTTCGTATGTAGAGGAGCGTCTGTATCCATAAGCAGTAGGGGTGTAAAGATTAACCGATTTGGATCGGTTATTGGTCTGTGACCTCTGCGATCTGAGTGTACCGATCAGCGGAGCCCGGATTGGTCCAAATGCACTACGAAAGGTCCGATGCACCGGATTTACAGCCAAGAATCGGTTTGCTAGCTCCTGAGCGGTCTCTCTCGTGGGGCAGAAGCCGCGCTGTGTGTGTCTGCGTTCTTTCGCGAACGGTGGGTGGTTCACTTACCTGGGGTTGAAGCTTATTGGCTGGTTAACTGCCAATCATGCGAGCGGGCGCGGGCTATATGCGGAAGCGAACACAAAATGTTTGCACTGTATAGCCATGTCCCAATTCACATTGTGCGGAGGGCGGGTTTCCCGCCGCCTCGTCTCGTCAGGAGATCTACTCTATCGGTAAGCTAAGATAAGTTTCCTTTTATTGAGCTATGGTTAAATTAATTTGGTGCGCTACCGCTATTTATGGACATGGTTCATATGCGTGGTTAACTTTTGTGCCAGTGTTGTGTCGCGTTGATATCGGTCTGATGTTTCACTGAGCTCAGTAGTTTCCATGGCAGCTATAGACCATAACAATTGTATGATACGAGCGTTTTTATTGTCACGGTTAGTGGATTGGGTGATTTATTTACACAACATTCATGTATTGGCAATGTATATTTGATTTGGGCTAAAATTGACTTGGCTAATTTACTTCTGTGTGGAAAATACAATGTATAATCAGAATTGGTTCATTTCTGTATTTAGATACTTATGATTTGTGTGTATAGAAATGTACTTCACACACAGATGATTTTTGTCTCAAAGGAGAGTAAGGAAATGTTATAAGATGGAGAGAAAGTATTAGTTATTCAGTGGATTTAACATGCTAGTGTTTTCTATAACTGCCTAGTAATATCTATCTTCTTGTCAGTGATATGTTGCACTTTTACACTTACTGAAACTCATGAGTGACTGAAGCACTAATTACTAACTCATTCTGATTCATTCAGATTTTTGACTTTAATAGGCAACTTGCTTGTTTTATAAGGTCTTTTTTATTTTTGATATCTAACCTTATTGTTTTGTGTTGCTTGAGGGAAGGAATGTGTTGTATTTTAAGTATGAGCAGAGTTTTCAAATCGGATTGCCAGTTTTTCACTAGGCCTGGTGTATTGTCTGTTGGACACTAAATAAACAAAAGGATACTATTTTGAAATTTCATTTCTGTTTCTCTCTTTTTCTTCTCAATAACTTTAAAGCACTTGGGAGTAAAGTTGTCAATTTGTATTGAATCGAAATTAACCGAACCGGATCGGATCGAATCGAATCGTACCGGATCGTTCACTAATTTTATGAATCGTCCCTGGATCAAATCGTAGCCTGTGAATCGAGATTCGAATCGAACCGTTTTGTGAGTGAAAGATTCACACCCCTAATAAGCAGGGTTTCTGCGGGGCATTAAAAAGCATTAACAGTCATTAAATGGATTCTGTCAAAATTAAGGCCTTACTAAAAAACATCAAAATAAAATTTCAAGCAGCATTAAAAAATATAGTATTGTGATAACCGGGGTTAATTGTGTTCTTTTATGTGTATGTGCCTTTAAGGGGTTTGCTGGTGTGCACATGTGTGTGGGTATGAGAGTGTGTGGCACGTGTGGGTTAGAAGGTGTATTTTAAAGGTATCCTTTAGTTATACACTGGCTGAATGTGTCTTCATTTGTTTCTTGTGTATGTCCCAGCAACATTATTGTGAGACTGGGGCAGTCATTTTGGCAGGAAACATTTTCAATAAATGCATTGATCCCTAACACAAAAGATATTTGGTGAGATTAGGTTCAAAACACCCAATGATATTACAGTAAATAGCTTTAGAAATGTTTTGCATTATAATAATTATAGGTTCTTGTCATTTCGCTGAATTGTAACGAAATGATCACAGTTGACAAGATGAAAGCTTAAAGGTGCACTGTGCAGGGTCCATCACCTGCTTGTTTCTATGGATCTACTATCATTGCTCTGACTGGAAAGTTCCATAGTATGACAATAAACAGCTCAAACTTACATTTATTAAATCACAGTTGGTTTGATTGTGTGTGTGTGTGTGTGTGTGTGTGTTTGAGCTCGGTGCATGTGTGAGTGTGTGTTATCTGGATGCATGTGTGTGTTAAATTTCAATCATTTTAAGAGGTCACTCATAAGCCTTTCTGCACTGTTCTGTTATTTTCTTTTTCTTTTGTGTGTATTTTTGTTCTTTTAAATGCTGGGTGCAAGCAATAATAAATAAATTGAATAAATAAAAATATGAGGACAGGAAATGGCGCCTTCGCCACCAGGTCACATGGTCTATCCAATATGGCTGGCTTCCTGTTGGTTGCCTAGCAACGGCGTAATATACTTTTTTGTTCCTATTCCCATGATACATATATGTACCAAATTTGGTGTGTCTATACCAAAGATTTTGCTGGGCGTCCCATTGGCATGTTATACAGTAATTGTTGGTCAATATGCACTGTCCGTTATAAATAAATAAATAAATAAGATGTTTAGCCTGTTGCCATGGCAACACGATTGGAGATGATGTGGGGGCATCATTGAGTTTTATAATCGAGACCCTGTCACGAATGTGTGTACCAAATTTGGTATGTCTATGACAAAGTAAAATTTTGCACTTCCATGCAATCTCCCTAGGTGGCGCTATAGTGCCCATTTTAGATTTTCTCATATCAATCTGTTCAAGGCCAGGGTGTCAACCAACGATTAAAGTTTGAGTGAAATCAGCCAAAGTATGCGTGAATTATCACTTGTCGAAGTTTGACAGGAAATGACGCCTTTGCCACCAGGTCACATGGTCTATCCAATATGGCTGGTTGGTTGCCTAGCAATGGTGTAATATAATTTTTTGTTCCTATTCCCATGATGCATCTATGTACCAAATTAGGTGTGGCTACATCAAAGTTTTTGCCGGGCATCCTAATGGCGGGGATAGATGTTTGGCCTGTTACCATGGCAACATGACGCGAGAAGGAGTGGGGTGTCACTGTATTTTTTGATCGAGACCATGTCCCGAATGTGTGGTCCAAATTTGGTGTGTCTATGGCAAAGTACATTTTTTCTGTCCATGCAATCTCCCTAGGGGGCGCTATTATGGCCATTTTAGTTTTTCTTATATCAATCTGTGTAGGGCCGGGGTGTCCACCAACGATTAAAGTTTGAGTGAAATCGGCCAAAGTATGTGCGAATTATCACTCATCGAAGTTTGACAGGACATGGTCTATCCAATATGGCTGGTTGGTTGCCTAGCAACGACGTAATATACTTTTTGTTCCTCTTCCCGTGATGCATCTGTGTACCAAATTTGGTTTGGCTACGACAAAGTTTTTGCCAGGCATGTCATTGGTGATGACAGATGTTTAGCCTGTTGCCATGGCAACACGATGGGAGATGGCGCGGGGGCATCATTGAGTTTTTTGATCGAGACCCTGTCACAAATGTGTGTACCAAATTTGGTATGTCTACGACAAAGTAAAATTTTACACTTCCATGCAATCTCCCTAGGGGGCGCTACAGTGTCCATTTTAGATTTTCTCATATCAATCTGTTCAGGGCCGGGGTGTCCATGAACAATTGAAGTTTGAGTGAAATCGGCCAAAGTATGTGCCAATTATCACTCGCCGAATTTGATGGCGAGCCGCAAAAACACACCTGTAATTTGTGGCGTTGTCACGGAAACACCGTTCACTCTTTTAGAACGCTTTTAACAACTTTTAATGTCCCACTTGTCTAGATGATACAGCACGATTCTGGTGAATCTGGGTCAAAAACCCTAGGAGGAGTTCGTTAAAATACGAGGAGAGGAAAATGTGCCTTCAACTCCGGGTCGCGTGCTCAGGCCAATATGGCTAACTTCCTGTTGGTCGCCTAGCAACCGTTTAATATACTTTTTTGTTCCTATTCCCATGATGCATCTGTGTACCAAATTTGGTTTGGCTATGACAAAGTTTTTGCCTGGTGTCTCATTGGTGATTACAGATGTTTGGCCTGTTGCCATGGCAACACGATGGGACATGGCGTATTGGCGTCATTGAGTTTTTTGACCGAGACCCTGTCACGAATGTGTGTACCAAATTTGGTATGTCTACGACAAAGTAAAATTTTGCGCTTCTATGCAGTCTCCCTAGGTGGCGCTATAGCACCCATTTCAGATTTTCTTATATCAATCTGTTCAGGGCCGGAGTGTCCACCAACGATTAAAGTTTGAGTGAAATCGGCCAAAGTATGTGCGAATTATCACTCCTCGAATTTGATGGCGAGCCACAAAAACGAACCTGAAATTTGTGGCGTTGTCACGGAAACACCGTTCACTCTTTTAGAACGCTTTTAACAACTTTTAATGTCCCACTTGTCTAGATGATACAGCACGATTCTGGTGAGTCTGGGTCAAAAACCCAAGGAGGAGTTCGTTAAAATACGAGGACAGGAAAATGTGCCCTCGGGGCCAGGTCACGTGCTCGGTCCAAAATGGCCGACTTCCTGTTGGTCGCCTAGCAACCGGTTAATATACTTTTTTGTTCCTCTTCCCATGATGCATCTGTGTACCAAATTTGGTTTGGCTAAGACAAAGTTTATGCTGGGAGTCCCATTGGCGACGACAGATGTTTGGCCTGTTGCCATGGCAACACGATGGGACATGGCGTGTTGGCGTCATTGAGTTTTTTGATCGATACCCCATCACGAATATATGTACCAAATTTGGTATGTCTACGACAAAGTAAAATTTTGCGCTTCCATGCAATGTCCCTAGGTGGCGCTATAGCACCCATTTCAGATTTTATTATATCAATATGTTCAGGGCCGGGGTGTCAATGAACGATTAAAGTTTGAGTGAAATCGGCCAAAGTATGCGCGAATTATCACTCGTCGAAGTTTGATGGCGAGCCGCAAAAACGAACACGAAATTTGTGGCGTTGTCACGGAAACAACGTTCACTCTTTTAGAACGCTTTTAACAACTTTTAATGTCCCACTTGTCTAGATGATACAGCACGATTCTGGTGAGTCTGGGTCAAAAACCCTAGGAGGAGTTCGTTAAAATACGAAGGCAGGAAATTGCGCCTTCGGCGCCGGGTCGCGTGCTCGGGTCAATATGGCCGACTTCCTGTTGGTCGCCTAGCAACAGCGTAATATATTTTTTGGTTCGTAACGACATGACCTATCCACCACCCGAATTTCATTTGTCTACGACAAAGTTCATTTTTCGGGTATAGCCATAGGCGCAATGTATTTTGATTTTCTAGGGGGCGCTGTCGAGCCATTTTTAAAGATTTTTTAATACAGATTATTTGTAAATTCCTTTTTTGGCATTCTTGAATTTTGTGCAAAATTTCGTGAGTTTTCGTCCGTGGGAAGTACCCGAAACCTGCAAAAAGGGGGGGAGAAAAATAATAATAATAAGAAATATAGCCGCAAGCGGCGATGATCGGCCCTCGCTTGCACTCTCTGGGGGGGTGGCGCTAACGCGCCATTTTCCTCCCCTTTTTTCTAGCTCGATGCATGTGTGAGTTTGTGCGTTATCTGGATGCATTTGTGTTGAATGCCTGGGGTTGAGGTGGGGAGGGGTTGTTTGTTTTGCCTTTTAATTTCAATTATTTGAAGAGGAGGGTCACTCATAAGCCTTTCCTGCACTGTTCTGTTATTTTCTTCTTCTTTTGTGTGTATTTTTGTTCTTTTAAATGCTGGGTGCAAACATTAAAAAATCAATTGAATAAATAAAAATATGAGGACAGAAAATGGTGCCTTTGACATCAGGTCACATGGCCTATCCAATATGGCTGGTTGGTTGCCTAGCAATGACGTAATATACTTTTTTGTTCCTCTTCCCATGATGCATCTGTGTACCAAATTTGGTTTGGCTATGACAAAGTTTTTGCCTGGCGTCCCATTGGCGAGGACAGATGTCTGGCCTGTTGACATGGCAACACGATGGGAGATGGTGTGGGGGCGTCATTGAGTTTTTTGATTGAGACCCTGTCATGAATGTGTGTACCAAATTTGGTGTGTCTACGGCAAAGTAAATTTTTTCTGTTCCATGCAATCTCCCTAGGGGGCGCTAATATGGCCATTTTAGATTTTCTTATATCAATCTGCTCAGGGCCGGGTTGTCCACCAACGATTAAAATTTGAGTGATATCGGCCAAAGTGTGTGCGAATTATCATTCGTCGAAATTTGACACAAAATGGCGCCTTCGCCACCAGGTCACATGGTGTATCTAATATGGCTGGTTGGTTGCCTAGCAACGATGTAATATACTTTTTTGTTCCTCTACCCATGATGCATCTGTGTACCAAATTTGGTTTGGCTATGACAAAGTTTTTGCCTGGCGTCCCATTGGTGTTTGGCCTGTTGCCATGGCAACACGATGGGACATGGCGTGTTGGCATCAATGAGTTTTTTTATCGAGACCCTGTCACGAATGTGTGTACCAAATTTGGTATGTCTACGACAAAGTAAAATTTTGCACTTCCATGCAATCTCCCTAGGGGGCGCTATAGTGTCCATTTCAGATTTTCTTATAGAAATCTGTTCAGGGCCGGGGTGTCCACCAACGATTGAAGTTTGAGTGAAATCGACCAAAGTATGTGCCAATTATCACTCGCCGAATTTGATGGCGAGCCGCAAAAACACACCTGTAATTTGTGGCGTTGTCACGGAAACACCGTTCACTCTTTTAGAACGCTTTTAACAACTTTTAATGTCCCACTTCGTCTAGATGATACAGCACGATTCTGGTGAGTCTGGGTCAAAAACCCTAGGAGGAGTTCGTTAAAATACAAGGACAGGAAACTGCGCTCTCGGTGCCAGGTCACGTGCTCGGTCCAAAATGGCCGACTTCCTGTTGGTCGCCTAGCAACCGCTTAATGTACTTTTTGTTCCTCTTCCCATGATGCATCTGTGTACCAAATTTGGTTTGGCTATGACAAAGTTTTTGCCTGACATCCCATTGGCAAGGAGAGAAGTTTGGCCTGTTGCCATGGCAACACGATGGGACATGGCGTGTTGGCGTCATTGAGTTTTTTGATCGAGACCCTGTCATGAATGTGTGTACCAAATTTGGTATGTCTGCGACAAAGTAAAATTTTTCTGTTCCACACAATCGCCCTAGGTGGCGCTATAGCACCCATTTAAGATTTTCTTATATCAATCTGCTTAGATCCAGGGTGTCCACCCAAGATTAAAGTTTGACTGAAATCGGGCAAAGTATGTGCGAATTATCACTCATCGAAGTTTGACAAAAAATGGCGCCTTCGCCACCAGGTCACATGGTCTATCCAATATGGCTGGTTGATTGCCTAGCAACGACGTAATATACTTTTTGTTCCTCTTCCCATGATGCATCTGTGTACCAAATTTTCTTTGACTACACCAAAGTTTTTCCAGAGAATCTTAATGACAAGGACAGATGTTTGGCCTGTTGCCATGGCAACATGATGAGAGATGGCGCGGGGGTGTCATTGAGATTTTTGATCGAGACTCTGTCACGAATGTGTGTACCAAATTTGGTATGTCTACGACAAAGTAAAATTTTGCGCTTCCATGCAATCTCCCTAGGTGGCGCTATAGCACCTATTTCAGATTTTCTTATATTAATCTGTTCAGGGCCGGGGTGTCCACCAACGATTAAAGTTTGAGTGAAATCGGCCAAAGTATGCGCGAATTATCGCTCGTCGAAGTTTGATGGCGAGCCGCAAAAACGAACCTGAAATTTGTGGCGTTGTCACGGAAACACCGTTCACTCTTTTAGAACGCTTTTAACAACTTTTAATGTCCCACTTGTCTAGATGATACAGCACGATTCTGGTGAGTCTGGGTCAAAAACCCTAGGAGGAGTTCGTTAAAATACGAGGACAGGAAAATGCGCCCTCGGTGCCAGGTCACGTGCTCGGTCCAAAATGGCCGACTTCCTGTTGGTCGCCTAGCAACCGCATAATATACTTTTTTGCTCTGATTCGCATGATGCATCTGTGTACCAAATTTGGTTTGGCTACGACAAAGTTTTTGCCAGGCGTCCCATTGGCGACGACAGATGTTTGGCTTGTTGCCATGGCAACACGATGGGACATGGCGTGTTGGCGTCATTGAGTTTTTTGATCGATACCCCGTCACAAATATGTGTACCAAATTTGGTATGTCTACGACAAAGTAAAATTTTGCGCTTCCATGCAATCTCCCTAGGTGGCGCTATAGCGTCCATTTCAGATTTTCTTATATCAATCTGTTCAGGGCCGGGGTGTCAACGAACGATTAAAGTTTGAGTGAAATCGGCCAAAGTATGCACGAATTATCGCTCGTCGAAGTTTGATGGCGAGCCGCAAAAACGAACCCGAAATTTGTGGCGTTGTCACGGAAACACCGTTCACTCTTTTAGAACGCTTTTAACAACTTTTAATGTCCCACTTGTCTAGATGATACAGCACGATTCTGGTGAGTCTGGGTCAAAAACCCAAGGAGGAGTTCGTTAAAATACGAAGACAGGAAACTCCGCCTTCGGCGCCGGGTCGCGTGCTCGGGCCAATATGGCCGACTTCCTGTTGGTCGCCTAGCAACGGCGTAATATATTTTTTGGTTTGTAACGACATGACCTATCCAACACCCGAATTTCGTTTGTCTACGACAAAGTTCATTTTTCGGGTATAGCCATTGGCGCAATGTATTTTGATTTTCCAGGTGGCGCTGTCGAGCTATTTTTTAAGATTTTTTAATACAGATTATTTGTAAATTCCTTTTTTGGCGTTCTTGAATTTTGTGCAAAATTTCGTGAGTTTTCGTCGGTGGGAAGTACCCGAAACCTGAAAAAAGTGTATAGGAAAATAATAAGAATAAATAATAAGAAAAACCAGAACAATAACAATATGGTGCCACCTATGGTGGCAATATATATATCAATGGAAAGGGCTCGCGTCCAGTAACGCACCTGTGGGGTCCATTGTCAATGACGAGCGCGTTGCGCTCGTCATTGACCTCATCGATTACTCACTTGCCCAATACACATTTTTGGCATTTACGATGATTAACGATTACAATTATGCCGCTTTCGCGGCAATGGGCAGTGCCAGTCTGTGCTATTGGATCCTATGAGTGTCACTATAGTGTGGCATTGAGTGTTTGGAAAAGGGAGAGCGCTTCGCGCTCTGGTTTTGTGGGCACACATGACATCGTGCACTGCGTGCACGATGTCATGTGTGCCCACAAAACAATTACAATTTTGCCGCCACGGGCGGTGCCACCGTGCCAGGTCAGCGGGCACCAGTCGTTGACATGAGTGCTAGGTGCTTAAAAAGGGGAGAGCGCTTCGCGCTCTGCTGCGTGCGCAAAACAAAGCGCTTCGCGCTTTGTTTTGCGCACGCTGGTCGGCCGAGAATGTTTTGGGGTGAACAATTACAATTTGGCCGCTATCGCGGCCACGGGCGATGCCACCGTGCCATGTCAGCGGGCACCAGTCGTTGACATGAGTGCTAGGTGTTTAAAAAGGGGAGAGCGCTTCGCGCTCTGCTGCGTGCACAAAACAAAGCGCTTCGCGCTTTGTTTTGTGCACGCTGGTTCTGCAGTGCTTCGCACTGCAGAACAGTAACAAAAGGCCCTACGCTTTAGCGCTCGGGCCTAATAAATAATAATAAGAAAAACCAGAACAATAACAATATGGTGCCACCTATGGTGGCAATATATATATCAATGGAAAGGGCTCGTGTCCAGTAACGCACCCGTGGGGTCCATTGTCAATGACGAGCGCGTTGCGCTCGTCATTGACCTCATCGATTACTCACTTGCCCAATACACATTTTTGGCATTTACGATGGTTAACGATTACAATTATGCCGCTTTCGTGGCAATGGGCAGTGCCAGTCTGTGCTATTGGATCCTATGAGTGTCACTATACTGTGGCATTGAGTGTTTGGAAAAGGGAGAGCGCTTCGCGCTCTGGTTTTGTGGGCACTCATGACATCGTGCACTGCGTGCACGATGTCATGTGTGCCCACAAAACGATTACAATTTTGCCGCCACGGGCGGTGCCACCGTGCCAGGTCAGCGGGCACAAGTCACTGATATGATTGCCACTATGCTTGGAAACAGGAGAGCGCTTCGCGCTCTGTTGCGTGAGCTGAGACAGAGCGCTTCGCGCTCTGTCTCAGCTCACGCGTTCCGGCAATGTTTTGGGGTGAACAATTACAATTTGGCCGCTATCGCGGCCACGGGCGATGCCACCATGCCATGTCAGCGGGCACCAGTTGTTGACATGAGTGCTAGGTGCTTAAAAAGGTGAGAGCGCTTCGCGCTCTGCTGCGTGCACAAAACAAAGCGCTTCGCGCTTTGTTTTGCGCACGCTGGTGGGCCGAGAATGTTTTGGGGTGAACAATTACAATTTGGGCGCTATCGCGGCCACGGGCGATGCCACCATGCCATGTCAGCGGGCACCAGTTGTTGACATGAGTGCTAGGTGCTTAAAAAGGTGAGAGCGCTTCGCGCTCTGCTGCGTGCACAAAACAAAGCGCTTCGCGCTTTGTTTTGCGCACGCTGGTGGGCCGAGAATGTTTTGGGGTGAACAATTACAATTTGGCCGCTATCGCGGCCACGGGCGATGCCACCATGCCAGGTCAGCGGGCACCAGTCGTTGACATGACTGCTAGGTGTTTAAAAAGGGGAGAGCGCTTCGCGCTCTGCTGCGTGCGCAAAACAAAGCGCTTCGCGCTTTGTTTTGTGCACGCTGGTTCTGCAGTGCTTCGCACTGCAGAACAATTACAATAGGCCCTACGCTT
Organism: Paratrypauchen microcephalus; assembly: GCA_036785185.1. Taxonomy (NCBI): domain Eukaryota; kingdom Metazoa; phylum Chordata; class Actinopteri; order Gobiiformes; family Gobiidae; genus Paratrypauchen; species Paratrypauchen microcephalus. The sequence goes on from JAVJIX010000160.1 coordinate 964,731, forward strand.
TAGCGCTCGGGCCTAATAATAATAATAATAATAATAATAATAATAATAGTAAAACACTTTTCCTTTAGGCAGTAGGATGTAATTTTCAACATTAAATCATTGTTTTTTCTTTTATATTACCATGTGATGTGGTTTTATATCTGTGTAATCCCTCAGTCGTCCAGGTATATTCCATAGTGGTCCATGGGTGTGTACTAGTACTTATACTTATACTTATACTTGTCCTGATACAGCTCAAGATCATTCTAAAGCTATTCAGAAAAAGTTCATTTTCATTCTGTGACATTTTAGCATTGATAATTACTCAAATTACTAGTTTTGGTACTAATTTCAGCATCGATTAGTATCTGATAGTTTTGACAACCCTAGTCTACACATATCCACTGATAACTTTTCTTACTAATACTTTTTTGCATTTCAAGGACACTTCATCAGTAACTCTATCTCGTCCCTTCCTGCCAATCAGACCATGGAGTCTCCTCCTGTATGTATTTATAAAGGGATCGATCGGTGCTCAGCTGGCCTCTTCCGCTGTTGCCACTGCTCTGTACAAAACAAGTCAATCACGTAACTGCAGATTATCTCATGTCCTCCGCGTAACATGAAACTCCAGACGGATCAGATCTGCCCGTAGTGGTCCGATAATTATCCCATCTTCAGTGTAATAAGGTCATATATCGCGCAGCTTGTTTGCTAACATGTAGACAGGCTTGTGTGCTCTGCTGTTGACTCCAGACCACCTGAGTATGAAGGGTAATAGAGTTAAGCAAACAGAAGAAAACAATGAAGGAGTAAATATGATATAAACCGGTATTCAAACATTTGGTCCGTGGGTCATTTGTAGTACACTCTTTCTGCTGTCTGGCTCTTGGAATAAAAATTGTTCAATCATACAGCTCTGGAAAAAAATAAGAGACCACTGCACTTTTTTTCTGAAATCAGCATCTCTACATGTATTACAGCCATTCCATTGCAGCGTCTGTTGAATTCCAACACAAACACAAAGCTGAGCTACTTCAGTTCTTGCACCAGGAGTGGAATAAAGACTTGTGGAGAACATGCCAAGACGCATAAAGCTGTAATTAAGCTGTAATTAAAAATAAGGGTTATTGCACTAAATATTGATTTCTGAACTCTTCTTAAGTGTAAACATTAGTATTATGTTGTTTTAAAATGAATTTGATCTTGTTTCTTTGCATTGTTTGAGGTCTGAAAACATGTATCTTTTTTGTTATTTTGACCATTTGTCATTTTCTGCAAATAAATTCTCTAAACCAGGGGTGTCCAAACTTTTTTCATCAAGAGCCAAATATCTAAACACAGACGAAGCAGAGGGCCGATCGAGGGCCATAGACTGGTGCTCAGTACAGTCAATAAGATATGATAAGATAAGATAAGATAAGATAAGATAATCCTTTATTTGTCCCACAATGGGGAAATTGCAGTGTCACAACGCAAGTTTCAGAAACAGTAGGAAAATATGAGCATGCATCAAAATTAAGATAAATAATAATAATAATAAGTATGTACAATCAACTAAAAACACAACACTGTAAGGTTAAAAGGCACAGGAACATTGCACAATAAATGTCTTTTAGCAGTGAACAAACAGCAGTTAAAGTGACTCCAGTAATAGTAATATATAATATCACGACAATAAAGTGACTCAGATGATTGCGTACAGTGCCGTGATGGACAGTGGTGGTTAAATAAATAAGTAGCAGGTAAAGTGACCTCAAATAATATTACACATTGTTATTATTACTATTATGTTATGTTATTATTACTAATATGCATGTTTAACAGGTTAGAATGAGCTATCAATCCTTTATTCATGCTAAGATCCTCAAACTGTTCAGACTGTATAACTCCACTATATAGTCTAAACGTGCAATTTTTCAACTATTTTCTTATTTACTTATTATTATTATTATTACCATCTCTAACATTCTTTTGCACTAAACTAATTGGAGCTAATGTGGCAAGTGAATTTCTCCTGTGTAAGATCAATAAAATCTTCTCTTCTCTTATCTTATTTTAAAACCACACAATAAATATTAAATATTGTCTTATCAAGGTAGATTTTCAAAAAACTTGCAGTCAAAAGTTCTGCTCAAGGTAATTTGGGCAAATTCACCTGGAAGCCTGAGGGCCAAGAAAAAATTGTCTGAGGGCCGCATTTGGCCCACGAGCCATAGTTTGAACATGCCTGCCCTAAACGATATTTTTATTTGGAATTTGGGGGAAATGTTATCAGTAGTTTATAGACTCAAACAAAAATGTTCCTTTTGCCCGAACACATACCTATAAGTAGGCTAGTAAAATCAGAAAAATGTATAATTTTGCAGTGGTCTCTTTTTTTCCAGAGCTGTAGTATAGTATATACTGTAATATAGTCCCTTTAACCACAAAATGTAAAAAAATAAAATAAAAAATAAAATAAAACTGCTAAAATTACACTATCTACATCCTTACTTAATCCTTGTATCGGCTGTCCTTCTACGCCAGCAGTCCAAGCCCTCTGCCCTTACGTTAGCTGTAATTACCCGCTACTGTTTCCATCAGCGTTTTCCCCTGCCAGCGCCCCCTGTCTTCCTCATTGTGCGACTTCATGGCTATGATTATTGGCTGATTGGGATGATCGCTCGGGTCGATTTTTACACCACACAATCAATCACCAGCTCACCTGTGTCTCTGTGTCCTTGGCTTTTATAATGTGACCTTCATCTGAACAGTGGGACATAGTGTGGTCTGGAGGACTTAAGAATGAACTTTTCATCCAGTGGAATAGCCAGACGCAATTCAAGGTTAAATTTTTGTGTTAAATTGATTTTTTTTTTTACAAATGCTTTAATGGTGTTTCCTCATCAAAAACACACCTGGAGTTGTCTTTTAATTGACTTGCTGTGAAAGGTAATGCTAAGCAGCTATCCCTTTTTGTTTTGTCCATCAAGCTCCAATGTTTAATCAGTGCGAGTGGGCAACCGTGGAGTTTTTATGATAAGTTAATTAAAATTCATTATATTTTTCCTGCTTTCATGATGAAAAATGTGGAAAACAGGTGCAGAACGTGGATTCAGAAAGCCTGATTGGCAACATGGGAATATTGGAAATTTTTTAGCCAAACACATTACTAAAGACTTAGAGATGTTTATCAAATGTACCTGACTCCAGTGAGACAAGAAGGCAATGCAATTAGGATAAGTTATAGATCAGGTCTGTGGAGAGGTAACACTAGTGTTTTTTTTTTAAGCAATAAATCATTACATTGTATAAATTACAGGTGTTGTGAATGAAACTTGCATCAGATTATCATGCTAATCTTGTTGTATATATCCCTATCAAATAAACAATAAATCAATAAAAAAAATTGCATAGAAAGATTTAATGCTGTATTGGGAAACATTATAGGTAAAGCAATAAGCAAGCAGATGGTGGACACTGCACCAGAAAGGCACATTTAAAGCCCCAGTGTGTAGGATTTGTGGCGCATAGGTGGATGGTGCTATTGCACTTTCTGTTTTAGCTACGGCAGACCTCGAGGGTCACCCGGGCACGCGCACGAGCCGCGCGGTCCCGTTTTTTTTTTTCTTTTTCTTTTCTCATGAAAACACAGATTCCCGATCATGTACCATGACACTCTACACATCAAATGAAACCTTACAGTCTCCTCTTTTTGACTATGCAATTCATTGCCCTGCACAACAAACACTACCTGAGCACATGGGGCTTTTATACGGAAAAGCACAAAACGAGGTTAGCTTACCTTAGAATGCTTTGCACAGGTCAAACTCTGTATTTCACCATAAACTTGCTCTCAATTTGTCCGTAAGGATCCAGCGAATAAAATCCAGTAAAACAATTTAGTCCAAAACACGTGTTAGATCCATTACGAGTCTGATCCGGCAGCATGCTTGTGTTGTTTACCCAAAACCACGAGCCATGCTGAAGGCGAAGGCGGAGCCCAAATGTCCTTCTGCGGCTCTCGTATTCAAAATGGCTGCCTCTGCATGGGGAAGATCCCCCTTTTATGTGACTATATCTAAGTCCAAAAGAATACTTTGATTTCATGATGGAAGTGAAAAGGCTTGGAAAACAATGTATTTTTGAATGGGTATCTTCAATTTCAGTAATTAATGGGTAAAAATCTTACACACTGTCCCTTTATCCCTTTAAAGAAGAGAACTTTATTGATCTCACACTGGAGAAATTCTTCTCTGCATTTTGACCCATCCTATATATATATATATATATATATATATATATATATATATATATATATGCAGTGGGCAGCACACACACATTAGGGCGCCCGGGGACCATCTCCATGATCTTCTTGCTTCGGCTTGGTCCGGACCTAAGCTAGAGGTACCTATGGTGCATGTTTTGGGTTGGTGGGGGAAACCCACCCAGACACGGGGAGCACATGCAAACTCTACACAGAAAGGCTCGGGCGACCCGGGGATCGAACCCAGACCATGCATGCAAACTCCACACAGAACACACACAGAAAGGCCCGGGCGACCCGGGGATCGAACCCGGAACCTTCTTGCTGTGAAGCAAGAGTGCTAGCCACTCAGCTACCGGTCCTATACTTCGCAAAATTGACGCTTAAAGTCATGTTATAATGTTGTTACCTCATCAAAAACACACCTGGAGTTGTGTTTTGTCTCATTCACACATGTTTAAGGAAACAACATTATAACATAGATCAGAAAAAAGCCTAATACTTAAAGGGATATGCCACCCCCAGGTCAAATTTGGGCATCTCCCCACACTCCAGAGACTAAAATAAGTGGTGGAAAGCGTTTTCCTGCTCACCCAGCCATTGTCCGAGTCTGTCGCCACTGACCGCCGCGGTATCTGCAGCTACTCCGCCTTAGACTGGAGTCTAACGTCGCCAGAGAAAGATTTCGGCCGAAAGGAATTAATTTGCTCGATGCGTTTCCCAATTACTTTATGTGTAGTGCGCATTCATATCGAGTGCAAATAAATGTGCAAATCAACACGGAGAGCTTGCCTTGGTCATTTTGGGTGGGAACTATTTTCCAGTGCGGAAGAATACAGTCGAATCACGCAGTACGTTGTGCAACAGGGGAACTCCCTTCCCGGTGCGTAACTGGGATTCCCCTGGCAGCGTGCTGCGTGATTCGACTGTATTCTTCCGCACTGGAAAATAGTTCCCACCCAAAATGACCAAGGCAAGCTCTCCGTGTTGATTTGCACATTTATTTGCACTCGATATGAATGCGCACTACACATAAAGTAATTGGGAAACGCATCGAGCAAATTAATTCCTTTTGGCCGAAATCTTTCTCTGGCGACGTTAGACTCCAGTCTAAGGCGGAGTAGCTGCAGATACCGCGGCGGTCAGTGGCGACAGACTCGGACAATGGCTGGGTGAGCAGGAAAACGCTTTCCACCACTTATTTTAGTCTCTGGACTGTGGGGAGATGCCCAAATTTGCCCTGGGGGTGGCATATCCCTTTAAGTAACACAGTATCTTGCATTATACAGCTCTGGGGGAAAAAAATAAGAGACCACTGCAAAATTATCAGTTTTTCTGATTTTACTACTTATAGGTATGTGTTTGGGCAAAAGGAACATTTTTGTTTGAGTCTATAAACTACTGGCATCATATTCCAAATAAAATAAAATGCATTTATTTGCAGAAAATGACAAATAGTCAAAATAACCAAAAAGATACATGTTTTCAGACCTCAAACAATGCAAAGAAACAAGATCAAATTCATTTTTAAACAACACAATAGTAATGTTTACACTTAAGAAGAGTTCAGAAATCAATATTTGGTGCAATAACCCTTATTTTTAATTACAGCTTTCATGCGTCTTGGCATGCTCTCCACAAGATAACAGGAGAAGTTCAATTTGTCAACTGGACAAAGTTTGTTTGATTGAAAACGTTTCGCCGCTCATCCGAGAGGCTTCGTGAGCTGACGAAGCCTCTCGGATGAGCGGCGAAACGTTTTCAACCAAACAAACTTTGTCCAGTTGACAAATTGAACTTCTCCTGTTATCATGGATTCTACCTGGACGACTGAGGTACTTTTCACGCATGCTCTCCACAAGTCTTTCACATTGTTCTTGGGTGACTTTATTCCACTCCTGGTGCAAGAACTGAAGTAGCTCAGCTTTGTGTTTGTGTTGGAATTCAACAGACGCTGGAATGGAATGGCTGTAATACATGTAGAGATGCTGATTTCAGAAGAAGAAAAAAATGCAGTGGTCTCTTATTTTTTTCCAGAGCTGTAGAGTTAAAAGGCACCAGTTCATAAAGAATCTAATATATGTTTGAATTCCCCACTCTTGATTTCACATTTCAGAGGGTTATCAAAGGCAGATCTCAAAGCTCGCTCATATCAGTGTCTCCTCAGTGCGTCCTGAAGCCTGTTTAATCCTAATGAATAGTCCTGTGTGATCACTGGGCTGCTCGCGCTATGCTAATACACTCACATTAGAGACTTATCAGTGACCTCACACATGTGCTTAAATACAGACTGTATTACGTCTTATCTGATCATACCATAGACGGCCCCTCCCTTCCTCAAAGACCACCACCAACCTAAAAGGGTCATTATTAACATTTGGTCAGCTTCAATTGGGGAGTTCCCAGGAAATTCCTTGTTTCGGCTAAAAATTGCTCACAAATTTGTACGATTTTATATCTTCAATCTACTAATGCATAGTAAAAGTCAAAATCACTGGAAGGACTAACTGTGTGACTATATGAACAAATGAGGCAAGGTTTTTCAATTAAAATGATTGGAACTGGAAAAATATCTGCGTTTGGTTTTCCACATTCATTATAAAACAGCTCTATGGGAATGTTACTACTACAATGTTCTACAGTGCTGCAATGTTTATTTCAAGTGTATTCAGTTTTTATTGCTTACAGATACCTTCAAAAACATGAATTCTTATTGTGAGCAGGGTCACCGCTCCATAGATCTGACCTGTAACTTGGCCACGTCCTTAGCTCTATGAAGACAAGGAGGTTACGCCAAGAAACTGCATAGAAATTAGCCTCCTAAACTATAATCTGGTTTAGGAGCATTCTGTCACTGTACACTGAGCTGTTAAATGAAATGAGATAAATGTAATGCCATATTGTGGAACATATCTTAACATCTCTATGGAGACCAATAGGTGGCTGACCCTCTTCCAGAAAAGTTGACTAAATGTTGTCAATGTTTGGTATAAGGTAGTATTGGTAGAGTTCAGTGGAAATGTTTAGAATATAGGACAACATTTTAAACATGCATTTAGGCTGCGTCCCATTTCTCTGTCTTACCCCTAACCCTTGGTTTTCTGTGTTCATGTGAGGGCAACGGGTGACCCGATTCTAAATTTGATCAAGGCCTAGGACCACGACCAAGGGCTACATACCCCTGGAAACGAAGTAAGCTCTCGACCAGACTTGAAACGAAGGGGTACGCCTACAAGCTCAGGCAGGTTTTGGGATCAGGATGGCAGCGTCACATCGACCAGCCAAGGAGTCTCATAAATGTATTTTCACCAGTTGTAATTATCGATTAACAGTTTAGCATGGTTTACAATTATGACGCTTATGTTCTACGTTACTTTTAGTGAACTGTTGTTGCGGTTTTAATTGGAGTGATGTCTGTTTAGCCGACGTTATCGTTTTCATCAAAGTTTCATGCAAAAACAAGCTATTTTTTTTGTCGAGCTGAGGTCCCCGATAATCCTTGACATTTCTTTAAGAAGAAGAAGTGACTTTATTGATCTCACACAGGAGAAATTCTTCTCTGCATTTAACCCATCCTGTTATTAGGAGCAGTGGGCAGCACATTACTGCGCCTGGGGACCATCTCCGTGATCTTCTTGCTTCGATTTGGTCAGGACCTAAGCTGGAGGATTTTACCTATGGTGCATGTTTTGGGTTGGTGGGGGAAACCGGAGTGCCTGGAGGAAACCCACTCAGACACGGGGAGAACATGCAAACTCCACACAGAAAGGCACGGGCAACCCGGGGATCGAACCCGGAACCTTCTTGCTGTGAAGCATGAGCGCTAGCCACTTTACGTTTGTTTGCGTCAATTATTGTCGCCTCTGTAGGCGTAGCAGCCAGGTAGAGGCAAGGGATGATGACGCGAACGGTAATCGAGTGGTGTCCCATTTCTTAGAGGAACATTCGTACCCCGAGCCCTCTTAGCTCGATATCGAGGAGCAAGACAAAGACGTAGTTAAAGGGGTAGGGTAAGACGAAGGGGTAAAACAGAGTAATGGGACGCAGCCTTAATCTGTTTACACTAGAATTTGTTTAGTTTTTCACAACTTGAAATCTCATTGCTCTTTGCTTGGTTACAACTGAAATCTTCTATTGTAAAACCACCAAAACAAAACAATGGTGTTGAACCCTATAATATCAAAACCTCAATCGTTTTCAGCTCCAGCCCACAGCCATCTCTGGGACAAATGACTCGGGAGCAGCCAGCTGAAATGATCTCACCCCTGAAGGCTTAATTCAAGAAAAATATACATTCAACGTGACATAAATGGACCTGCTTGTCGACCAAATGGAATTACAATTCATTTCCTGACACCAATGAGTTCTGGGGGGCCCCTGGCAGGTCCAGTCATAACAGCAGGGCCCCAAGATGGCAGGGAAGTATAGAGCTGTAGTTCAAAGTGAATGGGGAAAGGGGAGGGGATGTTTGACCCCTGTTTGCACTGGGATCTGTTTTGTAAAAGGGCTCGCTGCGTGCTGTCTCATGACGTCTACTTAATAAAGAAGTTAAAGGTGCATTGTGGAACTTTTCTGGTGGAGGATCAGCCAAAAATAAACTTGGTAATCACAATGGAGATGGATTAATGCCTGCACATGGTAGGAATTGATGTCTTTCGAAGTATTTTTGAGTTAAAACACCTGTAACTGAACAAAATGTAATGCCCTACTGTGGAATATTCCAGGGAAATAAATCGTCTTACCCCTACCCCTTGGTTTTGCGCGTTCATGTGAGGGCAAGGGGTGTCCCGATTTTATTTATTTTATTTTGATCAAGGGCTAGAGCCACGACCGAGGGCTACATACCCCTTGAAACAAAGTAAGCTCTCGACCAGACTTGAAACGAAGGGGTACGCCTACAAGCTCAGGCAGGTTTTGGGATCAGGATGGCAGCGTCACATCGACCAGCCAAGGAGTCTCAGAAATGTATTTTCAGCAGTTGTAATTATCGATTAACACTTTAGCATGGCTTACAATTATACTACGTTACTTTTAGTGAACTGTTACAGTTTTAATTGTAGTAAAGTCTGTTTAGCCGACGTTATCGTTTTCATCGAACTTTCATGTATAAACAAGCTAGTTTTTTTGTCGAGCTGAGGAACCCGATAACCCTTGACATTTGTTTACATTTGTTTGCGTCAGTTGTTGTCGCCTCTGTAGACGTAGCAGCCAGGTAGAGGCAAGGGATGATGACGCAAACGGAAATCGAGTGGCGTCCCATTTCTTAGGGGAACATTCGTACCCCGAGTCCTCTCAGCTCCTTATCGAGGGGCAAGACAAAAACGTAGATAAAGGGAAAGGGGTAAGACAGAGTAATGGGACGCAGCCTGAGACTAATCATACCTATTGTGCAATTTAGATATGTTTTGGGCCTTGTTGCATTATGGTTCCAGGGTAATACTTATTACTTTACTTTTTTAGATTTTTTTAGATTATCTCTATGTCATATCTGATGCCCATGTCCATCCAGGCAGTAAAATTATAATCTTAGCCAACACTTGGAAAAAAAATAGATAATATATTTTAGTAAATCTTGAATACAAAGATGTTAACAATGTTTTAGTGAAGTAATTGTTGTAACCTGTAAAAGTGGGGTGGGGGGCTGCTCGTGGAGACCAGATGGAGCGACACATGGCCATAGTATTGTCATTCAGATGTGGCGTGTGGCTCTTAATAAAGAACAAGAGCATAAATCCAGGCACTCTGAAGGGTTCTTTGGTCATTTGGATCATCTGTTAGTCTGAGAAAGTGGATTTTTAGGTCGGAGTAACCCACTTTGCATTAATGTTTTTTCAGCTCTAGGTGATGTAAGTCTGGTCACTGTGGCTCTGTTGGAATGGGAAAACAACACATGGGTTTCAGACTGATGAAAAATTGGGAGGGTTGCTGTAGCGATTAATAATTTTGTACTAAATATGATATCTTTCGAATGGTGAATAGTCCTAAAAATGTCCCAAATGTCCTAAATGAAACCCATAGAGTGGTTTGAATGACAGTAAACAATGTTGTTGTGTATCTAATGCATTATATTTTGCTCTTAACAGTGCCCATACCAAACTCATCACTGTATTTTATTTGGAAAACTCAACTGGCTACAACCACACAATAGGCGTCAATTCCATTAGATTCTGCAAATTTTTTTCATTTATTTCCTTTAACTGTCCCCATTATCTACATCAATATTTAGTCTCATGATCATGATATTCACTTAGAACACCCGCTGTTTCACTTTTTCTGTTCCCTGAATCTAGAAAGAAGTTGGACGCAGATCATTTCAGTACAATTCTGCTTCAGATTGTTTACCCTTAAGAACTTCAACATCTTTCAATTCATTTAAATCGTCTTTGTTTTCATATCTCAAAACTCCATGTTTATTTTTCAGTTTGTCTTTTTTTTATTTTTTGTTTTAGTGTATATGTATGTGTATGTATATATGTGATCAGCCATGGCAAAACCAAGCAGAAGTCGTCCCGGAGGCGTATTGAGTTATTCACAAATTCTGAAAGTGTAGATTCTAAGTTTTCCAACGATGCCTTACACATGGAAATCTGACAACATTTGAACAATTTGTGGCCATTTGAAAGCAGCACATTGTGAAATCAACGAGCTGAGAAAGGTTTAAGATCCTCTTGTCCAGGCCTTCAGAACTCATTTGCATGACATGAAGCTAAGCCCTCCCCCATCACTGACATCAATGTGGTGTGGTGTTTGCATTCAGGAAAAGTCAGAATTAGAAGGTTTAGTCCTGCTTTAGTCCTGCTTTAGTCCTGTTTTAGTCCTGTTTACATGTGTGTGTGTGTGTGTGTGTGTGTGTGTGTGTGTGTGTGTGTGTGTGTGTGTGTGTGTGTGCGTGTGTGTGTGTGTGTGTGCGTGTGTGTGTGTGTGTGTACATGTATAATATAATTTATGAATCAGGAACTGTTGCAGGAGTTGGGAGGAGTGCATGTCTGTCTTTGTGTGTGTATGTTTTCTAATGTAAACCTGTAAGTTATGTGTTCTGTCTATTGTATTGTATTGTATCATACTGTATTGTGTATTACTAATATTTTGTGTTTTTGGACCCCCACGAAAACGAGATGGCACATATCAAGGGGCATTCCAATAAAATAAATACATAAAAATAAATGCGTTAGCTCTGTTTGCGTTGGGGATATGGGGGTTCAGTGTACCCGCTTTTTGTAAAAGCAGCTCTTTCAAAATGAGACTACTTTGTGCTGTATGCATCTAATTAATTTTATTTAATGCATTTTATTGTGTGCGAACCAGGAAGCGTGCTGTTAACATGCTAGTTGTTAGTAAAAATCTCTCATAATTCATCACGGTGAAAAATGAGGAAAGTGAGGAATAACTTTGGACCACTGCAAACTGCTTTAAATGAACTAGTTCTGTTTTTTACACTTGGAGATACAGGAAGTGCTCCACTGTGTTTTAAGATCCACACACCTTCACTCAAATCATTTGGATAATTTCAGCCCTGGAATTTCCAATCTATACTGAACTAAAGGTAACTTCAGGTAGCTAGTGCTTTTGATGTAACAGTTTCTACAGAAAAATATCCGATGTATTATGTGTCAATTTTGTAATAATTTTACATTTCCTGTACAATTTCCTATTTAATTTCATCTCATATTTACTTCTAATGTCTAATATCTGTGTTTTTTACCAAGCTTTATAAAGCCCAGAACCAAATTAAACCATTCTTTTGTATCTCAGCCCTCTCCTCTCGGGTCTCTAGTCGCAGAAACACCTGGTTTCCGATCACTGGGCTGTTACATGTGTGTTACAACACTGACGGCTCCTGTATTCTGAGCACGCATTATACAGCCTCACGGCCCACGCCCACGTCTCCACCAGCCCCTCTCCCCTCGCTCCGAAGCCCCTCTGCCCCCTCTTCTCGCCCCCTCTCCCCTATAGCTCCATCAGGGCAGCACTCTGGAGCAGGGCTGATTGAAGGCAGCTACTCTGACGCTATTGTTACTGAATGATTAAACACCTCACTCCTGCTTGAAAATAGAGCAGAGGCCGAAATCTGACAGTGAAGACCAAATCACCAGGGCTGGAATTGGATTAGTCGAATTAGTCGATTAATCGGTGGATATGCTAGATTAATCAGCTGATCAGACTTAATTTTTATTTTTTTTGCAATTTATTCAGTGCTTTTTTTTCCCTTCACAGTATATTTGCACTTTCTTTGTCCCCACACATAAAATTAATAACAAGATGCATTTAGGCTTAGATTTAGACAAACTTTATTGATCCACAAGGGAAATTGTTTTGGGTACAGTAGCTCACTCATCAAATATAATATATAACAGAGGGTATCAAAAATGGATGGAATAGAAAAAAAGCAATAGACCAGTGTCTATAAATAAATAAATAAATAAATAAATAAATAAATAAATAAATAAATAATAAAAAGTACAAAATAAAAACTTAAGAACAAAAAAGTTAAAAATTTGATAAAACTTTATATTAAAGGTAATGCACCTTTAATATAAGTTTTATAAAATTTTTAACTTTTCTGCAGGAGGGTGTGTCACTGTCACTTCCTTGTCTCCATGGAGATGTTCCTGCTTTACCTGGAATGTTCCATAATATGACATTAAACACATCTATCTAGCATTTATTCATTACGGGTGTTTCTATTGCCCTAAAAAAAAAAATAATAATAAAAATAAAAATTCTTTCTGTGAATAGTGTTGCCTCTCCACAGACCTGAACTGTAATGTAGACTAAAAAAATAATAAAAAAGTGGAATATTCTAGAAAAAGCACCATGGAGACACGCAGGTAATTCACCAGAAAAGTTACACAATGCACCTTTAATGGATCAATCACTCTATTTAGATTATTATTATTATTCAGTGAAATTATTCAGTGAGTTAGCTGAAGATTTTGCCTTTTTGTATTATTAAAGGCAAATTAAACTCATGATTCACAAGTTTCTGCATAAATATGTTTTGAAAAATAATAATAATAATAATAACTGTTCTTTAAACATGGGATTTACCCACAATATTAAAATGATAATTATTAGTACTGATAACATTCTAAAACTCAACCAATTAAATACTTATTGTTATTAAATACTTATTGTTATACTATTGCTATGTGTAATTACTTTGCCCTTAATTATTGGGATGAAATTTCAACATTGTCTTCAAACATAATAAATTTTGTATTATATTCTATTCTTGAATTGTTCGGCATATATTTTTTCATAGTTAACTGAATTTCACCCAAAACTCCATAACCACATTGTTTGAATAACTCTAAGTATAAAGTATTTTGATAGAAGGGTACGATAAATCCGTAATTGCATGTACATAGAGCTTATAATAATAATTTTCCAATGAAACAGACCGACATGTGCAGACCGGGGCTTATACTGGCAGCAGTGATACTCTTTCCAGTCGTCACTGTGAGTATTAATGATTGATGCTTTTCACACGGTACACTAAAGGCTGACCTGGGCTGACGTTTGCGGTTGTGTTCTTATTACAAACCTTTGAAATAAAAATGACCAAAAGCTACTGGATGTGGATGTGTCCTCAGTGAACCTTTTGTGCCGCGTAGCCAGGGAGACCAATGTGTTGTGGGTCCAAAACCTTTTATGATTAAAGGTTCTGTGCCTGAGTTTCAGCTTCTTAAATATAGTGAAAACCAGAATTAATGTTTGCAATGGTTCAAAGTTAAAGGTTCACTGTGCAACTTTTCACTAAAACGGTCTACCGACTGATCTGTCTCCATGGAGATGTTACTGCTTTGCCTGAAATGTTCCACAGTGTGCCATAAAATATATCTATCTTATGTAAATTAAAAAAGGAAATTACAGATTGCTTAAAAATGCTTTAAAAGTATGTGTTCTCATTGTCAGCGTAGTCGTCTCTCCACCGATCTGACTTGTAACTTGGCCTGGTAGTGTCACAGCTGGCATGCTAACAACAACTAGCATGCTAACACACACTCACTGATTGTCTGACAGTATAAAGCTTTATAATTAGAGGCATATTTTTGCTCAAATACATGGAAAAAAATGGGTATAGTCTTTAATTTGTCAAAAAAATGAACTTTCTGTCACGTAACTATACAGAAGAAGGCTCAACAGCGGCTGTACTTCCTGAGGAGGCTGAGGAAATTTGGAATGTCGCCCAAAATCCTCAGCAACTTCTACAGCTGCATCACTGAGTCCATCCTGACCAGCTGCATCACTGTGTGGTACGGCAGCACTACTGTGAAGGACCGCAAAGGCCTGCAGAGAGTGGTAAAGACGGCCCCAAAGATCACCAGGACTCCTCAACCATCTCTGCAGAGCATTTACCACCGCAGAATCCACAAGAGAGCTGCCTCCATCATCAAAGACCCCACCCACCCCCAACATGGGACTATTCACACTCCTACCTTCAGGCCGGAGGTACAAGAGTGTGAAAAGCAGGACTACCAGACTTAAGAACTCTTTCTTCCCAACTGCTATCAGACTATTGAACTGCTGAGTAATAGCCCCCCCTCCTGGACATTGAGTGATCTATACCAGTGTTTCCCAACCTTTTTTGTCTTGTGTACCCCCTTTGCCTTTTTGTCATACCTCGAGTACCCCCTCACTCATACATGTTGATAATTCTCCAAAAGTAGAATGTGACACAACAGATTATTAAATGAAAATCCTTTTATTTAATCTCCTTAATTTGAAATTTTAATTCTCAGGCATTTTCTCTCTTTTCTTTAACTCAAATTTACTCAAATTAGAATTTAAAAATTCAAAAAAATCTCCCCCTGCACCTGGCAGCGACACTGCCGAGTACCGCCTGCAGTGTGCTCGCGTACTCCTAGGGGTAATTGTACCCCTGGTTGGGAACCACTGATCTATACTTTGCACATGAATAATCTGCACAACTGTTAAATTAATCTGTCAGATTACAGCTGCACATGTAACTGCTCGAATGTTTACACTTCCTGTTTGCACTATATCAACCATGTTTGTACTTCCTGTTTGCACTATATCAACCATGTTTGCACTTCCTGTTTGCACTATATTAACCACGTTTGCACTTCCTGTTTGCACTATATTAACCACGTTTGCACTTCCTGTTTGCACTATATCAACCATGTTTGCACTTCCTGTTTGCAGTATATCAACCATGTTGCACACCGTTTTACTACTGACAATTGCACATAAAACTAATGCTGCACATTATCTGTAAATATGTGCATAGCACCTAGCCTATATTTTTCATAATGTATATTCTGTAAAGATTTTATTATATTTTTTGTACACATTTCTCTTTATCTTATTTATCTATTTAAATTTTTGCATGCTCTTGGCATCCAGTGTGGGCAGCAAAGTAAGAATTTCATTGTACGGGGAAACGTGTTTCTTTACTGTGCATATGTGCATTTTTTTTTTTCCCTTCCTCCTCTGGCAGCACGGTGGGTGAGTGGCTAGCACTCATGCTTCACAGCAAGAAGGTTCGGGTCACCCAGACTTTTCTGTGTGGAGTTTGCATATTCTCCCCGTGTCTGGGTGGGTTTCCTCCGGGCACTCCGGTTTCCCCCACCAACCCAAACATGCACCATAGGTAAAATCCTCCAGCTTGGGTCCTGATCAAGCCTAAATAACAAAATTATGGGGATGGTCCCTGGGTCAAATGTAGAAACAACTTCTCCTGTGTGAGATCAATAAAAGTCAATCTTCTAATCCTTAATCACTGTAAGGCGCTTTGTGTTACATTTTTGTATGAAAAACGCTTTATAAATATTGTTTGATTGATTGATTGATAAAAGATTTTAATCTTTGAATCTTTACCATAGCAACAAAACTGTACTAATTATTACTGTGTTAGTTGTTAGTTACTGTGTATGTTGAATTATTAAATATTAAATATGAAATTAAAATACTTACTCAAATATGTTGGCTGCTTTTTTAAGAATAAAATCTCTAGCTAAACAGAAGTTGAGAATATATATAAAATGTAAAAGTACATTCACATTTTCTCTGTGCGGTTGTACTCGTCCACACTGCACAAATTTCGATCTGACCTTTGTAAATCCCATTGCTTTCCCTTACGGTCTCTCCAAATGCCCAGAAAAATAAGCTTTTGGACTATTTGGGCTAATTCTAGGTTAGCATATAGCATAGGGTGCAGAAATAGCAGTCCATAGTCTTGCATAAGAGAGGACAAGACACGTGTGGGGAGACAAATGTGGACTATATTTATAATGGCACTGAAGGCTGCTCTGTTCTTGGACTTTAGTGGAGGAAAGAATATGAAAGGAGAGATCTGATATTCCTGGCATACGGAAAACTGAATTATATTGAAAAATGGAAACGTTGTGCCAGTAAAGGTTATTTATGTACTGTTCAATTTGATTTGGACGTCGCTGATACGAAATCAAGTAAAATAAAAACACACATGCAAAGTCGGTTATGGCTCTCAGAAGCTACGGAGAGGCAAGAGGTGGAATAAATTATGTTTTTGTTTTGTTTTCACGTTATTTAAATCTGTACTTTTATATAATTCTATGTGACATTCTTTCTCATTGTTTAAAAATGCTTTAAAATTATTAAATATTGTGTCCACACTGTACATTTAACATTTAAAGAATTAATATGTAACATTGACCAACTAGGCAAACGTAAAGTACTGTATCTCATCATAAGTCTGAAACATCTTAAAACAAGTCAAATCATATAGATTTGACATAATAGGCATAACTACTCTGATGAAAATTACAAAAAAATAAGCTACATATTATGCATTCGTATTTTCTTTTAAAAAAGGCCCTGCATGAACTCAAATTTTTCCCATATGTTTCAGCAAAATATGTCTTGCCCCAGCTCTCGAAGTCAAAGGCTACGTTTATATGATGACGGTCTGAACAGAAGACGCAAAAGTGGCGTTGTGTCTTCACATTTTATTCCACGTTTAGACGAGCGTTTTTGGGAGGAAATCTGCGTGCATACGGTGATGCAAAAATGTCCGCACGTATGTGTAGAATCTTCCTTCTTCTCATCTGCTCCGCGAAAAGCAAAACAAAACATGACTACTGGTAGCAAAAAAAAAAATTGTGTGGTTAGATGAAGAAGTTCGAGTTTAGACAACAAAAGCAACGAAGGAGCAACAAGGTGTGAACTGGGAGTCCTGCCAAACAAAGTGCCTATTAGCATGCTAGTTGTTAGTTTTACCACAGCAAAACTCTGAGAGATGTGGAAAGCGCTCAGAAATTCTTCGCAGTGAATAATTTGGATTTTTGGAATGCATAAGGTAAGTGAAGAATAACTTTGGACCACCGCAAACTTGAAACTTAAAATAGACTGTTCTGTTTCACATTTTTATGACAGTGAAAATCAGGTAGCGCACCTTTAACTCATCTAGATAGTTCTTTTTTCAGCGAGGAACCGGCGCAGGCATGAAGCTCTGTGGAGAACCGCGTCTGGACCTGGGGATTTCCAATGTCATTATCCGGTTCGGAGCTGAGCGGAGACAGGCGCAGGGAGCTGGGAGAGATGGGGAGAGTGGGTATGGACAGAAGACATGGTGCTGGTGGAGCGTAAATGAAACACGGGATTGGAACCAGAGAGCAGGTCCAATAGCTGTTATGGGCGTCCTCCTCCACGGGATTCCTTTTAAATAAGAGGGAATTGATTGTGCGGGCTTGATTGGTGATACTGCCTCGGATTGAGACAACTAAATAAGCAATTAAGTTAAACAAGGAAGCACAGCGCGGGTTGTAATGTGGCTAGGGGACTAAAACAATGCAGAAAATGTCTATATGGTTAGATTGCTATTGCTAATTTAACTATTTTCTGGGAGAGTGGGTTGGTAAAGTCAATAAATTTAAAAACAAAGCCCTCCCAGGTATAATCGTCTGAATATACGGGCTACTTAATAAGACTTAGGCGGCATCCCATAACTCTGTCTTATCCCTTGCCCTTCCCCTACCCCTTTATCTTCGTCTTTGTCTTGCACCTTAATACCAAGCTGGGAGGGCTCAGGGTACGCATGTTCCCCTAAGAAATGGGACACCATTCGATTACTGTTTGCAACATCATCCCTTGCCTCTACCTGGCTGCTACGTCTACAGAGGTGACAACAATTGACGCAAACAAACGTAAACAAATGTCAAGGATTATTGGGTACCTCAGTTCGACAAAAAAGTAGCTTGTTTACACATGAAAGTTCGATGAAAACGATAACGTCGGCTAAACAGACATCACTACAATTAAAACCACAACAGCAGTTCACTAAAAGTAACGTAGAACATAAGCGTCATAATTGTAAACCATGCTAAACTGTTAATCGATAATTACAACTGCTGAAAATACATTTATGAGACTCCTTGGCTGGTCGATGTGACACTGCCATCCTGATCCCAAAACCTGCCTGAGCTTGTAGGCGTACCCCTTCGTTTCAAGTCTGGTCGAGAGCTTACTTCGTTTCCAGGGGTATGTAGCCCTTGGTCGTGGCCCTAGCCCTTGATCAAAATTAGAATTGGGACACCCCTTGCCCTCACGCGCAAAACCAAGGGGTAGGGGTAAGACGAAGGGGTAAGACAGAGAAATGGGATGCAGCCTTAAAATTATGGAAACTATTATTGTCAGTCTTGCATTTTGTTGTGTAGAATTGTGGTCCTTTCTGCCATTATTAAAGTTAAAGGTGAAATGTGTAACTTTTCTGGTGGAGGGTTTATCACCTGTTGACACCCTGGAATATTGCACAGTTTGGCATTAGTACTTTACTGCAAAAAAACTAAACAAACAAACATAAAACCACCCCTGCCCTCTACTTGTATCTATAACAATAGACAAGTTTAATGCCGTAGTGCGGAACATTCCAAATAACCCTACAAGACTGAGAACCCAAAAGATTCAGGGAGCTGATTCACGAGTTAGTAAGTCCTTCTGTTTCCTGCTCGGAGAACTTCTGTGTCAGGTATTATAAATCTACCAGGCCCAAACCTGCGCCCTTTTCGGATGTGCTTTGTGCTAAACTTCAGCCTTTGGGGAAATGAAGAAAAATAACTTGTGTAACCCGGCCTATTTCTCCCACTTTTCACACTTTCTCTCCATCTCCCTCTCTCTTTCCTTTCTCTCTCTCTTTCTCTCATTTGCTCTCTCTCTTTCTCTCCCCCTCTCTCTCCCTCTCCCCCTCTCTCTCCCTCTCTTTCTTTCCTCTCCCTCTCCCTCTCCGCTTTTTTCTCTCTCTTTCTCTCTCCCTCTCTTTCTTTCCTCTCTCTGTCTCTCACTCACTCTCTCACTCTCTTTCTTTCTCTCTCCCTCTCTTTCTTTCCTCTCTATCTCTCTTTCTCTTCCTCTGTCTCTCTCCCTTTCCCCTCTCTCTCTCTCCCTCTCTTTCTTTCCTCTCTCTCTCTCTCTCTCTCTCTTCTCTCTTTTTCTATCTCCCTCTCTCTTTCTTTCCTCTCTCTGACTCTCTCTCTCACACTCACTTTCTCTTTAATTCCTCTCTCTTTTGCTCCCCGCTCTCTTTCTTTCCTCTCCCTCTTTCTGTCCCTCTTTCTTTCCTTTCTCTCTTTCTCGCTCTCTCTCTCCCTTTCTCGCTTTCTTTCTCTCTCTTTCTATCTCCCTCTCTCTCTCTTTCCTCTCTCTGTCTCTCTCTTTCTCACTCTCTTTCTTTCCTTTCTCTTTCCTCTCCCCATCCCTCTTTCTTTCCTCTCTCTCTTTCTCTCCCTCTCTCTCCTGCTTTTTTCTCTCTCTTTCTCTCTCCCTCTCTTTCTTTCCTCTCTCTCTCTCTCTCTCTTTCTCTCACTCACTCTCTCACTCTCTTTCTCTCCTCTCTTTCTCTCTCCCTCTCTTTCTTTAATCTCTGTCTCTCTCTCTCTTTTTCTCCCTCTGTCTCTCTCCCTTTCCCCCTCTCTCTCCCTCTTTCTTTCCGCTCTCTCTTGCTCTCTTGCTTTATTCTCTCTGTTTCTATCTCCCTCTCTCTTTCTTTCCTCTCTCTGTCTCTCTCTTTCTCTCATTCACTCTGTCCCTCTCTTTATTTCCTCTCTCTTTCGCTCCCCGCTCTCTTTCTTTCCTCTCCCTCTTTCTTCTCTCTCTTTCTATCTCCCTCTCTCTTTCTTTCCTCTCTCTGTCTCTCTCTTTCTCTCACTCACTCTGTCCCTCTCTTTATTTCCTCTCTCTTTCGCTCCCCCCTCTCTTTCTTTCCTCTCCCTCTTTCTTCTCTCTCTTTCTATCTATCTCCCTCTCTCTTTCTTTCCTCTTTGTCTCTCTTTCTCACTCTCTTTCTTTCCTATCTCTTTCCTCTCCCCATCCCTCTTTTTTCCTCTCTCTCTCTCTTTCTCTCTCCCGCTCTCTCTTCCTCTCCCTCTTTTACTTTACTCTCCCCCTCTGTTGTTCCTCTCCCCCATCCTTCTTTCTTTCCTCCCTCTCTCTCTCCCTTTCTTTCTCTCTCTCTTTAATCTCCCTCATCCCCCTCTCTCTCTTTCTCCCCCATCCCTCTCTCTCCTCCCTCTGTCTCTACCTTTCTCTCTCTCTCTTTCTCCCCCATCCCTCTCTCTCATCCCTCTCTCTTTACCTTTCTCTCTCTCTCTTTTCTCTCCCCCATCCCTCTCTCTCCTCCCTCCCTCTCTCCTCTGGCTCTGATCGATACAATGGCTTCTCAATTTTACCGTGCAACAAATCCTCAATAAAAGTGGTGAACGCGCATTACGCCCCTTCGCTCGCTCCAATCCAATTCCTCAGACAACTCCCGGCTCCCGTCCCTTCCTCTTAATGGATTCCCTGTTTCATCGGCTGTGGCTGTGCTCTGGAGGTACTTGGTTAATATTTCAGTCTTCTTTCTGTCTGTGTCTGTCCCCACTTTGCTGTATTGATTTATTCGTGTGACATTCCACCTCTGCGCTGGGGAAGCCCGTCTGTCACACTTTAATACTTTTCAATGAGCCCGTTTGCTTCTTGGGACAGAGGTGTGTAAAGTCGTCAACATAAAGTGAAGTACACGAGTAGGAGTAAAATACAGCTCTGGAAAAAAATAAGAGACCACTGCATTTTTTTCTGAAATCAGCATCTCTACATGTATTACAGCCATTCCATTCCAGCGTCTGTTGAACTCCAATGTTGACCAAACACATACCTATAAGTAGTAAAATCAGAAAAAGTGATAATTTTGCATTTTTTGGTCTCTTATTTTTTTCCAGAGGTGTATTGTTACTTAGTAGAAGTAATGGTCCAAGAAATTACTTAATTAAAGGTAAAGTATGTAACTTTCTGGAGATAGAAATGGAAAGTTAAAATCATTCCTTGGAACATTCTTCATGGAGACAGATACAAGTTTAATGCCATACTGTGACATTATATTATATTAATTATATTAATTATATTATATTATATTATATTATATTATATTATATTATATTATATTAGATTAGATTAGATTAGATTAGATTAGATTAGATTAGATTAGATTAGATTAGATTAGATTAAGTAGAGGTCGTCCTCCAGGTCAGGTTTCTGGAGATGCAGTTTTGTTTTTTGTTTTTCAGACAACCAAAAGGAAAAAGAAAAACATGATTGTATTTTAGTTTCTAGTTATATTTTTCAGACATGAAACATGAAATCCCAGTCTATTTCAAACCCACAAACACTTTAAGACAGAAACTGGTCCACCCAAAGGACAAAACACCGAGCCACAAACAAAGCAATGTGGTCCACTACATTCAGTGTAGTGAAGACTGCAGTGAGCGCTACACTGGAGAAACAAAACAGCCACTTCACAAGAGGATGTACCAACAGTGACGTGATAGCCAGAGTGGACCTTCATCTGCCGTACCTCTCCACCTAGAAGCCACAGGCCACTCCTTTGAGGACAGTGAGGTACAGATCTTGGCCAGAGAAAATAACTGGTTTGAGAGGGAAGTTAAAGAGGTAATTTTTGTCAAGAAAGAGAATCCTTCTTTGAACAGGAATGGGCTTCTCAGACATCATTTGTCTCCCATTTATAACTCTATCCTCAAACCTAAATCAAAACAAACAAAGAAAACAATAGGATGAGCCAGGTCAGGTCCAGAGTGTGAAAACACCCATTATGGTACTGAATGGTTGTGCTGACAAGACCCCACACTCTACTCCCACTGCATATTGAATAGGCTTACCTAACTAACAGAAACTGTAAACAAGTAGGTGTGGTAGTTTCATACTAATTTCATTGTAGTTAGCTCCTCCCTGCAGGCAGATAGGCAGTGTCCACCAGCGTCTGACCAGAACTGAAGAAGCAGATTGGATGAGCTGCAAAACATATTTGATCAAATAAACTTTTGTCAAGTTGATAAATTGAATTTCTCCTTTTGCCATTACATACTGAGGCTTTAAATGCAAGTAAAAAGTCTGGGAAACTACTCAAGTGAGAGTAACTTAAAGAGTAGGCCTTTTGGGACATAACATCTGATTTATTATTCTATTATTATTATTATTTATACACAAAATCTGGTATTTTCAAAGGGAAAAATAATAACAATAATAATTATAATATTTATTATTATTATTATTACTATCTGAATGTGCAGGGAGAGAAACACAACAGTTCAAATCATTTAATATTGTCAACCATTCGTCATTTGTTGACTTGTAGCAACCAAAACATTTGCTCAAGTAAGATTATAGTCACTTCAAGCAGCTAGAGAAGTACTCTGAAAAGTACCATTTAAGTACCATTTATTTTCAAAAGTTGCTGTAAAAGTAAATGTAACTGAGCACTACCCACCTCTGGTCATACATGTGTTGGAATAAAGCTGTGTGGAAAGATGAGGTCATTTATTTTTATCTAACAAAACAGGATACGTCTCCTCATGGAGTAGCGTAATGGTGCAGCGGACCATATAGACACATTGGGATAAATTAGGAAAAGGTGGGAGGAAGCAAAGGGGAAATGAGACGTCCTGTTTATCCAGAGAAGTAAAGGAAGGATTGTGAATAAAGATGAATGTTGAAAATATCTGTATGTTTGACTTCCTGTACAGAAACTCCGGTGGACCTCATTAGCTTCTAGTATGTGACAGTTCTCGCAGTACTATGAAGTTTTATATAAGTTTTATATAGTAGTGCATATACTATAGATCAAGATTGGTTACAAAAGAATAAAATGACATTCTTGCAAATTAATAAAGAAAAATTTGTGACATCTATTTCTCTATATTTCTAATCTACAGAATGTTTATTAAGACAATTACAATTGTTAAAAGTTAAGACCATTTTTTAAAAAACTTAATTTCACAATAAATATGAGAATTATAGATCCAATTATACTTTTGACACATGACTGACATATGAGAATACATGAAGAAAAAAATGAAATTGGAATTTTAAGGCAGTTTAACCTAAGCATTGTAATGATTTAACAAAAAAATCCCCAAAAAATTATTATTTTTTTCTATCCACTGGTTGACCTTTATCTATCCTATACATTGATACTTTGCAGTGACATCATGCTGGGGGTGTTCTACATGTATCTCCGTAGTGGAATGTTTAGTGGTTACCATGGTGACACAACGCACACATGAGCAAACACTGCCAAAAAGGTTTAAGATTGTCTGAAAACTAAAGGAAAAACATACAAGAATGAATACGAGCGTTTACGGTCCTGTTTGATTTTCAACAAAAAAGGTAAGAGTGACTAACTGAGTGTTATTTTACACGTGAAGGATTTGTTTAACAGCACAAATCGGCTCAAATGTTGTAGTTCTAGCTAAGTTCATTGTAGTTCCAGTTAAGTGAGTTCTTTATGGTCAGATTGTGTTGAAATAAAGCATACAGCAGGGGTCGGCAACCCGCGGCTCCGGAACCACACCTCTGATGCGGCTCAGTACAGCGGTCCCTCGTTTATCACGGGTGTTACGTTCTAAAAATAACTCACGACAAACAAAATCCGCAAAGTCGTCAGCTTTATATTTTACAATTATTCTCCATGTTTTAAGGCTGTAAATGCCTCACCACACACATTCTACACTTTTCTGAGACTGGAATTAACGTTTTCTCACATTTCTCTCTTGTTTAAACACTCAAACGTTCGTAGACTTTCAACAAAAAAGCACGGTATTAGAGAACGAAACCAAAGTGTATTTCGTGTGTATGTCACAGTTCTTATGACCGCTTCGCTGTGGCAGGTTTTGTCGGGGAGAAAACTTGCAAACATACAGCACTTCAGAGTCACACTGTGATCGAACATTTATACAAATCTGGCAAACTGAACGCATTCTGTACAGGAGACAGAGGAGAATGACTGACGAATCGGCAAAGGTCGTCAGGATGCAGAAATGCACGTTGATACACTATTAAAAAAAAATTGGAATTAAAAAATCTGTGAAACAGCGAGGCCACGAAAAGTGAACCACGATATAGCGAGGGACCAAAAATGTAATTCTATGGCACAAAGGCAAAAAAGCTGTTATATGCAGTGTTATTTCATTTTAAATTTCAAGGGTTTTGTGGCTCTCCGTATTTTCTTTACTGTGTGAAACGGGTCCAAATGGCTGTTTGAGTGGTAAAGGTTGCCGACCCCTGGCATAGATTAATGTCTGATAAAGCCTCAGACAGTTAGCATCACACCCCCAGAGAATACTGATGACACCAGCTGCAAAGTATCAATACGGTATACTATTTTGTCCTCTCTAAATAGGCTACCATCACTTTATACAGCATGTTATTTTCTGTATAAATTCCCATTTTAATTATTATATATTACAACACAGTGTCTTGGGCGTTACAACGAGAACAATTATACACAATCAATACAAGTGAATGTGATTTATCCGTTCTCCTATAGCATGCATAATTATGTTAATGGCTTTGTGGGTTTAGTATTGGACATGTGGGAGTAATGCCTGGTGCCGGCTCTTCTCCCATTGTTCTTCCCTGTATTCGCTTTCAACACGTCGATTCGGATTAACACAGCTTCAGGGCACGACTCCAAGGAAGGCCTGATTTGCTTAAGATAATTCCAACGTTACACTTCACTCTGACACCTAATGCGTGGATTTAAAGCTACACTGTGTAACTTTTCTAGTGGAGGGTCAAGCCTGCTCGTGTGCTTATTGCTTTGTCTGAAAAGTTCCACAGTATGGTATTAAATTACTGGTTTGGGTTGCAACTCCAAGGGATGCCTGAATATTAAGATCATTTCAACATTACAAACCTTCCACCTAATACACATGGATTTAAAGCTACACTATGAAACATTTCCAGTGGAAGGTCAAGCCTGCTCGTGTCCTGAATGAAAAGTTCCACAGTATGACATTAAATTACTGCTTTGGGGCACAACTGAATAAGATTTAAGATCATTTCAGCATTACAAATCTGCCACATGCCAGGTATTAATTTAAAGGTTCACTGTGTAACTTTTCTGCTGATTCTATCACTTTGCCTAAAATGTTCCACTGTATGGTATTCAATTTAAATCTACTTTGTATTTATTTCTCTATGGATGTTTTTATTGTTCAAGAATACCTTGACAAACGTGTTGAACTGCTGTCAGCGGAGTCGCCTCCTCTCCACAGATCTGAGCTGTAACATGGCCTGAATGTACCACCTACTTCTCTCCATGGAACTAGCTATGAATCATGCAAAAAATAGTGTAAAATTTTAGGAAAAGCAATAACCTTTTTATGGAGTTAAGCTAGTAGCAGAACCTCCACTAGAAAAGTTACAATGTGTAACTTTTCTAGTGGAGGTTCTGCTATTAGCTCGATCTTTAAAATAACAATTAGTATTCTGTATCAAAATGCATTTGATGAAGATTATAGCAAAAAAGAAAACGTTTTTCAGTGCAATAAATACAAAGAAAAAAAGGCAAAAAAGTTACATACTGTGGCTTTAAGTGTGAATAAAAAGAATTTGGGAAAACTATTTCTCAGGTAAAAGTAACTTAAAGACACAAAATTTGAAAAAAAAATCATATCTGCTAATTTCTACTGAGTTATGAATAATGCAGTATTGTGTAAAATTTTAGAAAAAGCAATAACCTTTCTATGGAGTCGAGCTAATGGCAGAACCTCCACTAGAAAAGTTTGATGAAGATTATAGCAAAAAAAAAGAAAATGTTTTCAGTGCAATAAAGACAACCAAATGGAGTAAAGGCTAAGAAGTTTCATACTTTTAGTGTGAATTAAGTATTTGGGAAAACTACTACTCATGTAACTTAAAAACACAAAATCTGAAAGTAAAACACAGAATTTGAAAAAAAAAAAATTGAAAAAAAAACAACAACAACAACAAAAAACCAAAAAAAACAACAACACAAAATCATATCTGGTTGTTTCTATGGAGTTATTAATAATGCAATATTGTGTAATATTATAGGAAAAGGAATAACCTGTGCATGGAGACAAGCTAGTAGCAGAACCCCCATGCGAAAAGTCACACAGTGCATCTTTAAAATAACCATTAGTATTCCATATGATAACGCATTTGATGAACCTCTTCCACCGCGATACAGTGAGACCGCTCCAGCTAAAAGCACCATCAATCACAGCGTTGACAGATATTTTCAGCTATGATATAATTACTGCCTCGTGGTTAATCCTATAATAGCTGGAGTTCGCAGTTGACGGATAGGAATAATTCAATTAACCCAAAAGGAAAACTCCAATTTGCTCCCATTGTTGCCAAGGCACTAATCTCATCGGGGAAGGCTTATAATGAAAACCTGTCCTGCTAGACAATGATACATAGATTTGCAATTAGGGACAATTCAGTGGCAAAATTACAGACACTTTTGTGGTTCTTCACATCTCCACGTAATGGCTCATGATGTCTGCACGTGATAATTACATTGTGAGGAATTGTAGTCGTCTTAAATGAACTTTGAATGGATTATTTTAATTGAGCCCTATAGATTTTTAGACCCTGCGCTTCTGTCTTTATAGCTTAAGGGTACATATATATATATATAAGAAGAGAGAGTAAAACATTAAGCGCTGAGTAATTATACGATAACTGTGGTTCTCAAGTGTGGCCTAGTGTCAGTACCGCGTGGACTCTTTGAGGTGGTAGAACAGATGTTATAGCTTAGAAAATAATGCACGTAACAGATGTGAATGTCAAATGTGTTTATTTCTGTACGTCTTCAAAGTCTGAATGAATTGGACTAAATGAGTGGAAGGGCATCTGATGTATAACCACTGCCAGCCTCATGGAAATACAGACTCAGCAAAAATATTGGATAATTAATTTTCAAAACTGTATACCATCTGTTCTTGCCAGGGCGCAACAATCAATAAGTAAATAAAAACTAAATTTGACAAGTGCCATGGAAACGACCAGATTTTTTTTCCACTGCAACTTAAATATTAAATTATTCTTTCTTGTTTGATCAAATCTATTCAACGTTTTGTCTGTGGATAATACTTGTAGAATATAATAACATAAATAAGTAAGGTTTACCTGTTTTTACAAATTAAAGTACTCTTAATTTGTAAACACACTGATTTTTAAAAGGTGTCCCCCAAGGCTCAAGCTTAGGCCCATTGTATTTCTCATATAATGTATATGCAAAAGGAATACTTCCCAAATAAAGCTCAGGATCATCATTCATGGGTTTAACTTTCGATTACAGCTGCCGTTTTGAGGACTTTTCACAATTCAAAAGCCACAAAATATCGGTTTAAAGGGTGTCATTTTTCATTATTCCGAAACCCATAGTAAAATCACAAAAGTAACAGACTCGAAAAGCCTTTCTATGCATCGTATATTTCGGACTTCTAACAGTCCAACGTCCATTTCAATCTTCAGGAGTAGCTCAGTTTATGAATAGGCCTAAGCTGAGAGCCCCATTTAACTGTCATCTTTCCCCTGCATTGCCATAAAGAGGTTATAATTATACCCAGTAGTTCACTTCTTTGTGTCGTGTTTGGAAATGAAGCAAAAATGAAAGAGCCCGGTCCACCTGTAATCAACAATAAAACAGCTCTCTCTGATTCGAAGCCTGAGTCTGTGTCTCCACTTCGCACTCATTTGTCAGACCCTGCTGTGCCCAGTGCTAAAATTCTATAATTTATTCAAACGCTATTGACATTTCCTGACAGAGTTACAAAACAGGGTAAAACAGATGCTACGTGAGAGAATCCTGATTAATAATACATACAGCGTGTGCAACATTAATGTGTATTTGTGAATTACTGTGGGGAAAAACGTCAAATGAATCAATTAAAGGTGGGCTATGGAACTTTTCTGCTCGTCTCCATGGAGGTGGGAATGCTTAAAGGTGCACTGTGTAACTTCCTTGTCTCCATGGAGATGTTATTTCTTTGCATGGCATTATTAAATATACTCGTATTGCATTTATTCAGTTCTTCTTACCATGCGCAGGCTTGCTTCTCAATAGATCTGACCATTAACTTATTTCCATTGTGATTACCCAGTTTATTTTCAAGGTATTAATCAAGACAAAACAGTAAGATCACATTAAATTGACCTATCTCCATGGAGACAAGCAGATGACCCCACCTGGCCAAGATACAGGTCAGAGACAATCCTGCTCAAAGTAAGAATGCACGTTTTTTCAGACTATTTTAAAGCAATAAGAACATGCGTAATTGAAAAAAAAACAAAAAACTAAATAAATATGATTAATCAATGCCATACTGTGGAACATTCCATTCAAGCGGTAACATCTCCACGGAGACAAGTAGGAAGCATATCTTCCACCAGAAAAAAAAAATAAAAAAATTCTGAATCAAGGTTAAATCATTAGGTTGAAATCCAAAAATAATTATACTATAATTCCTCACTGTTAAATTGTATTTTACTTAGTGCT
The DNA here is from genome assembly GCA_036785185.1 of Paratrypauchen microcephalus. Taxonomy (NCBI): domain Eukaryota; kingdom Metazoa; phylum Chordata; class Actinopteri; order Gobiiformes; family Gobiidae; genus Paratrypauchen; species Paratrypauchen microcephalus. The sequence goes on from JAVJIX010000160.1 coordinate 993,758, forward strand.
GTCGGGTGATTAAAAAAAAAAAAAAAAAAAAGTAATTAATTACAGGATTTGTAATTAATTAATCTAATTAATCACATTTTAATCTCATGAGAGAGAAAGAGGCAACCCACTTTGCGATTGAGTTTGTCAGTTTTTCTGTGGTCGCTTTGCTCATTCGTTTTCCAAATTCTGTGAGTGTGGTTTGTTGGTTTGGTGGCTGGAGCAGCTTTGGTGATCGGAAAATTCTTTTTTACAAAAGCTACAAATCACTGCGTTCTTGTTGATAGTCCCGTCTTCGTTTTTTTTTATAAATAAACTTGCTGTTCAAATGCCCGAGCAGCGATTTGCTTGCTACACGCCAAAGTTAAAATGCGCGCACATTGAATTGCCACTCATAATTAATTGCATAAATTTTTATAATGAGTTATAAAAAATCTATTAAAATCTAATAGAATATAAAAATCGAATCTATTTATTAAAATTATAATTCTACTATATTGTTTGTTTGATGTTTTCTAATTTTAATAAAAGTGATTGTAGCGTGCGGCTGTGCACAGAGCCAATTTATTTTTGTTTAGCCCAAAACCAGAACAGCACCCCCCTTTGCAGTTTTTAGTAATTATATAGAGCAATTTATGGTTTGATAGTTGTTCACCTTTACTGTATGTTCCCAGCTCCACTTTATTGTTTTCATTGTTTACTTGATATTAGAAAACGGCTTCAATAACCGTCGCTCTATTAGATAAAGCGCAACCGAACCATCAGCACACATCTTCAGCCTCCAACAGAGCCCAAATCGCCGATCAAAATGAGCCACAAAACGTGACCAATGAAACTCAGCGTGCTCCTATTAGACGAAGACTATGGAGCGTTTTTCAATCGATAAAGTTAAAGGCCGTGTACCAGATTTTTATCGCATCAAAAAAGTTAAAAAAAATTAAAAAAAACACAACCAGAGCCGAGTATTACTGTTAATGTTAAAGTAACAACAACTAGCCTTGCTAATTATCAGACAGTAAAACGCTTTATTTTTTTTATATGTATATTCTGGTGGAGGGTCTGCCACCTCCTGTCCCCATAGAGATAATATTACCATTTCGCCTTGATTATATAGTTAAATGGTCAGATCTATGGAGAAGCAAGCCTGCACATGGTAAGAATTCATGTTTTTCAAGATTTTTTTTTTTTTTTTTTACAAAGCACTTGTAACTGAACAAAGGCAAGATAAATATGTTTAATGTCCTATTGTGGCACATTTCGTCCAAAGAATTAACATCTCCATGGAGACGAGTAAGTAGAGGACCATCCACGTTATAAGTTACAAACTGCACCTTTAATATTTAACAAACCAAAAAAAAAGCAAAGGAAAACTAACAGAAATTAACAAAGAAAACAAAAACAAATTAATAAGATAAATGAATAAAACCATTTCTAATTAGATTCAGAAAGCAAACAGTGGGACATTCATATTGGGACAAAAATAATTTTACTTGGGAAAAAGACTGAGTACAGAGCTTTTTAAAGATTACCCGGGCGCTAAACAATCCCGATTTTTGATTGATCTTTGTGGTCTTTTGAGGAAATCTGGCACAAGTACAAGCTCTCAGCCCACACAGCACATAAATCACGCTCCATTGGCTGCAGCATATTTCACAAAGTCTATAGCCTGGGCATCGATCGACTTTTCAGACAAGATTGTGATGAGGATTGTGAAATGAAAGTAGAGTGGGGAGAAAAAATGAATTTGGCTCGATACCCCCGACCAGCCAAGCAACGAGGGGGTGGAGTCTTCCCATTCCCTGCCCACGTCTGCTTTAATCTGTCAGGGCTGTGCTGCTGGCTAATACGTAAGGACAGTTTCTCAATATATCGGGACAATAGCTTTCAGTTTTGCTATATAAAAAGGATTTCAGATACAGCTGGACAACATGAGGAGAATAAAGAGTCTTTCCTTTTAATAAATACAATTAGGTTTCTGTTAAAGGTCTACACTATTTCCTGATGTCTGTTATAATGTTTCCTCATCACAAACGTACCTGGAGTTGTGTTTTGTTTCATTCACGCATGTTTAACACACAAATCCTGCATACAGCTCTGGAAAAAATAAGAGACCACTGCAAAATTATCAGTTTTTTCTGATTTTACTACTTATAGGTATGTGTTTGAGTCTGTAAACTACTGACAACATTTCCCCCAAATTCCAAATAAAAAATATCATCGTGTAGAGTATTTATTTATAGAAAATGACAAATGGTCAAAATAACAAAAAAGATGTTTTCAGACCTCAAACAATGCAAAGAAACAAGATCAAATTCATTTGAAAACAACATAATACTTATGTTTACACTTAAGAAGAGTTCACAAATCATTATTTGGTACAATAACCCTTATTTCTAATCACAGCTTTCATGCGTCTTGGCATGCTCTCCACAAGTCTTTCACATTGTTCTTGGGTGACTTTATTCCACTCCCGGTGCAAGAACTGAAGTAGCTCAGCTTTGTGTTTGTGTTGGAATTCAACAGACGCTGGAATGGAATGGCTGTAATACATGTAGAGATGCTGATTTCAGAAAAAAATGCAGTGGTCTCTTATTTTTCTCCAGATCTGTATTTAGGCTGAGTTCTTCTGAAACTGAAAACACTTTGTTCCATTTTGTAATGTCAAGTGGTGATACAGCTGTGTTTTTAAATTCCATACACCTTCACTAGAATCATTTGGATGATTTCAGGCCTAGACTTGCCAATCTCTACTGAACTAAAGGTAAAAAGTAGTTGTTAGGTTGAAAACTGCAGCTTTTTGAGCTTTGGAGATGTAGACAGACTAATAATAAATTCAAACATATGTGAATGAAACAAAACACAAAACTGGGCAGTGAACACCAGCCTTTAGTCCTGTTTATAGCTACAGAAGTTTAAATGGTTAAAGTACACTTTAAAGGTCCTATATTGTGTCCTATATCCTCTTGTGAGCTTTAAACCATGTTATAATGTTGTTACCTCATCACGAACATACCTGGAGTTGGGTTTTGTTTCATTCACACATGTTTGAGTAATCCCGCATTATTATATGTCTGTCTACATCTCCAAAGCTCAAAATGCTGTGTTCCACCTTGTGATGTCATGAAGCGGTAGTTTTCAAGTCATTGTTCAGTAGAGATTGGCAATTCCAGGGCTGAACCAGGGCTAAAATCATCTAAATGATTCTAGCAAAGTTGTATGGAGTTTAAAAAGACTGGAGCACTTCCTGTATTACTACATGACATCAAAAGGTGGAACAAAGTATTTTCGGTTTGAGAGAAGAGTTCAGCCTAAATATGCAGGGTTTGTGTGTTAAATGTGAGAATGAAACAACACAACTCCAGGAAACAGCATTATAACATAGATCAGAAAATAGTGTACCGTATTTTCTTATTATTATAAGTCGCACCAGCCATAAAACGCATAATAAAGAAGGAAAAACATATATAAGTCGCATTTTTTGGGGAAATTTATTTGATAAAATCCAACACCAAGAACAGACATGTCATCTTGAAAGGCAATTTAAAATAAAAATAGAATAGAGAACAACAGGCTGAATAAGTGTACGGTATGCTAACGCCCCCCCCCACCCCCGGGAGATGTTTCGTAACCCTAACCCTACACAATAGAGAAGGCCACTTATTTTAACAACTTTTTATTAACTTAACTGAGTTCTTAAATGTTAAACTTTAAAATTAAACATAAACTTTAAATTAAATTAAACACTAAATTATGAAATATTAAAATTCCATAAAAAAATTTAAATGAAATATGTTATTTGTGTTTAAACATTTCAAATATATGTCCATGTTTGCATAAAACACCTGTCACCAGCCTATTTTACACACAGTGCACCTCACCACAGTGTCATCATTTTTCACCCTAATCAGACAGGGATATATTTTAGTATATTCTTTAGTATATTCTGCCGTAAAATGAGTTTTATATTTTCGTTTTTTAGATTCTGCCATCTCGCTGCGCTAAATTATAATTTCTGAGAAAGTAAATTGAAGCCCGCCCATACTGAAAGCTGATTGGCTAGTTTTGCTGAGTGTAACCAATCAGCACGTTCTCTGGCCAGCGCTCGTTTAAACACACACACAGGCCGTTTCCCAATTCAGCGAGTGCACGGTTCGGAGTGTGGCCTCAGTCTGCAGTCGAGACGGTGCATACTCGCTGAGCCCTGAGTGCAGTCCGGGGATCACATGGGCGTCTGCGAAATGGAACAGGTCCCGCCTCAGCTCAATGAGCCGGGTGGTCTGCTCCTTGTTCCCTAAAGACAAAAATATTATTCTTAGAATAATATATAATTAGCCCCCGCGCGGCTCGCACTTTGCAGATATAAAAAAATTACCCCGCTGCTGAATAATAAGCGGAGATTCGCTAAAAGCTCTTTCATCCCTGATTTACAGTGCGCTGCATAAGTTTTCTTGTGCGCTAAGAATGTGCAGGCGCGCAGCTTAGAGTAAACGTTGGACATGGCTACACTGTAGAATATCCAGCATTACAACAGCAAAGGAAATATAGAAGTGTAAGGGGAAAAGCATGTGAACGGTAATACAGGTGCCGTGAACTATGCTGTTACGACCACCGTCACACATGTTTAGCGTAGTTTATGAAGAGTTTCATGTAGCATAGTTGTAGGTGAGGTGAACCAGTGCTGACATTTTATAGTGAAGTCACAACTGTCACATGGCGATGTCGCTGGCGAGTCCATCATTGTAGTCATATATCCTCCCGCGCTGTGCATGCTGGGGTTTTTAAGTGTGTGAAGCGTGCATGTTTGCACACTTGGTCCACGCCCCGATTTCCATGGAAACGACTGCGCTGTTCAGACCATGACTTAACTGTGCAGAGGACAAAAACCAAATGGAACGGCGGTTGTCGCGCCGGATATGACGCACATCCCCCTCCAAGGACGCTCAGAACCATGCACTCGCTGAATTGAGAAACGGCTACACACACGCGCGCCGCAAATTCTCTCTCTCTCTCTCTCTCTCTCATGCGCATTCCGTTTGAAGTAGTCCGTGCATGATACAAGAGTTATTATCTTGCATGCACGCTCTGCACAGTCCAAATCAAAAACAAAACAAAAAAAACCTCACATTGTCTAAAATCCGAGATATTTTATCTGACTTGCGGGCATCAGGGAGCCACTATAATTTTCCGGGAGACTCCCGGAACTTCCGGGAGACTTGGGATGTCTGCAACAAGTTTACCAAACCATCAGTGTCACTCCAAATCACTAAATTCAATGAAATCTTCAATCCACAGGCCTAGAGCGCCCTCTTGCGGTTTAGTGTGAAAATAACATGTGAAATGATATAATAATGTGTTAATAATTTCACACATAATTTGCTCCAGAGTATAAGTCGCACCCCCGGCCAAACTATGAAAAAAAACTGCAACTTATAATAAACTAGACCCACTGACCAACCACCTTACTGTTTTTTGCCGACTCTTTGTTGTCTTCTATTTTTATGTTGTCATGACTCTTTGAATGAATCTTTACTGTCCCCATAGGCAAATTTGTCCTCTGCATTTGACCCATCGTTCAGTGCTGCTGGAACAACCTGTCAGGAGCAGTGAACACTCTAGAGATAGTCTTGGTCAAGGACTACCTGAGCTGGGGGACTTTACGTAGGATCAGCAGTGGAACGTAACAAAGTAACATGGCGTAAATCAATTTTTACATTCAATTTTGTGTATTACGGGATCTATAATTGATTAATTCCATGAGTATAAACGAGACAGACTTTTAATCAGTGGTATTTAAAGCAACACTGTAACTTTCAGAAGGTGCAGTGTCTCCTCTATGATTCCATGGAAATAGAAACTATTTAATACTTAATACTTCGGAGCATTTTTCACGTAGACATTTTATGGAACATTGTAGCCAAAGGAACAACATTTCCACAAAAACAAGCAGGAGCCGTGCCAAAGAAGGAGCATGTGTTTTTCACTGCAATCAATCCATAAAAAAAGAAGTAAAAAAAAGAAAAAAGAAAACCAAAAATATTGATTTCTTAACACGGCTCCTATTCCTCTAAAGTCTGAACTCTGCTCCAAAACACAGAGGACTGGCTGTAGACTCTCCAATGATTTGATCGTTGAAGATTAGAAATAATTTGATCCTGATTTGATAAATATTCCATTGTTTGCACCACCCTAATTTCAAATATTATAATTTTGGGAACAAAGGATAAAGAGGAATGCTTCACAGACCTGCAGGCGATAATGGCAAGTAGTAAAAATACTCAAAAAACAACAAAAAACAACAAAAAAACTCTCTCTGAAGAAGACAAGTAGGCTGATCCACACTGGGGATCAGGTCTATTGAGACAAACTATAACTGTTTATTTAGTTGTTGATTATTTCAACAGGAACAAATATAACAAACACAGATTAAAGGTCCTATATTAAGCAAATTGTTATAATGCTGTTACATCCCCCAAAACAGACCTGGAGTTGTGTTTTGTTTCATTCTGATAATATTATTTAAAGCATTCAACAATTTACTACCAAGTAATCTACAAAGCTTGTTCAAAATGAGAGAGAGAACTCATAATTTAAGAGGGTATGGTCATTTTAAATTGCCAAATGTTCGAACTACCCGTAAACGTTTCTGTGTGTCGACATGTGGTGTAAAACTCGGGAACAGTCTGGATACACGTCTCAAGCAATGCCAAAATATCCATAAATTCAAGTTGTTTTATAAACATGTGGTCTGGTCACAGTTTATATAGAGTGAGTCTGAATATTAGAACAAATTGTCTTCTATAGTGCTGGTTTCCGCTCATTTCCGCACCATTGTTGGTAAGGAAACAACAAGCATAATGGTCATTTCTTTACCACTGTTGGTATCCTTTTGTAACGAGTTCAAGTCTAATGTAAAATGTCCGAAGAATGCAAAAGACAGCTCATTATGCTAAATTAGAAGAGGGGGTGGGATTAAATAAGTTTTCTCCTTTTTGGGCATTTTTTTTTTCTGTTATTGCACTTTTAAAAGAATGTAAAATGCTTAAAATTCACGCATTTTGACGTAATCCAGCTTTATTAGTCTGTCTGCATCTCTAACGCTCAAAATGCTCCGTTCCACCTTGTGATGTCATGAAGAGATAGTTTTCAAGTCAGCACCTACCCTTTACGTTTACCTTTTGTTTAGTAAAGACAGGAGATTCCAGACGATTCTAGTGACGACATCACAAGGTGGAACAGAGTGTTTTCGGTTTGAGAGAAGAACTCATGTTAAATATACAGGGTTGGTGTGTTAAACATGTGTGAGTGAAACAAAACACAACTCCAGGTATGTTTATGTGATGAGGAAACAAGATTATAACATACTTAGATCAGAAAAAAACATAACATGGGCCCTTTAACATGTAATCTGACGCAACACCAGGCCTTAGAAGGGCTTTTCACAGTTCAGATTTCCACTAAATGCATTGGGATTAATTATAGACAAGCAATAAATGCAGTGATTTTGTCTAAACAATGAAATAGTATAATAATTATTAGATTTCTCAGCCTCTAGTCTCTCCTGCCCTCCCATAATCTCACTAATCCAAGCATTTTAAAATTATAAAAGAGTGCCTTGGTCATTTATTGGTGATTATTTTGTTTTTTCAAAATCGACTTTTATACTTAAAGGTGCACCATGTAATCTGTCCGCTGGAGGCTTCATACTCTGCTCGTCTCCATGGAGATGTGCCTAGAATGTTCCACAGTATGGCCATAAACTTATGAATCTCCATGGAACCAAATTACAACACCACTCACAGTAAGGCTGTGTTTATATGATGATGGTCTGAACAGAAGTGTGTGGAATTCGATTGTGATACATTATCATTATGTCCGCACGCAGGCGTAGAATCTTCCTTAATTTATTTACTTAATTTAATTTACTTAACTTTTTTATTTAATTTAAAATTAATTTATTTAACTTAATTTACTTAATTTACTTTATAAATATAAATATCCAGAAATGGTGACATAAACGTGTACACAACGTCAGCAGATTTGACCAGAGTTTTGCGTCTTGAGCAGTGTAGACGAAAATGCTACGGCGGAGCGTATTCAAGTTTTTTTTGCGTTTTTAAGCCCCCAAATCATCATCACCGTCTAAACGAAAGGCACTTCCGATAAAATATTTAGTCATTTTTACCTGTAAGAGTTCTCGTGTAAACACCCTTAGACTGAATGTTTTTTTGTTTGTTTTGTTTTTGAGCAATAAATAACACTTGTAGTTGAATAAATGCAACACAGATTAGTTAAGCCAAAAGGATGAACATCTCCATGGAAACAAACATGGACCTCCTTCAGAAAAGTTACACGGTGCATGTTTAAAATCCATTCCAGAATAGTCCTTTGTTTTGTTTCATTCATTATGTTTATCTTAAACTAATAAACTAATATATTATATTAGGACTATAGAGTTAGGGGAGGAAATGGAAGGACACTTGGATTATCTGCCAAAAGAATGTCCAAAAAGATTGCACGGTGGGACTTTAATAAGGCAGGGGGCTCCTCAGGGTATGTAACTGAGCCCACTTCTAAACCCATTAGAACAATACTGTGACAGATTATAGAGTCAGGCCTGCAGCAAAGGAGTGTACAACAAAGTCAAGGATTTCCAGAGACACTGAAGGAAAAAAAAAACTTTAAGCTCTTGAAATACGTTAAAGGTTAAAGGTTAATATTGCATTTTTGTGATGTTATAATGTTTCCGCATCAAAAACAGCCCTGGAACTGTGTTTTGTTTCATTCACACATGTTTAACATACAAATACTGCATATTTAGGCTGAGTTTTTCTCTCAAACAGAAAACACTCTGTTCTACCTTGTGATGTCATGTGGCTCCACTGTGATTTTAAACTCCATACACATTGAGTAGAATCATTTGGAGGATTTAGGCCAATAGATTTTTGGCAATTCCAAGAATGGCACTTCCTGTATTGTTTATCTTTTGCTTAGTAAAGGTAGGAGATTCCAGATGATTCTAGTGAAGATGTGTGGAGTTTAAACCACATACAACCAGTAGCGGTTCTTGGGGGGGGGGGGCAATTGCCCAGGGCGCAACTTCGTGAGGGGCGCCGTCCCGAGCGCTTAAAAAAAAAAAAAAAAAAAAAAAAAATATATATATATATATATATATATATATATATATATATATATATATATATATATATATATACATCATATCACTGTGTAGGAAATTGGGTGGGGGGGCTCGGAGGGTGTCTCACCCAGGGAGTAATTCAATGTAGAACCGCCACTGCATACAACCACTGCAAAATGATCAGTTTTTCTGATTTTACTACTTATAGGTATGTGTTTGGGCAAAGGGAACCTTTTGTTTGAGTCTATAAACTACTGACAACATTTCCCCCAAATTCCAAAGAAAATATTATCATTTAGAGCATTTATTTGCCGAAAATGACAAAAAAGATACATGTTTTCAGAGCTCAAACAATGCAAAGAAACAAGCTCAAATTCATTTTAAAACAACATAATACTAATGTTTACACTTAAGAAAAGTTCAAAAATCAATATTTGGTGCAATAATCGTTATTTTTAATCACAGCTTTCATGCGTCTTGGCATGCTCTCTACAAGTCTTTCACATTGTTCTTGGGTGACTTTATTCCACTCCTGGCGCAAGAACTGAAGTAGCTCAGCTTTGTGTTTGTGTTGGAATTCAACAGACGCTGGAATGGAATGGCTGTAAGACATGTAGAGATGCTGATTTCAGAAAAAAATGCAGGGGTCTCTTTTTTTCTTTTTTTTTCCAGAGCTGTATGCAGGATTTGTGTGTTAGTGTGTACAAATAAAACAAAACTCCACGTTTGTGATAAGGAAACAACATTATAACATAGAAAATAGCATAATGTGGATCTTTAATTACACTTCAGGAATTGCCTCCATATTTCTAGTTAAAATTATCAGTTCTTTTCCCCTCTCTCTTCAACTGTTATCTTGGAAAACATGAGCAGTCAACACCAAGAAACCCGACACGCCTGGAATCACGATCGTTTCCCCTGTACGCTTTGCTGTTGCTTTTCTTTTAACTTGCCCTGGAATAATTTAACATCCTTGTAAACTGTTTCCGCACTGCGAAATTCCATCTTCAAATGACAAATATTGTAATTAAAACTGAAAGAGATTTGGGACATGAGTGCTACGATAATACGCTATATTTTTTTATGTGCAAAGTGATTCAACTCCTGGCAACGCTTACATAATAAAACAGCCCCATTGATTTCAAGCAAAGTCCATCCAAAATAAAGACTTGGTTTAAGAGGTCTCACCGGGATTTTCTTTGGAATGGAGCCCCCGAAAGCTTAAAATCTGTTTGGCCTGACTAGAATAAATACCCACAATGCAACAGTGGCTTGTGCATGCGCTTTGACATGACTCTAGATCCAAATCAATAGCGAAAGAAGAATCAATATAGAAGGGGGTTGGTAAGGTTGAGGAAAAAAAATGCTCCTGGCGAAGATAAATTTAGCTGGAAAAGAGGGAATACCCGGAAAAGGCGAGGGAAAATGAGATTCCGAGGCGAATAAGTGACTTTGAGATTTCTTCTTCTACCGAAATTACCGAAACGTGTGATCTGACCACAGCTGACAACAAGACGAAGATTAGGCTGGAAATAAGCATATGCATGAGGCTCAGACAGATGGAGGCAAATGGAAGCGGGACAGGCACAGCAAATAGGAGCAAAGGCAGGAATGACGATTGTAATTTCAAATGCCGAGGTTGAATTTGTACCGAGAAACGAACGATCGATTCCTTTACATTACATGATAATACCTGGCGGGAATGGCCGTATTATTCAGAGTCTTGTAGCTTGAATTTGGAGTAGTTCTGGGTAGGTAAGATTTAGCTGTAGTATTTTTTCTTTTTTACAATATCTTTTTTTGTCTTTTTTTTTGGGGGGGGGGGGGGGGGAATTCAGCATGAATGCTGAATTTCAAATGTCTTGAAATTTTTTACTAATTTCAAGACATTTCTTACTAATTTCAAGAAAACGTCAATAATATTTTTGCTATTATCAAGTTGACTCTTAAAGTGTGTCCGTGGGTGTCAGAATGATAAAATAATAATAATAATAATAATAATAATACAACTAAAAACAACAACTACAACTAAAAAGATACAGAAGTGGTTTCGTAACGTGATTTTTTTGTAAGTACAGTCGCAATGGGGGATTCGGGCTGCTGCAAAGTTGAGCGCGCATTCGAGCGCGCTTTATTTGAATTTTTGAGATTTCGCATTTCATAACTTCAATTTTCTTTCGTATTCAGAGATGAAAATTTTACATAAACGCGTTTCGTAACTTGGATTATTCGTTAGTTGGGTCTTTCGTAAGGTGAGGTTACAGAGGTGGGACAAAGTCATTGCTGGGCAAGTCCCAAGTAAGTCTAAGTCTTGCACTCAAGTCCCGAGTGAAGTCCCGAGTCAAGAGTATCTAAGTGCCGAGTCAAGTCCGAAGTCAAAGCTCACAAGTCTCAAGTCGAGTCCAAAGTCCTAGCATTTTAGTTTCGAGTCATTTCGAGTCCCCTTTACAAAGAAATAAAATGTCTACAAATCATATAGTGTCTGCAAGATCTGTATTCATGATTGGATTGTTGTGCAAGCCGCACGCACATGCTCTTTGCATACATTTTCGCAGATTCACAAGTACAACGAGTGTGGTCCTTATCAACATACTTTTAGAGTTTTTTTTTTCATTGGACGTAGCAAGTCATCACAAGTCAAAAGGCCTAAGTCCAAGTGAAGTCACGAGTTATTGATATTGAAGTCCAAGTCGAGTTGCAAGTGTTTGTACATTTTGTCGAGTCGAGTCTAAAGTTATCAAATTCGTGACTCGAGTCTGACTCGAGTCGAAGTCATAACTCGAGTCCACACCTCTGGTGAGGTATGACTGTACTGTGATTAACAACAAAATATCATACAGTCATACCTCACCTTACGAAAGACCCAACTAACGAATAATCCAAGTTACGAAACACGTTTACATAAAATTTTCGTGTCTGAATACGGAAGAAAATTCAAGTTATGAAATGCGAAATCTCAAAAATTCAAATAAGGCGCTCTCGGATGTGCGCTCGGCTTCGCAGCCGCCCAAATCCCCCATTGCAACTCTACTTACGAAAAATTCACGTTACGAAACCACTTCTGGAATGAATTAATTTCGTAAGGTGATGTATGACTATCTTATGAATGATCAAGTTGACTCTCAAAATGCCTGGTTTAAATGGTCTTCACTGGAATTCAAAACAGATATTTTGATTAGTTTTGACTATTTAAGGCTTATATTTAGTTCCCATATTCCTTTTAATTCATGTTTTTGTGTGTTTCAATACATTCTTTTCTCATTTCAAGCAAACGTATCTACCGGGTTTTTGTTTGTTTGTTTACTTAATGCCATACTGTGTAACATTCTCTATGGAGACAAGAAGCTGGCACCAGAAAGGGTAAATAGTGCAGCAGAAAAGTTACATGGAAATTGAATTCTTGACTGGCTTATTACTTAAAATGAAGTAAAAAAATAAAAATAAAAAATAAAAAATAAATTAATTAAAGCTAAATTCAGTACGGTTTTATTTTATTTTTTGTTGTTATGAAATTGGACTTGAAAAATTAATTCTATTTTTACCACACATAAACAACAATTTCAGACAAACAAAGCTCAACCCTATAGTATTAGCAACTGTAATATGGTTGCCATGGATACAGCGTGCCATTCGCCCAAGGAGAACTCACAGATGTTAACCTCAGCACATTTTAATTACCTTTCCAACGTGTTTTTGTTTTTATTTTTATGGCTACAGATGCTTTTGTAGTGAATAGTTTAGAGAGGTTTTACACTACTATGAGTTATTAACTGCGAACAACGTAACATATTTAGATCGCTGTAGATTTAGATGACCTTTTATTGTTTGAAAATTCACCAAAAATAACGTACATATACTGTACATTCTGAGTATCTCTCCAATTTGCTCTCCGTGCTAAGTCACTCCCCCTTCAGAGCGCTATCTAATGAAACTACTGCTCATCGCGTCAGGTTTGTGAAGTTATAGCATATTGTTTTGTTTACTGCTTTTGTATATATATGGAAAAAAATTTTGTATAAGAGCATGGATGATATTTTTTCATGGGCATTGGACAGAATCTTACAGCTAACAGTAAGGAGGGTTCAAACAGAGATCGCTAGATTACTCAAACACGCATGGATGTCATCTAAAACCTCTTCAGGCATGTTTCGGTGAGGGAACAATGTTATAACAAGGTAGAAAGCCAAAAAAAAGTGGATTTTGCATAATACCTCCTCATAACCGCTTAACCTGGGGGACTGGTGGCTTCAGGCTTCTAGTTAAAATGCAAAACTGAGCTCCATTGGTGATTTCTTTTATATTTTGTGACAAGGACAATGCACCAATTACGTGGGCATGGTTAATTCGGCTGTGGGCATAGCTTGGTTTTGATTCAATATAGTTTTTTGGTCTTCTTTATCCATTCTCTTCTCTTGAATTAATATTGCATAGCAGTTTGTTTAGAAGATCCTTGAAAGGATCAGAAACGTATTGATTTTGTTCCTTGATATTGTCATTTTAATAGAAATATGTTCTTTTCGCACTCACCTCAGAAGATAAAGTTCAGTACTGAAAATGAGGCTCTTTTGTGCCGATGCCTGCCGGCTCTGAGACACATTTAGATAAGATACCACAGTTTCAGTTCCAGCATTACTATAGAGAGCTACTGCGATGAATGTACTACTATCTATGGGTGAAAGAATGATGGAAAAACTGTTCCCATAGCGATTAACAACAATTATATCTTATGAATGGGAAATCTATACAGGACTATTACTACTATTAATATCCATGGGTGTCACCATGATGGAAAAACTGTTGCCATAGCAATTAACAACATACTACTACTACTACTACTACTACTACTACTAGTACTACTATATCCATGGGTGTCAGAATGATGGAAAAACTGTTGCCATAGCGATTAACAACAGTATTATATCTTATGAATGGGAAATCTATACAGGTTATAGCATTACTATTACTATCCATGGGTGTCAGAATGACAGAAAAACTGTTGCCATAGCAATTAACAACAAAATATTGTATCTTATGAAAGAGAAAACTCTATAGACTACTACTACAACTGCTGCTACTACAATACATGCATGTAAGAATGGTGAACAAACCGTTGCCATAGTGATTAACAACAAAATATTAAATGCTATGGATGGGAAAACTATGACTACTACTACTACTACTACTACTACTACTGCTATTACTACTGCTACTACTACTGCTACTACATGGGGTTTTCATCATTTTGACACCCATGGATAGTAGTAGTACAGTAGTACTTGAAAAGTAGTAGTTTTCCCATGCATAACATAATATTTTGTTGTTAATCACTATTGCAACAGTTTTTTCCATTCTGACATCTGTGGATCATAGTAGTAGTAGTAGTAGTAGTAGTAGTAGTAGTAGTAATGGTAGTAGTTTTAGTAGCCGTAGTAGTCGTCCTATATAGTTTTCTCATTCATAAGATCAAATATTTGGGGTTTACAAATATTTTGCAGGGCTTTCACAATGATGAAAAAACTGTTGCCATAGTGATTCAACAAAAATATTATATATTACTAAAACTATGTAGAACTACTACAATAACTATTACTACTACTACTACTACATGGTATCTCATTAAAACTCCATAAGGTCAAGCAGAAGGCCAAGTTACTAGTCAGATCTATGCGGATGAGACCCAGCTGGTAAGAATGCATGTTTTTCTATGTATTGTCCCGATGGAGATAGTTTTAATACCATACTGTAGTAGTAGTAGTAGTAGTAGTAGTAGTAGTAGTAGTAGTAGTAGTAGTAGTAGTAGTAGTCTTATATAGTTTTCTCATTTATAAGATCAAATATTTTGCTGTTAATCGCTATGATAACAGTTTTTTCATCATTCTGACACCCATGTATAGTAGTAGAGATCATCGCAGAAAAGTTACATAGTACGGATTAGCTCATGCCAGTTCAGTTGCTAGGTTACATAAAGCAAAATAATGACTTTCCTTTATGTCACTCACCATGTTTAGTCTATGACATTCTGAATTGCGCCAAATGAAGCTGAGCGCACATTCACTTTTTGTCCTTATTGTTATGCATAAGATTTTGTGCCATCGAAATATATGCATAGAATCCCATATTGCACTCTCCCAAGCAGAGGACAGTTGAGAGGTCCATATTGTATCGCCATGGGAACGGGGCGTGTCCACGTGCCAGGCTAAGTGATGGATGGAGGTACGTCGGTCCGCCCACTCACCTGTCAGCGCCTTCTACGCACGGGGCCAAATGATGAAGGAAATGCCCTTTATATGCTCTGATAGACATTAAGTGAAGTTCAGAGGGTTTCAGTGGCACCAACAGGGCAAAAGCTTGAGGGCGATGGCTAAACGGACATGAGGACTACGCTTCCCATAATGCTACATGATGAAGCATTTTGGGATGTTGTTTGAAATCAGTAATAACAAGAAAGAATTCATTAAGTTGCCTTACAATTGTATGCATTCATTTCATTCATTCATCCATTTCATTCTATTCATTTCGAGCAGGTCAACACAAGGAAATAAGGACATGTAAACAATATACAGTTAAATACATTCACTTATTGCTCAAAAAGGAGTATGAAGAAGAAAACTTATTGAATCCCACCTGTGTCTTCCAAAACATAACTTAAATTATTGATTTAGCTTCCTTGTCAGTTCAGTTGAAAAACACAAAAACAAAATAAAAAAAGGGAAATTCCATTCTTTTGATCAGGGACAATAAATTACACATAAGGTGTTTCTGTCAGGAACATTTATAGACTGCAACAAGTAAACATACCAGCAATGGTAAGCACAAAAATACCAACAATGGAAACTACAATAACACACAAACATAAAACCAACGATGGTGAGACAACAGCAGATACCAAAGCACAAAACTGATACAGAAAAGTGCTATTTGGCGATTCATTCAAACTCGTCTCTCTCTGTATTCAGACCAGACCATGTCTTTATACAAGAACTTAAATTTGTGAATATTCTTGCTGTAAATCCAGAGCATTCCGCATTTTTACCCCACATAAAGTCACACAGAAACTTTTACTAACATTCGGCAAAATGAAGTTTCCATAACCTCTCAAATGCGTGAAGAGTCCCTCAGTCGTCCAGGTAGAATCCATGATAAAAGGAGAAATTCAATTTGTCAACTGGACAAAGTTTGTTTGGTCGAAAACGTTTCGCCGCTCATCCGAGAGGCTTCGTCAGCTCTGGTTCTAGTGCTGGTTAGACCCTGTTTATATCTAGCTGCAGGGAGGAGCTCCCTACACTGAAAAAGCTCTGAAACTATCTCCACTAATCTGTCTCTTTGTTTTTCAAATTTCTCTGGCGACTAGTTTAGCCTCCCTATTCAAGCCTAACGACCCTCTCCACCCCTCTGCCCTGGATTGTCTGCCCTAATGTTTCTTTGTCTGTTTTTGACTTGGTTTGAGAATCAAATTATAAATGGGAGACAAGTTATGTCTAACTCCCCCATTTCTGTTTAATGACGGATTCTCTTTTTTGACAAAAAATGCCTCTTTAACCCTCCTCTCAAACCAGTTTTGTTCCCTGGCTAACATCTGAACCTCACTGTCCTCAAAAGGACAGGTGAAGATGTACGGCAGATGACGGTCCACTCTGGCCCGCCCGCCTGTGTTGGTACATCCTCTTGTGAAGTGGCTGTTTGGTTTCCCCAATGTAGCGCTCACTGCAGTCTTCACTACACTGAATGGAGTAGACCACATTGCTTTGTTTGTGGCTCGGTGTTTTGTCCTTTGGGTGGACAAGTTTTTGTCTTAAAGTGTTTGTGGGTTTGAAATAAACTGGAATTTCATATTGTCTGAAAATCCTCTGTAGTTTTTTCCGAAACGCCGGCCAGGTACGGAATCGCTACCCCTTTCCTCCTGGTTTCGGATTCTCTGTTGTCTTGTTTCTTGCCCTTGTCTCTCTTGGTTTTGTTGACAGCCCACTTAGGATATCCACAAACAGCCACTTCACAAGAGGATGTACCAACACAGGCGGGCGGGCCAGAGTGGACCGTCATCTGCCGTACATCTTCACCTAGAAGCCACGGGCCATTCATTTGAGGACAGTGAGGTTCAGATCTTAGCCAGGGAAAAGAACTGGTTTGAGAGGGGGGTTAAAGAGGCAATTTTTGTCAAAAAAGAGAATCCGTCGTTAAACAGAAATGGGGGAGTTAGACATAACTTGTCTCCCATTTATAATTCGATTCTCAAACCAAGTCAAAAACAGACAAAGAAACATTAGGGCAGACAATCCAGGGCAGAGGGGTGGAGAGGGTCGTTAGGCTTGAATAGGGAGGCTAAACTAGTCACCAGAGAAATTTGAAAAACAAAGAGACAGATTAGTGAAGATAGTTTCCAGAGCTATGTAGTGAGCTCCTCCCTGCAGCTAGATATAAACAGGGTCTAACCAGCACTAGAATCAGAGCTGACGAAGCCTCTCGGATGAGCGGCGAAACGTTTTCGACCAAACAAACTTTGTCCAGTTGACAAATTGAATTTCTCCTTTTATCATAACCTCTCAAATTATAAATGTTCTCTTTAAGAGCAAAACATTTTTGCAATTTTTTTGGCAATTGTTTATTAAATGCTTTAAAAAGCATAATCACTGTATAATATTTTACAAGGTCATTACATTTTAATAACTTTGACATGCATTACCCATTTCCCCCAGTATATTGACTTTCTGATCTGATAACCAATAAAGCAAGTGAGTAAAGCAGTGAGTACAGTGTCTTGCCCGTGAACACAACAATAATATGCACAGGTTGGAGCTGCTAAACTGCTAAACATTGTATTTATGTGTTTATGTGTTTTTAATCTGATAGATGGAAGTGTCTGTATAAGGGTGTTTTTAGTTGAACGATTGTGATTGTGATTGTAATTAAAACGGAAAATGACCCCAGGAAGAGTAGCTGAGGCAGTACACTGTGCATGCTAATGAGGATAATAATTAACAATAAACAATAAACACGTAAACACTGGATTATTGGGTTATCTTTTTATTTTTGCCATGTAAATGTCTGTCGCCCAACCTTGTATGCACTCTCGCACAAACTGTGAAAACACAAAAAGGCTTAACAGTTGTTGACAGAACATAAATATTATACGAGCCATTATATGCGAAATGATTTATTGACTTGTAGATATTAGTTTTAGGTGTAATTACTAAGTGCGTGTGTCTGTGGGCAGATGAGTGACCGAATGAGTGACCACAGCAGTGAAGAACTCGCACTCCCTCTGGTGGTGAAAGCCTCAAACAACAACCATTAATGCGCAGTTCAATTCTTGTGCTCGAGATACAAAAATACAAAAACATATCCTAGCAAACATTACAAACTTAGATATAGGTTATAATTTATTACAAGATTTTCATATAAAAAAGTGTTCATACATTATTTATATCATAGGTTACTCATTAAGTATTTACCAAATTGGCAAAGTATAACTAAAAGGTGCACTCTGTAACTTTCTGGTTGGAGTCTGTCACCTGCCTGTTTCTATGGATATGTCATTGCTCTGCCTGGAATGTTCCACAATATGACATTAAACTGCTCTACTTTAAATTGATCCCATTTCAAGCGGTTTTATTGCTAAAACAAAACAAAACAAAACAGACTTTCTGACTGTGGGCGGGTTCACCTCTCCACATATCTGACCGGTAACTTCGACCGGTTTGGTTTAATCCTACACTGTGAAATATTCCAGACAAAGCGATAACATCTCCATGAAAAAAAGCATTTGACGGACCCTCCACCAGAAAGGTTACACAATGCACCTTTAAGTAGGCTAATAAAAACAGATTTTTTTTTTTTATTTGAAATCCCTGTATTACTATTAACAAATACATTTCACAATTTGGTATATTCAAGCACGTTTAATTATCTATTTGCATATCCCATTTTCAGTTCAGTGGTCTTCATTCGCAAAAACCCGTGTACAAGAGTATGCAGTCCTATACTTTACTGACATCTAGTGGTCGTAGCTGAAGTTGCAGTTGCCTTGGGCTCTGCTTTAAGAGTGTTTCTCTGGGGGATTCTGTTTGGGGTCTTTGTCTCCTTCTTTTGTACAGACTGGCTGTCCACGTGACTTATTGACGCCTATTTAAATGCACATATACTGAAATAATTGTTCTCATTCATCAAAATGTAAAAACGCCACATCTAATAAATAATTAAAAGGGTGAAATGGAGGAAAAAAAGAGATAATGATGACAGACTGAGAGGGTGAGAGTCCTCTTTGTGACCACTAGAGGGACCCATAGACCCATGACTGTTCTTGTGTAGAGCTCAGACAAGGGTTTTTTGCAGGATTTTGACATAATATTGAACAGGCCTATTGATACGAGCTAAAAAGACATAAAGACATGATCAGAAGTCAAAATAGCAGTACATTGAAAATTACATTCATTGTGTACATACTTTGTAATGTTGCCCTCAGCTAGATTCAAGATTCAAGATTCAAGAGTAGATAAGATAAGACTTTATTGATCTCACACAGGAGAAATTCACTTGCCACATTAGCTCCAGGCGGTTTAGTGAAAAGAAAGTTAGAACAAAGAAGCGCATGCTGACAAGATAAGTAATAATAATTAAATAAGTAAATAATAATAATAAAATAAGTAAGAGAATGTAGAAAACAATTGCATGTTCAGACTATATAGTGCAGTTATACAGTCTGATAGTGGTGGAGCTACAGTATATTGACTATTATTAGCCTAATTGCCATACTGTCACCTTAAACCAGGCATGTCCAAACTATGGTCTGTGGGCCAAATGTGGCCCTCAGACAAATTTTTCTTGGCCCTCGGGCTTTCAGGTGAATTGGCCCAAATTACTTTGACCAGAACTTTTGACTGCAAGTTTTTTGAAAATCTACCTTGATAAGACAATATTATTGTGTAGTTTTAAGATAAGATAAGATAAGATAAGATAAGATAAGATAAAATAAGATAAGACTTTATTGATCTTACACAGGAGAAATTCACTTGCCACATTAGCTCCAGGTAGTTTAGTGCAAAAGAATGTTAGAACCAAAAAGTGCATATAGACAAGATAGTAATAATAATAAGTAAATAAGAAAATAGTAGAAAAATTGCACGTTTAGACTATATAGTGGAGTTATACAGTCTGAACAGTTTGAGGATCTTAGCACGAATAAAGGACTGAGAGCTCATACTAACATGTTAAACATGCATATTTCAATTATTGACTGTACTGAGCACCAGTCTAAGGCCCTCGATCGGCCCTCTGCTTCGTCTGTGTTTAGATATTTGGCTCTTGATGAAAAAAGTTTGGACACCCCTGCCTTAAACCAATAGTTGAATATTTTAAAAATGAACATATTAAAGGGCCCATATAACTCTAATTTATTATGTTATTTCCTCATCACAAACACACCTGGAGTTTTGATTCATTCACATGTTTAACACACAAACTTACTTACTTACTTACTTTATTCCATTCTTGCCTGCATGCACTTTTTTTTTCTTGTTCAAACTGTCCCTGCCTGGAGCTACTGTGGCAAGTAAATGTCTCCTGTGTGAGATCAATAAAGTCTTATCTTATCTTATCTTAAACCCTGCGTGTTTATACAAGAGTTCTTCTCTGAATAAAAAACACTCTGCTCCACCTGATGTCATGTGGTAATAGAAGAAACGCTCCCCTGTGTTTTTAACATGCGTGAATGAAACAAAACACAACTTCACATATGTTTTTGATGAGGTAACAACATTATTACACGTTTTAACGCTCACAAGAGTCAATTCCGTGTATAGTTTGGGATCTTCAAGCCTGGATAATGCTGGATGGGAGCCTGCTGGGAAAACCACAGTGGGGCATCATTGTCTCTAGTGGAAACTGTGTGGAAACAGCTGCTCCAGGGCAATATCCACTGTATGGATTGAATACTACAGAAAATAAAGTAAAGTAATGTGATTATTATTATCTTTATGAACTAACGGTCACACCCTCCTGCGCTCCTCGAAGTCTGAGTCTGTGTAAAGTTTGAGGATGACTGTTGGAGCAGCCCTTTAACCCTGACATTTACTTTCATCTGCTGCACCCTTTATTATGAAAAACTGAGCCGAGGAGAGGAGCGAGGGAGAGAAAGGAAACAGAGGAGAGAAAGAACCACACAGAGAGAGAGAGAGACCAAGAGGAAGTGAGGGAGGAAGAGAAAGAACGAACGATGGAAGAGAGAGCGAAGGAGACAGAGAAAACGAGCTCTCTGTTATATATTATTTTTAATGAGTGAGCTACTGTACCCAAATAATTTCCCTTGTGGATCAATAAAGTTTGTCTAAGTCTAAGTCGAAGGAATCAGAGTGAGAATGAAAGAGACAAAGAGTGAGAGTGAGAAAGATAGTTCAACAGAGGGGCAACAGTCTAAAGAGAAATACCCTAGTTTTCTGATGGCGCCCTCTTGTGGACTTCACTGATATTGTCACATTCTGCAAAATGACGGATCTCCAGATTATTTACAATGGGGATTTTATTTGTCAACATAACCTTATACAGCTCTGGAAAAAAATAAGAGACCACTGCATTTTTTTTTTCTGAAATCAGCATCTCTACATGTATTACAGCCATTCCATTCCAGTGTCTGTTGAATTCCAACACAAACACAAAGCTGAGCTACTTCAGTTCTTGCACCAGGAGTGGAATAAAGTCACCCAAGAACAATGTGAAAGACTTGTGGAGAGCATGCCAAGACGCATGAAAGCTGTGATTAAAAATAAGGGTTATTGCACCAAATATTGATTTCTGAACTCTTCTTTAGTGTAAACATTAGTATTATGTTGTTTTAAAATGAATTTGATCTTGTTTCTTTGCATTGTTTGAGGTCTGAAAACATGTATCTTTTTGTTATTTTGTCATTTTCTGCAAATAAATGCTCTAAATGATAATATTTTTTGATTTTTAAATGTTGTCAGTAGTTACAAAAATGTTCCTTTTGCCCAAACACATACCTATAAGTAGTAAAATCAGAAAAACTGATCATTTTGCAGTGGTCTCTTATTTATTTTTTTTGTTGAAAATTATGTTGAGAAATTAACCTGCTCAGATTCAATCATAGCTAGTTATTTTGAAATCATGCAAAAAATATAAATATAAAAAATTACTTGAATGAAAATATTATCTTAATAATAATCTTGGGACTCCAATTCATACTTAAAGGGCCAATATTACGCCATTTTCTGATTTATGTTATAATGTTGTTTCCTCATCACAAACCTGGAGTTGTGTTTTGTTTCATTCGCACACAAATCCTGCATCACCATGTCAATTTTGTGTAATATAGAACCTTCAAACTTTAAAAACAATTTCCAAAAACGCCAATAGACAGATAATAAAAATTGGTTGTTTAAAGTTGTGATCAATATTAGTTTTGTCTCTTTCTCTCATTGTGTCCCTTCTTGCATTCAAATTTAATTAATCAAATTTTATTTTTGCCCAGTGATTTTAATATTCTAAAAAGTCCAGCAGAGCGAAATTTAGACAAAATTTCTTGGTGGCCGAGATTGACATTTTGCTCCATCTGTTGTGTATTGTGTATTTGTAAACTCATAAATATGAATGTTCACTACACATGAATAAAACAGAAGAGACCAGAATATAAAATACAGAATACAGGGGCACAATACAAAACAAAGAGAGGGTTTCATTTTCATTTTATTTTCTAATTCATTATAACCGAACCTGCAGGTGAATGTTACAATATTACAATCAACACTGCAGAACAAATTTCAGTACAATTTCTCATTTTGATGGTCTGAAAATTTGAGATTCAACTTTTTGTTTAACAGATTTTTTAAATAAT
This sequence comes from Paratrypauchen microcephalus, assembly GCA_036785185.1. Lineage (NCBI taxonomy): Eukaryota > Metazoa > Chordata > Actinopteri > Gobiiformes > Gobiidae > Paratrypauchen > Paratrypauchen microcephalus. Next base: position 1,016,713 of record JAVJIX010000160.1, read on the forward strand.
AGTTTTACTTGAAATTACAGGGACGTTTTGACAAGACAAGGCCTTGTATTTACTCTATTTTCGTGAAATTAGGTACAATCGCAAAATGAACAATATTAAACCTGATTTAACACGTTTTTCCGGCTGAAATTAAAGGAGAATTAACGGGTTTTTTTTACAATCTGAGCCTTATTTCGGTAATAAAACAAGTTGTTTTACTCACCCATAGCACTTTCGTGTCATTTGGAGCACTTCCGGTTGTTTTAGATTTGCGATATCCGTAACGTGAGTTCTCAGGGCAAATGTTTGCGGTCTCTAAATAACACAAACTTTAGCACTTCAAATCATAGAAGCTCAATGTCTTAGTCTACACTTTCGTTTGAGTCAAAAGTGGCCTGTAATCCGAGATTTAGCCATAGTTTCGAGTAGATGAGGAGGACACTGCGGATGCGCTCAGTCACAGCTGATTTCTCTCTCAGCTCTCGGGACCCAAACATGAAACGCAAAGCTGTAAGACATTTGAACCATCGTGTTTGGAGTACCCACTTCAGTCAGGATGAATTTTTACCAGCAAAGGAAAAGAAGGAAGGCCAGCGGATTCAACGCACGATTCTGAGAAGTAATGTGATACCGATGGCTGTTCTCTGCGCTGCTCCTAAAACTGTCTCCGCTTCATTCTTTCCGTATCCATTCCGTCTCCTCATCCGTATACTCCTCTTCAGTCCTCAGTCCTCCATAAGTCCTCTTCAGCCTCAAAGTCCGAATCTTCTGCCATGTGTCACTCGCAACAGAAAAGTTGCGTCTTCTTATCTCCGAAATCAGCTGTGACTGAGCGCATGCGCACTGGCGTCCTCATCTCCTCGAAACTATGGCTAAATCTCAGATTACAGGCCACTTTTGACTCAAACAAAAGTGTAGACTAAGACATTGAGCTTCTATGATTTGAAAAGTGCTAAAGTTTGTGTTATTTGGAGACCGCAAACATTTGCCCCGAGAACTCACGTTACGGATATCGCAAATCTAAAACATCTTGTAAAAAAGATTGTAAAATACGTTAATTCTCCTTTAATAACAGCATTTGTTTCATTCCACAGTGGGGGTCCGAAGTTGGTTGTGATGTTATTTTAGAGATCCTTGTTTCGATCTTGGCAGTAGTAAATCTGTGAAAACTGAGAAAATGGCCCAGTTTTCTTCATCTAGATGTCACTGTCACACATGCCCAGTGTCGGTAACTACACTGGAAGTCGTCGCATGTTTCCAAACGTCTTCCGGTAAGCGTGAATATTGCATCTTCACCAAACTTTGTCAGACCATCTTAGTATGAGGCTGATGAATTAGCAGCTAAACAATTTGTAGTTTTAATTTTCACAAAACTGCAAAAAAATCAGTACTAATTACCTTTAATTTGAACAAAAATACAACATAACAAATTATATATTGCTACAAAAATACCATGGATAATACAGCTCTGCAAAAAAAATAAGAGACCGCTGCTTTTTTTTCTGAAATCAGCATCTCTACATGTATTACAGCCATTCCATTCCAGCGTCTGTTGAATTCCAACACAACAAAAAGCTGAGCTACTTCAGTTCTTGCACCAGGAGTGGAATAAAGTCACCCAAGAACAATGTGAAAGACTTGTGGAGAGCAGGAAAGCTGTGATTAAAAATAAGGGTTATTGCACCAAATATTGATTTCTGAACTCTTCTTAAGTGTAAACATTAGTATTATGTTGTTTTCTTTGCATTGTTTGAGGTCTGAAAACATGTATCTTTTTTGTTATTTTGACCAGTTGTCATTTTCTGCAAATAAATGCTCTAAACGATAATATTTTTATTTGGAATTTGGGGGAAATGTTGTCAATAGTTCATAGACTCAAACAAAAATGTTCCTTTTGCCCAACTACCTATAAGTAGTAAAATCAGACTGATAACTGATCATTTTGCAATGGTCTCTTATTTTTTTCCAGGGTTGTATACCTGATGTCAGCCTATACTTTATTCGAAAACCAGCTGTCCATCAAAATGATAAAGTTCTTCGTGGTTCATATGTAAACGGCTGACCTCATGGCTGTGACTCACTCTGGGGCCGGTTCATTTCATCGGTGGTTTTGTTTGGCTTTTGTTTGGTGAAGGTGACCCCAGCTGTGACTATAGCCCCGCTGATGATGCGATAGGAGCCCGTGATGTCACCGTGTCAAATCCATATAAGGTCATCACTTCCTGATCTCATGGGTTTACCTGTCTGCTGTCTGGAACAAAGGAAGTGGTAATATAATGGGGGAACAAAGGGAATGGAAAAAAAGAAAATATATTGTAGTAATATTTTTGTCCACGACTGCAATTTTTCAGGTGTTTTCAATCATAAAAAATGGAAAACTGACAATTAAAATGGTAAAAAAAAAAAAAAAACGTATCTTGTACATATGTAAGGGTTAGAGAGGATAACAGAGAATAACTTTTACCATTAAAAATAAATCAAGACCAAAAAATAAAATGGAAAAACACAACTAAATATGAATTTTTGAATAACTGCAATTTTTGTAATTTAAATAAATCATTTATGAATTTTTATAGGTTTTGTGGGATAAATCATTATTTCATATATTGTTATTTATTTATTTATTTATTTATTTATTTATTTATTTATTTATTTATTTATTTATTTATTTATTTTTTATTTATTATTGTTACTCTTTTTTTTAGTTTTTAGTTTATTTTTTGTAATGTAAAATGTTATCTAAATTTGTTTATGATTATTGTCTAAAAAACTTAAATATATATTATTATTAATAACAACAACAACAACAACAACAACAACAACAATAATAATAATAATAATAATAATAATAATAATAATAATAATAATAATAATAATAATTTTAAAAATAAATCTAGAAATTTTACGACTCATAAATACTTTCATATATTCAGAAATGTGGGTCTATTGCATGAAAATGAAAGTCTGACCTGATTGGCTGTCGGCTGCTCCATGACATCACTGTGTGCCTCATTTTCTCGACTCTTATTATTGATTAATTGCTTCGGACTCACGGCTTAAACCCCAATACGATAAGAATGACGCACTGCAGCTTATGTAGTGAGCCTGTTAACCCAAAAGCGTGAAGTAAGAATGAACAAGAGATGAGACAAAACCACACGGACACAGAGAGAAGAAACACCTGACACCAAAACCTATATACTTTACAATTTGTTTTTGTTTTTTTACCATTTATATTTTTACTCTTTGTTATTATATTTATTGTGATGTGGGAACTATTGTGTCCAAATCATTTCCCTTGTGGATCAATAAAGTTTGTCTAAGTCTGTAACAAGGTATGGGCTATACAGGAGAAATACTACGGCAAAACGTAGGCAAAATTAAGCTATACTTTGCAGTGACATCATGCTGGGGGTGTTCTACATGTACAGCTTTGGAAAAAAAATAAGAGACCACTGCAAAATTATCAGCTTTTCTGATTTTACTACTTATAGGTATGTGTTTGGGCAAAAGGAACATTTTTGTTTGAGTCTATAAACTACTGACAACATTTTCCCCAAATTCCAAATAAAAATATTATCGTTTAGAGCATTTATTTGCAGAAAATGACAAATGGTCAAAATAACAAAAAAGATACATGTTTTCAGACCTCAAACAATGCAAAGAAACAAGATCAAATTCATTTTAAAACAACATAATACTAATGTTTACACTTAAGAAGAGTTCAGAAATCAATATTTGGTGCAATAACCCTTATTTTTAATCACAGCTTTAATTACAGCTTTCATGCGTCTTGGCATGCTCTCCACAAGTCTTTCACATTATTCTTGGGTGACTTTATTCCACTCCTGGTGCAAGAACTGAAGTAGCTCAGCTTTGTGTTTGTGTTGGAATTCAACAGACACTGGAATGGAATGGCTGTAATACATGTAGAGAAGCTGATTTCAGAAAAAAAATGCAGTGGTCTCTTATTTTTTCCAGAGCTGTATTTAGAGTGGAATGTTTCTGTAATTGGTGACAAAATGCACACATTAGCAAACAACCAAAAAGTTCTAATATAGTCAGAAAACGCAAGAAAAAAAAAACACAAAATGGATTTAAACAGCACATCTTCAAGAGTCAAAATGAGTGTTCACGGCGCTGTTTAGGTGTTTATTTTTCAACAAAAGGTGAGAGTGACTAAATGAAAAACTATTGGCTAATGCTCGCTAGCTTGTGACTGTAATGTGTGAGAGACTTGTTTAACAGCACAAATACAGTTCCAACTAAGCCAGCTCTTTCTGGTCAGACTGTGTTAAAATAAAGCTCAGATCTAACAATCCTCAGACACAGCAGAGCCTACAGTTAGCATCACACCCCGAGGAATGACCACATCAATCAACCTATAGCAACCATGTTTTACACTGGGCCAAAACTCTTCTAATGTACACAGAAATTGTTATTTGACAAATAAAAATATAAGAAAACACCTTTATTTTGCTGAAATAATGTTTAAAGTGTCAGAAAATTTTGTATAGAATTCTCCCCTATAACGTGATGTCCTCAACACAGAACTCTTTAAAATAAAAACACTATATTTCCTGTAATTTTCAACACATTTTTCAACTTTCCTTCACAAATTGCTTCGTTTTTGGAGTAAAACAAATCGTCAATGCCTGTCATACGGACTTTAACTTGATAAATATGTGCAGATTTTTGGCAACATTTTCCTGTTTCACGATGATTGTTGTAAAATCTTGAGTCCACGCTTTGTGAACACATGCTCAGTTAGTTCTGGACATGGATAATTACTGCGGAAATGGAGCTTATTTTGATAGGATTACACTAAAGCCCATGCATATAAAGTGGGTTTGAATCATAGAGGCTTTAATAAGTGAATCAGATACTTCCTGCGTACACAGAACACAGGGAAGTGACTCATAATCTAATGAACTGACCTTGGACACTGGCTGGATTAATACGGTTTGATTCAAATCTTACTCTTCTCTCTTGCTCTATTGATACGTTGCGGCTGCAGTCATCAACATTTCCTGTGGGTGGGGATGCTAACTGTTGCCTCTGCTCTGTCTGGAGCTCTGTTACTCAAATTAGTGTCACGTTTAGAGCAGAAAGAGGACCCAAATGCAGGACTGCACTTGCAAAGATGTTTAATAAAAACTTAAAAGGTTGTATAGAGGATTTTGTAAGTTACACCTCCTCCTTACGCTAGAACAGAGGTCTTCAACAGGGGGGGTCACGGAGGTACTGCAGGGGGGTCGCAAAATCTTTTGATTTCACTTTAAAATAATATAATTTCATATTTTATAGTGTAAAATACAGTATTAACCTGTGTATTATGTCCTTGTATTGGATGTACCATAACAGAGTAGCAATGTTTATACATGACACTAAGCTCAATTTAATATAAAACACAATTCTATGCCGTATATATAGTAGGGGGTCCCTGGCCCAGTTCGCCATCTGTTTGGGGGTCCCTGGCCTGAAAAACGTTGAAGACCCCTGCGCTAGAAGATGTTTGTTTACAGCCGGTGCATGTTCAGAATCACTGTTGCTGCTGTAACTATACTGTACGTTTTCAAATGATAAGCAGAAGTTTCCTGTCCAGAAGAAATTTAGTGACCAACGCGTCAGTCTTTACAACCTCTGCTTCAGTGCACGACATTACTGGAAGGAATCTCCGAGAATTTGTTTAGTTTGGCTTCGCTCCTTTTCTCCTTCTCTTCTTATTTGAGCTACCTCAAAAACGGACTTTCTTTTGCGGCTAACTGGTAGTGGATTCTTGTCTGTATCGCAAAAAACTGCGAGGAAGCAGCAGTTGGAAAAAGCCGCTCAGGACCGCTGTGTTGCTTGAGTAAACAGCGTCTTGCGTCTGTGGAATGCCTAAGAGGCGAACGTAAACCACGTAATTCCAGCGTGCACTCGAAGCATAGGGCGTTTGATTGACCACATAACAGCCAATAGATGAGGTAACCTTGTTATATATTGGCTAATGTTTATCTGGCCCCACCACGTCCACAGTTGATGGATCATAATTACAAGGATGCTGCATTATATTCAGAATAAAAGATAACTCTAACATGTGTGAGGGAAACAAAACACAACTCTAGTAGGTTTTTGATGAGGTAACAGCATTATAACATGGCTAACATGGCTAACATGGCTTTAATCTGACTCAAACGAAATACAGGACATATAATTACACAAGGACACATCTTGTATGTGTTCTGTGTGGAGTTTGCATGCATGGTCTAGGTTCGATCCCCGGGTCGCCTGGGCCTTTCTGTGTGGAGTTTGCATGTTCTCCCCGTGTCTGGGTGGGTTTCCTCCGGGCACTCCGGTTTTCCCCACCAACCCAAAACATGCACCATAGCTTAGGTCCTGACCAAGCCGAAGGAAGAAGATCATGGAGATGGTCCCCGGGCGCAGTAATGTGCTGCTCACTGCTCCTAATAACAGGATGGGTTAAATGCAGAACTGGAATTTCCCCACTGTGGGACTAATAAAGGCATAGCTTTCTTTCTTTCTTTCTTGCTCATCTTCACATTGTCTCACACCATCTCACATTGAGCACTGTAGCTGCTTATATTCAGGGTACTGGTATGCTGGGTATGCGGTCAGTGCAGCCACAAAATGCATAATAAAGAAGGAAAAAAAAACATATAAGTCGCACTGGAGTATAAGTCACATTTTTTGGGGGAAATTTATTTGATAAAATCCAACACCAAGAACAGACATGTCATCTTGAAAGGCAATTTAAAATAAAAATAGAATAGAGAACAACAGGCTGAATAAGTGTACGGTATGCTAACGTTACATGACGCATAAACAACAAACTGAGAACGTGCCTGGTATGTTAACGTAACATTTTAAGAGTTATTCAGATAACTATAGCATAAAGAACATGCTAACAAGTGTACCATACCATCAGTGTCACTCCAAATCACTAAATGCAATGAAATCTTCAATCCACAGGCCTAGAGCGCCCTCTTGCGGTTTAGTGTGAAAATAACATGTGAAATGATATAATAATGTGTTAATAATTTCACACATAAGTCGCTCCCCCGACTTATGGTGGGTGGGATGGTATAAGTCGCACCCCCGGCCAAAACTATGAAGAAAACTGCGACTTATAATCCGAAAAATACGGTACATATAGTTTCACTGCCTTTTAAGGGTCTTTTGAGTTACACACAAACATAGCCTATAGCTGAAGGAGGGGAACAGGTGATGAACATTATCCCCTCTTAGTTACTTATTACATTACTAAAACCCCCCTTAACATAAAGGTCACACAGCTTCCACAGTATACTTGAATACAGAAATATACTAGATACAGAGAATACAATTGGATATAAAGAATAATTCTCACAGACCTTTAACCATGTTTTTGTGAAATTGCCAGCCCAACCTCACACAGACTTTAAATAAAATTAGATGAATGACACATACTTCAATTATTATGACATTATTACATTCACACTTCACCATTTTAGCTGAAAATGACCTGTATGAGGTTGCACGTATTCTGTCGCCCCTCTGTAATCACTGGTCTGATTGCACACAGCGTTAGAGTGACATAAGTGTATTTGGGGGCTGATGTGTCAGGGGCCCCTGCTGCGGGCGACACCAAGCCCCTGATTAGCGCTAATGAAGACACGCAGCCAGTCTGAGCAGCTAGCGTCCATTACAGCCACTGCCATGCTAATAAGCTGCTAGGGCTAATGAAGCTAATTGTATGTGAAATGTGTGCAAACATGAGCTCTAAAACCTGCCCACCTGTAGCACCGTGTTTTCTGGTTAGAGAGTAGTTTGCATGTACCTTTTTGTTTTAAGTATTAATCTGTTGTTGACGAACTATTCTAAAGGCGTTTCTAGTTTGTTGAATCTTCTGTCACTGTTTGATTTTGAGGCTCACAAACTTACTATTGTGGTTTAAATATGCACTATGTTACTTTTCAGCGGTTTCTACCATCTACTTGTTGCCATGGAGATTTATGCCTGGGTGATTAATACAATTAATCACCCAGGCTTCTCCATTGCTGCCCCCACCCTCTGGAACTCACTCCCACAACTTATCCGTGACTGCTCTGAGCTCCCCACCTTCAAAAAACTGCTCAAGACTCACCTTTTTAAAACTGCTTTTAATGTTTCTTAATGTTTAATGTTTGTCTGATTGCTTATTGTTTTATTATTTGTTTTATTACTGATTTTACTTTCTGTACAGCATCTTTGAGTGTCTTGAAAACCGCTTTATAAATAAAATGTATTATTATTATTGTTATTGTTATTGTTATTGTTATTGTTATTATTATTTATTTATTTTTTTTTATTAATTCAGTTTTTTAATAATTCATATTTTAATTTTTTTATTGTGAATTCGAGGATTCATATTATATAATAATGATTAATTATTATTAATTATCAAACTGAAGGCATTATTTGTTAAATAATAGCATATAATAAGAACGAAAACAGAAATACAGAGCTTCCCTTGTTTGAAAGACCAGCAGTCTCTTCTTTGACTTTGATTAAAAACAATTAAAATCATAATTGTTTAGGAGTGTAAAAAAAAAAAATTCTATTGTTGGGCCATATCGCCCAGCCCTACTTGGAATGTTCCACAGTGTTGTGGCCATTGCATCTCTCTTGATCTTGATTTTTCAATTACAGGTATTCTTTCATTCCTCCCGTGGACCCACCACCTGCAGGGGGATCCATAGGGGCCAGTGCGCTGTGATCTGGGCAACGGATCTGTCTGGAACGATGCCCCCGCGACCCGTAATACAGAGAAAGTGGAAGAAAATGGATGGATGGATAGATGGAGGTATTCTTTCATTCTTTCTGTGAGTGAGCTTGCCCCTCCAGAGATCTGACCTGTAACCTGGCCAACATAGTCAAGTTAAATGCCACGCTGTGGACATTCCAGACAAGAGTGTTCTCGATTTCAGACTTTTTGAATTTGTTTTTTGAATATTTTGCTTCTCCATTTGGAATCCAAGTGCTTCATTTAAACGTCCTAATCACCTCCATATCTGACCCCCGACCTCCTCAGCACCTCTCTCTGACTGTAAACGATGTCCGCTATTCCCAGTCACTGCCGCCCGCACGCTCCCGGTCTGTTTCCATGGTAACCTGGGCCACAACCAAGACCCCCCCACCATCCACAGCCCCCCACCCACCAAGTATCGGCACGCTCTCAACCCGTGCCGCTCTCAGCCTGGGAAATCAGCCTAATAAATAGCTTTATGGTAATCAGAGCGCGGCACGGCGAGTTGGGCTGCCAATCTTAATACAGTTATTAAAGTGTCTACAAATGTCAGTGAGGCCCTGTGGTCGCCCCGTGGACCCCACCCCACCCCTCTCTATCTCACTGTACTACACAAACTACTGCTCCTATGGTCCTGTCAGAGTCTCACCATTCACTTTATTTAAATAACTTTGAAAATACATGTTTAAAATGCTAACAAAGTGCTATAACTTCACTAATACCTGCGTAGGCATACTGGCTGCTTTATCAGATCGCGTAACAGTACTTAAACTCTATATCAACACTCAGATGAAGATTTTATAACTCAATTCCAGTAACGCAATGATGTAGAAAATCCTTTTTTATACTATAGAACACAATTTTCACACAAAATAATAATTCTTATGTCGTCTCGTACTAGTTCTGATGATAGATTGTGTAAAGAAGTGGACTAAGGGAGCATCCAGGTCCAGTCAAATGAAGCTCACCAAGGCTAGTAGTTATAGGAGCGGATTTGGAGTCAATTTTATTAATAGGAATTTATCTACGGACAAAATAACAAAAAAATAATAATAATAAAAAGTGGGTAGAAAATGCTTTTTTATACAATAGAACACAATTTTCACATAAAGTAATAGTTCTTATGTCATCTTGTACTAGTTCTGATGATAGATTGTGTGAAGAAATGGACTAAGGGAGAGTTCAGGTCCAGTCAAATGAAGCTCACCAAAGTTAGTAGTTATAGGAGCAGATTTGGAGCCAATTTTATTAATAGGAATTTATCTACGACAAAATAACAAACAAAAAAATAAAAATAAAAAGCGGGTTAGTACCAACATTAATCACTTTCAAAATGAAGGCTCACTGCAGCAGTTATAGAGAGAGGGGTGACATTTTTTCAATGGAAAGTCAATTGAAACGGCGGGTTAGCCACAGTATGTCCGTGTTTATATACAGTCTATGGATTGTAACTTGCATCTCTTCATCTCTTCCATTGATCTTGCTTTAAATGAACCCTTTCTTCATGTATAATTCATAGGCGTTAGAAGGATCTTATCTTTTGAATAATAAGATAAGTTCATTAGTTTCTCTTTGCCCCTCTTCTCTGACCCTGCCTTTGGTTCTTCGTGGGACAGGTGTATACGCCTTGTGCACTTTTATGATATTTGATCAGTTTTATTAGATCTGGCAGCCTTGTTACTCCGAAGCCACGGGTAATATAATGGAACCTAGGCAAGCCGTGACCTACGAGTCCAATGGAGATACAAATGGATTTTCTTTTCTTCTTTTTTTTTCTTTTTTTTTTTTAGTTTTATATTTTTCAGGCTGAAGAAAAGTGAAATTGAATCTAGGGTCATTCCGTACCAGGTATGAGAGGTGAAAGGTCATGTGGTTTGTGTTTTTCGCTGTGTTTTGAGAATACATTCCGCAATAAGGGTGGAAAATGTAGCAATGTACCAAAATATACCAAGTAATTCCATTGTTATTGATTGTCTTGGTTGAAAAGGTTGAAAATTACAATATTGATACTTGCTGATATCATCAAGATTCACTGGGGGGTGTGAAGCTAACTGAAAGCACTACTCCCTCTGAAGCTCTGTTACTCAAGTTAGACTTAATCTGAGCTTTATTTTAACACAATCTGACCAGAATGAGCTGACTCTTACCCTTTTGTTTTTTTAAATCAAACACCTAAACAGGGCCATGAACACTCTCTGAAAATGTGTTGTTTAAATATATTTAGTAATGACCGCAAGGACGAGATCGCGGATACAAGCGGCCAAAAAGAGTTTCCTCCGCAGAGTGGCTTTGCGCACCCTTAGAGATAGGATGAGGAGCTCAATCACACGGGAGGAGCTCAGAGTAGAGCTGCTGCTCCTCCACGTTGAGAGGAGCAGCTGAGGTGGCTCGGGCATCTGTTCCGGATGCCTCCAGGACGACTCCCTCGGGAGGTGTTCCGGGCATGTCCCACCGGGAGGAGGCCCCAGGGAAGACCCAGGACACACTGGAGGGACTATGTCTCTCGGCTGGCCTGGGAACACCTTGGGGCCCCCCCAGAGGAACTGGAGGAAGTGTCCGGGGTGAAGTAAGTGAGGATAAGAGGAAGAAAATGGATGGATGGATGGATAAATCCATTTAGAATTTTTTCTTTTTAGAGTTTTCAGTTTTAAAACTTTTTGGCCCATGTTTGAAGAAGAAGAAGACATGTTTTATTCATCCCCATTATTCACTGGACCATCAGGAGCAGTGGGCAGCTTGTCTTTCAGGCGCCCGGGGACCCATCTCCATGATCTTATTGCTTGGCTTGGTCAGGATTTTACCCGGAGCATGTTTTGGGGACACCCATCCAGACACGGGGAGAACGTGCAAACTCCACACAGAACACACACAGAAAGGCCTGGGCGACACGGGGATCGAACCCGTAACCTTCTTGCTGTGAAGCATGAACGCTAGCCACTCAGCCACCGTGCCGCCACTGTGCTAATGTGTGCATTAAGTCACCATGGTAACTGCTGAACATTCTGCCAATAGAGATACATGTAGAACACACCCAGAACAAACCTTAGGACAAAAGGAATATGGCCAGTAAAAAAAAAAAATGCTGGTTGCTGAAAGTTTGAAAATGACAATATAAAAACGTACACATGCTACGTTGTGACTGGCTGATTAAGTGCCTGAAGCCATACCGAAACAGAACCACATTGTATTTGAACCCCGGTGCACTTTGGGAAATGGAGTTGTTTTCCTCCGCTACTGTAATCCGTCTGTCTCAAATTGGACTCATCATGGCTTCCTCTTCTTCAAGGGATTGTCTGGGTGCTCTCAATCGCAGCGTCGCCCTTAGGTGCAGCTGCTCCCATTGCGTTTAATAATCCCTTAGACGATGTGTTCACTGACCCATAGGATAAAACAAACCTCACACCACCTCGCTTTTTGTAACCATCCCTCAATCTCTGTCTCATCCCTCTATTTTAACTTTTCGCTCTCTCCGCATGTTCACTAAGACGTTTTCAGCTGTTTTGAGCTTGTACGGCAATCCATCACGGCAAATAGACTGCGACAACCTGAAAAGCTATATATATATATATTATATATTTTTACCAGTGTCATCTTTACCAGTGTCTTTTCTGATAAGTGGATTTGGTAAGGTCAGACTGGGAGCAGATGGGGTCTAGATTCTGACGACGTTGTAATCTCAGATGGAGGACAATCCTGTAAAAGTCTATGGGAGATAGAGAGATAAAAAATACCATAAAAAATAAATCTGTAAAAACCCTTAGCACTATTTGTTTGGGATTGGGTCCACAAACTTGCAATATTAATCACATCGCTTAAAGGTGCGTAACTTTTCTGGTAAAGAGTCCCCTACCTGCTTGTCTCTATGGGATGTTTTTGGACAATAAAATAATAATAATAATAATAATACATTTTATTTGTTAGGCGCCTTTCAAGGCTCTCAAGGTCGCCGATACCTTTTAATTAGATGCAGACAGTACACAGCAGATTTATTGTGAGCTTAAGAGCTGCTTATATAATATCTCCAGTGTTTCCCATAGATTTTGTTCAGACTACTGTATAGTGGTACTTCATATACTTCATATATTAATGAGTTTGAATGCCACTTATTACTTGTATTGCGTATTTAAGCAGTTTTTTGTAGTTACTTTTTTATGTTAATGATAATACAAGAAGCAACAAAGTGATTTTTTTTGTTATGCCAATAGACTATTAGCATAACAAAGGCTTGACCAAAGGAGATTGTAACATAAAGAGACGCAGGACCAAATTTGGCCAAAATGGTGACTTCTATCAGAGGATCACAGTCCTGGAACACATTACCTGCCCATGTCAAGAACTGTGGGTCCTTCTCAACCTTCAAGAACAGTCAATTTATTTATTTTATTTTATCCTTTATTATCCTTGTAGGAAAATTTGTCCTCTGCATTTCGCCCATCCTTTTTTTTTCAGGAGCAGTGGGCAGCACATGAAGGCGCCCGGGGACCCATGATCTTGTTGCTTGGCTTGGTCAGGTCAGCTGGAGGATTTTTACCTGCGGAGTATGTTTTTGGGTTGAGAAATAATCAAACATGCTCACACAGGTAGATCTTCTTCTCTGGGCCTCAGACAATGGTCTGTTGTGGTGAACTTGCCGTCATGTCTATGTGCACTTCTGTCTCTTCTGTGTGTTCCTCTAAATGTTCTTCTGTTCTGACCTGCCTTAGGACAACGGATGTAAAGCAGCTATGGTACTAATTCCTGCATATTTAAATTGATGCTGTTTGTTGACATGTTGATTAATATACATTGCCCTAATTAAAATAAAATGAAATAAAATAAAATCATTTCTGTTAATGGGAAACACTGATATCTGTACTGGGACAAGACAAAATGTGCCCAAATACATGTCAAACAATCGGGTAGTCCCTTTAACTTGTTGTATTACAAAATAATAATAATAATGATAACAACAGTATTAATTTCACCCCTGCAGATATTATTAGCCGATACAAAGTAGTGACGTCACCTGAACCCTGCAATCCCGACAGCCCGATGGGGATCATTGAAAACCTGATTAGACCAAATCAATGAGTGGAATCACAGGTCTATTAAGCTTTGACTGTTTAAATGAATCTGCCTGTTACGCTGGAGACAACAAATAAACAAGACTGCGCTGAATCAATGCTGTAGTGGGCGAGCGGGAGATGTCATTAGCGGATAACTCTTCTAGGTGTAATATTCAGGGGGTTTAGCTTCCCTTTTCGTGAGTCTTCCCCATTCTAAAACATGTATTGATGAATGAAAAGATGTTTTGTTTTGAATTGTTAATTGCTACGGCAACTCTTCTAATTTTTCCTCATTCTGAAACCCATGGATAGCTGTAAAAATATGCAACATTGTGCAACAAAGACAGGAAAAGAATCAAAGGGTCTGTTTTGTTTTGTCAGTGATTCAAAGAAAGTCTGTAGAGACTGAAACTACTGATCAACGATAAAATCAATACAGGATAATACATATACTGAACAATGTACACATTTTTACCATTATGAGTTGGTGTTAGATATGAAATTAAATGATTTTAAGTAATAAATAATAGTTAAATTTGGTCATAATACATATACTTTTGATCTATAGGGTTCTATAGGTTTTCAAATATCAATGATTTTATATTATTATTATTATTTATTTTATTTTTTTTTATTCATGGATTTGTTTTGTTCTTGATTTCATTTAAAACTATTTAAATGTAAAGAATATGATTTAAAAGAATCTTTAAAAAATACAATGACCTATTCACAAATATTTAAAGAAACAAAAATAATAAAATAATTAAAATGAAGGAAACTGTTATTATAAATATATATATTGAAATGTTGTTTTTAAAAATAATAAATAAATAATAAATATTAATGAAAATATCTTATTTACTCTCATTAATATTGCATTGTTATTACTGTAAATAGGAGTTTGATCACTGTAATACCTTTTACAGGAAATGCCCCATGTTCTAATTAATGTAGTACAGACAAAAGGCCTGCGCAGGGTGACTCCAGTCTTACTAGGCCCGTGACGACGCAGGGGCCTATCGGTGCACCCTGTTCTGAGTCACCTGTTTACTGCTGCATTACACCCTTAGAAAATGAGTAAGACCGGACCATCTGCTCCCCTCTTCGTCTCTCTCCGCCTCAGTCCGGTCCGCTCAGGTGTGGGGCTGTTTATTCTCGTTCATATCACAAACAATGGAGCCTTGTTCCCATCAATGAATCCCCTTTAAATCAGACTGTACGCCCCACTGACCATCTGTCCAGTGCCTGCCCACACCATCACTAGAGACCGCTTCCCTCACCTCGCAATGCAAATTAATTCATTTTCAAGGTCCTATATTACGCAAAACTGACTCTTGTGAGCTTTAAGCCATGTTATAATGTTATTACCTCTTCAAAAACATATCAGGACTTGTGTTTTGTTTCATTTACATGCTTTATTATTAGTCTCCAAAGCGCAAAATGCTCTATTCCACCTCCTGTCATGAAGTTGTAGTTTTCAAGTTACCTTTTACTTTTAGTTCAGTAGAGATGGGCAATTCCAGGGCTGATATCATCCAAATGTTTCAAGTGAAGGTGTATGGAGTTTAAAAATACAGCGGAGCACTTCCTGTATTCTGTTTGAGAGAAGAACTCAGCCTAATTATGCAAGTTTGTGTGTTAAACATGTGTGAATGAAACAAAACACAACTCCAGGTCTGTGATGAGGAACTAACATTAGAAAATATAGCAGAAAATAGCACAATCCAGACCCTTTAAAGCCCTTGTAATCACTATTAACTTTACAATTAACTTTTATTTTACTTTTATTTACTTTAAAAATGGATGGACAACAAATGGTGAAGAAAACACCATGAAACATTCTGATATGAAACTGGCTATGGCTAAAACAGAATTATAAAGATGTATTATTATTGTTTTAATGTTTTAAGTTATTTGAAAGTATCATTTGATTTATTTTTAAAAGCTCAAAGTTATGCACCAATCCTTTTATAATTAGCTTTTGGTTGAACGATATGATCTCATTTACGTTCTTGATTACTGTGTCAAAACATGTCAGTAGTAGAGGAATTTGCAAGCAACTGTTTTTTTTTATGTTTATATATTTTGTTGAATTTGAAGTGTCAAAAAAAACTACTGCGTGTACTTCTTAAAGGACACATATTATGCTATTTTCTGATCTATGTTGTAATGTTGTTTCCTCATCATAAACATTTTTTTCATTCACACATGTTCAACACACAAATCCTGCATATTTAAGGTGTTCTATCAAACTGTGAACACTTGGATGTCATGTGGTAATACAGGAAGTGCTCCACTGTGTTTTTAAACTCCATACACCTTCACGAGAATCAATTTCAGCCTTGGCAATGCCTCTCTCTCTTGAACGAAAGATAAAAGGTAGCCGTTGACTTGCATTGTGTTTTATCATATGTGTCTGTGACTATTGTTATTGATTGTATCTGCATTTTCTATTCTGTTCATGTTCTTCTATTTTTAATCACTGTAAAGCACTTTGTGTTGCATTTATTGTATGAAAAGTGCTCTATAAATAAAAACTTACTTACTTGAAAACTTCCACTACATGACATCACAAGTTGAAACAGAGCATAACTGAGCTTTGTAGCTGTAGATTAGATAAATACAGATAAAGGATTGATCAAACATGTGTGAACAAAATAAAGCACAACTCCAGGTATGTTTTTGATGAGGTAACAACATTATAACATCACTTAAAGCTCACAAGAATCAATTTTTGCATAGTAAAAGGACCTTTAAAGTACACACATACATTAACAACAATGATAATTGTGTAGAATCCCTCAGTCGTCCAGGTAGAATCCATGGCAAAAGAAATTCAATTTTTTTCAACTGGACAAAAGTTTATTTGGTCGAATACGTTTCGTAGCTCATCCAAGCTGCTTCTTCAGTTCTGAAGAGGCAAGTTCAGAAGTTCAGAACTGAAGAAGCAGTTTGGATGCTGCGAAATGTATTCAACCAAATAAACTTTTGTCCAGTTGAAAAAATTGAATTTCTCCTTTTATCAACAATGATAATTATTTACTTTGCTATTTCACCTAAACATATCAGTACTAAAGAATACCATCAATGTACTGAATCTTCATTGATTCACTGTCAAAGTCTTCATTTCCAGCTCATATGTATTCCAGCTATAGGACATTGGCTAACATTGTAAAAATGCATACATAAGAATTCACAGAGCACATACCAGCGTAGCACAATAAATCACTATTAGCATGCAGTCTCACACTTACTCTGCCTGCGCACAGACATGCCCCAAATCCTGATGAACAAATCCTACTATACATCCGTTACTTTTTTGAATATTTTTATGAGTCTTGATAAAAACGTGAGGGCATCTCATTTGCTTCAGTGACGGTCTGATGAAAAGAAAAAAGAAAGACAATGAAGGGTGGTCAGTGATAAGTGCACTCGGATAATACTCAGACTCCCTCCTTCAAATCATTTCTTTTAAAAATGTGTTAATAAAAGTATTTTTCGATCTTAAACGAGCTCTAACTGATTTTCTGATTTTAAAAACATGAAAAACAGACCAATTTAATCCTCAACTCTTACAGACCAGAGCGGATTTTTGTCCTAAAAGCTAACAAAAACTAGCATGCAAATGAGCACTTCCTGATTACCAAACAATGAAATAACACATTTCGCTCAAATACAGGTGAAAAAAAAAAATCACAGGGTCTTTAATGGGAAATTTATAATGCATTTAATTTTATTTCTATAGCAACAGCCAATATTATAATATAACTGTTGCTATTCGTAGTCATGCATAAACGACTTTATTGACTGAATATATAATTTTCAATCTTCGCAATTGTTGTTTTGTTTTATAGGTCCATTTTAAGGTTTGCTATAATATTATCTGAACATCGGAATCAGGACAAGCCCAAAAAACATTGATATATTCATTCCATTTTCATTTCATATTCATTTTGAAATTTGATTTCAATTTGATTGTGACATGAAAATGGCAGGTGAACATTTGTCATACTCGAACAGCTGATTGACGTCATTTCACATGTACGCATTTTGTAAATTGACATTGACGTGTACGAGGATTCCTCTGCGTTACGATATTTCAGCCACAATATGCGGTCTGCTTAAATGGATTTGTTTTGTATATTAGATGTCGTGTATGTCTCCAGATGTACGGTGAAATGATCAGTCTAGCTTTTGCAACAGTTGATGAGATGAAGTAGAAAAATACTATGTAAACAGATTTAGCAGTTGGTGTATAATAGTGACACTAGTGACACACTGGATTTAATATACAGCTCTGGGGGGGGAAAAAAGAGAGACCACTGCAAAATTATCAGTTTTTCTTATTTTACTACTTATAGGTATGTGTTTGGGCAAAAGGAACATTTTTGTTTGAGTCTATAATAGGGTTGCAAAATTCTGGGAATTTTCAAAGTTGGAAACTTTCCATGGGAATTTTCAGGAATTAATGGGAATAAACTGGGAATTATCAAAGTTGAAGGTTAGGGGCATCAATATAGTTGGTAGAAAAAATATTGTAGCATAATCTTGGCTAAAATAATCAAATTTCTGTGAATAAAATAGGACACTATTTTCTGCAGAGCCATCGAGCCACACCCTCTACATGAATTTTGCATTCCTTTATCACACAACACTGTGGACACTGAGAAAGAAGCTTGAAAGTATTTGGCAAAATGGAGAACATGCAAATACCAGGCTTAAGAAGCTTTGGGTAAATATTTTGGTTGACAAAAGACTTTTTGACATTCAAGAAAGATTTTTCAGAGGGGAAAGCTGCTTTCATTTTACATTTTGAATTCAAGTTTTTGGACAGGAGGAGAGTTCCTTTCATTTAAAATTTTGAATTATAAGACACATTTTAGCCAATGTTCATGTTTTGTTGTTCAGTGAAGGAGATACGCATTGATAAAGTTCTTCTTACACATAAATCATGTGAGTCATGTGTTTTAATTGTCTCCTTTTACAATAATGCCTGCTGATGACAAAATAAAATGTTTATATTTATGTTGGTATATGACTCACAATAATTCCCATAAATTCCCAAAACTTCTGTGCAAAGTTACCAATTTGAAAATTCCCAAAATTCCCACGCCAAAGTTTCCATGGAAATTTTCCGGAAACTTTCCGGAAATTTTCGGCCCCTTTGCAACCCTAGTCTATAAACTACTGACAACATTTCCCCCAAATTCCAAATAAAATATTATAATTTAGAGCATTTAATTGACAAATGGTCAAAATAGCAAAAGATACATGTTTTCAAACCTCAAACAATGCAAAGAAACAAGATCAAATTCATTTTAAAGCAACATAATACAAATGTTTACACTTAAGAAGAGTTCAGAAACTGGTGCAAGAACTGAAGTAGCTCAGCTTTGTGTTTGTGTTGGAATTCAACAGACGCTGGAATGGAATGGCTGTAATACATGTAGAGATGCTGATTTCAGAAAAAAATGCAATCATCTCTTATTTTTTTTCCAGAGCTGTATAAGCATTCATATCGACAGGAATGTTTTAACAGTGGTACAAAATATCATATCTGTGCTTGAAATATGTTTATTTGCGGGCCTTAAAAGTGAATTATTTACAGTAACATCCAAAACCTGAAACTATCAAGAAATAAATTATAACTCAAGAATAAAGTAGGGCTACTATACATGGCTCACTACTTATATTATGCTAAATTAAGCTTTAAACCATGTTATAATGACATTACAGCTGCAAAAACATGTTTTGTTTCATTTACACATGTCAGTAACCCTTTATTTGTCTGTCTACATCTCGAAAGTTCAAAATGCTTTGATCCAAAACAACATTATAACATAGATCAGAAAATAGTGCAAGATGGGCTTTAAGTTTGTGCGTTTTTCAAAAATGTTCTTGATCAAAATAGATTTCTTCAATGTTTAACCATTTACACCGATCTCTTAATGTGATAATGACACCAGAGCCTTTTAAATCAGTCAGAAATCAATACAACAGTTCATGCTTGCGTGCACACTGCAAACACGCACAAAACGCCTTCTCCTTTTTTCAACTTTAATCAATTCCTCCATAAATAATCCACTCTTCCCTTTCTCAGCCACTGTCACAGAGTTTATTAAGCTCCCGTCTCTGCCATTGTTCCTCCAGGAAGAGCGTCGACGAGCGGGAGGTCAACCCAGACGAGGGGTTAAGTGTGCTGATGACTCGGGGGTCGCTCGGAGAGGTCGCGACCCCTGACCCCACCCACGACTCCCCTCTAACGTCTTCACCGAGGCGGGGTCTGCATACGGCACACTCCCTTTGTTGACCACAGCTGCCCTCTGCGCCTTTGTTAGTCCAATCAGTGTCATCACTTATAGGATGTGTCCACTCTGATGTTCGTGCTCATGTTAAATCTGTACTCCGGTTTGAAGTGCACAGGGCCCAGGGGTCTACACAGTAAGATCAAAAATACATAAATAAATGCTTTCTTTTATGAGCTTTTGGAACAGTTATAGTATCAGTTTACTCAAAGTTTTGGCATATTTACACGGCAATGTTGTAGATGTTCATTAATATGCACTGTCCCTATTAAATAAAGAATAAAGAAAGAAAGAAGATCTCTATTTTCACTTACCCCTTATCCCTGCCCACTGCTCTCTGCTCATAGGATATAAATGTAGAGTTAAAAGAGTTTTTCAGCAATAAACTGGTAATGCTCTGTTATAGTTTGGTATAATTTACTTTCTTGGTAGTTTCAGGTTTCTATTGGCGTAATGCAGAAAGATGTTATTTAAAAAGATGTTATGCTTTTTTCAAGTATTTAGTATGAATCACTTTACATTCTGTTCATTTTTGTTCATAAAAGTCCATTTTATATATGTTCCCATTAACTATAAGTGCACAAATGTCAGTATTGATAAAACTGGTAACAAAAACAAAACTACTAAATGTAAGCTGTGCATTAGAAGCACAAATGAGTGTCTTAACGGGCTAACACATCAAAAATACATGAATAAATAAATAAAGAAAGAAAATGAATTGCTAAAATGCTTTCTTTTATGAGCTTTTGACAATGTTGGAACAGTTATAGTATCCGTTTACTCAAAGAAAATCTCTATTTTCACTGAACCCCTTATCCCCGCCCACTGCTCTCTGCTTATCTCTCTAGGATATAAATGTAGAGTTAAAAAAATATATCACTAAACAAATTTTCAGCAATAAACAATGGTAAAGAAAAATTCTGCTAACGACCTGTTATAGTTTGGTTTAATTTCTTGATCGTTTCAGGTTTCTATTTGTGTAATATAGAACCTTTAAAAAAGACATTATGCTTTTTTCAAGTATTTAGTATGAAATTATAAAATACATAGATAATTATTTTACATTCTGTTCATTTTTGTTCCTTAAAGTCCATTTTATATATGTTCCCATTAACTATAAGCGCACAACTGTCAGTATTGATCAAATTGGTCACAAAAACAAAACCACTTAATGCAAGCTCTGCATTAGAAGCACAAATGAGCATCTTAACAGGCTAACAACTGCATAATGAAATATAGACTCATCAATTAGCAGTCAGCACACAAATGCTGGCAACAAAAACAAAACGGAGAACACCAGATGAGGTCCTGACAATGGTAAAGTGCGTGAATTTTTCTATTGACTTTACGGCTGACAATCCACTGTGCTGAAAAGTGTCTGTCTAATGTTTAATCGCACGTACAGATGGCTTTAGCTTCAAAGAAAACAAACTCCACTGCAGCTAATATTGATCGACCTACTTTTAAACCGCTTAATGTCTGTTTAATTGGCTGTGTTTGCTAGTTAACATGTCGGCGCTGCATTTTTATCCCTGTTTGAAGCTTTCTCTGGAAAACTCACTATACGCGCTGTAGATTGATGAAGCAATGGTGTCTGTAGAAAGGATATTTTTAGGTACTTTTATTTCATTTACAGTGTGTACATATTTCGGTTTGAAAAATGTAAGCTAAAAAATACTTATGGACCAGAGCATTGTCAAGAATCGAAAACAAGATTTACAAAGCATAAAACGTCATAATGCAATTTTAGCATCCCCAAAATTCATTCATTTATTCACTGCCCGAGGCTTTATTATGCCATCATTTTACAATCTGACAAAATGCCTTTAAATTGAGCACCGCGCACAATAATACCATGTTATCTCCCTTGATCCTCGGTGTCATTGGTAACTACATTATACTAATCCTTGTCTTCCACGTTACCTCTAAATCTGGACTGTTTTGCTCATAGAAAATTTGAAATTATTCAAATTAAAACAACATAAAGAATCAAATATGTAGCCATGCCCAGTGTTGAGAAGAAAACTTTGACAATGTATTTAGTGACAGAATACTGAATACTTCCATTTAAATGTATTTTTAACATATTCCCACACATGGCCCAATCAGAGTACTGCATTCTGAATTAGAGATTGACCGATTTGGGTTTTTTCATGACCAAAACGATGGCCGATAAGCTCTAACGATATTTTTGGGCAGGGCAGATTTTTCCCAAAAAATATAGGATTTAAACTTAATACTAAAATAAATATTGCTTTTTTTACTTTTTACTTTTTTTTATACTTTTTACTGCTCTGCTTTAAACTATAATAAAGCTTGTGTGTAGAATCCCTCAGTCATCCAGGTAGAATCCATGGCAAAAGGAGAAATTCAATTTGTCAACAGGACAAAAGTTTATTTGGTTTATTTGTTTACAGTTTCTGTGAGTTAGGTAAGCCTATTCATGTACCATCACAGACGGGAGGCCAGGGTGCACCTCAATCTGATATACATCTCCACCTAGAAGCCCCGGCCACTCCTTTGAGGACAGTAAGGTACAGATCTTGGCCAGAGAAAAGAACTGGTTTTAGAGGGGAGTTAAAGAGGCTATTTTTGTCAAGAAAGAGAATCCTTCCTTGAACAGAAATGGAGGTCTCAGACATCATTTGTCTCCCATCTATAACTCTATCCTCAAACCTAAATCAAAACAAACAAAGAAAACAATAGGACAGCAGGTCAGGTCCAGAGGTGTGAAAACATCCATTATGGCCCTGAATGGTTCTGCTGACAAGACCCCACACTCCACTCCCACTGCATATTTAATAGGCCAACCTAACTAACAGAAACTGTAAAGATATAGGTGTGATAGTTTCATAGTAATTTCATTGTAGTTAGTTCCTCCCTTTAGGCAGATATAGGCAAGTGTCCACCAGCATCTGACCAGAACTGAAGAAGTAGCTTGGATGAGCTGCGAAATGTATTCGACCAAATACACTTTTGTCCATTTGACAAATTGAATTTCTCCTTTTGCTATATGAAGGCTTAATAATTTCATCACTAACCCATAACAGAGCAATGTAATCTGGTTATGTGAATGTCGTCATCGCACTAAAGTGTCAAAATAAAGCTTTATGCAGCGACCAAATACCGGCGTAGATCGGAATATGCCTGATATATGGGCGATCCTATACCTCGCCTATCTCTATTCTGAACACTTTCAGTTGAGTTGCATCTGTAAAGGTATTAGAAGATTTAAAAAAGCATAAAATGTGATAATGCAATTTTAACTTACCCTAAATCAATTCATATATTCACTGCCCAGGCTCTATTATACACCTTCCCGACCATGATATCTGACAAAAAGCCATTAAATGAGTTATCTCCTTTGATCCTTGGTGTCATTCATAACTACATTATACTAATCCTTGTCTTCTAGGTTACCTCTAAACCTAGTTTGAACAGTTTCGGTCGCAGAAATTTTAAAGAGATGTCCAATCATACATTAGCATATGCATTGGCCCGTACTGCTTACAAAACAGAACCACGTGCCCTTCTTTGTCTGTCTCTGACTGTGTCCCTCTTGGTGGTCCTCCACGTTGCAGATGCTGTCTCATTTCCATTCCTCGCTTGGTTATGTACATAATTTTGCATACCATCGCCGGGGCAACAGTGACGCTAAAATGTCACCACGTTATGAGCTGTAAATAGCAGCTACAAAGTGTTGAATTGTGCACTACGTAACTTTTCTAGTTGAGGGTACACTTCATGCTTGTCTTGTTCTATGTTGCATTTATTTCACTGTGGATGTTTAATTGCTCAAAAATACACTGAAAAACATGCATTTTTACTGTGAGCAGGGTCGCCCCTCCAGAGATCTGACCAGTGATTTGACCTGGAGGCATCTCCTGCTTGTCTCCATAGAGATATACATATTATTTGATCCCATATGGTCACATGGTCACAAACGCGAGTTACTGTCGCCGTCAAATTCTCTTGACAACCTTATCATCAAGTTACGGACTCTCCACCAGAAAAGTTACACAGTGCATCTTTAAATCAACAGCCAGGCACTTTTATTTCTACTCTAGTTTGGTTATGTCAGGAAGGGCATTAGAAGTGAATAATTACAAGCCTGTTTCACCGTGGCAACCTTTGATAATAAGGGAGCAAAAAAAAACAAAAGAAAATCCTTGGTCAACAATTCAAAGTTTTCTACGTTGTACAATCTGACACAGCGTTCAGCAGAAACAGAAGTGCTTGTGTAAAACAGTTTTGAATGAAACCAGCGAGGAGCAGAGAACAGTCTCCCTCTGATGATGCCACGCTGGGATTTTTGCATTTTCGCACGTTATTTGTCGTAAGTTGTCCATTTGAATGATTTTGCATATAGCAAAGTCACTCAAATGGATAACTTTAGCCTCTTTTATTTTTGATGGACTATGTAAACTTTTTCGTTAGGTCTGTCACCTGCTTGTTTCTATTGCTCTGTCTGGAATGTTTCACATTGTGAGATTAAACAATTCTACCTTACATTTATTCAATTACAGGTGGTTTTATAGCTCAAAAATACCTAGAAAAACAGGTATGACAGTGAGCGGGATGGCGTCTCCTCAGATCTGACCTGTAACTTGGTCTCCATGATGATAGGAAGGTTTAATACCATAAAACATTACAGACAAATCAATAACATCTCCATGAAGAAAAGCATTTGACAGAATCTCCACCGGAACAGAAAGTTAGGAGGATTTAGAGGTCAAAAAAGTTCCGACAACTTTGACGCTTTGAATGCCTTGAAGGTGGAAAACACTATACAGCTCTGGAAAAAAAATAAGAGACCACTGCATTTTTTCTGAAATCAGCATCTCTACATGCATTACAGACATTCCATTCCAGCATCTGTTGAACTCCAACACAAACACAAAGCTGAGCTACTTCAGTTCTTGCACCAGGAGTGGAATAAAGTCACCCAAGAACAATGTGAAAGACTTGTGGAGAGCATGCCAAGACGCATGAAAGCTGTGATTAAAAATAAGGGTTATTGCACCAAATATTGATTCCTGAACTCTTCAAGATTCAAGATTCAAGATTGTTTATTTGTCATATGCAGGATCAACACAAGGTCAACAATGCAATGAAATGCTTAGGATCAGAAGAACCGTTGACTCGCTAAGATAGTCAGAAGTACTAATAACATGCAATAATAGTACATGGTAAAAAAAAGTGTTGCAAAGTGCAGGGGAAGAAGTAAACAATATAATAAACAATATAATAAACAATATAATAAAATATGTAATAAAATAAAAAAGCAAGGTACAATGTACAAGGTGCAGGTAGGATTAAATCAAGATCAAATAAGGTGTAAGTATTTCACAGATTGCACATAATATGGTGTGGTGTAGGTGTTGCATGTGGATTTCGTATTGCACATAGTGTGATATAAATATTGCACATAGGTTATTGCACTGATTATTGCACATGTAACAGTAATTTACAGTGAGGTAGTGACAGACATGATATATTCATATAGAGCAGCAGCAGTAAACATAATTATGCATAATGAAAGGTAGTTTAGTGCAGTATTATTGAGAGTTCAGTATTATTTAGAGTATTCAGTGTAAACATTAGGATTATGTTGTTTTAAAATGAATTTGATCTTATTTCTTTGCATTGTTTGAGGTCTGAAAACATGTATCTTTTTGTTATTTTGACCATTTGTCATTTTCTGCAAATAAATGCTCTAAATGATAATATTTTTATTTGGAATTTGGGGGAAATGTTGTCAGTAGTTTATAGACTCAAACAAAAATGTTCCTTTTGCCCAAACACATACTGTACATAGTAACACATAATAGTAAAATCAGAAAAAACTGATAATTTTGCAGTGGTCTCTTATTTTTTTCCAGAGCTGTAGATAAAAATTTGATCATTTACCATTTTATTTCAATAATGGATAACATTCTTAACACGAAGGTGGCACGGTGACAAGTCTTGTCTCATATCTAGAAGGTTCCAGATTTGATTACTGTACTGAACTTCATAGGCCTTTTTTGTCCACGTACGTCAAATCATTAAGGTAGTAAAATTAAGACCATTGTGTACTATTTTCATTGAATTAAAAAAAAGTGTGTAGAATCCCTCAGTCGTCCTTTATTGAATTAAAAAAGTGTTTTATTGTCCAAGAATCAGGAAGTGTGCTGTTCTCATGCTAGCTAGCTTTACTATGATGGCAAAACTCCACTATTGTTCCTGATGGCATTTACCTTGTTGAATATTATAAGGCTACAGTATAGGAGTAACATGCCTCAAACTTCTGTATCTACATCCAAATCTCTAAAGCTCTGATTCAGTCTTAGTCGACCAATCCAGTGCCTAATTAAAATGTTAAAGTGTAATTTGGACCACATCTTCTCAGCCATGCGGAAAGCTGGATCCCTGACGAGGAAACTCAACTGGAAAGCTCCTCTAAAATGCACGGAGATGATCTGACAGTAATTGGGCTCAAGGCTGGCCAGCACGAGGCCCCCTGCCACGCCATTCGCAAACCCGTCTCGTACCATGCGGCGACAAGGGTTTTTCTGTTTAATGGAAAGAATGGGAGGACAGATGGAGGGATAAGGTGAAGGACCGTTGGAGAAGAAATATGTATGGACTCCAAGACGCTCATTAAGATTCAGTAGAACACACAAATCCACGACATTCACTCCCACTTATTTATTCAGAATATGCAGCAATATTGTTTGTACCAATACGGCCTGGTTGAATTGAAAATTGAAATGAGACAGATACGGAGAGAGTGAATCTAGTGAGATCTGATGGGATGAGGAGCAGGTGCGATGAGTGGCAGATAAGAAGTTTGTGACGCCATCTTCGTGAGACCAATTTGAATACAGAGCTCGCCCGTTGCCATGGAAAACCGCCATGTTTGCTGGGTCCCAAGCTCTCTTGATACTTTGGAGCTGATATCGTCCCTGAAAGCACTACTGTCTGAAGCTGTTAACTAAGTTATATTAAGGCTGCGTCCCATTACTCTGTCTTACCCCTTGCCCTTCCCCTACCCCTTTATCTACGACTTTGTCTTGCCCCTCGATAACGAGCTGAGAGGGTTCGGGGTACGAATGTTCCCCTAAAAAATGGGACGCCACTCGATTACCGTTTGCGTAATCATCCCTTGCCTCTACCTGACTGCTACGTCTACAGAAGCGACAACAGTTGACGCAGACAAATGTAAACAAATGTCAAGGATTGTCGGGTACCTCAGCTCGACAAAAAAAACTAGCTTGTTTATACATGAAAGTTCGATGAAAACGATAACGTCGGCTAAACAGACATCACTACAGTTAAAACCGCAACAACAGTTCACTAAAAGTAACGCAGAACATAAGCGTCATAATTGTAAACCATCCTAAACTGTTAATCGATAATTACAACTGCTGAAAATACATTTATGAGACTCCTTGGCTGGTCGGTGTGACGCTGCCATCCTGATCCCAAAACCTGCCTGAGCTTGTAGGCGTACCCCTTCCTTTCAATTCTGGTCGAGAGCTTACTTAGTTTCAAGGGGTATGTAGCCCTCGGTTGTGGCATTAGCCCTTGATCAAAATCAGAATCGAGACACCCCTTGCCCTCACATGAACGCCTAGGGGTAAAACGAAGGGGGTAAGACAGAGAAGTGGGACACAGCCTTAAGCTTGTTTTTACACAATCTGACCAGAAAGAGCTGACTGGTAACTCATGGTAACTCCTGAACAATCCACTATTAGACCTACACGTAGAACACCCCCAGCGTTTCTTTGTCATGAAATATCCAGAAGGCATGTGCACAAATGTCAAACCTGACTATTTCTGTTACTAACTAGACCCAAGAACCCTCTGTATTACAACAACAAAACTCATTTTAGCCATCTCGATCTGCATTAAACACTGGCCTATAGAATGTTATGAAAACCGACAAGAGAACTGATTTCGCATTCATTCGTACGCCTTTCTCTATTGTCTTTTCGTCCCGTGATAGGAATTTATTTACCGCCACAATATTACAATTCCTAAGCGCTTCCTGTGTTCATTATTTTGATGTAATTGGTTTTGCGGTGAGGTGCAACAGGTTGTGATGCACTGTGACATCCATTGACGAATCAGACCGCTTCCTTATTATTTTGACTCCTTTGGCGGAAGACTTAAGAGAATTATTCACGGTCGCTCTCATCTCTCTAACTGCCGCCACTGCCGCCACATAATGATTGCAATAAAGGGCCAAAACAAAATTACATGGTCTTATCACACATTGTTTACGGGTTTCAGTATTTGCCAGTAGCATTTAATACATAATGCATATTGTTCAAATTCATGCTGTTGCTGTAATATAAGAGGTTAAAGGCCCTACATGATTTTTTCCCATATATTTGAGCAAAAAATGTGTCTTGCCCCAGTAGAGATATTGATACTTTGCAGCTGATGTCATCAACATTCTCTGGGGGTGTGAAGCTAACTGAAAGCACTACTATGTTTGAGGCTCTGTTACTCAAGTTAGAATCTGAGCTTTATTTGACCACAATCTGACCAGAAAGAGCTGATTTTTGTGCAACTACAACAGATGAGATGATTTCTGCTGTTAAACAAGTCTCTCACACATACAGTTAGAGTCACAAGCTAGCTACTTTTTCAGTTAGTCAAGCCACTAAACAGGATGAACGCTCGTATTGATGACAGACTCATGAAAATGTGCCAGGCCACGGAAAAAACAGACACAAGTCGTCCCAGAGGCATTTTGAGTTATTCGGAAATTCTGAAAGCTTTTCAGCAATGCCTTACACATGGAAATCTGAGAACATGTAATCGAAAATGTATGCTTTTAAAACAACCAATGCTGTTATCTGAAACATGGAGTGGCTTCTTCATGATCTCAACTAGCACATTCTGCAAAAAAAAAAAAAAAAAAACATGTGCCGGCTTTTCCCGTGGTGGGTGACAAATGTGTTATTTAAATGCAAATCCCAAAATTCCAGGGCTGAAATCATCGAAGTGATTCTAGTGAAGGCACTTCCTGTATTATCACATGGCATCACAAGGTGGAACAGAGTGTTTGAGAGAAGAACTCAGCCTAAATATGCAGGGTTTTTGTGTTAAACATGTGAGAATGAAACAAAACACAACTGCAGGTATGTTTGTGATGAGGAAACCATATAACATATCAAAAAATAGCATAATATAGGCCCTTTAAGACATTCCATGGCAAAGTACATGCAATGGGAAAATCTGGGAGTATGTCATCATCATATTCATCCAATAGACTGTAGGCTTTGTAGACACATGCATTAGAAATATGTTGTTTCAGAGAACTGCACACACCGTGACTGTGAGAATACAGCCCTAACAACTCCGCAGTTTACCCAGAGAGTCATTTGTAGCCACTGTAGCTACTCTTCACTTTTACTGCCTCTGTGATAATGGGCTGCTTTCGTATTCTGCACCATGTTGCGCTCAAAGTTTACATGACAGTTTCAGAGTCAGCGCGTGTTCATTCACATTTCAGATGAAGCTCACAGAAAAAGGCTTCTCATTTAGGACCCAGTCTGAACTCTGCTGTGGATTGGAGAAAGAGTGTTGGCATGCAAAGGGGACTTCAGTTCATTTAACTTCCCCGCACTAAAAATCTAACAAAAACAGTAAGTTTTGCAAGCAGAAGAACCCAGTTTGTACACATATATTGTATTTTGAAAACTTAAATAACTTGCATAAATGAATACAACCTTTAGGCTACGATCAGACTGCAGCCTGAAGTGACTCAAATCAGATTTTTTTGCCTCTATACGACTTGTATCTGATCTTTAAATGACGACACAGATCCGATTTTTTCAAATGCGACCCAGGCCACTTGGATGTGTGGTCCTAAAACCGATACATCCGATCTTTTGGCAAGTAATTTCAGTCTGAACGGCCAGGTCGCATTCATCTGACATCAACAAGCGAAAGTGGTACAAGTAGGCGCTCGCAAATGTACACAAACGTTCTTCTCGTCCTAGAAAAATTGTGTATGAAGTCCATGTCAGTGAAGCAGCAAAGCACATAGCAATCCCACCACTCTCAGCACCAACATGTACTTTTCTACGCACGTTGCTGCCACTGGCCCACAAAACGCCATGGCCAAAAACCTTCTTCTCAATCTCTTCCTTAAGACAAATAAGTTGTACATGTTTTGGCTTTGGTACAACAGCAACTTTAAAATCACCAAGTGCTCAGCGCTAGTGTCCATGTTTAGGCGACTTCTGTAAACACTGAGCACGCTCGCTGCATGTGACGTCGTCGTGTCCTCCAAGGCGCATGTGTTCACACTGGAGATCACATACAAGTCGCATTTAACTGAACGACCTCGCAAAAAAATTGGATTTCACAAAAAATCCAAATTGAGCTTTAAGCCCTGCAGTCTGAACGTAGCCTTAGTTACAACTACTGTATATATTTCACAAACTACCTTTACCTCCGCTTCTCATAATCATTCCAAAACTCCCTGAAGATTGATAGCTTCTACACATTATTAAATCGGCTCTCACTGAAAGCAATCATGAAAATGAGGAGCGGCATGGCGAATATTTGAATCTGATTGGTCAAAGTGGAACCAAGCCAAAAAATTAAGACTTTTGTTACAGCCATTTGCGAGAAAAGAACAAACACGTTCGCTGTCTACAAATACACAAAGCGTTTCAACCTTTATCACCTACTTCACAAACAAAACGCTCTGCCCCAGAATGTGCTCAGGTGAAGTTCAAACTGCATTCATTGAACCCTCTTTGCTATTGTGCCCAGTTTTACACAGCTGTTACTGCATAATGAGCCAGTATGCAGGTCTACCGAGTACTGATTTTTGATTGGCAGGTCGGTTGGAGGTCTCGACCTTCGTCCTATCAAAATAACGGCTCCACGTTGGCGCTGTGCCCTATATTTGTGCCCGTGTGTGTGTGTGTATGTGTGGCGGTTCAATTCCCTTGCAACTCCCGCTCCCCCAGCCTCGTGTTCATGGCCAGACGCCGCAGAGCCCACCCCGGTCATCATGCATTCTCTTTTTAGCCCACTACAAAGTCCCATCCGCGGCCCCACTGCCAGCTCCGCGCTATCTCGCTAAAGGTCACTGCTAATGATGTGGCGTCCTGCTGTAGCACTGACAGGAAGCACAGGTCCGGAGGTGAGGCGCAGTTTGTGCCTGTAACTTTGAATTAGTACGCATTTGTTGGAGCGTATTTTCACCGCGAGCGCCGAGAATTTGAACAGAGAATTATGGGGGTAGCTCGTGGCATTGGCACAGGTGGAGTATAACTTATATACACAAGAAACGCCGGTGCTTTCCGAACTCGTGCTAGGCTGTCAGTGTGAGTTAAGGAGTTTGGCTGCTCTAACGCTCACTAGAAGTCTATTAATAATGCATTGGGACGATTTGGGCGTGATGTGCTGAGAGTAAATGTTGAGTTTATCAAATGGCAGTAAACTATGGGCTCAAAACGCTTAACAAAATCCATTATTAAAGTCTGTGTGGTTAGACTGTGTAAGGGTTCCAAGATTATTACGTCTGATAGGCAATGAAATGTTTGTTGTTTTGTTTTGACTCATTTTAAATCATTTGCACCAAGAACTTTTCTAAAACAAAGTAGTTTAGTTGTTAATGAAAACTGTGAGCAAGTTAAAACTATATTAAATGCTTGAATTACACTTCACTCCTCTGGTTGCCAAGGTTACAAAATCCCGCAAAGACTCTTTTTAATACTTAGATTTGCTGCAATAAACAAGATCTATGAAGTCAACACATGCATTTTCAGTTTATCTTATTCTCATGAGATTCTACTGGACAAACAGTTTCATTTATGTTAATTGTAATTTATAAGTCAGACCCCCCAGGATTTCGCGGGCATTTTTTGTGTTTGCGCGGGCTAAAATGCCTGAATTTGCATGAACCTTTCCAAAAAGTTGCGATGAAAGTTGCGGTGCTTTTAAGGTTTTTGTTGCGATTTTGTTGCAGGAGGAAGTGAAAGTTGCGATAAATAGTTGTGATTTTCCCTTTTTGTAATTAAAATTGAGTTAAATTTTGAATACTGAGTTATTACTGACAAAGAATAATACAAAGACACATAGATCACAGATATGGTCCTAAAACAACCTTACCAACATCGAAAATAAATTACTACTAGGAGGGGAACTGTTTCGCACAGTCTTTTGCTGTTATTTTTGTGGGCAAATGGCGCCGCAGACATGTTTCTTTGCCATTAGAAGCCATGTCCCAATTCCCAGAGTGCACAGTTCGGAGCGTGATTTGAAGGGCATGTGCGTCATTTCTTTTTTGTCCAATGCACAGTTAACACGCGGTCCGAAGACCGCAGTCGTTTCCATGGAAATCGGGGCGTGGACCAAGCACGTGAAAAAGCACGCTTCACGCACTCATATATCCCAGCATGCACCGCGCGCTACTTCTTCTACGGGAGAAAATGGAGTCGGCAGCTGCTTCCCGTAGTTGCGAGACCTGTCGCATTTCGCAGACGGCCATGCGGTCCGCGGACTGCACTCAGGGCTGAGCAAGTGTGCACCGCCTTGACTGCAGTCTGAGCCCCCTTCAAACCACGCTCCGAACTGTGGACACAGCCGCAGTTTCGTTTCGTCACACGAAGTAAGGCAGAAGGAAAAAGAGCAAAAAAGATAGATGTTTTCAGACCTCAAACAATGCAAAGAAACAAGATCAAATTCATTTTAAAACAACATAATACTAATGTTTACACTTAAGAAGAGTTCAGAAATCAATATTTGGTGCAATAACCCTTATTTTTAATCACAGCTTTCATGCGTCTTGGCATGTTCTCCACAAGTCTTTCACATTGTTCTTGGGTGACTTTATTCCACTCCTGGTGCAAGAACTGAAGTAGCTCAGCTTTGTGTTTGTGTTGGAATTCAACAGACGCTGGAATGGAATGGCTGTAATACATAGAGATGCTGATTTCGGGGGGAAAAAAATGCAGTGGTCTCTTATTTTTATCCAGAGCTGTATAACTAGCGAGAAAATTGGGTACAGTCCCTTAAAATAAAATAAATAATAAAATATATTAAACAATCCTGTTCATAGCTTTGGCATTGAGTGTTAAATCCAGCTACGAAACAAGTGAAAATTACAATCTCACATTTTTCTCACACTTTTTGCTAAATTCATTAATTTTTTTTTTTTTTTTTTTCTCACAGTTGACTAGATATTTTGGGCAAGTGATTTTACCTTTAAGCTGACAGAACCTTTAGTACCTCGCAGAAGTTTAACCTTCTTCTGACCTGCTGGTGGAAAAAAATACTACCACACTACTACAAAGTGCAAACGATAGGTTAGGAAAGTTAAAGGTGCACTTTGTAACTCTAGCAGGGGGTCCACCTCAAGCTTGTTTCCATGGAGATATTATTGATTTGCCTGAAAGGTTTCACAGTATGGTGTTTAACTACATTGCATTTATTCATTTATAGGTGTTTTACAGTGATTATAGTTCACTTCTCCACAGAGCTGACCTGTAACTTGGCCTGGGGGTTGTCTCCATGGAAATACATGGGTTTAATGCCATACTGTGGGACATTTTAGACAAAGCAGTAGCATTTCCATAAAGACAAGCAGGTGGAGGAAGTTACACAGTGCACCTTTAACATAATTTTACAAGTTAATATTTTATTAAAAATCTTGCTTATTTTTTCAGGTTTTAATTTTACTTTTTAGTTGGACACATGTAGATATTTTCATAACTATTAAGTAGCAAGCACAATGTTAACAAGGGACGAAACTTTAAACTTAAACCTAAATTGCTCCATAACCATAAATGACATCTTTTTTGTTTAAACAGCCAGAATATTTTGTAAACAAATCTTGTTTCTTGGAATTTACTGTGTTGATGACAAAGGTAGAAGGTTTCTGTTTTAGAACTCACTAAATGCCCTTAAACTGTTTAAACGGTTTAAGATAAATATTCACTACATTTACTATCCTACATAACCAAGTAAGAATTAACAAAACATGAATCCCTGTCATATGCACTTTAAATTCAACGTGACGTGCTCTGCTAACTTGATTTACATTTTGAGGTATTTAGCAGTAATTAGCGGGCTGATATGCACATAGACACTCGCTATAATGACTTCTCGGGATGATTTATGGTGAAAAGAGCAAAGGCGAGACCCACTTGACCCCAGAGCTGGGACAAATGACTGCATTAGCACACATAAATTACATTCAAACAAAAAAACATCTGCTTCAATGAGGAATTAAAGATGTGTAAAATCATAGAGAGGACCACTCAACAGACACGGCGTCGTCATGATGGTGTACTAAGGTCGTTGCTCTTGGCTGGCGAGGATTTAGAAAGGGTTTTTGACACAGACATACTCAGACATGCCAAGTGCTTTGTGGATTTATTCATATTATATATATATATTTTTTCATTTTGTTCAGTTCAAACTGCAATCTCGATCTAAAATGTCTTAAAGGTGCACCAAGTCACTTTTTGGTCGGGGTCAGTCACCTTTTGTTTGTATGGATATGTCATTGCTCTGCCTGAAATGTTCCACAGTATGACATTAAACACCTCTCTTAACATTTACTCAAGGGTGGTTTTATAACTCTTTCTTTTATGTCTCTTCAAAGATCTGACCTGTAATTTGGTTTGGTTTGGTTTGGTCTCACTGATTATAGACTGATTATAGGTTTAATGCCGTACTGTGAAACACATATGTTCCAGAGACTGATTTTGAGACAGGCGGAGATAGGGGGTAGGTCATTTTCTGAGCACACAACCTTCTCTATCATGTGTGATTACTCAAAAATGCATCAGTCGATCAAAACGCAACTCTGAGTACACTATTGATGAGGGAACGCCATAACAACAAGGTTTAAAGTTCATAAAAGTTGATTTA
Source organism: Paratrypauchen microcephalus (assembly GCA_036785185.1). Lineage (NCBI taxonomy): Eukaryota > Metazoa > Chordata > Actinopteri > Gobiiformes > Gobiidae > Paratrypauchen > Paratrypauchen microcephalus. Next base: position 1,051,701 of record JAVJIX010000160.1, read on the forward strand.
GCATACAGTATGTCTGGAAGGTTCACCACCAGGTTCTCTTCTCCATGGAAATATTGCCTGGAATTTTCCTCAGTATGGCATTAGACTTATTTATCTCTACGGAGAACGCATGTGACGCCGTAGGGCCAAGTTACATGCCAGATCTGTGGAGATTCACAGTAACAATGCAAGTTTCAAATCAATAAAACCTCACGCTATTGAGGAAATGCAAGATGCTCAGTGCCATACCAGGACATTCTAGACAAAGCGACAACATCTCCATGGAGACAAGCAGATGGCAGGCCCTTCACTAGAAAAGTTACACAGTTCACCTTTAATGGGACAATCTTTTCTACCAAGCACCAATGCAGATGTGAGATGCGCCTACAAGAACTGACTGTCAAACTGTCAAAAGCTATTCTATGGGTTTTTGGTTTTTTTCATCAAAGATGACAGATAATATTTTCATGGGTATTGGTAACTCTGAACTGTCCATTGCGATAGCATATATGAGAACGAGAGAGCTGTTTGTCTGTGTATATGCCTGAAGCGTGTTAGCCTACCCATTAACTGCCCAATGTTCCAGTGTACCCCTCGGGCCAAACACAAAGATGAATTGAATAACCCATTCCATTGCTACATTAACATTACGACATGACAAAAGCTGAAGTTCTCAATACATAATTTATTTTATTACATTGTCTGGCCAAAAATACGCCTGGCAAACTATGATAACACACCAAACATGCAATTCTAATATCAAGGTTAATGACTTGCTATGTTGTATATTGTAAACCATTGATTTATGTATCGCAAATACGGTAAAAGTTAGTTCGAGTTACATTATTTTGAGCATTTTAAAATTTAAGAAAGCACAACATATATTATAATAGTAGTCTCTATACTTGGAAAGACAAAACATGTACATTTAAAAAAAAGAAAGAAAAATTCTACCCCTAATTTACAATATTTTATCTACATGTATTCTTTTGCTTGTCATCACTTGCAGAGTAATGTCAGCCTTCAGCATATCATTAAGGGCCTGTTTACATGAGAATACTTACGGGTAAAAAGGACAAAATAGTTTATCGGAAGTGCCTTTCGTTTAGACGGTGAGGGTGTTTTGGGGGCTTAAAAACGCAAACAAACTGAAACCGCCCTCCAAAGTGGAAAACTACACGTTTACGTCACATCGGTCCATATATCAGTGTACTTTGTTTGGCAGGACTCCCAGTCCACACCTTCTTGCGCCTTCATTGCTTTGTAGTCTAACGTGGTCTGAAGCAATAGTAGAACTTTTTCGTCTGACCACACTTTTTTTTTTTTTTGCTACCAGTAGCCATGTTTTGTTTTGCTTTTCACGGCGCAGATGAGAAGAAGGAAGATTCTACGCATGCGCGCGGACATAGTGATAATGTATCACAGCGCCACCTAGCCGCCTGGCATGCATACCCAATCGAATTCCACACCCTTTTGCGTTACCGTATGCACACAGATTTCCTCCCAAAAACGCTTGTCTAAATGTGAAATAAAAAGTGAAGATGCGACGCCACTGTTCAGACTGTCATCATATAAATGTAGCCTAAGTGCATTATAGGTCTCGTCACAAACATTAGAAAAATATATACGTTAGCAAAAACAGATATTAATTAAAGAAATTCAACCAATGTACACTATCAGGCCAAGTTACAAGTCAGGTCTATTGAAAGGTGATCTCATTCACAGGAAGAATATACAGTCAGGTCCATAAATATTGGGACATCAACACTATTTTCATCTTTTTGGCCCTGGACACCATCACAATGGATTTGAAATGACACAAACAAGATGTGCTTTAAGTGCAGACTTTCAGCTTTAATTTGAGGGTATTTGCATCCAAATCAGGTGAACGGTGTAGGAATTACAACAGTTTCTACATGTGCCTCCCACTTTTTAAGGGACCAAAAGTAATTGGACAAACTAAACAATCATAAATCAAACTGTCACTTTTTAATACTTGGTTGCAAATCCTTTGCAGTCAATGACAGCCTGAAGTCTGGAATGCATTGACATCACCAGACGCTGGGTTTCGTTCCTGGTGATGCTCTGCCAGGCCTCCACTGCAGCTGTCTTCAGTTCCTGCTTGTTCTTGGGGCATTTTCCCTTCAGTTTTCTCTTCAGCAAGTAAAATGTATGCTCAATTGGATTCAGGTCAGGTGACTGACTTGGCCATTCCATAACATTCCACTTCTTTGCCTTAAAAAACTCTTTGGTTGCCTTCGCAGTATGTTTCGGGTCATTGTCCATCTGCACTGTGAAGCGCCGTTCAATGAGTTTTGAAGCATTTGGCTGAATATGAGCAGATAATATTACCCGAAACACTTCAGAATTCATCCTACTGCTTTTGTCAGCAGTCACATCATCAATAAAAACAAGGGAACCAGTTCCATTGGCAGCCATACATGCCCACGCCATAACACTACCACCACCATGCTTCACTGATGAGGTGGTATGTTTTGGATCATGGGCAGTTCCTTTCTTTCTCCAAACTCTTCTCTTCCCATCATTCTGGTACAAGTTGATCTTTGTCTCATCTGTCCATAGGATGTTGTTCCAGAACTGTATCGGCTTTTTTAGATGTTTTTTGGCAAACTCTAATCTGGTCTTCCTGTTTTTGAGACTCACCAATGGTTTACATCTTGTGCTGAAGCCTCTGTATTCACTCTGGTGAAGTCTTCTCTTGATTGTTGACTTTGACACAGAGACGCCATCCTCCTGGAGAGTGTTCTTGATATGGCCAACTGTTGTGAAGGGGTTTCTTTTCACCAGGGAAAGAATTCTCCTGTCATCCACCACAGTCGTTTTCCGTGGTCTTCCGGGTCTTTTGGTATTGCTGAGCTCACCGGTGCGTTCTTGCTTTTTAAGAATATTCCATACAGTTGATTTGGCCACACCTAATGTTTTTGCTATCTTTCTGATGGGTTTGTTTTGCCTTTTCAGCCTAATGATGGCTTGCTTCACTGATAGTGACAGCTCTTTGGACCTCATATTGAGAGTTGACAGCAATTCGATTCCAAATGCAAACTTCGAATTAACTTTTGTCTGCTTATAAATGAGATGATGAGGGAATCACACACCCGGCCATGGAACACACCTGGCCATGGAACAGCTGAGCAGCCAATTGTCCAATTACTTTTGGTCCCTTAAAAAGTGGGAGGCACATGTAGAAACTGTTGTAATTCCTACACCGTTCACCTGATTTGGATGCAAATACCCTCAAATTAAAGCTGAAAGTCTGCACTTAAAGCACATCTTGTTTGTGTCATTTCAAATCCATTGTGGTGGTGTCCAGGGCCAAAAAGATGAAAATACTGTTGATGTCCCAATATTTATGGACCTGACTGTATATATATATATATTTTTAATGAAGCAGATCTTGAGTCTTGGCCACAGAAGCCAAGATGTTTTGATTAACTTGTGATAATATGTGATTATATATATATGTGATATATGTGTCGTTATGTAAGAAGCAAAAACACCTGTACTGAAAAAAATAAAATTAAATAAAGGTACATTTTCTATCTTTAAAACTAACTATAGTTTATTTGTGGAAGCTTTTATTCATAGATTTCAGCTTCCTGGCATTTTGAGGACTTTTTCCCCATTCAAGAAATAAACTATAAACTAATCGCTATGGAAACTGGACTCATTTTTCATCACTCTGAAACCCATGGACATTTTCAAAGTTCAAAAGTTCAAAGTCAGCTTTATTGTCAATTTTGCCATATGTGTTTGACATACAGTGAATCGAAATTCCGTTTCTCCCTGGCCAAGCAGTGCAAAAAGACAGTGTACAAAATACAATATAAGGACAATACAAAAACTATCTAAGACTGAATCTAAAAGCAGTGCAAAGAATAAATAAATACCTATTTACAGATGTCAAAAAATGTGCAGTGTGCATCAAAATGTACAATGGAAGATGCAGTCGTGAAATGTGCAATAGAATGTGCATTGAAAATAAAGGTAAAAATAAATGTGCAACAGTAGTCCTTAGCAGCAGTTTTTTTCACCCTAATTTTGCTGCTAACCCGTCTGCCAGTACCAATCCTGCAGGACTCATTCTTAATTTCATGTCTCTTTGTAGAACCTGTCGATGGGAGTGATCAGGAGAGCTGTGATAACCAAAGAAGATCTACCGGTCAATACAGAAGTAATAGATAAACTTGCCAGACCCCGGCAGTCCACCACACAACAGTATTTGAGTGAATTGTCCATTATTCTCCAAATTGGCTATCGGACCATATTGATTTTTCCCATCGAGCCTCCCAGTGAGCTCCCTGTTCACCCGTGCAAGCTGTCCACCCACTGCCCGGCTTTTGAGCTCCTCGCCTGGGTAGCCACGCTTTCACCGCCAGGCCCCCCCATCCCACTGATGAATCAGCAAATACCAAATACTACGTCTCCATCAGGGATCAAAATATATATGTCATGGGTTTGAGCTTCTTGTTATATCGCCCCATTTTGAGGACAGCTGGCCATTCAGAAGATATGACGTTTCGTTTTGTAAATTGCTATGGTAACAGTCGTAACTTTTAGACTTAGACAAACTTTATTGATCCACAAGGGAAATTATTTGGACACAGTAGCTCATAAATTACAATATTCACATTTCTAAATCAGTAGCAAAATTTTCATCCTTCTGAAACACATGGTTAGGTTGTGTTCAAGTGTCGTCAATATATTCTTTGCCTGTAATGTTCCACAATATGGTATTAAACTGATATAGAATGTATTTATTCAATTATGGGTGTTTTTATTGCTCAAAAATACCTTTAAAAACATGCACTGAGTGTGAGTGGGGTCACCTCTTCACAGATCTCACCTGTAAATTGGCCTAGTGGCACTTTTTTCTATGGAGATTGAAGAGTTTTATGTGATTCTTTGTAATATTGTAGGTAAAGAAATAACATTGTCATGGAGACAAGTAACTGGCTGGCCCTCATCCAGAAAGGTTACACAGTGCGCCTTTAATATTGAGCTGGAAGACAGGTTTGCATTCTCTGGTGGAATTAGTTGTTTATGTGTCAAATTCGAATTTGTTGACCTGGTTTATGGTTAATATCGCTGTAATCACCTTACCTATCCACATGAAACAAAAACTAGCACAAAGTTCAACATGTTCTCTGTTGGCATAATAAAAAAAAAGTTTGATTATTTTTTTCATAATACTTTAGAAAGTGTTGTTATTATTCGACCAAGATACATGATATTTGTCAGTTGAAAGAACTTAAAGGTTTACTGTGTAACTTTTCTGCTTGTCTCCATGGTGATGTTATTGCTTTGCTGGGGATGCTCCACATTATGGCATTAAACAAATACATCTTGCATTTATTCAATTATATGTGTTTTTATTTCAGCAAAAACATGTATTATTACTATGAGCGGGTTCTCTTTTCCACAGATCTGACCTGTAAATTGGCCTGGTGATGTGACCTGCTTGTCTCCATGGCGACAGTAAAATTCAATTTGATTTCAGCAAGCAAGTGGCAGACCTTCTTCCAGAAAATTACAACTTTAAAGCTGTAAGATTATTATGACGAGTTTATGGAGCCAGTTCCAAACAAATAATGATAAGATTTGGGAATTTGGGAATATCTCTTTCAAAACCACTAAATATCCTATAGAGTATTGTACAAAAAAATAAGACTGCAAAATTATCAGTTTTTCTGATTTTACTACTTATAGGTATGTGTTTGGGCAAAAGGAATATTTTTGTTTGCATCTATAAACTACTGACAACATTTCCCCCAAATTCCAAATAAAATATTATCATTTAGAGCATTTGCAGAAAATGACAAATGGTCAAAATAACAAAAAAAATACACATTTTCAGACCTCAAACAATGCAAAGAAACAAGATCAAATTCATTTTAAAACAACATAATACTAATGTTTATACTTAAAAAGAGTTCAGAAATCAATATTTGGTGCAATAACGCTTATTTTTAATTACAGCTTTCATGCGTCTTGGCATGCTCTCCACAAGTCTTTCACATTGTTCTTGGGTGACTTTATTCCACTCCTGGTGCAAGAACTGAAGTAGCTCAGCTTTGTGCTTGTGTTGGAATTCAACAGACGCTGGAATGGAATGGCTGTAATACATGTAGAGATGCTGATTTCGGGAAAAAAATGCAGAGCTCTATATTTCCCTTTCCTCCATCTGAAATGATGACATTATCCAATCCAACATGAACATAACCCTTTCACATAATAACAGTGCTTCTCTATGGGCTTTTGACTATGGAAACACACCACTGACTGCACGTAGCCTGTTCAAACTTATCAGCTTTCAGAGCCTGTGTGTGAAGAGATCTATATCCTAAATGAGAAAGTGGCGACTATGTGCTTAGAGGCAATAGATAACGGATTAGGACTACTATTAGCGTAGATAGCCAATCGTCTTCTCCAGCGTCGATTTGGAGTAAAGATTGCAGGTTTGTCGTGGGGAGGGATGACAAACAGAATATGAAAGAGAATACGCAAGAGGCACGTCTGTCTATCAGGCCAGCACAGATTCTTCACAATAGATTCATTGTTCCCTATTCGCCTTTACATCAACTTTCCCATCTCCTGCTATAGATCTCAGACTCAGGCTGTGTGCTCCATCTGCACTCCATTATAGACTGTGTTCATGTGACACAACATGGTGGAGTCCCTCTAGTTTCAAATGGAGATGGAGGACAGGACTGAACGCTGTGGTAGAGTTTGCTGTTTAACTGTCAGATTGCAGTTAACTTGGTTTGAGGTTAGTATCTATCTAACCTATGCACATGAAACAAATTATTCAGCTCTGGAAAAAAATAAGAGACCACTGCATTTTTCTCAGAAATCAGCATCTCTACATGTATTACAGCCATTCCATTCCAGCGTCTGTTGAATTCCAACACAAACACAAAGCTGAGCTACTTCAGTTCTTGCACCAGGAGTGGAATAAAGTCACCCAAGAACAATGTGAAAGACTTGTGGAGAGCATGCCAAGACACATGAAAGCTGTGATTACAAATAAGGATTATTGCACCAAATATTGATTTCTGAACTCTTCTTAAGTGTAAACTTGAGTATTATGTTGTTTTAAAATGAATTTGATCTTGTTTCTTTGCATTGTTTGAGGTCTGAAAACATGTATCTTTTTGATATTTTGACCATTTGTCATTTTCTGCAAATAAATGCTCTAAACGATAATATTTTGGGGGGAATTTGGGGGAAATGTTGTCAGTAGTTTATACTCAATCTGAAGTTTATACTCAGACTCAAACAAAAATGTTCCTTTTGCCCAAACACATACCTATAAGTAGTAAAATCACTGATTTAGAGACTGATAATTTTGCAGTGGCCTCTTAATTTTTTCCAGAGTATTTACATACAAAATATTTCTATTTAGTATATTTTTATTTTCAAAAATAGAAGAAAGTGAGCAAAACCTATAGCTTCATTTTCCTTGCCTGGAAGAATCCATGACTCATCGCTGTACCAGCGGTGAGTCTGGTAACGCTTGGTCCAGAATGCGCTGCGTTTGCGCGTAGACAGACAGCTAAGTGAACCAATCAGAGATTGCGCCATCTTGATTCAAAACTGAGGAGGAACTTCCGCTGCCTAAGAGTGACTTTGCGGGCAAAGGCAGGTCCACTGACGTCACCATCTTTGAACGAATCAGAATCGCGGAGTCCGTTTTTAACCGGAGGAGCGAGGGTGTCCAAATGGTATCGCGCTGTATAGGAAATACAGAGAGATATCATTTGGCTGGCCAGGTAATCATTTTCCCCTTGTCAACTTGACTTTACCAAATCTAGAATTTGAAAACCGTCAATACGGACATTGGAAAGTTAAAGATGTTCTACTTACGGAAGCACCGATCCAGGACTGGTATCGGATATCTGTGCCGATACTGCAAAATTTGCTGGATTAGATATTGGCTTTTAAAAAACGGCTCAGCTGATGTAAATTTATATAAGAAGACTATTTAATAGCTGCAGAAATTCTCATAATGTTAAAATTTTATTTGCACAAAGCTGTTCTGCAGTGGGATAAATAACAGCTGCATAACACAGTTGTATTAGTTTGTCTTATTTTATTTTTGTTTAAAGGAAATTATTTTTTCAGCCTCTGCACTGGTATCAGTTGATATCGATTATCCTATTTAAATATCGAGATACTTAAATCCATAATATTAGTATTGGATTTCCCTATTGATTACATCATACATCACTGTCATGAAATATCCCAAAGGTAAATTTGCAAATGTTGAACCTGATCATTTCTATTAGCGACCAGTCCCTAAAACGCACTGTAAATGCTCCTTCAAGGCACCCAAAGTGCTTTACAACAATGATGTTTTTTGTGTCAACCTTTGGATCAGTGGACAAGATAAGATAAGACTTTATTGATCTCAGGCAGGAGAAATTTACTTGTCACAGTAGCTCCAGGTAGGGACAGTTTGAACAAGAAAGAAAAGTGCATGCAGGCAAGAATGGCATAAAAATAAGTAATAATAATAATAAAATAAGTAATAATAGAATAAGTAATAATAATAAAACAGTAACAAGGAGAGTATTGAAAAACGATATTGCACGTTGGAAAAACGATATTGCACATTTGGACTCTACAGTGGAGTTATACTGTCTGATGGTGGTTGGGATGAAACGCTCTACCAACTGAGCTACTGCTGCCCCTCCACTTCATATGCGAGCACTAGCAATTCTTGGCAGCAACTAGTGCCCTAATTGGTCAATTCTTGGCAGCAAATCGTGGTAGCAACTCCTGCCATGTGATTGGTCAATTCTTGGCAATTCTTGGTAGCAACTCGGACAGACTTTGGTCAAATTGTGGAAGTGCAAGCTCGACTCGCGGCCAGCTGTGGGCCCCTATTACCATACCGGTGTTGTAATACGACATAAAATTGACATTTTTACCCTGCACCATCTGTATTAAATATTTTTACCCTTTAGAATATTGTAAAGCACCTGAAGCCCAGCCACAGATCTCAGACTCGGCACGCTCCATCTACGCTCCATTAAGGGGAGAAAGGAGACTCTGCACACACATCATTGATAATACAGACACAGAATGAAACCTTAGGAGGGCTTAGGGAACAAATGTACCCTGTCCCCTTCGAAAGGCAAAGCTAACACCCCCCCATCGGTGACAATACAAGCCAATTACCAACACACACTCCCACTGAAAACAGCATGCAGGCAGAGGAGAAGCAAAAGGCCCCGGACCAGCCTTTGACCAGAGGTTGATGGATTCATGCTGAGAAGGCAGCAAAAAAGAGAATATGGAAGTACAGTACAGAAAAAAAGGAAATTTAAGAATCAATTATTGATGAGGAAAAAATGTGGGGCTTTGTTAACACCAATAGCAGATTTTATAATGAACAATTTAAGGGGTTTAACGTAATTGAAAGAGGTCATTCTCAAGATTTTGTACCATTCTGAAACATTTAAGTTGAACTATAATGCCATGTTCTTAAAGGTACGCTGTGTAACTTTTCTGGTAGAGGGTCTGCTATCTTCTTGTCTCCATGGAGATATTGGAGTTATTGCTTTTCCTGGAACGTTCCATGGTATGACTTTAAACATTTCCATCTATCATAGTCAGTAGCTCAGTTGGTAGAGCGTTTGTCCACTGATCCAAAGGTTGGCGGTTCAAATCCCACTCTTGACATAAGAAACATCAGTGGTTGAGCGGTCAGATCCACTGACCCACAGGTTGGTTGGTACGATTCCAGCTCCCACAGATGAATGCTGCCCTTGTGTCCTTGGGCAAGACACTTAACTCTCCTCGCCCCCAGTGTCTGCGTACACTGGTGTGTGAATGTGTGTGTGAGTGGTTCCTTGTTGTAAAGCGCTTTGGGTGCCTTCAAGGTGGAAAAGCGCTATATAAAGATGTGACCATTTACCATATATTCATTACGCGTGTTTCTATTGCTCAAAAATAGAATAATTCCTTATGTGAATAAGGGCACCTCTCCACAGATCTGACTTGTAATGTACTGTAGTATAGTGCTGTAACCTGCACTGGACCTTTCACTAGAAATGTTACGCAGTACACCTTTAAACATAGCATTACTAATGCACTGAAAAAGGCAGCGCTTTTAATAGCTTCATCCCTATCTCGCAACAGCAATTCAGTTTAAGTTGAACTAAATGGATATCTTCTTAATCCTAACAACACTAACATATTGAAAATCATCTCTTTTAATACTACAGCATGCGGATTTAATTTGATTCAGGCAGTAGCTTTGTCCCTATCTTGCAACATCCACGGGTTTCAGAGGCACAACTCATTTTAGTTCACAAAAAGAAAGAGTTTTAAGATTATTGGATGGAGGCAACAAACATCTTTAACAAACATCTTTAAAGGTGCACTGTGTAACTTCTAAGGTGGAGGGTCAGCTACTTGTCTCCATGGTGATGTTATTTCTTTGCCTGGAATGTTCCACAGTAGGGCATTAAACATATCTCCCATGCATTTCTTCGATTACAGGAGTTTTATGGCTAAAAATAGCTTAAAAAACATACTCTATTAATGTGCAGGCTCGCTTCTCCATAGATCTGACCATTAACCTGTCTCCATTGTGATTACCAAGTCTGTTTCCATACAAGCAGGTGACAAACCATCCGCTAAGAAACGTTACACAGTGCACCTTTAAGTCATTTATGAAAGGATTTTTAAAAAAAATTACAAAACAAATATGGTCAGACAAACATAAGGTACACCATAAAACTACTTCATACTTCATACTTCATACTACTGCAATATCTGAGCAAGACTTGCAATAACCTGGATAACCAATGTGTAGTAGCAGCTCATATTTTATTATATTTTTATACTATTTTTCATACTGTGTTGTAAATATCCCACTTAAATGTCTGCACTGAAATGAGATGCTTTCAGTCTCATTATGAGCATGTATGATGTAAATTGTACATATGAATAGTGACAATAAAAGGCATTCTATTCTATTCTATACGAACAGTTTTAAAAATAGATATGTAAACTAACTGAACAGCATAACTTTATATATGACCATTACAAATGTGTCCATGTCCCATTTGTATGCAAAGACATGGGGACAAAGCAGGGAGCTCATTACTGGACCCATCAAAGTGATATGTGGTTTTAGCGCTGCCTTCTACGCGTGCACACACATGTACTTGAACGCACCGTATGTATACACATGAGCCGGCCATTAGAGAGAAGCATGCTGTACATCTTGAATGTACATCTTGTGAATAACGGTGTATTTTGAGACTAAAATGAAGTTTTCTTGTCCATTGACTTAAAGGTGCATTGTGTAACTGACTGTTAAATGCTTTTCTCTTTAGAGATGTTATTGCTTTGTCTAGAGTGTTTGAGAGTATGGTATTAGTACTTTTGTATCTTCATAGAGACCAAACCAGACCCATGTTACAGGTCAGATCTATGTAGAGAGGCAACCCCGCTCACTGTCCGAATGCCTGTTTTTCGAGCTATTTTTGAGCTATAAAACTAAATATAATAAATGTAAAGTAGAGCTGTTTAATGTCATACTGGGGAACATTCAAAGCAGTGACATCCGTAGAAACAAGCAGGTGATGGACCCCCAACCAAAAAGTTACATAGTGCACCTTTAAGTTAAGTGACGTGATTTTATTAATGCCTTTTACGCCTGCACAGACATGTACTTGAACATAACATTGTATTTTGTGAGTTTGAAAGCTGCTAAAGTGGAGATTCTTGCCCTAAAGTTAAGGGACGTGCTTTTATTAATACCTTACACGTATTTGTCTTTGAACGCACCATATGCGTAAGTACGTAGACCAATCAGTGAGAGTTTGAAAGCCGCTAAAATAGAGGTTTCTTATCCGTTTGAAGGGATGTGAGAGCGTGTGACTGCAGACAGCTTCATTTAAGAGACGGAGAGCGTGGACTAGGGCTCATACTTCAGGTTATATTGTTCCACCGCCACGTTTCACTTACAAGTATTGGACATTCTGTTATCACTATGTACCACATTGGATTTCCCTCAATCATTTTCAAACTGCTCACAGTGTAGGTACATGACATACTGTATAAGGCAAAGACTGCATGTAACTAACAAATGAAATAACTTATTGTATTGGTATATGAAATCTAAGCCTTGTTGATTACTATAAATTACTATAAATTAATAAACGCAAGTGCTTCTCATGTGAGTTTGTTTGTATGAGATTAGATTCAACTTTATTGCCATAACATACGGCAATGGAATTAAGTTTCTGATGCAAGAAATGCGAGTACTAGATACAAATATTGTGTAAATTTGACATGCTAGAAGTCTATAAGATGTGGGAGCCTCTCTCTTCTGAGTGCATGTAACTTAAAATTGGAATAATGTACTTATTTCATATTAGATTACCTAGAAAATGTAAGCTCTGTTCATTAATATCTAAATTATTGTATTCCAAAATCAAATTTTCTCATAGATTGGTTTGTACAAAGATTTTATGTGTTCTATGTTAAATTATAAATAAAGATGTAAGTATTTCAACAATTTTACTTAAATAAGACTTAATTCTGCTTGTAGAATTTACTCAAACTGATATTGAGATAACAGTACAAATTTCTTGTGTAAAAGAAGTGCATTAAAAGCCCTATTTCATTTGACAGTTGACAAGTAAAGCATTTTTCATACTAAATCTTTCAGTGACCCCATAGATGCTTTCAATCAATCACCAGTCCTTAAATCTCATCTCAAAAGCAGAAGTTCATTCACCACTTTGCCACAGAAAAAGACCAAAGCGAATAAACAAAACAGCGTGTAAGCATATTGAAATAGTCTTACTGTTTCTGAAACTGGATGTGAAGTTTCCCCAGTCAAGCAGAGTGGTGTTAAAAGAGGGGAGAGATTCGTTGTAGTAGTAGTCGCTCCCGTTGTTCGGGCTCCTGAATGTGTCCGTGAACAAGTTCATCTGGAGAAGTGTTTTGAGAAGGTAACGCAGCATCTTGGCCACGGAAAGGGACCCAAACTTTCCCTTTAAAACTCCTTGCGAATAGTTCAAATAGTCCAAAGGAGATCTCAGATGTAATCAAAACTGTCGTAAATTCAGATCAGATGTCCGTCGCTGTCCTCTAGGGGGTATCTCGGGTTGCCTTTTGTTCTTGCAATCACATAACTTCACTCAGTGCTTTTCTATGGCACGTATAGGAGTATAGGACCATGCTGTCTCGGCTGTGTAAGAATCCAGAATCCAGTGGTGTGGTGATGCTTGGATTCTGTGCCTCCTCCTCCTCCTCTGGCTCCTCCCTGGTCCCTCCCCTCTCCCTCCTCTGTGATGGGGGTCCCGGGGGTCCGGAGTAGAGAGAGAGAGGGAAAAAGTGAGCAGGTGCCGTAGGCTATAAATGTTTAATTATTGGCTTAATAGTCATCCCTAGAGGTGTGGAAATCAGTTGAAGTGTAAAATAGACTGAGTGGACTTAACTGTCACTATCACTACAGTTTAATATTGACTGGACTTGATTGTGTACTGTAGTCAATGGCAAATAAAGAGGTTTCGGTTCACTAATGTTGACAGTGACGGGCTGCAATTAAACAGTTAAACAGTTAAAGGCTACAATTAAACAGTTAAAGGCACTATATTACACTAAATTGACTCATGTGCGTTTTGAGTCATGTTATAATGTTGTTAGCTCATCAAACATACCTGGAGTTGTGTTTTGTTTCAGAGTAGCTCTTTATTATTCCTCTGTCTACATCTCCAAAGCTCAAAATGCTCTGTTCCACCTTGTGATGTCATGAAGTACTAGTTTTCTAGTTAACAGCTACCTTTTAGCTTTAGTTTGGTAGAGATTAACATTCCCAGGGCTGAAATGATCCAAATGATTCTAGTGAAAGTATACAGAGTATAAAGGGATAGTGCGGGTTTTTTTTGTTTTGTTTTTTGTTTTTTTTATGTTAATCTGTATGGGTTTCCTTCTAAAGTTACATGTGTTGACACCGGCTTACCTCTGACACTCTCAGCTGATCCCGGTTTGGCTCGTTTTCTGGAGCCCACGTAAGTAGGTCCGGTAACTTCCCTGGAACATGAAATAAAGCTTGTTTTTCTTCTCAAAACAAAACATTTGTCCGAAAGGTGATATATTTGCATCCCAAACTGTTGTGCACGAAAGCGTAGATTGCGTTTGCGTATAGTGTCTCTCGACTCGTATCACTGCGCGCATATTAGCTGTAGGCTATTAGCCTGTTAACCTTTAGCGGAAGTCTACAGCAGATGCGGTCTGCCGTAAGGGGAAGTTTACAAGTGAACAGGCTAATAGAGCTAATATGCTCGCAGTGATACGAGTCGGGAGACACAATACGCGAACGCAATCTACGCTGCTGGATGTTTCGTGGACAACTGTTTGGGACGCAAATATATCACCTTTCGGACAAATGTTTTGTTTTGAGAAGAAAAACAAGCTTTATTTCATGTTCCAGGGAAGTTACCGGACCTACTTACGTGGGCTCCAGAAAGAGAGCCGGACCGGGATCAGCTGAGACTGTCAGAGGTAAGCCGGTGTCAACACATGTAACTTTTAGAAGGAAACCCATACAGATTAACATAAAAAAAAAAAAAAACGCACTACAATTTATGGAGGCTGTCTCAAGTGCTCTCAGTCTGGATTAAAGCCATTCAATAAGAGTTCAAGTTCCGTTAATTCCGTTAATAATTCCATTAAAAACACAGTGGACCACTTCCTGACATGGCATCACAAGCTGGAACAGAATGTTTTCAATTTGAGAGAAGAACTCAGTCTAAATATGCAGGGGTGGCGTGTTAAACATGTGTAAATGAAACAAAACGTAACTCCAGGCATGTTTATGATGAGGAAACAACATTACAACAGAAAATATCAGAAAATAACATATCGGCCCTTTAATCAACTAATCATTACACAATTATAGTACATTACAAAATACACTCAACAAAAATATAAACGCAACACTTTTGTTTTTGCTCCCATTTTTCATGAGATGGACTTAAAGATCTAAAATTCATTCCAGATACACAATATTACCATTTCTCTCAAACATTGTTCACAAATCTGTCTAAATGTGTGATAGTGAGCACTTCTGCTTTGCTGAGATAATCCATCCCACCTCACAGGTGTGCCACATCAAGATGCTGATCTGACATCATGATTAGTGCACAGGTGTACCTTATACTGTCCACAATAAAAGGCCACTCTGAAATGTGCAGTTTTGTCTCACAGCAAAATGCCACAGATGTCACAAGCATTGAGGGAGCGTGCAATTGGCATGCTGACAGCAGGAATGTCAACCAGATCTGTTGCTCGTGAATTGAATGTTCATTTCTCCACCATAAGCCGTCTCCAAAGGCGTTTCAGAGAATATGGCAGTACATCCAACCGGCCTCACAACCGCAGACCACGTGTAACCACACCAGCCCAGGACCTCCACATCCAGCAGGTTCACCTCCAAGATCGTCTGAGATCAGCCACTCGGACAGCTGCAGAAACAATTGGTTTGCATAACCAAACAATTTCTGCACATACTGTCAGAAACCGTCTCAGGGAAGCTCAACTGCATGCTCGTCGTCCTCATCGGGGTCTTAAACTGACTCCAGATCGTCACCGTAACAGACTTGAGTGGGCAAATGCTCACATTCAATGGCGTCTGGCACGTTGGAGAGGTGTTCTCTTCACGGATGAATCTCGCTTTACATTGTTCAGGGCAGATGGCAGACAGCATGTGTGGCGTCGTGTGGGTGAGTGCTTTGCTGATGTCAATGTTGTGGATCGAGTGGCCCATGGTGGTGGTGGGGTTATGGTATGGGCAGGCATCTGTTATGGACGAAGAACACAGGTGCATTTTATTGATGGCATTTTGAATGCACAGAGATACCGTGATGAGATCCTGAGGCCCATTGTTGTGCCATACATCCATGAAAATCACCTCATGTTTCAGCAAGATAATGCACGGACCCATGTTGCAAGGATCTGTAGAAAATTCTTGGAAGCTGAAAATGTCCCAGTTCTTGCATGGCCAGCATACTCACCTGACATGTCACCCATTGAGCATGTTTGGGATGTGCTTGACCCCAGCAACTTCGCACAGCCATTGAAGAGGAGTGGACCAACATTCCACAGGCCACAATTGACAATCTGATAAACTCTATGCGAAGAAGATGTGTTGCACTGCATGAGGCAAATGGTGGTCACACCAGATACTGACTGGTTCTGAGTCCCCAGACCCCCAATAAAGCAAAAAAAAAAAAAGCACATTTCAGAGTGGCCTTTTATTGTGGGCAGTATAAGGCACACCTGTGCACTAATCATGATGTCAGATCAGCATCTTGATGTGGCACACCTGTGAGGTGGGATGGATTATCTCAGCAAAGCAGAAGTGCTCACTATCACACATTTAGACAGATTTGTGAACAATGTTTGAGAGAAATGGTAATATTGTGTATCTGGAATGAATTTTAGATCTTTAAGTCCATCTCATGAAAAGCGGGAGCAAAAACAAAAGTGTTGCGTTTATATTTTTGTTGAGTGTATAATCATAAGCTGTAATCATAATCGTTATCTGAACTAACAGACTCTAAAGCACACCTTTTATAAGAAAGACAGTGGCATTATTACATCAAAAAGTCAAAAGAGAATAAATAATTTTGGATTTTCATTAGTAATTTATTCATAATTATTCTCCATCTATAAGCCTTCAGTCACATCATGACATTTTCATTTCGAGTCTTTCATCACGGAGTCTGCTTCGAAACAGGAGAGATTTGTTTTGCTCTTTGAAAGTCAGATTGAAATTTGAGAATGGTTTGTGGAAGATTATTTATTGGATTTATGAAATGGGGGTTCTTTTTTTGGTTTATTATAGTATATTTACACTGGTAGCAGCTTTAACGATACAAAGATTAAATGCAGTGGTGGAACGTGACAAAGTATAAGTAGTAATGTACTGTATCTGTACATTTTACAGTGGATGCTTTTTACTTTACTACATTTGAGAGCAGGTATCTGTACTTTCTTCTCTTATTTTTAATAATATTATACAATTTACTACTTTTTGAGGATAATTCTGCTTTATGGTCTGATTTAAATATTATTGTTGTCTATATTTACTTGAAGGAAAAGTAACGTTTTTTTACAATCTAAGCCTTATTTCGGTAATAAAACAACTTGTTTTATTACCGAAATAATAATAAATAATAAACCCATAGCACTTTGGTGTCATATGGAGCATTTCCGGAGATGTTTTAGATTTGCGATCTCCATAATGTGAGTTCTTGGGGCACATGTTTGCGGTCTCCAAATAACACAAACTTTAGCACTTTTCAAATCATAGAAGCTCGATGTCTTAGTCTACGATTTCGTTTGGTCAAAAGTGGCCTGTAATCCGAGATTTAGCCATAGTTTCATGAAACGCAAAGCTGTAAACTATGGATAAATCTCGGATTACAGGCCACTTTTGACTCAACAACACGACTAGAATATGTGACCGGCCACAGGAAAACCAGACACAAGTCGTCCCGGAGGTGTTTTGAGTTATTCACAGATTCTGAAAGTGTAGATTTTAAGCTTCCCAACGATGCCTTACACATGGAAATCTGAGAACATCTGAAGAATTTGGGGCCATTTGAAAGCAGCACTGAAAACAATGAACTGAGAAAAGCCGCGTTAAAGATTCTCTAACTCCAGGCCTTCAGAACTGATTAAGCTAAGCCCTCTCCCATCACTGACATCACTGTGGTGTTAGCCTTCAGGGCAGGTCAGAATTAGAAGGTACTTTGTTAAAATGGAAATGCTTTTATAACAAAAAGTACTAATAATCATTCAGTAATTCAATAATACATAGGATAATATGTAAAGTCAAAGTCACCTGTATTGTCAATTTAATACAATACAATATGAAATGTAGTAAATGTAGTAATGTAGTAAATGTATTAAATTTACTAAATTTACTATACTATACATTTTACTATACATATAAAATGTAGTTAATTTCTCCTATGTGAGATCAATAAAGTCTTATCTTATGTATTATACTGGTTTAGTTCGATTAAATACTGGTTTAGTCCTGTTTTAGTCCTGGTTTGATCCTGGTTTAGTCGTGGTTTAGTCCTGTTTTAGTCCTGTTTTAGTCAAGGTTTAGTCCTGGTTTAGTCCTGTTTTAGTCCTGGTTTAGTCCTGGTTTAGTCCTGGTTTAGTCCTAGTTTGGTTGTGGTTTACTCCTGTTTTAGTCCTGGTTTAGTCCTGATTTACTTCTGTTTTAGTCCTGGTTTAGTCCTTTTTTCCGTGGTTTAGTCCTGTTTTCATCCTGTTTTAGTCCTGGTTTGGTCCTGTTTTAGTCCTGTGTTAGTCCTGGTTTAGTCCTGTTTTAGTCCTGTTTTAGTCCTAGTTTACTTCTGTTTTAGTCCTGGTTTAGTCCTGGTTTAGTCCTGTTTTAGTCCTGTTTTATTCTTGGTTTAGTCCCGGTTTAGTCCTGGTTTACTCCTGTTTTAGTCCTGTTTTAATCCTGGTTTAGTCCTGGTTTACTCCTGTTTTAGTCTTGGTTTAGTCCTGGTTTAGTCCTGTTTTAGTCCTGGTTTAGTCCTGGTTTGGTCGTGTTTAGTCCTGTTTTAGTCCTGGTTTAATCCTGTTTTAGTCCTGGTTTGGTCGTGGTTTAGTCCTGTTTAGTCCTGGTTTACTCCTGTTTTAGTCCTGGTTTAGTCCTGGTTTATTCTTGGTTTAGTCCCGGTTTAGTCCTGTTTTAATCCTGGTATTGCAAATTAAATGAATTACATTTTTAAATAGGCCTTTTAATATCCTTGTCAGTTTCAAATTTAAGCTGCTGGGCTCAGTTTTCGTGTCCATTGTCCTCTTGCATAAATATGTGTGTGCGTACATATGGCCAAACAGAGCGTGCCCAGATGCCTTCAATCATGCTCAAGTATTTTACATTGGCTCCACATATCATCATCGACGCCCATGTGTTTTGGTAATGCCCGGGTCGCATGTGGCGTTGGGGGGGTCCCTCTGACAGACGCAGTGTGACTCCCATTAGCTGTGCCCGTCCCCCCATGCTCGCCCTGTCCTCCTGCTCCATCACCGGGACAAAAGGGACCCATCGCCAAGACAAAGTTGCCGTGACGACCCCCAAACCGCGCACAATTCTCTGCTTTTCCGGTCACTCCTTTTTTATAAGGTGTTGTATTCATGGGTGTTTGGTGCCAGTGGTGTACAGTGTGAATAATGGATTTTTAGAAACTGCAAATAAAAAAATATATATATATATATAACTATAGGGATCAAAATTAGTGAAGACAATAAGTGATTTTTTCTTTTTTTTTTCTTTTTTTCAATCCAAGCTCTGGGAAAAAAAAAAAAAAAAAGAGACCACTGCAAAATTATCAGTTTTTCTGATTTTACTACTTATAGGTATGTGTTTGGGCAGGGCAAAAGGAACATTTTTATTTGAGTCTATAAACTACTGACAACATTTGCTCCAAATTCCAAATAAAAATATTATCGTTTAGAGCATTTATTTGCAGAAAATGACCAATGGTCAAAATAACAAAAAAGATACATGTTTTCAGACCCTAAACAATGCAAAGAAACAAGATCAAATTCATTTTAAAACAACTTAATACTAATGTTTACATTTAAGAAAGTTCAGAAATCAATATTTGGTGCAATATCCTTTATTTTTAATCACAGCTTTCATGCGTCTTGGCATGCTCTTCATAAGTCTTTCACATTGTTTTTGGGTGACTTTATTCCACTCCTGGTGCAAGAACTGAAGTAGCTCAGCTTTGTGTTTGTGTTGGAATTCAAAAGACGCTAGAATGGAATGGCTGTAATACATGTAGAGATGCTGATTTCAGAAAAAAATGCAGTGATCTCTTATTTTTTTCCAGAGCTGTATTATCCATGTATATCCATCTGATACTAATACCAAGGAGTTTTGTCTTTAAATGCTATAAACTATAAACCATTTTACGTTAGGATATAGAAGCTCATCATTAATTTTGCCACACCTCAGCTTGAACTGATCTAACAATTAAATAAAAGTGCAGATAAACTAAAACGTAAACATTTTTTATTTACTTTTTAATAGAAATTTAAAGTATTGATATTTTTGCATGAGAATCATTCTTTGTCAGTATCTATATATTGACATTTCAGAGTTGATCCATTTATCACAAATTAAAATATGCGTTCTTGATTCGTTTTTAAGACTAGCTTTTCCAAAACAAACAAATAAATAAATAGTCTTTCATACTATGACGGGTGCTTCATTTGTGTGACCAGACAGTCCTTTCTACATTCTGTTCAACTCCAAAAGGAACTGGAACCAGACCAGAGCGTGAAAAACCTTCATTCTAACTTAAGATGGTCCAATCACAGCTCCTCATTTGCATCACGTGTCTCTCAAATGTGGAAGACATCTCCTTCTAAAATTCTCATATAATTTAAAACAATATTACTTCTTATACCTGAGATAAGTAATAGTTTGGTGCTTCGTCTGTTGCTTCTGTAAAAATCAGCGCTGTTTCCCAGTCATCTATGTATTTTTTTCCACTCTTTTTTCCTCTAAACTAAACTAAAACTAAACTAAACTGACATGTTTGTCTCTCTGATTGGTTAATCCGCCTGTCAATCATGCCCCGGGGAAATCAGGGAGACAGGATACAGCTCCAGATCCACTCGTCTTTGTAAAGTTTTGTCAAAGCGTGTGGTTCTGGATGGTCAAGTAAGTGCCTCACAGTACTGCAGATGGAAACTACCTACTATAATCTCTGTTTTTATGTTCTTAATGCCTCTGTGCATTATCCCTTTAAATAAAGGCTTAACTAAACAAAACTTTATTGGCATGTTTCCAAACATAATTATCATTTTAGATACTTGTGAACAGTGTATTTTATAAGAAACCATGCAGGCTGATGTGGCCTAGTTTCTTAATGCTCTCCTCACTGAGTTAAACCACAGGCATTAATCGGCTTTGAAGTTTTTACAGCAGAGTCTGGCACCATTTAAAGTCATGTTGGTCTATAAAATTTGTTAGTATTCCTTTAAAAAGTTTGATCTTACTGAGATAAGTTGCCAAAAATCAACTAAAACTTAAAGGGGACAATTATGTAAAACCAACGTATGAGTTTTTAATCATGATGTAATGGTGTTTACTTGTCATTAGTTTACTCAGAGTTGTATTTCGATTGATTGATGTATGTTTAAGTAAGGCTGAGCCCTATTACTCTGTCTTACCCCTTGCCCTTCCCTTACCCCTTTATCTACGTCTTTGTCTTGCCCCTCGATACTGAGATGAGAGGGCTCGGGGTACAAATGTTCCCCTAAGAAATGGGACACCACTCGATTACCATTTGCGTCATCATCCCTTGCCTCTACCTGGCTGCTACGTCTACAGAGGTGACAACAATTGACGCAAACAAATGTAAACAAATGTCAAGGATTATCGGGTACCTCAGGGCGACAAAAAAAAACTAGCTTGTTTATACATGAAAGTTCGATGAAAACGATAACGTCGGCTAAACAGACATCACTGCAATTAAAACCACAACAGTTCACTAAAAGTAACGTATGTGTAGAATCCGTCAGTCGTCCAGGTAGAATCCATGACAAAAGGAGAAATTCAGTTTGTCAACTGGACAAAAGTTTATTTGGTTGAATACGTTTCGCAGCTCATCCAAGCTGCTTCTTCAGTTCTGACTAGAGTGCTGGTGGACACTGCTTAAAAACTGCCTGCAGGGAGGAGCTAACTACAATGAAATTACTATCAAACTATCACGCCTATTTGTTTTCAAATAGGTGTTAACTAACAGAAACTGAAAACAAATAGGTGTGATAGTTTCTTATGACATAAGCGTCATAATTGTAAACCATGCTAAACTGTTAATCGATAATTACAACTGCTGAAAATACATTTATGAGACTCCTTGGTTGGTCGATGTGACGCTGCCATCCTGATCCCAAAACCTGCCTGAGCTTGTAGGCGTACCTCTTAGTTTCAAGTCTGGACGAGAGCTTACCGAGGGTATGTAGCCCTCGGTCGTGGCTCTAGCCCTTGATCAAAATTAGAATCGGGACACCTCTTGCCCTCACATGAACGCGCAAAACCAAGGGGTAAGACAGAGAAATGGGACGCAGCCTAATCCTACATTATCCTGTATTCAAGGCTTGATTGCGCTGGAACTTTCTGTTTTCACCTTTTTGCTCTGTTCCACTTGGTGATGTCATGTAGTGGTAGTTTTTAAGGTAAGTTAAGCTACCTTTTACCTTTTGTTCAGGGCTGAAATTATCCAAATTATTCTAGTGAAGGTGCATGGCGTAGAGCACTCCTTGTTTGAACGGTATGTTTGTGATGAGGAAACAACACACAAACAACACATTAAAGAGTGGTTATTTTGAGGTTAATCACTCAAAAATCCAGTTTAGCTGCATGTCTCCTTTAACCTGTATTCATTTGAGCACTCTGCAGCATACAGCAATGGTAACGGGACTGTACTTCGTGAAACAGATGAGCGCTGACAGCCTGGGAGAGGTGTGGGAGTCATCTTATCTCTCCCACTTTGGCCAGAACATACTCCAAAGAGCCTCTGAAATGGTACAGATGTTACAACCATGATAGACACCTTGTTTCAGATGACATGACTGTACAGAGACTCATATTGAGGTGATCCATCCTCTCCTCCACCCTTTTACCTCTTCTGCACCGGGCTGAGGAGAGGTGATTAACAGTCTGTGCCACGCTCTCCAAACTCGCCCCAATTCCAGTTCAGCGCGTGGGAACAGCCATGAGATTGGGGGGAGATGTCGACAGGATAATGCTTCACACACAATTGTTTTTGGAGTTGACCCAGAAAATTCAACTGGAGAGATGTACTTAAAGATGTGAGGTGAGGTGCTTTGTGAGGTGCTTAGGGTCTCAGCCTGTCATCATCCAGGTAATAAGTCAATTTACTCAATAAAAGTGTGCAAAAATGATAGCCTGCTGTTTGTTATCATGCTTACAAGATCACAATTGATGTATGACCTTTCAGTTGTATGTGTATGTTCAACATTGTCCTGTTGGCATGGTGGATAGCTAAATGGTAAATGGTCACATCTTTATATAGCGCTTTCCACCTTCAAGGCACCCAAAGTTCTTTATAACAAGGAACCACTCACACATTCATACACCAGTGTACACAGACACTGAGGTCGAGGTGGGTTAAGTGTCTTGCCCAAGGACACAATGGCAGCGTTCATCTGTGGGAGCTGAAATCGTACCACCAACCTGTGGATCAGTGGATCTGACCGCTCAACCAATGATGTTTCTTATCTAAAGAGTGGGATTTGAACCACCAACCTTTGGATCAGTGGACAAACGCACTACCGCTGCTTGTTGCACTCTCGCCTCACAGCAAGAAGGTTCCAGATTAAATGCCTAAGCTTTTTTTTTTTTTTTTTAACTTTTTGTTTTTCGCACTCAGTTTCTAACATCATCACATCATGGAATTTTAACCAGCTAAGAAGTGCAGCATGTGCAGTTCAAAGGACACAAGGGACTGTTGGATTGTAAGAAATTAACATTTTTTCTCTTGTATCCATGGAGACTGTGCAAAAGGCTAGCTAAGGAGCTAGCTATGGACATTTGAGATGCTATTGGCTTTTTTTTTTTAACACCATATGTGTCAGCAAATATGGGAGAAGACCTTCCAGAAGAAATACTTTGAGGGAATGGCCCATTTCATCACCAACTAAAACAACAGAGCGGAGTAAGAGCAAGGCCTTTCCTGTTGTGTTCACCTTGTTCTTCCTGGACACTGCTGTGGTGATGCAGGACACAGAGGAAGGACGCCTTTGGCTCATCCTCTCCTCAAACTGGATCAGACCTTCGGCTGAGACACAAAGGCGATTGAGAAACGTAGTGTAAGGCTACGTCCACATGACGATGCTCCTGGATTTTTTTTATGCAGGTTGAAAAAAATTTGCGTCCACATGTGTCGGATCAGTAAATATTCGCATCCAGATGAAAACGGAGCGCTGAGTGAAAACGATGTAATATATATGCCACACCGATATGTGGTGCTCTAAACAGGAAACAGCCAGAGCCACCGGAAACACAATACTACAAAGAGCGCATGCGCATAAAGTCCTTTCTCTTCCGCAAACAAGCATCGCGACGTCATCGCTTTCCAAAAGCTGCGTTTTGCTCGTCCACACGACAACGCGACCCCCAGCGTTCTCAGATTTCTCCACTCTGGAACCTGGTTTAAAAAAACACAGTTTTCGTCCACCCAAAACAACCACAATAAACAAAATATTCCAGGTGAGGTAGTCTGGCCCAAGACTGGCTCAAGATCTCGAGATGGGTGGCCAAAGCTCAGTGATGGATGGGTCAAATCCAGAAAACAAATTTCTGAAGGTAGAAGGTAGAAAAGTGCTATATAGGTGTGACATTTACAATATATTTTACATTACGTTTGTATTTGTTTGTTAAAGTACTGCAAGGAAGAATATCCTACTTTACAGTGTTATTGTGATACAGTAATCCCTCGTTTATCGCGGGGGTTAGGTTCCAGAAATAGCCCGCAATACGTGAAATCCGCGAAGTAGGACAACTTTATATTTTACAATTATTACACATGTTTTAAGGCTGTAAACGCCTCACCACACACATTATACACTTTTCTCAGACTGGTATTAACATTTTCTCACATTTCTCTCTAGTTTAAACACTCAAACTTTCGTAGATTTTCAACAAAATGTATTAATAGTGAAGCGTGGGTGGGTGGGGGGTGCGCTCGGACACGTGCGCGCGGACACGTACACATGGATATGCGTTGTTTTGGAACAACATATCCATGCCATGTGCGAAAGTCGAGTGGAAAGCGACCTGGATATCATTTTGGGCAAGACTCAAGCCACCGCTAACAGTGCCGAACTGGCTGACACGGTTCACTGCTCCGAAGACGCCTCTGAGCACCAGCCCTCACCACCCGACCAGGTACGAGCACTTCAGCGAGGGGCTAGGTCTAAAGCCCCGATCAGCTCTACTCCAGTAGCTTTGTCAAATAAATTCAATATCCTGGACCATGAGGATTTTCCCCCACTAACCCGCGCTCACAAGGGTTGGTTGCATTTCACCCCGGCTCCAAAATCAGACCGCCCCAGAGTTCGGGGCATGGCTATCAATGCGTCGCCAATACTCCACAGCTCTCTAGGACGGGGTCGGGTTCGTCCGCTAGGCGTGAGGGGGGAAGACCCACTGTCCCCTCTCTGCGCACGCGAGTGCCCCCCGCTGCGGCTCCCTCAAATGCGGCTCTCCCCACTGTGGCTCCCCCGGCTGCACGGCGTCCGGGCCAGGCCCGTCCGTGTTGATTCTTGGCTCTTCCATGGTCCGGCTCGTGCAAGTAAACAAAGGCCACACCTCCTGTCACCCAGGCGCTCTCGTGAAGGACATCATAGACTCTGTCCCTACCACCCTGCGTGACCATCCCAGGTTTAGACCTGGTCTAGTCCTGGTTTAGTCCTGGTTTAGTCCAGGTTTAGACCTGGTTTAGTCCTGGTTTAGTCCACGTTTAGTCCTGGTCTAGTCCTGGTCTAGTCCTGGTCTAGTTCCGGTCTAGTCCCGGTCTCAGACTCATGTCTCCGCTGATACACTATAAAAAAAAAAGAAAGAAAAAAAAAGAAAGAAAAAAAAATTCTGTGAAACAGCGAGGCCGCAGAAAGTGAACCGCGATAGAGCGTGGGACCACTGTATAATATTTTCTTATAT
This sequence comes from Paratrypauchen microcephalus, assembly GCA_036785185.1. NCBI lineage: Eukaryota > Metazoa > Chordata > Actinopteri > Gobiiformes > Gobiidae > Paratrypauchen > Paratrypauchen microcephalus. Next base: position 1,077,454 of record JAVJIX010000160.1, read on the forward strand.
TTTTGCTTGTTTCATATTGTCTCAATTTACCAAATATAATAGTCCTTCACACATGTAATTCTTTCACTCTCTCTGACTACTACTCGACTGAACTTTTACCTCAACTGGGAGGCAGTAGCTCAGCATTCACCCTCAAACCCGAAGGTTGTCAGTTCAGCCACTGTATCAAAGAATTATTATGTTTTGAGGGGAGGGAGAAGCGCTGTAGAAAACTAATCATTTTTTATTACTTGTCACTGGGTTTAGCATGTACTCATTGTTAGCTATCACACAATATTTCTATTTCAGGCAGAGAACGCAATAAATCACTACTAAATCCTAAGTTTGCATGGCTGCTGAGGTTGTTCCAATTATTTCTGCAGCTCTCCCATGTTTTATTTGTGTCATAAACTATGTGTAATGAGGCAGAGCCTGAAGTGGCTCTACAAACACTGGCTCATAATTGCATGTTGCTCTCCTACCTCGCCATGTTGATTCTCTCTGGCTCAATAAACCACCTTCACATGCTTGGAATGAGTCGTGCTGTTGGTTATGTTAGGCAGATGCTAGATTTTGGGGGAATTATGTGAAAATGGAATACTTGAATTGAAAACGCACTTGAAAAGATTGAGGTATACTCCAAAAATTGATCAAACTTGAGGTCTGTGGTAACATTTCTCATTTTTTTTCTAATATTACTACTAGATTCTCTGACAATATTGTAATAGCAATTGATTTATATAAAAAAGAAAAAAAAATCAGTTTTGAGAATTCTGTTCAGTGTGTCTTTTCTTATTTTCTTATTCTTTGGGTGTGCTAGGCTTGCTAAACTGGCTTTATTTATAGAATTGAAAAATAAAAAGAGAAGATAAGATAAGATATGCCTTTATTAGTCCCACAGTGGGGAAATTCCAGTGTTGCAACGCACAGATCAAGAACAGCAGGAAAATGTAGCATGCAATAAAACAAGATAACAAATAATGGCTTAAAATAATTTTTAAAAATATACCTAAAAAATACAATACTATGACTCAAAACGTTCTGATCCACCCGCTGATGTCATGAGGAGCTGTTCACTCCAGTCCATGCACCCTCTTCTACAAATGGCACTTTGAATTTACAGAAATAAGGTTGAATTACTTATACATTATTCTAAAAGAACTGATTACTTTGCAGTGAAGCACATTCGACTTCATCATTGGGCATTGAAATAGGACATACTCCCCACAATGAGCCCTGAAAGCATTTTAGGGAACACATGTGAACAGCCATTATTTGATGCCGTAAAACAACATTGATTTGAATTAATTCCCTGGCGTGACCTGGACCAGCGTTTGAAAAAAGCCTACCAGCATGGAGACCTTTGTTTTGTTTCGCCTCTGCTTTTGTTGAGTGACACGGGACCTCCACTCAGAGCACGGGGCCAGATTTCATGCAAATCCGTCAAACCTGAGTGAAAGCAGCTCACGGAGAATTTGGCCTTTGATACAAATGGAAATGAAGTGATGGATACAGAGAAGTCATTAAAGTCAACACATTGCTTTTGTCCCACTGTGGCAGTACTTAGTGAACACTAGTACTGCATACTTGCACTCTGCTCAATCTCATTAAACCTGAATTGTGTAAATACATGGTTATATTGATGCTTTGCAGTGACATCATGCTGGGTGTGTTCTGTGTGCATCTCTCTACTGTATTGGTGTTTAGGAGTAAACATAAGCCCTATTCGGACGGGATTAGTTTTATGGGGTGACATGGGGTGAAGTAATAATTACCAGGGAATTTAGTCCTGTCTGAACGCGCCATGTCTGTAAACATAACGGAGTATGTCTGTGAAATTTACAGCGAGTTTGACCTTCTGTAAAACGGTCCAGAGGAATTACCTTAGGTAATATTAATCCCGTGCGAATGCGACCTTCGGTAAAGATGTATGTAATATTTAGTCACATCTGTTTAAAGAAATAATTTACCGCAATTTTCAAACACGGAGGAGCTTGAAGCGCTTCGTTTTGCCGGCAAACAAAATGATCTACCGGTACTCTCAAACAAACGCACACATCGACCAATGAAAAAGACCAAGAGGTATAAATCAGTCGCCAGAGGCATGAAACTTCTGCTTGTTTTAGGTCATGTATGCTCCATACCTGCCTGTCAAAGCCTGATCCCGTCAGATCTCAGAAGCTAAGCAAGGCAGGGCCTGGTTAGTACTTGGATGGGAGACCGCTGGGAATTCCAGGTGCCACAGTGGGGCGCCAGTTGCAAAAAACTGTTGCTGTGTCCTTACCCACCCACATTGCCTAGTATGAAAGTGGAGTGTGCGTGAGTGTTGGAGGTGGTCGGAGGGGCCGATGGCGCAGATTGGCAGCCTCGCTTCCGTCAGTCTGCCCCAGGGCAGCTGTGGCTACAGAAGGTAGCTTACCACCACCAAGTGTGGAGTGAATGAGCGGTGAACTATGGAGCGCTTTGGGATGACAAGGCATGTCATGAAAGGCGCTATATAAATGCAATGGAAAAAAAAAAAAAAAATTGTATGCTCTATTAGTCCTGATTATGGGCAATAATTTGCATAGTTCGCTTAAATTACACATAGGCTAATAATGACGTGCACAGCAACGAATATGTGACGGCAGAGCGTAAACAAACTCCTCCCATGTCAAATGAATATTACGGACATTTCTTGTCCTGTGTGAATAGGGTCATTTATATTACAGAGGTCCTGTGATAAACCCACATTACTCTACATCCCCCTGTAAAACTAATCCCGTCCGAATAGGGCTATAGTCTACGTTCAGACTGCAGGGCTTAATGTTCGGATTCAGATTTTTTTGTGAAATCTGTTTTTTTGGGGTTTTTTTGCGAGGTCGTTCACATTTCCAATTAAATGCGACTTGTATGTGATCTCCAGTGTGAACTTTAAACACCCCAAAAGTGTCCCGCATGTGCCTTGGAGGACACGACGAGGTCACATGCAGCGAGCGTGCTCAGTGTTTACGGAAGTCGCCTAAACATGGGCACTAGCATTGAGCGCCTGGTGATTTTAAAGTTGCTGTTGTACCAGAGCCAGAACATGTACAACTTATTTCTTTAAAGGATGAGATTGAGAAGGAGAAAGACAAGGTTTTTGGCCATTGCGTTTTGTGGGGCAGTGGCATCAACCTCCGTAGAAAGGAACATGTTGGTGCTGAGAGTGGTGGGATTGCGATGTGCTTTGCCGCTTCACTGACACGGACTTCATACACAATTTTTGTATGACGAGAAGAACGTTTGTATACATTTGTGAGTGCCTACTTGTACCACTCTCGCTTGTTGATGGTCAGATGAATGCGACCTGGCCGTTCAGACTGAAGTCGCATGCCAAAAGATCGGATATGTATCGGTTTTAGGACCACATATCAGTGGCCTGGGTCGCATTTGAAAAAAATCGGATCTGTGTCGTTCAGACTGTCATTAAAAGATCAGATACAGGTTGCATAGAGGTGAAAAAATGGATTTGGGCCACTTTAGGCTGCAGTCTAAATGTAGCCATAGTGACACAATGCACACAATAGCAAACTGTCAAAAAACAGTGGGAATGACCTCGGGGAAATAAGGCATATGATTTACGGACAAAACAGTTAAATAAAAATACCAGGGTCATGTAATACTGTACAAACATTTTAAGACCAAAATCAGGAGCCTGACAACAGCAGTTACAGAGAGAGGGGTGACAGTTTTTCAACAGAAAGTGAATTAGAATTGATGGAGCCAGAAGCGCACCCATGTTCACTTCCTATTTAGAATACTGTACTATATATACTATGTATATATACTATGTCCATTTATATCTAGGCTACAGTCTACGGTACTGACAGACACAAGGCAGTCATCTGAAACATATTTGAGTCTACCGTGGGACTCAAATGATACAGTTTGATCATTGGATATTTTTCAGTCATTTTTAAACTTTTTAAATTTCTTCATCAAAAGTAATTAAACAGCGCTTCCTGTAAGCGACTTCTCTGTGGTCTCCAGGTTAAGTGCTTCGCTTAAGGACACTTAACGTAGTAATTACTCTGCAAAAGGACATCGGCTCATGTGCATTCAGGGAAAATTAGATATATTATTTTTTAAATTTGTGCAAATGATCAGGTTTCTCTTTTAATTATTCTTTTAATTGGATGGATCTGATTCACAGATCACACAAGCGTTTTTTCTGTCTTTGAAACTGCATTGGCAATGTGGTGTCATATCTAAAGAGGGCGACTATTTTAGATTAATTATTAAGTTATTAGGAAAATGAAACAGTGGTTCATGCATGTTTCATGATTCATGTGGAGAGCTCTCTTCCACATTTCCATTTGATTTTCAAACTGAGAAAATGATCCTCTATTACTTTTTCCATCATGACACGGACCAAGCTGGCTAACCTGTCAATTTTTAAATAAGTTGGATCACGGTAGGTTAAGCTATTTGAAGTTTCCTTTTTATAATTAACCATATAACCCTAGTCAAAGATTTACTTTACAAATCATGATGAAAGTTCAGTAATAGTAAATAGTACTATCTTACCTTGTCCTCTCTCTGTGTCTCAAACATTCACCCCTCAATCTATAAACACACATGCAGCAGCAGAATCACCAGCCTCCCATCTCCTCCTCTTTACCACAACTAAGTCAGACCCCAGGCCAAGAAATTTAAACGTGCACTGTGTAACTTTTCTGGTGCAGGGTCTGTCACTTGCTTGTCTCCATGGATATGTAACTGTTTTGCTTTGATTATCCCACGGAATGGAAATAAACTTGGTATTCAAAATGGAGAAGTTCATGGTCAGATCTGTGGAGAAGTAAACCTGAACACAGTAAGAATTTTGAGCTATAAATCAACTGTAATTGCACCACAGACTTGCCAGCATCTAAAGCTAACATCAAAGATCAGTCCATTCAACCAACACTTTATTGTCCATTTAAAGATGCAAAATGTAACTTTTCTGGTTTGGTGTCTACTTCCAACTTATCTCTATGGAGAGTTATTACTTATTTGGGATATTTATAGAATTCACCTTATTAATCCCCACTGAGAAACCACTAGGCCATGTTACAAGTCAGAAGTGTGGAAACTTAGCATATTGACTGACATACTTTAAAGATCCCATGACATGGTACTTCTTGATGCTTTTATATGGCTCCTTAATGGTTCCCTAATACTGTAAATGAATCCTTCTTCAAAATCAACACACATGAGAAACAGAGATAAGATGAGAAAGAGTCATAAATATCTCTCTCAAACTCTTTATTCTGGGCGTTGTTGCTTGAATGCAAATGAGGAGAAAAGAGATGGGCAATAGTAGAGGGTGGGGGCGTGGCCAAACACTCCGCTCAGAGCTCAGAGCCCACAGCTGATCCATTTCCTTGTTTTTGCACGGGGGAGAGATTTGAAGCGTTCCACTGAAAAATAAACACATTTCCACATAAAATAAAATTAAACCACTGCTGTTCAAAGGTCCAGAGGCTCAGATAAAGGACTTCCGAGCCTAGAAACACTCGGACGTGCCTCCAGGCAAATAAAAAAACGCATTTCGCATTGCCTAGCGCATTCGCAGTCCAAACTCTCTGGGCGTGATTTACAGAGACGCTGAGCAGAGACAGACGGGGGTGGAACTGCATTTGCATTTCTTTTTTCAATCTGACATCAATAAGGTGCCTTGTTCAAAATCGCCTGTTTGAGCTCCGATTTTTTGTAACGCAGAAAAGGATCGCAAATGCTCAGTTTAGACATTTCACAACTTTTAACCATGAGGGGGGCCTAAACAGGGTAGGGGAGCTCACATTACCGTTCAAAAACCTCAGAAAGTGAACATTTCATGCCATGGGACCTTTAAACATGCACTGTGTAACTTTTCTGGTGCAGGGTCTGTCACCTGCTTGTCTCCATGGATATGTAACTGTTTTGCTTTGATTATCCCATGGAATGGAAATAAACTTGGTATTCAAAATGGAGAAGTTCATGCTCAGATCTGTGGAGAAGTAAACCTGAACACAGTAAGAATTTTGAGCTATAAATCAACTGTAATTGCACCACAGACTTGCCAGCGTCTAAAGCTAACATCAAAGATCAATCCATTCAACCAACACTTTATTGTCCATTTAAAGATGAAAAATGTAACTTTTCTGGTTTGGTGTCTACTTCCAACTTATCTCTATGGAGAGTTATTACTTATTTGGGATATTTATAGAATTCACCTTATTAATCTCCACTGAGAAACCACTAGGCCATGTTACAAGTCAGAAGTGTGGAAACTCAGCGTATTGACTGACATACTTTAAGGTATTTAAGATCAAATGGCAACAACTCAGTGAAGAAAACCCCCACCATATTAGTTACATCCTGCTCACCCACTGGGCCAGACTATAGAGGGACAGAGGAGCTCATTCTCCAACAGACTCCTACAGCTCCGCTCAAACAGTGAGATACAGGACAAAATTTATACCATACTCCATACAACTATATAGCAACTCACTCTATGAATCACTAGTTCATCTTTGCACTGTTTATTCTTACAACCTCTTGTATACAGCTCACATATACAGCTCTGGAAAAAAAATAAGAGACCACTGCATTTTTTTCTGAAATCAGCATCTTTACATGTATTACAGCCATTCCATTCCAGCATCTGTTGAATTCCAACACAAACACAAAGCTAAAGTTATAAAATGATAAAATGAAACCAGGGGGGATGGAAGGTCAGGGCAGAATTAGAAGGTACTTTGTTAATATGGAAATGCTTTTATAAGTAAAAGTCCATATTATCATTCAATAATGCACAGGATAATATGTTATCACACACAGTCTTGGTTTAGTCCTGGTTTAGTCCTGGTTTAGTCCTGGTTTAGTCCTGGTTTAGACCTGTTTTAGTCCTGGCTTAGTCTTGGTTTAGACCTGGTTTAGTTTTGGTTTAGTCACGGTTTAGTCCTGGTTTAGACCCGGTTTAGATCTGGTTTAGTCTTGGCTTAGTCCTGGTTTAGACCTGGTTTAGTCCTGGTTTAGTTCTGGTTTAGTCCTGGTTTAGACCTGGTTTAGTCTTGGTTTAGTCCTGGTTTAGTTCTGGTTTAGTCCTGGTTTAGTCCTAGTTGAATCCTGGTTTAGACCCGGTTTAGACCTGGTTTAGTCTTGGTTTAGTCCTGGTTTAGTTCTGGTTTAGTCCTGGTTTAGTTCTGGTTAAGTCCTGGCTAGGTCCTGGTTTAGTCCTGGTCTAGTCCTGGTTTAGTTCTGGTTTAGTCCTGGTTTAGACCTGGTTTAGTTCTGGTTTAGTCCTGGTTTAGTCCTGGTTTAGTTCTGGTTTAGTCCTGGTTTAGTTCTGGTTTAGTCCTGGTCTAGTCCTGGTCTAGTCCTGGTTTAGACCTGGTTTAGACCTGGTTTAGTCCTTGTTTAGTCCTGGTTTAGTTCTGGTTTAGTCCTCGTTTAGTCCTCGCTTAGTTCTGGTTTAGTCCTGGTTTAGTCCTGGTTTAGTTCTGGTTTAGTCCTGGTTTAGTCCGGGTTTAGTTCTGGTTTAGTGCCGAAATAGATGCAGAAATAATCTGATATGACTCACCCATAAAAACGCGGTCACTCGTATCCATGTATGCACGTGTCACGGTCTTTAATAATCCGGAGCTCCGGAGAAAAGGACATATCCCGAACTTATCCCGTGTCCCGAGACGAGAGTTCCTTCTTAAGTAGCAAGTTAAGGATTCTTATTCTCTTGGAAATGCCGCGTAAACATTCACGCGGCTCGCGCACAGCTGATGGGCGAACAGCTGATCGCTCAACTCCAGTACTGGTGTGCGAGTGACTTTTTTTCGCTGAAAACGCGCGGTGCCTGCATTAACTTACCGATTTTCTGGGCACAGAAGAGCTGTGAACAGTGGCTACAGTTTTGAATTGCTTAAAAAAAATTCAGCGTGAGAAATACCATGTGTGGCGTGTGAGCGTGTGAACACGTCGAATTGCGTGTGTCACACTCTCAATGCGTGAGACTTGAGAGCCCTTACATTCATATAATTATGACTTATTTGACTCCAGTCTCTTGCTATTTTTGCTGCTTACAGTATGAATTTATTATTACCATTTATATTTTTGCTTTGTTGTTATAATATATTGTGGTGTGTGAACTACTGTGTCCAAATAAGCTTTATTGATCCACATGGGAAATTAAGTCTAAGTGTTGAAAAGTAGCTGAAATATTATGAGGAAAAACAGTGTTAAATACTGGGGCATGGTTTCAACCTTTCTGAGACACTCAATCTGGCCTCTTGCCCCTTCCAGCTGGGATGGAAGTCTCATGGACCCATCGGGCTGTCTGTACCCACTGCTCAGAGCTCCCAGGGGGGTAACAGAACGCCCCCACAGTGCCCTTCCCCGGACACAGATGTTCCGCCCAGGTGTGTTGTGATATGGGCCCGGCGCTGTGAAGGCTGTCTCTCTCCGCAGGTGTTGGCACAGATCACGTCTCGCTGTTCAGAGCTCGTCAGACATACACCACTGTTCATGTGGGCTGGCGGACCTCAGGGGGTGTGAGTGCACGAGCTGTCGTTATGGTGACAGGACAATGGGCTGTGACAGTGGGGTGGTATTTTGACTTTGGAATCAGGCTATTAATGAACAGTTAATGGAAAGGAACATTAAAATTAAGGTGTAACTTTTTTGTATATTATATATTGGACAAAATTTACTCTTGAAAAACATACCTGGAGTTGTGTTTTGTTTCATTCGCACATGTTTATCTACAGCTCTGGAAAAAAATAAGAAACCACTGCATTTTTTTCTGAAATCAGCATCTCTACATGTATTACAGCCATTCCATTCCAGCGTCTGTTGAATTCCAACACAAACACAAAGCTGAGCTACTTCAGTTCTTGCACCAGGAGTGGAATAAAGTCACCCTGGCAACAATGTGAAAGAGCATGCCAAGACGCATGAAAGCTGTGATTAAAAATAAGGGTTATTGCACCAAATATTGATTTCTGAACTCTTCTTAAGTAGTATTATTAGTATTATGGGTCATTCCAGAATTGGAGGACATTTTGGCTTTAAAATTCTTGAAAAATAAACCTTTACTTTTCTGATTTTCTGCTACATATTCATCAATAATAGATAATAAACTATTAAATGCTTGATTAGCTCAGCTGACGGTCAATGGTAAAATTTTTATTATATGATTTATTTGGTTTATTTATTTATTTACTCTAATCACAGTAACAGGGTTGCAGGTAATAGGGTTGAAAAATCGCGCTAATGTTAGCTTTATCTCAGGAATAGAAGCTAGCTGTTTAGCTAGCTGTTATTACTAATCAAGAGGAAAAACTTATTTATGCAAATACGTAAAGGAAAAAAAAAGTCTCATTCTGATCATTTGCATAACAGGGTTGCATGAGGCAGAGTGAGACATTCAATCAAGGCTAACGATGTTATAAAAATATGAAAAATAGAAGAGAAGATAAACCTTTGCTCTACCTATTCTTTTGGAAAACTGTTTGATGATGTCAAGTCCAGGGGATCATGTGGTTTACTGCTTTCTTCTTCTTCTACCAGACTAAAAATGTTCTGGTAACAGGGTTGCGTGCATGTTGTGGGACACATGTTCCATGAATAATAATTGTTTCAAATATTATGTCTATTAAAACAAATGTTCCCACAGTTACAAGAGATGGCAATGAAACAACTTATAGAAAAAAACAAGAAATTTCAATTCAATTTTAACTGTTTTATTTTAGATTCAGTTTGGTCATTAGAGGGGTGGGACAAGAGGAAAATGGCATTTTGGGGGGTACCCCAGACTTATTTGTTTATTTTAAAAAACTATTTTCAAGCATTCTTTTCTCATAGTTTTTTTAGATTTGGTCTCAGGACAAGTAAATTCACTCAGAAACTGTATGTTTTAGTATTTTGTATGTGGATTATTTAATATTTGATGCGTGGGACGTAAAATGTCCTCCAAATCTGGAATGACCCTTATGTTGTTTTAAAATGAATTTGATCTTGTTTCTTTGCATTGTTTGAGCTCTGAAAACATGTATCTTTTTTGTTATTTTGACCATTGTCATTTTCTGCAAATAAATGCTCTAAACTATAATATTTTTATTTGGAATTTGGGGGAAATGTTGTCAGTAGACTCAAACAAAAATGTAGTAAAATGAGAAACTGATAATTTTGCAGTGGTCTCTAAAGCTCAAGCTCTCAAGGTTTTGTTCCACATTGTGATGTCACAAAGCGGTAGTTTTCAAGTAAACGGCTACCTTTTACCTTTACTTCAGTAGAGATTGGTAATTCAAGGTCTAAAATTATCCAAATGATTCTAGTGAAATTGTATGGAGTCTGTAAACACAATGGAGCACTTCCTGTATTACCAGATGAAATCACAAGGTGGAACATTGTTTTCCATTTGAGAGAAGAACTCAGCCTAAATATGCAGGACTTGTGTGAATGAAACAAAAAAAAAAAATGAAGTAAATTTTAATTCATATTTGTGGAGATGCAAAGCAATAAATAACATTTCCAGGTGTATCCAAGTCACCACCAAATCCTTCCACCACTATCCTGACGACTGAGGCCATAATTGGTGTATTTTTGATCTTTTTTTTTTACAGATACAGATCACATGGCTCTGAGCTATTCCACTGGCAGCCCCCCATCATTATAATGAGGGTGCTTTGCTGTCCGTATGCCAAATTGGCTGGGGATACTGTTGTGTACGTTTTGTCCAGCAGACAGAAGAGACACGCCCCCCCTTGGGTAATATACATGTGGAGACAAGCTGCTTTGCCCATGTTCCTCAGTATGGCATAAAACTTATCCAGAGGCAACCCTGTCCACAGTAAAAATTGAGGTTTTCAAAGTATTATTGCAATGAAAACACCTGTAGTTGAATAAATGCATGATAGACTTAAAGGGATAGTGCAGTTTTTTGTTTTTTTTAATGTTAATCTGTATGGGTTTCCTTCTAAAAGTTTCGTGCGGTAACACTGACTTACCCATGACAGCGTGCTCTGGTCTTGGTTCTCCTCCGGTAAACGTAGCTCGTGAGCGTAGTTCCGGTAAGTTAGCCAGGACATTTAATAAAGCTTGTTTTTCTTCTCAAAACAAAACATTTGTCCGAAAGGTGATATATTTGCATCCCAAACAGTTGTCCACGAAATATCCAGCAGCGTATTTTCGCATTCGCATATTTCGTTTCAATTCATATCACTGCGCGCCTATTACTTATTATTAGCCTGTTAACCTTTAGCGGAAGTGAACGACGGATGCGGTCCGCCGTAAGCGAATGTTTACAAGTGAACAGGCTAATAGAGCTAACGTGGCCGCATTGATACGAATCTAGAGAGAAAATATGTGAATGTGAAATACGATGCTGGATTTTTCGTGGAAAACTGTTTGGGACGCAAATATATCACCTTTCGGACAAAAGTTTTGTTTTGAGAAGGAAAAACAAGCTTTATTAACTGTCCTGGCAAACTTACCGGAACTACGTTCATGAGGTATGTTACCGGAGGAGAACCGGGACCAGAGCACGCTGTCATGGGTAAGTCAGTGTTAATCTCATGACACTGTTGAAGATTAACATAAAAAAATGCACTATCCTTTTAAGTTTAATGCCATACTGTGAAACATTCTAGGCAAAACAATAACATTATTCTTGGAGGCAAGCTGGTGGCGGACCCTCCATTAAAAAAGTTAAAGGTGCATTGTGTAACTTTTCTCATGGAGGGTCCGTCAAATGCTTTTCTCTATGGAGATGTTATTGTTTTTTTTTGTAGAATGTTTCACAGTATGGCATTAAACCTTTCTATCTTCATGGAGACCAAACTACAACGAGTTACAGGTCAGAGCAACCCCGCTCAGTCAGAATGCCTGTTTGTCTAGGTATTTTTGAGCTATAAAACCACCTGTAATTGAATAAATGTAAGGTAGAGCTATTTAAACTCATACTATGGGACATTCCAGGCAGAGCAATGACAAGCAGGCGATGGATACCAGAAAAGGTACACAGTGCATCTTTAACACTGAAAGGTGGGAATCTCTTTGTAGAGTTAAGAGACCAGACAAAATTCATCAAACATAAAGAAACCAGTCTATAGGAGATTAGATCTTCCTGAAATATTCCAATACAGGCACATTGATAATATTCTGTACAAATCAAAATAAGATCCACACTTTTCCGGAATAAAATGGGAAGTTCTTGTTCTTTGCCCCTGATATCAGAATTGTACTGTGTTGTAGAAATCTAAAACTTTTAAATATATAAAGGATTGCTTACACCATAGCACAACTCAAAGCACAACTGAAATTACGCAAAATTGAGGTTGTGAAGTTTAATGTTGTTATCTCCTCAGAAATATACCTGGAGTTGTGTTTTGTCGTTTCATTCACACGTGGTTGAATAATCCTTTATTATTAGCCTAGGCATTGTTAAAGGGCCAAAATAGGGATGAATTAAAGGTGCACTATGTAACTTTTGGGTTGAGAGTCTGTCACCGTCGTGTTTCTATGGATATGTCATTGATCTGCTTCGAATGATCCACAGTATGACATTAAACAGGTCTACATTTATTCAATTACAAGTGATTTTCAAAAGTGATGTTCAAAAATAGAAAAACAGGCCTCTCCACAGGTCTGACCTGTAACTTGGTCCGGTTTGGTCTCCATAAAGATTTATGAAGAAAAAGGCTTAATGCCGCACTGTGAAACATTCCAGACAAAGTAAGAACAGTCACACAATGCACCTTGAATGTTATTAAAAAAAAAATTAAAAATTAGAAAAGCTATGTTAAATTGTTAAATTATAAAATAGAATTTTACTCATAAAAGATGCAATGCTATAAATAACATCACCAGGTGTATCCAACTCACCAGGAGATCTTTTCACAACTATCATGACAATTGAGGCCGTAATTGGTGTGTTTTTATCTCTTTTTTACAGATACAGATCACATGGCTCTGCGCTAGACCACTGGCAGCCCCCCGTCATTATAATGAGGGTGCTTTTGTGTCCGTATGCCAAATCGACTGGTGATACGGTGTACATTTTGTCCGGCAGACAGAAGAGATACGCCCTCCTGGGTAATATGTCCAGTATAACCCAATGGGGCGCTGTGTCCAATCACAACTGCCCCAAATGAACTCTCCAGGAACCCCGAGCCGGAGCACGCCCTCTCCTTTCTCCCAATTGCCTCATCACTTCCAAAGACCACTTCAAAGAGTCCGAGGACAGCTGTGTTTTCGGCAGGATCAGTCAGGATGCAGAGAGTAAACAACTTTATTGTGATTTTTTAAAATTTTTTATCTCAAAGGGAGTTTTTGCGGCAATAGAAAAATTATGACTAATCTAAGCTACATACTTAGGATACTTTGTTTACGGTGCCGCAGTTAAACAGTCATTTGAGAGATCTGTACAGGTGTTAGAAGATAAAGGCTGTGTCCCATTACTCTGTCTTACCCCTTCGTCTTACCCCTACTCCTTTATCTACATATTTGTCTTATCTCGAAACCGAGCTGAGAGGGCTCGGGGTATGAATGTTCCCCTAAGAAATGGGACACCACTCGATTACCGTTTGCGTCATCATCCCTTGCCTCTACCTGGCTGCTACGTCTACAGAGGCGACAACAATTGGGGTTCCTCAGCTCAGATGGAAAAAAAACTAGCTTGTTTATGGATGAAAGTTCAATAAAAGCGATAACAGATATCACTACAATTAAAACCACAACAACAGTTCACTAAAAGTAACGTAGAACATAAGTGTCATAATTGTAAACCATGCTAAACTGTTAATCAATAATTACAACTGCTGAAAATACATTTATGAGACTCCTTGGCTGGTCGATGTGACGCTGCCATCCTGATCCCAAAACCTGCCTGAGCTTGTAGGCGTACCCCTTCGTTCCAAGTCTGGTCGAGAGCTTACTTCGTTTAAAGGGGTATGTAGCCCTCGGTCGTGGCCTTAGCCCTTGATCAAAATTAGAACCGGGACACCCCTTGCCCTCACATGAACGTGCAAAACCAAGGGGTAGGGGTAAGACGAAGGGGTAAGACAGAGAAATGGGACGCAGCCAAAGTCTCCTGTTTGTCTCTATGGAGATGTTATTGCTTTGCCTGGAATGTTCCATGACATGACATTAAACACATCAATCTGGGCATTTCCTCATTATGGACGTTTCTATTGCTCAATAATACAGTAATTCTCTCTGTGAATAAGTTTGCCTCTCCACAGATCTGACCTGTAATGAAGCCTATCGTTGTCTCCCTTGAGATAAGTGGGTTTAATCTCTACCGTGGTACATTTTATGGTATTTTTGAACAATAAAAACAGATGTAATTGTAATTTTTCACCAAACATCACCAGCAAAGGATCATACAACATTTAAGTTATAAAACATGAAAAGACAATACAAAAAAAACTTTCAAGAAGGAGAAATAATGTCTCAAAATACAGAAAATGTTGTCTTCTTAAATTCTCTTAATCCCATAAAGTCTGCCTTATAACTGGGGGTGACGGGGCCAATATGCTTTAGTCAAAGGATTATCCTCGATCTCCAGAGGCCCCCGGTGACATAGGAGCCACTTAGGAGGAAGTTAAACAAAGCCCCTCACCTCCGCCCCCTCTCTGCACCCACCCAGCACCCTCTCTGCACCCCGGCGCCCTAAACCCTGTGCAAACTCCCCATAATTACACAACAAAGCCACAATTAGCCAAACGTACAAACATTAGCCGCCAAATATGGACCTGCCATTTATCCAGACAAAATTTGCATCTCATGAATTCTCTTCCGACGACGTTTCAAATAATTTTATCCCAGTTCTGATTTTATTTTCAGATGTATGCAGATAAATGCAAAGTGATGATTTAAATATGCATTGTTAGAAAGACCCTCCCGGTGAAATAGAAGAGGCCAAGCCAGTCTTCACTGGTTTTCATATTTCCTCCAATTGCTTGCGATCTACCACATTAAACTGCTCATACACTAATGTCTAACACTTTTCACTATATTATAGATTGGCAGTCTTGATGAATACTGATTGGTTAAAAAAAATCTAAAAAATAAAATAAAATAAATTCCAGTAATTCTTAGTTGGCAAGAATTACTAAGAATTACTAGGAATTACTAAGAATGTTGATATAATATTTGCTTAGCATCAGAAAACAGGAATTCCAATGGACTTTTCAACATCAGGATAAAGTTATGAATGTTAAAAGGTCATATTTTACACTAAATTTACTCTTGTGAGCTTAAAGACGTGTTTTGTCATCAAAGTCATACATGGGGTTGTGTTTTGTTTCATTCACACATGGTTGAGTAATCCTTCATTGTTGGTCTGTCTACAGCTCCAGACCTCAAAACACTTTGTTCCACTTTGTGATGAAGCAGTAATTTTCAAGTTAACAGCTACCTTTTACCTTTTGTTTAGTAGAGATTGGCAATTCCTGAGTTGAAGCTATCCAGATGATTCTAGTGAAAGTGTATGGAGTTTACAAATACAGTGGAGAACAAGGCGCTTTCACTTTGAGAGAATAACTTACCCTGAATATTCATTTGTGTGTTAAACATGCGTAAATAAAACTCAACACAAGTCCGGGTATGTTTGTGATGAGGAAACTACATTATAACATAGCGTAAGATAGGCCCTTTGTTTTATTAGCTGGCCCAGAAAAGTAGATTCTTTCCCAACTATAAGGAGTCCTCATGTCCAAAATGTCCAACAATCACACCAAAATGACCCGCATTAACACTGACTTCATCAAATGGGGCAATATTAGTGAAGGACGCTCTGTATGTGTCTGTGTCTAGCCTAAAAAAAAAGTCCCATTCACCTAGATTATGCTACATTGCAACAATCAGCAGACGTAGCCCTCCCAAACACCGGGGTTCTTTCCAATCAGACTGAAGAGTGAAAATATTGGCAGTCAAGAGGCATCCACTGCTCGTGATTGAGTGTGAGAAAAGATGAGTTATTTGTCGAGGCGAGATTGTGAAGGAGCAGGTAAAAAGAGGAAAATAAAAAGAACTTTGTGTCTTGATTGCGCTCCTGCTGTGAGGAGCAGCAGTGGACAGCAGGGCAGCAGAGAGGCCACATGTGACTGGGGGAAATCAATAGAGAAGGCAGTTACAGCTTAATGAGAGGTTTACCAGTCCAATAACTAAAACATGTGCTGATCTGATGGAAGAGCAATATCAAAATGAAAACAAACTGGCTATTCGTTTTTTGTTTTTTTTCATTGTATTTTTGTATTGATACATTGGAGTCACGTCACACTGGGGCATGTTCTACATAAACCTCTAATGGTGGAATATTTACGAGTTACAGTGGACACAATGCACACATTAGCAAACACGGCCAAGATTGTCTGAAAACTCAAGAAAATATACAAAATGGATTTAAAAAGCACATTTTCAGGAGCCTCTGATCAATACAAGCATTCACAGTCCTGTTTAGGAGTTTTATTTCAACAAAAGGTGAGAGCGACTAACTGAGAAACTGTTGGCTGTTGCTCGCTCGCTTGTGACTAGAGTGTAATCAGATGTGGAAGGTGAACCTAAGATCATACATGTAACGTCTGTAACGTGCACAGCAGGGAGCGTTTGGACCAATCAGAGCGAGATCTGCTAGAGCAGGGCAAGGCTAAGTCTAAGGCTAAAACCTTTAGGTACTTTGAGGATTTAAACTGTTTAAAAAAAAGTTTATGTTGTGAAAATTGAAAAGAATCCCTACGGCTGCAGTACCAATGGAGCAGCCACTAGTCGGTCTCGAGCCAGGACAGAGGGAGAATGCCTTATAGAAGAAATTCTTCTCTGCATTTAACCCATCCTGTTATTAGGAGCAGTGGGCAGCACATTACTGCGCCCGGGGACCATCTCCATGACCTTCTTGCTTCGATTTGGTCAGGACCTCAGCTGGAGGATTTTACCTGTTTTGGGTTGATGGGGGAAACCGGAGTGCCCGGAGGAAACCCACCCAGACTCCTCGGGCGACCCATATCTTACGGCCATACCAACGTGCCACACAGGGATCGAACCCAGAACCTTCTTGCTGTGAAGCATGAGCGCTAGCCACTCAGCCACCGTGTCGCCATATACAGTTTTTATTTCAACACTGTGGCCTGATCGTTACAACAATTATTACCTTTCTATATAATAACATAACAAGCTTTACTTTACATTAAATAGAAATAGCTGACACTTTGTTTTATTATTCTAGGCAGGCAGAACTTCACTTTTACACAATATCATTGCTGTTTTGACAAACGCTCCAAGACCAATTTACGTTTTCCCCGATTAGCATCTGCTTCAAAGTCAAAGTGATAGAAATGGAAAATTAAATTTGTATATTGAAAAACTACACAGTCCCTTATGAGAAAATCACACAATGCTTTCTCATAGTATTTTTGCATTTACCCTGCTTAGCAGTAACAGAGAAGAAACAGTAGTACTAGCACTATGTTTCTGGTATTGTTATTGGTAAAGATTCACTATGTAACTTTTCTAATTGTGGACCAGCTAGCTCCTTGTCTTCATGGAGATCTGAGTGCTTTGCTTGGGATGTTCTGCAGTATGGCATTCAACTTTTCCATCTTGCAATTATCAGTCACCAGTTACAGTTACTGGTGTTTCATTACTACAAAAATATCATGAAAAACACGGATTGTTACTGTGAGCGGGGATGCCTTAGAGCTGACCTGTAACTTGACCTGACCTGTAACCATGCGCTTGTCTCCATAGAGATGGATAAGTTTAATGCTGTACTGTGGAACAATCCAGTCAAAGTAGAAAATCTGTCACTTGCTAGACTCCACAGAGATCATGGAGTCTAGCAAGTGACATATTCTCTACCAGAAAAGTTCCACAGTGCATCTTTACTTAAAGGGCGGCAGTAGCTCAGTTGGTAGAGCGTTTCTCCACTGATCCAAACTTTGGCGGTATGATTCCAGCTCCCACAGATGAATGCTGCCGTTGTGTCCTTGGGCAAGACACTTAACCCACCTCGCCCCCAGTGTCTGTGTAGACTTGTGTGTGAATGGGTGAAGGTTGAAAAGCCCTATATAAGGATGTGTCCATTTACCATTTAAAGGTCCTATATTACACAAAATTGTCTCTTGTGAGCTTTAAGCCATATGATGCTGTTACCACATCAAAAACATACCTGAAGTTGTGTTTTGTTTCATTCACACATGTGTAACACTTTTATTAGTCTTTCTACATCTACAAAGTTTAAAATGTTCCCTTTAAGCCAATGGACATTTTATAATAAACTCATTCAACAGGTATTCCCTCATTAGGCACATGGACCTCCTACTGTCCTCTGTCCTACACAAAGCTGTGCATACTTAGGTTAAGTGGAGGTGGGTGTGGTTGTTTGTGGCCAAAAATAATGAACTGTATAGAGAGAAAGGGGAAGAGGAAGTATGGGTCCCCCTTTTTTTTGTTTTGACTGTGAATTATGGATTTTTTACCATCTGGTCTGGCAGGGAGGGCTAGCGAACAAAATGATACGTCTGACGGATGACTGGGGCCGGAGAGGGGCGTGTCCAGGATCACTGCGCTATTGTGTGCTGTGATGGCTGGCTTATTCACAGCTGGGGCAGACCAAATTGTCCTTTTATATTCTTTTATTGAAGCCAGAGGGGGCAACGGGGAAGGAATGATTAACAGACAGAACAACAAGATGGACCTATTACCAAGCTCTCCCTCTCAATCTAGCCCGCAACCATTTATTTGGTTACAGCGGCGGTTCTGTCATGCAAATGCAAAAGAGGCTGTGCTTGGTTAACTGTGCCACAACTGGGCAGCCAGCGGAAAATTGCAAAAGAAAACACAAGCAGGTGCAGAGAAATGGGAATTGGCAAGAAAGAGCGCAACTTTGATTGGCTGTTAGCAAATACAGTTTAAGGGCCGCTATGTAAGTTTTGAGGTTGAGGGCTCAAACATTCTTTGCCTGGAATGTTCCACAGTACGGAATTTAATTTAACTCTCAAGACAAGCAGGACACATCACCAGGCCAACTTACAGGTCAGATCTGTGGAGAAGTGGGCCCGTTTAGAGTAAGAATGCAAGTCTTTGCGGTATTGTTGAGAAATAAAAACACTTGTAACTGAATAAATACAAGATATATTGTTTAATGCCATAATGTGGAACATCCCAGGCAGAGCGATGACATCACTATGAGACAAGCAGATGGCAGACCCTTCCCCAGAAAAGTTACATAGTGTAGCTTTAAGGGGCGCTTTGCATTGACTTCACGCTGGGGGTGTTCTACATGTATCTGTATGTGCAAATGCTCTGGAGTTACAATGGTGACACAATGCACACATTAGCACACACTGTCAAAATAGTTTTAAGATAGCCTGAAAACTCAAGAAAAAACACAACATGGATTTAAATAAAGCATTTTCAAGAGCCTGTGATCAATATGAGCATTGAACAGAGCGCGAGCCAGACTGCAGTTACAAACTGAAACACAGCAGGACTGGTGCTTTCAGCTGAAGAAATTGTCTGTTTGTCTTCAGCTCTGGCCAATTCAATGACCATAGTGAATAATTTTTTTGCCTTTTGGATCTGACCTTCTGGTGGATTCGCCTGAAGCTCACTTTGGACTTCATTTGTGGACCTCTCCACCGCTGAATGATCTGGTACTGCTGATGTCTCCACCTAGCTGGCATCAAGTACCTTTGGTGTCTCCACCTCAGTAACATCTGCTACCTGTGTATCAGTCTCAAGGAGCTCAGGCCTGTCCTGCATTTCAGGTGCAGGGTTCAGGATGAATGTGTCCACAGGATCTTGGTGTGGAAATGAGCACACTGGTGCTGACTCTGATGGGGTCAGACTCTCCAAAACTGCCATTACAGCCAACATTGTTAGGAGTTCTACTGCTATATGGTCAATATGTGTTCCACCTTAGTTACATCTGGTACCAACAGTTTCATCACTTCGGTAATAGCTGGTACCAGCAGTGTCTCCTCATTGGTAACTTCAAGTATCTCTGGTGTCTCCACCTCTTATCATCTGCTACCTCTGGTGTCTGTCTCTGAAACCTCAGGTATGTCCAGCATTTCAGGTGGAGGTTCCTGGCTAAATTAATTCACAGAATCTTGTGGCAATGAATATACTGGTGCCGACTCTGATGGGGTTGTTTTTACTCCTTCAGTCTCTCCAAAACTCCCATTACATCCAACTTTGGTAGGAGTTCTTATGGTACACGGTCAATAATGGAGTGTTTCATCCTTTCTTTCACTGTGGCCATTTCATATGTATCCTGAGGGACATCTTCTTGCACACCAGATGTGGTAATCTTTGAAACCTCCTGTGCATTTTCAGTAGCCCCCTCTGCTGGCAAATCCTGTGAGTCCGCTGAGGAAGACTGGACTTGAGTCATGGATGCGTCACTTAAGTCCTCCTGGGTGACTGACGGTGCATCTTTGCTTTCAGAAGAGATGTTGGTATCCTGAGGTTCCTCTGCTTTAATTCTGTATCCAAACCCATTCAGGATGAGGGCGGCAGAGATCTTTTTAGTGTCCTTTCCACTGACACCTCTAGCAGTCACAGTATTATCTCCAAATGTTAACTGCATGTGTTAAATCGATTTCTCTGCGGTCCTGTCCATGTCCACGACAGTGTACACAGGAGGTCTCACTCTCTTAAACACCAGATCATTAAGGAAACCTATGGGGTTTTGATCCTCTTTGAACACTGGTGCGTCTGTATGGAGACTCTTTCTTTTTCCCTTTTGGCTTTGGGACTTTCTCAGGGAGAGCCAGTCGCCGTAGGTATTGCCCCTCACGTATTCCAGGCATGTGGCATTATGGACACGGCCCTCTGTTTTTAACTCTACTGGCAACCAAAGTTTACTCCCAAGGTCAAAAACCTCAGAAACTACATGTTTGTAATTGACATCCAGCTAGTCCATGCTGTATTTGTGAGGTTTCCATTTGTAGTCTCTGACGGGTGATGGCTTTGTTTTCAGTAAAAGAGTGGCTGTCTCAGTTGCTTCCTCTGCTCTCAGTGAAATGTGTCTTGTCTCTTCAGAAGCAAGTCAACTAATGAGGAACAGTGTGGTGAGAGTTACAATCTCTTAGAGTAGAATGTGCTGTGGTGATGTGAATCCATAATATAACAGCACTGAATCAGAGATGTCATAGCAGCCGTTGCTATGGCAAGTCCAGTAGAACTGAAGAAGTTACTTGAATGACTGACAAAACATATTCACTCTTAAAACTCTTACCCATTTCACAGAGATTTGCTATCTTTTGCAATAGTACATGGATGACTGAGAGATTACACAGACATGCATTCTTAATGTGTGTGGGCTTGTCTCCCCACAGATCTGAGCTGTAACTTAGCATGGCGATGTCTCGTGCTTGTATGGACATAGCTCATTTCAGTACTATGGAACATTCCAGTCAAAGCGTTATAATCTCCACGCAGAAACGCTGGTGGTAGACTGAGCTTGCTGTTCACTTCTTGTTCCATCTGGTGTCCATTTTGCAGGGCACCTCTTTGAACCCTGGTGTGGGGGCGGTCATCGTCACTTCCTCCACACGTCCTCCTCTCTTTCTAACCCTCACTCCTTCTTTCTCTCTTTCTCTAACCATCTCTCTCTCTCTGTCTCTCTCACTCCTTCTCGGGTCTCTCCATAAACACAAGCAAACGACGCTTTCATTGCAATTAGGACGCAAAAGACGTGGCTGTTTTCCAGACGCCCCACTGGCCTTCCTCTGCACCTCACATCTTTCACGCTGTAGCCATTAGCGCGTTAGCCCGTTGGCGTGTGCTAATTGTTAACCTCGGAGGAAATGACAGTAGCGCTAATGGCGGTGGCGTCAAGGATCAGACAGTTTACAGTGACCCGCGGGTGCTCAAAACAAACACACTTCCTCACCCTCCTCTCAGGCCTTTAATGAGGAAACTTCAGAGACGAGACAGAGTTTGACAAGATTACACAACTATCAAAGGCGTTTTTTTGGTTTTTTTTTTATCTTTTATTAAGAGTACTATTAAGAGAGGGTGTGCCTTGGTGACTAGATGCTATTTTGTTCAAACTAACAAGAAACATGTTGCCTCGAACTCCTAAGAACCACTATCTCGACAATTGAATTTGTAAAAAATAAATCTATTTCTGAAAACGCAATGAATAATTTCACTAATGGATTTTTATCTGGAAAGAATACGTGTTTCTCCGATTGATACTTTACAGTGACATGACGCTGGAGGTGTTTCTACATATATGTACAGTAGAGAACACAGCCAAATAAGTTTTAAGATTGTCTGACAACTCAAGAAAAAATATTAAATGGATTTAAACAACACATTTTCAGAACCCTGTGATGAATACGAGTGTTCATGGTCCTGTTTAGGTGTGAGTGTGACTAACTGGAATGTTAGATAGCGATTTTAATGTTACGTGAGAGATTTGTTTAACAGCACAAATCTATGCACCTGCTGTAGTTCCAGCTAAGTCTGGAAAAACATAACATATTTCTGCAGAATCAATTAGCAAAACTCGACTTAATCTGAGGTGAGAGTCCAGCACGTCAACGAAATGTTGTTTTAGAAGGTAATTGTCAACATAATCATAGTTTCTGCCATAATCTGCCTTTCCTAAATATCATTTTTAAACTATGTCACAAAATACTCAAAATATTTTGTTTCAATACCAGTTTTAGCATTAACTAGTGTCTAGTTTCTATTTCACCTCAAACTACTTCAAATGATTCGAGTGCCCTTACAAATCATGTAGTGCCCCGACATGATTTGTAAGGGCCTTTTAAACAAAAACAGTTTAAAAAGTTCACACCGAGAATGTAATTTGAAGCATTCTTGCAAATTATCCTTGGAAATATCAAAGTTGAACAGAGGAGTGGAGAGACGAGAGCAGCAGTTCAGACAGAATATTTGATTTGGGAAACTGGAGAAGAGGAAGGCCAAGTTTAGCCTGGCCAGCACTGACTGTTGACCCAGAAGCAATGTTGACGTATTTAAAGGGAAAGTGCGTTGTTTTTTTTTTTATATTAATCTGACAGGCTAATACAGCTAATATGCGCGCAGTGATATGAATCGAGACAGACAATACGCGAACGCAATCTACGCTGCTGGATGTTTCGTGGACAGCTATTTGGGACGCAAATACCTTTCGGACAAATGTTTTGTTTTGAGAAGAAAAACAAGCTTTATTTCATGTTCAAGGGAAGTTACCGGACCTACTTACGTGGGTTTCAGAAAGCGAGCCGAACCGGGATCAGCTGAGAGTGTCAGAGGTAAGCCGGTGTCAACACACGAAACGTTTAGAAGGAAACCCATACAGATTAACATTGAAAAAAACACACTATCCCTTTAAAGCTTGAAGCACAATATAACCCCAGACCTTTTTGCTGTGAAAAGTGTCAAATTCCAGAACTATATGAGACCTTTTTATGAGTTTGCATCTGTGTCTTGGTGAGATTAACCCTTAAGAAACCAGACCCATTTTTCCTTAAAAGACGGTTATGTGGGATATACCCCAGACCATTATTGTCCATGACCATGACAAATAGGTTTTTCAGGTTTTTCATTCTTATTTTAAGGCTAAAAGCCCAATGTGACATATATGTTATAGAGATATTTCTGTAACAGTTTGATATTACTTTCTTCAATCAATATGGTCAGACCAGGTTGAATGTGATAAAGGACATGTTATCAAAGCATTGGAACTGTTAAATGTGTTTGAAATGACCTGTAGTATCAAAAAATAGCTTTTTGAAATTAGCTACTTCCTTGAAATTTGTACACAGGATATAGCAGCGTTCTGGTGTCATTGTGGGTTCTTATGGGTTAATTAAAGCAGTCAATGTTACACATCAACCTAAAATTATACTAAATGGGTCAAATGCAGAGGACAAATTTATATGGGTCTAAAGTATTACATAAGTTATAACTACAGTGTATAGTTTTGTTTTGTTTTTTAATTGTTAATGAGCTGAAACTACTCGCATCAAACATACGGGAACTCATTTTAATTTATATAAATATGTTTTGCTGTGAAATAAGTCATTATTTCCTCCTTGATCCATGAATACAAAATCAGAATATTTCCTTTACTTTTTATATCATCTGGCCAACAAAATCAAAGGAGCTTGGGATCAAACTTTGAAATCTTTGCATTTGTGGCCAGACAAAAAAGTAAACAAAGGAGCAACCCAAAAGGCTGCTTGGTAACATACATATATTAGTATTTCCCAGAGAATACTTTTGAAAGAATGCTATGTTTAGTATTTAGTATCTTAAAGTGCCTATGACAGGTTAAACTACTAATTTGTATTAAAACACAGTTGAGATCATTATATTTTTGCAACAACTTTCACACTTGTTTTCCCAATTTGGACATTTTTATGTTTAAAATTTTACTACCTGGCTGGAAATTATGACATTAAAAAAGGGAAGAGGGAGTAATAGGGAACTGTTACCTACCAAAAGTCCTTTAATGTACACAGAAATGGTTATCTGACAAATACAAATATAAGAAAACACCTTTATTTTGTTCATCTTTAAAGTATTAGAAATGTGTTTCTTACATGTAAACTGTGCCAGACTTTTGGACAGAATTCTCCCTAGTGGGATGTTGTCAGTATCTCTCATATTTTTCAACTTTTTTTTACAAATTGCTTCAAATTGCTAGTAAAACTATAATTTATATGTACAACAGTTTTAATCTCATCAAATTAAGTCAAAATCTATTATAAGCTCTTTAAAAATCCTCATTGGTTTAACATTAGAAGAGTGAGACAATCCTAAACTCTATGAGGTATGCTTGCTATAATTAATATTTTTCAACTTTTCTTTGCAAATTGCAAGTAAAACGATAATTTATATGTACAACAAACTATAATTTATATGTACAACTATAATTTATATGTACAACAGTTATAATCTCGTCAAATTAAGTCAAAATCTGTCATAAACACTTTAAAATCCTCTTTGGTTTAACTTTAGAAGAGTGGTACAATCCTGAGCTCTATAATGTATGCTTGCCATAATGAATATTTTTCAACCTTTCTTTGCAAATTGCTTCAAATTGCTAGTAAAACTATAACGTACAGTATATGTACAACAAACTATAATTTATATGTACAACAGTTATAATCTCATCAAATTAAGTCAAAATCTGTCATAAGCACTTTAAAATCCTCATTGGTTTAACTTTAGAAGAGTGAGACAATCCTGAGCTTTATAATATATGCGTGCTGTAATGAACTCAAGTGCAGGGGAACATTAAGCAGACTGTGCTTAGGGCAAAAATGTCTCAACCAGTTCAGCGCTAAACAAAGAGAGCCTGACACCAATGTAGTCCTCCCCAGTGTGCCCCTGTCGACATTACAGCCTCTCCAGCTCTTATGATTTTAACATTTTTGGTCACGTTTCCATCTAGTCCATTTTTTTTCTTTTTAGTATGCAAAGTACAGCTCCAGAACAGCAAGAAGGCAAATATTACAGCCTGAGCTTTTATCCGTTCAATCTCAGCATGTTCTCCCCAAACATAAAGACGTCTCTAACTGATTCTGAATAGCTCATCTATCAAGCCGGATTTAAATACAAATTTTGTTTTCTTAAGATAATAAGGAAATTATTTGTATTGCCGGTCTCCCTGCTGAGAATGTGATTGGAACAGTATTAGCATTCATGCAAATTATCTTGGGAAATATCAAAGTTGGGCTGAAGAGGAAGGACCGTCCCAGAAGATTGGAAGGAATATTTGATTTTGGAAATTGGAAAGAGGAAGGCCAAATGCTAGGCTAATGCAAACTGTAACGTGGTTGGAGTTGGAGTGTCCGCCACCTGCTTGTCTCCATAAAGATGTTATTGCTGTCTAGAACAGGGGTTCATTTTCGTCCGGGGGCCGTATCCAACCTACTTTGATCCTAAAGGGGACGGATCAGAAAACTCATGGGATATATAACCTAAAAATAGCAATAAGTCCAAATTTTTGTGCAGAGAAATGCAAATCTATTTGATGATATATTTCTTTTACAAAATATTATAATATTATGAACAACCTGAAACTTTAAGACAAATACAATTTCAACACAAGCACACAGGTTTCCCATTCACCTCCATGAACAGACAGGAATTAGTCAATTTTTCTTGGAAAATCCTGCACTCGGCGTCCACTTTTCTCATTTTTGACATTTTGCTGATGAGGGTGTCACGGTCAACAGTCAAAACGATCATCCATTAAGAGTGTTTGGAAAGAGGCGAGTCTTCATTTGTGCTACTCTGTTGGGAGGGGCCACGCACAGAGGCGCTGGAGACGCTGCTATGCTAAAGCTGCGCAGAAAATTACCAATATTTTAATAGAAAATTCAAATATAATCAAAATATTTTAATAGAAAATCAGCCGAGGGCCAGATTAAAGGTCTTGGAGGGCCGGATCTGGCCCCCGGGCCGCATGCTTGACACCCTTGGTCTAGAATGTTCCAGACCTTTCTATCTCGAGGGTGACAAGCAGAACACACTACTAGACTCCATTACAAGTCAGATCTGTGGAGAGGAGCCACCACTCTCAGAAGGAATTCATGTATTTTTGAGCAATATAAAAGTCATGAATAAATGCTAGATAGATACGTTTAATGTCCATGGAGCATTCCGGGCAAAGCAATAGATATCTCCATGGAGAGAAGCAGTTGGCGGATCCACCACTAGAAAAATTGCGCAGTGCACGTTTAACCAATAAATGTAATTATTTAAAATGGCCAAATACCGTACCAATAAGCGACTGTTTTGCATGTCTGCATCTCCCTCATGTATTTTAATGCACTGGTACCAACTTCATTACATTACACTTGACACATTCCTGTCCTCCTCCTTTGTTTCTCCTCTTGTATGACATCGCTCTATTCTTTTATCAAGTCCTACGGAACTCTCACGTCTTTGTTTGGGACCTCCATATGATGCCTGGTCTGGGTCGTCCATCACCACTGTCAGTACCCCTCCAGACCCCCTGTCCCATATGCAGCTCTCCCATGCATATTCACAAGAATCCCTGTCCTCCCCGGAGCATACCAAATGGCCCCGACCAGTGTATCTCTTTCGTCAGTCAATATGAAAATGGGGTAATAAAGAGGGGCAAGAATCCCTGTGGTAAAGCCCCCTAGAGGACAGGCACTAATTAAAGGGCTGCCCTGGCCAATGAACAGTTATCACTCACAGCGTAAGTGTAAATACTGGATTGTTTAGGGCAAAAATAATAGTCTAGACTCTTATGGAGCTAATTTAGCAATTTGTGTTTAGTACTAGTAAGTCCTATATATGTCTAGATGGTTAAAGGGCCCATATTAGGCAGTTATCTTGTGATATAATGTTACTTCCTCGTTAAAAACCTTGCAGACCTACCTACCTAACACACAAATTCTACATACAGCACTGGAAAAAAA
Organism: Paratrypauchen microcephalus; assembly: GCA_036785185.1. NCBI lineage: Eukaryota > Metazoa > Chordata > Actinopteri > Gobiiformes > Gobiidae > Paratrypauchen > Paratrypauchen microcephalus. The sequence goes on from JAVJIX010000160.1 coordinate 1,104,834, forward strand.
TAAGAGACCACTGCAAAATTATCAGTTTTTCTGATTTTACTACTTATAGGTATGTGTTTGGTCAAAAGGAACATTTTTGTTTGAGTCTATAAACTACTGACAACATCTCCCTCATATTCCAAATAAAAATATGATCGTTTTAGAGCATTTATTTCCAGGAAATGACAAATGGTCAAAATAACAAAAAATATGTTTTCAGACCTCAAACAATGCAAAGAAACCAGATCAAATTCATTTTAAAACAACATAATACTAATGTTTACACTTAAGAAGAGTTCAGAAATTTATTTGGTGCAATAATCCTTATTTTTATTCACAGCTTTCATGCGTTTTGGCATGCTCTCCACAAGTCTTTCACATTGTTCTTGGGTGACTTTATTCCACTCCTGGTGCAAGAACTGAAGTAGCTCAGCCTTGTGTTTGTGTTGGATTTCAACAGACGCTGGAATGGAATGGCTGTAATACATGTAGAGATGCTGATTTCAGAAAAAAATGCAGTGGTCTCTTAATTTTCTTCCAGAGCCACATGCCTAGATGGTTAAAGGTACCATATTACGCTGTTATACTATGATATAATGTTACTTCTTCATTAAAAGCATACTGTACCTAACACACAAATTCTACATATTTAGGTGGAGTTCTTCTCTCAAACAAAAAACACTCTGTTCTACCTTGTGATGTCATGTGGCAATACAGGAAGTGCTCCTCTGTGTACACCTTCACTAGAATATTGTTGAATTTAATCATTTCAGCCCTGTAACTGCTTATGTAGCTGTTAGAGTGGAACAGAGCATTTTGAGCTTCGGAGATGTAAATAAAAAAATAAATAATAATAAAGGGTTACTCAAACATGTGTGAATGAAACAAAACACAAACATGTTCTATTGTCTGAAATAAACAATTACAATTAAATGCCGCCGTAGCAATAGCAAATTATCCTTCCCATTTGTACTTGTGCCTGGGGAGTGTTACAGCTCCTGCATTCATTATGTTTAGGATGTTCCCACCCCTTACACGCTCCTAACCCTGGCACATCTCCAGTCTGACACGCCTGGAATTTCTATATCCCTAAAGCTATGCGAAAATGAACTAATTTGTGAATGAAGCCAGTGCTGTCAAAGTCACTCCTCTTTTTGAAACACCTGAGTTTAAGAAAGGTGAACCCATCAAAGCGCGCTGGCTAATTCTTACCAAGGACGAACGTTAGCCCTCGCCGTTTCATCCGACTTTAATTAAAAGTCAAAACGGAAACTGCAAACTACACTTCGCCCTGTAACTCCTGTCTTCTCCTTTCCTTTCTCCTTTTAATTGTGCCTGTCTTGCTTTGTTCCCAGCTGCTCGCTAAGAACCATGTTAAATCAAGAGCCACATCACAGAGGTTAGCTAATTACTGCGCCTGATGCCATCTTGTTTGCCAATATGGAGATTAGAAGTATAGAAGGACATATGCTTCTGAGCGCTAACCCCAAGACCTCAAACACGTCTTGCGGAGCTAAAGTGGTTTTGGGAGACTATCAAGCACCACCACAAGCCTCCTGAATGCAATTACGGCTGGGGATTATGTCTCCCGCACCGCACCGGATCAAATTGGGCTCAGTGTGTGTTTCTGCATGTACTATGAGGATTTCAAACATGATGTTGTTTCTGATATGACTCGGTTTAGCCAGGCTTGGGGCAGGACACAAAATATACTGTGTAATTGACACTGGTGGGCCACAACTTTACAACCACTTATTTTGACATTTTATTGTTGTTTTAGTTACAGAGCTGTGAAAGCCCCAGAGCAGGCTGGATTTGGTCTGTCTATGGAGAGTATTACTTGATTCTAATTGGTTAAAAGTAAAGCAAAGAATTGGCAACAACTGATACAATTTACATAACATGATAAATTAAGGACATTAACATCGATCCCTGAGCAAACTACTTAAAAGTTCCCATTATTCTAACTTTTAAGCTACTATTTTAAACCAATATTTCATTTTTTCCCCCGTGTTAACTGGCGTGCCACAACTTTACACCATTTTATTTTGACATTTTTATTGTTGTTTTAGTTACAGAGCTGTAAAAGCCCCAGGAGTATTACTTGATTGTTACTGGTTAAAAGTAAAGCAAAGAATTGGAAACAAGTGATGCAATTTACACACTATGATAAATTAAGGACATTAAGTTCAAAGTCAGCTTTATTGTCAAAATATGTACAGGTTGCACACACAGGATTTGAAATTGCAGCGCTCCCTAGGCCCACAGTGAACATAAAACATCTGATAAACAAGACAATAAACACCATGAATAAAACGTCAGATACTGTAGCAAAAGTACAGTAAACTTGTATATAATACAAATAGGTAAAACACAATGTGTGCCATAATAAAGCTCAAATGGTGTGATTTAAGCAGCAGTGCCAGTGTCATTTAAGTGTCATTTAAGCAGAAGTGTCAGTGTCCTTTGAGTGTCATTTAAGCAGTAGTGTCAATGTCATTTAAGTGTCTTTTAAGCAGCAGTGTCAATTATGCAGCCGTGTCAGTGTCATTTAAGCGTCTTTAAGGCAGTAGTGTCAGTGTCATTTGAGTGTCTTTTAAGCAGCAGTGTCAGTGTCATTTAAGTGTCTTTAAGGCAGTAGTGTCAGTGTCATTTGAGTGTCTTTTAAGCAGCAGTGTCAGTGTAATTTAAGTGTCTTTTAAGCAGTAGTGTCAGTGTCGTTTAAGTGTCTTTTAAGCAGCAGTGTCAGTGTCATTTAAGTGTCATTTAAGCAGCAGTGTCAGTGTCATTTAAGTGTCTTTAAGGCAGTAGTGTCAGTGTCATTTGAGTGTCTTTTAAGCAGCAGTGTCCGTGTCATTTAAGCGTCATTTAAGCAGCAGTGTCAGTGTCATTTAAGTGTCTTTTAAGCAGTAGTGCCAGTGTCATTTAAGTGTATTTTAAGCAGCAGTGTCAGTGTCCTTTAAGTGTCATTTAAGCAGCAGTGTCAGTGTCCTTTAAGTGTCATTAAGATTGATCCCTGAGCAAACTATTTAAAAGGTCCCATTATTCTGACTTTTAAAGGGATAGTGCTTTTTTTTTTATTATGTAAATCTGTATGGCGTCCCCTTCAACAGTGTCATCCATTAACACTGACTTATCGCTGACCGTGTCCTCTGAGCCCAGTTCTGCTCCGGTTCTGTAGCTGACGAAAGTAGGTCCAGCAAGTTATCGAGGACAGTTAATAAAGCTTGTTTTTCTTCTCAAAACAATATTTGTCCAAAAAGTGATATATTTGCGTCACAAAACAGTTGCACACGAAAAAGTCTGAAGTCTAATTCGCTTGGTGCTATTTTCTTTCGATTCGTATCACTGCGCGCCTATTAGTATTATTAGCCTGTTCACTTGTAAACATCCACTTACAAATTTCATGTTCATTTTTTTTTTTTCTTCATGTTAAATTTGTGTTTATATCCATAATGTAAATCTGCCCCTTCAAAGCAAACAAACCAGCAGGGGTTGCAAAAAGTTGACCATCTGGCAGAGAAAGAGGTAGATTAAATGAGGCCAAAACAGTATTTGATAGCTTTGAAGATTAGCTCTACTTTAGAGTACGCAGTTAGAATGCTAAAATGCCACAAAGGAGTACTTCCTGGAATATCACTGGGCAGAACCAGAACCAAGTATTTTTTTCGTTGGATAGGGATACATGACAAAACTTTATACATGACTAAAAGCTCACAAAATTAAACCATCATATGACTTTTAATATTGCGCTATTCGTTTCACTCTCGGGCCGATGGTGAATTACTCTTTGAAATAATTGTTTTCTGTTTCTAAGCAACCACCTTGATACGTCAAATACACACAGCAGACTCAAGTAGACTATCAATCCTCTGGACGGGCCTGCAGTATGCCATCACGATTGGGGCTTATGTTCCTTGCCTCTCACTGCGATCAGCTCAAATTGGCCGCAGTGTGTGTTTGAGAGACAGTTTTTTGTGCATGGGGAAGTAGGAGTGGTCCCTCTGCCAGCTGATCCCCGCTCCAGGGCTCTGCTTTGAGGCTGCTTCATCAGGCGGACTTGGCATCATGTGTAGTTTGGTTTAGTTTTGAGCCAGTGACAAACAGCACAGCGCGCGCCACAAAAGAGCTTCCATATTTAGTTTCCAGAGATGACGATGGCGGCGTTTTGGGATGTTTATGAGATGGGACTTCAAAAGGGTTCACTGCAGCGACGGAGGAAGTAAATAATGCATTATAATAAAGATGGAAGTTCTCCAGAGAAGTGCGCCGTCCTTTTGTGAGCGCTGTTATAGGTTGGTTGTATGGACTGCATTTTAATAGAGCTCTGGGGAGGAGTGCTTTCGAATTGGCTTCAGATAACAGCGGGTAACAATCAGGACTAGAGTGAGATGTGAGTCCATTAAAACTCCTCCATCCACAGAGCATTAACTGAATGATGAAAAGAAGAGGTTTCAGACTTTGAACAACAGGAAATAATATATAAGAATGTCAGAGTATTTTTGGACCAATCATTGATGTAAGTGCATGTGACTAGAGTGCATTGTGTTTTCATGAGTCTACTAGTTTTTGCCATGTTTAGACAGGCTACTAGTAATCTCTGGGTGGATTCAGAAGATTCTGTTCCCTTTCCTATCAATTATTTGACACATAGTTTCTTGGACAGACAGAAAAGTAAATGGTAGGGATACTACAGATAGTATCCAGTCCCTTTCTATGGTGATATCCATTTAAAAACAATCATGGCCAGGTGATTTTCATTTTCACCCGAGCAAAAGTATTTACATGATTTTCAATATGTTGCATTTTTCTGAGTGTCATGGGTCCCTGGGGAGCTTCACCATTGTTTTTGACATCTTTGAAGGTGTAGGTGTTTCCCTACCCCAAAGCCCACTTTTTCCTACAGGCTTTCAGGTGATTTTCACCCGCCAATAGTGAAAGAGGAATGTAAGAATGTAATTAATTTAATGTAAGAGGATGTAAGAATAGGTAAGTAAGAGTGGTCCTGGAATGTGTATCTATCCTTATTTAGTGCAGTTGTTATGAATAAATATCACAAAGTGGTGATTTCAAAGGGAATTCTTATGGTGAAAACAATATTTTAGTCAACTGGTCATTTTTACACACTGAAAAAATACTATTTTTTGTTCCTCTCTCCTGCAACTGTTCGTGTGTCAAGGAGTCTGTGCTTCACCAGGGAAGTCTCACATGTCCCAGGAATGGGCGGACCAAACACCAAGTTTACAGTATCGTTATTTTTTTTTTTATTATTATTTTTTTTTATAGGAATTTTTTGTTCTCAAATTCCAAAATGTTCAGTAATTTTGGAGCATGCTTTTAGGGTCTTCCTATTTTTTCCCCCATTTTGTTACACATACCACAGTTGGGAAAAAAAGAAAGAAAAGAAAACCACTCTAATTTATCATGTGTTGTCATATTTTGATCTATTTTGTACTTTTTGTTGGGTATATTATCGGGTAAAAACTACCCAGCAAAAGTGACGGTGCTACTTTTTATAGCGAAAGTGATCTTAAAGGAATTATACCACATAGAGTTGTGATAATTGAATGCAGCCCTAGTTGTTGCTAAATTAGCACCTAAAAAGATGTTAATGATCATTACAACATGAAGGGGAAACTATTTAACAGCTGGGGGAAAGAAAAAAAACTGCCATAGACCTAAATCTGTCAGTCATCTCGTAATGACATCTCATTTGTCTGATTGGCTTTTACAGCTGACACTTGGTGAGAATTGAATTTTAACAGTGCTGGTGCCACAGCTCATGAATAAAACCCAACTAAAATAATAAAGACAAAGTCAGTTGTGTGTTTAACAGGTGTACCACAGGGATATATATTAGGTACGTTTGCTTTTCACACAATTTACTCACTAAAATCTGTCATTGTCGAAAAATAACAATGTAGCTTTCCTTAAAACATGTTTAAACAAGCTAAAACTATAGCAACTGTAGAAAACAACTAAATGTACCCAACTCTCTAAGGTAAACAGGCCAATCATGCCCAGTGTTCCCCCAAATTTTTCATGTGTCTGAGCAAACACACTAACTCCCTGACCCCTGTGAGCAACATCCGACATGCACACTGTGGCCACACCAGTATCACACCTGAGATCATCGCAAGTTACAAAGCTTATTCATCAAGTTACTGCAGTTATTTTCGTTACATTACTTTTAATATGCAACTTTGATTTTTTTTTGGCCCACTTAGAATGACAAAGACAAAAATCTTGTTGTTCATGAGCTTTGTATGTTGTATGTCAGTATGAGGGTCCTGCTGTGGTCAGTGAAACACTGAACATTACAATATTTTGAAAAATAACCTCATACATAAAATTAAATTATAGTGTATAAACCTGTAAAACCACATGAAGAGAGATTTTTTCAGGTTGATAAAATAGCCTACATGTAGCTGCAGATTTTTTATGGATCGTAGGACCTATAGGCCACTATAAGATGGGTCTTTCCCAAAATAATGATCTCCAAAATAAGTCTAAATTTTTATCAGTTTATATCTTGCTTTTTAATCATTAGCCGATTTAAGTAATTTTGTGTGAGTGTCAGAGCTCTGTGGTATAAACGCTCTGGGGAGAAGATTCACACTTTGAGAAAGTCCCATCTTTTTGGCTCACAAAAAAACTACGGCTTGGACAAAAACAAAGTAAATTACATTATGGCTCTACCCGTCATGCCCTATTCTCACTCACATTGATCTGAAATATATTAGGTCCATTTGCTTTTTGCACAATTAACACAGTTAAAGGTGGCTAAGAAAAGTTAGCTACCTTAAAGGTGCATTGTGTAACATTTCTGGTGGGGGTCTGCTATCTAAGAAGTATTTTTTAGCGTGGGATGTTTCACAGTGTGGCATAAATCTATCTAACATTTATTCAAATACAGGAGAATTTTCGTCGGCAGTGATGTGTTGGCTGTACCAGACCATTGTGGTGAAGAGGGAGCTGAGCCAAAAGCTCAATTTAAAGCTCTCAATTTACCGGTCAGTCTACGTTCCTCCCCTCACCTATGGTCATGAGCTCTGGGTAATGACCGAAAGGACAAGATCGTGGATACAAGCGGCCGAAATGAGTTTCCTCCACAGAGTGGCTGGGCGCTCCCTTAGAGATAGGTTGAGGAGCTCAGTCACCCAGGAGGAGCTCGGAGTAGAGCCGCTGCTTCTCCACGTCGAGAGGAGCAGCTGAAGTGGCTCGGGCATCTGTTCCGGATGCCTCCTGGACGCCTTCCTTGCGAGGTGTTCCGGGCATGTCCCACCGGGAGGAGGCCCCGGGGAAGACCCAAGACACGCTGGAGGGACTATGTCTCCCGGCTGGCCTGGGAACGATTTGGGGTCCCCCCAGAGGAGCAGGAAGAAGTGTCCGGGGTGAAGGAAGTCTGGGAGTCCCTGCTTAGACTGTTACCCCCGTGACCCGGCCCCGGATAAGCGGAAGAAAATGGACGGAGAATTTATTGCTAAAAAAAATACCTTGAAAAACTGTGTGCAGGGTAGCCTCTCCACAGATCTGACCTCTGTCTTGGCCTATTGGCATCTGCTTGTTTCCATAGAAGATAGAAATTTATTGCCATACTGTTAAAGCTTCTAATCAGCACAATAACATCTCCATGGAGACAGTTATAGATAAAGTTATACAGTCCACCTTTAAAACGGAGTGCCATGATCTTTATACATTATTCACAATCATTTAATAATTTCTGAGCTGATGTGGAAAACAAATAAATCTACAGTGGTAAACAAGTCACTCATGCCCTATTGTCATTGTCATTGATCTGATTGCCTTTTACAGCCAACACTTAGCACGGAATTGAATTTTAATTAAACATAAGAAGCACTTTAGCCGTCTCACCTGGACCTCCTGGGGGATCCACACTCTCTCTACTCTTGGTCTTTTTGCCTCCTGCCCCTCAGAAGGGTCACATGTGCTCCAGTGTTAGCGGGGGCATTAGCGCTCGGTGGTAATCAAAGGCAGTAGATAGAGTGGAGGACGGGGGGGCTAGAAGGGGGGATACAGAGGAGAGAGGGGGTGTAGAGAGACTCGGCTGGGCGCCACATCAGCCTCCTCTGCACCCAACGCCTTTTAATTAGGCTCCCAGCAGGGTCCCAAGCACGCACACAACCCACCCATCACTCACTCACACAGAAGCACGCACATGTCAGGGAGAAACTGTCACCTTTCTGTGTTTTATCGTAGAACACAGGGAATACTGAACGGTAAAATTGGTGTCAAGAGAAAGTGTCTTGTATTAGACTAGAGGTGGCTAAAAATATAAATTCTCAGTTGTTATACTTTATGGCAGGGGTCACCAACCTTTTCAAAGCCGAGGGCTACCTTAAGGTCATCAAATAATACGAGGGCTACCAGCTCAATTAAGATAATTCAAAAGTCTAAATAATGCACTTTTATGCTGTATTATTATTTATTTGATCACAATGTATGCATACATGCATTAGTTATGTGTAAATGACCACATTTGTGTTTCATTGTCAAAGCGACATTTATTTTGTGCAAATGAACATGTCACAATTAGATTAGCAAAAATATACTAGTAATGTGGTAATGTAGTAATAAATTTAACATTATTTCAACTCCTTTTTTTGTTTTAAACAAATCAAACTCTTATCATTTCAAAATTGAAGCAGGCTGAATGATTTCAAATAATAATAATAATAATAAACACCATTAGCTGAGCCGTACTGCTGTTGTCCACGGACTCGTCGCTCTGGATGCTGAACCACCTGTATTCACGTAAGTCCTTGTCCAGCTGCTCATTCAAGTTTTCGGAAATAGCAGACACCCGTCTTGTCACTGTACTCGCACCAAGTTGTACATCGGCCAGAGTTGAGATGACATCTGATCCATTTTTCTCGTCTTTAAAAATAGTCTCAGCAATCATCATCATCGCTCCTTTTACAGTTTCTCCATCTGAAAATGTCTTTTTGTTTTTTATCAAATAATTTGTTGCCCTGAAAGAAGCCTCGGGTTGCCTTTTTAGCCTTTTTCAGTGGTCTAGTGAAGAAAGACTGCTGCTTGGCTAAAGCAGCCTTTAACTCTCGTGCTTTCTCAGCTCGAAGTGCACTCTTAAGGGGAAAGTTTGTGTTGAAGCTGCCGTGATTCGTAGCGACTTTCCACATTGTGCCGTTTTGAAATCGCCACTGTAGCTCCACAAATGAGACATACACACTTCTCTCTTTTCCATGGGAAAAAAGAACTCTTCTTCCCAGTCGGTGTTAAAAACATATGATTTCTTTCTCTTCTCCGCCATGCTGTCTCGTCTTTTTTTTTTTTTTTTTGGATGAGTCCAGCTGCATCAAACAGGTTAATTGTCATGCGCAGATAAGTGAACTTTGAACTCGGACAACATATTTTAAATTTTAAAATCTGTAAGTGTTTTTATTATTAGCCTACTTTAAAATATGTGCATATAAAGGCGCAGCATTTTTGTAAAACATTATTATTTATATAAGTACGAGGGCGACCTGTTCTATTTTTAGAACCTGCTCTGCGGGCGACTGAAATGGGGCTCACGGGCGACCGGGTGCCCGCGGGCATAGGGTTGGTGACCCCTGCTTTATGGTGTTTATAGTAGGGCTGAGAATCACAGGGTTCGATACAATACACAATACGATAAGATAAGACTTTATTGATCTCACACAGGAGAAATTCACTTGCCACATTAGCTCCAGGCAGTTTAGTGCAAAAAGTGCATACAGGCAAGATAAGTAATAATAATAATAATAATAATAATAATAATAAGTAAATAAGAAAATAGTACAAACATTGACATTGCACGTGTAGATTCAAAGCTTTTAGTGTCATATGCACAGTAAAGATACAATGAAATTCTTACTTTGCTGCCCACTCTGGATGCCAAGAGCAAAAAATCTAAATAGATAAATAAGATAAAGAGAAGCATGTAAAAACATATATATATAATCAAATAGAAACAATCTTTACAGAATATACACTATGAAAAATATACGCTAGGTGCTATAACATTTTTACAGATAATGTGCAGCATTAGTTTTATGTGCAACTGTCGGTAGTAAAACGGTGTGCAAACATGGCTGATACAGTGTGCAAACAGGAAATGTAAACATGGTTGATATTGTGTAGACTATATAGTGGAGATACAAAGCTCACAATATCAAAGTCAGAGTCAAAGTCAAAGTGTACTTTATTGTCAATTCACTATGTAACAGACATTACACAGAGGACTAATATTGCATTTCACCAGACACCAAATGTGCAATTTAAACTAAAAACTAAAAACACGCAGACAAACACACAGCTACACTCATGGACATGAAGTGTACACAGGCATCAACAATAAATAGACATAAGACATACAGGTAAACATATACGCTTCCAACAATAAGGAAAGTTCGAGGTAGATTCTTCTTGGTAGCTGGTGTAGGTAAAAATGAAATGTGCAATATGTAAGGTGCAATAAGTGAAGGTGCAATTTGTAAAGTGCAAGAGTTCTGAAAGCAGCATGGACATCAGTGTGTGTGTGTAGGATTGCTTTTTGGATGTCAGTATGGCAATACATGTGATAATTGATATACTGTACATGATATATGATATTTTTAAGAAATAAATACATTTTAGCAACAATATTTCTTTGTTAAACCACAAATTGTGTAAAGTTAATATATTCAAAATAGTGAATATGTCAAGGGTATTGCATAAACCCATTTTCTTCCACTATATAAGTAACAAAAAATTGTAGTATGGTCACAGAAAAATTCAACATATACTTAAAAAAATACTCTTGCCTATACTGATAAAGCTGCCCACAATAACAATAACGACTATATCACTAAATTAGTATCACGATGTATCAATATTTCAATATTTTTGCACACCCCTAGTTTATAGAAATGTTAACAATGAGATTTCGCTCTTGAGAAAATAAGGCATTTTAAAGTCTATGTCTAAGTCCTGTGTAATAGATTGAATACAATTATAGGGGACAGACTCGGGAAGTCATTTGTTCCACATGCCATACAGCTATACAACGCCTTTATAAATTGAATTCCTGATGTTGTTGTTATTTTGTATTGTTGCTGCCTGAAAAATGAATTTCCTTGGGGATAATAATAAAGTCTATCCATCTATCTATCCATCTTAATACCACATCAGTTTAGAAGTACATGCAGCTACTAGTTTGCATAAAAATACAGACAGATAAGTAGCCAAGATGTGTGAAAGTGGGGATGCACCAGTCTGATTCTGGTAACGGATACTGGTGCAGATACTGAAATTTGATTTGAATCAGGTATCAGTATCAGCTTCCAAATATTGGAGCAGTCGATATCCTGGTTTGACCTCTACATTGATGAATAATAACTTACTGATTGTAGTTGGTACAGAGTCTCAGAATGTTTGAACTTTTATTTATACAGAGTTGTTCTGTAGTTACCAGAGCGATAAATAACATATTGTATATAATGCATTTGGATCAGTTTTGTCTGTTTATTTTTGTTTAAAGGCGCATTGTGTAACTTTTTTGCTTGTCACCATGGGGATGTTATTGCTTTGTCTAGAATGTTCCACAGTATAGATTAAACCTATCTGTCACGAGGGAGACAAGATCAGATCTGTGGAGACTCGCCCCTATTCACAAAAGGAATTATTGTATTTTTCGGCAATAGAAACACCTGTAATGAATAAATGCTGGATAGATATAGTGAATGTCACACCATGGAACATGCCAGGTAAAGCAATAACATCTCCATGGAGACAAAAAGGTAGTGCAGCCTCCACCAAAAATGTTGCGCAATGCAGCTATACTACCTAAATTGGTATCGGAACTGAAAAAGCTGGATCAGTACATCTCTTTCTGAAAGTAGTTGAATAAGCCAAAAATGTGTATGTGTATATGTAATAAAAGACATTTACAGTAATCTATCACCATGGCCACGTTACAGGTCAGAACTGTGGAGAAGCTATCCTCCTCACAGTCAGAATGCCTGTTTTTCTAGGTATTTTTGAGCTATTACATCATCGGTAATCAAATAAATGTAAGGTAGACCTGTTTAATGTCACTGTGGAACATTTTACAGCAACAGAACAATGACAAACCCCCTAACAAAAAGTTACATAGGCTACGTTCAGACTGCAGCTTGAAGTAACCCAAATCTGATTTTTTTTTCCGCCCCTATCTGACCTGTATCTGATCTTTTAATAGCAGTCTGAACAACACAGATCTGATTTTTTCAAATGCGACCCAGGCCACTTGGATATGTGGTTCTAAAACCGATACATACCCGATCTTTGGACATGGGACTTCAGTTTAAACGGCCAGGTCACATTCATTTGACCTACACGTCATCAACAAGCGACAAACGTCACTATTCTGCACTAAAGTATGCGGAATCTGAACAGAACTGGACCGTATTTTAGGAGGCTAACCCAGTGTTGAGCTGAGAGAATTGCTGGATAGCTGCGTTACTGAAGAGGAATCCACAAAACACCATGGCCAAAAACCTTGTCCTTCACCTTCTCAATCTCCTCCCTGAAACAAATAAGTTGTACATGTTCTGTCTCCGGTACAACAGCAACTTTAAAATCGCCAGGCGCTCAATGTTAGCGTCCATGTTTAGGCGACTTCCGTAAACACTGAGCACACTCGCTGCGTGTGACGTCGTCGTGTCCTCCAATGCGCATGCGGGACACTTTTGGGGCATTTAACGTTCACACTGGAGATCACATACAAGTCGCATTTAATTGGAAATTTGAACGACCTGCCAAAAAATACGAATTGAGCTTTAAGCCCTGCAGTCTGAACGTAGCCGTAGTGCACCTTTAACCAGGACTTAACCAAGACTAACAGCGAACCTCACGGGGAAAGCTGTTCACAAACCATAGATATGCAATTTCACTTGAAGACCCTTTGGGGTATTGGGGGCTCAGACTATGATGTTTTCTCTGAGTGCGTTTTATTATTACCTTATGAAATGGTAAAGGCCAAAGGGGGGATATGACTTACAATCTCAAACCCATAAAGTCACAACACATCATCTTTGCTTGTGATTGAATCATAAACAGCTTTTAGACTAAATTAAATTACTCTACCTTTAAATTCTCTCTCTTTCTCCCTGGAGGAACATTTTTCTATTGCTGTTTTTATTCTATTATGATTCATCTTTATTTAGTTATCACCACGTAGCTCCGAGCCTAACTTTTAGTGTTGGAGCTCATTAGAATTATTGATTTGGGTGAGATCTACAAACACAGCTCCCCATCTGCCTGGTCAGTAACCTTTAACCTCACAGATAAATCATGACAGGGAAAATGAGAATTAAGATAAATAAATACAGATATTGTGTTGTATTGCTCCATATATTTGTCATAAACCAATTTTCTGTTTTACTGAGACAGATTGGGTTAGGCACTGGTGGTTCACTTCTGTGTAAACCGCTTTGGGCATTGCAACACAAACAAAAGAGATTATTTTATTCATTCATTAACACAAATTAAGTACTACAATACTACTATTATTCAGAATTAACTATTTTGGGGTTATAATGCACATCAGCTATTACAACAATAACAATAAATCCATTTAAGCAATTGGAACCAGGCAGTAATGTGGGTTTTAATGTGTATCTTCACCACATTTATTCTGCGTTTTTCAATGAGTTTTTTAATGTATTAACACTGAAACTTAGACAAACTTTATTGATCCACAAGGGAAATTATTTGGACACAGTAGCTCCTGCATTACAATATAATATAATAACAAAGAGTAAAAAATAAATGGTAATAATCAACTCTAAATAAGTAGCAAAAAAAATAGCAAGAGACAAGTACCAAATAAGACATACCGGTAATTATAAAAATAGATGTGTATGTTCAGGTCAAAATAAAATAGAAAAATGGGTAATAAAACTATAAATACATAGCTTAAATTAAATGCCACTGCTGTGCACAGCGTTAAAAAGAAAAAGTGAAAAAGAAAAAACGAGAACAAAACAATAGTTGTAATTGTAATTAAAGCAATTTGCTCAAAAAGTGACTTTATACCAGCACAAAAAGTAACTTGAAAGAGAATTAAAGTGCTGTCAGTTCAGCATTATATAAGAAAAATATAATAAGAAACAATAATAAAGTGACCAAGTACTTTATAATGAATGTACATTTTATTAATTACCCAAATTAACCCTAGAGCACTATCGCCAGGTGATTTTTACCCGAGCATGAAAAGTATTTACATGATTTTCCATATATTGCATTTTTCTGAGTGTCATGGGTCCCTGGGGAGCTTCACCATTGTTTTTGACATCTTTGAAGGTGTAGGTGTTTCTCTACCCCAAAGCCCACTTTTCCCTACAGGCTTTCAGGTGATTTTCACTTGGCAATAGTTAAAGAGGAATGTAAGAATGTAATTAATTTAATGTAAGAGGATGTAAAAAATGGGTAAGTAAGAGTGGTCCTGGAATGTGTATCTATCCTTATTTAGTGCAGCGGTTATGAATAAATATCCCAAAGTGGTGATTTCAAAGGGAATTGTTATGGTGAAAACAATATTTTAGTCAACTGGTCATTTTTACCCACTGAAAAAATAATATTTTTTGTTCGTCTCTCCTGCAACTGTTCGTGTGTCAAGGAGTCTGTGCTTCACCAGGGAAGTCTCACATGTCCCAGTAATAGGTGGACCAAAGATCAAGTATCTTTTTTTTTTTAAGGAATTTCATTTTGGAGGATTTTTATGGTCTTCCTATGTTTTTGTTTTCCATTTTGTTACACATACCACGGTTCAAAATAAAAGAAAACTCCAAATTATAATGTGTTGTCATATTTTGATCTATTTTTCATGACGAGTACTTTTTGTTGGGTATATTATATCGGGAAAAAATTACCCGGCAAAACTGATGGTGTTACTTTTTATAGCGAAAGTGTTCTAGGGTTAATAAAACATGAGAAAAGGCTTAATTCACAATAAAAAATATTTTATTAAGAATCATTATTAATAGACAGTTTGACTTAAATTTGAATTAAGTCTTCATGCTTATTATAGGTAATTAAGATGTAGTTACTATGTGGTGGTAAAAGGATAAACTTTGATATTCCTTTAAGTAAAAAAAAAAAGTAGTTGCGGTCATTTTTTCTTTCTTTTCTTTTGTCAACCTTATTCAATAAACCCCCAATAATCCACAGACCAGCTTAACGCAGTGCGGTTTTACAAGCTTCACTCCATAAACTCCTGACCTGCTCCTTCTGTTACTGCTGACATGATGGAGAATTATCTGCTGATAGAGAATGAAACTGTGGTAACATCTGAAGGTCACCGTGGAAGAGTTTGAGCCATTTAATTTAAGTCACATTAGAGTAGGATTTGCTATGGCTATGGAGGATATGGGCGCACATTTCAATTTACCTGCCTGCTTTAGTGGGAACAAGTCATTTCCACGGCACCTCCTGGGGGATTGGGGAGTTTGAGCGTTCAAACCGCCCTGACGGGTTACGCCATGTGGCCCTCGCCTCTCCGCTCATCTGTGTAATTAGGAGAGAGGGTTCCATGTCTTCACTTACTCTGCCATAGGGTCTGTCTGAACCAGTGAGGTGGGAGTAAATAGCAGCTAACCGAAGTGAGCCAGGATCGTAATAATAATAATGTGTTTAGCTCAAGTTCAGTGCGCAATGTAAAAATGCAGTATCAATATTCAGTGTAATCTATATGTGTATAGATTTAACTTCTTTTATTAAAGGTTCTATATTACGCAAAATTGACTCTTGTGAGCTTTAAGCCAGACTGTTGTTACCTCCTCAAAAACAGACCTGGAGTTGTGTTTTGTTTCATTCACACTTTTCAAAATGCTCTGTTCCACCTTGTGATGTCATGATTTTCAAGTTAACAGCTCCTTTTACCTTTAGTTCAGTCAAGATTGGCAATTCCAGGGCTGAACTCATCCAAGGCTACGTTCAGACTGCAGGGCTTAAAGCTCAATTCGGATTTTTTTGTGAAATCCAATTTTTTTGCAACATTGTTCACATTTCCAAATAAATGTGACTTGTATGTGATCTCCAGTGTGAACTTTAAATGCCCCAAAAGTGTCCCGCATGCACCTTGGAGGACACGACGACGTCACACGCAGCGAGCGTGCTCATTGTTTACGGAAGTCGCCTAAACATGGACACTAGCATTGAGCGCCTGGAGATTTTAAAGTTGCTGTCGAACCAGAGCCAGAACATTTACAACTTATTTCTTTAGAGGAAGAGATTGAGAAGGAGGTTTTTGGCCATTACCTTTTGTGGGGCAGTGGCAGCAACGTCCATAGAAAGGAACGTGTTGGTGCTGAGAGTGGTGGGATTGCTGTGTGCTTTGCCGCTTCACTGACATGGACTTCATACACAATTTTTGTATGACGAGAAGAACATTTGTGTACATTTGTGAGCGCCTACTTGTACCACTCTCGCTTGTTGATGGTCAGATGAATGCGACCTGGATGTTCAGACTGAAGTCGAATGCCAAAAGAACAGATATGTATCGGTTTTAGGACCACATATCCAAGTGGCCATGGTCGCATTTGAAAAAAATCGGATCTGTGTAATTCAGACTGTCATTAAACGATCAAATACAGGTCGCATAGTCTGAACATACCCTAAATGATTCTACTGAAGGTGTATGGGGTTTAAAAACAGTGGAGGACTTCCTGTATTACCACATGACCTCACAAGGTTGAACAGAGTGTTTTCAGTTCAGAGCTTATACAGTATATACTGGACTGGTGTAAAATTATGATACATATTTACCACAGGTACCATCACACACAAACAAAATAACAATTAGAAAAAACATTAATTCAAATGTGTTGCTCACGAACACAACAACAGTAGCACTACAACAAAAACATTCACGGTAATAAGCAAAAATTTCTCCTACAAAAATCATTACATTGCAAAAACAAATATAAAGTCAGCAAGGTCGTAACTGCCCAGAAATGCAGAGTCTCTTATTTCAGGTTGATTGAGTTTTCAATTAAATCAAGGAGATTCCAGCATTTCTTTTAGTTGGCACAGCACTAATGAAATGGTAGTATAGATATTTATATATAAAGCGAGAGAGAGGATGGACAAATGCTTTCATAAGAATTCAGATGGCTTGGATGACATTCAAAGTCAGAACTTCAAATGGAGTTTGTAGAACTTGGCACAAAAAGAATATGAAGAAATTGCCATTCTCCTAAGCAGCTGTTGTGCACAAAATGAGAAAATTATATTGTCCTTTATAATGGGTTTAAATTGAGAAAGTATCCTTGAAGCATATTTAAAGTTGTATTTCTTTAGTTAACTTAGTTTGTGAAGGTAATTTGGACAAAACAATATTTCAAACGTCTGACCAAACTGTGTCCCCAGATACACAGCGAGCATGTTCAAATCAAATAACAATTCTAATGCAGACTGAATGGTCATTACCTAAACCCCAGCACAAGCAGCCAATCATGAATCAGTGCTAGTGTAGCCTCTGCAGCTCACTGAGTGAATTCTGGAGGCTCTGAGCTTTCACGTGTCCATATTAAACTGAGAAAAACTTGTATGTGTTCTCTATCTGCAGGGAACATACAGTTCTTTTGCAAACTGTCCAACTATAAAGTCTCCATGGAGGTGTTATTGCTTTGTCTATAATGTTTCAGAGTATTGTATTAAACCTTTCTATGTGTGTAGAATCCCTCAGTCCTCCAGGAAGAATCCATGGCAAAAGGAGAAATTCAATTTTGTCAACAGGACACAAGTTTATTTATCGAATGTGTTTTGCAGCTCATCCAAGCTGCTTTTTCAGTTATGGCTAGAGTGTTGGTGGACACTACCTACAGTATATTTGCCTGAAGGGAGGAGCTAACTACAATCTAAATCTAAACTATCACACCTATTTGTTCTCAGTTTCTGTTAGTTAGGTAACCCTATTCCTATCCCACTGCATATTGAATAGGCTTACCTAACTAACAGAAACGGAAAACAAATATGTGTGATAGTTTCATAGTAATTTCATTGTAGTTAGCTCCTCCCTTCAGGCAAATATCGGCAGTGTCGACCAGCACTCTAGCCAGAACTGAAAAAGCAGCTTGGATGAGCTGCGAAACGTATTCGACAAAATAAACTTTTGTCCAGTTGACAAATTCAGTTTCTTCTTTTGCCATAAACCTTTCAATCTTCATGAAGACCAAACCAGAACAAGTTACAGGTCAGATCTGTAGAGAACCCTGCTCACAGTCAGAGTATAGAGACCCCAAGGTCAAGGTGGGAAACACCTCCAAAGTTTGTGGAGAATGACCGAGCCAAGACCCTGTGGGACTTCCAGATGCAGACCGACAGAACGGCGATGGCGAACCACCCAGACATAGTGGTGGTGGATAAGCGACAGAACAAAGCTGTGGTGGTGGACATTGCAATACCAAGTGATGGTAATATCAGGAAAAAGGAACACGAGAAACTAGAGAAATACCAGGGGCTCAAGGAAGAGCTGGAGAAGGCCTGGAAGGTGAAGGCATCAGTGGTGCCCATGGTGATCGGAGCACTCGGGGCTGTAACCCCCAAACTGGAGGAATGGTTAGAGCAGATCCCAGGAAAAACATCAGACATCTCAGTCCAGAAAAGTGCAGTACTAGGAACAGGAAGGAAGATACTGCGCAGAACTCTCAAGCTCACAGGCCTCGGGATGTAATAATTAGATACATAAACAAATTATCTAATTCATCAAGAGAATTAAGGATAAAGGGACTCAAATATGGCTGTGTTGCTGTTGGGATTACAGCTTGTTCTCCACGGACTTCTGCTGTTCAAATCAATACCACATGTTGTCTCTGATGTCCCAAGTGTAATTACCTGAATGAGCTCTTTATTTAACAGAACAATAAGATTTATGGATGTTGAGTAAATTTAAAAGGGTTTATGGGTGCCACTAAACTATTATAAACTACTCTCTGGTAGAGTTAGCAGCTGCCATACACCCCTGCTGTTTCTCTTGCTGAGGTAAAGCAGTGGGGTTCCACTTTTCTCTTTCCTTAAAAAGTCTCCTCTATATTCAATATATTTAAAGGTGAACTGTGGCACTTTTCTGGTTGGGGGGACCTTTGGCTAGATAGTCCAGATTTAGGTGTTTAATTTTAATCAACATAAAAGGCTGAAAAATGGTTGGATAATCCTGGCGACTTACATTTTATTTGACAGGGACTTGTAAAAATTTGGCACATCTGTACTTCAATTAAGTACATTTTACAGTTTTTTTATTTTTACTGTTACTTCACTACGTTTGAGAGTAGGTATTGGAATTATCTACATTACGTTTTTTTAAATGAACTGAAAAGTAACAAATATTTTTCGTATAGATGTGTGTAGAATCCTTCAGTCGTCCAGATAGAATCCATGGCAAAAAGAGAAATTCAAATTAGAATTTTTCCTTTTGCCATTTTTCGTATAGTTTGAAACGCGCTGAAATACTGAGGGGTTTATTTTAACACTTTCATAGTTTGAGCAGAAATATACAAATAAAAACAGCTACACAGTTTTTTTTTTTAATCAATTCAATGGCTTCCTGTTAAACGAAAATAGCACAATTCTTTATGTGTGAAGAATCCCTCAGTTGTCCAGGTAGAATCCACGGCAAAAGTAGAAATTCAGTTTGTCAACTGGACAAAGTTTATTTGGTCTAATACGTTTCACAGCTCATCCAAGCTGCTTCTTCAGTTCTCTTTATGAACTTCACTACATCTGATGCTTTAAAATATCTCAAAATACATTTACTTTTTCCTCTCAAACTGGTATTTGATTTACTTTTACAAAAAAAGAGAGAATTTATTGCTCCCAGTACTTTTACTGAAACTGAGAACTTCTTCACTACTGCAGAGCTTCAGACAGAGTGCCTCCAGAAAGCTTTAAGTAACAAAGTATAAATAATAATATACAATGTTTTGAAGTTAAACATTCTTCTGAAGTAGCCCTCACATCACATCTGCTCCTCCAAAGTCCTCCCTGACTCCAGAGCGTGTGCTGATGGGTCAGGATGGGTCAAGCTCCGGGGCTAATAGTGTATTGAGCTGTGTCCAGGAGGTAGGGTGAGTGGGGGGGTGGGGGTGGGGACCAGCTGGGGGACACCTGAGCACCGATGGGGTCAGAAAGTCCCCGTCACAGTTCCTCATAACCCCACAGCCCTCCACAGACACACACATTCATGCTTCTGTACTTTTTGGGGACTTTACATTGGCATTTCCTCAAGGCTAGTGTTGCTAGGGTTGATTTTGATACTAAGGAATAGACTTAATAATACAGATTTCAATACCACGATGATAATTAAAAACACTTTTTACACATTTTCAAAATAAAATTGTAGTACTTTCTTTTATATTACCATGTAGCTGTATCTGTGTAATCCCTCAGTCATCCAGATATGTTGTACCACTGCAAAATTATCAGTTTTTCTGATTTGACTACTTATAGGTATGTGTTTGGGCAAAAGGAACATTTTTGTTTGAGTCTATCCTACTACTGACAACATTTCCCCCAAAATCCAATTAAAAAATATTATCGTTTAGAGCATTTATTTGCAGAAAATGACAAATGGTCAAAATAACAAAAAAGATACATGTTTTCAGACCTCAAACAATGCAAAGAAACAAGATCAAATTCATTTTAAAACAACATAATACTAATGTTTACACTTAAGAAGAGTTCAGAAATCAATATTCGGTGCAATAAGCCTTATTTTTAATCACAGTTTTCATGCATCTTGGCATGCTCTCCACAAGTCTTTCACATTGTTCTTGGGTGACTTTATTCCACTCCTGGTGCAAGAACTGAAGTAGCTCAGCTTTGTGTTTGTGTTGGAATTCAACAGACGCTGGAATGGAATGGCTGTAATACATGTAGAGATGTTGATTTCAGAAAAAAATGCAGTGGTCTCTTATTTTTTTCCAGAGCTGTATTGTAATAATAGAAGATTAGGCAGGTCCCTATGATGTCTGTATAGCGATTTTAGTCCCCACAATGTGATAAACACACACACACACAACAGACAGTGATGGCCGTTAGTGTAGCTTCATTCATTTCTGTCCGAGGCTTCCCTTTGTCTTCCAAAGCGTGGCATTTGGGAATTACTCAAAAACATCGCCTCCTCCTGCTGACTCCAGTAATAACACGGACTCATTTGAGCATGTCCCAGGGTGAGAACGTAACTGACACGAGGTAATAAAGTCAGACTGGGAGTGAATTCACAAGAAAAATGACAAAATAGGGCTTTTAGAGAGACATTTAAACTTATTACTTTAAGCTATGTTGTACTGTAATGTTGTTTCCTCCTCACAAACTGACCTGGAGTTGTGTTTTGTTTCACTCACACATGTTTAACACACAAACCCTGTATATTTAGGCTGAGTTCTTCTCTCAAACAGAAAACGCTCTGTTCCACTTTGTGATGTCATGTGGTAATACAGTGCAGTGTGTGCTCCACTTTGTTTTTAAACTCCATATTTCACTAGAATCATTTGGATAATTGATAATACTACTGTTGCACATTTACTACTGAAATTACTACTGTTGCACATTTATTTTTATCTTTATTTTTCTATTGCACATTTTGATGCACACTGCACATTTTTGGAGGTTACATCAAAGGAAACCATTGTCTCATCCTGACCAAACTGGAGAAACTTAACTTTGTTCACAAACAAGGAGTACCACTCAGACCCATTGTGTGTAGTATTGACTCTATCACATATAATTTGGCCAAACACCTTAAAACCATCTTGGCTCCATTGGTGGGTAACACGGAGCACCACATTGAGGGGATGTCCCCACGACAACGTTTTTTGGAGGAAACGGAGAAGTTTGGGTGCGTTTGGGCCTGCCGTCCAGACGGCGCCGGCGTTTTTGGGGGCGAGAACGGAGTTTTTCAAAAACGGCTTCCAGAGTGGAGAAGTCGGAGAACGCCCCCCGTTGCGATGGAATGTGGGCGGCAAAAAAGCGCGGCAGGTGAGAAAATGATGACGTCGCGCTGCCGTAATCATCACGTGACCGGTGACCAGAGGGTGGAACCCGGCGCCTTCCGCAGGTAACAACCAGATAACAACAGCCATGGCGGACAATGGACTTCAGTATCTTTTGCAGACTTTTGTAAGTTTATTGGCAATGCTGCATCAAACTCTGTTCATATGCAATGCATTGCGACAACAGCAGAGGACCATGCACAATTACGCCTTTCACGGAACCGGAGGCAGAGGAGCTTGTTTCGGGCTTCCTCCGTGTGCATGACATGCCACAATGTTTGGGATCGATCGATGGGACACATCCCCTCAACATACAAGCGGTGTGTGACTACAGGTACCGGTTTATGGACGTTACTGTGAAGTGGCCTGGCAGTACGCACGACGCACGGGTGTTTGCCAATTCAAAGCTAAACACGTATTTTAAAACTGGAAAGATCCCATCGCTGGAAAGGCAGATAGTGGACAATGAGGAGCACATACCAATTTGAGTGTGTTGTGTGCTGTAAATAAAGAGAAAGAGCAACCATTTCTTGTCTTTTTTATTAAATGAAAATTTACCT
Source organism: Paratrypauchen microcephalus (assembly GCA_036785185.1). Classification (NCBI taxonomy): domain Eukaryota; kingdom Metazoa; phylum Chordata; class Actinopteri; order Gobiiformes; family Gobiidae; genus Paratrypauchen; species Paratrypauchen microcephalus. The sequence continues at coordinate 1,127,386 of JAVJIX010000160.1, forward strand.
TTTACAAACAGGCACATGCAGTATCACACACAAAAATATATAGCTGCCCGTTGGTGATGGTCCCCGGTTGTATATTCTCGCCGAAAAGCCAACATAATGTCCGAGTATGTTTAACATTCCCGTAGTAAGATCCAAACAAGCATTTTGCCTAAATAACACGCCCAAGGTTAACGAGAGTTCTACTTGTTAATGTCTATCTAATAAAACGATAGCAAGTAATGCTAACTATCGATTTATAGGCAAAAACTCTTCTCACGCAGCGCAAATCTTTGTTCTGTGGCGTCTGTCTATGTTAGGGACCGTCAGCATTTTCACATTACCGGAGTGAGTTCCTGCTACATTGGTGGAGCAGGGGGACAAAATATATTCGCTTGTGTTGACGGCCCCTAAAGTACACGTGTTTGCTTGTTTATGAAAGAGAAAGGACTTTCTGCGCATGTGCTCTTTGTAGTCCTGCGTTACTGGTGGCTCTGGCTCTTTCCGGTTTACAGCGCCACTTATCGGTGTGACATATGTACTACATCGTTTTCACTCAGCGCTCCGTGCTCATCTTGACGCGAATGTTTTCTGATCCAACACGTGTCTGGACGAGACTTTTTTTCACCCCGGGTAAAAGAAAAAACAGGAACGTTGTCGTGGGGACAGGGCCCAAGAACACAGCCGAATTTGTTAACAAAGTTAAGTTTCTCCAGTTTGGTCAGGATGAGACAATGGTTTCCTTTGATGTAACCTCTCTTTTCACTTGTATCCCCACAGCGGTAGCGGTCGAAGCAGCGAGAAGGAGTTTACAACAGGATTCCAAGCTAGAAGAGAGAACCAAACTTTCTCCTGACCAAATCTGCCAACTGCTGGAAATTTGTCTAAATACCACCTATTTCCAGTTCAGAGGGAACTTTTACAGGCAAATCCATCGCTGTGCGATGGGCTCACCGGTCTCCCCTATCATGGCTAATTTATACATGGAACAATTTGAACAAAGTGCCTTGGCTTCATATCTAGGCACTCCACCCACACACTGGTTTCGTTATGTTGATGATAATTTTACAAAAATCAAATTTCAAGATTTGGAATCTTTCACTGCACATATCAATTCTGTAGATCCGAACATCAAATTCACCCGTGAAGATGCCAAGGATAACACATTGGCATTCTTAGATTGTGCAGTAACGATAGGAGGAGACCGGGGACTCCAAGTAGAAGTCTTCAGGAAGCACACACACACAGACCAATACCTGCTTTTTGATTCACACCACCCACTGCAGCACAAACTGGGTGTTATTTGGACATTACAACACAGGGCCCAAGTGGTTCCCACAAGCACAGAGGGTAAGGAGAAAGAAGAACAACATGTGCAGGAAGCCCTCTCGGTTTGTGGATATCCTAAATGGGCTGTCAACAAAACCAAGAGAGACAAGGGCAAGAAACAAGACAACAGAGAATCCGAACCCAGGAGGAAAGGGGTAACGATTCCGTACCTGGCCGGCGTTTCGGAAAAACTACAGAGGATTTTCAGACAATATGAAATTCCAGTTTATTTCAAACCCACAAACACTTTAAGACAAAAACTCGTCCACCCAAAGGACAAAACACCGAACCACAAACAAAGCAATGTGGTCTACTCCATTCAGTGTAGTGAAGACTGCAGTGAGCGCTACATTGGGGAAACCAAACAGCCACTTCACAAGAGGATGTACCAACACAGGCGGGCGGGCCAGAGTGGACCGTCATCTGCCGTTCATCTTCACCTAGAAGCCACGGGCCATTCGTTTGAGGACAGTGAGGTTCAGATCTTAGCCAGGGAAAAGAACTGGTTTGAGAGGGGGGTTAAAGAGGCTATTTTTGTCAAAAAAGAGAATCCGTCATTAAACAGAAATGGGGGAGTTAGACATAACTTGTCTCCCATCTATAATTCCATTCTTAAACCACGTCAAAACAAAGAAACATTAGGGCAGACGAGCCAGGGCAGAGGGGTGGAGAGGGTCGTTAGACATTGAATAGGGGGTCGTAACTAGTCGCCAGAGTAATTTGGAAAACAAAGAGACAGATTAGGGGGGTTCGTTTTCAGAGCTTTTTCAGTGTAGGACGCGCCTCCTGGCAGCGAGATATAAGCAGTGTCTAACCAGTACAATAACCAGAGCTGACGAAGCCTCTCGGATGAGCAGCGAAACGTTTTCAACCAAACAAACTTTGTCCAGTTGACAAATTGAAGTTCTCCTTTTATTATTGTCTTTATATTGTATTTTGTACACTGTGTTTTTTGCACTGCTTGGCCAGGGAGAAACGGAATTTCGATTCACTGTTGAACACATATGGCAGAACTGACAATAAAGTTGATTTTGACTTTGAAATTTCAGCCCTGAAACTGCCAATCTCTGCTGAACTTAAGGTAAAAGGTAGCTTCTCACAACTCTGAGTGAAGTTTTCCGTCACGATAATACTAGCAACAACTAGCATGCTAACAGTGCACCAGTCTTAAGAGTTGCTTTTACAGTATATCCGCACAGGGGCAAGACAGAACTACTTTACTTCTTAACATGAAAAGAATTGGTAGAAGAGGTAAAATGGACAAAAAAATGACTGTAATTCTTGATTTTGATGATTTAGTGACATGTGTAAAGCTTAAAGTCAGTCGGCAATGTTTTCTAATGACTTCTGACATTACACCTCAAGTCAGCTTAGTCAACACCTCAAGTCAATTTGTGTGTAGGCCTGTCAAGATAATTTCTATATTGGCTTATCGTTCAAAACATGATAGAACAATCATTTTTGGGGGTCAATATTTATCATGTGCACTTTTTCTTTGCTCTAGAGGGACATTTTTGATATATTATTTTCTGCAATATGATAAGATCTGAGCTGATGAATTATGAACTAAAACTATGAATTAATTACTTAAAGGTGCACTGCGTAACATTTCTAGTGGAGGGTCCGTTACTAACTTGTCTCCATGGAAATGTCATTGCTTTGTGTAAAATGTTCTACAGTATAGATTAAAGCGATCTGTCAGATCTGCAGAGAGTTGCCCCTATTCACAGAAGGAATTAATATACAGCTCTGGAAAAAAATAAGAGACCACTGCATTTTTTTTATGAAATCAGCATCTCTACATGTATTACAGCCATTCCAGCGTCTGTTGAATTCCAACACAAACATAAAGCTGTGATTAAAAATAAGGGTTATTGCACCAAATATTGATTCCTGAACTCTTCTTAAGTGTAAACATTAGTATTATGTTGTTTGAAAATGAATTTGATCTTGTTTCTTTGCATTGTTTGAGGTCTGAAAACATGTATCTTTTTTGTTATTTTGACCATTTGTCATTTTCTGCAAATAAATGCTCTAAACGATAATATTTTTATTTGGAATTTGGGGGAAATGTTGTCAATAGTTTATAAACTCAAACAAAAATGTTCCTTTTGCCCAAACACATACCTATAAGTAGTAAAATCAGAAAAACTGATCATTTTGCAGTGGTCTCTTACTTTTTTTTGTTTGTTTCCAGAGCTGTATTTTTCAGCAATAGAAACACCCGTAATGAATAAATGCTAGATGGAAATGTTTAAAGTCATACCATGGAACATTCCAAGGAAAGCAATGACATCTCCATGGAAACAAGTAGGTAGTGGACCCTCCAACAGAAAAGTTGCGCCTGTAAGTGTTGCAATCTGCTGTTTATTTATCACAGCTGAACAATATTTATCAGTATTGTACATTACAGTACTTCTTTGGGGAATAACTCTGCTTTATGATTTGTTTTTTTTTTTTAAATGATTGTTTATCTTCTACTTCAGCAATATATCCCACTTCAAAACGTGTTTTTGTGACAGGCTTATTTGTCCGTCCACATATCTGGACACGACACAAAGGTTTTTAAGGCATGTCCTGCAGATTCTCCCACATGTCCACAAACAAAAGACTGTCCCAGGAGCCCCCATTGACTCCCCTGATGTCCAAACTGATCCGCCCCCCTCATCTACGGGACCCCCGCTCCTCTCTCTGCATTTCACTTCCTCCAGCTGCTCCTTTCTTTAACCCGTCGCACCAAAGCCCCCTCCTCTTCCTCTCCGGGACCCAGGTGCCATAACTGAACCAGACTGGGGGTAATTTGGACCAAAGCTTACCAACAGACCTGCCCCATCTTATTAAAGGGGGGCTCTAGTCTGGACATTAACCACTGTCTCATTAGGTTGATGTGGAAGAAAGACAAACGTAACGACAAGAGGTGTAATGAGCAAAAACATCTGATCTCAGCTGGCTTCAAACAAAATGCTCAGGTGAGGGAGGGGGGTCCTTGGGGGTCAGGGCCAAAGCCATGGGACGCCCCTCCGAATCAAGCGGGACAGGACAGAGGAGTGGCGAGGGGTGGGAAGGGTCCACTGAGGGAATCCAAGTTCAAGCACGTACGAACAAGACGGAGAAATGTCAATAAATGTCTTAAGGGAGGTTTTCAAGTTAAGTCAGCCATGAATTTGGGAAGTGGGGAGTAAATTTGGAAAAAAACAGCACTCATTTACATTTTTTTAGGTACTACTTAAAAAATTGCAGCCTTTGCGATTTCGCTAATTGTGTCCATTGAAATTGCAATTCCGATTCTTCCGATTACACTTATGGGTAAAAACGACAAAATATTTGATCAAAACTTGAATACGCTCTGCCGTAGTGTTTTCGTCTACACTGCCCAAGACGCAAAACTCTTGTCAAATCTGCTGACGTCGCGTACATGTTTACGTCACATCGGTCCATATATCAGTGTACTTTGTTTGGCACACCTTGATGCACCTTCGTTGCTTTGTAGTCTAATGTGGTCTGAAGCAATAGTTGAACGTCTTGGTCTGACCACACAATTTCTTTTTTTCTACCGGTAGCCATGTTTTGTTTTGCTTTTCGCGCCGCAGATGAGAACAAGGAAGATTCTACGCATGCACGCGGACATAGTGATAATGTATCACAGCACCTAGCACCTAGCCTCCTGGCATGCATACCCAATTGAATTCCACACACCTTTGCGTCACCGTATGCACGCAGATTTCCTCCTGAAAATGCTCGTCTAAACGCGGAATAAAAAGTGAAGACGCGATGCCACTTTTGCGTCTTCTGTTCAGACCTTCATCATATAAATGTAGCCTTATTGTGATTTATTTTGGATGCCCTGGAAGTAGAGGTTAAATGAAAAAAAAAATATATTGCACATGTTTAGCTGTGCATATGACTGAAAGGTTTTTTTTATGCACTTCTTTTTTATGTTTTGTTTTATTTATGTTTTGATTTGTTTGTATTGTGATTTTAATGACTTTCTTATTCCAAAAAGCATTTTGAATTACTTTGTGTACGAACTGGGCTATACAAATAAACTTGCCTTGCCTTGTCGTTTTAGGGGTGTGCTGAATTAGAATACAGAGTACTTTATTTGAATAAAAACTAGGCCGTTTGAAAAGTCCTTGAAAAAGAAAGAAGTGTTTGTGAGTTGTAGTGGTTACTTTAATCCAATACTTGAACCTCAAATGTGATATTTAAAGACATGTTTTAGCACACTGGAGTGAGAAAAGTATGAAAAATGCCAAACATGTCAAGTGTTGTAAATTAAATTGAGAGTTGAAGAGAAGCGGCAATGACGCTGAGTTCAAATGCAGAAGTTTATTTACCATCTGGACCTAGAATCGTCAATACATTATCATAGGATATAGGGTTGTCCACTCATGGCGGCACGGTAGCTGAGTGGCTAGCGTTCTTGCTTCACAGCAAGAAGGTTCTGGGTTTGATCCCCGGGTCGCCTGAGCCTTTCTGTGTGCCTTTCTGTTTGCATGTTCTCCCCGTTCTGGGTGGGTTTCCTCCGAGCACTCCGGTTTCCCCCACCAACCCAAAACATGCACCATAGGTAAAATCCTCCAGCTTAGGTCCTGACCAAACCGAAACAAGAAGATCATGGAGATGGTCCCCGGGCGCAGTAATGTGCATATATATATATATATACAGGATGGGTTAAAATGCAGAGAAGAATTTCTCCAGTGTGAGATCAATAAAGTTCACTTCTTCTTCTTCTTCATGCCATACCTCTGATAATATGGGTCAAGATAACAAGGACAGAGAGCAGTGAGTAGAAACAGAAATTGAATTGATCTACCATCGAGTTATACATTTTTGTCACTGTTGAGACTGATATTTAAAATGTGTTTCATAGGATTAGGAAGTGTATATGTGACACAGAAATAAACTTCTACAGAAAAAGCTCATTTAATGTTGTCAGTTTCACCTAAAAAAAAACAACATTAAACGTGCACTATGTAACTTTTTGTATGCGGGTCCGTCTTCTGCTTGTTTCTATGGATATGTCATTGCTCTGCCTGGAAAGTTCCACAGTATGACATTAAGCAGCTCTACTTTACATGTATTCAACTACAGGTGGCTTTATAGCTCAAAAATACCTAGAAAAACAGGCATTCCGGCCGAGAGTGGGGTCGCCTTTCTGCAGATCTGAGCTGTAACTTGGTCTGGTTTGGTCTCCATGAAGATAGAAAAGGTTTAATGCCATACTGTGGAACATTCCAGACAAAGCAATAACATCTCCATGGAGAAAAGCATTTGACAGACCCTACACCAGAAAAGTTACACAATACACCTTTAAACTAAATGGAAAAATGCATATGGTAAAACAATGTGGAGAATAATGCTCATTGTATGGAATTGGAAAAAATCATTACACCATAAAAAAGGAATCAAATGTGTATAAACAGTGTGGCTGAGAATTTAACAGTAAGTAAATACATAAATTGGTTTTATTAATATGATTATAATCGAACTCTACAAAACTCAGTGAGCAAAAGCATGATGTAATGTAACTGAACCACAGCTGGTACAATGACTAATTATAAAATATTGGACAGGATTTTAAATGAGCAATTTCTCAGCTCATCACCATCTCATGAATAGACAAATAAGGATGTAATTACTAAACTGGTGCATCATACGTTTGCATTGAAGCTACAAAAACAATGGACCTTTTTGTTGACAATTAAAGTTCATTAGCTGCTGTGTTATAATAATTAGAGTAGAGTACTCATTGTCATTATGGAAATATTTGCTCCAGATGCCCTTACAAACCGGCGGGGGCGGCAGTAGCTCAGTTGGTAGAGCGTTTGTATGCTGATCCAGGGGTTGGCGGTTTGAATCCTGCCCGACAACCCGACTACCTCGACAATGCATCGTTGGTTGAGCAGTTGCATCCACTGACCCGCAGGTTGGCGGTGCGATCCCAGCTCCCACAGATGAATGCTGCCGTTGTGTCCTTATGTCAAGACACTTAGGCTGTGTCCCATTACTCTGTCTTACCCTTACCCCTACCCCTTTATCTATGTCTTTGTCTTGCCCCTCGATAACGAGCTGAGAGGGCTCGGGGTACGAATGTTCCCCTAAGAAATGGGACACCACTCGATTACCGTTTGCATCATCATCCCTTGCCTCTACCTGGCTGCTATGTCTACAGAGGCGTCAACAACTGACACAAATAAACATAAAAAAATGTCAAGGATTATCAGGTACCTCAGCTCAACAAAAATACTAGCTTGCTTATACATGAAAGTTCGATGAAAACGATAACGTCGTAAATAGACATCACTACAATTAAAACCGCAACAACAGTAAAAGTAACGTAGAACATAAGCGTCATAATTGTAAACCATGGTAACATGTTAATCGATAATTACAACTGCTGAAAATACATTTTTGAGACTCCTTGGCTGGTCGATGTGATGCTGCCATCCTGATCCCAAAACCTGCCTGAGCTTGTAGGCGTACCCCTTCGTTTCAAATCTGATCATGAGCTTACTTCGTTTCAAGGGGCCCTCGGTCGTGGCCCAAGCCCTTGATCAAAATTAGAATAGGGACACCCCTTGCCCTCACATGAATGTGCAAAACAAAGAGGTAGGGGTAAGACGAAAGGGTAAGACAGAGAAATGGGACGCAGCCTTAACCCCACCTCGCCCCCAATGTCTGTGCACACTGGTAGAGAGCCCTCGTACATCAAGACCGGTTGCGTCAAGCGAAGTAGGGTCGTCCTCCCATGGACCCACCACCCGCAGGAGGATCCATGGGGGCCGGTGCGTTGTGATCTGGGCGGCAGGTCTGCCTGGACTGTTGCCCCCGTGACCCGAAATACAGAAAAGAAGAAAAAAATGGACAAACCAAGACGACAATTGTACATTCTGCCAAGCTGAATGTTTTTTCTCACTTAGAATGTAATTAAACTGGTTGGATCTGCTTTAGTTCATTTATGAAAAGTGTTTCACAAAAAAAAAAAAAAATCCAAATAAAACAATAACAAAAAGGTTAAAAAATAAATAAATAAATAAATAAATAAATAAATAATAAACAAATGTTGTGACAATTTACCAGTAACAGTTCAAACAGTTCACAGGCTACCAGAGCCAACTAATATCTTTTATACTATAATACACATATTTATTAAGAACTGGCCAAACAAGAGATCAGAGCAGATGATGAAACTCAATTACAAGTACAGGTTTAAAAAATTGGTGGTCTGGGTGGATTTCTTCCAGGCAATCCGGTTTCCCCGATAAACCCAAAAACCTGCACAATATGAAGGTAAAAATCCTTCAGCTAAGGCAGTCTGAACAAGTCAAGCAACAAGATCACCGAGATGGGCCCCCGGACACCCCATCTGCTACCCACTGCTCCTGAAAGGATGGGTGAAATGCAGATGACAATTTCCTTACAGGGACAATAAAACAAAACAAAATAAAGGTGCATTGCGTAACTTTTCTGGTGGAAGCTCCCTCAAATACTTGGCACAGTCTGATATTAAACAGCTCTACATTACATTCATTAAATTACAGGTGGTTTTATAGCCCAAAATTGCCAAGAAAAACAGGCAATCTGACCTCTCCACAGATATGACCTGCAACTTGGCCTTGTTTGGTCTCCATGGAGATAGAAAAGTTTATTACCATACTCTGAAACAATCCAGACCCACACCCCACACATTCACACCCTGAATATACATTTTATTCATATCACTACATCAAAATGTACAACAAAAAGTTCAAGTTCAAAATCAAAACATATAAAACGACGTTATTTCAAATCTATTACAAACATACTTTCTAAATTGTGTAAAAAGTAAACTACACTGAAAGTTTACTGTAACATAAGCAGGTAAATAGTGATATCTGCAAGTACACGGAGTTCTGATCCCAGCCACTTTAGAATCTCCAAATCCAAAAGGTCAGAAAGTGAAAAAGTTCACCCTGCTCCACTGCACAATAACTGTTTTCAGATCACTGCAGCTCTGCCTCGTTATTCCTGGAGTGAATCGTCCATCTGCCCAAAAATCCAGGAGCATTTTTGATCCTTTTCATGCCCCGTGCCATCAGCCTGAGAGGGGCAGTGCCTTATGAGGGGCCGTTCAAGACATTATTCATTCTGGTCCTCTCACATACATATATTCTCACTCTCACATACATACATTCTCCTCTCACATACATACATTCTCCTCTCACATACATACATTCTCACTCTCACATACATACATTCTCCTCTCACATACATACATTCTCCTCTCACATACATACATTCTCACTCACACATACATACATTCTCACTCGCACATACATATATTCTCACTCACACATACATATATTCTCACTCTCACATACATATATTCTCACTCGCACATACATACATTCTCCTCTCACATACATACATTCTCACTCACGCATACATACATTCTCACTCGCACATACATACATTCTCACTTGCACATACATATATTCTCACTCGCACATACATACATTCTCACTTGCACATACATATATTCTCACTTGCACATACATACATTCTCACTTGCACATACATATATTCTCACTTGCACATACATACATTCTCCTCTCACATACATACATTCTCACTCGCACATACATACATTCTCCTCTCACATACATACATTCTCACTCACGCATACATACATTCTCACTCGCACATACATACATTCTCACTTGCACATACATATATTCTCACTCTCACATACATACATTCTCCTCTCACATACATACATTCTCCTCTCACATACATACATTCTCACTCTCACATACATACATTCTCCTCTCACATACATACATTCTCCTCTCACATACATACATTCTCACTCACACATACATACATTCTCACTCGCACATACATATATTCTCACTCACACATACATATATTCTCACTCTCACATACATATATTCTCACTCGCACATACATACATTCTCCTCTCACATACATACATTCTCACTCACGCATACATACATTCTCACTCGCACATACATACATTCTCACTTGCACATACATATATTCTCACTCGCACATACATACATTCTCACTTGCACATACATATATTCTCACTTGCACATACATACATTCTCACTTGCACATACATATATTCTCACTTGCACATACATACATTCTCCTCTCACATACATACATTCTCACTCGCACATACATACATTCTCCTCTCACATACATACATTCTCACTCACGCATACATACATTCTCACTCGCACATACATACATTCTCACTTGCACATACATATATTCTCACTCGCACATACATACATTCTCACTTGCACATACATATATTCTCACTCGCACATACATACATTCTCCTCTCACATACATACATTCTCACTCGCACATACATATATTCTCACTCGCACATACATATATTCTCACTCGCACATACATACATTCTCACTCGCACATACATATATTCTCACTCGCACATACATACATTCTCACTCGCACATACATATATTCTCCTCTCACATACATATATTCTCAGGGTGAGAATATATGTATGTGAGAGAGAGAGAATATATGTATGTGAGAGTGAGTATATATGTATGTGAAAGTGAGAATATATGTATGTGCGAGGAGAATATATGTATGTGCGAGGAGAATGTATGTATGTGCGAGGAGAATGTATGTGTGTGCGAGGAGAATGTATGTGTGTGCGAGGAGAATGTATGTGTGTGCGAGGAGAATGTATGTATGTGAGAGGTAAAGTATGGTTGAAACGGAAGCTAGTTTGGTGGAAACGGAAGCCAAGGCATTTATCAGGCTGTGATTGGCTGAAAAGATTCTGTTTCAAATGGGACCGGAGAATCGTAACTCATATGGTATTATGGAGGAACGCGAGGCGGGTGCACTAAAGCCGTGTCCCAGTTCGAGGGCTGCAGCCTCCGTTGGCTCCATTTTTGGCCGCACGACGGCATGACACGGCCTGTCCCATTTCATACAGCCCAAAACACGGAGCGAAAACACGGAGCGAAAAGCCCGTCCGGAGAGCGGAGAAAACATGTGAGTATACGCTTTTAACTTTAGGAAATCATTACTAACGCAACCGTAAATGTAAAATACGGCCACACACCACAAAACTGTCAAATAAGTTTGTTTTTTTTAACTACGTGAACCTCGGAGCTTTGAGGGAAAGGTTTAGCTAGTCATCTGCTAACTCGATGGAAAGTCAGTTAAAACTTTCTTATTTGGACAGATGTCCATCAAACACTTTTTATATTTTTACTGTCAGGGGAAAAGGACTACAGAGGCATTAATGAAGCTACGAGGAGGAAACTCGTTTTCACGGACAGGGGACTAAACACTTGGCCAGTGTAGCTCGTATGATAAAACCCACATTATTTCATGCAGTAAACTTAAAAGACACAGTTTGACTATATCAAAGTTTATTTTTTACTTGTAAATAACGTAATATAAGCCTCCATTGTATGCATTTAATTCTGGGAATGCATTACTTGTTTTTTTTTACAATCTGTGCATGTTTGTAAAGTGAAGAGTAAATACCACTGCCTGGACAGGTCAGTTTTAAGATGGACATTAGGCTCATTTAACAGGTGCAGACACTGGTGTAGATACTAGACACCTGTGTCTGTTATGTTCATCACATCTAATGTAACAATGAGAAAACTGTTTGAAATGTTTTGTATGAATTTTCTTTTCTCATCTGCAGCCTCCTATATGAGGACACAACACTGCTGGGGCCACAGAACTGTTGGCTGAGGAGATGCTCATGGGTCATGAAATGGGTCAAATGCAGAAGACAAGGTAAAGCTACTTAGCTGCCCTGGAGGTGTGCTGACCCAGACGTCATGCTCATATTGAAACCATTATTTAAATAGTAAAAATACACATTACTCATATTTGTGGGATTCCTCTATTAATTTAGCTGTTTTGATTATTTAAACTAGCTTTGGATCTTGATGTACATGTACTGTGAACCTAATTTTCCTGTAATAGTTTTCTTAATGTGTGTGTCATTATGTTTTTACATTGCAGGACAGGACTTTGAACCAATCAGACATAAGACACATTCTGCTCTTCCTCCTCCAGAAGACAAGAGATGCAGCTTAGTGGCCCAAGTTTGGTTGGGCCATGGACATGGTTTCTTATACACTCAAAAGAACTTCTGGAAATCCTCTCATAATGTGAATAGTCAAACATTGAACCCATTACACACATACAATGCTTTAATAAATTAGTACAAACAGCTGTATGTCAGTGTACTCTCAAATATTTTCATTTTTGCTGAAGCAGGTGACAATCCAAAATGAACAAAATTATCTTTGCAAAATATAATCAGGTGGATTACCACTGCTTAATTGCAGTACAGTAGTACATTCTTATAGTGCATGTAATTAGTTACTATCAAAAGAGACGTCAAATAAATAACATTTCACCATGGATCAAATGTCAGTACAGACTGAAGAACTTAAACCTCTTATAGGGAAATTTTGTTTTCAGTTTTGTCTCACACACTTGTTAAGGTCATATAAGGCCACAGCGATTAAGATGTTTAGGTAATCCTCAGCTAAGATGAAAAGAAACTACCATTTTACTATATTACTTCTGCAGGAAATTAGAAGTTAAACATTATGGACACATCTCCGTTAGGACACATTATGCACAGCAACAGACCAAATGTGCAGGAGGCAGGCCTGATGCAAACATCATATTTGCTATGGGTATATGTGATGTTTTAGTCATTGTGTTTGTCGTCTTGTCTTGTTTGTTATTGTCTTGTTTATAAGATGATTTATGTTCACCGTGGGCCTAGGGAGTGCTGCAATTTCAAATCCTGTGTGTGCAACCTTTACATATGTTTTTTTTGACAATAAAGCTGACTTTGAACTCTGATGCAATCACAGACTCTAATGAAGTCTGGACGACCTCCTCCTCAGTGAGTCTGGACACAAAACTGGAGACATGATCCAATGTACTTGGGCCACTAAGCTGCATCTCTTGTCTTCTGGAGGAGGAAGAGCAGAATGTGTCTTATGTCTGATTGGTTCAAAGCTCTGTCCTGCAATGTAAAAACATAATTACACATTAAGAAAACTATTACAGGAAAATTAGGTTCACAGTACATGTACATCAAGATCCAAAGACAGTTTAAATAATCAAAACGGCTAAATTAATAGAGGAATCCCACAAATATGAGTAATGTGTATTTTTACTATTTAAATAATGGTTTCAATATGAGCATGACGTCTGGGTCAGCACACCTCCAGGGCAGTTAAGTAGCTTTACCTTGTCTTCTGCATTTGACCCATTTCATGACCCATGAGCATCTCCTCAGCCAACAGTTCTGTGGCCCCAGCAGTGTTGTGTCCTCATATAGGAGGCTGCAGATGAGAAAAGAAAATTCATACAAAACATTTCAAACAGTTTTCTCATTGTTACATTAGATGTGATGAACATAACAGACACAGGTGTCTAGTATCTACACCAGTGTCTGCACCTGTTAAATGAGCCTAATGTCCATCTTAAAACTGACCTGTCCAGGCAGTGGTATTTACTCTTCACTTTACAAACATGCACAGATTGTAAAAAAAACAAGTAATGCATTCCCAGAATTAAATGCATACAATGGAGGCTTATATTACGTTATTTACAAGTAAAAAATAAACTTTGATATAGTCAAACTGTGTCTTTTAAGTTTACTGCATGAAATAATGTGGGTTTTATCATACGAGCTACACTGGCCAAGTGTTTAGTCCCCTGTCCGTGAAAACGAGTTTCCTCCTCGTAGCTTCATTAATGCCTCTGTAGTCTTTTTCCCCTGACAGTAAAAATATAAAAAGTGTTTGATGGACATCTGTCCAAATAAGAAAGTTTGAACTGACTTTCCATCGAGTTAGCAGATGACTAGCTAAACCTTTCCCTCAAAGCTCCGAGGTTCACGCAGTTAAAAAAAACAAACTTATTTGACAGTTTTGTGGTGTGTGGCCGTATTTTACATTTACGGTTGCGTTAGTAATGATTTCCTAAAGTTAAAAGCGTATACTCACATGTTTTCTCCGCTCTCCGGACGGGCTTTTCGCTCCGTGTTTTCGCTCCGTGTTTTGGGCTGTATGAAATGGGACAGGCCGTGTCATGCCGTCGTGCGGCCAAAAATGGAGCCAACGGAGGCTGCAGCCCTCGAACTGGGACACGGCTTTAGTGCACCCGCCTCGCGTTCCTCCATAATACCATATGAGTTACGATTCTCCGGTCCCATTTGAAACAGAATCTTTTCAGCCAATCACAGCCTGATAAATGCCTTGGCTTCCGTTTCCACCAAACTAGCTTCCGTTTCAACCATACTTTACCTCTCGCATACATACATTCTCCTCGCACACACATACATTCTCCTCGCACACACATACATTCTCCTCGCACACACATACATTCTCCTCGCACATACATATATTCTCCTCGCACATACATATATTCTCACTTTCACATACATATATACTCACTCTCACATACATATATTCTCTCTCTCTCACATACATATATTCTCACCCTGAGAATATATGTATGTGAGAGGAGAATATATGTATGTGCGAGTGAGAATGTATGTATGTGCGAGTGAGAATATATGTATGTGCGAGTGAGAATGTATGTATGTGAGAGTGAGAATATATGTATGTGAGAGGAGAATGTATGTATGTGAGAGGAGAATGTATGTATGTGCGAGTGAGAATGTATGTATGTGAGAGTGAGAATGTATGTATGTGAGAGTGAGAATATATGTATGTGAGAGGAGAATGTATGTATGTGCGAGTGAGAATGTATGTATGTGAGAGTGAGAATATATGTATGTGAGAGGAGAATGTATGTATGTGCGAGTGAGAATGTATGTATGTGCGAGTGAGAATGTATGTATGTGCGAGTGAGAATATATGTATGTGCGAGTGAGAATATATGTATGTGCGAGTGAGAATGTATGTATGTGCGAGTGAGAATATATGTATGTGAGAGTGAGAATGTATGTATGTGAGAGGAGAATGTATGTATGTGCGAGTGAGAATGTATGTATGTGCGAGTGAGAATATATGTATGTGCGAGTGAGAATATATGTATGTGCGAGTGAGAATATATGTATGTGCGAGTGAGAATATATGTATGTGAGAGGAGAATGTATGTATGTGAGAGGACCAGAATGAATAATGTCTTGAACGGCCCCTCATATTAGAGTGTATAATGATAACCTTGTATTTATTCTATTGTATTTTACTTCCTGCAGGTTGACACTTTACACCTGTCCAAAGACTACAGAATTCTGGGATATTTACATGCAAATATTTATTAATGTGCATTGTCCCTGAAATAAATAAATAATAAATTTTTAAAAAGTGCAGGATAAAAGCATCCATCATGTGACCTGGCATCATCTGCTTTTGTCCCTGGAGATACAGTAGATAAGTTTAAAGTCATACTGTGAAACATTCCAGGCAAAGTAATACCATTTACATGGAGATAATCATGGGCCAGACCTTCAAGTGACATAGTACACCAAGATTAAAAAGTACAAGATTCGGGCCGACAATTTTTAATCAAACCAATAAACACTACTAAGAAATCCATAAAGTTTCTAGATTATTTAGGCTGTTTGACAACCTCAAATTGCTTCTTTTGGTGTATTAAAAAGTAAAAGTATGAGATTTTTGTGTGAGACAAATCAAAGAAACTGCTGTGAAAACTTAATTTGATAATGATACACCATAAAATATGCCTGGGTTTAAAAAAAAATATGTATTGCAGTAGTTTACAAATTCAACACTGACAGATCATGCCCAGTCTGGTGAAGCTTTGTGGGCTTTAAAAACATGAAGAAGCTGAATTACATAATGCTGATGTAAAAAGGGGTGACCTCTCTCAGGTTGCAAAAATGAAAACAAAAAATAAAAACAGCACATATCTAATTACTCAAACACTAATCAACCATCAATAATAAAATCTGTCCCTCCAGTTTCTCCTTTTATGTGTTAATATTTGTTTACGGTCTAGATACAAAAAGTGCTATGGTAACATTTTTCAGTGTGTATGGATAATTGATTATTAGATGAAGGATGTGAAAAGGCTTCCATTAACACCAACGCCACATTCTCAGATATGTAATCATTTGCCATTATGTTCTCATATCATTGTATTATATCACGCTTTTAGCACAGTGCAGTTTGATTTTTGATACTAAATATGTCATTGTAAATGGCAGATCATTTTTGTTTGTCATTTTTTGTTAGCGTTATCTTCATTACTCAATGTATCAGTTATTATAGGAACATTAGCACTGAGGTTTCATTTTACAACATTTTACAATACAGCCTTTTAGGTTAGTTTAGTTTATTTACCATTTATAATTTAAAAAACACATTGAAAAAACATGCTCAAAGTCCACCAAAGAAACAAGCTCATGAACAAAAGACATTACAAAAGTCATTACAGAAGACATTTATTTTACTTATTTGCCAGAAACAATGCAGGTCATACACAGGGAGAGCATGCAGCTGATGTACAGTATGTAGCTAGTGCCACTTCTCAACTCCTGTCCCTGTTTGGGCTTTTCCGACACTAAACAGTTCAAAACTGTTTAAAAGCACAATCTTTAAACACATTCTTACAAAAGTGACAAAAAGAAACTGTGAAATAAACAAGACACAAAGATTAAGAAGCCAAAATGATGTTGACGTTCTTTAACTTTCTTTTAACTTTTTTTTTTGGACAGGTTGATGTCAGAAATGGTGTACATACCAATAAATACAATGCATATTAAAGGTGCACTGTGTAACTTTTCTGTTAAAAGGTCTGCCACAAGCGTGTTTCCATGGAGATATTATTGCTTTGCCTGAAAGGTTTTACAGTATGGTATTAAACTCATCTATGCTGCGTGTGTAGAATCCCTGCCGTCCAGGTAGAATCCAAGGCAAAAGGAGAAATTCAATTTGTCAACTGGATAAAAGTTTATTTGGTCAAATACATTTCGCAGCTCATCCAAGATGCTTCTTGACCAGAACTGAAGAAGCAGCTTGGATGAGCTGCGAAACGTATTCGACCAATTAAACTTTTGTCCAGTTGACAAATTGAATTTCTCCTTTTGTCATCTATGCTGCATTTATTCAACTGCAAAAATAGCTCAAAAATAAAATGAAAAACAGCCCCAAAGATCTGACCTGTAACCATAGAAATGGATACATTTAATTTCATACATTTCCATGAAAACAAGCAGGTGACAGACCCTCTACCAGAGAGTTACACAGTGCACGTTTAATGCACTCGTTCATCAATCAAAAAGTAAAACTATAGTCCCATTCAATCTCAATCACCACATTTATACTCCATCTACAAATACTATTACTGTACATGGTTCATGTTGCTGCATTTGGCGGCACGGTGGCTGAGTGGCTAGCACTCATGCTTCACAGCAAGAAGGTTCCAGGTGTTATCCTGGGCCTTTCTGTGTGGAGTTTGCATGTTCTCCCCGTGTCTGGGTGGGTTTCCTCCGGGCACTCTGGTTTCCCCCATCAACCCAAAACATGCGTCATAGGTAAAATCCTCCAGCTTAGGTCCTGACCAAGCCGAAGCAAGAAGAACATGGAGATGGTGGAGATGGTCCCCGGGCGCAGTAATGTGCTGCCCACTGCTCCTAATAACAGGATGGGTTAAATGCAGAGAAGAATTTCTCCAGTGTGAGGTCAATAAAGTTTCTTCTCCTTCTTCTCCTTCTTCTTCTTCTTCTTCTTCTTCTTCTTCTTCTTCTTCTTCTTCTTCTTCTTCTTCTTCTTCTTCTTCTTCTTCTTCTTCTTCTTCTTCTCCTTCTTCTCCTTCTTCTTCTTCTTCTTCATTCACACGAGGCAGTTTAATGTGTACAGACAGAATCTAGTGCCGTTATGTGAGAACAGAACAGGGGTGGGTTGGCCAACTGAGGCTATGTTCAGACTGCAGGGCTTTAGACTTAGACTTAGACAAACTTTATTGATCTACAAGGGAAATTGCTTTGGGTACAGTAGCTCACACATCAAATATAACTCAATTAAAGTTCAATTCGGATTTTTTTGTGAAATCCAATTTTTTTGTGAGGTCGTTCACATTTCCAATTAAATGCGACTTGTATGTGATCTCCAGTGTGAACTTTAAGCACCCCAAAAGTGTCCCGCATGCGCCTTGGAGGACATGACGAGGTCACATGCAGTGAGCGTGCTCAATGTTTATGGAATTCGCCTAAACATGGACACTAGCATTGAGCGCCTGGAGTTGCTGTCGTACCAGAGCCAGAACATGTTCAGCTTATTTGTTTAGGGAAGAGATTGAGAAGGTGAAGGACAAGGTTTTTGGCCATGGCGTTTTGAGGGTTCCTCTTCAGAAACGCAGCTATCAGCAATTCTATCGGCTTAACGCTGGACTTGTCTCCTAAAATATGGTCCAGTTCGGTTCAGTTTCCACCTACTTTAGCACAGAATAGTAACGTTTGTCGCTTGTTGATGACGTGTAGGTCGGATGAATGCGACCTGGCCGTTCAGAATGAAGTCGCATGTCAAAAGATCGGATATGTATCGGTTTTAGGACCACATATCCAAGTGACCTGGAAAAAATCGGATCTGTGTTGTTCAGATTGTCATTAGAAGATCAGATACAGGTCACAGAGAGGCGAAAAAAATCAGATTTGGGTCACTTCAGGCTGCGGTCTGAACGTAGCCATAATTACAGATGGTAGCTTTAAAGCTGGGGTACCAGACTTTTTTGTAAATGAGTAGATTTAGTTTTTTCCCCCTAAAGAATATATTGTAAAAAAAAATAATCATAATAAAAAATAAAAAAAACTTTTGAAAAATTAGACCTCTGTGTGTTCTGTGTAGCTATCAAGGTGATTTATTTTATTTTTTTATTATTTTTTTATGGCTGTTCTAAAACTGTACACACGCTGGAAAATGTATTAACAAGAGTTTGTGATAGCTGGGGATGTTCAACTACTACTTCCTCCTTTTAGCAGTTTGAAAATCAGGAACCCCAACTTTAAAGCACATTTACATAATGATTAATCTAAATTCAAATAGCAGAAAGAAAGATATCTGTTTACCCTGTTTATAAAGTGCACTATTCTGTCAGATATTACTGAAATGATTACGCGAAATTACTTTTACAACCCTGAAAATCAAAACAAACTTACAGGTGCTTGGCCAATCATGTGAGGAGCCAAACAGCATCAAAACAGAGCCTCCGCTTTGCACTTTAACTCCATAATCGTGGTGTCACTTCGATCTTAAATGAAATCACTCGGGGGAACGGCTGGCACTGTCATTAATACTGAAGCTCCAGGGGAACAGATGTGGCCCAATCAAAGAGGAGCGAAAAATAAGAGAATAAATCAATCACTCAGCTGAAATTAATATAGTGGCTTTGGGCACAACAAAGCTCTGAAAGGGCTTATTTAGCCTCGGAGTCAATAACAGAAATGATTGGAAAAAATATGTTCAGTAACAGTGGAGTGATGGAGAAAATTAGTCTGCGTAATTTGAAAGTTGAAAATGAAAAACAAAGTAGGCGTCAAAGTGTCACACTGTATGAATACACAGTGTAACTTTTCTGGTGGAGAGTTTTCTTCATGGAGATGTTATTATTTTGTCTGGAATGTTTCACAGTATAATAATAATAAGACATTTTTATTTCAAGGCGACTTTCTAGATACTCAAGGACACCGCCCAAAGACAATCAATTAAAAACAATTAAAAACAGGCCGTATATACAAATTAAAACAAAGAGAATGGACAAAGCAATACAAGTAAAATGAAACAGTCAGCAGGGGAAAATGATTAAGTGGGGTAAGCTATTTTGAAAAGATGGGTCTTGAGTCTGGATTTAAAAATTGGTAGTGATTGAACTTTCCGGAGGTCTGGGAGGAGTGAATTCCATAGATGGGGAGCAGAGCGGCTGAAGGCCCTGCTCCCCATGGGGACTGTGAGGTGGACGGAGGGGGAGGACCTGAGTGAGCGGGTGTGTGTGGTGACATGAAGGAGTTCTGTAAAATAAGTTGGAGCCAGGTTATGGATGGACTTGAATGTGAGGAGTAGGATTTTGTAATGAATACGATAGTGAATGGGGAGCCAGTGAAGCTGCTGCAGGACCGGGGTGATGTGGTGAATAGAGGGAGTTCTGCTGATGATCCGGGCAGCAGAGTTTTGGAGAAGTTGTAGTTTATGAATAGTTTTTTGGGGGAGACCATATAGGAGGGAATTGCAGTAGTCAAGACGTGAGGTGACCAGGCGATTGACGAGAATGGCGGCTGTGTGAGGGGTGAGTGAAGGACGGAGACGGTTGATATTTCTGAGGTGGAAGTAGGCTGTGCGTGTGATATTGTTGATGTCTGACTGGAATGAGAGAGTGCTGTCCAGGATGACACCCAGGCTCTTTACCTGAGCTGAGGGAGAGATGGAGGCATTATCAACAGTGATTGAAAGGCTGTCTATTTTGTTTAGTGTAGATTTGGTGCCAATATGGCATTAAAAAACTTTCTATCTTCATGGAGACCAAACCAGACCAAATTACAGCTCAGATCTGTCGAGAGGTGACCCCGTTCACAGTCAGAATAACAGTTTTTTGTGGTATTTTTGAGCTAAAAAAAAACGTAGAGGTAGAGTTGTTTAATGCCATACTGTGGAACATTTATAACATATACAAAAGGTGATAAACCCCCAATTGAAAATATACACACTGCACCCTTAATTAAAGGTGTACTATAACTTTTAAAGATCCCATGACATGGTACTTCTTGATGTGTTTATATGGTGCCTTAATGGTTCCCTAATACTGTAAATGAATCCTTCTTCAAAATCAAGACTCAGTGCATGAGAAACGACCCATAAACACAGGTAGGGTCAAAAAATATGTCTCTAAACACCTCATTATGGGTGTTGTTGCTTGAATGCAAATGAGAAGGACAGAGACAGGCCAGAGCAGCGGGTGGGGGGGGGCAAACTCTCCGCTCTTTCCTCGTTTTAGCAGTGCGATGTGCGCTGGCTCCACTTCTGCGTTTTATGCGCGAAGGAAGAAAGGAGAGGCGTTTCAATGAAAAAAAACAAATTTTCACAGAAACTAAAATTAAACCACTGTTGTTTCAGAGGTCCAGAGGCTCGGATAAAGGACATCAGAGCCTGGAAACATTCTCACGTGCCTCCAGGCAAATAAAAAAACGCATTTCGCATTGCGTAGCTCGTTTGCGGTCCAAACTCTGGCCGTGACGATGGGTAGATATCCAGACGGGAAGTGGAACTGCATTTGCATTTTTTTCTTCAATGTGACTTCACATAGTTTCCCTGTTCAGAATCGCCCGTTTGAGCTGTCTTTTTTTCAAACGCAGAAAAGGATCACAAATGCTCAGTTTACACATTTGGCAACTTTTAGCCATGGGGGTGGGGGCCCTAAACAGGGTAGGGGAGCTCACATTAACATTCAAAAACCTCAGAAAGTGACAATTTCATGCCATGGGACCTTTAAGGAGGAGGGTACTGTACCTGCTTGTCTCTGGTGATGTTATTGCTTTGCCTAGAATGTTTCACAGTGTGGCATTAAATCTATCCATCTCACTTCATGGATATTCCAGGTCAAGCAATACCTTCTCCATCAAGATAAATACAGCTATGGAAAAAAATAGGACCACTGCAAAATTATCAGTTTTTCTGATTTTACTACTTATAGGTGTATATGTGTTTGGGCAAAAGGAACATTTTTGTTTGAGTCTATAAACTACTGACAACATTTCCCTCAAATTCCAAATACAGTGGTACCTCACCTTACGAAATTAATTCGTTCCAGAAGTGGTTTCGTAATGTGAAAAATTCGTAAGTTGAGTAGCTATTTCAATGGAAAAGGCCTGATCCGTTCCAAGTTTTTTTTTTTACTTTTTTTTTATAGTGTAACATTTGTGTTCTGCGTTCTGATTGGAATAAACCAGGTCTAGACCAGAACTAAACCAGGTCTAAACCTGGACTGGACCTGGACTAAACCAGGATTATCCCGGGACATGGCAGTGCCGTTGGAGTAGAGGTAAGATCGGGCCTAAAAAATCCAGCCCGACCCGACTCGGCCCGCGGGTATTAAAGCCCGACCCGGCCCGAGCCCGACCAATTAACTTGATTTGCAGGCCCGAGCCCGAAGCAAACCCGAAATTTCATATTTTATTTGTGAGGGGCGTTTTTTGAAACAAATGATAATATAGATGTTTGACGATCATCAATTTTGCTAGTACAGCTGTTTAAATGCCTGCTCAGCGTCGAATGTTCCCCCTAATGTTTTATGTGTCTGAGCAAACACACTAACTCCCTGAGCGCTCCTTGGAACCCTGTGCGCGACATCCGACATGCCCCCCCCCGCTACACGCGGAAAGAGCTGCGCGTGCTCGCGGCTTGCGCGTGGCTTACACCGGTAGAAGTTTAATACGAGACACATACTTTTGTTTCTGAATACTGGACGATTCCCCTGTATTCAGATGACCCTGCGGCTGAAAAAAAAAGCGGAACTCTTTCATCCCTGCGCTGCATAGGTTTGCTTGTGCGCTGAGAATGTGTGAGCAGCGCGCAATTGCACAGGCGCGCAGCTTAGAGGGAACGTCGAGGTGCTAGTCTTTTTGCTCTCGTATGAAAGCAAATTATTTATTTTAAAACAAGTATTCCTTAGTTTAGTATCCACACATCGTTTTATTATACATTTTTATAAACATATATTTATTTTTTTAAAAAGTCAGCGAGAGAGAAGCCCGGCCCGAGCCCGAGCCCGAGCCCGACCCGAAGCAATGATTGACATTTTAGGCCCGAACCCGACCCGAATTTCGGGTCGGGTCAGGTCGGGCTCGGGCTCGGGCTTAAGATCTTACCTCTACGTTGGAGGAGCGCGTTGCTCCTGTCTCCACGCTCCTTGCGCGTTCCGCGCTAGAGCTAAGAGGCCGAGAAAGAAAGAAAGAAAGAAAGCTATGCCTTTATTAGTCCCACAGTGGGGAAATTCCAGTTCTGCATTTAACCCATCCTGTTATTAGAAGCAGTGAGCAGCACATTACTACTACTGATCTTCTTGCTTCGGTTTGGTCAGGACCTAAGCTGGAAGATTTACCTAAAGACAGACGCTCTTTCAGCGGGAATAAGAGCGGGGCGGGGCGGGGCGGGCTCTGCTTCTATGTGACTTCCAGAGCGGGGAGGCTGACACTGTGAGCTGTGAGCCGCGTGGGGCCGAGCCGCGCGGGCCCGCGGCTCCATCCCGCGCCGTGTCGCTTTTTGATCCTTCGATGTCGGCTCTTCCTATCATTGTGAAGCAGAATTCACCAAGCGTTGTAAGGGAACGTGAGCGGGGTTTAGACCCTCGTGAGACAGGTGAGTTTTACCATACTGATGATGTGTTGTGTCTCCGCTCCCCTATATTGAGCCGTGTCCCCTCCCCCCACGCATGAAAGTTCGAGTGTTTAAACGAGAGAGAAATACGAGAAAAGTGTAGAATGTGTGCTGAGGCATTTACAGCCCTAAAACATGTAGAACAATTGCAAAATACAAAGTTGTCCTACCTCGTGGACCTCTCCCACCGCGGGCCACCTCTGGAACCTAACCCGTGTGTGTTGATAAAGTGTATTTACGTTTCGGGGCATGCATCTGAGCGCGCATTAATTGAATTTTTGAGATTTGTTGTTTTTAAAGTGCTTTATAAATAAAGTTGGATTGGATTGGATTAGAGATTTTGCGTTACGTAACTTGAAATTTCATTCGTATCTAGAGACCAAAATTTGACGTGAAGGCGTTTCGTAACTTGAAATTTTCGTTTGTTGGGTCATTCGTAAGGTGAGGTACTACTGTAAAAATATTATCGTTTAGAGCAAATATTTGCAGAAAATGACAAATGGTCAAAATAACAAAAAAGATACATGTTTTCAGACCTCAAACAATCCAAAGAAACAAGAAATTTCAAATTCATTTTAAAACATAATACTAATGTTTACGCTTTCATGCGTCTTGGCATGCTCTCCACTTTCACATTGTTCTTAGGTGACTTTATTCCACTCCTGGTGCAAGAACTGAAGTAGCTCAGCTTTGTGTTTGTGTTGGAATTCAACAGACGCTGGAATGTAATGGCTGTAATACATGTAGAGATGCTGATTTCAGAAAAAAATGCAGTGGTCTCTTATTTTTTTCCAGAGCTGTATAGTGGACCTCCCTGTACAAATTGAATTTCTCCTTTTACCCTGTACAAAGGTTACATAGTACACCTTTAAACTAATCATTGGTGACCCCTAGTGGCTGCAGTTAGTATTTCTGATCCAGTTTTGCCTACAGTTTGACTTAAATGCCAAAATTGTATAGCCTTAGTAGTTTACATATACAATTAGTAGACTAGATCCAAAAAATACAGTCTTATTTGATCTTAGACGAAAAGCAGGGTTGGGCCCATTTTGCAGATTATCATAATTATTATTTAAAGTGCCCATATTACACTATGTTATAATGTTTCTTCCTCATCACAAACGTGCGTATAGTTGTGTTGCCGGTCAAACGTACATATTTTATTTTATCTGCGGAGAGCCTTTCCCAGTTTCATTATGTTTTTACCTGACATAATGACAATAAAGATTATTCTATTCTATCTATTCTGTTTGTTTTTTTTTGTTTAACACTCAAACCCTGCGTATTTGGGGTGACTTCTTCTCTCAAACAGAAAACGCTCTGCTCCCCTTGTGATGTCATGTGGTAATACAGGAAGTGCTCCACTGTGTTTTGAACTCCACACACCTTCACTAGAATCATTTGGATAATTTCAGTCCTGGAACTGCAAATCTCTACTGAACAAAGATAAAAATGCAGCTGTTAACATTACAACTACCACTTCATGACATCACAAGGTGGAACGGAGCATTTTGAGCTTTGGCGATGCAGACAGAGTAATAATAAAGAGTTACTTAAAGGTCCCATGACATGGTACTTCTTGATGCTTTTATATGGTGCCTTAATGGTTCCCTAATACTGTAAATGAATCCTTCTTCAAAATCAACACTCACTGCATGAGAAAGACACATGTACACAGTCAGAGTCAAAAAATAACTCTCTGAACACCTCATTCTGGGCATTGTTGCTTGAATGCAAATGAGAAGGACAGAGATAGGTGAGAGCTGCGGGTGGGGGGCAAACTCTCCGCTCTTTCCTGGATTAGCGCTCCGCTGTGCTCTGTGACCCACTTCCGCGTGTGTAAGCGCGGAGGAAGAAAGGAGAGGCATTTCAATGAAAAAAACACATTTTCACTTACCTGGCCAGCCAAATGATATCTCTCTGTATTTGCTATACAGCGAGATACCATTTGGACACCCTCGCTCCACCCTCGCTCCCCCGGTTAACAACGGACTCCGCGATTCTGATTCGTTCAAAGATGGTGACGTCAGTGCACCCGCCTTTGCCCGCAACGTCACTCGTAGGCAGCGGAAGTTCCTCCTCAGTTTTGAATCAAGATGGCGCATCGGAGAACTGAACGTCCCTTCCATTCAGCTGTAAAATTGGTCTTAAATGACCTAAAACACATCGATTCCTTAAAACCACAGCAGCTG
Organism: Paratrypauchen microcephalus; assembly: GCA_036785185.1. NCBI lineage: Eukaryota > Metazoa > Chordata > Actinopteri > Gobiiformes > Gobiidae > Paratrypauchen > Paratrypauchen microcephalus. The sequence goes on from JAVJIX010000160.1 coordinate 1,153,283, forward strand.
ACAGCTCTAGAGGCCTTTCTTTTCTTTCTTTTCTTTTGTTTGATTGGTTCACGTCGCTGTCCGTTAACTGTTCTCTGATTGGTTCACTTAGCTGTCTGTCTACGCGCAACGGCAGCGCATTCTGGACCAAGCATTACCAAACTCGCCGCTGGTACAGCGATGAGTCATGGATTCTTCCAGGCAACATTTTCACAGAAAATAAAATTAAACCACTGCATTTTCAGAGGTCCACAGGCTCAGATAAAGGACTTCCGAGCCTAGAAACACTCGCACGTGCCTCCAGGCAAATAAAAAAACGCATTTCGCATAGCGTAGCTCATTCACGGTCCAAACTCTCTGGGCGTGATTTACAGAGACGGTGGTTAGACATCCAGACGGGTGGGTGGAGCTGCATTTTTCGATGTGACGTCACATAGTTGCCTTGTTCAGAATCGCCCGTTTGAGCTGTGTTTTTTTGTAACGCAGAAAAGGACCGCAAATGCTCAGTTTAGACATTTCGCAACTTTTAGCCATGGGGGGGCCCTAAACAGGGTAGGGGTGCTCACATTAATGTTCAAAAACCTCAAAAAGTGAAAATGTCATGCCATGGGACCTTTAAACATGTGTGAATAAAACAAAACACAACTCTATGAAGTCACAACATTATGACATGGCTTAAGCCTCATTAGAGACAATTGTGTGTAATGCAGGACCTTTAAATCAGACCCCCCAGGATTTCGCGGGCATTTTTTGTGATTGTTGCGGGCTAAAATGCCTGAATTTGCGGGAGCTTTTCCAAAACGTTGCGATGAAAGTTGCAGTGCTTTTAAGGTTTTTGTTGCGATTTTGTTGCGGGAGGAAGTGAAAGTTGCGATAAATAGTTGCGATTTTCGCTTTTTGTAATTAAAATTGAGTAATATTTTGAATACAGAGTTATTACTGACAAAGAATAATACAAAGACACAGATCACAGATATGTTCCTAAAACAACCTTACCAATATCGGAAATAAATTACTACTAGGAGGGGAACTGTTTCGCGCGGTCTTTTGCTGTTATTTTAGTGGGCAAATGGCGCCGCAGGCATGTTTCTTTGCCATTAGAAATTCCCAGAGCGCGCGGCTCGGAGTGTGGCCCGAAGGGCATGTGCGTCACACATTTCGACAGTACACCGGCGCGACGACTGCTGTCCCACTTCTTTTTTGTCCCATGCGCAGTTAACACGCGGTCCGAAGACCACAGTCGTTAAGCGGTCCGCGGACTGCAGTCGGGGCTGAGCAAGTGTGGACCGCCTTGACTGCAGTCTGAGCCCCCTTCGGGCCACGCTCCGAGCTGTGCGCTCTGGGAACTGGGGACACGGCCGCAGTTTCGTTTTGTCACACGGAAGTAAGGCAGAATGTTGCGGCTTCCAAACTCAAACCTTTTAGCCGCCGAGAATATGAGGTTGGGTCCTATGGCTCGCAGATTTGTGACGCGCAAAGAGGAGGCTATGGTGACAGATACGCTGAGATCCAGATATGCGTTTTGTGCATTTATTACAAAAAGAGCGCACACAGCTATGACAGCGCAGCAGGATGAAAATGGAACTCATGAAAACCAGCAGGATGAACAGATTAACGTGAAAGATGAATGAATGGTTTGCGGTCAACAAAAAATACGGCTACACCCCAACTCTGACTCTCTCCTCTGTGTGACAGGTGAGCGCGCGCTTTTACACGCACACACTTCCGTACGTGCACACACCCATACTCACGTGAACCACCGCCTCTGCCGCACACACACACACAAACGCACCGTGCACCTCATCTCAGTCTCCTACACAGAAGGAAGTTGGTCGGCGTCGATGATTGGTCAAAATTAGTAAAAACTGCGGAAAAGTTGCGGTGATTGGTCAAAATTGCAACACCGCCCTGAATTCGCGGGGATTGGCTGAAGTTGCGTTGAAGTTGCAAATCGCAACATCGCGAATTCCTGGAGGGTCTGTTTAAATAAACAACCTCACAATTTGCTTTAGATTTTGGCGACCAATTGTAATTATACACAGGGCTCTCAAGTCTCACGCATTGAGAGTGTGACACACGCAATTCGACGTGTTCACACGCTCACACGCCACACATGGCATTTCTCACGCTGATTTTTTTTTTTTTTTTCTTTTTTGTGCCCAGAAAATCAATCTGTGTGGCTCAGTTTATGCAGGCACCGCGCGTTTTCAGCGAAAAAAAACTCTCCCCCTCCTCCCCGTCCCGCTCCCCGGAAAAAAATCAGCCAATCAGAAAATAGATTGTTCTGTTGTTGGGCAGACTGTAGATTGTAGTTTCAGCTGCTAAGCGCACTCTGCGGTGATGATAAAACAAACTGAGAACCATCAGGTAATAACTTCATTTATATAACTCTCATTAGTTGCTTTGTAGTTTAAGTTTGCTCTTTAGACAAACATTTACAGCAGGGCTCTCAAGTCTCGTTTCACACGCTCACACGGCATTTCTCACGCAATTCAAGCCCCCCACCCCCCGCTCCTCGGGGAAAATTTTTCACTCGCACCCCCCATCCCCCCACCCCTCCTCCTTGGAAATCACGCAGTCTCACGCACGACCCCGCTCAAAACTTGAGAGCCCTGTTATACATAATACTTGTATAGTGCTTTTCATGACACTCAAAGATGCTTCACATTGATCCAGACAGACACAAATACAAATAAAAGAAACAGATAAACAGGAGATGCAGTTATTTAAAGGCATTTTTGACGCTATCATACATGAACATTCACACAGACAGTGGCTCCCTGGAAGAAAAACTACAACTAAAACACAACCTTACCCACTCCAGTCCAATTTTCCCACAATCAGGGAATAATTTAGCTCCATTAAATGCTTCTTTATTCTTTAGAATTGTAAAACAAGTCCTCAATACGAACCATACAGCTCTGGAAGAAAATAAGAGACCACTGAATTTTTTTCTGAAATCAGCATCTCTACATGTATTACAGCCATTCCATTCCAGCATCTGTTGAATTCCAACACAAACACAAAGCTGAGCTACTTCAGTTCTTGCACCAGGAGTGGAATAAAGTCACCCAAGAACAATGTGAAAGACTTGTGGAGAGCATGCCAAGACGCATGAAAGCTGTGATTAAAAATAAGGGTTATTGCACCAAATATTGATTTCTGAACTCTTCTTAAAGGAGAATTAACATTTTTTACAATCTGAGCCTTATTTCAGTAATAAAACAAGTTGTTTTACTCACCCATAGGACTTTGGTGTCATATGGAGCACTTCCGGAGATGTTTTAGATTAGCGATCTCCGTAAAGTGAGTTCTCGGGACATATATTTGCGGTCTCCAAATAACACAAACTTTAGCACTTTTCAAATCATAGAAGCTCAATGTCTTAGTCTACACTTTCGTTTGAGTCAAAAGTGGCCTGTAATCTGAGATTTATCCATAATTTACAGCTTTGCGTTTCATGTTTGGGTCCCGAGAGCTGCGAGCGAAATAAGCTGTGACTCCGCACATGCGCACTGGTCTCCTCATCTACTCGAAACTATGGCTAAATCTCGGATTAGAGGCCACTTTTGACTCAAACGAAAGCGTAGACTAAGACATTGAGCTTCTATGATTTCAACAGTGCTAAAGTTTGTGTTATTTGGAGACCGCAAACATTTGCCCCGAGAACTCACGTTACGGAGATCGCTAATCTAAAACATCTCCGGAAATGCTCCATATGACACCAAAGTGCTATGGGTGAGTAAAACAACTTGTTTTATTACCTAAATAAGGCTCAGATTGTAAAAAAACGTTAATTCTCCTTTAAAGGGATATGCCACCCCCAGGTCAAACCCACAGTCCAGAGACTAAAATAAGTGGTGGAAAGCGTTTTTCTGGTGACGCAGCCATTGTCCAGGTCTGTCAGCACTGACCGCCGCGGTATCTGCAGCTACTCCGCGTTAGACTGGAGTCTAACGTCGCCAGAGAAAGATTTCGGCCAAAAGGAATTAATTTGCTCGATGCTTTTCCCAATTACTTTCTGTGTAGTGCGCATTCATATCGAGTGCAAATAAATGAGCAAATCAACACGGAGAGCTTGACTTGGTCATTTTGGGTGGGAACTATTTTTCAGTGCGGAAAAACACAGCCGAAGCACACACCACGCTGCGTAACAGGGGAACTGCCTTCCTGGTGCGTAACAGGCATTCCCCTGTCAGCGCTTTCCACCACTTATTTTAGTCTCTGGACTGTGGGGAGATGCCCAAGTTTGACCTGGGGGTGGCATATCCCCTTAAGTGTAAACAAGTGTAAAAGCGTAAAATCAGAAAAACTGATAATTTTGCAGTGGTCTCTTATTTTTTTCCCCATATGACGTGCAGAGCTGTATATAAGGACCCAGACAGTGTCCAAGTCCATATTCAGACATGTGCAAATACATCCCACCTCATTATGATTAAGTTATGTCTGCTCATGAATCCAGAATCCACGGCCCGCTTCCTGATCGCACACAGATTAACACAGCGTTTTGTTCACGCGTTCTTTGAGGAATATTAAACACTAAAGACACCGCAACAGACTTGACCCTATATTTTCAGTGGGCAGGTGGAGGCTCCCAGCACAATGTGCACAGAGCATTTTCATAATTATTTGTATGCAAAGAATGCTTCAAAGTCACGGTTTAGATACTGAAAATATGATGCAATTAAATTAAAAACAGTGATATCTTTGCACATGATTGCGTAATGTTATAAAATAAAAACTTGTAATAAGAATAACGAATAGAGTGTATGAAAATAAGTTTAGAGGACACTCCTTGACCAGTCTGTAACTGTCCACATCATTGGCAATGTGAATGCAGAAAATGATTTTGTTCTGAATTATGTTTTCCATTTCTATTAACTCTGTGGTCTTTGGTCCTTGGATCAATGTTTCAGTACATCAATTTGAAGTTAATATGACGTGCAGAGTTTCAGTATTTCGGAAATAATTTTGAAATAACTATTAACACACTGAAATAAGGCACTTAAGCTGAAGTTATAGTATTTTGAAAAGCATGATCTTGAGGTCAAAATAGATCTATTTAGAATTTTCTTCATTTTTTGGGCAAATTTTTAGGTATACAATTAAAACATCCATAATTTCCCCCATTTATATCTTTTCCGGAGAGGGCCCACAACCTGTTTGTCTCCATGGAGATGTTAATGCTTTGGTTTAAATTGTCCACAGTATGGCATTAAACAAATCAGTCTTGCATTTATTCAAAGTGTATTTATTGCTCAAAAATATCTTAAAAACATAAATTCTTACTGTGAACGGGGCCGTTTTTCCATAAATCTAACCTGTAATTTGGCTTCCAAGTCTCAATGGAGATTCCTAAATTTATTGCTATACTGTGGAATATTGTCGGCACATTTCCATGGAGACGAGCAGGTGACAAACCCTCCACCGGACAAGTTACACAGTGCACCTTTACCGTGAAAATTTAATAATAATTCCTTGTTATGTGCCTTGTAAAGCATTAAAGTGTATGTAAGTGTTGTGCCATTTTGCTCGAGGAGGTTCTCGTGGAGATCCAGTGTTTGCCTTTATCAATTTATTTTTAAAGAACAAAAATATGACATTCTCCATGGTTGACTTTCAATAGCTGTTTTAGCGGTCACAAAATAGTTTCTCTCCTGCTCTCGAGCTGCTGGCACTGCTTCCCCATGTCCTGCTGCTACAGGTGATGAGTTAAATCTGATTGCAGGAGGAAGGGAGGAGAGATCAGGATAAATGCTTAATAACTTTAATAATAAAGAAAAGTACATTGTAATAATACATACATTCATCAAATTAATAATTTCTTAAATATAAACTGGCTCCGACAGTAAGTGTGTAAAGTGAACATGCATAGTTAGTTTCCTATTGTGTTCAGTCATTGTCTTGTAATGTATTAAAGGTCCCCTGGCATGAAATTTTCACTTTCTGAGGTTTTTGAACGTTAATGTGAGCTCCCCTACCCTGTTTAGCTCCCCCCCCCATGGCTAAAAGTTGCGAAATGTCTAAACTGAGCATTTGCGGTCCTTTTCTGCGTTACACAAAACCAGTGTTGAAACGGGCGAGTTTGGACAAGGCACCTTTTTGACGTCAGATCGGCAAATGCAGCTCCAGCCCCTCCCTCTGTCTCCGCTCAGCGTCCCTGTATATCCCGCCCATAGAGTTTGGACTGTGAATGCGCTACGCAATGCGAAATGCGTTTTTTTATTTGCCTGGAGGCACGTCCGAGTGTTTCTAGGCTCGCAAGTCCCTTACCCGACCCTCTGGACCTCTGAAATACCAGTGGTTTAATTTTATTTTCTGTGTAAATATGCTTTTTTTCATTGCAAAGTCTCCCATCTGTCTTCCTGTGTTAAACACGGAAGCAAGCAGACAGCGGTGCAGAGCTGCGCTTCCAGCGGGGGAAACCCGCCCCCGCTCCTTAGCCAATCTCTCTGTCCTTCTCATTTGCATTGAAGCAGCAGCACTCAGAATAAAGCATTTTAGACACATATCTAGCCTCATGAAGACTGTCAGAGTCATATCTCATGCAGTGAGTGTTGATTTTGAAGAAGGATTCATTTACAGTATTAGGGAACCATTAAGGAGCCATATAAAAGCATCAAGAAGTACCATGTCATGGGACCTTTAAAAAAAGAAGTGTTACACTGGTCTACAAGCAAAATGCTTCCGGAACAAAAGTAGTGAAATTTTTCTTGGTTTATAATAATAAACAGTAAAGAAAAGTACTGATTGGCTATAGTTTAAGATATAGTATTGGGTCAAAATTGGAAATTTATGCAAAATAAGGCAAAAGAGAGAAGTGACTTTATTGATCTCACACTGGAGAAATTCTTCTCTGCATTTTAACCCACCCTATATATATATATATATATATATATATATATATATATATATATTTTTTTTTTTAATATTAGGAGCAGTGGGCAGCACACATTACTGCGCCCGGGGACCATCTCCATGATCTTCTTGCTTCGGTTTGGTCAGGACCTAAGCTGGAGGATTTTTACCTATGGAGCATGTTTTGGGTTGATGGGAAACCGGAGTGCCCGGAGGAAACCCACCCAGACACGGGGAGAACATGCAAACTCCACACAGGCGACCCGGGGATCGAACCCAGACCCTGCATGCAAACTCCACACAGAACACACACGGAAAGGCCGGGTTTGACCCGGGGATCGAACCTGGAACCTTCTTGCTGTGAAGCAAGAGCGCTAGCCACTCAGCTACCGTGCCGCCAGTTACCGGTAGTTTATCAGAAGGTGCAGTGTGTCTACAAGCAACCAGTTCTATCTGAAACATGTCTGCACATTCCAATACATTCATTTTAATATGTCTAGAGTTTTAACATCAAATATTTTTTGATTTCGAGAGAGATGCCTCGAAATTGTGTGAACAACCCAGATAACTTCTGTTACGTTTGTGGTGAAGTGACGTTTGCATCACAAAAGCGCAACATAACTGCAGTGGTTAAAAAGACAAACCACCATTACTTTGGTTGCAAAGTTGGAGATCAGGACAAAAGTTGGGCTCCACATTATTGTTGTAACACATGTGATACTTTAGCTTGTTTTTCATAAGATATTCAATCACCTGATGTCTTAAGATATTTCTTGTTTATTTCTTGACGGATAAAGAAGTGCAAGTTAAATATTTTCAAAATATAAATATTTTTAAACAAAAATGCCTAAGTCTATTGTATAAACAGATGCGATTCTGATGTAAAACAATAATTAAATATACTGAATACATTAGCTAACCAGCACAATGATCAATTGATTTTCAGTTCATCTTATCAATATAAATGAGATTTAGCCACTTTTATCTCGGAAGCAGATTGAGTCCAAAAATTTGTACACCAGTGTAAAAGTGGTGCAAGTATCATGACTACAATGACATTATTTTGACAAGTTCAAATATTGATCAGTGGTTTGCTGATAACTATGGCTGTCACATGTCAGTATTTATGATAGCAGGTGTTGGGGCTCATCCTGTTCTTCTCAACAATGGACTTGATGACTCCTTGACAGCCTCAGAGCCAACATGAAAAGGTCAGACCATCTCTGCTTTTCCTGTCTGTAACCTTTTATCGAACAGCCTGTGCATTAGCCCTGATCCAAACCTCCAAACGAGGCTCCAAAAGGCTCCAGCTCCTCAGGCCAAGTCAGGACCCCCCTGACCCCGCTGACCACTGCTCCGCACAGATGGCAGAGACACTGCTGCAGTCCCAGAAGAAAACCAATCAAACACTGCCAAGAAAAAAGATGAACTGAGCAATGACACTATCCATCAATCCAGCCGTCAAGTGACCAATTACACTCCAAAATCCAATAAAACGTCTGACTCAAGCAGCCACACTGACAGTGAAGGATAAAATACACATAGGCCTGTGCTATAGCCAACAGGCAGATAGGACTCAAATATATTTTCAATTTACTTTACAATAATATGATCAGACAACATTCTAGAGTACATTTCAGAGACAAGGGCCTATAAAACGATGCACAATTGTTGAAAGAAATAAACACACAGAAAATCCAGTTTCTGCTAATCAGTTAGGATACAACTATTAAATTTGCCATATTTATTTGTGATTTAAAGGTCTTTCAACAAGATTTGTTCACCTGTGTTCACCTGTACTTACAGAGAAGATGTTGAACTTTGTATTGTTTTATGTGGATTGGGCCAGTAAAGTAGAGAGATAACCTTTTGGATTTCCAGGCAACCAGTAAAGCAAACACCACTGTAAACATCTGTATTTTGACAAGCAAATTCAACTGTAGATTTCTCACCTGTTCTCCTGTTAGACTATGGAATGTTTAGAAGATATTCATGTCATGTTGTAAGCTTAGACACTTAGACAAACTTTATTTATCCACAAGGGAAATTATTTAATTGGATTAGGTAGAAGGTGTTCATTCTCGTTTACCTTTGCTACCGAGTAAAACTGCATAATAATCAAATGTTCAGACCACAAAATAAATCAATAATTGAGTGTATGAGGAAGAATGAGAGTGAATCCAGTCCGTGTTTTGCCCCCGCCCCTCCTCTCAGCTTGCGTCACTCTGCGTGGCTCCGCCCTTAGCAACCGGAGCAAGATGGCGGCGTCCAGTAACACTGAGCATTCTCCAGAGATAACGGCGCCCCTGAAGACCCCCAAAACAGAGATGCCATCGCCGGAGTCTGAGGATCTGAGTGACGGTAACCTGTACCAGTCCAACCCCTCCACCCCGAACCGCTTCTCGCCTCTGAACGTGGGCTCGTCGTGCAGCGCGGGGCGGATGGCGGCCTCATCCTCCAACAGCTTCACCGCCTGCAGAGGGATGTCCTGGACCCCGTCCGAGACAAACGCACTGATCGCGGTGTGGGGCAACGAGCGGCTGGCCGAGGCGAGGATGCAGCAGCTCGAGGTGGCGGGCACCGTGTTTTCCGGGAAGGCTCCGGGTCCCGCCATGTACGAGCGCGTGTCCCGGGCTCTGGCCGACCTGGGCTACGAGAGGACCCCCTCCCAGTGCCGCGAGCGGATGAAGGTGAGGGTGCGGACCCCGCGTGTGGCACACGACTACACACTACTGTACACACAACTCTACACACTACTGTCACTGTACTTTCTGTGTGGAGGGTAACGGGGCGCGTGAGACTGTATTAAGAGATAAGATAAGATCATCCTTTATTTGTCCCACAATGGGGAAATTGCAGTGGCACAACGCAAGTTTCAGAAACAGTAGGAAAATATGAGCATGCATCAAAAGTAAGATAAATAATAATAAGTATGTACAATCAACTAAAAAACACAACACTGTAATGTTAAAAGGCACAGGAACGCCGCACAATAAATGTCTTTGATTCTGAGCAGTGAACAAACATCAGTTAAAGTGACTCCAGTATAGTAATATATAATATCACTACAATAAAGTGACTCAGATGACTGTGTACAGTGCAGTGATGGGCAGTGGTGGTTAAATAAATAAGTAGCAGGTAAAGTTACTTTAAATGATATTGCACATTGTTATTATTACTATGGAGATGACACATGGTTGCTATGGAGATGAACATGACTAGCATTGATCATTGTACAGTCTGACAGCAGCAGGAAGAAAAGACCTGCGAAATCTTTCTTCAAAACAACAAGGGTGAATCAGTCTGTCACTGATGCTGCTCTCCAGAGCCGACAGAGCGTCCTGCAGGGGGTGACACTCATGGTCCAGCATAGACATGAGTTTAGCCAGAACCCTCTTGTCCCCCACCTGTCTAGAGGACAGCCCAGGACTGAGCTAGACTTCCTGATGACCTTGTCCAGTTTCTTCTTCGCCCTCTCTGTGATGCTGCTGCTCCAGCAGACCACACCGTACAGGATGGCAGATGCCACCACAGAGTCATAGAAGGTCCTCACTCCAAAGGGCCGCAGTCTCCTCAGGAGATCGAGCCGACTCTGGCCCTTCCTGTACAGTGCATCTGTGTTATGAGTCAGTCCAGTTTATTGTTCAGATGAACACCCAGGTACTTGTAAGAGTCCACTCTCTCAATGTCTCTTCCCTGGATGTTCACTGGTGGGGGCGTCTGCGGAAGTCCACCACCATCTCCTTGGTCTTCCCCGCGTTGATGAGAAGGTGGTTCCGCTGACACCAGTCCACAAAGTCCTGCGTTAGTCTTCTGTACTCCGCGTCATCATCGTCTGTGATCAATGATGGCGGAGTCATCGGAGAACAATATACATATACAATATACAAATATATATTACTTTAAATGAAAGAGTAAACACCCGGGAGCCTACACGTGTGAACCATGCAGGCCCTCTTATTACCTATAGAACCGTACTTCACCGAGTCTAGTTCTTTGCCTAATGTAAAGTTGTATTATTATTACTACATATGAAACATTAAAACAGAAAAAAAAGTGCTGCTTGCTTGTGCGCCACCACATCCAGTGTGTTTAGATTGGATGCAGACAGGGAGGAACTAAGAAAAAGTTAATATTTTATACTAAATTACTACTTTCCCTCTACATAATAGAATGTAAACTTAAGTAGAGCGATGATGTGATGTTCTGTCCAATACTGTAATACAGAGACAACTAAAGTAAAAAAATGACATTTCTTTTCACTGACGCCCCCAGACCCTGCGGCGCTGCTACAGCCGAGTGAAGGAGCATGGCATCGGGAAGAGGAAGAGCAGCTACACTCTGGAGCAGCTGGAGAAGGTGTTTGGACAGGGGGGCTGGGACGCTCAGAGCTGTGCCCCTGTCCTCATCAACAGTAGTGGTTTGTACCAGGAGATGGAGTCTGACAGCAGCACCCTGGAGGACTTCTCCCAGGAGGACTGGTGCAACCACGTCCTGGACTCGGCTTTCCAGGAGGGAGACATGGAGACTGGTCAGTACTGCTGTTGTCTACAATGTATCAGACAACAATGGGGAAATACGTGTAACTGAAAGTATTATTTTGTTTTCTAACAGAGGATATCCAGGTGCCTAAAAACAGATTTTTCCAGCTTCAGTCAGTGTTGTCAGAGCAAACACAGTGAGTATGACAGACTTTACGGTTTAGTTTAATAGTAAAATATTACACAATTGCCTACGACTGAATCAAAATGAAAGTTATGTTTGAAAGTTTGTCATAACGCTGTGTTTCTGCGCCCCTCAGAAAAAGGGAGACTATGCAGACTGTGATGCGTATCCTGGAGGCCGTGCCACTAAAATGGGAGCACTTTCACACGTGGACGGAGTTCTCACGGCTGCACTTGTCCAACAAACTGGCCATCTTTGGAGTGGGATATAATACGCGCTGGAAGGAGGATGTGCGTTACCATTACGCTGAGATCAGCTCCCAGGTGCCTCTGGGTAAGAGGCTGCGGGAGTACTTCAACCCCGAGAAGCCCGAGGGACGCGTCATTATGACCAAAGTCCAGAAGATGAACTGGAAGAACGTGTATTATAAGTTCTTAGACATTACAATCAGTGAGGCGCGCTGCCTGGAGCTGCACATGGACGTGGAGTGGGTCCCCATTTCTCTGTCCAGAGCGGCGGGCTGTGGTAAGGGCACTTCCCACTACCTCCTGCCTGGGGACATTCCAAAGACTTACGGCCTCTACGCCATCGGCTATGAACCTATGCCCTTCTGTAATGACAGTGCCCAGACCTCCTCACAGAGCGAAGAGCCGCGCTTACCTCAGTCAGAAAACGGAGCGCACAAACAGACTGACAGGACAGGAGCCAATGTGACGTACTGTTACCTGGGTATCGCCGAAGAGCGTCCCCTACAGCAGAGTCTGTTTCAGCACTTTCAGGGCTCTGGCAGGAACACAGCCCACGGGGAGCCGGCCGCCGTCACGCGCTTTCTACAGGAGAACTGGAGCGCTGCATCCAGCCTGAACAATGGAGGGAGTGACAGTCCTGTCCAACAGTACGCCATTTACATCAAGTTTGTGGAGGTGGAGCTGGACTTCCTGTCAGCTGGCTCACTGCTGGAGTGCCTGGAGACTGCTGTGGGTTATCCCTTAGAATTCAACAAAGAGCCACTGTAACTGACATCGCCAGTTAGGGTTTAAAGCTGTGAGTGCTGTGTCCCAACTTTGTTTGGCATAACTTTAAAGGAGGTGCAAAAATCATACATTTGTCTTTCCTTGATTCTATTTAATTCCAGAGCCGAAATACAACTTTACTTTATGGTATGAAAAAACAATGTTTCTGTAGATATGAAACATTCTAAAACACAGAATGATGCACTTAGGATTGGGAGCTTTCTGAGGCCTGATGGCTGATAACTGATACCTTAGTCAGGGAGGGAGCGATTGTCCGGGTGATGACTGCAGCAGGCGTCTGTCTACCTCAGTAGGATGTAGCAAACAAGGCCGCAGGGGGACCATGATGTGTATTTATAAAACACTGCCTTCACTTTAATGTTGAGGACTAGACCTGAAGCATTGGAGTTATGCTTTTGTTATGTTTGTTGCTTTATTTTGCACAAGCAGCTGGACCGCCACTATAGATGATCTGATGAAAAAGATGTTCTGCCCTTTTTAGTTACGATTTAAGTACTTTGTGGTTGAGGGTTATTTATTTTGTTTTACTAAAAGTGTTTCACACAACTAATTCTGAACATTTATTTGACCAAAATTTCTGAACAGTATTAGTCTGAACTTTGCTGCTACTCGTGGCTGTAGCCTCTTCAGTGCCATGCTCTGAGCCCTCTTTGACTTGAATTTGCTTTGTTCTGTTTGTGTGATATCTGGATCATCTCTAGCTGCAAATGGATGTTTTTAGTTTTATAATATTAGTTTTGAGGCTGAGAAACGCCACATTTAAACTTGATTACAGACGTCTAGTCTGGATGTTACTGTCTGTGTTAACTGCTGAGGTTAAATCAATATTGTATAAAACAATCTTTGACAAGATTCCTGAGGTTATGTGCAATGTGCCAGGGATGTGGACGTTGAATGAAGGAAAACTGAATGATTCTGTATATTAAATTGTTATATAGCTGATATATATTTAAGAATATTGTCGTTCTTGAGCATTCCAGCTTTCTGCAAAGTTGCCGTTTTTTTCTTTCATTATAAAGTATATTATATTTTCTACATTTCGTTGACACCAAGTCTGTATGTAGTTGTTTTGAGGTCACTGTCTTGTATGTTTATGTTTAAAAATGAATAAACAGGGCACTCACTGTTATGCAGTGGCAATGTTTTGTGAAATATTTTTGTCTTTTTTAATAATTTCAGAATTAATTTTTATTTCAAAGTTCAGCTTTATTGTCAATTCTGCCATGTGTTCGACATACTGTGAATCAAAATTTCATTTCTCTCTGGCCAAGCAGTGCTAAAAGACAGTGTACAAAATACAATATAAGGACAATACAAAAACTTCTAAGACAAAATCTAAAATTTAAAAGCAGTGCAAAGAATAAAGAATAAATAAGTACCTATTTACAGATGTCCAAAATGTGTAATGGAAGATGCAGCAGTGAAATGTGCAGTAATATGCAATAGAATGTGCATATTATTAAACGTGTTTTTACTATACTCCTTAAAACAATTTTATTGAAATGTTACACTTAGGATAAGGTGTTTCACAGTTCATGTCTCACTGCAGATGTGCTCGTCAAATCTGCTGACCAAATATGAACAATTTATTGATTTGTTAGTGATAGTTTTTTAAGTTCCTGAACTGTGTGTAATTCCACATTTCTCCAGCAGATGGCGCCATTCAACCATGTCATAAATCCCACAGCAGCATTTGGAACATTATGGGGTCTTTTTAATAGTACCAGGTGCATTTTTGTTTTAATACAACTTTTATATCATTTCCTTTTTTGGATTTTGTTATGTATTTGGAGAATCAGTGACAGTGTTACAATAATAATCTTATAGATCACTCAACATCATAAATGTAATCTGATAATCTGATCAAAAACAGATTATCACAACCTCTTAACACAAGGCTATTGCTGGAATAAAGATAAAAAATACATAAGTAATCCATACACCCTCGTGTCCTCTTGTAAAATAACACAACACTAATAATAAAATCACAATTCTGCTTTTATGGTGAAATACATAACTTATTTCGCTCCAGGGCTCCTATATGTAGATTTTATTACAAGGATTTCCAATAAATGCATTCACGGTAAAGTGCCACAAGTGTACTATTAATATGTTTATGGTTTCTTTGTTTAATGTTCCTTCTGTTTGCACTCAATTCTTCGCTGACAGCATATAGCAAAACTACTGAACCTGCCCCTGGGGTTGCTGGGATTGCTTACCGTTAGCTTTTTGAGTGTCAAATAATGGTATTGCCTCCCTGAGTTTATTTTACCCGCACAGAATAACATCAAGATCGTGTTGACAGCCTCTCCCGGGCGCTGTGTGTTCAAGCTTGAGGGCCAGATGCAATTTAACAACAACACAACCAAACCTGCAAGGAGGAGTGGACTTAAAGAACACTAGAGTGGTCTTTGCAATAGCTGTTGCGGGGTTAAATGAGGGCACCATCTTTGACAGTTGTGAAGTTTGACAATCAGAAAATAATAATAAACAAAAGTTGCCACTGAATACGAGACATGCTGTATAAAGAAGTGGACTAAAGGAGTATGACGTCACCCATAGCTTTCGTCTCCAGTCAGATGAACTTCACAAAGGCTAGCCGTTATAAGGGCAAATTTGGAGTCGAGGCCCATATTAGGAACAGGAATTTACAGACAAAATAGCTAAATAAAAACACCAGGGTCACACTGGGAAAAAGATCTAGCATTGAACATATCTGATGACCTATGGGGAGCCACTCTTCTTCTATTTGTGCCAGACATGGGCTTCTCCAGTTTAAAGTTCTTCATCTGTTGCAAAAATTAGCCAAGTTTTACCCAGACATAGACCCACTGTGTAATCGCTGCAAATCTGTTACTGGCTCACTTATACATACTTTTTGGTCATGTCCTTATCTTCATACTTATTGGACATCAATGTTCCATATATTGTAGGAGGCATATAAAATCAAAATTGCCCCCACTGCTTTGACTGCGCTCTTTGGTGTGTTGCCCCCCGGTGTATCCACCACGGAGTAGCCTTTGCCTCTTTGGTAGCGCGGCGCCTCGTTCTCTTGAGGTGGAAGGAAGAGATCCCTCCAACACATGATCGGTGGATAAATTATCTCATGAGTTTCTTGCACATTGAGAAGATGAGGTGTACAATCGCAGGTTCGACCACAACATTCAAAATAACATGGCAGCCATTTTTGAAATACATGGACATCATACATTAGCGTGGTTGTGTTGTTTTTTCTTTTTTCTGTCCTTGAATTATCTGCTGTTTTTTGTTTTTGTTTTTTTTAATTATTATTATTATAAATTTTTGTTTGTTTGTTTTGTTTTTTTCAAAGGGGTTATTTTTGAAAAAAAAAAAAGTGCAAATATGATGTTTGGAACACATACTTTGTAATTTGCTACTGAAATGTATAAATAAAATTATTTAAAAAAAAAACAAAAACATGGAGGTTAATAGGACATTTTACGACCAAAATCAGGAGCTTGAAAACAGCAGTTATGGAGAGAGGGGCGACATTTTTCCATATAG
Source organism: Paratrypauchen microcephalus (assembly GCA_036785185.1). NCBI lineage: Eukaryota > Metazoa > Chordata > Actinopteri > Gobiiformes > Gobiidae > Paratrypauchen > Paratrypauchen microcephalus. Next base: position 1,169,344 of record JAVJIX010000160.1, read on the forward strand.
TGAATTGGAGATGGAGCCAGAAGCAAACCCATGCTCACTTCCTGTTTGGATCGTGCTCATTTATACTGGTATACACAGTCTATAACCAAAAGTTAACAAAATAAATAAAAAAATACACAATTTCAGCACCTCATTACACTCAGAACTTGGCCGTCAGCGCTTTGGGTTTCCATGTGTTCCAGTGTCCACTCTAGCTGTCCATGCCGGGCCTTTGTATTGGACCCTGCTTCTTTGAATCTAATCACAGCAATAACCCCTGTTCACCTTATATAATTGAGCAGTCTTCGCGCATTAGCCTCACCCTTGTTGCTAAGGGAACTGGGCAACCTCAGAAAAATGAAATAAAAGAGGTCTGAGCACCTCGCAGAGCACAGGTCAGTCTAGATTTTGTACAGAAGGGAGGAGGGAGGGGGGACTGGAGTGTATCTCGGGAATCACGTCAAGCTGAGTCCAGTCTGTTTTTTTTTTTCCCCAAGACCTTTTATGTGCCCACCAAGTCACACATGAGAGAAGTAAAGCAGAGAATTTGTGTAGGGGCGACCAGGACAGAGGAGGAGATATTCACTGTGTGGGTTTCTGAAAAAGGCTTTGAGTTGAAGAAGCTACACAAATCTGTGGGAAGTTGGCAAGTTATTATTAGGCTATTCATGGGTTTCGGCCTACATTTTCAGCATTTCAACACCCTGAGGGCATTTTGAGGACTATAGCAACTACGGTAATTTCCTCATCATTATGAAATCCATAGATCATTTGATATTCAGGGCAAATTTTTACTTTGGAGAGGAAACATTTGCAGAGGTTTGATGTGTGTTTAAGGTGACATTTAAATATACATGAATATTAAACTTTTAAACCTCCCCCTCATGATGAGATATAGGTTTCCTTTTTAATCAGTTTTGATCATTATCCATTAACGGGGAGGTCATAGTTTGAAAATAAATTAATTTGAAATTGCTCAGTGGATATTATTTTTAGTGTTATTCATTTATTTATTAGGAACTAGCAATTTCAGATTTTCACGTAACTATTTTTTAAAAATGCAGCCTACATTAGCCTATACAAAGCAAATAATTACACAATTATCATATCTTATCTATCTGAATGGTCACTGGTAAGTTCAATTTTAGATTTTTTTTTTTTTAAATTGTAGCCTATTTAAATGAGGTAAACAAATACATTTTATATCTAAAATACATGTTATCGAGTGCACCATTAAAGTCCATTCATTTGCCAAGCCTACTCTTTTTCATGACATGTTTACATTAAATTCGTCCAAGTCAAGGTACAAAAGCACTTGCAATATTCTACTACAAAGAACAGGTGTACTAGAGCAAAGATACAAAATACAAGCAAGAAACACGCGAAATCCGCTGTTACCAAAATAAAAGCAGCTAAAAACGCCGTGCGTAAAAATGCGCCTTGTGCCTAAAAGCGGTTTTACATTGAAAGGACTTACCGGATCCAAATGTCCTACCTTGAAAATACCTTGACCATGTCCTCGCCGCGTCTGGAGCGCTCCTCTCTCTCCTCTCGCTTCATGTCCCTCCGACTGCTGCCAGGGAAAAAGGGACACATGACAAGTTACGGAGTTGGAAACGTCTCTCTGCGCTCTCGATAAGGACCAAATTGCACCGTGTTCTCTCTGACATCCAAACGACAAGAACACTCCATCAATTTTTACTTTTCCACGTTACCTGAGACGGCTAAGAGGGAGAAAGCGCATTCCTGGACGCGGTTGGGTCCATATTTTCTTACCTGAAGTGTCTCTTGACTTTAGCATCGCGGGCTAAAACCGTTTGACGAACTTCCAGACTTCAGGAGCGGTGCCTCGGGCGAAGAAGACCCCCTATTTAAGGCCGAGAAACGGACGTTAACGAATTAAGAAGTGGCAGATTCCGCGGCATCCACCATGGAGGTCTACACTACCCGGAGGAAACTTACTTTGTTCGTCTTTGCCTTCTGCTGTGGGCTCCCAGGTCAGTAGAGAAACTTAATCGCTTTTTGCATGGTGCGCTCGTGCGTTTTTGGACGTTTTTCTGACGTTTACGTGCTGCTGGGACGTTCACGTACTTGTGTTGCGTTGATTAGTAAGGTGCCAGGTGTCCTGTCACCTAAATATGACATTATAAATTACTCTTTTCTCTTCGTAACTGAAACTAAACTGTTGAATAATTATAAATGTGGTGGTGACGAACAATTACGCACAACTAGCATTTTTTGTATTGACGTCTCTGCTGCCTTTTGTTGAAATTTGGTGTTGTATGTTTAAAATTCTTACTTTTCTCAGAAGTCCAATGATTTCTCAATTATCACAACTATTATTATTATTATTATTATTATTATCATTATTATTATCATCATTATTATTATTATTATTATCATTATCATTATTATAAATGCGTTCATTTTTATTTTCAATTAATTTTCTAGACTTAGGCATGGTTTAATAGGTTATATTTCCCCATAATTTCTATTTTACATTATGGAGATTTACAGACAAAAGAATAAATAAGTCAGAATGTACACGAATAGGTTATAAGTTAATGGACAAAATGGTTTAACATTAGTATGCACTCTGTAACTTTTTGTTTGGTGGTCTGTCACCTGCTTGCATCTACGGATATGTCACTGCTCTGTCTGGAATGTTCCACGGTATGAGGTTAAACAGCTCTACTTTATATTTATTAAATTACAGGTGGTTTTATAGCTCAAAAACACCTAGAGTAAGAGGCATTTTAACTGTGAGCGAGGTTGCTTTTCCACAGATCTGACCTGTTACTTGGTCTGGTTTGGTGTCCGTAAAGATAGAAAGGTGAAACATTCGAGACAAAGCAATAACATCTCCATGGAGAAAAACATTTGATGGACCCTTCGCCAGAAAAGTTACACAGTGCACCATTAAAGTCAAGTGTTTTTGTTATTAAAGGTCAGTTATTTCATTCTAATAGTGAAACCGTCACAATTGCAGTAGTCCAAAGCGGATGAAGAAGTGGATTTTAAAACCTGTTTGTTTTTCACAGGATTTGAAACAAGAGTGTTACACATGATTATGTCTTTCAGAGCAGAATAATCCTTTTATAACTGCTGCTTCGTTTCTAGAGAGCGAGAGCTGAGCCGGTGTATTAAACTCTTACTTTGGCTGTACTGTACGCAGCCTACTTTTACCACTGCCATCGCCTTTGATTTAGAAATTAGGGCATGCTACAGCTGAAAGTCGCTTTAAAGAAGTTGTGAATGATTTATTAAGGTACACAGCTGTATCTGGTGGCGTTTTATAGATCTACACCATCAAAAAACTTTAAATTAGGGCAGGGAAATGTGTCAAATCTTAAAATCAAACTAATCTGTTGCAATTATAATATTTTTTATTGACAGATTTGCAGGTAATCTTTTTGAGTTTGTAGTATTGGATAATAATTTGGATAATTTTGTGTGTTAAACAGCTTTAGTGTTTGATTTCTAATGTCTGTACTGATTTTCTTCATCAACTCTATGGCTAAAAGTCACATTTAAATGCTTCTTTAGATAAAAAACCATACAATATTGGGGAAAAAAAACTTTGAACAAACAAGATCATTAATGGAGTGATCTTTTTTTGCATTTTTTTAGTTACATATTTGAAGTGTTTCAGCTTATGCAACATTTAGACTTTTCCCATTCGAAAGACATAATGGAAATTGGTAATCACTATGGTAACGGTCCTAATTTCTCATCATTCTGAAACCTATGGGTAGGGCTTAAAGGTGCATTGTGTAACTTTTCCGGTGGAGGGTCCCGCTTGTCTCCGTGGAGATGTGAATGCTTTGTCTGGAATGTCCCAGTGTGGCGTTAAACATATCCATCTTGCAAGTACACAATAGCATGGGGTTTTTATTGACCTAAAAACTGTGAGTGGCTTCACCTCTCCACAGATAACTGTAATGCCGTACTGTGGGACATTACAGGCAACATCTCCATGGAGAGAAGCAGGTGATGGACCCTCCACCAGAAAAGTTACACAGTGCCTTGAATCATATTCCGTCAGACTCAGTAATTTTACCTGGAGTTGTGGGGAACCGTGTGTTTTGACCGCCCATAGCCTGTGTGCACTTCTTCTCTGTTGACAAAACATTAAGTCGCGCTGACACCGGCAATCTCAGGGCCCCTTGTCTCACCCATAGGAGGAGCTTTTAGCTGGAAAATGCTACTTGCACCACCCAAACCGATCCAGTGTTATGACGTGAGGGAGCCCCTATTACAGTAGATCGTACAAGTATTTATTTGAGAGTTGAGATGCGTTGTGTTGATAACATGTTGTAGCTATCATCCAAATACAACTCAATCTCTGTTTACATTTGTTTTAATTTGCTGAAGTTTACTAAATGTGGACTGCAATTAGGCCACTTATTGACAGATAAGTTATTGTTGTTAATGTATTGTTTTTATTGTAAAATCCCATTGTTGAGAATATATGGAGAGGATGGGACAGGGTAGAAAGACCCAGGACACACGCTTAGGGACTATGGCTACATCCACACGGCAACGCAACGCAGGATTTTTTCTTACCGGGTAAAAAAAAAAATCACGTCCACACTGGGGAAAGGATCAGTAAAATATCACGTACACATGGCAATGGAACGCTTGCTGAAAACGACGCAATACACATGCCACGCCTCTATGTGTGCCATGGACATCTGAAAGTTCTCTCTCCATTCTGCGTCTACGACAACGCCATTCACAAAGTTGTCCCACAAGCTACTTGTTCTTCTAGGTCTCACCCAAAATCTCCTTCTTTTGGCATGTCACGCCGTGGCGGGTTTAAAAGAATCTGGCGCATGTTGTGCTGTAAGCGTCTCTGCTGCTTGCCTAGTTGGTATAACTACAGTACATTTTATTTCAATAACGCAAGTAAACTTAGCATTGACTGCAGCACTGCTACTACTGCTACTCTGGTGTCCGCCATGGTTGCTGTCTTGTTACGAATGAATGTTGAGTGCGAGGCTGCTATATGTTCTGGCCATGTGGTTGTGACGTAGGCGTAAACAAATCCGTTGTTGTTTTCCACTCTGGAACCCTCTCCTAAAAAATATCGTTTTGGGGTACCCAGAATGCTGGTGCCATGTGGACGCAAGACTGAAACAATAAAAAACTTTATCGGATTCACTCCACAACGTTGTCGTGTAGACAGGGCCTATGTCTCTTGGCTGGCCTGGGAATGCCTTGGGGTCCCCCCGAAGGAACTGGAGGAAGTGTCCAGGGTGAAGGAAGTCTGCTTAGACTGTTGTCCCTGTGTTTCGGCCCTGGATAAGCGGAAGAAAATTGATGGAATATCTATAGCAGACCTGGGCAAACTGTTCCACAAAAGGCTGGTTTGGCTGCAGGTTTTTGTTCCAACCAACCAAGAGCACACCTTCAACTGTCTGAAGACGGAGATCAGTTGAGTCAAGTCTGGTGTGCTGCTGCTTGGTTGGAAAGAAAACCTGCAGCCACACCGGCCCTTTGTGGAACAGTTTGCGCAGGTCTGACCTATAGGCTAACTGTCATCGTAGAATAGTGGACTTCTTCAACAAGCTGTTTCAAAGTTAGATAAAATTATTCTTTCCAAAGAAAAGCCACACTTGTTGGTCTCATCAGTATTGTCTTGGCCAAGAGGCAGGTCAGATCTGTGGAGAGACACAGTAAGAGTTAACATTTATGTAGAATAAATGCAAGATGGATACTGTATGTTCAGTGCCATACTGTGGAACATGGAGCATCTTCATGGAGACAAGTCACACCACAAAAGTTCAAAAGTTATAGTACATCTTTTAATATTCCTCAAATGTTTACTTCATAATCTTCTATTTTTCTAGTGTAGTCTTTTAGTCCCTTTAACTGCACTTTGACCTGTGCAGCTGGCTACTTGTCTAACTCCTGTTTTACCCTTGTATGACTAACCTTTAGCAGAGGGCGCTGATCCTGTGAGTCAAACAATAGGACAGAGCAACAGTAGCTGCCCTTGACCCGGTGAGTGCAGATCTGCATTTAGTCCACAGGTGTGTCCTGGAAACACAAGATGCAAAGGGAAGCGCTTGTGAATAGCAGTTAGCAGCAACAGGAAGTGAAACGGCTCGCAAAATCCCAACTGGACGAGCGCATAAGGGCAGGAAGTGAGTTGGAACAAGCAAGATAACGCACCGGAAGATGTGTCAGTTTGAAATCACAAAATGTTTGGTCATAAGGCAGAACAGTATTGTGACTACGAGATGTTTTATTATTAAGATTTAGTTCAGTATGCACAATTATGAAACTAAGTACTAAAAATAGGTAGAGCTGTGCAAGTTTTACGGAACTGAGATTAGAGAGCGACCAATATGTGTATTTTATGGCTGATGTGGATTGTGTAGAATCCAGTAGGGGTGTGCAAAATAATCGTCATGACAATGCATCGGAATACTAACTTTCACAATATACTGCATCGATTCTTGATGCCAAAAATCGATTATCATTAATTAATAATTTATTAATTATATATATATATATATATATATATATATATATATATATATAATTTTTTAAAATAAATCCTATGCACTATTTTTCTTTGTGCAAGGGTATTGTTTGTTATGATGGTAGCTACCTCCAAAATGGCAAATGTTTGAACATCATTTTTTGTTTTAGAAAAAATCCTATGCACTTTTTTTGTTATTGGTTTGGTTTATTTGTTTTTGTTATTCAATAAATTCAGTTATGAATTGAGTTGCTCAGAGTTATGTATCAATTGAAGACACTACCCACATACACAGCCACTGATATTTAAATTATCCACTTTTTTTTTTTTTTTTTTTTTGTACATTTTCACTGAAGTATGTCTAATATATTGCAATGCATCGCAATAATTCAAGTATCGTGATGCATCGTGATAGTATCGCATCGTGGCATATGAATCGTGATTTGAATTGAATCGTGACTTCTTTGCCAATACCCACCCCTAGAATCCAGATAAACTGGCCAATATTCTCTGATATTTTTGGTCGGTTTTGATTTTTTTCCTCAAATGTCATTTAAAATTTACTACAACCTGACTAGCATCCATTTTTTTTTACAGCAGACCTTTAAGAGAGCTGTGTAGTCATGTTTTGTGCAGTTATCTCTTCATTTACAGTGTCAAAATAAAGCTTTGTGTGAAAAAAAAGGTGCAACTATCAACCTGAGATATTGGGGCTATTTCTTATTTAGATCCAATAATTTGAAACAATTAATGATCGGCCTGGACCTTTTAATGGAGAGGTCTACAAGCCAGTCCTCTGTCAGTAAAGGTATGTGGTTTGGAACAGTTCAAATTTTTTGTGTTAAACTAAGGTTTTATTGTTTAGGTTCACAAAATTGTAATTGACACGCAAAGCAATTTTTATTTGTTTATAATGACAAATTTCTGATTGAGGGTTGGCAGAGAAGATCCAATGGAGACGGCATAGTTTTTTTTAAAACTTTTTATTTATGTTTTTTCAAAAACAAAGGTATCGAACAAAATATAAATCTGTGGGGTTCTACAAAAAAATAAAAAGCTATACATTTCTCTTTATAGTTGATCCATTTGGACCATCTTTTCTCAAATTTACTTGCTTTCAACCTCAGATAGTAAGTAATTTTTTCCAGTTTTTCAGTTCCAATGAGCCACTTTTTAGCCACCTTGTTACAGCTTTCTTACTGGCCATCAGCACAATTTTAAACAAATAAAAGTCTTCGGTCTGGATTAGGGATGTCAACAATTAATCGATTAACGATTAATTGTCGATTTAAGACGTTAGTCGAACAAAATGCATTAATTGTAATTAAACGCTTATCGTGTGGTCACGAAACAAGGCAACCGCGCACCGCGCTGCGCTCGATTCACAGCCGGCCGCAGGCACCAACGGCACTGCTCAGCAGCCCCGGGTGTACGCGCGAGGCGAGATCGAACCGCGGCACCCAGGAATGCGCCGCAACGTGCCGCTGCTGGTCCCGCGCGGCCAGCCCGCGGCTCGGGCCCCGAGTCCCGCACAGCTGGCCTGCGGCCCGGGCCCCGAGCCACAAACCAGCCGCACGAAACCAGCAGCGGCACGCAGCGGCCCAATCCTGGTTCAGTCCAGGTTCAGACCCGGTCCAGTCCCGGTCCAGTCCAGGTCCAGACCTGGTTTAGTTCTGGTCTAGACCTGGTCCAGTCCACGTTTAGTCCTGGTCTAGTCTCTTAGCCAATCAGGACAGAACACAATGTTACACTATAAAAAAAAATATTTAAAAAAAAAAATAAATAAATTTTAATCTGCGAACCGCGATAGAGTGTGGGATTACTGTATTTTGTTGCTCAGCATCAATACATTTGTCTGCTTTTTACTAAGGAATAATTAATTGAGGAATATACAATATAATAATACTATGATATATTTATGACTCAGTGTTATGTATGCTATAGCTTATATTCTTAAAGACCCTATTGAAACGCTAAAATTCAGGTGAAAAACGCCGCTTATCAGTTAATCATTAATCGATCGATAAGGTCAATCAATTAATGAATTAATCGATAATTTGCATCCCTAGTCTGGATAGGTCCTTCTTACGAAAGTCCCAAGAACATGACTTGTGGGTCATTTGTATTTTATAGCCTAGTATTTCTCCCATTACTGTTACAATATATTTTCAAAAAGATGTAATTTTTGTACATGTCTAAAACGTGTGAGAATGATTGGCGCTCCAATCGCCACACAGTCTCCTGCACTGTTGGGGAAGTTTTCATTTGTTTGCTTTTGATGCTTGGAGTAATAAAATGCCTCACCATGTTTTTCCAACCAAATTCTCTCCATTGCCTTGAGCTTATTGAAGTAGGCCTATGCTGTAAGAGATAGAGCGCCAATCATCCTCTGACAATTCTATCTGCAGTTCTGTTTCCCATTTCTTTTTTATATACAAAGTATTATTCTTATTAACATTCTGCAAAGATTTGTATAATTTAGATACGAAGTTGTTTATATGCCTTTGTTATAATTTCTACCAATTCAAGACGGCATAGTTTTAGCAAAATAATAGCTTTGTTTTGTAAATTGACTGTATTGAAATAGAATTTTTTCAGTTTTGATGAATAATTTATTCCCTGTATTCCCTTTATTGGTCTGATCTGTGTGGTTTTGTGAGGTTCTGTGGGCTAAAACCACATAGGAACATTTTGAGCAAGTAGTCAAGTAGTTGAACCCCATTAAAAGATTCACAGGGTTTTGAATAAGACATCGGCAGTTACATCAAAGTGGTTTTCCATTCACACGACATATTGGAGGTGAATACGTAACAGAACGAGCTACAGTACATGGCATGACTGTTTTTTCTAACTATTACAAATTGACCAGATTTTTATTATTATTATTTTTATCTTTTGGGTGACATTTCAGATGTGGGACTTTACTTCAGAAAGGGTTTTAGCTGCAGTTTGGCAATGCAAACAAACAAATAAAACATTTTTTCCTTATATTGATCCATCTTTAAGATTTATTTATTCTATTTTTTCTTCGCAAAAAGTTAACCTGGCTTTTAATATTATGTTCTTGAACAAAAACAAAACAAGAACTATGCCAGTGCTACTTGTACTTACACCTGTATACGTATATGGCAATTGAAACCCATTTATCTTAAACCTTTGCTTATTCCTGCATATTTATTGAGTGTAATTCAGTCTAATTATTGCTTTTGTGTTTATCTTTGTAACTGTGCAGCTGAACTTCTCCGTCTCTTTGAAAAGGACAATCCTATTAACATTGTAAAGTTTGGATCAGCTAATGCGATTACACTAGCCCTGCTTTCTAATGCGCTACACCTAATTATGGACTATTTTAATTACTATTCTGAACCCAAGAGTCATTTTGGGGTAGGTGACTTACTCATCTCCTCAAAGTCATCATTAAAATGCCTGTACGATTTCATACTTATTTTAATCATACAAGACTTACAAGATTTATTGAATTGAAATTAGATGTTCATTATGTAACTTGTCTGGTGGAGTGGAGGGTCCGTCAAATGCTTTTCTTCATGAAGGTCTTTTTACTTTGTCTGGAATGTTTCACAGTATGACATAAGACCTTTCTATCTTCATGGAGACTAAACCAGGCCAAGTTACAGGTCAGATCTGTGGAGAGGCAGCCCAGCACACAGTCAGATTGCCTATTTTTGAGCTATAATTGAATAAATTTAAGTTGTGGAGCTTTTTAATGTCACATTGTGGAACATTCCAAGCAGAGCGATGACAGATCCATAGAAACAAGCAGGTGACAGACCCTTGACCAGGAAAGTAACACAATGCGTCTTTTAACAAAAGCGATCCAAAATATAAACAAATAAAAGTAGAGACGGAATCTTGATCTATTTTAACATTTGAGTAATAATTCTGATAATGCCTTGGACTCTGATGAAATTAAGTATTTGACTTAATGCAATCTGTGAATATTTCTGTGCTGATACCTTGGCACATTTTTGAAAAACTTTGTGTGATTGGGACCAGATTATCAGTATGATGAAAATATATTCTGATCTCAAATCTCCCTCCCCCATCCAGGCTTCTCATAGCATACATTAGCATGAGGCAGGAGCTCCGAGCGCACTGGTATGGGGCCACTTGGCTGTGACTCCAGGTCCTCACATTGACATGCAGACTCCTCTATTTTTAATATTCTCCGCTCCAATAAAAAGGACGGTCCACAAACTCCCATTTCCAGTCCGAGGGCCAGAGCTGCATATCGGGTGAAGACTAGTATTTATGTGATGTGAATGCATTTTCTCAGTGATATTTTCAATGGTCAGTTCTTAATAAATTGCATATGGCAGTTAAGACTTTTACTTTTACTAAAACATTGTTAACATTATTTTACTATTTTTTTAAATTTTTTTTGTGTGAAGTTTATAATTTTATTTCTTGGTTGGACCATAGACTGTACAGCTCTGGAAAAATATAACAGACCACTGCAGTTTTTTTCTGAAATTAGCATCTCTACATGTATTACAGCCATTCCACTGAATTCCAACACAAACACAAAGCTGATAAAGTCACCCAAGAACAATGTGAAAGACTTGTGGAGAGCATGCCAAGACGCATGAAAGCTGTGATTAAAATAAGGGCTATTGCACCAAATATTGATTCCTGAACTCTTCTTAAGTGTAAACATTAGTTTTATGTTGTTTTAAAATGAATTTGATCTTATTTCTTTGCATTGTTTGAGGTCTGAAAACCTATTTTGACCATTTGTCATTTTCTGCAAATAAATGCTCTAAACGATCATATTTTTATTTGGAATTTTGGGGAAATGTTGTCAGTAGTTTATAGACTCAAATAAAAATGTTCCTTTTGCCCAAACACATACCTATAAGTAGTAAAATTAAAAAAACTGATAATTTTGCAGTGGTTTCTTATTTTTTTTTCCAGAGCTGTATATATAAATGAACATAGCTAATCTGCTAGTCGCCTTGTTCCAAATAGGAAGTGACCATGGTGGCGCTTCCAGCTCCATCGACTTTGTATTGAAAAAAATGTTGACACTCTCTCTGCAACTGCTCCTGTCAGGCTCCTGATTTTGGTCTTAAAATGTTCGTATTAACCCTCTCTCCATGATCCTGGTGTTTTTATTTCGCTTTATCCATAAATAAATTCTGCTCCAAATTCACTCCTATAACTGCTAGCCTCGGGGAGCTTCATTTGACTGGAGCCGAACGCTATGGGTAACGTCACGCTCCCTTGGTTCACATCTTTATACAGTCTATGAGCATGGGCAGCAGATACCTTGCATATTCCATTTAGGAACTTTGTCAGATTGGGACCAGATTATCACCACTTCTGTACTTCTGCTCTTTTCTTCTCAACTTTTTTCCACAAACTGCCTCTTAATTGATGTAACTATGATAAATATTGCGTGAAAAGTCCCTCAGTCGTCCAGGTAGAATCCATGATAACAGGAGAAGTTCAATTTGTCAACTGGACAAAGTTTGTTTGGTAGAAAACGTTTCGCCGCTCATCCGAGAGGCTTCGTCAGCTCTAATAAGAATACTGGTAAGACACTTGCTTATATCTTGCTGTAGGGAGGAGCTACCTAGCTAACTACTTTCCGGAACTATCTCATTGGTTTCCGTCTTTTGTTTCTCTGGCGTCTAGCTTAACGATCCCTATTCATCCCTACACGCCTGTTTTTCACACCTCTGGCCCTGACCTGGCTAGCCCAATTGTTTCCCTGTTTGCTTGATCTACGCTTAAGAATGGAATTGTAGATGGGATGCAAATTATGTCTGACTCCACCATTTCTGTTCAGAGAAGGATTCTCTTTTTTGACAAAAATAGCCTCTTTAACCCCCCTCTCAAACCAATTCTTTTCCCTGGCTAAGATCTGAACCTCACTGTCCTCAAATGAATGACCCGTGGCTTCTAGGTGAAGATATACGGCAGAAGACGGTCCACTCTGGCACGCCCGTCTGTGTTGGTACATCCTCTTGTGAAGTGGCTACTTGGTTTCTCCAATATAGCGCTCACTGCAGTCTTCACTACACTGAATGGAGTAGACCACATTGCTTTGTTTGTGGCTCGGTGTTTTGTCCTTTGGGTGGACGAGTTTTTGTCTTAAAGTGTTTGTGGGTTGGTTTCCTCCGAACCCAGGAGGAAAGGGGTAGCGATTCCGTACCTGGCCGGCGTGTCGGAAAAACTACAGAGGATTTTCAGACAATATGAAATCCCAGTTTATTTCAAACCCACAAACACTTTAAGACAAAAACTCGTCCACCCAAAGGACAAAACACCGAGCCACAAACAAAGCAATGTGGTCTACTCCATTCAGTGTAGTGAAGACTGCAGTGAGCGCTATATTGGAGAAACCAAGCAGCCACTTCACAAGAGGATGTACCAACACAGACGAGCGTGCCAGAGTGGACCGTCTTCTGCCGTATATCTTCACCTAGAAGCCACGGGTCATTCATTTGAGGACAGTGAGATTCAGATCTTAGCCAGGGAAAAGAATTGGTTTGAGAGGGGGGTTAAAGAGGCTATTTTTGTCAAAAAAGAGAATCCTTCTCTGAACAGAAATGGTGGAGTCAGACATAATTTGCATCCCATCTACAATTCCATTCTTAAGCGTAGATCAAGCAAACAGGGAAACAATAGGGCTAGCCAGGTCAGGGCCAGAGGTGTGAAAAACAGGCGTGTAGGGATGAATAGGGATCGTTAAGCTAGACGCCAGAGAAACAAAAGACGGAAACCAATGAGATAGTTCCGGAAAGTAGTTAGCTAGGTAGCTCCTCCCTACAGCAAGATATAAGCAAGTGTCTTACCAGTATTCTTATTAGAGCTGACGAAGCCTCTCGGATGAGCGGCGAAACGTTTTCAACCAAACAAACTTTGTCCAGTTGACAAATTGAACTTCTCCTGTTATTATGATAAATATTGACCACAGGTACTAACCCACCAAGCCAAGTCATAATTACAAAAACATAAAAGCCTCATATGCTTGAAAGGTGCACTGTGTAACTTTTCTGTTACAGAGTGCACCACCTGCTTATCGGATATTACTGTTTTGCTTTTATTCCACGATATTGAAATGAACTTGGTAATCACAATGGAGACAGGTTAATGGTCAGATCTGTGGAGAAGCAAGCCTGCACATGGTAATAATTCATGTTTTTAAGGTATTTTGTTAGTTATAAAACAACTGGAAATTGAACAAACACAAAGGAGATATACAAAGAAATAACATCTCCATGGAGACAAACGAGTAGCGGACCCTCCAACTTTTACTACAACAATGGCAACACATAGGCCCCAGTTCTTATCTCCACGACGACCATCACTCGCTTGTATTCAGGACACTGCATCTGGCCAAAAAGCGTCTTCATTGGTTTTCCACGTGGGTCCCTACAATGGACTTTACTTATTTAACAAGGTCAACCCAATGCGAGCTTCAAAGGGCTCCACAGGGATTGCAAAGAGGAAATATGCGCTTCCACTACTGATGTCCAACACCAACTCAACTGGAATTTCGTCAGAACCTCTTTACATTGATATTTTTTTTTTCTTTTTCTTTTTTTTTTATACTGAATATATATATACTTAATAAGGCTACAGTCATAAGTGCAGTTTGGGTTGGTGCAAAATAAAAATATCCTGTATTTTATTTACCTGGCCAGCCAAATGATATCTCTCTGTATTTGCTATACAGCGAGATACCATTTGGACACCCTCGCTCCACCCTCGCTCCCCCGGTTAACAACGGACTCCGCGATTCTGATTCGTTCAAAGATGGTGACGTCAGTGCACCCGCCTTTGCCCGCAACGTCACTCTTAGGCAGCGGAAGTTCCTCCTCAGTTTTGAATCAAGATGGCGCATCGGAGAACTGAACGTCCCTTCCATTCAGCTGTAAAATTGGTCTTAAATGACCTAAAACACATCAATTCCTTAAAACCACAGCAGCTGACAGCTCTAGAGGCCTTTCTTTTCTTTCTTTTCTTTTGTTTGATTGGTTCACGTTGCTGTCTGTTAACTGTTCTCTGATTGGTTCACTTAGCTGTCTGTCTACGCGCAACGGCAGCGCATTCTGGACCAAGCATTACCAGACTCGCCGAGTCTGGTAATACAGCGATGAGTCATGGATTCTTCCAGGCAAGTATTTTATAGAAATAATCATGCTATACCTGTAGTTTAGACGTCTACAAACAAGTTCTGATATACATGTGATTCTTGTATTAGTTTCAGTTCATATTTCAGTCTTTTTAGAAAATATCTTGTATCAGTTTAGTAAAGATGGGGCGAAACATAATTACTACGAGACGAGACATGTCACGAGATTCAGTCTTCGAGATTGAGACGACAATATCGAGACATGTCACGAGATTCAGTCTACGAGATCGAGACTACGAGACGAGACATGTCATGAGATTCAGTCTACGAGTTCGAGACTACGAGACGAGACATGTCATGAGATTCAATTTACGAGATCGAGATTACAAGATGTGTCACAAGATTCAGTCTACGAGATCGAGACGACGAGACATGTCAAGAGATTCAGTCTACGAGATCGAGACTACGAGACAAGACGTGTCACGAAATTCAGTCTATGAGATCGAGACTACGATACATGTCACGAAATTCAGTCTATGAGATTGAGACTACGAGACGTGTCATGAGATTCAGTCTACGAAATCGAGAGATGTCATGAGATTCAGTCTATGAGATTGAGACAAGATTTGATTTTGATATAATCTTTAAATAATTAAATTCTGCCATTCAGGTCACAATTCTTTCTTTTCAGTTTTTGACTTTTGTTTATTTTGAGGTTTGCCGTCATCGTAGCACTGCATTTTGATATTACAGCTGGAGTTTCTCGGCAAACTTAACCCCTTTTTAAAAAAAATTGGGGGGAAAAAAATCTCACAAGATCATTTTCCTCTTTATCAGCTCATACAGTGTGCACTTGGAACACAATCGTACATTTTAAATATCACAAATCTAACCACAATTCCAATACTTGTCAGAAAAATCACAATTAAATTTCCTCCTCAAAATTATGCAGCTCTACTTGGGAGCTAGAATATCCCCATTAAACTGGAAAATATGTTCCCAGTCTACACATCCGACTGACAATGTGACAACACTGGTTATTTCCGGTCCCTCTCTCTATTGTTACCGTGACAACACTTAATCCTGAAATATATTGTATGTATCCCGTGGGTGCCTACGAGAGCCATAGAATATGCTTTGTCAAATGCAATAGATTTATCTGTAATTGCCCATTTCTTACAATAAAAGAGGGATGTTTGGGGGAAGCCTTTTTAAAATCTGAGCTTGGATTATTATTTGAATCCTACAGTTTCCCCATGCAGCAACTGGTGTAATTTTGATTTTGAGAAAGGAGACTGAAGGATTTAAAATGACTAAGGGATATAAACATGTATTTTTTTTTACCCTTTTGGAGAGGGCAGTTTGTCGTCCAGTCATGAATGCACCTTCTCATGTAATCCTATGTGAGGAGGAGGAGAGGTAGTGATGGATTAATCTTGAAAGAGATGGAGAGAGATGGTATTGTCATGGTTTGAAGATGCATCGTCATTGTGTAGTCCAACTTATTTTGTGATGTTTCAGTGTTTTTTCTAATCCAAATGATTTACAAAATGTTTTTTCAAAAAGGGTTCTTTCTTACTGTTGTCTCTGGATTAGTGATTAGTGATTAGATTAGTGAGTAAGATTTCAAACTAGATTTTGATATTAAGGAATAGACTCGGTGTAGACGGATTATTTCTTTATCAAACAGCATGTTCTAAAATAAGTTATGATGCTAAAGGAGCATTAGTGACCCATGTTAAATGCAGGTGAGGGCATAAATGACAAGAACAAATAGCCCCAATTTCAGTAGTCGGACTTGTAACGCATACCTGATCGATGCACCTAGTCCCGCCCCCCGGTAGAGCCTGAAATCTGCTGAAATCTTCCAAGACACTGACACAGCACAGCACAGGCACCGCAGGTCAGCAGGTAGTAATGTTTGGATAATACCAGGACTTTTAGGTGATGGACAGGCAGGAAAATCGCTCACCTTTCAGCGAAACTCGCCGCTTTGAAGCCAAAAAAGGTGACCTACGTGAATAGTGTAGATGTGATTTTTTTTTAAATGCTTCGTTTCCAAAGGAATTTCACCTGGGGTGTCAGCCAACGTGCTCCTGACCTTGTGTGCAAGATGCATTTTAAATAAACCATTGAATGTGTAGTTACTGTGAGTTTGCTGGTGGTATTTGGGAGCTGGGATTTTTCCTTTAAATGTTGCGCCCTGGTTTCCCCTCGGCCAAGACGTAACAACAGTAAAATACTTTGCTTCGGGGAACACATACTGTACATAAATTAGTCCCTTGTGCTCCATTAATTATGAGGGGCCGGTCTAAGCCAAAAAAGCCAGGGCCGTTTTTTTTGTCCCAGTCCAGCCGTGCACTAACATGATACGAAACAGGAGACATGCGCAGTAAAGTGAGAAGTGATGTAGTCTGAAAAATGGATGAAAATGGATGAAAATGGAATGGATTTTCAGACAATATGAAATCCCAGTTTATTTCAAACCCACAAACACTTTAAGACAAAAACTCCACCCAAAGGAGAAAACACCGAGCCACAAACAGAGCAATGTGGTCTACTCCATTCAGTGTAGTCAAGACTGCAGTGAGCGCTAGATTGGAGAAACCAAACAGCCACTTCACAAGAGGATGTACCAACACAGACGGGCGTGCCAGAGTGGACCGTCATCTGCCGTACATCTTCACCTAGAAGCCGCGGGCCATTCGTTTGAGGACAGTGAGGTTCAGATCTTAGCCAGGGAAAAGAACTGGTTTGAGAGGGGGGTTAAAGAGGCAATTTTTGTCAAAAAAGAGAATCCGTCGTTAAACAGAAATGGGGGAGTTAGACATAACTTGTCTCTCATTTATAATTCGATTCTTAAACCAAGTCAAAAACAGACAAAGAAACATTAGGGCAGACAAGCCAGGGACAGAGGGGTGGAGACGGTCGTTAGTCTGAATAGAGATGCTAAACTATACGCCAGAGAAATTCGAATAACAAAAAGGAACAAATGAGTTGAGATAGTTTCAGAGCTATTTCAGTGCAGTGAGCTCCTCCTAGGGCTGAATAGAGATGTTAAACGAGACGCCAGAGAAACAAAAGATACAGATTAGTTGAGATAGTTTCAGAGCGATTTCAGTGTAGTGAGCTCCTCCCTGCAGCTAGATATAAACAGGGTCTAACCAGCACTAGAACCAGAACTGAAGAAGCCTCTCGGATGAGCGGCGAAACGTTTTCAACCAAACAAACTTTGTCCAGTTGACAAATTGAACTTCTCCTTTCATCATGGATTCTACCTGGACGACTGAGGGACTTTTCCCGCATCTTACAGTTACAGTAGTACTGTTTGGCTTTGGTCTGCTTTACTCATTTTCTTAGGCAAGGCAAGGAAAGTTTATTTGTACAGTGAACCCTCGCTGTATCGCGGTTCACTCTTCGCGGCCTCGCTGTTTCGCGGATTTTTTTTTCCAATTTTTTTTTTTTTTTTTTTCCAATTTTTTTTATAGTGTAACTTTTTTTTACAGTGTAACATTCTGTCCTGCGCCCTGATTAGCTAAGAGACTAGACCAGGACTAAACCAGGTCTAAAGCAGGTCTAAACCAGGACTAAACCAGGTCTAAACCAGGACTAAACCAGGTCTAGACCAGGGATGGTAGGGACAGAGTCTCTGATTTTCTTCACGAGAGCGCCTGGGTGACAGGAGGTGTGGCCTTTGTTTACTTGCACGAGCCATGGAAGAGAGTGCGAGCCAGACCATGGAAGAGCCAAGAACATGGATGAGCCTGGCCCGGACGCCGCGCGGCGTCCGGGGGAGCCGCAGCGGGGGGAGGACACTCGCGCGCACAGAGGAGACAGTGGGTCTTTTCCCCTCACGAACCCGACCCTGTCCTAGAGAGCTGTGGAGTATTGGCGACGCATTGATAGCGGTCTGATTTTGGAGCCGGGGTGAAATGCAACCAACTCTTGTGAGCGCAGGTTGGTCTTACCTGGTCTTGTGGTGCTCAGAGGCGTCTGTTAGCGGTTTGGCACTGTTAGCAGTGGCTTGAGTCTTGCCCAAAATGATATCCAGGTCGCTTTCCACTCGACTTTCGCACATGGCATGGATATGTGGTACCAAAACAAACACACGTGTCCGCGCGCACGTGTCAGCGCGCACACGTGTCCGCGCGCACGTGTCCACGTGTCACGTGCCCCCCCCCCCACTATTAATATATTTTAATGAAAATCTACAAAAGTTTGAGTGTTTAAACAAGAGAAAAATGTTAATACCAGTCTCAGAAAGGTGTATAATGTGTCTGGTGAAGCGTTTTCAGCCTTAAAACATGTAGAATAATTGTAAAATATAAAATTGTCCTACTTCGCGGATTTCACTTATTGCGGGCTATTTCTGGAACCTAACCCCCGCGATAAACGAGGGTTCACTGTATATCAAAATGTGTACACAAAATTTTAATTTGTTACCTTGACTTCTTGTCGATTTTATTGCACAGCCTCTTCTATGATGTCACCCAGAATCAGCAAGGTAATTCATTTGCTAAAAATGAAAAATGGTCAAACTCCTGGTGCTTGACCCTCAGAAGTTCTCCTTTTTAATACCCCACTCATATATCTCAAAGTTCTATTACACCAGGTCATGTAAACAGCCCCATCCAATTATATTATCTTAATTAAAGCCACACTTCTCAGATTAACCCTGTGATTAACGAAGGGTTTAGTACGAATTTAAAATCCTCTGACCTTCAAGTCTAGGATCTGACAAATCCAAACTCTGCCCCACATTCAAGACTTAGCAGCACCTTTCCATTTCAGGCTCATAGTGTTTTAAGTGTCACCTTTGGATTAATTATTATCTATTCCTACTGAAGGATTTTTAAATGAGTCATGATTATTGTTGTCATTTAGTAATACACATTTTTGAAGGTTGAGTGTAGGATTTCAGAAGTAAAAAAGTAGGGCTCCAAAACTGAAATCACTGACATTTTAATCAAAAATGTTGAGGTCAAAATATGTCTGATGTGCTCTGTCTGCATGCATTTATAAAGCATTTTATTGTCCGATAAGCAGGAAGTGTGTGTTAGCATGCTAGCTGTTGTTATTAAATTTACCATTCCTGCAAAATCCGCACTGGAGAGTTGTGAAATAT
This sequence comes from Paratrypauchen microcephalus, assembly GCA_036785185.1. Classification (NCBI taxonomy): domain Eukaryota; kingdom Metazoa; phylum Chordata; class Actinopteri; order Gobiiformes; family Gobiidae; genus Paratrypauchen; species Paratrypauchen microcephalus. The sequence goes on from JAVJIX010000160.1 coordinate 1,189,039, forward strand.
GCTTATAACCCCATCACAGTGAATAATTAGGATGCTAAAGAGCTAAAGCTAAAGAGAAATGTCACGATAAACAATAATTCTGAGACTACACCCCTAATGATAAAGCAGGGCAATCCCTCCTTCTTTTTTTTAAAATACAGTATAGGCATAAGCTGCCACTAGGGATGTCAACAATTAATCGACTTACGATTAATTGTCGATCAAGACTTTGGTCGATTAAAATGCATTAATTGTAACTAATCGCTAGAGGAGAGTACTCTGGAATGTGAACACGAGATGCAAACCCACTTGCAAGAAGGACCATAGCGTTACAGCCGCGGCCGGATCTAGAAGCAGTGCAAAATGTTCTCCTGCGAACCCAATTTTTGCAGCTTGGTTCGCTCCGCATCCCGCTGTCTGCGTGAACACGTGTGCGGCGCTCTGCACGTGCTCCTCCGCTCCGGGCCGCGTAGCAGGCTCCACGTGAAAGTGCAGTGGAAGCAGCCCGCTGTCCCGCCCATGTGCCGGTGTGTGTGCGTGTAAGTGAAATGTTTACCCCGATCAATTCATTTTTTTATCATTTCATATCACGGAGCTTTTACAAAAAACGTCCTCAATTTATTTTCAATAAAGAATGTATTTTGTTATTCAGCATTAATACATTTGTGTGCTTTTTACTAAGGAATAATTAATTGAGGAATATACAAAGACCCTATTGAAACACTAAAATTCAGGTGAAAAATGCCGCTTATCAGTTAATCGTTAATCGATCAATAAGGTCAATCAACTATCAATTAATGAATTAATCGATAATTTGCATCCCTAGCTGCCACAAATAAATGCCAAAATTAAGCCATAAAAGGTACTTATTCTACCCTCTACAGCTCAAATTTTATTGTATTATAACTAAAAACAATAAAAATCATTGTATTATTGCAAAGAAATAAGTACACACAATAAATATTAAGCCTAAAAAGATATTGTTTCAGCTTTCATATGTTGATTTCATATGTTGAACGATAAGTCGATATAATTTTAAAAAGGTAAAACTTAGGTACCACACCTTACCACATTTTACATGCATTTATTCATTTACAAATCTTTAAATCTTGTTTCAGGTCTGGTTTGGGGGCGTTACCTGTTCATCCTATACACCAGAAAATGTGACGTTAAGTCCTGTTTTAGCTCTGGTTTAGTCCTGCTTTAGTCCTGCTTTAGTCCTGCTTTAGTCCTGCTTTAGTCCTGTTTTAGTCCTGCTTTAGTCCTGTTTTAGTCCTGGTTTAGTCCTGGTTTAGCCCTGCTTTAGTCCTGGTTTAGTCCTTGTTTAGTCCTGGTTTAGCTCTGGTTCAGCTCTGGGTCAGGCCTGGTTTAGTCCTGGTTCAGTCCTGGTTTAGTCCTGGTTTAGCTCTGGTTTAATCCTGGTTTAGCTCTGGTTCAGGCCTGGTTTAGCTCTGGTTCAGCAGGCCTGGTTTAGCCCTGGTTCAGGCCTGGTTTAGCCCTGGTTTAGTCCTGGTTCAGTCCTGGTTTAGCCCTGGCTTAGTCCTGGTTTAGTCCTGGTTTAGCCCTGGTTTAGCTCTGTTTTAGTCCTGGTTCAGTCCTGGAGTCCTGTTTTAGCCCTGGTTTAGTCCTGGTTTAGCCCTGGTTCAGTCCTGGTTTAGTCCTGTTTTAGTCCTCGTTTAGCTCTGTTTTAGCCCTGGTTTAGTCCTGGTTTAGCCCTGGTTTAGTCCTGGTTTAGTCCTTGTTCCTCTTTAAACTGTGAGACTGACCAGAGCTGTGCAGAAGATCCAGTTTGTTCTTGTGTAAATTTGATTTACAAATCTTTGGAGGTGTCACTGCTCAGAGAGACTCCGCTGGGGCCAGGACCTCCTCCAGACCTGACACAGTCCTGGTTCAGTCCTGGTCCAGACCTGACAGTCCTGGTTCAGTTCTGGTCCAGACCTGACACAGTCCTGGTTCAGTCCTGGTCCAGGCTTACACAAGTGTAACTTTTAATTATTGCAGTTTGTCAGTGAATCAAAGCTTTCTGTGGTCTTATACACATCAAAACTGCTAACCCTTATATCTCCACAAAATGTTTATGTTTTTCAGTTCCTCATAATCAATCAATATCTGAGGAATTGGTGTAGTCGGCAGAAACTTTGGCTAGACTCACTGCTCTGTAGCACCAGCGCTGACACACTACTGAACAGATGAGTTTGCTGTCCCTTTTCTGGGCTATCTATGTTGTCCCATATCAATCCACGGAGCAAAAGGAAGAAGGAAGAAGTCTTTTTGGGGTCATGAGAAAGCCACTGGTCGACATTCCCAACGCTCTCTTAAAGGGACAGGCGCGCCAAACTTCCCAACTTTCCACTTTCTGGTTTTGACTCAAAGTTATGATTGCCTTTAAAAGAAGCTATGCAACAATTCATTTTTTTTATTTGTTGACGTTTATGATCAGCTGAAGCGCGGTAAACTTGATCCTGAAGTCCGTGTGGACCGTTAAACAAGCTGTGTGGATTGTTTTAGTTACGGCTCACATCATTTCCAGTCATTCCTGGTTGATGTTTTTACTGGATTTAACAGGCAATTGTGTTTGTCACTGACGCAGCACAGAATGGAAAATATTGTACGTATAATTATTGTGTGTTAAAACATAGTGATGTCAGCTGATGTCATCAACATTTCCTGCGGGTGTGATGCTAACTAGAGGCACAGCACGGTCTGAACCTCTGTTACTCAAGACCTGATTTAGTTGGAACTACAGTTGTGCTTTATGTAACTTTTCTGGTGTAGGGGCTCGCTGCCTGCTTGTTTTCATAATAAATATTTTAGTGCTTTGCCTGAATGTTCCACAGCATTCAATTTTTCTATCTCCATAGAGATAAGAATGGCACCAGGCCAAATTATAGCTCTGGGGAAAAAAATAAGAGACCACTGCAAAATTATCAGTTTTTCTGATTTTACTACTTATAGGTATGTGTTTGGGCAAAAGGAACATTTTAGTTTGAGTCTATAAACTACTGACAATGTTTCCCACAAATTCCAAATAAAATTATTGTTTAGAGCATTTATTTGCAGAAAATGACAAATGGTCAAAATAACAAAAAAGATGCATGTTTTCAGACCTCAAACAATGCGAAGAAACAAGATCAAATTCATTTTAAAACAACAATACTAATGTTTACACTTAAGAAGAGTTCAGAAATCAATATTTGGTTCAACCCTTATTTTATTATTTTTAATCACAGCTTTCATGTGTCTTGGCATGCTCTCCACAAGTCTTTCACATTGTTCTTGGGTGTTCTTTATTCCACTCCTGGTGCAAGAACTGAAGTAGCTCAGCTTTGTGTTTGTTTTGGAATTCAACAGACGCCGGAATGGAATGGCTGTAATACATGTAGAGATGCTGATTTCTGAAAAAAATGCTGTGGTTTCTTATTTTTTTCCAGAGCTGTATGGTTTAGATGTGTAGAAGAGACAAGTTTGCCATTTTTCAATGTACTTTTGAGCAATAAATACACTGTAATTGAATAAACATTTGATAGATAAGTTTAATGCCATAGTGTGGGACATTCCTGGCAATCCTATGATGCAACAGTAGACAGTATAATATGGGGTTAATATGATGCTACCATGACCAGGCTCTGAGCTTCGTCTGTTAATGATTGTTTACTGTCAGGAGAGTCACAGCAGGATTATTTCTGGAGGACAGTCCGAGCTCTGGGTTTCTCTATCCTTTCTCGGCATAACTGCTGATATTCATAAAATGTTTGCACTCTTTCCCATTCAGAATTGCAGCATTGAATCGGTTGTCAGCAAGTATAAAAATGACTTATTCCATTGTTCATTGTCCACTGTTGAATGGTAGTAATGGTGGTACTAATGTTCATGATACAGTTAATACTACTATCCTAGCATGTAAAATCTGGCCCCACATCTGTTGTTTGGAGATTTTTTTTCTTTTTATAACACTTTATAATTCCACACTTTAATTGGCCTTATAGATAGATAGTCTAAATAGATAGATTCATACATAGATAGATACTTTAAAAAGCCTATGTTGTGCAAAATTGATCTTTTAGGAATATTAGAATGTTGTTACCTCGTCAAAAACCTACCTGGAGTTTTTGTTTCCTTCACATATTTGAGTAATCCTTTATTATTTGTCTACATCTCCAAAGCTCAAAATGTTCTGTTCCACCTTGTGAAGCGGTAGTTTTCAAGTTAACAGCTCTTTTCACCTTTAGTTCAGTGTACATTGGCAATCCCAGGGCTTAACTCAATAATCCAAATGATTCTAGTGAAGGTGTGTGGAGTTTAAAAACACAATGGACCACTTGCTGTATATACCGCATGACATCACAAGTTGTAACAGAGTGTTTTCCATTTCAGAGAAGAACAGGGTTTGTGTGTTAAACTTGTCTGAATCATTATTAAAATCTGAAAATAGTGTAATAAGGGAAGAAGTCTTTCTTTGTACATTATTGAGCCTAAATGACTGTAGTTATTATATGGTGTTGCCAGATTCTATTCAAATAAAAAAATGTGCAAAGAAAATTTTAAAACTGATTCAATGGACAAAAAACACAGGCTATCTCTATGACTCTTTTAATTTGATAATCTCTTTAATTTCATAAGAGCACAAACGCTCCTCTGGTTGACGCAACGTGATTTCTAGAGCCAATTATAAAACATTTGAATCCACATGGTTCACTGCACAGCCTACTGTGGTCACTTTCACTTACCCATAATTACATGTAATGTACAGATAATCATAATGGACTGTGGCTTTCTTAAAATATTACATGTTATTTTACTGTGGTGCCTAATTTACTTGGAAATAATGATATTTCTCAAATCTGTAAAGCACACTCATGCAGGCTTCTTTGCCTTAGTAGAACTGCAGATTAATCGCAATTTGAAATCGCAATTTCAGCGGACGCAATCAGCAAATCACAAAGGCCGCTATTTAAGATTCAAGATTGTTTATTTGTCATATGCAGGATCAACACAAGGTCAACAATGCAATGAAATGCTTAGGATCAGAAGAACCGTTGACTCACTAAGATAGTCGAAAAGTACGAATAACATGCAATAATAGTACATGGTAAAAAGTGTTGCAAAAAGTGCAGGTGAAGAAGTAAATATAATAAAAAATGTAATAAAACATGATAAAATACAAAGGTACAGGTAGGATTAAATAAGGTGTAAGTAGAGTTTCACAGATTGCACATAATATAGTTTATGCATGTGGGTTGCACAGGTTATTGCACAGGTTACAGTAGCATTTACAGTGAGGTAGTGACATACATGATACATTCATATAGAGCAGCAGCAGTAAACATATTATGCATAATGAAAAGTAGTTTAGCTCAGTATTATTTAGAGTATTATCCAGAGTTCAGTAGTTTGACAGCTTGCGGGTAATGGCTATCTCTATTGTTAAAGTACCAACATTTACACTTCAAACAACAACTGTTTTATCCTCTGTAGTGGAGGAAGTACTCGGTTTTGTTACTCAGATACTGGAGCACAAACAAATACTCAAGTAAAAGTATCACATGAAAAAAATCTACGCAAGTAAAAATATTAAAGTATCTGTTTAAAAATGTACATATAAACGTATTTTGTGCAGGTGTTGTGATCTAATTAAGATTTCAGCTACATTGTGTTTAACAGAAGCATTTTTTTAAAATATATCAAATTATGAATGTGTTTCAGCAGGTCTCACAAAATAATAAAATTTACTCTGAAATGCGTCAAGAGTCCCTCAGTCGTCCAGGTAGAATCCATGATAAAAGGAGAAATTCAATTTGTCAACTGGACAAAGTTTGTTTGGTCGAAAACGTTTCGCCGCTCATCCGAGAGGCTTCGTCAGCTCTGGTTCTCATGCTGGTTAGACCCTGTTTATATCTAGCTGCAGGGAGGAGCTACCTACACTGAAAAAAGCTCTGAAACTATCCCAGCTACTCTGTCTCTTTTGTTTTACGAATTCCTCTGGCGTCTAGTATTAGCATATCTATAAGCCCTAGGAGGCGCTCACTACACTGAAATAGCTCTGAAACTATCAACTAATCTGTCTCTTTGTATTTCAAATTTCTCTGGCGTCCATTTTTCGTCTCCCTATTCAAGACAAACGTCCCTCTCCACCCCTCTGCAATGGCTTGTCTGTCCTAATGTTTCTTTGTCTGTTTTTGACTTGGTTTAAGAATCGAATTATATGTATTCAAGTGAAAATTGTAGGTATCTCTACTTTACTTAAAGGAGAATTAATGTTTTTTACAATCTGAGCCTTATTTCGGTAATAAAACAAGTTGTTTTACTCACCCATAGCACTTTGGTGTCATTTGGAGCAGTTCCGGAGATGTTTTAGATTAGCGATCTCCGTAATGTGAGTTCCCGGGGCAAATGTTTGCAGTCTCCAAATAACACAAACTTCAGCACTTTTCAAATCATAGAAGCTCAATGTCTTAGTTAACACTTTCGTTTGAATCAAAAGTGGCCTGTAATCTGAGATTTATCCATAGTTTCGAATAGATAAGGAGGCCAGTGCGCATGTGCGGAGTCACAGCTTATTTCGCTCTCAGCTCCCGGGACCAAAACATGAAACACAAAGCTGTAAATTATGGATAAATCTCGGATTACAGGCCACTTTTGACTCAAACGAAAGTGTAGACTAAGACATTGAGCTTCTATGATTTGAAAAGTGCTAAAGTTTGTGGTATTTGGAGACCGCAAACATTTGCCCCGAGAACTCACGTTACGGAGATCGCTAATCTAAAACATCTCCGGAAGTGCTCCATATGACACCAAAGTGCTATGGGTGAGTAAAACAACTTGTTTTATTACTGAAATAAGGCTCAGATTGTAAAAAATGTTAATTCTCCTTTTAAGTAGATTTAGTAGATTTTAGGGGTGGGTATTGGCAAAGAAGTCACGATTCAATTCGAGTCACGATTCATGTGCCACGATGCGATACTATCACGATGCATCACGATACTTGAATTATTGCGATGGATTGCAATATATTCGACATACTTCAGTGAAAATGTACCAAAAAAAAGAGGATAACTTAAATATCAGTGGCTGTGTATCTGGGTAGTGTCTTCAATTGATACATAACTCTGAGCAACTCGATTCATAATTGAATTTATTGAATAACAAAAACAAATAAACCAAACCAATAACAAAAGTGCATAGAATTTTTTCTAAAACAAAAAATGATGTTCAAACATTTGCCATTTTGGAGGTAGCTACCATCATAACAAACAATACGCTTTCAAAGAAAAAAGTGCATAGGATTTATTTAAAAAATAAACTAATAATTTATTTATTTATTAATATTAAATATTATATTATTAAATATTAAATTAATAATTAATAATATCGATTTTTGGCATCAAGAATGAATGCAGTATATTGTGAAAGTTAGTATCGCAATGCATTGTCATGACGATTATTTTGCACACCCATAGTAGATTTTAAAGTGTATGTTTTTTACTTAAAAGTACAGTAATTTACTACTTTACTGCTTAAATTTATTACTTTACTGCTTAAAAACTGCTAACCCTGTAAGTTTAGATGTACAAACATGTTCTGAAATGAATCTCATTATTAAAACATAAATGGCAAATCTAATCCCAACTGCAATTTGATAATTTTCCCAAACCATTCAGCCCTACTCAAGTCTAGGCACATTCAAGCTATCGACTTTGACTACACTATGAAAAGATCTGATTTTCCAGCGCGCCGGACAGATGTTACACGCAGACGACAACAACAGCCTCAGCCCAATATCCTCATGACCTGTCCTCTAAAAAAGTGAATAAACCAGCAGACGGAAGGGAATTGAGGGCACTGGCTTAGACAACACAGCCTGTATTAAATTATTCTTATAGGTGGGGGCTGCAGGGAGGATTTAAGACTTGCAGGAATTGACATAATCCCGGCGTTCTTCCTCAAGTGGCCAGTTATTACACAGATTAGGACTGAACGATCTGGATAAAGTATCTAATTGCGTTTTTTTTTTTTTTTTTTTCAGTAATATGATTATTTTCAAAGTTTACATTTTAACGTGACCAGGAGAGTTGACAAAAAGATTAAAATATGAAATGGACGCAGATAACTGTGTTTCATCACAACATTTTATCTGTAGGCCAGCTAAAATAAAAAATAAAAAAGTAGCAGCTAAAATAAATACAGTGAAAATTTAGGTTTTTGTTGTTAATGGGTCTAGTCATCAATAGGAAACATTTTGTGAATAAACTTTGTATATTTTATGACAAAGTGCAATGTTATGAATAGGGAAATCTGTCTCTGGTCCCCCATCTGGGATCATCACATTCTACAGCAAAGCTCCATCAACTCCAATTCAATTTGTATTGAAAAATTGTCATCCACTACATGGTTAGGAGTTTTTATGATGAATAATACAGGAGATTTTGTTATTTTTGAAGGAAATTGTGGTACTTCAAATACTGCAGCATTTGCGATTTGCTCTTGCTATGTAACTTTTTGGTTGGAGGTCTATGGATATGTCATTGCTCTGCCTAGAATGTTCCACAGGGTGACATTAAACAGCTGTGAGTGGGGTTGCCTCACCTCAGATCTGACCTGTAACTTGGGTCTCCATGATGATAGCAAGGTTTAATACCATACTCTGAAACATTCCAAATAAGCCTACGTTTATATGATGACAGCCTGAACAGAAGATGCAAAAGTGGCGTCGCGTCTTGACTTTTTATTCCGGGTTTAGATTACCATTTTCGGGACGAAATCTGCGTACATACGGTGATGCTTATGTGTGTGGAATTTGATTGGGTATGCATGCCAGGCGGCTAGGTGGTGCTGTGATACATTATCACTGTCCGCGCACATGCGTAGAATCTTCCTTCTTCTCATCTGCGCCGCGAAAAGCAAAACAAAACATGGCTAAAAAAAATTTGTGTGGTCAGACGAAGAAGTTCAACTACTGCTTCAGACCACGTTAGACTACAAAGCAATGAAGGTGCAACAAGGTGTGGACTGGGAGTCCTGCCAAACAAAGTACACTGATATATGGACCGATGTCGTCAGCAGATTTGTGTCTTGGGCAGTGTAGACGAAAACGCATCGGCAGAGTGTATTCAAGTTTTCCACTTCGGAGGGCGGTTTCAGTTTTTTGCATTTTAAGCCCCCAAACGTCGTCACTGTATAAACGAAAGGCAATTCCGATAAAATATTTTGTTGTTTTTACCCATAAGCGTCCTTGTGTAAATAGGCCCTAAAGCAATAACATCTCTACAGAGAAAAGCGTTTGACGGATCTTTCACCAGAAAAGTTACACAATGCACCATAATGTTGCTATAGACTGAACCAATGCACTTCTGAGGCCAAGCTGAAGTTTTGATTTGTGAGTCGTCTTCAAAATGGCGGGGTGTGTTTTCGAGAAGTCGATTTGTGGTAATGTGGTCAGGCGTGGAGACATCATAATGCAGGGAAGATAATTTATATCTGACTCTTGGCTGGCCACAATTTGTCACCAGTTCTACAGTTATTTATAGGACGGGTGTAAGTTACAGTTATGTGGAATGACATCGGGCGTAGTTGGGAGAACATTTGTTATATTTCATAAAGCATAAGTATGGTCTGTGTATGAATGTTCATTAGAGAACATGTTTTCAGATACACTTAACGGGCCCATAATACACTAATTTCTGTTATAATGTTGTTTCCTCATGAAAAACATAACCGGACTTGTGTTTTGTTTCATTCACACATGTTTAACACACAAATCCTGCAAATTTAGGATGAATTCTTCTCTCAAAATGACACTTTGTTCCACCTTGTGATGTCATCATTTGCATAATTTCAGACCTAGAATTGCTCTACTCTATTGAATTAAAGGTAAAAGTCGGCTGTTAACATGACTACTGCTACTTCATGACGTCATGCCAAGGTGGATCAAGGAATTTTGAGCTTTGGAGATATAGACTTATAATAAGGGGTTACTCAAACGTGTGAATGAAACGAACATAACTCTGAATATGCGTTTGAAACCTGTCCAAACCAAGACAATTGTGAATATTCATGCAATCTTTGCTAACCCTAATCCTTATTTGACACCAGTCTCTTTCTATTTTTGCTAGTTAATTATAATGTACAACAACAACTACGACTACTACTACTACTACTATTCAAGATTCAAGATTGTTTATTTGTCATATGCAGAATCAACACAAGGTCAACAATGCAATGAAATGCTTAGGATCAGAGGAACCGTTGACTCGCTAAGATAGTCAAGAAGTACTAATAACATGCAATAATAGTACATCGTAAAAAAAGTGTTGCAAAAGTGCAGGGGAAGAAGTAAACAATATAATAAACAATATAATAAAATATGTAATAAAATGTAATAAAAAATACAAGGTACAATGTACAAGGTGCAGGTAGGATTAAATCAAGATCAAATAAGGTGTAAGTAGAGTATTTCACAGATTGCACATAATATGGTGTAGTATAGGTGTTGCATGTGGATTTCGTATTGCACATAGTATGGTATAAATATTGCACATACTGTAGGTTATTGCAGAGATTATTGCACAGGTAACAGTAGTTTACAGTGAGGTAGTGACAAACATGATACATTCACATAGAGCAGCAGCAGTAAACATATTATGCATAATGAAAAGTAGTTTAGTGCAGTATTATTGAGAGTTCAGTATTTGGAGTATTATCCAGAGTTCAGTAGTCTGACAGCTTGGGGGTAATAGCTGTCTTTGAGTCTTTTTGTGAGTGCTGGCAGGCTCCTGTATCGTCTACCAGAGGGTAGCAGACGGAAAAGTCCTTGTGCCGGATGAGTATGGTCCTTAGTGATGCTGCGTGCCTTACGCAGACCCCTGCTGTGGTAAATGTCCTGGATGGAGGGGAGACTGCTGCCAGTGATGTCCTCTGCCGCTCGCACCACCCTCTGTAGTGCTTTGCGGCCCTGAGCGGTGCAGTTCCCATACCACACTGTGATGCAGCTCGTCAGCAGGCTCTCGATGGTGCACCTGTAGAAGTTTGTGAGGATGTTGGTGTTCATACCAAACTTCCTCAACTTCCTCAGGAAGTAGAGTCTTTGTCGGGCTTTCTTAAAGGTCCCATGGCATGAAATTGTCACTTTCTGAGGTTTTTGAACGTTAATGTGAGCTTCCCTACCCTGATTAGGCCCCCCCAATGGCTAAAAGTTGCGAAATGTCTAAACTGAGCATTTGCGATCCTTTTCTGCGTTTGAAAAAAATACAGCTCAAACCGGCGATTTTGAACAAGGCACCTTTGTTACGCAACATCGAAAAAATAAATGCAGATGCAGTTCCACCACCATCTGCATCTCCACCCCCTGTCTCTGGAAATCACGCCCAGAGAGTTTGGACCGCGAAGGAGCTATGCAATGCGAAATGCGTTTTTTTTTATTTGCCTGGAGGCACGTGCGAGTGTTTCTAGGCTCGGAAATCCTTTACCCGACCCTCTGGACCTCTGAAACAGCAGTGGTTTAATTTTATTTTCTGTGAAAATGTGTTTTTTTCACTGAAATGCCTCTCCTTTCTGTCTTCGTGCTTCAAACGCGGAAATGGGAGACAGCGCAGAGCAGCGCTGCAGCGGCGCAGAGGAGCGGGTGGGGGGGGCCCACCCGCTCCTCTAAGCCAATCTGTGTCCTTCTCATTTGCATTCAAGCAAGAAGGCCCAGAATGAGTTGTTCAGAGAGTGAATTTTTGACCATGTCTGTGTAAATGGGTCTTTCTCATGCACTGAGTGTTGATTTTGAAGAAGGATTCATTTACAGTATTAGGGAACCATTAAAGATCCCATGACATGGTACTTCTTGATGCTTTTATATGGCTCCTTAATGGTTCCCTAATACTGTAAATGAATCCTTCTTCAAAATCAACACTCAGTGCATGAGAAACAGAGATAAGATGAGAAAGAGTAATTTTTTCTCTCTCTGGAACACTCCATAATGGGCGTTGTTGCTTGAATGCAAATGAGGAGAAAAGAGCTGGCCAATAGTAGAGGGTGGGGGCGTGGCCAAACTCTCCGCTCTGGGCTCTGAGCGCTCAGCTGATCCATTTCCTTGTTTTTGCACGGGGAGAGATTTGAAGCGTTCCATTGAAAAATAAACACATTTCCACATAAAATAAAATTAAACCACTGCTGTTCAAAGGTCCAGAGGCTCAGATAAAGGACTTCCGAGCCTAGAAACACTCGGACATGCCTCCAGGCAAATAAAAAAACGCATTTCGCATTGCCTAGCGCATTCACAGTCCAAACTCTCTGGGCGTGATTTACAGAGACGCTGAGTACAGACAGACGGGGGTGGAACTGCATTTGCATTTCTTTTTTCGATCTGACGTCAATAAGGTGCCTTGTTCAAAATCGCCCGTTTGAGGTCCGATTTTTTGTAACGCAGAAAAGACATTAGACATTTCACAACTTTTAACCATGGGGGGGGCCCTAAACAGGGTAGGGGAGCTCACATTAATGTTCAAAAACCTCAGAAAGTGAAAATTTCATGCCATGGGACCTTTAAGGCACCATATAAAAGCATCAAGAAGTACCATGTCATGGGACCTTTAACTACAGTGTCTGTATGTTGTGTCCAGGACAGATCCTCCGTGATGTGTACCCCAAGGAACTTAAAACTGCTGACCTGCTCCACCTCAGTGTTGTTAATGGAGATGGGGGGATGCTGGTCTACACGCTGTCTCCTGAAGTCCACGATCATTTCCTTAGTTTTGCTGACATTCAGAGAGAGGTTATTTTCCTGACACCAGCTGGTCAGTGATTTCACTTCGTCTCTGTAGGCGCTCTCATCGTTGTTGGTGATGAGGCCTAGGATGGTGGTGTCGTCAGCAAACTTGAGGATGATGTTGGAGCTGTGCCTGGCGGTACAGTCGTAGGTGAACAGGGAGTACAGGAGAGGGCTGAGAACACAGCCCTGGGGTGCTCCAGTGCTGAGGACACATGTGGAGGAGACGTGGCTGCCGATCCTCACCGCCTGTGGCCTGTTAGTGGTGAAGTCCCATATCCAGCAGCAGATGGACGTCCCCAGGGCCAGGGCGGTGAGCTTAGAGACCAGTTTGGGGGGGATTATGGTATTGAATGCCGAGCTGTAGTCGATGAAGAGCATTCTCACATATGTGTTTCCTCTCTCCAGATGACTGAGAGAGGTGTGGACTGCTAGAGCAATAGCGTCGTCTGTAGACCTCTTTGCTCTATATGCAAACTGCAGGGGTTCCAGTGTGTCGGGGAGGGAGTCACAGATGTGTCTGATTCGTTCAAAGCACTTCATAATGACAGATGTGAGTGCTATGGGCCGATAGTCATTAGGACAGGATGCTGTGGGGGTCTTTGGGATGGGGACTACAGTGGAGGTCTTGAAGATGGTGGGCACGATAGACTGGCTCAGAGACAGGTTGAAGATGTTGGTGAACACTCCGGCGAGTTGGTCAGCACAAGCCCTCAGCACCCGTCCGGGGATGCCGTCGGGTCCTGGTGCTTTGCAGGGGTTCACTCTCTTGAACGCCCATCTCACTGTAGCAGTGTCTATACAAAGTACAGCGTCCTCACTGTCCACATGGGGTCTGGTGACAGGCCGGGGGTAGAAGGTGTTTAGTTCGTCTGGAAATGATGCGCTGGACATTTCCATTTGTGTATTTGTCTGTGTACTACTACTACTACTACTACTACTACTACTTACTACTACTACTACTACTACTACTACTTACTACTACTACTTACTACTACTACTACTACTACTGGAGCCTGTTGACACTCTCCAGATCTTGACCCAGGATCTTGGTTCAGAGTGTCTTCAGCTGTTAAGTTTTGAAATGGTTAATGGTCACATTTATCTACAGCGCTTTTTCACCTTCAAGGCACTCAAAGAGCTTGACATCAAGGAACTATTCTGCATTCACACACACATTCACACACCAGTGTGTGCAGACACTGAGGTCTTGCCCAAGGACATAACGACATCATCCTTCTGCGGGAGTTGGAATCACACCCCCAACTTGTAGGTCAGTAGATGGAGCGAGCGAGATTCAAATCGCTAACCCTCTAGTCTGGTTAACACCTGACCATATCACAAGTGAGATATGGGTCTGGAAACTTGCTTCGAAAAATCCCGTAGCGGAGGTGTGGTTAGCGATTGCCAACGGCCGTTTATTGGGCGTTATGAATGTCTATCATTGAGCGTATACGTAAGTCCATAGCCAATCATGTCAGTTGTCAGTTCAAACTACAAGCTTCCGTTTGTCATGTAGTACGCGTCACCGTCTTGCCACACCTCCCCCGCTCTCTGATTGGGGCCCTAAATCTGGGACTCTCGCTTGGACGAGTTTCCAGGCCGCCTTCCAGTTCGAAACGAACGGAAGCGGCCTGGGAATTCCCAGGCTACTAACCCTCAGTTCAATGGACAATCACTCAAAAATTCCATGAACATGTTAATGACATCCAAAAAACAATCTTACACACACTGATGTCTGTGCAGCTTTCAGCACTCTTGCACTTTACAAATTGCACCTTCACTTATTGCACATTCAATCCCCCCTTCCTTCTTGTTGAAAAGTATGTTTACCTGTATGTCTTATGTCTATTTATTGTTGATGTCTGTATACACTTCATGTCCATGAGTGTAGCTGTTTGTTTGTGCGTGTGTGTGCGCATGTGTGTGCGCGTTTTTAGTTTAAATTGCACATTTGGTGTCTGGTGAAAGGCACTTTCAGTCATCTGTGTAATGTCTGTTACATAGTGAATTGACAATAAAGTACACTTTGACTTTGTATCTTTGCACTTCTATGTTGAGATTTATGCTAAGGACATTTTACCATCTGCAATTGACCCGTCCTTCAACACCACACCTGTTTCACATGGCGATGGGAGCCTAGGGACACTTTCCCAGATCCTGACGCAGGATCTTGGTACAGAGTAACTTTTAGCTTAGACAGAGATGCCACCATCACATTCACATCTCTTGTATTGACTTCCAGACACACATCAACACATGAAAGCTCGATGGGGTGATTGTGAGTGGGGCAGAGACAGTGTCAGGCAGCAGGAGCTCATGGAGAAAGTCATTATTGTGGCACTATTAAGACCCAGCCTTTGGGGCATCAGAGCAGTGTTGGTGTCAATGGAGCAGAACAAGAGAAGACACCAGACCAGCAGGGGGCACACAGCGGGACACCACACCAATGTCTCCCCCTGCTCCGACAAACAGCTGACATTTAACTGTCACTCACTCTTCTTTGATGCACCTCCAGTTATCTCAAGGGCAAAGAAGACAAACTTAGAAGAGTTAGATGTGTGAAGGAAGCTATATTTAGTTAGATTTCGTATAGAGACAACAGTACAGTGATGTGGTATTGTTTGTGGCCATTTATTTTCACCTATAGCTCTTTACTTTACAATTTTACTACTTAACATTTTCTGCAGCATGTCTACTCTGAGCATGTCTAAAATTTAATTATTTTTTGTTCAAAAATCTTGTTTTTTGTGAGCGTTAAATGTTGTAGGCTGTCCATTTCCTCTACAATATGATTTCAAAACACCTCCTCATTCCTGTAAATACAGTTTCTCCACTACTATTGCTCAGCACATGTCTATTTTTGTGAATTGGAGGTGGGGCAGAGGTGCATTAGCTGCAGCTCCAGTAATGATCAAGCACTCACAGTGAAACTTAGTGTCATGGATTACAGAGATTTGCTCTGAGGTTGCTCTCTTACTCTGAGAAGGCCATGGACAGATCAAGAAGAAGTCAAACGCATGTCTATTTTTGTAAGAGGCAGTTAATGTACAGCTGAACTTTAGGTTAATAACGTTTTAGGGTGACTCGAAGTATCATCCATTCTGAACACAAACGCAATTCTGTAAAAGACAAAGAAATTAAGGTCCAAAGGAAATGGCCATTAAATTGTGAATGAGTTAAGATAGTGTTTCCACCAGTGTTATGTGGTAATGAAATGTGACTCTCACTTACTCTCTCCAATTACCCAAGATGGCCTAAAACTCCAATCCATGGGGAAGAGCATTTTCCTTATTGATAATTTGCAGCTGACATTCCCTGGGGGTGGGAAGCTAACTGAAAGCACTGCTCTGCCTGAAGCTCTGTTACTCAAATTAGACTTCAACCTGTTAAACCTGTTGTGTTAAAATAAAGCTTTATTTGAACACAATATGAACAGAAAGAGCTACAACAGGTGACCATTGTGAGATTTGTGCGCTTAAACAAGTCACTTACACATGAAATTACAGTCATAAACTAGCTAGCATTAGGGAACAGTTTTACAGTTAGCCCCTCCACCTTTTTTTTTTTTTTTTTTTTTTTTTTTAATCAAGCACCTAAATAGGACCATGAACCCTCGGATTGATCACAGGCTTCTTGGGCTTCTATTATAGTGCAGTTTAATTTTGTACCCAACTTTGCCAGCCAACCATTTATACCAGGGGTGTCGAACTCAAGGGGACGGATCAGAAAACTCATGGCATATACAGTAATCCCTCGTTTATCGCGGGGGTTAGGTTCCAGAAATAACCCGCAATAAGAGAAATCCGCGAAGTAGGACAACTTAATATTTTACAATTATTCTACATGTTTTAAGGCTGTAAACGCCTCACCACACACATACGCATTTCTCAGACTGGAATTAACCTTTTCTCACATTTCTCTCTTGTTTAAACACTCAAACTTTCATAACTAATATGAATACATTTTTAACAAAATGTATTAATAGTGACACGTGGGGGGAGACACGGCCCCGGAAGCCCCGCCGGATGCGCGAGGAGCACTGCCATGTCCCGGGACGCGACACGCACCAACCCCTTGGAGAAGTGCGCAACACGTGCACCCCTCATCGTGGTCAAATCCGTGACAGAGCAGCACGACCGGCGCGAGGTCGCGCGTACACCGGGGCTGCGAACACGAGATTGAACCGTGGCGCCCGGACAGCGTCCTCTCAGCCCGAGCCACAAACCAGCCGCAGGAAACCAGCAAAGAGCGGCACGTGGTGGTTTAATCCTGGTTTAGACCTGGTCTAGTCCCGCTTTAGTCCAGGTCTAGACCTGGTCCAGTCCTGGTTTAGTCCAGGTCCAGTCCAGGTTTTGACCTGGTTTAGACCTGGTCTAGACCTGGTTTAGTTCTGGTCTAGACCTGGTTTAGTCCACGTTTAGTCCTGGTCTAGTCTCTTAGCCAATCAGGAAGCAGAACACAATGTTACACTATAAAAAAAAGTTAAAACACTATTTAAAAAAAACAATTTTGAAAAAAAAAAAATTGAAAAAAAAAATGTGCGAAACAGCGAGGCCACGAACAGTGAACCGCGATAGAGCAAGGGACCACTGTACCCCAAAAATAGCAATAAATGCAAATATTTGTCCAGAGAAATGCAAATCTATTACAGAATGCTGTTTCTTCAGTCCTAGCAATAATTTGTTTCTTCTGTCTTCTCAAATCTCTGTTCACGTTATTGTATTGTTTGAAATGCAGTGTCTCATAGTGGCATTGAAGATTATATTCCTTGAGCACCGCTACTTGTTGCAAGCACACCAAGCATACATTTCCCATTCACTTCCGTGAACAAATAGGAATTAGTCAATTTTTCTTGGAAAATCCTGCACTCAGCATCCACTTTTCCCATTTTTGACATTTTGCTGATGAGGTCAAAACGATCGTCCTTTAAGAACGTTTGGAAAGAGGCAAGTCTTCATTTGTGCAGCTCTGGTGGGAGGGGCTACACACAGAGGCGCTGGAGACGCTGCTGTGCTAAATTGCGCAGAAAAGAGGCGCATAAAATTACCAATATTTTAATAGAAAATCAAATATAATTAAAATATTTTAATAGAAAATCAGCCGAGGGCCAGATTAAAGGTCTTGGAGGGCCGGATCCAGCCCCCGGGCCGCATGTTTGACACCCCTGATTTATACATATTTCATAGTAGGAACATTAATGTATTTTTTCAGTATGTCCACCTTATACGTAAACATCAATCTAACATCTATAGTAAAGCTCTCAGTAGGTCCTGAGCCTACCCCACCTACGTGATTGGAGGTTGAGATGAAACGCAACAGTCTCGGCTTTATGAACTTGACTCGTCTCTTGGGTCCTTAAAGCTGTGTGTCCAGTGGCATGGAAAACTCGGCGCTCCATCGATCCCTTTATTTCTCCGTCTCTGATGTCCCAGAGACTATGATGACCCCAGCCCCCCCTCTGCCCTCCCTCTGCCCTCCCTCTGCCCCCTCATCTGCCCTGGTTCCTGGTCTGATCCCACCTGCACCGCTCTCCATTTCATTAACGGCTTTTTTGTTCTGGACTCTATAATAGTCTTAATGGGGTCTTCAGCAGGTGGTCTCTCTTCTCTTGGCGCTTAGTGACTTTAATCATTGTTATTACTGTTTTTTTAAATAGATTGATTGCAACTCCTTTGGAATGATTTGCGTTAGGACAAAAATTCTGTTTTGATAATGGGTTCTGTTCAAATTCACATTTTAAACACGTCCAGAAGAATTCGGAAAAAAGACTGAAATATGAACTAACAAACTAAATCAATCCACATCGCATTTGAGAACAGCATCAAAGGTATAGTCTTAGGCTGCATCCCATTTCTCTGTCTTACCCATTCGTCTTACCCCCATGAACGTTTTGCGCGTTCATGTGAGAGCAAGGGGTGTCCCGATTCTAAATTTGATCAAGGGCTAGGGCCACGACCGAGGGCTACATACCCCTTGAAATGAAGTAAGCTCTTGACCAGACTTGAAACGAAGGGGTACGCCTACAAGCTCAGGCAGGTTTTGGGATCAGGATGGCAGCGTCACATCGACCAGCCAAGGAGTCTCATAAATGTATTTTCAGCAGTGGTAATTATCGATTAACAGTTTAGCATAGTTTACAATTATGACGTTTTGTTCTACATTACTTTTAGTGAACTGTTGTTGCGGTTTTAATCGTAGTGATGTCTGTTTAGCCGACGTTATCGTTTTCATCGAACTTTCATGTATAAACAAGCTAGTTTTTTTGTCGAGCTGAGGTACTCGATAATCCTTGACATTTGTTTACGTTTGTTTGCGTCAATTGTTGTCGCCTCTGTAGACGTAGCAGCCAGGTAGAGGCAAGGGATGATGTTGCAAAGGGTAATCGAGTGATGTCCCATTTCTTAGGGGAACATTCGTACCCCGAGCCCTCTCAGCTCGGTATCGAGGGGCAAGACAAAGACCTAGATAAAGGGGTAGGTTAAGGGGTAAGACAGAGTAATGGGACGCAGCCTAAAAGATTGACCATGGAGCTTTTCTTGTGGAGGGCATGTCATCTGTTCGTTTCCATGGAGATGTTATTGCTTTGCCTGGAAAATTATGCCAAAAAATACAAACTAAACTAAATACTAAAGATTGAAAGAGTTATTTTAAAATTCAAATGTAATATTTACTCCAAGAATCCATTGATAATTAGAATTTGTGCATGTAAACACCCCAAATCAGATCAAATTATTGCATTATCTGATTATTCTAGTTATCTGATATCTACTGCTGGACATTTATTACTCCAACAATAAACCCAGCCCCTCTCCCCATATCTTCATCATCTGGTGGTCTCTCCTCCTCTTCCTCAGCGCTCTCCTTTATCCGCTGTCTCCTGGGGCTGGGAGCATCTCAACAAGCCAGGGCCTTTGTCTAACCTATATGTGTGTGTGTGTGTGTGTGTGTGTGTGTTTTTTTTTTTTTTTTTTTAATTCTACGCAAATGCCCCGCAGTGAATATATTTCTCAACATGGTTCGATGTACCTAGTGTTCCAGAACAGATAATCTATGCTGAAAATATACACATTTCTGTGGGTCATTTTTCACGTTTGCCCTCTAGATATGGTTTGATTATAAAGATGGGTGATGCATTGAAAGTAGCAGTAGTTGTTTCAGAGAGTAGAATATAAAGGCTATTAAAGGGCCAATATTAAGCTATTTTCTGACCTGATCTGTTTTATAATGTTGTTTCCTCATCACAAACATACCTGGAGTTGTGTTTTGTTTTATTCACAGGTTTAACACACAAACCCTGCATGTTTAGGCTGAGTTCTTCTCTCAAGCACCCTATAATATCATTTATCATGGTAATACAATGTTTTTAAACTCCATACACCTTCATTGGAATCATTTGAATAATTTCAGTCCTGGAATTGCCACTCTCTACTGAACTAAAGGTAAAGGGTAGTTTGAAAAGTACCACTACTTGACATTACAATGTGGAACAGACCATTTTGAGCTTTGGAGATGTAGACAGCCTATTAATAAAGGGGAACCATGTGTGAATAAAACAAACAAACAACTTCAGGGATGTTTTTGAGGAAACATCCCTGGAGTGGCATTATAATACAAACGGCATTATAACAGAGCTAAACGAGTCAGTTTTGTGTAATATACAGCTCTGGAAAAAAATAAGAGACCACTCCAATTTTTTCTGAAATCAGCATCTCTAAATGTATTACAGACATTCCATTCCAGCATCTGTTGAACTCCAACACAAACACAAAGCTGAGCTACTTCAGTTCTTGCACCAGGAGTGGAATAAAGTCACCCAAGAACAATGTGGAAGACTTGTGGAGAGCATGCCAAAACGCATGAAAGCTGTGATTAAAAATAAAGGTTATTGCACCAAATACTGATTTCTGAACTCTTCTTAAGTGTAAACATTAGTATTATGTTGTTTTAAAATGAATTTGATCTTGTTTCTTTGCATTGTTTGAGGTCTGAAAACATGTATCTTTTTTGTTATTTTGACCATTTGTCATTTTCTGCAAATAAATGCTCTAAATTATATTTTATTTGGAATTTGGGGGAAATGTTGTCAGTAGTTTATAGAATCAAAACTGTTCCTTTTGCCCAAATACATACCTATAAGTAGTAAAATCAAAAAAACTGATAATTTTGCAGTGGTCTCTTATTTTTTTACAGAGCTGTAGTACCTTTAAAGGGATATGCCACCCCCAGGTCAAATTTGGGCATCTCCCCACAGTCCAGAGACTAAAATAAGTGGTGGAAAGCGTTTTCCTGCTCACCCAGCCATTGTCCGAGTCTGTCTCCACTGACCGCCGCGGTATCTGGTGCTCCTCCGCCTTAGACTGGAGTCTAACGTCGCCAGAGAAAGATTTCGGCCAAAAGGAATTAATTTGCTCGATGCGTTTCCCAATTACTTTGTGTGTAGTGCGCATTCATATCGAGTGCAAATAAATGTGCAAATCAACACGGAGAGCTTGCCTTGGTCATTTTGGGTGGGAACTATTTTCCAGTGCGTAAGAATACAGCCGTATCACGCAGTACGCTACCAGGGGAATCCCAGTTACGCACCGGGAAGGGAGTTCCCCTGTTGCACAACGTGGTGCGTGATACGACTGTATTCTTACGCACTGGAAAATAGTTCCCACCCAAAATGACCAAGGCAAGCTCTCCGTGTTGATTTGCACATTTATTTGCACTCGATATGAATGCGCACTACACACAAAGTAATTGGGAAACGCATCGAGCAAATTAATTCCTTTTGGCCGAAATCTTTCTCTGGCGACGTTAGACTCCAGTCTAAGGCGGAGGAGCACCAGTTACCGCGGTGGTCAGTGGCGACAGACTCGGACAATGGCTGGGTGAGCAGGAAAACGCTTTCCACCACTTATTTTAGTCTCTGGACTGTGGGGAGATGCCCAAATTTGACCTGGGGGTGGCATATCCCTTTAAAAAGAGTCTACAAAAAAGAAAAAAAAAAATCTTTCAAACTGTTATAAAAGATAATATTTCTGCAGTTGATTGTTTTTTGATACATGAATCTCAGTCCAATTTAGATGGACTGCCGTAATATTGTATGCATATCAGCTTCAGGATAAATATTTTTTTTCTTTTCAAGGTATGATTGTACACTCATTGTTCCTTTATAATTAAAGGTTTTCCATGCATGATAGGGTTTATAAAGGAATTCTGTTGGTTAACTTCAGGGTCCATCACAGAGTCCATAATTTCAATTCAAACGTTAAAAGGTTTTCACAAATGCTGGTTAGGCGGGGCTGTATATAATAAGATCACCAAAAGTCTATTAGCCAGATTTCAATTAAATTTCCTGGAATGCATGGTTATTGGCCAAGGAGAAAATGATTAGTATTGATTGTAAATTCCCAGGTCTCTGTCTGTATCCAGGGATCTTTTCGAATTCCTCACCCAAACCTGACCTTGAAATTACCCAAGCAATGAGTCAATACTGAATTTACATGTTACAGATTATTTGATGCAGTTTGGTTACTACAAGTGATTTGACCTGAATCTAAAACCGGCTCAATTGGCTAATCAATTCAGCCAGGTTTTCCCAATTTGCTCCTCTGAAGACAAGTACCCAGAGGCATTAAAGTAGAGATGAAGATATACATGTACTTGATGAAGTTAAGGCACACTTTATTGTCCCTGTAGGTAAGTTTGTCCTCTGCATTTGACCCATCCTTTAATGCCGCTTGGGGCAAACTATGGCATTGAAGGATGGACCCATTTCCAGATCTTGAGTCTTGGTCAGGACTACCTTATCTATCTGAAAGATTTTACCTGTAGGCGACAGTAGCTCAGTTCGTAGAGTGTTTACTGATACGAAGGTTGGCGCTCTTGACATTGTGTGTCCTTGGGCAAGACTCTTAACCTACCTCACCCCCAGTGTGTGTGTACACTGGTGTATGAATGTGTTTGTGTGTGAGAGATTCCTTTGAGTGCCTTCACCCTAGAACATTTTCACTATAAAAAGTAACACCATCACTTTTGCTGGGTAATCTTTACCCGATTATAATATACCCAACAAAAAAGTATTTGTCATGAAAAATAGATAAAAATATAACAACACATGGTAAATTAGAGTGGTTTTCTTTTATTTTCAACTGTGGTATGTGTAACAAAATGGAAAAAAAAAAAAAACATAGGAAGACCCTTAAAATATGCTCCAAAATTAGTGAAAAATTAGGAATTTGAGAACAAAACATTCCTAAAAAATAATAATGATGATACTTGAAACTTGGTCTTTGGTCCACCCATTCCTGGGACATGTGAGACTTCCCTGGTGAAGCACAGACTCCTTGACACACGAACAGTTGCAGGAGAGAGGAACAAAAAATAGTATTTTTTCAGTGGGCAAAAATGACCAGTTGACGAAAATATTGTTTCCAACATAAGAATTCCCTTTGAAATAATCACTTTGTGATATTTATTCATATTCACTGCACTAAGTAAGGATAGATACTCATTCCAGGACCACTCTTACTTACCTATTTTTTACGTCCTCTTACATTAAATTCATTACATTCTTACATTCTATTGCTGGGTGAAAATCACCTGAAAGCCTGTAGGAAAAAGTGGGCTGAGGGGTAGGGAAACATCTACACCTTCAAAGACTCCACAGGGACCCATGACACTCAGAAAAATGCAACATATTGAAAATCATGTAAATACTTTTACTGAAAATCACCCGGCAATAGTGCTCTACGGTTAAAGATGGAAAAGATAATATAAAAATGTGACCATGAGACCATAGTGCATGTTGTCGGAAACCCACCATGGAGAGAAACATTCAAATTCAGACGCTGAACCAGAAACCTTTTTGCTATGAGGCGAGAGAGGCACCTCCCAGTCACTTAATTTTGTTTACTTGAGACTTTCAGATGAGTCCCTTTCCTGGCTCGGTGGTGTTGTATGTAATTGCGAGCACTTATCTGTTATTCTGTCCCAACCACACTCCGAAGAGAACAGCCTGATGTCATTATCAACGATAATGGCTGTAGGAGCAGTCACCCAGGCCTCCGCCCGGGCCTTACACCACTCCACCACATGTAATTACAATTTATTGAAAATATCTCCCACATTGTATGCTCTCCGCCTCTCTCTTTTGGCCAGTTCTCTCCATTACTGAAAAGAGATGGGACAGATAATGCAGAGGTAATGTGCTCCTTACACTGTATACAGGTGGAGGTTTGCTGGGGCTCTCATAATTGGATTTGGCTGTGTTCATTTTCAGGTCAAATTACGAAAGAAGAGTCACAAAAGTCTTTACCGTCAGTGCATTAAGTGCTCTCATCATGGAGATCCCAAAATAACTATCTTGCACTATCTGATCCAGCGTAGGATTTAAATAAACACATTTTAATAAAGTGTGTGACTTATGAAATTCTGGATATTGAAAATAGATCGTCTCTGCTAATCTTGCCAGGAAAAGTCAGGGTGTGTGCTGCTTGGAAAATAATGGATAACCCCGGGTCCTTTAGCAGTTAATTGGACTTTAGAATTGTGTGAAATGCTAGCTGTTGCATAGTGTACAATATAATGTCAACACCTTACACAGACTGTATTAGAAAATTCACCTCTTTGTGTTTTGTCATGGCAGATTGTTCAGAATCCAGAGCAACCGATGACCTCTGGTGATATTTTTGGGACATTTTTGATTGTTTTTTTTAGGGATGCACGATATATCGGCATTAACATCGGTATCGGGCGATATTGAAAATTTTTTAGCATATCTGTATCAGCCCGATGTGTAAAAGTGGGCCAATATTAACGACCGATATTTGTCAGTACAGTAATCCCTCGAATTAACGTTTTCTCACATTTCTCTCTCGTTTAAACACTCAAACAAAATGTATTAATAGTGAAGCGTGGGGGGAAGGGGGAGAGCGGAGAAGTGTGCGCGCGGACACGTGTGTGACCGGCGCGAGACCGCGCGTCCGGGGCTGTGAGCACAAGACCTGTGCCCAAACCGTGCCTCCTCTAGACCAGGTCTAAACCAGGATTAAACCACCGTGAGTGGCTCTGCCTTTGCAAAGGCTCGCGGTGGTTTAATCCTGGTTTAGACCTGGTCTAGTCCTGGTTTAGTCCAGGTCTAGACCTGGTCCAGTCCTGGTTTAGTCCAGGTTTAGTCCTGGTCCAGTCCAGGTTTAGACCTTGTTTAGACCTGGTCTAGACCTGGTTTAGTCCACGTTTAGTCCACGTGTAGTCCTGGTCTAGTCCCGGTCTGATCCCGGTCTGATCCTGGTCTGGTACCCCCCCATCTATAATATCAATCAGGTCCCTTAGCCAATCAGGAAGCGGAGCACAATGTTACACTATTTAAAAAAAAAAGTTACACTATAAAAAAAAATGTTACACTATTAAAAAAAAGTTACACTATTTAAAAAAAATTAAATTGATAAAAAAAAAGAAAAAATCAGGAGTCGAAACACGTTTTGAAAATAAAAGAAGACATTCAAAAATTAATTTTGCATTATTTTCAGTCTGTATAAAATGTTATCTCAGAATTAAAAATAAATAAATATCGGTATCGGCTGACATCAGCAACATTAATATCGGATATCAGTATTGGCTAAAATTTTCACATCGGTGCATCCCTAGATTTTTTTACATTGCTGGGTTTCAGAGGACATCACAGCATTCTATAAGCCAATATTATTTAACACAGATAGGGGGGCAGCTAAAATGAATATTTTTAAAAGGCAAAATTATGTTGTAATACACCGAGTAATTGTAATTGAAAATACCAGGTTCAACATTTGTGAATTCACATTTTGGATATTTCATAGCAAAGTACAATATGATCAACAGGGAGTATGATATAATCACATTATATAATCTGAAAACCACCAATATGAGGGCCAGATGGGGCATAATGGTTTCTGAGAGGACATTAGATGCTCTGCAGACAATAGAATCTAGCGGGGTTTGAGTGTTCCTTAGATTTTTGTAGCAGCTAATGGACTGTGTTCTCCAGATTTCTCTCCATTGCTTTTAAACAAACTTAGATGTTCCTCTGACTTTTTTCTATAGCAGCTGGAGGACCTTAGATGTTCCTCAGATTTGCCCCATTAGTAGCTAAAGGAAGCTGGAGGGACAACAGATGGAAATTAGCCTGTGGCTATAATCTGGCATATTTACATATATATTATATGTTCATTAATGTGCACTGTCCCTTTCAAATAAATCTCTCCCGGCTGGCCTGGGAACGCCTTGGGGTACCCCCAGAGGAGCTGGAGGAAGTGTCCGGGGTGAAGGAGGTCTGGGCATCCCTGCTTAGACTGTTGCCCCCACGTCCTGGCCCCGGATAAGCGGAAGAAGGTGAATGGATATCAATCAATCAATCAAACATTTATAAGGCGCTTTTCATACAAAATTGTAGCACAAAGCGCCTTACAGTGGTCAAGGATTAGAAGATTGACCTTTATTGATCTCGCACAGGAGAAGTTGTTTCTATATTTGACCCGGGGATAGTAGCTAAAGGACCCTCGATGTCCTCTATAAGCAACAGAGAGAAATCAGCTTAATCACTGCTGCTGCAAACTTATAAAAATTTATATTAATGGTTTTGGTTAAAGGTTTTGGCAGTTGTATCACACAACAGTAAGTGTGATTAATAAATTGATTCAGTGATGTTGTTTTCTATCTGTAAAATACTATGAAAGAAGAAAAATAAAGAACTAGAACAGAACTAGACCTAGATTTTTCAAGCGGCACTTTTCGTACATTTCCTTTTCCCTCTAATGCACATAAACCGGCCCCATACATCCATTGTTCCTTCTAAAACTCACCAAGGATCTGCGCGGTGGTCAAAGGTTGAGGCCACCTTCCTGACGTCAGCTCTATTTTCTGCCTCTCCATCAAGAACAATGGAGCACATGTTCTTTGTATGTCCAGGAAACTATGACTTTGACTGAATGCTGTGCTTAATGCAAACGTATTTCCAAATGTCACACTCGCTTTTGCAGTTGGACTGGCCGATATAAGTAAGAAGATATTTTTTCCTCATATTGATCAATCTGGGTTTTTGATCGAGTTTATTGTCTTTTCCAAAACAAAATAAAAATTACAGCTGTCAGTTTAACGCGTTAATTAGATTAATTAATTACACTGCAAATGAACGCGTTATAAAAATTAACGCAACTAATTATGAGTGTCAATTCAATGCGTGCACATTTTAAATTTGGGCCCTGGCGGCGAGCAAATCGCTGCCAGGGCCTTTGAATGGCAAGTTTATTTAGAAAAAGAACGTAGACGGGACTATCAACAAGAACGCCGTGATTTGTAGCTTTTGTTAAAAAAAAAAAAAAAAAATTCCGATCACCGAAGCTCCTCCAGCCTGACGGATCATTTGAACGCTCAACATGTCCGGACAAGTTCCATTGTTACTGGTGATAGAGCGAGCGTGAGCACACTTCAACAAACTACCAAACCACGCTCACAGAATTCAGAAAACGAATGAGCAATCTCTCTGTCTCTCTCTCTCTCATGAGATTAAAATGCGATTAATTAGATTAATTAACTACAAATCCTGTAATTAGATAATTTTTTTTAATCGCCTGACACAAATAAAAATGTTTTGCATTGTTGATACAATGAACTTAAACAAGATAGACATTTAATCATTGGCATTTACTGACAGAGCAATCAAAGGACCTATACTTGATTTTTGTACATGTATTTGAGAAAAATTGTTCTTGCCCCCTGTACAGCTCTCTTCTGCATCTCATCTGTATCTAATTAGAAAGCAGTTTATTGAAACCAGGAAGTGCACATTCTAGTTGTTGTGTACCTTGTT
The DNA here is from genome assembly GCA_036785185.1 of Paratrypauchen microcephalus. Taxonomy (NCBI): domain Eukaryota; kingdom Metazoa; phylum Chordata; class Actinopteri; order Gobiiformes; family Gobiidae; genus Paratrypauchen; species Paratrypauchen microcephalus. The sequence goes on from JAVJIX010000160.1 coordinate 1,216,599, forward strand.
GTATACCACGGCATAACTTTGTACTGCTCTCTGAAAAAACTCGATGTACTGATCCAGCTTTTTCACTTCCGATATCAACAATATACAGACCATTTATTTAAACCATGAACTAAAATAAGACAAAACTGACCCAAATGTGTTACGTGGTTGTTATTTATCTCTCATGTATCTACAGAACAGCTTTTTGTAAATAAACGTTCAAATATTATGGGACTTTCTGGTCCGTCTATGACCGGTAAATAGTCTTATTAGATCAATTTATACTGTGTGTCCAACGAGAAAATCGGCAGAATCGATATTTGGAAGCCGATATCCGATCCAGCAAATGATTCGGTATTGTTGTAGATATCCAATACCAGATGCAGATTGGTGCATCCCTAGAGAAAAGTGGTGTGAAAATGCTTATAAACTCATTGCACTGAATAATTAGGATGCATAAGGTAGATGAGGAATAACTCTGGACCACTGCAAACCATTTAAAATGAACAAATTCTGGTTTTCACTTTTTTTTTTTAAGACACTGACTTCACACTGACAATTAGACATGACTGAAACACTATCTCGATGAACATTTGATTAATAGCACAGCCTTACTTCACTGTGTCCCTTACTGCCATTAGCGGTCCTCTAAACTTCATGTATTCCTATATACTGGTGAACTAGCCCAAGCAGCTCTGAGAAAGCCTCCATAATCTCCTCCACACATGTGTTTGAAGAGGTAGCAGTGACTCAAGCGCATGCTAAACAGGGTCTTTCCGGATTAAGACCGATGGATGTTTAGCTTATTGCTGACTCCAGTTTCTCCAAGTGGCAATTTACCAATGCTCACGGCTGATCCACAAAGAGCTGGGAGGTTCTGTTGTTTGAATCAGAGCTTGAGGTAAATCTTTTTTTCTTGGTATTTAGTAATTAAATGTGCATTGTGTAACTTCTATGGTGGAGGGGACTTGCTTGTCTCCATGGAGATGTTTAACTCATTCAGTGCCGGCCTGTTTTCAGAATTCTAACCCCAGAGTGCCACAGGTTTCAGTAGAATTTCACTGATTTTCCAAGACCCACAGAATACTGAGTTCTTTGACTATATAAACATGGGACACATCAAAATAAAGTGTCGACTCTCTTCTTTCACCTGGAAAAAAAATTATGTTTCTAACCTTTTCGGTTCTCAAATAACTGATAGTAGAACATAGGGAAGTTTCAGCAAAAACACTGGTTTTTGAGCAAGAAATGGAGAAAACGACCGTTTAGTTCAGAGAAGGATTTCGAGCAGATCAGTGACTTTGACATCAATATTTATCGATTTAGTGACACCTCAAACATCTAAAATAACAGAGAAAGAGATTTTTGATGACAAAGTACATTTTTTATTTACAAATATAAGAATATAAGGCTCTGTGAATTGAAAATTCGTTCAAATCAATAGTGCCAAGAGATGTTTACAGGATATAATATCTTTTCCTATAAAATAGAACTTTGTTGAGGATTTGTCTAAGGCCCAGAGTACAGACCCATAATAAAAACTAATACACACACACACACACACACACACACACACACACACATATACATATATATATGTACATACACACAAGCCCATGCATAAACCTTTACACACACACAGCTACACACGCGCACGCACACGCGCGCACGCGCGCACGCACACACGCACACACGCACGCACGCACACACACACACACACACACACACACAACTTCATTCATTACAATTACCATACACTGCTCACTGCTCCAAGTCAGTAAACTTCTTCTTTGGAGCTGTCGTAGTTCTGAGGAGACTCCCTGGTCCGTGCAGCGCACACAGGACACGCCCCCTCCTCGGGCACAGCAGATCTCTGCTCAGACCTCTCTGCTTGATCCGGCTTGTCTCTGCGATCCTCTGATCCAGGATCCTGGGTCCCAAGAGCAATCTGATCGCTCCATAGGCGCTGATCAACAGTTATCTGCTTTTCCGGGTTCTATGGCCTCGCCATCTTACTACTCTGGCCAATACACCATACACACGCTGCACTCCTCCTTTCTTCCCCGGCTCTGATCGGCTAATAATGATACAACATCGCCATCTACAGGTTGAGAGATGTGAATTACACCTCAAAAGTTGCTCCAGGCCGTAACCTAGCAACCCCCGCTGAAAAAAGCAATTGACGTCTATAGACGTCACGGCACTCAACGGTTGGATTCGAGGGGACGTCAATAGACGTCTCCGGCACTGAATGAGTTAATTGCCTTGAATGCATAGTAGGGCATTACAGTATCTCCCATGCATTTGTTCAATTACAGGTGTTTTATAGCTCAGAAATACCTTAAAAAAAACATGAGTTGTGACCATGTGCAGACTTGCTTCTTCATAGATCAAGTTTATTTCCATATTGTGGAATAATCTTCATGGGGACAAGCAGGTGGCGGACCCTCGTGCTCCATATCTTTAAGTCGCTTTACCTGATTTGTACTGTTTCAATAACAAAAACAACATAAGGGTGATTCTCCAACTACAGTAACATTTGGTCATGATATTTTTCAGAAAATCCAACACATATTTTTAGAAATATTTAGATTTGTTCTACTTCATCACAGTGTGTAGAAACATTAACTGATACTGGTTGTAATGACATAATTACGGAATAATAATCTTGGTCAGAGAAAAGAACTGGTTTGAGAGTGGAGATAAAGAGGCCAATAATAATAATTACATAAATATTAAATAAATAATAATAAACAATAACGATAGATAAAGTGATGGAAATGACTGTTGTGGAAATGTTTAGCATTTCTTTTAAAATCTCATGACATATTAGCGTGCTAATCTGTTTTAGAGTTAGCATAAAATATACTCAAAATACACAATATAAAGTGGTATTTTTTTCATTATTTGTACTTTCAAAGGAAATATGAGGTGTTTGGAAATGAGGACAAATAAGCCTACTCTTGGTTTTGCAAAACTTGACCTTGATTTTGTTCTTGTTTCCCTTCCTTGCATGGAGCTAACGCTGCTATCCTGCCATGAGCTCCTGTCACATCACAACTGATGTGGTTCAAGTCGACAAAGGTTTAAAACAAAGTTAAAAGTTACATTTTGTGGTGGGTGGTGGAAATGACAGTGATCCCTACGGACAGGTGTTCTTTTTATGAAAAATAAATAAAATACTAATATTTAATATATCTTTCAAGCACATGATATTTTTCATTAAAATAAGGAATTTCTGTGCCATTTGTCAATGAAGTTACTGTTGAATCAAATTTAATTTCAGTCTTATGAGGGACTGAGCGTCCAAAACCTGGACAAGGAACAAAGGACATATAGCAAAAACACTCAATATAAAAACATATTTTATATAATAAAAATAGTAATTTATCTATCATACATTTTTTGTACATTTGTCTTTGTGTCTAAGTGCAGCATGAATAAAAAACGACAACTTACTATACCAACTTATCATTCAATATACTGTAAGTCACATGGAACAATAACTTTTGGGAGTCAGTATTTATTGTGAGTACTTTGTGATGTTGTAGGTTGAATTGTGGACTAAAACTATACAATCAAGTGTTGCGTTCTGCCATTTCTGCTGTTTCTACGTATGCAGGGGTTGTCTTAAACGTGTGTGAATGAAAAAAAAAAAACAACTCCAGGTATGTTTTAATGAGGAAACAACATTATAACATAGATCAGAAAATGGCACTCATTTCTGCTTAATATGCCCCCTTTAAATAAAGCGCTGATAAAAGCCCGTGATCATCATTGATGTTGTGGAAGCAGTCGTTAGTGACTGGTCATTACGCTCGCAGATTTCCTGAGGCCATCCATCCATGAGAGGCCATTAACCCGCCGCATTAAGAGTGATTAGGCAAAGTGTGACACCCATTGGATTGTCTGTGTCTCTGTGCGCAAAGTAGTTCCACATTAGGTCAATTGACTTCTGCGTACTATTTTTGTATTCCCTGTTATCACTGTTATCCAGAGAATTCACTTAATCCCCAGGACAGAAAGATGTAATTATGTAGTGGTGTTTTTTTTGTTTTTTTTTTTACAGGAGTTGATGATGGGTAAGAAACTGCCACATTAGACTGGTTGACTATTAAAGGGTCCATATTACGCTATTTTCTGATCTGTTATATTGTTTCCTCATCACAAAACACACCTGGAGTTGTGTTTTATTTTATTCACACGTCTAACACACACCCTGCATATTTAGGTTGAGTTCTTCTCAAGTTTGTTTTTACACTTCATACACCTTCATTTGAATCATTTCAGCCCAGGAATTGCCATTGTGAGCACCAAAGACAGATCAATAATAAAGGGTTAATCAAACATGTGTGAACGAAACAAAACACAACTCCTCGTATGCTTTGGACGAGGTAACAACATTATAACGTGTCTTAAAGCCCACAAGAGTCAATTTTGTGTAATATAAGCCTTTAAAATTATTATATTTTGATATTCGTTTATAGTTTTCTCGACGATACATGCCAGAAGACCTTTTATAACAAAGAAAGCAGCATTAAAAAAATCTAAATATTGAAAAAGACAAAAACAAAACACATTTTATTCTTTAATATTCTCTATCTAGAAGCCTTCAGTGACCGACATTGTTTCAAATGTATTTAAACAATATCAATGTACAATTATTGCGATAACTGCTGCCCTAATTACTTGACTGCTTCAGATAATCATTAGCAGCAGCAGCATAATTACAAAACACATTTAGATAAAGATACCAACAACATTTGTGTGAACCATATAGCGACTTTTATGTTTCACATTTGAGTTTGCGGCATCTACTACGCCTGATTCACAGATAAAGTGAAATTGTATTCTTTTAAAAATGAGGAGACATTGTGGTTCCACAGTGCCATAAGTGATCTGCCATGTCGCTGTAAACACTGAACATAGGCCTTATTAAAGAACTCGTTGTGTTGTGTCTCCTGGAATAAAAATCCTCATTTGAACACCGCATGTTTTTGTCCTGCTGCTGATGTGTGCCTCCTTAGCTTTTCCCTCAGTCGCACAGCTAACCGCAGTGAGACTACATGTTATATAAAATGGACTAACATGAGCTTTCATGTTATAACGGCAATGTTCCCTCATCATTAGTTCACTTAAAGGTATATTTTGATAGATTTGTGCATGTTTGAGCAATCCTGTACTGTCCTGCATTCAGGTCTCGAGTGCTGTTAAGGTTCAGGTACACTTCGTAGACAAATCTGTCCTCTGCATTTGACCCAATCTTCAATGCCGCAGGGACCCATCTCCGTGATCTTGTTGCTAGTCTTGGTCCGGAATATCTTTTTATCTATGGTGCATGTGTGTAGAATCCCTTAGTCGTCCAGGTAGAATCCATGGCAAAAGGAGAAATTCAGTTTGTCAACTGGACAAAAGTATATTTGGTCGAATATGTTTTGGCAGCTCATCCAAGCTGCTTCTTCAGTTCTGGTCACATGCTGGTGGACACTGCTTATTTACTGCCTGCAGGGAGGAGCTAACTACAATGAAATTACAGGGGATCCTTGGGTTACGACGTTGATCCATTCTTAAGACGCATTGTAACCCGAATTTCATTGTAAGTCGGGATTTGATTTTGATCTTCCAACCAAAGCACCAATAACCTTTCCATCTCAATAATTAGGCCACTACGCTGCTTGGTTATCACTGTCGCTTTCATAGGAGCAGACCCTAACCCTAACCCTAACCACATCAGGTACTTCCGCCCACATTGGGCACGCACATGAGGCCGTCTTCTTCGCCCTACAACCACAACAAAGCGTATTCTTCCGCCGCGCACCGTTCGCGTTTGTTTACGTCGCTTACCACGTTAATATTTTTTTTTTATGGGGGCGCGTTCGTACGGCGTAAGTCGAGACCGTTGTAACCCGAGGACCCCCTGTACTATGAAACTTTCTGTTAGTTAGGTAAGCCTATTCAATAGTGGGGTGTGGAGGGGGCCTGGTTAGCATCGCCATTTAGGGCCATAATGGGTGTTTTCACACCTCTGGACCTGACCTGCTGCCTTAATGTTTTCTTTGTTTGTTTTGATTTAGGTTTGAGGATGGAGTTATAGATGGGAGACAAATGATGTCTGAGACCTCCATTTCTGTTCATGGAAGGATTCTCTTTCTTGACAAAAATGGCCTCTTTATCTCCCCTCTCAAACCAGTTCTTTTCTCTGGCCAAGATCTGTACCTCACTGTCCTCAAAAGAGTGGCCCGTGGCTTCTTTCTATGGTGCATGTTTTTGAGTTGATGGGGGAAACTGGAGTGCCCAAAGGAAAACCCACACAGACACGGGGAGAACCATGCAAACTCCGCACAGAAAGAATCAGGTGACCCGGGAATCAAACCAGGAGCCTTTTTGCTGTGACGTGTGGCTGCTGGCCACTCAGACAAGTGTCCGATTTCACCTAACCCCTGTTTCTGCCCACTGCTCTGTACATATTTGCAATTATTCAAAAAATGGTTCGTACATACTGTATAAGGCTGAATAGCCATTTTTTAAAATACAAAAAAAGAGAATCTGCTGCTTCCGGTGAAATTACACAATGAAGAGGCATGAGTTTTCTGTTCTGTAGTTTCAATCAGAAGTTAATGGACCCAGTTCTATCCGTGGGTTTCAGAATTATGAAAAATTAGGACTTCATTCAATTAACAATTTAAAACAAGATTTAGCATATCTTTTGAATTCCCATTTTTCCATTCCATTTGCTTCCTCTTCTCCATATTTTGGGTCGCGCGGGGGCAACGGTCCAGATAGATCCACCGCCCAGATCACAGCACACCGGCCCTCATGGATCCCCATCCTCCCCTCCCCCTGCGGGTGGGGGGTCCACGTCACTTGACGCATCCGGCCTGGATGTACTTGTGTCATGGGGGCTTTCTTCCAGTGTGCACGGACACTGGGGGCGAAGTGGGGATAAGTGTCTTGCCCAAGGACCCAATAGCAGCACTCATCTGTGAGAGCTGGGATCACATCACCAACCCGTGGGTCAGTGGATCCGACCGCTCAACCAACTTTGTCAAGCACGGGATTCGAACCGCCAACCCCTGGATCAGAGGACAAATGCTCTGCCAACTGAGCTACTGCCTTTGAATTGTGATCTCAAAATGTCAGATAATGGGAAGCTGAAAACCACAAATAATCAGGCCTTGTAAAAATAATATTCTGGTAATGATCTATGTGTGGTATGTTATAGTCTCATAGCAAATACCCCAAAATAACACAGCATGTCTTCTTTAATCACAGTTCCATACGTCTCTTCTTCTGCTGTCTGCTTGTACCATCTCCTTTTATCACTCGTCCTTTGGGATCGGCCTCCTCCGATCTGTAATCTCTCTCTCGAGTTTCCACCCCCAGTCTCTGCTCCTCTGCTCCGCTTTCATCCACAAAACAACTTTACTCTTCCCATTTAATAAAAGTGTCTGCTCGCAATCGTCACCAGGGGATTCTGTCTCATCTCACCCGCCGATGCCCCCCCTCTGTCAGGTGGGTGTCCCAAGACACAATCACAACCACCTTGAAGAGCAGATGACAGGTTTTCGTGTTTTTCTCATTATTTTGTTTGGTGGGAGAGTACATATAGTGCATGGTAAATATTTAACAGCTTTACATTAGTTAAGTGGCAGTTTATGGAACGATAGTTCAGAAGAATCTAATTACAGCTCTGGAAAAAAATAAGAGACCACTGCAAAATCATCAGTATTTCTGATAGAGCTGGGCGATATGGCCTGAAAATAAAATCTCAGATTTTTTTTTTTTTTTTTTTTTTTTTTTACAAAAAATCCGATTTCCGATTTTAATCGATTTTTCTCTGCCCTACTCAAAAACAAATAACAGATGACAAATGGCTCAAAATAATGCAACGTTCTTTTATAAAACAAATACATTACACCTTGCATCAATTAAGCTGTTATTGTTTTAAATATATATTTATCACTTGAAGACCCTTACCTATAGCATTGTGCAGTTTGTATACAGTTGTGGCAAGGTAACTTCAGAAAAATATTGCAGCTTGGTAGCATATACTTTGGGTCCAAATCTTTCACCATGTTAATGAATCCGGGCTTTTCCACAGTATATATGTGCACCATGTTTTTTACAATCGTGGTCGCGTGTGTGATTGCACATGTTTATCATATGGCACACAGTTCGAAAATGTTTCAGGGACTGTTGCTTGTTTGACTTTGGACGATGTGCTCGTGCTGTGGCTATTTTCATTCCGCTGCACTTCTCCCACTCTGCTGCGTGCCTCTGCTTTAGGTGCTAGAATAAATTTGTTGCGCTGCTTCCTTTGGTTGCAACAGCTTTTGAACCTAGACCTTACAGCGAGCACTCATTTGTTCTAAGTCCGATGCAAGAAAACCGAACCAATTCCATATAACAGATGTAGCAAAACCTTTCTTTGGTACAAGCTCCGGCTCTCCCTCAGTCGCTGCCATGCTAGCTTGTACAATGTTTGGGTGCGCCCCGCTAACTTACCCGTGTAGAGCGAGGCAGAGCATTAGTTCCGCTCACGTGTAAAAAATACTTTAAAAAATCGATTTTCATAAAAACGCATCGTCCTGAACTGTAAATTCGAATTAATCGATTTAATCGATTAATCGCGCACATCTAATTTCTGATTTTACTACTTATAGGTATGTGTTTGGGCAAAAGGAACATTTTTTGTTTGAGTCTATAAACTACTGACAACATTTCCCCCAAATTCCAAATAAAAATATTATGGTTTAGAGGATTTATTTGCAGAAAATGACAAATGGTCAAAATAACAAAAAGATACATGTTTTCAGACCTCAAACGATGCAAAGAAACAAGATCAAATTCATTTTAAAACAACATAATACTAATATTTACACTTAAAAAGAGTTCAGAAATCAGTATTTGGTGCAGTAACCCTTATTTTTAATCACAACTTTCATGTGTCTTGGCATGCTCTCCACAAGTCTTTCACATTGTTCTTGGGTGACTTTATTCCACTCCTGGTGCAAGAACTGAAGTAGCTCAGCTTTGTGTTTGTGTTGGAATAATAATACATGTAGAGATGCTGATTTCAGGAAAAAAATGCAGTGGTCTCTTTTTTTTCTTTTTTTTTTTCCAGAGCTGTATGTCATCAATGCAGTCTATCTGAAATGCAAAAAAAAAAAAAAATCTCAGGGAAGGAATATTTTCATTTTGATAGTTTCAATTTCAAATAAATTCAATTTGAAATCAAATAAGATAAAATATATATATATAAAAATAATAATAATAATAATAATAATAATGCATTAGTCTTATCGAGCTTTTACAGATGCAATTTCGTGCATTATTCATTCACTCCACGGCCGGCGAGGCTGAAACTCTGCCCCATCGGCCCCTCTGACCACTACCAACACTCACACACACATCACTTTCATACTAGCAAATGTGGCTGAAGTGTCTTGCCTAAAGACACAAAGACTCCACCCCACTGTGGCACCGGATTTTCCCAGCGGTCTCCCATCCAAGTACTAACCAGGCCCAGCCCTGCTTCGCTTCAGAGATCTAATGAAATCGGTCTAATCACAACTATTTTGTTTTTGCTCTTAACATTACGGTTACAGTGGAATTCACAAAATTGTCAAATCTGAAATACAATTATATTAACTATGTCGCACACCCAAAGTTGTCATTCACCTTCTCTGTGTTTAAAAATAGCACTGCCTTGTCAACCACTTTTCTATGTATCCACATTTTTACCTCTTCTGGCTCCTCATCATTTCACAACTCATTGCTTTTCTTGCTCATTGCATGAGGTTTGACAGACCAACACATGGTTCAGTGTTGTAAACTATTTTTCCATCTTGCTTCATTTCATTCAAAACCACCACAGCCTGTCAAAACTGTTTAATAGATAGTTTTTTTTTTATTATAAAGCACCAGTAGAATATATTGTTAAAAGTCTATAGATATTAGACATGTGGGAGGTTGGCTATTTTTATACAAGAATATTTTGCTGAATTTTCACTTTTGACATCTATAGTTCCCACAATCACATCATCTTGATTTATAATAAAAAATAAGGCTTTTAGTTTTGCTAACTTAAGCCTCTGGGGGGGTGCATTAAAGGTGTACTATGTAACTTTTCTGTAACTTAGCTTTTTCAAGATATGAATATTATTATTTTATTATCTAGCATTGGTAACATGTTTGATTGACAGCGTTGCAGACAGGAGGGGGCGTTACCTTTAACACCCTTGCCTCAGATTGCCTCTTTCGTTGCTTGGATACTGGAATTTGCTTCCAAATTCACCCCATTATTGCAAGCCTCAATGAGCTTCATTTGACCGGAGCCAAACGGTCAATAAAGAAATGATGTCCACTTCTTTACAGTCTGTGGTCTGGTGGCATCACTTACTTCTCCATAAAGAGAGGTTTAATACCACACCTTGGAACAATTCAGGTAAAGTACAGGGAGTCCTCGGGTTACGACGTTGATCCGTTCTTAAGACGCGTCGTAACCCGAATTTCGTCGTAAACCGGATTTTGCCTTTGATCTTCCAACCAAAGCACCAATAACCTTTCCATCTCAATAATTAGACCACTACGATGCTTGTTTATCACTGCCGCTTTCATAGGAGCAGATCAGAGCCCACATCAGGTACTTCCGCCCACATTGGACACGCACACGAGGCTGTCTTCTTCTCCCTACAACCACAACAGAGCGTATTCTTCCGCCGTGCGCCGCGTGCGTTTGTTTACATCTTTTACCACGCTAAACCGTGTAAGACGGAATGACGCGTAATATATACATATTTTTTTTAATGGGGGCGCGTTCGTAACCACGAAACGTCGTAACCCGAGACCGTCGTAACCCGAGGACCCCCTGTACTAACATAACCATAGAGACATTCCACTCCAACGACAGTCACTTAGAATAATTCGCAAACAATTAAAGGCACCATCTCTGTGAAAAGCCTACTACTATCACTAACAAGTCCTTTGTTTCATGCCGGTGTGACTGCTGTTGTCTCATTATCGAGTCTCTGCACTGAAGCAATGACTCATTTTATCTCATTATTCAGGTTAAGCTGAGAGAGACGAGTGCAAGACAGAAACTCCCGCAGATCTAATTATTTTTTACCAAAAGAAGATCCCGTGGCATTCAAAAAAGAAGTCGTCTGGTGCAAGTCTGTAATAACCAGGGACATAATCAGGCTTTTGGTTTACAGGTTGAGCTCCTGTTGAGTGTCACACAGACAGTTGCTATTTCTGATTTTCATCGATAGCACATTTTATTTGTAAATATTCTCTTTTTGGCGGTTCAAATCCTGCTCTCGACAATGGGTTGAGCAGTCGGATCCACTGACCCGCGGGTTGGCGGTGCGATCCCAGCTCCCAAGGTCCCACAGATAAGTGCTGCCTTCGTGTCCTTTGGCAAGACACTTAACCCCACCTCGCCCCCAGTGTCTGTCCACAATGAAAGAGAGCCCCCATGACACAAAGTACATCAAGGCCGGTTGCATCAAACAACGTGGGCTGTCCTCCCGTGGACCCACCGTGGCCCACGGGGTGGGTCCATGAGGGCTGGTGCAGTGTGATCTGGGCAGCGGACCTGGACCATTGCCCACGCGACCTGAAAATACGGAGAAAGCAGAAGAAAATGGGATGGGGATTCTCTATTTAGAGGCCTTCAGTCACCAAATTTCAATATTTATTTGGATTAGCCCAAAGGAGGAGGTCAAAGATACGTATCAACAGCAACAGTAGCTCAGTTGGTAAGGCCTAAAAAAAATAAATCTAAGTTTCCGGTTGCCGACCGACCCTGTTGATTTGCATGCGACCCAAATTATTTTATTGGACTTAATAAAATAAAATAAATTTGATACTCAAATAAATTTTACAAGCTTCGGTTAAAAAAGAAAGAAAGAAAACTAATAGCCTACTGTATTTTTCGATTTCCGCGAGGCTACAATCGACGTAATTCACCACACCTGCGCTGCAATGTGTACGGGGGTCCTCGGGTTGCGTCATTCCGTCTTACGCGGTTTAGCGTGGTAAGCGACGTAAACAAACGCGAACGGCGCTCTGGGAGTTCGAGAGGACACGGACAAACGCGCTCTGGGAGTTCGAGAGGACACGGACAAACGCGCTCTGGGAGGTGGAACACACACACGCACGCACGCACGCACACACACACACACACACACACTCTTTCAAAATGTCCATATTCCCACAGGGGAAAAAAATAAAAAATAAATTCCCTACCTACCCATGTCTAGAACTGTCAACAAATCGGAAACCAACATTTATTTTTTTTAGGCCCAAAGTGTTTGTCCACTGATCCGAGATTGGCAGTTAAACATAGTTAAACATAAACATCATTGGTCAGATTGGTTGGCGGTGTGATTCCAGCTGCCACATATGAATGCCGTCATTGTGTCCTTGGGCAAGACACTTTACCACCCCCTCAACCCCGGTGTCTGCGTACATTGGTGTATGAACGTGTATGTGAATGAGTGAGTGGGACCTTGATGGAAAACGCTTTGAGTGGCTTGAAGGTAGAAAAGCGCTAATATAAAAATGTGACAATTTACCATGGAATTTACCTTTTAATTAACATCATAATTGAATTTCTGAGGGAACTCACCTCTTTCCTACACACATCAATAGACATTAAGACACAGTCAAAGTTATATTTTACTTGCAAGGGGAGAAGTGACCACAGCGAAAGCACTCCGCAGCCTTCGCTCGCAGTTCTCCGTCGGGAACTTCTCCTCCTAGCCTTTTATTGTTTTAAAGCATGAATGGGAGTTACAGGGTTTGGGCAAAAAACACAGGTTAAGGGCTTACACAACAGTTAAAGGAAACATGTTTTTTTCTGATAAACAAATCTCTTTCACTTCTTTCGCTTCTGTACTAATGATAAAAGAAGCTCTGAACACACAGACATGAGTAATTGATAACATATTTGATAACATCATAGTAATTCTTCCAACAGAACTTAAAAGGAATCCATGTACCACCTGAAGGACTTTCATACCACCATGTGCCACAGTTTGAGAAACGCCGTCATAAATGATATCATGATAATCTTAGTTATGTTTGCGCATATATTATGTAATTCTAATCTAATTTAGATGACCCTTTTTTCAAACTTTACCAAAAATCAAAGTGTGTAAAGAATGTCGGTTACTTAGAGGGAACGGATGCCAGATTAGAGCGATATCCTTCAAAAAACTTGGTGTTTGTGTTTCGTCATCAAAGTTAGCTCAGAGTTATGCAATCAATTACCGGTACAAGGCTCATGTGATAAGGCCCCTGCACAGCTTCAGAGCTCACACACACACTCAGAGGGAAGTTTAATCATCGATCGTTATCAATAATGAACAGCTCATTTATCTTCCCTTCTACTGACGATTGGGTTATGCAAATGGATACCGAATCTCTAGCCATACTCTTGTTTTTTTGTTGTTGCCAGTAGGGATGTACAGTATACCACAATCAAATTGAAATCACAATTAGAAGCGTTTACAGGGCCAATATTATGTTTCCTCATCACAAACATGCCTAGAGTTGTGTTTTGTTTTGCTCATACATGTTTAACACGCACCTTGCATATTTAGGATTCTAAGTTCTTCTCTCAACAGAAAAATCCACCGTGTGATGTCATGTGGTAATACAGGAGGTGCTCCATTGCATTTGGAAACTTCATACACCTACACTAGAATAATTTGGATGATTTCAGTCGTGGAATTGCCGATCTCTACTGAACAAAAGGTAAAACGTCGCTGTTAACTTGAAAAACTACAGCTTCATGACATCACAAGGTGGAATTTTTAGCTTCAGCGATGTAGACAGACTAATATTGAAGGGTTACTCAAACGTGTGAATGAAACTCCAGGTATGTTTTTGTTCCAACGTGGCTAAAAGCTCAGCCAATATTGCGTATGTAATATTAGGGTAACATAAGTAAAACACGGACCACACCTCCCATTTATATCTGTTTAATCATTTTTTTATTATAGGTTTATGTTACGTTAATATATGTTGCTAATGAAAGTGATGCTTAATACAATCAAAAAATAATCCACAGTGAAACTAATGAAGTACTTTTAGTAAGTGCTGTGCTAATGTGGTTTTTCAGTCTTCAAATTGTCATCATAACTTAAGCCTGCTCATACAGTGTTTTTTCTTCATCTTTTTCTCAAACATTCTATTAATTCAGAATTCTCAGTAAACTATTGTTAGGAAATACCAGATTAAGTGCATATGTATCAGTGTTATTGTATCCACACTTAAGTCCCTCATTACAAACGTGTCCCTTGCATTCTTATACGCCACAGTCTGGTCCGGAGCTTTGTCCTGGTCCGCCTCTCAGATTAAACCGATGGGGCTAATTTGCAGCTATGCCATAATTCCAGCATAATCCCACTCTAATCCACACGATTAAACAGTCAAATCTCTAGCTCTGTATCTGCTCCCATCTCTTCGTCCATCTCTTCCCTCACTCCAGCGCTCTGCTCCTCTCCTTTGGTCTGCACCCTCAGCTCAACCTCAACCAAATCTGCTTTAATGTCTTCATTTGTCCGTACATCTACATTTACAGACTCAATTAAATAGAAGATGTTTTAAGTGTCCACATCCAACAGTCGATATCCTGTTGGCCCAAACACCTTCGAATATTTTTCAAAGTTGTTTTGTAGTTGCTTAAAATGATAAATAACAATTACAAAACACTGCGTACACCATGTGTTTTAAAAGAAATAAAGTTAATAAAGTTTGTCTAAGTCTGAATCTAGATTATAGTTTTACTTTATTAAGGCTGTGTTCCATATCTCTGTCTTACCCCTTCCCCTTCCCCTACTCCTTTATCTATGTCTTTGTTTTGCCCCTCGATACCGAGCTGAGAGAGGTCTGGGTATGAATGTTCCCCTAAGAAATGGGACGCCACTCGATTACCATTTGCATCATCATCCCCTGCCTCTACCTGGCTGCTACGTCTACAGAGGCGACAACAATTGACGCAAACAAACGTAAACAAGGATTATCGGGTACCTCAGCTCGACAAAAAAAGTAGCCTGTTTATACATGAAAGTTCAATGAAAATTATAACATTGGCTAAACAGACATCACTACAATTAAAACCGCAGCAACAATTCACTAAGGGTGTTTTCACACCTGCCTTGTTTGGTTCGTTTAAAACGAACCAGAGTTCGTATGTTCCTTTGATTCGGACCTTTTGGCCTGGTGTGAATAAAAACCAAAAATCTCGATCCGGAGAAAACAAGCGAACCGAGACCACCTAAAAAGCTCGATCTCTGCACGGTTCCATTCGAATCCTGGTGCGGTTCATTTGAGGTGAGAATGCAGATCGGACTCGATCTGACACAAGTTGACTTTTTGTACTAAACGAGCTCCCGTTGTATGTCAAGCATTATGGGAAACTGAGGCTTACGAAACGAAATGAAATGAAACAAGGCTTACTTACGTTTTGCGTGAAGAGCAAGAGTTACAACTTGATGCGCGCACATGAGCCCTGTTCTCTGTAGCCGTCTTGCCCTGTGTCTTTGTTGTTTGTAAATTGATTGTAAAATAGTGTAAACCTCACGATGCTGCTCAAACATTTGTGCGAACTGTAAATACTCTGCAAACCATATTGCTGACTACATTGAAAACAGCACGCAACACCATGATTCTCCTTCACGTGTTTGGACACAGCGCTTTGACACGGCTCATTTCTGTCCAATGACTGAGCGACCTCGGCACACGTGGTTTTGTTTACAGATGTTGGTCCACTTAAAAAAAAAAAGTACAGTGTGAAAACGAACCGCACCAAAATAAAAAAATAAAAAATAAAAATTTGGTCCGGCCCAAAGCAAGTGAACTATTGGACTTTCCTGGTCTGAATACACCCTAAAAGTAACGGAAAACATAATAATAATTAATACAATTACAATTACAATTACAATGGTTTACAATTAATAATTGTAAACCATGCTGAACTGTTAATCGATAATTACAACTGCTGAAAATACATTTATGAGACTCCTTGGCTGGTCGATGTGACGCTGCCATCCTGATCCCAAAACCTGCCTGAGCTTGTAGGCGTACCCCTTTGTTTCAAGTCTGGTCAAGAGCTTACTTCGTTTCAAGGGGTATGTAGCCCTCGGTCGTGGCCCGAGCCCTTGATCAAAATTAGAATCGGGACACCCCTTGCCCTCACATGAACACACAGACAGAGAAATGGGACACAGCCTTTGCGGCACGGTAGCAGAGTGGTTAGCGCTCTTGCTTCACAGCAAGAAGGTTCCGGGTTCGATCCCCGGGTCGCCCAGACCTTTCCGTGTGTGTTCTGTGTGGCGTTTGCATGCATGGTCTGGGTTCGGTCGCCCGAGCCTTTCTGTGTGGAGTTTGCATGTTCTCCCCGTGTCTGGGTGGGTTTCCTCCGGGCACTCTGGTTTCCCCCACCAACCCAAAACATGCACCATAGGTACTCCAGCTTAGGTCCTGACCAAGCCGAAGCAAGAAGATCATGGAGATGGTCCCCGGGCGCCCTAATGTGTGTGCTGCCCACTGCTCCTAATATATGTATATATATATAGGATGGGTTAAAATGCAGAGAATAATTTCTCCAGTGTGAGATCAATAAAGTTCACTTCTTAAAAGTTCACTTCACTTCTTAGTCTCTGCACTGGTCGATATTGGCTATTGGCAGATTGGCAGATTGATATTTCAAGACAGAGTATCGGCATCGATATTGGAACAGAAAAAGCTGGATCAGTGCGTCCCTTTATTGCTGATAACTCATCAAGAAAAGTAAATTATACAAATATTCAGTGCTGTGCTGGAGTTTGCAAAGGACTTTCAGAATCAGAAGTTGCATAACAGGGCGTACACTTTGCAATTGTGGTGCTGTTCAGGACTTGCGTGGATCCCGTAAAGCTTGGAAAGTCCTTAAAATCAACTGATACTTTGCATCTAATGTCATCAACATTCCCTGAGAGTATGATGCTAACTGTAGACACTGCTCTGTTTGAAGTTTCGCTGGACTTTAATCTGATTTTTGTTTTAACACAATCTGCTTTTGGGTTATTGTGTCATAAATTGGCATAAATTATTTTCAGTATTATTGTTTATTGCCTAATATTTTCTTTCCCTTTCAAAGCCTATTTCTCATTTGTAGACGACTGAATGTAATAAACAGAGCTTGTGAATACTACAGGCCTCACACTGGGTCCAGCCCAGACCAGAGCCGAATGGAGCCTCACTTACAGACCACTTAATGTCACTCCACTCGCACTTAGTCACCTGATTATGAGTGGCTAGGAAATCTACATAACTGTCAGAAATGAGCTATGACCATTATAAATAATACAAACCCACTTTGAAATGCCAATCTAAATATAAATACAGTATTGAGGTGAAAGTACAAGTTAAAGATTGTATGGTGTGGATTACAGGGATTAGAAATAAGTAGTGCCTCAGAGTCAATCCCTTCTACAACCTTTGACTGTTGTTGTTGTTGTTGTGTCCTTAAGCAAGACACATCATGCTTCCATTGGGTGCGTACAGTTGTGTGAATGTGTGAGTTTGTGGTTTATTGATGTTTGTGCGGTAGAGCTTCGTCACTGACTGGCCAACCACTAAAATAATCATTAGTCACAGCCCAAGTCCTTTCTGTTTAAAATGTTACCTTTTGTGTTAATTGTGTACATTGAGCTGATTAATTGATTTGATTGATTAAAAGAAATAAAAAAATCTCTCTCCTTCTCTATCATACATACATGCATGCATACATACATACATGCATACATGCATACATACATACATACATACATACACACATACACACATACTGTACAAACACACACACACACACACACACACATACACATACATACATACGGCTGGGCATCGAAATTCGGTTCCTCCATGGCACTGACCGAAATGCTTAGGTTCTTCTGGGTATCGAAATGCCTCGTCTTTCGGTTCCACGTTTCGATACCCAGAGGTTAATCACGTGTGGCTCAGATACATGCCTGCGTGCTTATGGCCTGATAATGCCACCTGAGATTGGCTCAAACGTCCGCGTGTATGAAAAACACAGCGTGGTCACGCCCCTCGTTCACAGGCAAGGCGGCCCAACTATTTCAACTCTTCTTTGATTCAAGGTAAGATTTCAATTGGAAATTGCAAACCACGGGAAAACAAAGTAATGTCGTCGTGTCTTCTTAAGCGTTTTTCCGTTCATATTGACTTTGCAGATCGTTGCTAATCTTGCAATTCAGTGTTACAAAGTCGACCAGCTTTTCATGTGTGTGAGAGAGAGATAATGTGATGGTGTGCAGTTGTGTTCTTGTTGCCTGGAAGAATCCATGACTCATCGCTGTACCAGCGAGTGAGTCTGGTAACCCTTGGTCCAAAATACGCTGCAGTTGCGCGTAGACAGACAGCTAAGTGAACCAATCAGAGATTGCGCCATCTTGATTCAAAACTGAGGCGGAACTTCCGCTGCCTAAGAGTGACTTTGCGGGCAAAGGCGGGTGCACTGACGTCACCATCTTTGAACGAATCAGAATCGCGGAGTCCGTTGTTAACCGGAGGAGCGAGAGTGGATGGAGGGTGTCCAGATGGTATCGCGCTGTATAGGAAATACAGAGAGATATCATTTGGCTGGCCAGGTAAGTGTTCTTGTTCATTTACTTCAATAACTTGAATAACATTAATAAACTCCAGTATGTGGAATAGAATGTGTAATGAAATTACATTTTTTCCTAGAATTAATATAAAATAGGAACAGAAAAAGGTACTGGTTAGGAATCGGTATCGATATTGGTATCGGCATCGGAAAATTTTGATCGATACCCAGCCCTATACATACATATACATACACACATACATATAGTCCTGGGTGAAAGTGTAAAACTTGCCTTTCATACGCTGCTTTTCTTTCTTGGAATTCTGTTATTGTTTAACAGTACTAGACATTCTAAGTATTTTTTACTTCAACTCTTTCAGTCATGTCCAAGTGGAGTTATAGTCTATGTCCTTGTAATGCTGCAAATGACTGAATAAACTACTACTATTTGCCGTTATTATATATATATATATATATATATATATATATATATATGTATATATATATTCTCCATCAAATAAGTTTATAGCTCCTGTTAACATTCTGGTACCATAAGTCCATTCTCTCCTTTTTAGTGCTACAGGCTTTGGGCGTATTGACACATTAACTACCCTTAATGAGTTTAATGGACATCCAAGAACTGAGGTCCATTAAAAGAAAGAAAATGTTCTCATATCCACTACCAGGCTGTCTAGATGTGCCAAAGAGAGAATGACCAATGATTATCAAGGGGAACAAACACAGATCCTGAATATTGGTTTAGGTCGAACAATACAGCACACCTTCATTTCCATTTTTTGCTTTTAAAAAAACTTTTCTTTGCAGTATTGCCTCTTTTTAAATACAGAATATAGCATAAACAGTTGTGGTGTGTTAGCAGGTTAGTGAAGTAACCTGATCAAGATCATTTTACTTAATTTTCTTTTGTAGGTAGGTGTGTTAGCAGGCTAGTGAAGTAACCTGATCAAGATCATTTTACTTAATTTTCTTTTGTCACTTTTGTCTTGTGAGATCCTGTCCCACCTCCATGATCAGAACAGGTAGGTTGGCCAAACACGGTGAATCTGCTGCACAGTGGAATCAGCAGTGACAGACGCATGCCCACAACTCACAACTCAACTCTGCAAAATAAATTTAAAAAAAAAAGGAAAAAAAATCTGCCATCTCTCCTGGTTTACCGCAAAAACACACAAATTGGCTGACTGTCACTTCCCATCTGACTGTTTCTGCTGGGAGTGTGGGAAAAACAAGTTGACTTTTAAGACAGATACTGAATTCAGATTTGCAATGTACAATTTTAAAATCAAAATAAATAGTCTCTTTACATCTGCTACAATAATAAGGAGCAGGTTGCAGAATATACTGCAATCAAATAGGAATTTTAATTGGTGCCTTTTTTTTTTCATTCTGTCAGTTATGGTTATTTAGGTAGTAGGATGTATTTTTCCAAGCTAGCTCTTATGAGAAAATAAATAAAACCTTGCTAACCCTCAAGTTGAGAGCTCTATCAACATCGTTGTGAAATGCATGTGATTCTTCTGTTTTTTTAGCTGTCATTTAGCTGTTTTTATTTTAATTTATTCAAGGGGCAATGCATGTTAAAAAACAAGATAATGCAAGATAAAAAAAAAAAAAAAAACTTTTCTAGTGGGAAGGTCTGTCACCTGCTGTTCACATTGTTGCTACTGCATTAATTCAGAAGTTTTTATTGATTAAAATTAGTGCTGTCAGGCGATTAAAAAATAATCTAATTAATCGCATTAAAAAAAAAAAAAAATTTAGGTGGTTTATTGTGCTCTCCCACAGTGCAAAAAAGGTGTCAAACGTGTGATTTATAGTGGTACAGTGAAAAGACTGCAGACTTCCCCTTTAAGTCTAAGTTTTTCACTCACTCTCTTTGTCTCCACTGTAAACATGACAAGACTGCTGGCAGACCCCCATTCCCCCTCCCACATTACGTAACATTCATTGGAAAGCTCATTTACACCATTCCACGAATACATGGCGAATATTTCTGGTGCCAAAAGGTGAGCACGTACAGCAGCTTTCATGCAATGTCAATAAATAATATTGTATAATATTGTATGTAATATTATTAGGTTAATGGTGTCTGTGCCTTTAAGGGGTTGGCTGTTGGGCGCATGCGTGGGACAGGTGTGGGTGTGTGAGAGGAAAAGAGGAGAGTTGCGCTGCTGCATGTGTTGGACTGTTAATGTTGAGTGAGTCCGAACTTCTGTTTAATAAAGTTCATTGGAGAATAAGAGTCATTACAATATACAAGGCTTCAAATATACAGAGAATACAAATAATTGCCCGTGAAAATTACTCATGGCTCACATGACCCCCGGAACCCGTGAGGAGGATTTAAACTCCTGGTGTGGATGTGTCCGGACCATCGCACCACGGGAGGAGGGAGGAGGCAGCAGCGCGGGGTGAGTAAATGATCGGGTTTAGCGTGATTTAGCGTGATGGGCAAAACTGACTAAGTCAAAACTTCTAAGTGTGCACCCTTAGTCACAGAACACGCTGGAGAGGTTATGGGAATTGAAAATGGTTCAGCGCGGAACGCAGCAGATAGGGAAACGGGCTTGCGCGTCTTCACGTGCTCTCCCCTATTAGAAGTGCATTCGTCTCTGTGCCGACCAATGGTAGCACGGCATTTCTCATCGCGTCATCGCTGTACAGGGACAAGAGGGACCTGCTCCGTCACGTTTTTATCAATAAACTCGCCGTTCAAAGGCCCCGCACGCCAAATTTAAAATGCGCGCGCATTGAATTGCGTTAATTTTTATAACGCGTTAATTAGCAGTGTAATTAATTAATCTAATCAACGCGTTAAACTGACAGCCCTAATTAAAATAGATTTTTTTTTTTGTATTTTTTCTGTGTGTGGATGTGAAAACAAACCACAAATCACAATATTTAAAATCACAGTTAAATTTCCCTCTGAAATTGTGCTGCTCCATAACGGACATTGTTATAAAAAACAACAATTTAGTATCAGCTGACAATTCAAACAGCAATTTCTGATGCACTTCTCATGATTATTTATCTGTTACGTATGTAATGTACCTTTTCAGGAATTCAGCAAAGGGGTGTCTAACCTGAGTGTCACACATCTGAACCATGACTTATTAATGCCTCTGGATGTAACAGAGTCTGGAGGAGGGCTGGGCACTGGGCACGTTTCTTACGCAAGAGTTCATTCCCAGTCTACAGTAGCACCTGAGAGAGATTTATTTATTTATTTTACGTTTTTCATCTTTTTTTCCCCTAAGTGGACACCCTCTGTCCACAGTGGTTGGCTCCTGTCACATTTTATGCCTCTGAATCCACCTCCCCCAGACTAACGAGCAGACTGTAGCCCATATTCACACTTGCCAAAGATACTCATACGAATACTTTGATTACTAAAATAATCATTACTATTTAAATAATCACTGTTGTTATCTGGATTATAGTTTTATCACATAAATGCCATCATTATTAAAACTTAGTAGCAAAAAGAATTTGATTTGATTTTATTACTTTTTACCACCGACTGTTTATATAAATGGACATGGCTAATTCTCTAGTCGCCTCGTTTCAAATAAGAAGGGACCATGGGCGCACTTCCGACTCCATCGACTCCAATCCAAGTACCAGGGTAACTTTTCTGGCCACTCTTGACTTTGTAGAGATGTTATTACTTTGCCTGAAATGCCCCACAGTATGGCATTAGATTAACATTATCAAGGACAGCTTCCACCCCGGCTCTCAGTTCTTTGACTTGCTGCCCTCAGGAAGGCGTCACAGGTGCAATAAAGCAACGACCAAGAGACTCAAAAACAGCTTCTTCCCAAGGGCCATAACCACCTTGAACAGTCACATGCACTGACTTACCCCATATTCCTGCCCCCCATTCTCCTCCAAGCACCCGTTGTGCAATTACTTAACACAGTGTATTGTGGACAATATTTATTACAGTCTAATAATATAGTTTTTGTAGCATATTCACCTGGGCAATATTTATTACTGTGTAATATCTTGAACTGAGTTTTTGTTGTTGTGCAATACCTAATTACAGTGGAATATCCTGTGCTATAGCTTGTTGGCAACATTTAATACAGTACAATATGCTAAACTGAATTCTGTGAAACATCTCTCTCTACAATTTAGAGACTCTCAAGTGTGTGTATATTTGGTTGTATGTGTCACCCCTACTGCAATATCTGAGCAAGACTTGCAATAACCTGGTAACAAATGTGTAGTAGCAGCTGTAGAGGACTTTTTTTGCACTATTTTTTTTCTATACTGTGTCCTAAATATCCTGCTTTGTTGTATATATCGTATTTAAATGTCTGCACTGAAGTGAGATGCTTTCAATCTCATCGTGAGGATGTATGATGTAAATTGTACATATGAATAGTTACAATTAAAGGCATTCTATTCTATTCTATTCTAGACCTATGCATCCAGTAGGCGTACCTTCAGTGGGGTCACCTCTCTAGCAGATCTTGTAACTTGCCCTGGTTATGGCATTTACAGTACTTTATGGATAGATAAGCTCAATGCCATACTGTGGAACTTTCTAGGCTAAGCTTTTATATCTATGGACACAAAAACGTGCATCTTTAAGGAAAAAAAAAACACTTCCACAGTATAGCATAATTCTCTTTATTCCATAGCCTTTTTTCAAATGGAGTTTGACACGGCTGACCTCTGTAATTCTTTGTATATTTTAGCAGATTGGCGGAAACGCAAACAGGAAGTGAGTGAACCAACGTAACTCAAAGCAAATTCTTCTCTTAAAGAAGTGGATGCTATCGCGGCGCTGCCCTCCGCCTCGCCTCTTATTACAGATCCGTTTGTTTGCACAACATGACATGCTCATTTGTGTGTACCCCTGAGGCTCTTATGTTATAGCTATCACCACATCACGCAGTTACAACAGCCAGTGTCCCAGGGGGCGCTCCTGACAAACTGCATATGACAGGTTAAATACTCATTTCACTAAAACAAATGCTTGGCTAGCTTTTCCAGTTTATAATCTGACTTCCTGGTTCGACGTGGGCAGTAGATATGACGTAAGTAATTCCAGAACTGTTATTTAGGAACCTTGATGCTAAATGGAAAAACGTTAAAAAAAAATATGTATCTTTTCCTTGAGCAGGCTTTCATCTCCACAAACCTGACTCTTATCTGGCCTCCTGGTTGTTTCCATGGGAATGTTGTTCCTTTGCTTGTAATATTCCACAGTATAGCATAAAACATATCTATATCCATTGAGAGTGTAGCGCTTTAACTTTCTTTCCTTTAAATGGACTTTTACGCTACTTTTATATGATGACAGTCTGAACAGAAGATGCAAAAGTGGCGTTGCATCTTCACTTTTTATTTCGCATTTAGACGAGCGTTTTCGGGAGGAAATCTGCGTGCATACGGTGACGCAAAAGTGTGTGGAATTTGATTGGATATGCATGCCAGGCAGCTAGGTGGCGCTGTAAAACATTATCACTATGTCCGCGTGCAGGCGTAGAATCTTCCTTCTTCTCATCTGCGCCGCGAAAAGCAAAACAAAACATGGCTACCGGCAGTGTTGTCCCTGAACGCGTTCACTGAACGATAGTTCATGAACGCGTTCATATTTTGGGTGAACGTGAACTGAATTGTCTGTATTACTGCCTGATGAACGAACTGTGAACGAGTTCATTCTGGTGTCTGTGAACGACGCGGTATCTCTTTAACTTTGTTCAATAGGGTCTCAGATTTCTGATCCATCCATCTGAAATTTCCGACCGGCACCTCTCTCCCTCTCTCCATCTCTCCCTCTCGCGCAGCGCGCGCAGCACTTCCTGGGATTGCGAGAAACAGCGCATAGTGGTGCGCTAAAGGGGGCCACATTAAAGGGGGAATCACTAATGTTAATTTGCGGGTTTATTTTGCTTTCTTAAGTCTCTTAGTTAATTAAATCATATCATATGGGGCTTATTTAAGTATTTTCTTTATTATGTTGAATTGCAGGTGTTTTATCATTATGGGGACTGTTATTTGTAGTTGGATAAGGATGTGAAATTGATATGAAGATGGAATCTAACACATGGTTTGATTGTTAAAACTGATATAATAATTGCTGTCTATGGTTCTATATGGGCTTTGGCAATGATAGTGAAAAATAATAGCTCGCAGCAATGTATTGGAAAAAAAAAAGAACTATGAACGAGTTCATTTTTTGGAACTATGAACGAACTACTAACTATAAACAATTATGAACTATGAACGAACTAGTTCATTTTGAAATGTGTGAACTGAACTTTCCCAACACTGGCTACCGGTAGCAAAAAAAAAATTGTGTGGTCAGACGACGTTCAACTATTGCTTCAGGCCACCTTAGACTACAAAGCAACGAAGGCGCAACAAGGTGTGCCAAACAAAGTACACTGATACAGTGGTACCTCACCTTACGAAAGACCCTTCATACGAAAAATCCAAGTTACGAAATGCCTTCACGTTAAATTTTGGTCTCTAGATACGAAAGAAAATTCTTAGCTCTTAGCTCTAGCGCCGAACACGCAAGATTTTCAACAAAATGTATTAAATAGTGAAGCGTGGGGGGAGACACGACTCCGGAAGCAGCGCGGAAACATGAACGCACCGCGCGAGGAGCACCCCTAGTCCTGGTCTGCATGACCGGCACCGGGGCTGCGAGCACGAGATAGAACCACGGCGCCCGGACCGTGTCCTCTGGAGCCCGAGCCACAAACCAGCCGCACGAAACCAGCAAAGAGCGGCACGTGGTAGTTTAATCCTGGTTTAGTCCAGGTCAGTGTTCCCTCTAAGGTGCGCGCGTGCGCAATCGCGCACATCAAATCCTTTTCAGCGCATAAAATACAATCTAACTTGAACTCAGCGCTGGATTGACACACGGAATCCAGTCTGATAGATTCAGTTTGCACATGTGAATGTGCACATGCTTTAGGGACAAGCCAACTACAAACAGATTCATTTCGATCGCATTTCGCTCGCTTTCTTCAGTAAGACCATAGTTGTCGTGCGCATCGCCGTGGGTCAGAGCGGCAGGTCCGCACCAGCCGACGGGAGCGCCGCCCGCACAGAAGAGGAGACAGGTAGAGCCATAATGTAATCCTCGGCTGTTTTCTTTGTTTCTGTCCAAGCCATAGGTTTTTGTGAGCAAAAAGACGAGACTTTCTGTGTGAAGTGTGAATCCTCTCCCCAGAGCGTTAAACCACAGAGCTATGTCACTCTCACAAAATTACTTAAACTGGGTAATGATTAAAAAGCAAGATATAAACTGATAAAAATGTATACTTATTTTAGAGATCATTATTTTGAGAAAGACCCATCTTATAGTGTCCTAGGTTTATACACAGGTACATACACTGTGTATATACACAGGTTATTTTTCAAAATATTGTAATGTTCAATGTTTCACTGACCACAGCAGGACCCTCACACTGACATACAACATGTACAAAGCTCATGAAAAGATTTTTGAGAAGTGGACCAAAAAATCAGTTATATTAAAAGTAATCTAACAGAAATAACAGCAGTAATTTGATTCATAAGCTATGTAACTTGCCATGATCTCAGGTGTGATACTGGTGTGGCCACAGTGTGCATGTCGGATGTTGCTCACAGGAGTCCAAGGAACGCTCAGGGAGTTTGTGTGTTTGCTCAGACACATGAAAAATTAGGGGGAACATTGGTCCAGGTCCAGTCCAGGTTTAGACCTGGTCTAGACCTGGTTTAGTCCACGTTTAGTCCTGGTGTAGTCTCTTAGCCAATCAGGACGCAGAACCAATGTTACACTATAAAAAAAAAAATGGTACACTATAAAAAAACAACAACCTTGGAACGAATCAGGCCTTTTCCATTGAAATAGCTACTCAACTTACGAAAAATTCACGTTACGAAACCACTTCTGGAACGAATTAATTTCGTAAGGTGAGGTACCACTGTATATGGACCGATGTGACGTAAACGCGTACGCGACGTCAGCAGATTTGACCAAAGTTTTGCGTCTTGGGCAGTGTAGACGAAAACGCTACGGCGGAGCGTATTCAAGTTTTCCACTTTGGAGGGCGGTTTCAGTTTTTTGCATTTTTAAGCCCTCAAAATGCCGTCACCGTCTAAACGTTAAAATATTTTGTCGTTTTTACCTGTAAGCGTTCTTGTGTAAACAGGCCCTTAAACTCAGAAAATGCGTTTCTTGCACATAAATTGCCCCTGCATTTTGGAAAGAATTATTGGTGTTATTAACAAGAGCGGTATTTAGTTTTAGAACTCACTCCAACTTGTTTTTGTACTTTCCCTCTCAACTTTTTTTCAACAAACTTCCACTTAACTGAGGTAAAACTATGATAAATCTTCACGACAGGTACCATCTCACCAAACTACGTAATGATTAGAAACACATGAAAACCTGTCCTGTGCACATTAGAAGCCTCAGACGCTGCAGGGCTTTTCTGTGCTGTAACGGTCCACTTTGGGAGTGTGCTGAGTTCAGTCACGGGAGAGGATCTTGTGAATTATACATGTCAGTTGTTATTTTCACCACACGGTGCTGTCATTGTAGTTTTCACGCTGTCAGCAAAAATCGGACCTTGTTTAGACTCTGAAAGGAGAGTAAAAATGGGCCAGACACCGATATAGCAAACAAAAGTGGAATCTGAAGACCATCCATTAACCCGTTAACTGTAACTATGGAAACGCAGCGAGTTTGTTGTTGTGGGGGATTTAAAGTACAAAATATTTTAGTAAAAAGTATACACAAATATGTCAAATTTTAATACAATTCTTGTCTATTTTCTTCAAACGTACCTAACGGTAATACCATAACCAAAGCAACCATGATGTTAAAAAGGTCCAAATTGAGCACATGCTATGATTCGACTAATAAAAAATGATTACAACACCTCTGTTTTCCACCTTGTGATGTCATGTTGTAATACAGGAAGTGCTCCACTGTGTTTTTAAACTTCATACACCTTCATTAGAGGCATTTGGCAGATTTCAGCACAGGAATTCTCAATATCTACTCAAAAGTTGCTTGAAACCTACATCTTCATGACATCACAAGGTGGAACAGAGAATTTTGAGCTTTGGAGATGTAGACAGAGTAATAATAAAGAATTACTCAAACGTGTCGATGAAACAACACACAACTCCAGGTGTGTTTTTGATGAGGTAATAACATGGCTTAAAGCGCGCAAGAGTCAATTTTGCGTAGTATAGGACCTTTTAATCAGAAAGCTGTATCCCTTGAATTTTTTATGGAATTTTTGGTGTTAGTGGCACAGGTAGAGGTATTCAGTTTCAGAGCTCAAAGCTACTTCCTGTATTTTTGTACCTTTTTATTTTTTCCCCACAAACTGCCTCTCAAATGATGTAAAATGCACTTCAAGTTGGACCAGTTCTTGTGACAAAGTGTGTTCACTCAGGAGAGCTCTGGAGGGGAGAAAGTGGCCGAAGCGCTGTAGCCCATGCATTATTTCACACCGCGAGTGACAAGACGCTCACAGCCACAAACGTCAACAGATACTCCACTGTCATTGAGAGCCAGCTCGCTAACCTCGCACTGCGGCGTGTGCGTTTATGTGAAATCCTTTAGCCACGTATAGTAAACCCCCAATATTACGCCAGAATGGGTTTGATGGAGCTGTTGGGAAATACAGCTCTGGAAAAAAATAAGAGGCCACTGCATTTTTTTCTGAAATCAGCATCTCTACATGTATTACAGCCATTCCATTCCAGCGTCTGTTGAATTCCAACACAAACACAAAGCTGAGCTACTTCAGT